>CM077021.1:78125087-79375079 GCA_039090855.1 Macrothele yani | reverse complement strand
GCGCCACCGGGGCGTAGCCCTGAAGAGCTCAGTCCCTTTCGGAAATCTGTGGTATGTAATTGGGGATCCTTTGAGTAGTTTCTGTCGTTATTCTTGCAGTCTGCAACAGTGCAGGAACTCGAAGGCATCTCGTAAACTATTTGCAAACAAACTTACCTATTCCACTCACTATAAATACACTAAAATTATTCTAGAAGCAGAAAAAACAGCTCTTTGAATAAGAGGCAAATAACATTTGCGACTGCTTCGACCTTCGGTGCACTAAAACTACCGTTAGTTCGTAAGACAGCTGACGTCATCAGACCACCTCCTCCGCAATTCTTAGCGAACGGGAAGCTTTACAGGGGTCTTTTTTTTTCTTTTTTGACTTTTTTGATTGGAGGTTTAACGACCACCGTGAGCAACTCAAAGGGCTATAAAGGCAGTCGCCCGTCCCTAATTTAGGGTCACTGGTCTCCAGGGAAGTGGAGAGAGCCAGTGCCGTTAGACAAACACAACATCCGCGATGCCTCACGGGATAATCGAACCCGGACCCCTTTCGGACGAATGTTTATGAGGCCATCGCTTAGACCACTGCGCCATTTTGGGCGGCACAGGGGTCTTACGGGCACAACCTCGCTTGTTAAAGAACATTGGGGAATACTATGAAAAGTTCTCATTTTGCTAAGTCACCTGATGTGAAATATTTTATTTTTGTTAAATTGCTTTGGCACTTCATGTTTAAAATTTTAATAAGCACTGACTGCAGGGGCTTATATTAAATATTTCTTCGGGGGAGAAGGGAGCACGAAAGATGAAAGTTTTTGAAATCCACCAGAACAAAACAAAAGTCAATGAAAAACAGAAATTACGAAACTAAAACATTTTTTTTAATGCTAATGTTGATGCATATTTATTAAATTAAGGTCATTTTACCTGAAGTAAGTCGCATTTTAACAAAAGCATGAAAAATGAAATTCTTTCGGGGTGTCAAGACCCCCGAAAGAATTAAATACTCTCTTGACGGATTGTGAGATAATTTGTGGAAGCACGGTTTGAAGCTGTCATTTTTACTGAAAGGATATGCTCTGGAATAATTAAAACTTCCGTGTGCTTTCGGTTTCTTTTTTAGGAGGAAACCAAAGAGTTGTTTTCTTTTCTTGCAGTAGCTGTTTTGAAATTAGCCTTTTATTTTAAATACTAAACTTAATATTTGCCGCCCCGGTGGCGCAGTAGCCTCTGATCATTCTGTCCGTGAGGAGATCCGGGTTCGAATCCCGGTGAGGCATGGATGTTGTGTTTGTCTTACGGCACTGGCTCTCTCCCTTCCCTGGAACCAGTGACCCTAAATTAGGGACAGGCGACTGCCCATAGCCCATTGAGTTGCTCACGGTGGTCGTTAAACCTCCAATCAAAATAAAATAAAAACTTAAGAAATTTACGTTAGTACTACGTATGTTTTAATGGCAGGAGAAAATTCTTTGAATTTAAAAAATGACATTTTGATGTACTTGAGATAATATACACGCACAATTATTAGGTTTTTTCAATGTGTAAATTTATTTATTTATTTGTTTGTTATTTTTTACAACTTATTAGATAACGATTTATCAATGTTTCTTATCAATATACCTGCTAATTGTGTATTGGCAAAAACAAGGATATTTCTTCAGGAGATAATTTTCAAAGAAAATAAATGCTTTAAATCCTATACAAAATAAGCGAGATTACTGTACTTTTTCTGCATCAGATTTACCTTAATTTCTGGTATACGGAAGCAATTGTGGTGTTCAGAAACATTAATGGTAAGTCCAAAAATTAAGCGACAAACCTACACAGAAAAAAAATCTGCTTCGAAAGCATTTAAATTTACTGTCATTTTTAAATAAATTACTTGAATATGCAAACTAGTGAAGTGCAATCAGCGTATTGTCGAATCACTTCAGAGTACATATTGTTGCGACCCTTTGGTCTTCAGATATCAGGATGCCAAATTAATTCCTGACTGCGATTCGAATCACTGGATCCGCCAATACCTTCGTTAACCAATTAGCTGACACAGTACACCAATAAACCAATGGAGGCACAGTATAACAATTAAAACAGGGATTTAATTAGATATATGAGTAGAGGGAAATGACCGATTCTGGCTTTAAATAGCAGCCCATAGACTTAACATTAGGCTGCTACTTTTTTTTCAGCAGCCTCTAGTAGCAGCCAGTAGCAGCGTCAGCAGCAGCCGGATGGATGGATGGGGGGGTGGCCTGACGCAGGCATCAGGAGGATACGGGGAAGTGTGGCATGGGTGAGGATGTAGGTGGCGCTTGTGTGGTTGGGACGATGCTGATGTGCTGCCCCCTAGCGGTGCTTCTTGGAACTTTCGATGGACTCTTTGTTTTTGTAGCCGGATGGCAACGACAGAGTGGTAGAAAGCGGGTGGATATAGGGGGATGTCAACTCTGATGTGCTGCCCTCTTCAGCGGTGCTTCTTGGAACTTTATTATTTTCTCGGGAGATTTATTGGACTTTGTCAAATTTTTGGGGGAAAAAGGAAGCGAATGGCAACAAGTATGTGTTGCCCCCTAGTGGTGCTTCTTGGAACTTTCGATTGATCTTTGATTTTGAGGGATGGCAACGCCCGAGTGGGAAAGGGGTTGGATATAGTAGGGGATGGGCAACTCGAGTGTGTTGCCCCCTAGCGGTGCTTCTTGGAACTTTCGTGATTGATCTTTGATTTTGAGGGAGTCATGGCAAACGGCCGAGTGGGAAAGGTGTTGGATGAGTAGGGGGATGCCAACTCGATGTACTACCCCTAGCGATGCTTCTTGGAACTTTCGATGGATCTTTGATTTTGGGGGATGGCAACGACCGAGTGGGGAAAGGGCACTGCGTAGGTGTTAGATATGATGATGCTTCTTGGAACTTTATTATTTCGATGGATCTTTGATTTTGAGGGATGGCAACGACTGAGTGGGGTCCGTTGGGAATTTTTGCATTTATTCCTGTGGTTTGCAAGCAAGATTCCCCCCTTCAATACTATTTTTCCCCCGGAGGAAAATTTTTACGTAACGATGCTGGGGAATTTTCTTTCCAAGGGAATAAAAATGCTCCTAAGGTCTTAGCGAGGTTCTAACTCATGATGATTTGGTTTCCAAAAATAGTCAGGGGGTCAAATGGTTTTCGTGTACTACGTATTCCCTATATATATTTTTAAATTACTTTTACGTTATTTCTTCATGTGTTTTTATATATTTTTTGTATGTTTTGAGGGAGTTTTTTCGTGTAGATGTAATGAATTTTCTGGGGAACTTTTCTTTTTCCTCCATTCAATTTTATTTCAGACCATGAGACGAGGAAATGCTTCTTTAGAAATTATTTCGTTCTTGTTCGCAGTAATTACTGGACATAGACTTCATGTTAATTCTGAGTCTTTCACCCCTGCAATAATATTTTCTCGTAATTTTTTCGTATGTTCAAGAACTCTACAGATCTTTCACAGGTAAAATTCTGCTCAAACAATATTTTCGGTCTTTATTTCCTTATAGCTTCCCAATTTCCGATATTTTTCTTCCTCTATCTTTGAAATTTCATTAAACTTCTCAATAGGTCAGGATTCTTTTTTCTTGGACAAACTTATGAGGCCTTTTATTCAGACTATCTTTTTTTTTTTTTCCATTTCATTTCAGCAAACGATTATTTTAGATGCAACAAATCGTCAGATTTTGGTTTCCTTATATAGCATATTTTCCAACTTGCTTAAAAATATTCCTCAAAGCTTGCATGTATGTCAAATATCCATTTTTTTATTCTTTCGTAGTTAGCCATACTTTTCGTGGACTGCCTCGACAGGAAAGCATTCAATGTCAAGACATACAATCTAAAACCTTTTTCTTTCGATAAAATTTGTATTCTTTGGGCTGAATATTTTTCTGTCTCGTCCGAAAAAACATTCATTCTAGAGGCAAAGCGACTGATTCCGTTCTTCCCATATACATTATTTTTTTATTTATTTGATATTCAGAGTTGTATACATTTACTATCCAAAGAAGAGATATATTTAATGTAAAGGTATATTCTTCCAAGCTGGGGAAATATATGTATACATTAGTTCATTTCCAGTTAAAGGAAATGCATCTTTATATTTCAATATGAAAAAAGAAGCCCTATAAGTGAAAGCTCAACCTAAAGACGGATAGATTGTTCCCACTCTCTCTACTCTATGACATTTCTTTACTGAATGAACCATGGCCTTTTTTTTTCATGAACTGCTTTAAAATCTTCGTTCTCTCTTTACTATTGTCAGATTCCATGTCCCTTCAGTTCTTTACTGAGAAACAGAAGCATTTATTCAATTTTAATTTATTAAGAGAGTAGAACTCTTTTAGGCTTTCGAAGTACTTTCAAGTCTTTCATTACGAAAATTTTCATTGTCATGAAAGAAGCCATAATCGAGATGATTTACTATCGTTTCAATGAAAGTGTTTACGCATTCATTGCTATGATGTCAGATTTCATTTTCTTATACTTCGAACAGAAATGAGTTTGAATCATTCGTCGAGAAAACATTTCTTTCATATATATATATATATATATATATATATATATATATATATATATTTTGCCTCCGAATCAAACGAACTCAAAAAATAAGAGACGCACTTTAATATTTTTTTCCTCTTATGAGAGGAATACGGGAATATGATACCAAAATTAAAGAATAAAGAATATCGACTTTCCTCTCAACACCTTACATCTACGTTTTTTTTTATTATTTTTATTTTCAATAAGCTATTTCTATATTTTTACAACTGAATAGAATTATTTATTGAAAAATTCTAAGTAAGACGAAAAATGGTTTTGTTGATTTCCTAAGATGATGATTTTGGAAATTTTCGTTTTCTGATAATTGTAAAAATCTCATAGAATAACATGGGAAAACTAGCATGCATAAAAGACTGTTTTGGATCGAGTAAATTGAAAGAATTTTACAAAGTTCATTTCAGAAAAGTACATTCCTTCCTAGTGTCAAAAACGAATCACTTCGTTTTTTTCTAAGATACACTTTGGAATCTTATAAAAGTGCATAGGGTCAAAAACGATTTTGATGATTTTACTAAGATGACAGATTTCGGATTTCTTATGATAGAAAATACAGTGAATTTCCCATTGAATAACATGGGAAACTGCGAAATTTAAGAAGCACGTTTTCGTTCAAGTAAAATATTTTAAAAGTCTTTTTTCGAATCAGTTGAAAACAGACAGGGTGTGTTTCTGAACAGTTCAATATTTCCTAAAATCAAAACGAATTACTTCGTTTTTTTTTGTTTTTTTTTTTGTTTTTTTTTCCTAATGTGCGTTTCTGAAAGAAGTAAAAATAGTTTAGGTAGAAAATTGGAAAGATATTTTTATGAATCCTAGACTGTTTATTTACGTATAGCTAGAGGGGTCTTCAGTGAGAGCACTTATTCTCTTTTCAAACTAAGAGAATGAAGTGTAGTCAGTTTGAAAAAAAATTCAAACTCCCCTAAATTTAGCCTTTTGTCCTGGTTTCGACTCAATACTGTAAAACATTGCTCTCAGACCAGTTGAATTCCTGGCCCTTAATGAAATACATTAAGCCTTTCCCTTAAAAATAAGCAATCTCTTCTTCAATACCAGATCCCCAATAAATTTCTTTAAGAGTTATTCATACACCCTTTTACTTTTAAAAACTTGAAATTCATTATTATTTAACTCATTACAAAAAATGAAACTCATTCATACAGAAAAAAATATAAATGAATAAAAATAAATAAAGTAGTCCTAAAAAAGGACTGTTTTTCTGGGTCCCCTGCATACAGCTGCTCCACGGTCGGTATAAGGAATTTTTTTTTTGCCTGCTAATATCTCCAGCACATTGACTTCATAGTTTCTAGCAAGTTCTTTACAATTATGCTTTCCAAGAACGCTTTGGACGGGACATGGTCTCCAGTGACTGCAACAAAAGATTCTGCTAGAATCTTGGGGTTAAGCAATGCAACGGCATCATCGAAATACTTTTGCCACTTGGATTCGGGGTGGCATATGCACAGCTGTGGGCCGTGATGTTTGCGAATATGCGATTTGGGGGTTGGTGGCACTCCATACAATAATATAAGTTATTGACATGTTCCTGAAGGCGATCCCTTACCATGTCAGCAAGCATGATGAAAAACTCTTCATCTGAGATGGAAGCAACAGGGGAAGAAATCCTTGGATGGTGCAAAACAGCCTTTCTAAAGACAGGTCCAAATAGTAGTTGAGTAATGCTGTCCCATATTTTTCCACATTGATCAATAAGAGTTCCAAATTGTTGACAAGTCAGCTTTATCGGAACAGGATTCAATCGACGAAAACCATGAATTCTGGGGAAAGCACTTCTAACGTGTAACTGCCAGAAGCATCTAAGAGGGAAGGACAGCAGGAAACGATAAGTTCACGATTAATCAAGATGTCACAATTCATGCCTTGAATCCAGTGTGATTTTCCCATGAATTTTCGGAACGTTGAAGCTGACATTGTTATTCCATTCTTAGAAGGGTAGAAAGATTCCCCATCTTTCCTATAACTTCGAATATGAACTCGGACCGTGTTGTTAAAATCGCATACTTTTGCAAACGTGTTTTCACCTAAATAAAAATGATGAGGTGCAAGATTTTTCATAGAAATTCTTGGGAGGATAACTTCTCCACACGATTTGGGCTTTAAAGGAACGAACTCACATACCTTCTTAGCGAGAGTAGCAGAAATTTCACCACTTTGCTTCATCGTGGAAATGGAATCGGTAGCGCTCAAAGCAACAGACAAAAATGAAGTGACTCGTTTGAAGACTAAAGACAAACTGAAGGAACAGCTCTTATTCTAAGTCAAAACTGAGAAGAGGTTGGAGTTCGTCACTTTTTACTGCTTGAGAGGGAAAGAGCAGAGTCATGGGGTAAAGAACACTCGGTTTTCTTCTTTCTATAGGTCAAATTCAATCTAATGTTTGGAGCATTCTTTTGTCGAGGCAGACCATGACTCCAATACGAATTAGTTGGTGGCTGGATCTGTAGTAAAGTTCCAGATCTCAAAGATAAGGAAACTGGTTTAAACACGTTTCGCTTGAAAACAAGAGTCTCTTTCCTGGCCGAGAGATACTGATGTAATACAAGACAAAGGATCTAATTCAGCTTCGTCATCACGGTGATCACCGATTTGGTTATCACCATTTCTTATAAAAGTGCATGGGGATCAAAAAACGATTTTGATGATTTTACTAAGATGACAGATTTCGGATTTCTTATGATAGAAAATACAGTGAATTTCCCATTGAATAACATGGGAAACTACGAAATTTAAGAAGCACGTTTTCGTTCAAGTAAAATATTTTAAAAGGTAATCAGTTGAAAACAGACAGGGTGTGTTTCTCAACAGATCATTATTTCCTAAAATCAAAACGAGTCACTTCGTTTTTTCCTAACGTACGTTTCTGAAAGAAGTAAAAATAGTTTAGCTAGAAAATTGGAAAGAATTTTTTATGAATCCTAGACTGTTTATTTTTTTTATAACTAGAGGGGTCGTCAGTGAGAGCACTTATTCTCTTTACAAACTAAGAGAATCAAGTGTAGTCAGTTTGAAAAAAAATTTCAAACTCCCTAAATTTAGTCTTTTGTCCTGGTTTCGACTCAATACTGTAAAGCATTGCTCTCAGACCAGTTGAATTCCTGGCCCTTAATGAAATACATTAAGCCTTTCCCTTAAAAATAAGCAAACTCTTCTTCAATACCAGATCCCCAATAAATTTCTTTAAGAGTTATTCATTCATCCTTTTACTTTTAAAACTTGAAATTCGTTATTATTTTACTCCTTATAAAAATGAAACACATTTCACACTTTTACTTTAAAAAACTTGAAATAACTTCATACAAAAATGAAACCCATTCCCTTTTTTACTTTTAAAATTATAGAAAAAAAATAGATGATACAGAACATAGGTTCACTTTCTCATTCACACTCATGCATACAGAAAACAAAATTAAATAGTGCTATTTGAGCTGCATGGAGGTGTCAAGATGGGTGGGAAAAACCTCCATCTATCATTCAATTGGACTAAAACTGTTGAAGGATGTGAGCTATTCTCACTAGCTCCTCCATGCAAGCTGTCTGAATCGAGGTTAACCACCCCAGTCGGTGATTTTAATTCAATCATTTCAACTTCGGAATCTGAATCCCAAGTAAGATCAATAATTTCCGGATCTTCAGAAGTTAAGTCAACAACCTCCGGTTCTTGGGTAGAGTCTTCCACAACCCAGAAGTTTTCCCACTGTGAGGGGGAGGAAGAGACCTAATCCACTGATTAACGTAGAAATCGTCTCTAGATTCCTGGAGGAGAGAAAAAAAATATATAAAAAATATATATATATATATATATATATATAATAAGAAATAAAAAAAAATAAAACCCTACATCCTAGATAAAGCAAAAAGAAAAATTAAAAATATTCTTACCGAGTCGAAGTCCAGGGGAGGTGTAGGGGAATTATTTCCTTTCAACATCTGTGATTCTAATAGCATGCGTTACTTCAAAGAAAACTTCGAGAAGCTCTGGGAATCTGAGATCTCCTCATGCTACTATTATACTAGCAGAAGGATTGATAAAGAGGGATCATGTGATAACATACACGGAATAGATTGGTCTTTGAGGTCAACTTAAATCGACAGATCGCTCTATTTTATAAACTTTCCATTGTACAGGAAATAACATCTTTCTCAAACACCATAGTTCATGGGACCTTCTAAGGAGGTAAAAATATTCTAACGCGTATCTAATCAATGTTCTGTATACTTAAGACCAAGCGTAAATGGAATCGATAGCACTCTTCCTCCCTGAAGGAAATGACGTCTGCATACATCTCAAAATCCTTTGTTCCCTAAGTCAAACGCATGGAGGGAAAATCAAGTAATCTTATCTGTATTCCTTCGTTGAAAGTGTATGTTTGTTTAGAAAAGATACAAAACATTTCCTTTCTCAAGTTAAATTCGAATCAGCATTACATTAGATTGAGGGTTCATGTGTTAAAAGCAACACAATCGTAGTTGTTTACCAAAAGTTAGATTACAAATTTCCTGTGAAAGAGGAAACTATGATATTGAATGCTGGAAATCAGATTCCTTTCTGAAGCAAATCAAAACTGATTGAAAAGAGTCTGTACAATAGACAAAAGGGAAATACAAAAAATCCCCTGAGAAGTACTTCAGAAATAAATCTCAAAGCAGAGAAAAATAAAAATATGCTAGATTAAAGAGTAACGTAGGTCAGATAAAAGAAATGGCAGAAAAAAGACATATGTTAGGAAAAAAAAATAACTCCCCATTAAATGTACTTCGAAGTACATTTAATGGGGAGTTATTTTTTTTTCCTAACATATTTCTTTTTTCTGCCATTTCTTTTATCTGACCTACGTTACTCTTTAATCTAGCAGATTTTTATTTTTCTCTGCCTTGAGATTTATTTCTGAAGTACTTCTCAGGGGATTTTTTTCCCTCGAATGTAATGCTGATTCGAAGTACATTTAATGGGGAGTTATTTTTTTCCTAACATATTTCTTTTTTCTGCCATTTCTTTTATCTGACCTACGTTACTCTTTAATCTAGCATATTTTTATTTTTCTCTGCTTTGAGATTTATTTCTGAAGTACTTCTCATGGGATTTTTTTTGTATTTCCTTTTTGTCTATTGTACAGACTCTTTTCAATCAGTTTTGATTTGCTTCAGAAAGGAATCTGATTTCCAGCATTCAATATCATAGTTTCCTCTTTCACAGGAAATTTGTAATCTAACTTTTGGTAAACAACTACGATTGTGTTGCTTTTAACACGTGAACCCTCAATCTAATGTAATGCTGATTTGAATTTAACTTGAGAAAGGAAATGTTTTGTATCTTTTCTAAACAAACATACACTTTCAACGAAGGAATGCAGATAAGATTACTTGATTTTCCCTCCATGCGTTTGACTTAGGGAACAAAGGATTTTGAGATGTATGCAGACGTCATTTCCTTCAGGGAGGAAGAGTGCTATCGATTCCATTTACGCTTGGTCTTAAGTATACAGAACATTGATTAGATACGCGTTAGAATATTTTTACCTCCTTAGAAGGTCCCATGAACTATGGTGTTTGAGAAAGATGTTATTTCCTGTACAATGGAAAGTTTATAAAATAGAGCGATCTGCCGATTTAAGTTGACCTCAAAGACCAATCTATTCCGTGTATGTTATCACAAGATCCCTCCTTATCAATCCTTCTGCTAGTATAATAGTAGCATGAGAGATCTCAGATTCCCACAGCTTCTCGAAGTTTTCTTTGAAGTAACGCATGCTATTAGAATCACAGATGTTGAAAGGAAATAATTCTCCTACACCTCCCCTGGACTTCGACTCGGTAAGAATATTTTTAATTTTTCTTTTTGCTTTATCTAGGATGTAGGGTTTTTTTTTTATTTCTTATTATATATATATATATATTTTTTATATATTTTTTTTCTCTCCTCCAGGAATCTAGAGACGATTTCTACGTTAATCAGTAGACTAGGTCTCTTCCTCCCCCTCACAGCGGGAAAACTTCTGGGTTGTGGAAGACTCTACCCAAGAACCGGAGGTTGTTGACTTAACTTCTGAAGATCCGGAAATTATTGATCTTACTTGGGATTCAGATTCCGAAGTTGAAATTATTGATCTTACTTGGGATTCAGATTCCGAAGTTGAAATGATTGAATTAAAATCACCGACTGGGGTGGTCAACCTCGAGTCAGACAGCTTGCATGGAGGAGCTAGTGAGAATAGCTCACATCCTTCAACAGTTTTAGTCCAATTGAATGATTGATGGAGGTTTTTCCCACCCATCTTGACACCTCCATGCAGCTCAAATAGCACTATTTAATTTTGTTTTCTGTATGCATGAGTGTGAATGAGAAAGTGAACCTATGTTCTGTATCATCTATTTTTTCTATAATTTTAAAAGTAAAAAAGGGAATGGGTTTCATTTTTGTATGAAGTTATTTCAAGTTTTTTAAAGTAAAAGTGTGAAATGTGTTTCATTTTTATAAGGAGTAAAATAATAACGAATTTCAAGTTTTAAAAGTAAAAGGATGAATGAATAACTCTTAAAGAAATTTATTGGGGATCTGGTATTGAAGAAGAGTTTGCTTATTTTTAAGGGAAAGGCTTAATGTATTTCATTAAGGGCCAGGAATTCAACTGGTCTGAGAGCAATGCTTTACAGTATTGAGTCGAAACCAGGACAAAAGACTAAATTTAGGGGAGTTTGAAATTTTTTTCAAACTGACTACACTTGATTCTCTTAGTTTGTAAAGAGAATAAGTGCTCTCACTGACGACCCCTCTAGTTATAAAAAAAATAAACAGTCTAGGATTCATAAAAAATTCTTTCCAATTTTCTAGCTAAACTATTTTTACTTCTTTCAGAAACGTACGTTAGGAAAAAACGAAGTGACTCGTTTTGATTTTAGGAAATAATGATCTGTTGAGAAACACACCCTGTCTGTTTTCAACTGATTACCTTTTAAAATATTTTACTTGAACGAAAACGTGCTTCTTAAATTTCGTAGTTTCCCATGTTATTCAATGGGAAATTCACTGTATTTTCTATCATAAGAAATCCGAAATCTGTCATCTTAGTAAAATCATCAAAATCGTTTTTTGATCCCCATGCACTTTTATAAGAAATGGTGATAACCAAATCGGTGATCACCGTGATGACGAAGCTGAATTAGATCCTTTGTCTTGTATTACATCAGTATCTCTCGGCCAGGAAAGAGACTCTTGTTTTCAAGCGAAACGGGTTTAAACCAGTTTCCTTATCTTTGAGATCTGGAACTTTACTACAGATCCTGCCACCAACTAATTCGTATTGGAGTCATGGTCTGCCTCGACAAAAGAATGTTCCAAACATTAGATTGAATTTGACCTTTAGAAAGAAGATAACCGAGTGTTCTTTACCCCATGACTCTGCTCTTTCCCTCTCAAGCAGTAAACAAGTGACGAACTCCAACCTCTTCTCAGTTTTGACTTAGAATAAGAGCTGTTCCTTCAGTTTGTCTTTAGTCTTCAAACGAGTCACTTCATTTTTGTCTGTTGCTTTGAGCGCTACCGATTCCATTTCCACGATGAAGCAAAGTGGTGAAATTTCTGCTACTCTCGCTAAGAAGGTATGTGAGTTCGTTCCTTTAAAGCCCAAATCGTGTGGAGAAGTTATCCTCCCAAGAATTTCTATGAAAAATCTTGCACCTCATCATTTTTATTTAGGTGAAAACACGTTTGCAAAAGTATGCGATTTTAACAACACGGTCCGAGTTCATATTCGAAGTTATAGGAAAGATGGGGAATCTTTCTACCCTTCTAAGAATGGAATAACAATGTCAGCTTCAACGTTCCGAAAATTCATGGGAAAATCACACTGGATTCAAGGCATGAATTGTGACATCTTGATTAATCGTGAACTTATCGTTTCCTGCTGTCCTTCCCTCTTAGATGCTTCTGGCAGTTACACGTTAGAAGTGCTTTCCCCAGAATTCATGGTTTTCGTCGATTGAATCCTGTTCCGATAAAGCTGACTTGTCAACAATTTGGAACTCTTATTGATCAATGTGGAAAAATATGGGACAGCATTACTCAACTACTATTTGGACCTGTCTTTAGAAAGGCTGTTTTGCACCATCCAAGGACTTCTTCCCCTGTTGCTTCCATCTCAGATGAAGAGTTTTTCATCATGCTTGCTGACATGGTAAGGGATCGCCTTCAGGAACATGTCAATAACTTATATTATTGTATGGAGTGCCACCAACCCCCAAATCGCATATTCGCAAACATCACGGCCCACAGCTGTGCATATGCCACCCCCGAATCCAAGTGGCAAAAGTATTTCGATGATGCCGTTGCATTGCTTAACCCCAAGATTCTAGCAGAATCTTTTGTTGCAGTCACTGGAGACCATGTCCCGTCCAAAGCGTTCTTGGAAAGCATAATTGTAAAGAACTTGCTAGAAACTGTGAAGTCAATGTGCTGAGATATTAGCAGGCAAAAAAAAAATTCCTTATACCGACCATGGAGCAGCTGTATGAAGGGGACCCAGAAAAACAGTCCTTTTTTAGGACTACTTTATTTATTTTTATTCATTTATATTTTTTCTGTATGAATGAGTTTCATTTTTTGTAATGAGTTAAATAATAATGAATTTCAAGTTTTTAAAAGTAAAAGGGTGTATGAATAACTCTTAAAGAAATTTATTGGGGATCTGGTATTGAAGAAGAGATTGCTTATTTTTAAGGGAAAGGCTTAATGTATTTCATTAAGGGCCAGGAATTCAACTGGTCTGAGAGCAATGCTTTACAGTATTGAGTCGAAACCAGGACAAAAGGCTAAATTTAGGGGAGTTTGAATTTTTTTTTCAAACTGACTACACTTCATTCTCTTAGTTTGAAAAGAGAATAAGTGCTCTCACTGAAGACCCCTCTAGCTATACGTAAATAAACAGTCTAGGATTCATAAAAATATATTTCCAATTTTCTACCTAAACTATTTTTACTTCTTTCAGAAACGCACATTAGGAAAAAAAAAAAAAAAAAAAACGAAGTAATTCGTTTTGATTTTAGGAAATAATGAACTGTTCAGAAACACACCCTGTCTGTTTTCAACTGATTCGAAAAAAGACTTTTAAAATATTTTACTTGAACGAAAACGTGCTTCTTAAATTTCGCAGTTTCCCATGTTATTCAATGGGAAATTCACTTTATTTTCTATCATAAGAAATCCGAAATCTGTCATCTTAGTAAAATCATCAAAATCGTTTTTGACCCTATGCACTTTTATAAGATTCCAAAGTGTATCTTAGAAAAAACGAAGTGATTCGTTTTTGACACTAGGAAGGAATGTACTTTTCTGAAATGAACTTTGTAAAATTCTTTCAATTTACTCGATCCAAAACAGTCTTTTATGCATGCTAGCTTTCCCATGTTATTCTATGAGATTTTTACAATAATCAGAAAACGAAAATTTCCAAAATCATCCTCTTAGGAAATCAACAAAACCATTTTTCGTCTTACTTAGAATTTTTTAATAAATAATTCTATTCAGTTGTAAAAATATAGAAATAGCTTATTGAAAATAAAAAAAATTAAAAAAAAACGTAGATGTAAGGTGTTGAGAGGAAAGTTGATATTCTTTATTCTTTAATTTTGGTATCATATTCCCGTATTCCTCTCATAAGAGGAAAAAAATATTAAAGTGCGTCTCTTATTTTTTGAGTTCGTTTGATTCGGATTCAAATATATATATATATATATATATATATGAAAGAAATGTTTTCTCGACGAATGATTCAAACTCATTTCTGTTCGAAGTATAAGAAAATGAAATCTGACATCACAGCAATGAATGCGTAAACACTTTCATTGAAACGATAGTAAATCATCTCGATTATGGCTTCTTTCATGACAATGAAAATTTTCGTAATGAAAGACTTGAAAGTACTTCGAAAGCCTAAAAGAGTTCTACTCTCTTAATAAATTAAAATTGAATAAATGCTTCTGTTTCTCAGTAAAGAACTGAAGGGACGTGGAATCTGACAATAGTAAAGAGAGAACGAAGATTTTAAAGCAGTTCATGGAAAAAAAGGCCATGGTTCATTCAGTAAAGAAATGTCACAGAGTAGAGAGAGTGGGAACAATCTATCCGTCTTTAGGTTGAGCTTTCACTTATAGGGCTTCTTTTTTCATATTGAAATATAAAGATGCATTTCCTTTAACTGGAAATGAACTAATGTATACATATATTTCCCCAGCTTGGAAGAATATACCTTTACATTAAATATATCTCTTTTTTGGATAGTAAATGTATACAACTCTGAATATCAAATAAATAAAAAAATAATGTTTATGGGAAGAACGGAATCAGTCGCTTTGCCTCTAGAATGAATGTTTTTTCGGACGAGACAGAAAAATATTCAGCCCAAAGAATACAAATTTTATCGAAAGAAAAAGGTTTTAGATTGTATGTCTTGACATTGAATGCTTTCCTGTCGAGGCAGTCTACGAAAAGTATGGCTAACTACGAAAGAATAAAAAAATGTATATTTGACATACATGCAAGCTTTGAGGAATATTTTTAAGCAAGTTGGAAAATATGCTATATAAGGAAACCAAAATCTGACGATTTGTTGCATCTAAAATAATCGTTTGCTGAAATGAAATGGAAAAAAAAAAAAAAAGATAGTCTGAATAAAAGGCCTCATAAGTTTGTCCAAGAAAAAAAGAATCCTGACCTATTGAGAAGTTTAATGAAATTTCAAAGATAGAGGAAGAAAAATATCGGAAATTGGGAAGCTATAAGGAAATAAAGACCGAAAATATTGTTTGAGCAGAATTTTACTGTGAAAGATCTGTAGAGTTCTTGAACATACGAAAAAATTACGAGAAAATATTATTGCAGGGGTGAAAGACTCAGAATTAACATGAAGTCTATGTCCAGTAATTACTGCGAACAAGAACGAAATAATTTCTAAAGAAGCATTTCCTCGTCTCATGGTCTGAAATAAAATTGAATGGAGGAAAAAGAAAAGTTCCCCAGAAAATTCATTACATCTACACGAAAAAACTCCCTCAAAACATACAAAAAATATATAAAAACACATGAAGAAATAACGTAAAAGTAATTTAAAAATATATATAGGGAATACGTAGTACACGAAAACCATTTGACCCCCTGACTATTTTTGGAAACCAAATCATCGTGAGTTAGAACCTCGCTAAGACCTTAGGAGCATTTTTTATTCCCTTGGAAAGAAAATTCCCCAGCATCGTTACGTAAAAATTTTCCTCCGGGGGAAAAATAGTATTGAAGGGGGGAAATCTTGCTTGCAAACCACAGGAATAAATGCAAAAATTCCCAACGGACCCCACTCAGTCGTTGCCATCCCTCAAAATCAAAGATCCATCGAAATAATAAAGTTCCAAGAAGCATCATCATATCTAACACCTACGCAGTGCCCTTTCCCCACTCGGTCGTTGCCATCCCCCAAAATCAAAGATCCATCGAAAGTTCCAAGAAGCATCGCTAGGGGTAGTACATCGAGTTGGCATCCCCCTATATCCAACACCTTTCCCACTCGGCCGTTGCCATCCCTCAAAATCAAAGATCAATCGAAAGTTCCAAGAAGCACCGCTAGGGGGCAACACATCGAGTTGCCATCCCTCAAAATCAAAGATAAATCGAAAGTTCCAAGAAGCACCACTAGGGGGCAACACATCGAGTTGCCATTCGCTTCCTTTTTCCCCCAAAAATTTGACAAAGTCCAATAAATCTCCCGAGAAAATAATAAAGTTCCAAGAAGCACCGCTAGGGGGCAGCACATCGAGTTGACATCCCCCTATATCCACCCCCTTTCCCACTCGGTCGTTGCCATCCCTCAAAAACAAAGATCCATCGAAAGTTCCAAGAAGCACCGCTAGGGGCAGCACATCAGCTTCGTCCCAACACACAAGCGCCACCTACATCTTCACCCATGCCACACTTCCTCATCCTCCTGATGCCTGCGTCAGGCCACGCCCCCCATCCATCCATCCGGCTGCTGCTGGCTGCTACTGGCTGCTACTAGAGGCTGCTGAAAAAAGTAGCAGCCTAATGTTAAGTCTATGGGCTGCTATTTAAGCCAGAATCGGTCATTTCCCTCTACTTATATGCATAAATTACACCCGCCACTTCTTCTAATTGTGAAAGTTATAATTTCCGGCCAGCTTTGGATTTCTTCGGTGTTTCAGAAAATATGTCCTAACGAAAACTCTGTTCGTTCACAATGGGCCGCAAATAAAATACTGGTAAAAAGTACTTACATATGTCCTCGAGTATCCACAGTATTGATGACACCAAAAAACACAACACTCACATGGGTAGTTTGATCTTAACTTCCATCACCGCTTATTCTTTGCTGTGGCTAAAACGATGTCGTTCCCCGGTCACTGGAGGTACGTAATCAGACACACATACAAGATTTTTCTCCTCTAGTCGACACAAAGAGGCTAGCGGTTAATTCAGACGTTCTATCTGTGCAGGGGGGAGGTCCTTCGTGGTTCCTGGTGCTGGTTATCGCTTCTCTCTGTGTGAGCGAGGCGATGCCGTGATAATTTTCTCTCTTTGCATTTCCTTTGAACTGGTTCCTCACGGTAGGTATCGATGGTCCGGCAAGGCGAAGAAAGTTTTCAGGTTAAGTTCGTGCCAGTTATTCATCGGCATATGCTTTTAGCTGGTTTCCCTTCTTATGCTCAGAACGCAAAAGCACGCAGACGGCAAGCATTTGTTCTAGCGCGAGACAAAATCCTTCCTCATTCTCTCGGCTCTCAATCGGACTCTGTCACTCTCAACAACAATCTCCCGTCTCCAAGAAATTGGTAAGCGGTGAATTCTAACACTTGAAACCGCGACATATTTATTATAAACCGCTCTTCAAGTCCAAGAACTTTCCCATTGTTTCGCGCTCGGCACAGACAAAAGCTTCAAACGCTTTTGCCGTCCAAACTTTTTGAGATATGGGACATAGCTTTTAAACTCTGACCCGTCCCATTTCCGTTTATGGGCTCTTTGTTCTCGTGGCAAACACCTGCCACTCGCCACTTGAATTCCAAGTTCCGGCAGATCTTTTCTCAATATACCGCCCCTCGCAAGTGTTTAAATTATAACTCTCTGTTAATTAAAACCCCCAATCAAGTTTCAATTACCGTTAATTAGCCACGCCTCTTGCCAATTAATTTTCAGAGAGAGGGGGGAGTCGTCACAATATTATTGTAGCCTTATTGTTACAGAACCGACCGATAATATTATGTACATGTTTCAGGCTCTCTCATTCAATTTTTTCCATTTAAGTTTTTTCTCAGAATTGTTGCTTCGGAAATTTACCTTCAAATTTGCCTTCTTAGTTGCATACACAAAAGTATTCAGTTTAAATTAATTAACAAACAACATCGCTCGTGAAAGTTTTTGACCAAGAAACTGGCTCATTGCGCAGTCTAACGACTTGAATTCTAACAGAAAATTTCAAAGTGTCAGAGTCAAAGCGGAAGAGCTGATTTGTTAACCTTCCAAAGAAAGGAACTGCCCAGACCACCACAAGAGTAATATGAATCTAGTCTGTGAGAACCTAGTTATTAGTCTCAGGGACACGTGAAGGACCAACATCATATTAGTCAGGTGGTCATAATGTTTTGGCTTTTCGGTGTCGTTACAACCCGTTGTTCATCAGTTCACATAAATCTACTACAAGCTTTTCCGACATTTCACGTCCGGCATAGAATTAATACTTTTTTCTGATTCAATGTTAGCGAGACCAAAACGTACAAGCTGTTTGGGGAAGTAATGTGCCGTTCAGTAAGAAAATCTTTAACCGAGAAGTAACGAAATTTACACGAAAAACAAAAACTGAGAAAACCAAGTTTAAATTAGAGATATACGTAGATAGCTATGTGTTTGTGAGGAGGGGTGAAGACAAAACAAAGTTCGTTTGTTTTCTTCATTAAAAAACAACTTTTAATAATTTGAACACTTTGGTGAGGGTGGGGTTGGGGGATATCTTTCACATTGATTCCCAGCCAAAACTTTGTTCTATTGATACACTGTTTCGCATTAATTTCACCTCATACTGCAGTGTGTATTCTGTCTCATCCACATTTTTGCTGTCTATAACTTAAACTCTCATTTTCCCTGCCTTGCCAAACCCGCGGACACCCTGGTAGCTCAGGCCCTGAGAATCTGATCCCCTTCGTCTTTCCCTGGTGGTTGGGGACGTCTGGTCAAGTGGATTCCAACTTGCAAAATAGGCTCTGTGGCCGCCATTTGGAGTCCACTTCTCTGAGGCATAAATGTTAATAAATCTGATTTCCAATATAAAGCATAAAATGAATAAATCAGTTTTCCAATAAACACTGAAATCTTGGTATTTGGCAATGCAAAATACCGGTATTTCGACACGCAAAGATGTCACAACATACTGGTATCGCCGGTACCGAAATGTGGCTACTGCAATTATTCTTGCAGGGATGTATGCTGAGGACATAATTTCTTAAAATAGGTCAAGAAATTTTCGAACTCTAGAATTACTTTAGCATATGATTAGAAGACAGGAATCTCAGTAATTATTAATTAAAGGATTAATGAAATTAATGTTATCATAAATGACAAAACCACTAAAACATGTCAACATAAAAATATTTTGTTGCAAAAAAAGTAAGGAAACACAAATGACTGCCTTCTGGATCCAGTAAGGAAATTGAACAAGAAACTTGCGAAAGATAATGAAATACAGATTTAATAACTGATATTTCTGAGAGAAAAAACATTTAGAGTAGAAAATCTCACAGTGAAAGTGTTCTTTTGGCATCAAACACACAAACATGAAATTCATGATGTCAAAGGTGAATTCCATCAGAACGAATAAATTTCAAAACATTAATAACCTAGTACATGTTTGTAAACGTTTTATTTAAACACAGATTATCATTACTCGCAAAATTCACAGTAAAATCATGGGAGGACCGGATTCAGTAATGCCTGTTAAACAAAACAGGTAATGAAACTCAAAAACAAAAGATTTTGTGTGTGACGTATGATGGATGTCAGTGAAGCTTGAATTGTATATCAAGACCGCTGTAAATAGAGATGTTATATATATATACACTGAGTGGCCAATTTATTATGACCACTCCCTCAGTACTTCGTTGGGCCACCTTTTGCCTTTCATACTGCGTCGATTCTTCGTGGCATGGACTCCACGAGATGTTGATAGGTGATTTGTGGAATCTGAGACCATGCTTGATGAATAGTACTTTCCAGGACTGTGAGATTGCAGGGTTGTGGATCCAGCTGTCTGATAGCTCGTTCAACTTCATCCCAAAAATTCTCAATGGGGTTGAGATCTGGAGATTGTGGGGGCCACCTAAGCAAAGTAAACTCACCGGCATGTTCCTGAAACTAATCCTGTACAATACAAGCACTATGGCAGGACGCATTATCTTGTTGAAAGTAGCCCTCGCCATTGGGATAAACCATCCACATGACAGGATGCACTTGGTCCTCAACGATGTTTAGATATGATGTGCCAGTCAGACACGAATTAAAGGGCACAAAGCATGCCAGGAAAACAATCCCCAAACCATAACGTTGCCTCCAGCAGCTTTAAGGGTTGTAGCAGCGCATTTGGGGTCCATGCTTTCGTGATGTTTCCGCCAAATTTTCACTCGGCCATCGGCATGGTGCAATTGAAACCGTGATTCATCGGACCACATAATTTGTTTCCAATTATCGACTGTCCAATCCTTGTGCTCCTGTGCGAACTGGAGACGTTTTCTCTTGTTAACTGCAGACAGCAAAGGTGTTCGAACAGGCCTTCGGCTGCCATATCCCATCCGATGCAGTGTACCGCGAGCAGTGCGTGCGGAGATCATTTGAGGGGATCCTTGATTGAGAGGGTCTGTAATTTGCTGCACTGTTACCCTTCTGTTGTCTGTCACCAGTCTGGACACTCTCCGTTCCGCCCGAGCAGTCACTAGTCGATGACGATCACACGTTGCACGTAGAGACCTAGTTTTTGGTTGGCAGTCCAGTCTTTAACAAACACTTTAACAACAGCTGCTCTGGAACATTTCACGAATGCAGCGGTTTCGGTGATACTCGCTTCATGGTTCCGAGCTCCTGCAATCAACCCACGTTGAGAGTCCGTCAAATCGCATTTTTTACCCATCTCGAGGGGGACGGGTGAGATATCCCAGGTCTCGGACCCCAGATACGTCACTGATCCCACTGATCTATCTATCTATCTATCTATCTATCTATCTATCTATCTATCTGTCCTTCTATTTATGTATCTATTCATCTATCTAACTGTCTATCTATCTGTTGTTACGAAGATGAAATATGCATTTGGAAATTTGAAGGAAGAAGGCATCTTCGGAAGATTTCACAACAGAGAATTTTGACGCCGAAAATATATGCGGAGGCAAAAGAACAAAAGAACCTCCAAAAGGGCCTCTCGCACTCAGTTCGCCGAGACACGAAAAGAATTCGTCTGATAATGCAGTAGACATAAACAATGTCTGGTTCACGGAGCGTAATTCGGAAGACATACGACAGTATTTCAGGAGTCAAGTATTTTGTTATGGGCAGCACGCAAAAGGAAGACAAAGGAAGCTAAAAAAAAAGTTAGTTGTGTGTTTTTTCGGAAAGGTCAGAAGTCCCGAAGGGAATCACGAATCTCTTACAAAACGCAACTCGGGAGACAAATCGGGAGATACCTGATAAAAGTAAAAGATCCGAGAACAACCCGTCCTCCTTTTTGCTACTGTAATTTAAAATTATATACTGTAAAACCTGTTTAAAACGGGCCCTGTATAAAATGGAAACCTACCCAAAACCAAACTCTCTTTTGGTTCTGCAATGAAGGATAGAAAATTATGTACTATTTAATATGTCTGACATGTAGCATGCCAAACGCGGTAACGAAAACGGTACAAGAGTAAATGAACCTTGTAACAACGGAAAGTTCCAGTGCTCTCAATTACAGTATTTTAATTAAACACAAAACACAACATAATAAAGTGTAGAGATGAATTCATGCGGAATAAATGGTCGTAAATAACATAAATAATCAAGGAGAGATTGCTTTTGAGTTGTTTCCGCAAATACAACCAGTGGCACATCTAATTTTTGGCTACTTGATTGCGTGTGGCTACTCAGGTTTAGTTCATCTGATTAGCGTTGCCCTCATTGCTGCACACAAAGTCCAAAGCCTTCACATCTGTCTGTTTCGCACGGATTTCCGCGAAACGCTTCAATTTCAGTCAATTAACATTTATTCATTGAGAAGATCATTCACAAACTTTGCTTGTTGTGAGTCGTGCGTTCGTTCGCTTGCCTAGCACCACGGCGCCAAAGAATAACGTCCTCGATTTGGATACAAAAGTTAGAGTTATTAAAATGCTCGAAAAAAAAGTGTGAGTACCAAGTATTTGGTAGAGAATTTCAAAAAGCAAATTTATGTTTTAAAGCGAACAAACGAGATAACAGAGTAGTTGTTTAAAGATAAAAGCTCAACGAAGAAAAAATGCGGAAACCTGGAAATAAAAGGCAGGATAGTCGACTGGATAAAATTGCCTGGAAATGGTTTGTTAGTGTAGGAGCAAGAAATTTGTCAATGCAGGCCATATGCTGCAAACACAAGCAAGTGATGTAGCCGAAAAAACTCGGAAAACAGTTCCATGCTTCTAACGGATGGTTAGAGAGTTAGTTAGTGCAAGAGCAAGAAATTTGTCAATGCAGGCCATATGCTGCAAACACAAGCAAGTGATGTAGCCGAAAAAACTCGGAAAACAGTTCCATGCTTCTAACGGATGGTTAGAGAGTTACTTAGTGCAAGAGCAAGAAATTTGTCAATGCAGGCCATATGCTGCAAACACAAGCAAGTGATGTAGCCGAAAAAACTCGGAAAACAGTTCCATGCTTCTAACGGATGGTTAGAGAGTTACTTAGTGCAAGAGCAAGAAATTTGTCAATGCAGGCCATATGCTGCAAACACAAGCAAGTGATGTAGCCGAAAAAACTCGGAAAACAGTTCCATGCTTCTAACGGATGGTTAGAGAGTTACTTAGTGCAAGAGCAAGAAATTTGTCAATGCAGGCCATATGCTGCAAACACAAGCAAGTGATGTAGCCGAAAAAACTCGGAAAGCAGTTCCATGCTTCTAACGGATGGTTAGAGAGTTAGTTAGTGCAAGAGCAAGAAATTTGTCAATGCAGGCCATATGCTGCAAACACAAGCAAGTGATGTAGCCGAAAAACTCGGAAAACAGTTCCATGCTTCTAACGGATGGTTAGAGAGTTAGTTAGTGCAAGAGCAAGAAATTTGTCAATGCAGGCCATATGCTGCAAACACAAGCAAGTGATGTAGCCGAAAAAACTCGGAAAACAGTTCCATGCTTCTAACGGATGGTTAGAGAGTTAGTTAGTGCAAGAGCAAGAAATTTGTCAATGCAGGCCATATGCTGCAAACACAAGCAAGTGATGTAGCCGAAAAAACTCGGAAAACAGTTCCATGCTTCTAACGGATGGTTAGAGAGTTACTTAGTGCAAGAGCAAGAAATTTGTCAATGCAGGCCATATGCTGCAAACACAAGCAAGTGATGTAGCCGAAAAAACTCGGAAAACAGTTCCATGCTTCTAACGGATGGTTAGAGAGTTACTTAGTGCAAGAGCAAGAAATTTGTCAATGCAGGCCATATGCTGCAAACACAAGCAAGTGATGTAGCCGAAAAAACTCGGAAAACAGTTCCATGCTTCTAACGGATGGTTAGAGAGTTACTTAGTGCAAGAGCAAGAAATTTGTCAATGCAGGCCATATGCTGCAAACACAAGCAAGTGATGTAGCCGAAAAAACTCGGAAAACAGTTCCATGCTTCTAACGGATGGTTAGAGAGTTACTTAGTGCAAGAGCAAGAAATTTGTCAATGCAGGCCATATGCTGCAAACACAAGCAAGTGATGTAGCCGAAAAAACTCGGAAAACAGTTCCATGCTTCTAACGGATGGTTAGAGAGTTACTTAGTGCAAGAGCAAGAAATTTGTCAATGCAGGCCATATGCTGCAAACACAAGCAAGTGATGTAGCCGAAAAAACTCGGAAAGCAGTTCCATGCTTCTAACGGATGGTTAGAGAGTTAGTTAGTGCAAGAGCAAGAAATTTGTCAATGCAGGCTATATGCTGCAAACACAAGCAAGTGATGTAGCCGAAAAAACTCGGAAAACAGTTCCATGCTTCTAACGGATGGTTAGAGAGTTAGTTAGTGCAAGAGCAAGAAATTTGTCAATACAGGCCATATGCTGCGAACACAAGCCAGCGATGTAGCCGAAAAAACTCGGAAAAGAGTTCCATGCTTCTAAAGGATGGTTATAGAGTTAGTTAGTGCAAGAGCAAGAAATTTGTCAATGCAGGCCATATGCTGCTAACACAAGCCAGCAATGTAGCCTAAAAAAACTCGGAAAACAGGTTCATGCTTCTAACGGATGGTTAGAGAGTTTGTTAGTGCAAGAGCAAGAAATTTGTCAATGCAGGCCACATGCTGCAAACACAAGCCAGAGATGCAGCAGAAAAAACTCGGAAAAGAGTTCTATGCTTCTAACGGATGGTTAGAGTTTTAGAAAGAGGAACATTTCCTTCAAGGAATTTTGTGGTGAAGCGGCAGACAGTAAAGGGAAAAGTTTCGGATTCGATACGGGAATTATCATCAAGCGTTCCAAAATATTCAGGATATTCGAGATTTCGCACTCTTCCGAGGTGACTCTGAATTATGTCAGTTAATGAGCAGTGCACCTGCTCTCGTTGAGCGTCCTATTGTAAGTGCTCTGTACAGAAATTAGAGTTGAACTATTTGAAAAAATGGAAGTTTGTGATATTTACTTGATTAAGGTACTGTGAACAATGTATTCTCTTAAGTAATCACTAACTATATGTAGAATCTTGCCTTGCAAGTGCAAAGGTTCCGATATTTGAGGATACAACGCCAATAGAAATTAGAAAAGAAGTAAGACAAGGTCACATCATATCTCCTAAACTCTTCAGCCAGATATTGTAAAGTGTGTTTCAATGATTGAACTGAGAAAACCAGGGGATAAAGATTAATTGAGATTATTTAAGTCTCCTTCGTTTTGCTGATCTCGTAATCATTCTTGCAACTACCCCTTCACAGCTGCAGAGTATAATCCAGGAAATTGCTGACAAGAGCAAAGAACTGGGATTAAAAATGAATTTTCAGAAGACAAAACTGGTGTACAGTGCTTTTGCAAGAAATGAAGATTTGTCGATTGATGGGAAAAAGCTGAAGCAAAGGTAACATTGACGAAGAAATTAATCGACGTATAAAACTTGGTTGGACAGCTCTTGGAAAGAACAGTACAATTTTCAAGAGCAATATGTCACTATGTCTTGAAAGAAAAATGCTTAATCAATGCGTCCTTCCAGTTCTTACATATGGAGCAGCGACACGGAGCTTAACTAAAAATGACATACAAAGACTGCAGACAACTGAAAGAAGCATGGATATCTATCCATGCTTCTTTCAGGATGCTTGGTATAACCAGAAAAGATAAGATGAGGAACTTGTGGATAAAGAAAATGACGAGTGTGGAAGACATCATGATCACAGTAAAATCCCTGAAATGGCAATGGGCTGGCCAGATTGCTAGCAGAACGGACCGCCCATGGACAATCGAAATTTCAGACTGGATTCCAAGGGACTGAAAAAAGCCACCACGTGGGAGATGGGTGGATGAAATTTGAAAGCATTCTGGGCTGATATGGAGGGGCTGGCTCAAGGCAGACCGGTTTGGAAGAAACTTGGGAAGACCTTCATTCAGCAGTGGACTGACAATGGTTGACAATGATGATGTACATATACTCCTATTTACCCCAAGCATACAACTCTACATGCTTCATTTAGTAGCATGCCGGAGTGACATGGAGAAGAGGAGACTGGCTCAAGACAGATCGTTGTGGAAGAAACGTGGGCAGACCTTCATCCAGCCGTAGATTGATAATGATTGACAATGATGAAGATATTATATATCATCATCATCATCATCATTGTCAACCATTATCAATCCACTGCTGGACGAAGGTCTCCCCAAGTTTCCTCCACAACGGTCTGTCTTGTGCCAGTCTCCTCCATGTCACCCCTGCATACTTTCGAATTTCATCCACCCATCTCCCATGTGGTCTTTTTCTGGGTCTTTTCCTGTCCCTTATAATCCAATCTAAAATTTCGGCTGTCCATCGATGATCTGTCCTTCTGGCAGTATGTCCAGCCCATTGCCATTTCAGGGATTTAACTCTGATCATGATGTCCTCCACTCTTGTCATTTTTCGGATCCACGAGTTCCTCTTCTTATCTCTAATGGTTACACCAAGTATGCACCTCTCCATGCTGCTTTGAGTTGTCTGCAGCATTTGTATGTCTCTTTTAGCTAAGGTCCACGTCTCTGCACCATACGTAAGCACTGGAAGGATGCATTGATCAAACACTTTTCTTTTAAGACATAATGGCATATTGCTCTTGAAAATTATGCTGTTTCTTCCAAAAGCTCTCCAGGCAAGTTTTGTACCCCGATTAATTTCTTCATCAATGTGACCCTCACTTGATATCTGCTGTCCAAGATAAACGTACGTGTCTGTTATCTCCAGCTTTTCTCCATCAATTATATATATATATATATATATATATATATATATATATATATATATCATCATCATTGTCAACCATTATCAATCCACTGCTGGACGAAGGTCTCCCCAAGTTTCCTCCACAACGGTCTGTCTTGTGCCAGTCTCCTCCATGTCACTCCCGCATACTTTCGAATTTCATCCACCCATCTTCCACGTGGTCTTCTTCTGAGTCTTTTCCTGTCCCTTGGAATCCAATCTAAAATTTCGGCTGTCCATCGATGGTCTGTCCTTCTGGCAGTATGTCCAGCCCATTGCCATTTCAGGGATTTAACTCTGATCATGATGTCTTCCACTCTTGTCATTTTTCGGATCCACGTGTTCCTCTTCTTATCTCTCCTGGTTACACCAAACATGCACCTCTCCATGCTGCTTTGAGTTGTCTGCAGCCTTTGTATGTCTCTTTTAGCTAAGGTCCACGTCTCTGCACCATACGTAAGCACTGGAAGGATGCATTGATCAAACACTTTTCTTTTAAGACATAATGGCATATTGCTCATGAAAATTATGCTGTTTCTTCCAAAAGCTCTCCAGGCAAGTTTTGTACGCCGATTAATTTCTTCATCAATGTGACCCTCACTTGATATCTGCTGTCCAAGATAAACGTACGTGTCTGTTATCTCCAGCTTTTCTACATCAATCGATAAATCTTCATTTCTTGTAAAAGCATTGTACATCACTTTTGTCTTCTGAAAGTTCATTTTTAATCCCACTTCTTTACTCTTGTCAGCAAGTTCCTGAATCATACTCTGTAGCTCTGATGGGGTAGTTGCAAAAATGACTATGTCATCAGCAAAACGAAGGTGGGTTAGATAATCTCCATTAACCTTTATCCCTTGGTTTTCCTAGTTCAGTGATTGAAAGACATTTTCCAGTGTGGCATTAAAGAGCTTCGGAGATATGGTGTCACCTTGTCTCACTCCTTTTCCAATTTTTATGTGTGTTGTATTTTCAAACAGCCGAATCTTTGCACTTGCATTTTCATAGATGTTATTAATAATATTAATGTATGCATCTTCAATACCGCAGGATTTCAGAGCCATTGCAACTGCTGATGGTTTCACCGAATCAAAGGCTTTTTCATAATCGATAAAAGCCATGCACAATGGAAGTTCATATTCCCTCGCTCTTTCAATTAGTTCTCTCAGTACGTGGATATGATCTATTGTGCTGTAGCCACTCCTGAATCCAGCTTGTTCTCTCGGTTGAGCCATGTCCAGTGTCACCTTCAAGCGGTGTGAAAGAACCTTAGTGAAGATTTTATAAACCACTGATAGGAGGCTGATAGGTCTGTAGTTCCTGAGATACTCAATGTCACCTTCTTTATGTAGCAAGATCATTGTAGCGTTGTTCCAATCCTCAGGAATTTTCCCTTCATTAAGGCATCGAGTGAAAATTTGGGCGAGTACTGTTTCGATTTCTCCACTTGCTTCTTGTATGATGTCTACAGTAATTCCATCTTCTCCTGGAGCTTTCCCCCGCTTCATGTTCTTGATTGCAGGTGCAACTTCTGCTGGAAGGACTGGAAGAACTCTGGTACTGGTACCTTTCATGATGTCTGGAGTACATGTATCATCCCTTTCATATAATTTGGAGTAGAAATCTTTCACTCTTGTCAAAATTTCGCCTATATTTCTTGTTACAGAACCATCTTCTTTTCTCAGTGCCATAATCTGTTTTTTTCCCTTACTGAGATGTCCCTTTGCTATCTTTAGGCTTTGGTTGTTTTCAATTGCTTTCCTCACTAGTTCACAGTTGAATTTTCTTACGTCTTCAGTGATACTTTTTCGTACTGTCTTGCATAGCTCTATATATTCCACTTTGGAAGTCACATCTTCTTTAGTTGTCCTCATCTCTCTTCTTTTTTGCATCAACATTTTCTTTTTCCTGATAATTTGTTTACATGCAACTTGTTCTTAGACCCAGCTAATTTTGTTGCTGTTTCCATAAGAGCTTTGGTTACTTTTCTGTTAACATCAGAAATATCCACTTCTTCCAATGTTAAGCCTTCTAAAGCAGAGAATCTGTTCTTCAGTTCCAATTTGAAGGTATTATGGTGTTTTTAAGGTTGGTTATGTCAATACATTTTGTTTGTCTTATGAGCTTGCCACGTTCGAGTTTAGTGTTGAGGTGCATCTTACATCTCACCAATCTATGGTCACTGCCTGTGTTGAACTTGTTTAGCACACTACAGTCTTCTATGACGAATTTTTTGTTACACATAATAAAATCAATTTCACTTGTCGTCCCATTTGGATGTCTCCATGTCCATTTCCTGTGTGGCTTTTTCTTGAAAAAGGAGTTCAACATGAAAAACCCTTCTGCCTCTGCAAACTCTACGAGAGTATTTCCACGCTGGTTTCTGTTGCCGTGACCGAATTTACCTACTGAAGTTTCATTCTGTTGCCGTTGCCCTATTTTTGCATTGAAATCTCCCATAATTATCTTCAAGTGCTGCTTACCTTTATTATTTAGATCACGAATTTCCTAATAAAATTCTTCAATTTCTTCTTCAGCATGACTTGTGGTGGGTGCATAAGTTTGAATAATCTGAGCCTGGTATCTTCTCGAGAGTTGGATAACGAGTCGTGCAGCTCTGTCAGAGGAACTTTCAACTTCTACAACTTTATCCTTCAGTTTCTTGTTTATTATAAATCCAACACCACTAGTTCTGCCAGTATCTGTTCCACGATAGTAGAAGAGATGTCCACTTTTCAGTTCAATAAGATCTTCTCCTTTTCTCCTTACCTCACTTAGCCCGACGATGTCCCACTTGATCCTTGGTAGTTCCTCTTCCAATTCAAGAAGCCTTGAATCAGAAGATAGGGAGCGTCCGTTATACGTAGCCAAGGTCAGCATCAGATGGCAGCCTAGTCCGGTCCTCCGGGGATTCTTAGCACCCTCTGCCTTCATGTCGCACTGGCCGCTGCCTTGGGCAGGTACATTCAGGCTGCCGGAGACTGAGGGCCAAGATTTAAGTTGTGGAGTCATTTTGGAGGGGTTTGGCCATAACTAACCACGCTGGCCAAGCGGGTTGGTGAGTGTGGGATAGCATTTCCTCTAATCCCGAAGGTATAGTTATACCGCTATTGGCGGTCGTCAGAGCCCCTTTAGTGGGAACAGGATGTACCACGAGAAGGCGGGGTTGACATTTGTCAAGGAGAGGCTGTGATGTTACGCATCGCATCACCTGACCTTACATCCCTTATATATATATATATATATATATATATATATATCCCATACATAATATATATATATATATATATATTATGTATGGGATGTAAGGTCAGGTGATGCATAACATCACAGCCTCTCCTTGACAAATGTCAACCCCGCCTTCTCGTGGTACATCCTGTCCCCACTAAAGGGGCTCTGACGACCGCCAATAGCGGTATAACTATACCATCGGGATTAGAGGAAATGCTATCCCACACTCACCAACCCGCTTGGCCAGCGTGGTGAGTTATGGCCAAACCCCTCCAAAATGACTCCACAACTTAAATCTTGGCCCTCAGTCTCCGGCAGCTGGAATGTACCTGCCCAAGGCAGCGGCCAGTGCGACATGAAGGCACAGGGTGCTAAGAATCCCCGGAGGACCGGACTAGGCTGCCATCTGATGCTGACCTTGGCTACGTATAACGGACGCTCCCTATCTTCTGATTCAAGGCTTCTTGAATTGGAAGAGGAACTACAGAGGAACTACAGAGGATCAAGTGGCACATCGTCGGGCTAAGTGAGGTAAGCAGAAAAGGAGATCTCATTGAACTGAATAGTGGACATCTCTTCTAATATCGTGGGACAGATACTGGCGGAACTAGTGGTGTTGGATTTATAATAAACAAGAAACTGAAGGATAAAGTTGTAGAAGTTGAAAGTTCCTCTGACAGAGCTGCACGACTCGTTATCCAACTCTCGAGAAGATACCAGGCTCAGATTATTCAAACTTATGCACCCACCACAAGTCATGCTGAAGAAGAAATTGAAGAATTTTATGAGGAAATTCGTGATCTAAATAATAAAGGTAAGCAGCACTTGAAGATAATTATGGAGATTTCAATGCAAAAATAGGGCAACGGCAACAGAATGAAACTTCAGTAGGTAAATTAGGTCACGGCAACAGAAACCAGCGTGGAAATACTCTCGTTGAGTTTGCAGAGGCAGAAGGGTTTTTCATGTTGAACTCCTTTTTCAAGAAAAAGCCACACAGGAAATGGACATGGAGACATCCAAATGGGACGACAAGTGAAATTGATTTTATTATGTGTAACAAAAAATTCGTCATAGAAGACTGCAGTGTGCTAAACAAGTTCAACACAGGCAGTGACCATAGATTGGTGAGATGTAAGATGCACCTCAACACTAAACTCGAACGTAGCAAGCTCATAAGACAAACAAAATGTATTGACATAACCAACCTTAAAAAACACCACAATACTTTCAAATTGGAACTGAAGAACAGATTCTCTGCTTTAGAAGGCCTAACACCGGAAGAAGTGGATATTTCTGAAGTTAACAGAAAAGTAACCAAAGCTCTTATGGAAACAGCAACAAAATTAGCTGGGTCTAAGAACAAATTGCATGTGAACAAATTATCAGGAAAAACCAAAATGTTGATGCAAAAAAGAAGAGAGATGAGGACAAATAAAGAAGATATGACTTCCAAAGTGGAATATATAGAGCTATGCAAGACAGTACGAAAAAGTATCACTGAAGACGTAAGGAAATTCAACTGTGAACTAGTAAGGAAAGCAATTGAAAACAACCAAAGCCTAAAGATAGCAAAGGGACATCTCAGTAAGGGAAGAAAACAGATTATGGCACTGAGAAAAGAAGATGGTTCTGTAACAAGAAATAGAGGCGAAATTTTGACAAGAGTGAAAGATTTCTACTCCAAATTATATGAAAGGGAGGATACATGTACCCCAGGCATCATGAAAGGTACCAGAGTTCTTCCAGTCCTTCCAGAAGAAGTTGCACATGCAATCAAGAACATGAAGCGGGGAAAAGCTCCAGGAGAAGATGGAATTACTGTAGACATCATACAAGAAGCAAGTGGAGAAATCGAAACAGTACTCGCCCAAATTTTCGCTCGATGCCTTAATGAAGGGAAAATTCCTGAGGATTGGAACAACGCTACAATGATCTTGCTACATAAAAAAGGTGACATTGAGGATCTCAGGAACTACAGACCCATCAGCCTCCTACCAGTGGTTTATAAAATCTTCACTAAAGTTCTTTCACACCGCTTGAAGGTAACACTGGACATGGCTCAACCGAGAGAACAAGCTGGATTCAGGAGTGGCTACAGCACAATAGATCATATCCACGTACTGAGAGAACTAATTGAAAGAGCGAGGGAATATGAACTTCCATTGTGCATGGCTTTTATCGATTATGAAAAAGCCTTTGATTCGGTGAAACCATCAGCAGTTGCAATGGCTCTGAAATCCTGCGGTTTTGAAGATGCATACATTAATATTATTAATAACATCTATGAAAATGCAAGTGCAAAGATTCGGCTGTTTGAAAATACAACACACAAATAAATTGGAAAAGGAGTGAGACAAGGTGACACCATATCTCCGAAGCTCTTTAATGCCACATTGGAAAATGTCTTTCAATCACTGAACTGGGAAAACAAAGGGATAAAGGTTAATGGAGATTATCTAACCCACCTTCGTTTTGCTGATGACATAGTCATTTTTGAAACTACCCCATCAGAGCTACAGAGTATGATCCGGGAAATTGCTGACAAGAGTAAAGAAGTGGGATTAAAAATGAACTTTCAGAAGACAAAAGTGATGTACAATGCTTTTACACGAAATGAAGATTTATCGATTGATGGAGAAAAACTGGAGATAACAGACACGTACGTTTATCTTGGACAGCAGATATCAAGTGAGGGTCACATTGATGAAGAAATTAATCGGCGTACAAAACTTGCCTGGAGAGCTTTTGGAAGAAACAGCATAATTTTCATGAGCAATATGCCATTATGTCTTAAAAGAAAAGTGTTTGATCAATGCATCCTTCCAGTGCTTACGTATGGTGCAGAGACGTGGACCTTAGCTAAAAGAGACATACAAAAGCTGCAGACAACTCAAAGCAGCATGGAGAGGTGCATGCTTGGTGTTACCAGGAGAGATAAGAAGATGAACACGTGGATCCGAAAAATGACAAGAGTGGAAGACATCATGATCAGAGTTAAATCCCTGAAATGGCAATGGGCTGGACATACTGCCAGAAGAACAGACCATCGATGGACAGCCGAAATTTTAGATTGGATTCCAAGGGACAGGAAAAGACCCAGAACAAGACCACATGGAAGATGGGTGGATGAAATTCGAAATTATGCGGGAGTGACATGGAGGAGACTGGCACAAGACAGACCGTTGTGGAGGAAACTTGGGGAGACCTTCGTCCAGCAGTGGATTGATAATGGTTGACAATGATGATGATGATGATGATGATGATATACGCTGAAAATGCACGCGGAGGCAAAAGAACAAAAGAACGCCCAAAACGGCCTCTCGCTCTCAGTTCATCGAGACACGAAAAGAATTCGTCTGATAATGCAGTAGACATAAACAATGTCTGGGTCAAGGAAGGGAATTTGGAAGATATACGATTGTATTTCAGAAATCAAGTGGTTTGTTATTGACAACGAGCAAAAGGAAGACAATGGAAGCTAAAAAAAAAGTTAGTTGTGTGTTCCTTTGGAAAGGTCAGAAGTCCCGAAGGGAATCACGAATCCCTTGCAAAACGCAACTCCGGGGAGAAATCGGGTACCTGATAAAAGTAAAGACAGGAAAACCTCATATGACATGAAATCACTTTGCTTGGGAGATTAAACTAAATTCTGGTTTTGAACTTTGAATGCAAACTCAAGCTCGCAAAAGCATAGTTTTCTGAGCAAATTTAAACTGTCTAAGATGACAAAAATCTAAAACTGCTGACTCAATGGGACAGAGCGTTTTAACTTTGCCGTTCATTCACCATTTAGGAGATCCGTCGTGAACCACTAGAAGGGAAGTAAGCAGACCCTGATTTAGTCCACTGTTTCCAAGGAAGGTAGAAAGCTAGTGTCGTAATTCAAAAGCTCTTAACTCATGCCTCCCCAGGATTCAGTTTCGGACGAACGAATACTCAGATGTCCATGGTTAGACATTGAAAAATTGCTTCAGACAAATATTTTCTTATTTAAAAGGGCTTCAATTCAGAATTTGTACTATTTAAGATTTCCCTTAGTCAATCTTTTTTCTATCTTAAAAACTTCTAAAATGTTGATTTTGAAAGAAACGAGTTCTCACAAAAATGTAAAATTTCCTCAGATTGTATGAGGAACCAAAAAAAAAATTGATGAAGCTTGAACGTTAACGATTCCAACCATTTCTTTCTCTTCATGTTTCATTCCATAAACTTTCTTCAAATTCCTATATATCTAAGAATTTTGTTAAATGTCCAAGTTCGACTCCCCAGAAATTTTCTGAAAATGATATTCAGGAATTTTTTTAAAAGAGAAGCTAAGAATCCCTTCACTGAAACAAGAAATTCATATTCAAAGCATTACATCCCTCTTTCTACTTCAAATACTCTATTTGTAAATCTAAGGAAGTTTTTTTTTTGTTTTTAATATTCATATATTTTTCCCTCTAACTTTAGAAGATATTGTCCCAAAATGTATGTACATATTACGATAGTAAAATATCTTACTACTTACTGCTTGATGTTCAATTCACTTCACACTGTCTTAAGGAAATTCGTTCATTTTCTCATAACACATAGACATGTTATTTTTCTTTCCATTCACTTCAAAGACTCAATTGAGATCAACCTAATGGTGTCCTTTGAGAAAAACTTTCATAGGAAAGCATAAATTTGCCTAAAAAGTACATTAAAAATAAACAAATGTTGAAAGTTCCTGTACAAGAAGGAAATTCTGTTGTAACTTCTAAACGAAAAAGACAAATTCTAAGAAAATATGTAAAAATGTTCGTTGGATTCCATATTAAAAAAAATTAGTTGAAGAAAAGTATCATTCTTTTTTTCGGAACAGTCCATTCTTTCCTAGGGTTAAAAATGGAACACTTCATTTTTCTTAGTAGACAATTTTGAGAAAACACATTTCCTTAAAAGCAGGGAAATTCCCATAGAATAACATGGGAAAACTAGTATGCATAAAAAGACAGTTTCGAAACGAGTAAAAATCTGTTGAAGTTCGTTTTCGAAAAAGTTGGAAATGGAATGAAGTAAAAACAGTCACAGCAAGTTCCTGAAAGTTGAAAATTGGATGTACTAAAAATGTCTAAGGAAAGAAATTTTTATAAAACACAGACTGTTTAGTTTTCCAGGCTAGGGGTCTTCAGTGAGAGCGCTTCTTTTTTTCAACTCAAAGAATAAAGCGAGTCAGTTTGAAACATTTCAAACTCCCCGAAATTAAGCTGTGTACTCTGGTTTCGACTCAATACTGTAAAGCATTGCTCTCAGACCAGTCGGAATCCCGCCCCGATTGGTTGCCTAATGGAAAACATCAGACCCCTTTCCAATAACAATCCCCAAATATCCTTAAGAAGTCTAGCAAAAAAGCACTAGTTCACCATTAAAACAATTGGATTCATTCTGTTACTGTTTTAAACATTTCAAAAAAGAAGTTTACATTCTCACTTTTACTTTAAAAATCTTGAAAGCTTAAATTTTGACCCATTTAAAAAAATTCACTTAAAATTTAATTTAAAAAAATAATAATTACTCTTTAAATTTATGTCTTAAAACTAAAAAATATTTACGCTTAATATTTCAATAAATAATAAATATTCACAAACTCACCTTCTACCTTGCCCATTTAAAAAAAAAATTCTGAATTTATATAATCGAAATCATTACTTCTCCAAGTAGTTCTTTCCCCCTGATTGTAGAGAGGAACTCTTCTGAAATCTTCACTTTTCCACATGTGTTCATAAAAGCTTGAGCTAGTTCCTTAGGATTCAACAAGGCCACAGCGTTCTCGAAACTTGAAATCGCTTTCCTGTTACACTCAGTGGTTAGGCATGGAGGATGCATCTGAATAGGTGGAAGTACTTCAGAAATGCATTCACGACATCTACATACCTTCAGGATGCTCTCCCCGATTAAATTTTTTAAACATTCAATTAAATTGTGTCTAAGTTCACACTCCTCAATCGATGTACTTTGAAACTTTCGGGATTCTCCGAGTACGATTTTCTGGAATTCTGAACCCATTAACAATTCCTGGATGCTGTCCAACACGCCATCCAAAATAATTTGGAGTTTCTTAAACTGCTTTCTGGTTAATGCAACTCCTGTTGTTAAGTGAAAAATCCGGAACCAGAATTTGAAAGACTTGAAGACTTCTTACTTTATTCAAACTTAGAACAGAACTAAAATTCGCTCAGCGTTTCCTTTGCATACTGTAACCAACACATGACCCTTATCACCACGTGGTGATTGATGTGTCACGATGCGTCAGCACACTAACTGCACGATTACTGTTTCCTTATCTGGTCATCTCGCAACGAACATGCTATTGATTCTAATCAGACAAAGCTAACTTTAGCTTGAGAGATAAACGAAAGGATTTCATTATAACTTTCATATCTTGAGAGAATAAACTAAAAAAATCTTCATAGAGTACATAATAAGCGTAAAGAAATTTTTCGAGGCTGAATTTCCACTAAAATGATGGTGGTATACGGAAAGCGTGAGAATTTAATCAGACACCTTCAAAGAATTCATCTTGGAATTAACGCTGCTTTTGAAAAACGAGTGAACTATGAAATTCTTTGTTCTCCACACAAGAAAATTTCAGATTTCGAAATCTCGCCGTCCTGACCCACTTTTTCCTGAGTGAAATTTAACACATGGTGGAAATCTCCACTTACGCAATCCTTTGAGTGGGGAATAGCTCTCATGAAAGGGGTCAACGGTTCCAAAGTCGCCCCGGTGGCGCAGTGGTCTAAGGCGCTGGCCTCTGATCATTCGTCCGTAAGGGGTCCGGGTTCGAATCCCGGTGAAGCATGGATGTTGTGTTTGTCTTACGGCACTGGCTCTCTCCCTTCCCTGGAACCAGTGACCCTAAATTAGGGACGGGCGACTGCTTATAGCCCATTGAGTTGCTCACGGTTGTCGTTAAACCTCAAAAAAAAAAAACGGTTCCAAACAACATTGATTAAAACTTTAGAGAGGAAAAATATATGAATTAAAAAAATAATGCATAAGCAGGATTCCCAAAAACATAAAAAAATATAAGTTTTATATAAAAAAGAAATTCCAGGAAAAATATTGGAGGGGCGAAAGATTTCCCATTCTTCCATTCCCACAAAAAATTTAGTGAAGTCCAATAAATCTCTCGAAAAAAATTAAACAAATACTTGGACTAACAAAAGAGAAAACGATACGTGACGTCAACCTATCCCGCGGCTAGTAGTAGGAGATACACTGTTCCCCCCTCTGACATCATTTTTTCTATGCGAACAGAAATTTACTTGAACAACCGTCTTAGAAAATGCCTCTTCCACGTTTTTCTTCCCATCCATGCAAAAACAACCAGATTGCCTTTTCCCACCAAAAGTTCTAGCAAGAAAGAGCAGGAGACGCCGGAACGTAGCCCGAAGGAGCCGAATAACAAGGGGGCGAGACAGGGAGGCAGCTCCTTCGGGCTACGTTTCGGCGTCTCCTGCTCCTTCTTGCTAGAACTTTTGGTGGGAAAAGGCAATCTGGTTGTTTTTGCATGGCTGGGAAGAAAAACGTGGAAGAGGCATTTTCTAAGACGGTTGTTCAAGTAAATTTATGTTCGCATAGAAAAAAATGATGTCAGAGGGGGGAACAGTGTATCTCCTACTACTAGCCGCGGGATAGGTTGACGTCACGTATCGTTTTCTCTTTTGTTAGTCCAAGTATTTGTTTAATTTTTTTTTCGAGAGATTTATTGGACTTCGCTAAATTTTTTGTGGGAATGGAAGAATGGGAAATCTTTCGCCCCTCCAATATTTTTCCTGGAATTTCTTTTTTATATAAAACTTATATTTTTTTATGTTTTTGGGAATCCTGCTTATGCATTATTTTTTTAATTCATATATTTTTCCTCTCTAAAGTTTTAATCAATGTTGTTTGGAACCGTTTTTTTTTTTGAGGTTTAACGACAACCGTGAGCAACTCAATGGGCTATAAGCAGTCGCCCGTCCCTAATTTAGGGTCACTGGTTCCAGGGAAGATAGAGAGCCAGTGCCGTAAGACAAACACAACATCCATGCTTCACCGGGATTCGAACCCGGACCCCTTACGGACGAATGATCAGAGGCCAGCGCCTTAGACCACTGCGCCACCGGGGCGGCTTTGGAACCGTTGACCCCTTTCATGAGAGCTATTCCCCACTCAAAGGATTGCGTAAGTGGAGATTTCCACCATGTGTTAAATTTCACTCAGGAAAAAGTGGGTCAGGACGGCGAGATTTCGAAATCTGAAATTTTCTTGTGTGGAGAACAAAGAATTTCATAGTTCACTCGTTTTTCAAAAGCAGCGTTAATTCCAAGATGAATTCTTTGAAGGTGTCTGATTAAATTCTCACGCTTTCGGTGTACCACCATCATTTTAGTGGAAATTCAGCCTTGAAAAATTTCTTTACGCTTGTTATGTACTCTATGAAGATTTTTTTAGTTTATTCTCTCAAGATATGAAAGTTATAATGAAATCCTTTCGTTTATCTCTCAAGCTGAAGTTAGCTTTGTCTGATTAGAATCAATAGCATGTTCGTTGCGAGATGACCAGATAAGGAAACAGCCATCGTGCAGTTAGTGTGCTGACGCATCGTGACACATCAATCACCACGTGGTGATAAGGGTCATGTGTTGGTTACAGTATGCAAAGGAAACGCTGAGCGAATTTTAGTTCTGTTCTAAGTTTGAATAAAGTAAGAAGTCTTCAAGTCTTTCAAATTCTGGTTCCGGATTTTTCACTTAACAACAGGAGTTGCATTAAACAGAAAGCAGTTTAAGAAACTCCAAATTATTTTGGATGGCGTGTGGGACAGCATCCAGGAATTGTTAATGGGTTCAGAATTCCAGAAAATCGTACTCGGAGAATCCCGAAAGTTTCAAAGTACATCGATTGAGGAGTGTGAACTTAGACACAATTTAATTGAATGTTTAAAAAATTTAATCGGGGAGAGCATCCTGAAGGTATGTAGATGTCGTGAATGCATTTCTGAAGTACTTCCACCTATTCAGATGCATCCTCCATGCCTAACCACTGAGTGTAACAGGAAAGCGATTTCAAGTTTCGAGAACGCTGTGGCCTTGTTGAATCCTAAGGAACTAGCTCAAGCTTTTATGAACACATGTGGAAAAGTGAAGATTTCAGAAGAGTTCCTCTCTACAATCAGGGGGAAAGAACTACTTGGAGAAGTAATGATTTCGATTATATAAATTCAGAATTTTTTTTTTTAAATGGGCAAGGTAGAAGGTGAGTTTGTGAATATTTATTATTTATTGAAATATTAAGCGTAAATATTTTTTAGTTTTAAGACATAAATTTAAAGAGTAATTATTATTTTTTTAAATTAAATTTTAAGTGAATTTTTTTTAAATGGGTCAAAATTTAAGCTTTCAAGATTTTTAAAGTAAAAGTGAGAATGTAAACTTCTTTTTTGAAATGTTTAAAACAGTAACAGAATGAATCCAATTGTTTTAATGGTGAACTAGTGCTTTTTTGCTAGACTTCTTAAGGATATTTGGGGATTGTTATTGGAAAGGGGTCTGATGTTTTCCATTAGGCAACCAATCGGGGCGGAATTCCGACTGGTCTGAGAGCAATGCTTTACAGTATTGAGTCGAAACCAGAGTACACAGCTTAATTTCGGGGAGTTTGAAATGTTTCAAACTGACTCGCTTTATTCTTTGAGTTGAAAAAAAGAAGCGCTCTCACTGAAGACCCCTAGCCTGGAAAACTAAACAGTCTGTGTTTTATAAAAATTTCTTTCCTTAGACATTTTTAGTACATCCAATTTTCAACTTTCAGGAACTTGCTGTGACTGTTTTCACTTCATTCCATTTCCAACTTTTTCGAAAACGAACTTCAACAGATTTTTACTCGTTTCGAAACTGTCTTTTTATGCATACTAGTTTTCCCATGTTATTCTATGGGAATTTCCCTGCTTTTAAGGAAATGTGTTTTCTCAAAATTGTCTACTAAGAAAAATGAAGTGTTCCATTTTTAACCCTAGGAAAGAATGGACTGTTCCGGAAAAAAAAAGAATGATACTTTTCTTCAACTAATTTTTTAATATGGAATCCAACGAACATTTTTACATATTTTCTTAGAATTTGTCTTTTTTCGTTTAGAAGTTACAACAGAATTTCCTTCTTGTACAGGAACTTTCAACATTTGTTTATTTTTAATGTACTTTTTAGGCAAATTTATGCTTTCCTATGAAAGTTTTTCTCAAAGGACACCATTAGGTTGATCTCAATTGAGTCTTTGAAGTGAATGGAAAGAAAAATAACATGTCTATGTGTTATGAGAAAATGAACGAATTTCCTTAAGACAGTGTGAAGTGAATTGAACATCAAGCAGTAAGTAGTAAGATATTTTACTATCGTAATATGTACATACATTTTGGGACAATATCTTCTAACATTAGAGGGAAAAATATATGAATATTAAAAACAAAAAGAAACTTCCTTAGATTTACAAATAGAGTATTTGAAGTAGAAAGAGGGATGTAATGCTTTGAATATGAATTTCTTGTTTCAGTGAAGGGATTCTTAGTTTCTCTTTTAAAAAAATTCCAGAATATCATTTTCAGAAAATTTCTGGGGGAGTCGAACTTGGACATTTAACAAAATTCTTAGATATATAGGAATTTGAAGAAAGTTTATGGAATGAAACATGAAGAGAAAGAAATGGTTGGAATGGTTAACGTCCAAGCTTCATCAATTTTTTTTTGGTTCCTCATACAATCTGAGGAAATTTTACATTTTTGTGAGAACTCGTTTTTTTCAAAATCAACCCTTTAGAAGTTTTTAAGATAGAAAAAAGATTGACTAAGGGAAATCTTAAATAGTACAAATTCTGAATTGAAGCACTTTAAGTAAGAAAATATTTGTCTGAAGCAATTTTTCAATGTCTAAGCATAGACATCTGAGTATTCGTTCGTCCGAAACTGAATCCTGGGGAGGCATGAGTTAAGAGCTTTTGAATTACGACACTAGCTTTGTACCTTCCTTGGAAACAGTGGACTAAATCAGGGTCTGCTTACTTCCCTTCTAGTGGTTCACGACGGATCTCTTAAATGGTGAATGAACGGCAAAGTTAAAACGCTCTGTCCCATTGAGTCAGCAGTTTTAGATTTTTGTCATCTTAGACAGTTTAAGTTTGCTCAGAAAACTATGCTTTTGCGAGCTTGAGTTTGCATTCAAAGTTCAAAACCAGAATTTAGTTTAATCTCCCAAGCAAAGTGATTTCATGTCATATGAGGTTTTCCTGTAAGCAAGAGACGCGTGAAAACAGTCGCAGGAGATTGTCAGTTTCCGACAGAAACAGGGGGGAATTCAAAGTTAATTTCTTGGGGAAAGCTCACACACTGGAGAGAGCGTAAAAACACTCTTCTTTCATGTTTTAATGTAAACCTCGAGGAATTTGTATGTAACTATGGAAAGTAAGTTCTAAAGATTTAGGAGCATTTACACTAAAATCCTACAATGACTTTATTTGAAACAGGGAAGAATCGGCCTTGTAGACTAAAATACATCTGAAGATTTTAGATACATTTCTGTTCAAAAGTAAAGTCGAATGGGAAAATAAGAGTAATTAAATCGATAGGAAAAGATTGAAAGTTTGAATCAGAAAAAAAAACTAAGAAAAAAAGAAGTTTCATAAAAATAAACCAAAGTTTGAAGAATCATACAACACTGAACAGAAGGAAAAATATAATAAGTACTATAAGGGGAATACGATATTTTCACTATGGGAGTTTGGAAACAACTGCTTTTCTGAACAATTAGTAAAATGTGAAAAAAAAATGTTTAGAGGAAGTTCGGACTTAATCGCTATGTCTCCAGCATGAAAGATTTTTCTGCTGAGGCAATGAATAAAAAACGATAATGAAAACCTAATTAAAACGAAAGAAAAGGTCAATGAAACTAAACGTCTAAAGATAAAATGCAGCATGCACAGAAGTTAAAAATGAAGGGGCAGACACGGGAGAACTGGACATTAAGGGAATGAAATATACGCGAAATTTTGAAACATCTCAATTTAAGCGAACTAAATGAGGGAAAGGAATGAGATTAGGGAGTTCTTATTGACTTTTATGAGGTGAGTAAACAACAAAAATTTAGTTATACATGAAATAATTGTGTAAAAAATAGCTCGTTTAAGAATATGATTTTTGGTGAAAGTATGAAATTTTAGTTGAAATGTCATGATCAGCATTTCGAAAAGAAATAGATTGAGTCGATATGTAGGGAACAGAGTAAGTATTTCTTTATTTTCGCTATGGGGGTGGTGAGTTAGTAAAACGTAAAAAAATGATGTTTAGTGGAAGAACGGAATTACTCGCTTTTGCCTCCAGAATGAATGTTTTTTTCGGACGAGACAGAACAATATACAGAAAATATGTCCCAAAGAATACAAATTTTATCGTAAGAAAAAAGGTTTTAGATTTCATGCCTTGACAATGAATGCTTTCCTGTTGGGGCAGTCCACGAAAAAGTATAGCAAACTAGGGAAGGATTAAAAAAATGCGTATTTGACATACATGCAAGCTTTAAGAAATACTTTAAAAGCAAGTTGGAAAATATGATATATAAGGAAACAAAAAACCTGATGATGATTTGCTACATCTAAAATAATCATTTTGCTGAAATGAAATGAAAAAAAAATAGTCTAAATAAAAGGAGTCATAAGTTTGGCCAAGTAAGAAATAAATTACTGACATACTGAAAAGTTTTACTAAATTTCAAAAAAGATGAAGTAAAATAGCGAAAATTGGGAAGCTATAATGATATGCTAAATAAAGTAAGAAAATATTGTTTCACCAGAATTTTAACTGTGAAAGACCTGTAGAGTTCTTGAACACACGAAAAAATTACTAGAAAATAATATTGTAAAGGCGAAAGACTCAGAATTAGCATGAAGTCATTTCACAAAAAAATTGTCAAAATCCAATAATTACTGCGAACAGGAACGAAATCGTTTCTAAAGAAGCATTTCCTCGTCTCATCATCTGGAATAAAATTGAATGAATGAAAAAGGAAAAAGAAAAGTTCCCCAGAAAACCGATATCAAGTCGTTAAGAAGCGTGTGTTGGTTTAAATCTGAAAAAAAAGATACTGTTACGAACGAATGTTATGTATAGCTAGTTGCTATAGATCTGTATATTTCTTGCACAAACATGAAACAGCTATATAGAAAACCAGATTAAGTCATACATTAAAAGCAAGTAAGAAAAGTTGTTTGTATAGGTAACGGAAATAATAATGAAGAAACGTTTGCTTGTTTGAATCAGAAAAAATAAAGCCTCGATAAAAGTAGCTGTTAGTTTGAAAAGTTAGAAAATAAAATAATGTTGGTACATCAATAAGTTTAAGGAGTACGCAAGCATTTAGAACAAAAAGATTAAGATAATGCATTAAAAGGTACATTTCACTGATTAATCATGAAGAAATACGAAAAAATAAAAAAAAAATATTTTAACTATGCATAAAAAATTGTGGCTTTGTACGTTGGAAAAAGGTACAGCGTTAAAAAAATGTAACAGAAAATGTCATGAACACGTAAATACGTTAATAAACAATCGTGTTTTAAGATTATGTCTGCAGCACAAAACTTTGGAAAACGTTTTTATGTTGGTATGTCGGTTGAAAATGCGTGAAGTCTCCTCAAAGAAAATAAAAAAATCGTTACGTTGAAAAATTATGAACATAAAATGGGAAATTATGAGGAAAAAATAAGGAATAAATTCGTTGCAAAATGATCAAGTTATTGAAAAAAAAATCAGTCTTGGAACTTAATGTGTCTACAGAATCTCAAATGACGTCAACCGCCGACCCCGCGGAGGAAATGGCGTTGGCTGATGTCATGTCTGCTATCACGACATGCGTCACCCATTATAATGAGTCATCCCAAAACACGTGTCATACAAAATTTTCTGAGGTAAAGAGAAAATTGTGAGTCATCCCAAAACACATGGCGGACAAAAGATAGCGGAACATGAATCAACAGGAACGAAATCTTTTCAAACAAACCCTTTCCTCGTCTAAATTAAAATTGTAGGGAAGAAAAATATAAGAATTAAAAAAATAACGCAACGTCTATAAACATTCCTAGTTAAAAAAACGTAACAGAAAATGTCATGAACACGTAAATACGTTAATAAACAATCGTGTTTTAAGATTATGTCTGCAGCACAAAACTTTGGAAAACGTCTTTATGTTGGAACGTCCGTTGAAAATGCGTGAAGTCTCCTCAAAGAAAGTAAAAAAATCGTTACGTTGAAAAATTATGAATATAAAATGGGAAATTAGGGAAAAAATAAGAAATAAATTCGTTGCAAAATGATCAAGTTATTGAAAAAAAAATCAGTCTTGGAACTTAATGTGTCTACAGAATCTCAAATGACGTCAACCGCCGACCCAGCGGAGGAGAAAACGACGTTGGCTGATGTCATGTCTGCTATCACGAATGCGTCACCCATCATAATGACTCATCCTAAAACACGTGTCATACAAAATTTTCTGAGGCAAAGATAAAATGCTGAGTCATCCCAAAACACATGGTTCACAAAATGACAACGTGGTGAAACAAAAATGGCGGAACATGAATCAACAGGAACGAAATCTTTTCAAACAAAGCCTTTCCTCGTCTAAATTAAAATTGGAGGGAGGACAAATATAAGAATTAAAAAAATAATGCAACGTGTATAAAAATTATAACACCTCAGGGGATTCCTGAAAATATAAATTTAATAAAAAAATTGGAAACGACTAGAAAACTTCCTTCAAAAATTTGACAAAGTCCAGTAAATCTCCCGAGAAAATAAAAGAAATAAATATTGGAAAGACTTCCCAAACATTTGTCAACGTCCAATAAATCTCCCGAGAAAAGTTCCGAAAAGCACAGCTAGGTGGGCAACGTACACATCCCCTTTCCCCCACTCGGTCGCTGCCATCTCTCAAAGGTCCATTAAAAGTTCCAAAAAGCACCGCTAGGGGGCAACGTACACATCCCCACTCGGTCGTTGCCATCCCTCAAAGGTCCATTAAAAGTTCCAAGAAGCACCGCTAGGGCAGCACATCTCCTTTCCCCCCTCGGTCGTTGCCATCACTCAAATATTTATCGAAAGTTCCAAGAAGCACCGCTAGGGCAGCACATCGACCCAACACACTAGCGTCATCTGCCACGCCCCCCATCTTTCTATCCTTCTGCAGCAAACCACGCCCCCATCCTTCTATCCTTCTGCAGAAAACCACGCCCCCATCCTTCTGCCGCAAGCCACGCCCCTGCTCCTTCTCTAGAAGGAGCTGCTCCTTGCCCTCGGACCCGCCATTTCCTACTACTCATGGACATAAAAGCACGTTTTTCTGTTAACATTTCATTCTGTTTGACCCTCCTATTTCGCCCCTAAATAGTGACAACGATAATCGCACAGCATATAACAATCTGATGTTCACAGAGTAACATAACAAAATGATCTGAAAAGTCGGAGATTATTTCGCCCAAACCAGGGCTACTAAATGTTGGAAGAAAGCCAAGTTTTTTTTCACGCATCAGGCGTTGGACTCAGCTCGATGGTTGGAACGCTCGACGGGACAACTTTGAACGCAGCCATCGGGCGTTTACTAGTGGTTATCCAAACAAAGGACACATGCCGACTGCTTCATAAGATAACAGCTTGGAAGAAAACGAACATTTTTAACTGCTGCGGTCCATGCCACCTCATGAAGCCACTTGAGTAATCATAAAATAAGTTCTTTCTTTTCGTAAAAACATGTCATTGGTATTTTGCACTAAATGCATCCCTGTTTTTTTGTTATGCATATCCTGATTGTTATTACTGATATTTGTGATGATTTGATGAAAGGCACGTGGTGAATTCCTGTGTAATGGCCATATCCGTTTTTCGGTATTCTTTAATTTTCTAGTTATTTTGAGAATTTCATGCTTTATAAGGTGAATGTTGTGATTAGTTTTCAACTCATGTGAGTTGTAATCAAATAAATATGCTGAGGCGAAGTTTTGTTCAAATCTGCCAGATTCAAATGTCTTTTTTGGCGCTTGCTGATATAGTGTTTGCGGACCATCAGTTCAAAGCTTTACAGTGTTTTCATTTTCAGATATTAAGATGTCAATTTTAGTGTGTACCTGTCAGAATCTGAAAAAAATCATATGCATCTTGTATTAAATGCATCTCTGCTTTTTTTAATGATTGGTATTATTGATTAAAGATACGACTTCCTTCGTAACCTAATGTGTTCCAATTAGTGTTAGTGCAGTTTTTTCTGTTCCTCCCCTTTTTTTTTTCATCTTTAAAAATTTGAAGTGTAGTTTTAAGTGAGAAGAGTACTTAGTATCTGAATTTCAGTACAATTTTTTGCAATCTTCTTATTACATTTCACTTTTCAATATCGAATGAACAGTTGAGTGTACGGTTCAGGCGCCAGCGTATGAGGGTAAACTTCGTACACTGTCTCCGCCGCCTTATTTGGGATGCCGGTCAAAACGCCGGCAATCAAAACACCAACAGGTCAGAACACCGACACCGAAACACCGACAGGTCAGAGCACCGACACCGAAACACCGACAGGTCAAAACACCGACAGGTCAAAACACTGACAGGTCGAAACACCGACAGTTCAAAACACCGACATGACGAAACACCGACAATCAAAACACCGACAAATCATAACACCGACAATCATAACACCGACAGTTCAAAACACCGACAAATTATAACACCGACAGTTCAAACCACCGACAATCATAACACCGACACTTCAAAACACCGACAATCATAACACCGACATTTCAAAACACCGACAATTATATGGACTCTAAGCCGGCGAGTAGAGGAACTTTATTCCGAGCGACTGCAAAATCACAGTGGGTGGTATGGTGGATGACAACACCCAACGAATAGATGTGCTGCCCCCTAGCGGTGAACGATGCAACTTTATTCATTTCTATTCCGACCGACAGCAACATATTTTTATTCCGAGATATCGCAACATCTGAGCCGCCCCGATGGCGCAGTGGTCTAAGCGATGGCCTCTGATCATTCGTCCGAACGGGGTCCGGGTTCGAATCCCGCTGAGGCATGGATGTTGTATTTGTCTAACGGCACTGGCTCTCTCCCTTCCCTGGAACCAGTGACCCTAAATTAGGGACGGGCGACTGCTTATAGCCCATTGAGTTGCTCACGGTGGTCGGTCGTTAAACCTCCAATAAAAAAAAATCGCAACATCTGAGTGGATGGGTGGGAATTGGAATGCATAGGAGTAGGATATGTCGATGCTAATGTGCTGCACCTAGCGGTGAACAATAGAACTGCATAAATTTTTATTCTGACATCTGGCAACATATTTTAATTCCGAGCAATGGCAACATCTGAGTGGATGGGTGGGAAGGGAATGCAAAGGTGTTGGATATGTGGATGCTTATGTGCTGCCCCAAGTGGTGGACGATGGAACTTTTTGAAGTCTATTCCGACCAATGGCAACATATTTTTATTCCGAGCAATGGTGGGAAGGGGAATGCATAGGTTTTGGATATGTCGATGATTATGTGCAGCCCCTAGCGGTGAACAATAGAACTGCATAATTTTTTATTCGGTCAGATGGCAACATATTTTAATTCCGAGCGATGGAAACATCGTCGTAGATGGGTAGGAAGAGGGATGTATAGGTGTTGGATATGTGGATGTTTGTGTGCTGCCCCTACCGGTGAACGATGGAACTTTAGTGATTTCTATGCCAACCGATGGCACCATTTTTTTATTCTGAGCAATAGCAACATTTGAGTTAACGGGCGGGAAGGGGGATGCATATGTGGTGGATATGTCGATTCTTATGTGCTGCCCCTAGCGGTCAACGATGGAACTGCATAATTTTTTTCCGACCGATGGCAACATATATTAATTCTGAGCGATAGCAACATCTGAGTAGATGGGTGGAAAGTGGGATGTATAGGTGTTGGATATGTGGATGTTCATGTGCTGCACCTAGCGGTGAACGATGGAACTGTATTAATATCTATTCCGAGCGACGGTAACATATTTTGATTGCGAGCGATGGCAACATCTGAGTTGATGGTTAAGAAAGGGGATGCATAGGTGTTGTATATGTGGATGTTCATGTGCTGCCACTAGCGGTGAACGATAGAACTTCATTGATTTCTATTCCGACCAACGGCAACATATTTTTATTCTGTGCAATAGCAACATCTGAGTGGATGGGTGGGAAGGGGAAGGCATAGGTGTTGGATATGTGGATGCTTTTGTGCTGCCCCTAGCGGAGAACGATGGAACTTTATTTATTTCTATTCCGACCGATGACAACATATTTTTATTCTGAGCAATGGCAACATCTGAGTAGATAGGTCGTAAATGGGATGTATAGTTGTTGGATATGTCGATGCTTATGTGCTTACGTTAGCGGTCGAGGATGGTACTGCATACATTTTTATTCCAACCGATGGCAACATATTTGTATTCCGAGCAATGGCAGCATCTGAGTAGAAGGATTGGAAGGGGAATGCATACCTGTTGGATATGTCGATGATTATGTGCAGCCCCTAGCGGTGAACAATAGAACTGCATAAATTTTTATTCCGAGGGACGGTAACATATTTTTATTCGGAGCGATGGCAACATCTGAGTTAATGGGTGGGAAAGAGGATGCAAAGGTGTTGGATATGTGGATGCTTATGTGCTGTCCCTTGCGGTGAACAATAGAACTACATACATTTTTATTCCGACCTCTGGCAACATATTTTAATTCCGAGCAATGGCAACATCTGAATGGATGGGTGGGAAGGGGGATGCATAGGTGTTGGATATGTGGATGTTTATGTCCCCTAGCGGTGAACGAAGGAACTTCATTGATTTCTATTCCGATCGACGGCAACATATTTTTATTCCGAGCAATAGCAACATCTGAGTGGATGGGTGGGAAAGGGGTGCATAGGTGTTGGATATGTTGATGTTTATGTGCTCCCGCTAGAGGTGAACGATAGTACTTTATTATTTTTATTCCGAGAGATGGCAACATCAGAATGGATGCACAAATGGGTGGGTGATAGAAGGGTATGACAACAACGAAACGATGCTTATGTGTTGCACCCTAGCATTGAACTCGGTCATTTGAAAAGGCAACTTTTTCGCTGCGCCGTTCCTTCGACGTCGGATATTTTCTGTCGCCGAATTTCTGATTCACATTGCCCTCTGTTGATTTTATTGTAGCCGTTGTCTTCTTACGATCTTCGAAAAGGAAGGAAGTGCTTCTGAAATGAACAACAACGCTGCTTCTTTTGCTGCTTCTTTTGCTACCAATTTAGCTGCATCCACTTCTCATGGTATATCTCAGGAAAATCTAACTGAACATCACGTTTCATTGGAAGGAAATGATGGTGGCAAAAGTGAGTGATTTCACATTGGTCTAAGCGATGACCTCTGATCATTCGTCCGAAAGGGGTCCGGGTTCGAATCCCGGTGAGGCATGGATGTTGTGTTTGTTTTACGGCACTGTCTCTTTCCCTTCGCTGGAACCAGTGACCCTAAATTTGGGACGGGCGACTGCTTATAGCCCATTGAGTTGCTCACGGTGGTCGTTAAACCTCCAATAAAAACAAAAACAAGAATGATGACACCGAATTTTCGGGTGTAATAAGCACGTCTTTTGAATCCGTTCTGATGCAAATTAAATTTATCAAAACTATTCAAAATCAATGGAACCGGTATGGAAAACAATAGTATCTGACGGAAGAAAGAAGTTTTTCAATCGGGATTTTAATCCCTCAGATATTGCTGTAAACGAAATCGTGAGCTTATGCTCTCTGTTCGCAGACTTATGCGTTAAGAAAAATATGAATTTACAACAGAAACATTTTGCACCGGTAGCGCTCTCCAACACAGAAAGAATTTTTCAAATCGGACTCTTAGAAACAGAGATATCGAAAAAAATAAGATCTGACTTTACGCCCTCTGGTGGTAAAACCATGCATTATTTTCGGAAGAAAGTATTCTAAAAAGGTGTTTCGATATGATCGGTATCGGTCAAAGAAAAAAAAATTTAGTGGAGTTTTCAGGAACCCAGGTTTTGATGCAAATACATCAGAAGCAGAAATGAACGCTTATGCCCCCTGGTGGCCAAAACATTCTTTACCAAACATCACAAATTATATGAAAAATAGTTTCCATCCGGTGTTGTATGGGATACAGGAAGAATTTTTCAAATCGGAGTTCTAGAAATGTATGTAGATGAACTGGAGGTAATCAGGGGCAAATGCCTAGACTACATGCAAACATAACTATGGCTGATCCTGTACTTTGGGATATAATACTAGATTGTTTCCTGGCAGGTGACAGCAAACAATAAATTTATATTACAAATTATAACTATTACTTCCACAAATTAAATGACAATAAACTGACTTTTTTTTTATCAATATATGGATAATGGTACTTGCCATGGAAACATGATTTTTGTCACATAAAAAGAAATAGCTGGTTCCTAAGATATTGAAATATTTGAGACACAATGCCCTTGAAAATTGTACAGTTTCTTCCATAAGCATCGTTTGGTTGTTATCATTCCCTTCTATCACCCACCCATTTGTGCATCCACTCCAATGTTGCCATCTCTCGGAATAAAAATAATAAAGTTCCATCGTTCAAAACTAGGGCAGCACATAAGCATCGACATATCCAACACCTATGCAACCCCCTTCCCACACATCCACTCAGATCTTGCCATCGGTCGGAACAAACATTAATGCAGTTCCATCGTTCACCGCTAGAGGCAGCACATAAGCATCGACATGCCCAACATCTATGCATCGTCCTTCCCACTCATCCACTCCGATGTTGCCATCGCTCGGAATAAAAATGTGTTGCCTTCGCTTGGAATAAAAATTTATGAAGTTCCGTCGTTTACCGCTGGGGGTAAGCACATCCATCGATTAGGTGTTGCCTTCCCCTTTCCCACCCACTTTGTTGTTGCATCGCTCGGAATAAAGTTCTTCTACTCGCCGGACAATTATATTAATCCATATAATTGTCGGTGTTATGGTTGTCTCGGTTAGGATTTGTCGGTGTTCTGATTGTCGGTGTTTTGAACTGTCGGTTTTATGATTGTCGGTGTTTTGAACTGTCGGTGTTATGATTGTCGGTGTTTTGAACTGTCGGTGTCATGATTATCGGTGTTCTGAACTGTCGGTGTTATGATTTGTCGGTGTTTCGGCCTATCGGCGTTTTGAACTGCCGGTATTTTGAACTGTCGGTATTTTGATTTGTCGGTGCTTTGATTGTCGGTGTTTTGATTGTCGGTGTTTTGATTGTCGGTGTTTTGTACTAGAACCCTTGGTTGTGCAGTGGTCTAAGCGATGGCTTCTGATCATGCGTCCTAAAGGGGTCTGAGTTCGAATCCCGGTGAGTCATGGATGTTGTGTTTGTCTTACCGCGCTGGCTCTTTCCCTTCCCTGGAACCAGTGGCCCTAAATTAGGGAAGGGCGACTACTTATAGTCCATTGAGTTGCTCACGGTGGTCGTTAAAACTCCAATAAAAAAAAAACTACACTGTCTTTTTTAGATACCACTTGCAGGAAGAAATCTGGAGGAGATAAGTCCAGCAAGAGAGCGGTGGGCATATGTTAAAAGACACGGATTTATTTGATGTGTGCCTCATTATTTCATTAGCTGGCACCAACAGTAACGTTCATCCTCATGCAGTAAAGCCACAAGCTGTTGAACAATGTCTGCGCTGGTAGCTAAGGTCACAGTAGATTCGAAAAAAGGTAGTCCCACAGTTCTCTATTTGGAAACAGCCTGGTGTACTTCCTGGCGATTTTCAAAAACCCCATAGATTTTTTTTTCTTTTTTGAGAAGCTAGGTACCCATTTAAATGAAACCAGGCCTTTTCTGTAATAAATGGGGTGCACAACATTATGATGCTGTTGCATGTGAATCTCGTGAATCAATGGCAATAGTGACCATGTCTGTCAACATCTAACGGGCACATCTCTTGCAGCATCCTGAATTTGTATGACTGTGATTTCAACCCTTTTGCAGCCCTGTGAATGGTTGAATGAGATGCTCTAATTTGTGACAAATTCCGCAATTGCTTACGGGGAGATCGCAACAAGCGACGGTCAGCTTTCTCTACGAACTGCGGTGTCACTACTGGCTATACCTAGGAATTTTATAGTAGTAATTTTTTAAGTTGCTTATTTGCTTTTGCATTGTCGGAACACATCTATGCATTCATTACTTCATTTTTTCTCCCCTGCAACAGTTTGGTGTCTCGCTTCCATGTAATTTAAGTAAGCTTAGATGCGTAATTCCCACAATTATCTTTTAAAATTGTATATAATTTATGACTACTAAACTTGTGGTGTTAACATAGAATAAAAATAGCAACGTTCCTCTCAATAAAATGTTTATTATACATCGACTACAGTTAAGCAGAGCGTTTGGCTCGGCATCATCGGGACGAATGGAGCGTAAACATTCAAGTCATTGTGACATCATCAGAGTTCTGACGGTTACGGATTTTGGTAAGTTGTTTCCACGCGCTTGAAAGGAATGGAGTCAACGTCATGTTGTTGACAAACCTTAAAGAGTTCCGGTGTATGTGGGAAGCGGGTATCGTTCACTTGATCGAAAGGTCATTTTACCGAAAATCACTTGACCGAAAGGAACAATTCACCGAAGGGTCACTTGACTGAAAAGTTCATTTCATCGAAAGGTCACTTCACCTAAAAGTTCATTTCATCGAAAGGTCACTTCACCTAAAAGTTCATTTCATCGAAAGGACATTTGATCGAAAAGTTCATTTCACCGAAGGATTACTTTACCTAAAAGTTCATTATATCGAAAGATCATTTCACCGAATGGTCAGTTTATCGAAAACTTAAAATTTTGTTGTCAGAGATCTGTTGGAGTGTGGTGCGGGTATTTGAAAAACTGGCCACCTAAACATTATCAGATTATCTAAAAAATACACTTTTAATTTCTATGAAATACCTCCCCACGAGTAGGTTTTTCGAAATATAACATTAATTATAAGGCCTAGATCTGTGCCTTTTTGTCAAATTTTAATCCTCCGAGCTCATATTCATAAGGGTTACATAGCAAATCAAGTAAGTAATGTTCCACTTTAACTCAAACACAAAACATTAATTTTTTGACCGTAGGCCTAGATCTAGGCCATTTTAACAAATTTTAACCCTACTCATATTCATAAGCATTACATAAAATGTAAAGTAACGTTCTATGTAAACCTTATGAGCATGAGCACGCACGGTTAAAATTTGCTAAAAAGGCATATGCCGAGACCTAGGACCCTAAAATTGATTCTTTTTGCCTGAAAAAATGTGCAACTTTATTAATTTTGCTTTTTATGTAAACCTTATGAACATGAGCACTGAACATAACTTTTATGCAAACCTTATGAACATGATTAAAATTTGCTAAAAAGGCCTAAGCAGAGGCCTATTGTCTTAAAAAAAGATTTGTCTTAAAACTAAACTGCTGGCCACCCAAAATGCAACACCAAGAAGGAAGCATCCGAATGTCCTGAAATTCGCAGCATGCGTTGCCCGCGAGAGGACATGCAAACGATTAGCATTGCAGGGCATATGCAAATCATGTGCGCCCGGCACGCCACCGAGAAGCACTATAAGAAGGGTGCACAGAAGGCTGGGTGTAAGTAGTGGAAGTGTGTTGTGCTGCCGGACCTGTGAGTGGGAAGCTTCCTGATCCCTCGTCGCAGAATACGACAGTCATTCCAGCACGTTTGGGAGTTCGACAGATGACGAATAGTGGCTTATCGTGACAGCGGTTTATCGTACCGAGACATCGGCGCCCGTGTGGGACGACATCCATCCACAGTGAGGTGAGTATGGATATGGTGGGTGCAGGAGGAACGGATGGACCGACGTGAGCGATTGCCGCAGCCGCGGCACACCACCGAACGAGAGGACCGACATGTTGTGCGTCGGGCATTGACGGCTCGCACCGCCACATCACGAACGTTAGCGCAAATTCGCAGCATGCGTTGCCCGCGTGTACGGGCTGACACACGGTGTGTTGCGCAACAACCTACGTCAGCACGTACCGTTCTACGTCGTCTGCAGGAGCGGGGACTGGTCGCATGGTGCCCATTGCTCTGATTACCATTGACGTTACGCCACCGGCGAGTGCGGCGGCAGTGGGCCGTTGAACGCCGCACCTGGACTACGGAATGGCACTACATTGTCTTCTCCGACGAATCCCGCTTCTGCCTGCAACACCACGATGGTTGGATCCACGTGTGGCGGCACCACGGCGAGAGACTGTATGACGCCAGAATTATTCATCGCCATACCGGTCCGTCGCCTGGCGTTATGGTTTGGAGCGTAATTGGATATTACACCCGCACCGCTCTGGTATGTATCGCCGGTACACTCAACAGCCACCGCTACATCTCCGTCATTTTGGAGCCTGTAGTACTCCTTTACCTGCAGGACCTGCCAGCGGCCACGTTTCAGCAGGACAATGCGCGCCCGCACGTTGCACGCATCGTGCAACAATTCTTCACGGCCCACCAGGTGTCACTGCTGCCGTCCCGGTATGTCGCCCATCGAACACGTCTGGTCGCTGATCGGCAACCGAGTGGCCCGGCAAGCACCACCCGCGGCTACGCCTGATGAACTCTGGCAACGTGTGGAAGCAGCCAGGACCGACATACCGCAAGCCCAGCCCACATCCAAAGCCTCTTTCGTTCGATGCCGCGGCGTATAGCGGCCGTTATTGCCAACCATGGGGGCCACTCGAACTATTGATGTCTGCGTGTTCCGCAAGTCGCACGGGCCTGTAAGCTCAATCGTTTCATCTTTGTATCTGTTGTTATGTGTCCAGTAAATCTGGCTTTTCTATCTCGTGTCCTTCTTGGCGTTGCAGTTTAGGTGGCCAGCAGTGTAAATCTTTGCGTTCTCTGTGACACGGAGAAATTAAAAGTGCAATTTGAGTATAACACCCTAACGTTTCGGTGGTCTGTCTGCCGAACTTGCACCATGCTTTAACAGATCCTGTAATGAAATCCAAAGTTTTCGATAAACTGACTCTTCGGTGAAATGACCTTTCGATGAAATGAACTTTTAGGTAAAGAGACCTTTCTGTGAAATGAACTTTTCGGTCAAGTGATCGTCAAGTAATCTTTCAGCGAAATGATTTTCTGTCAAGTGACCCTTTGGTGAAGTAAACGTCGGGGGAAAAAAAAAAAGGACCCGTGGGAATCTTCTGATATATTAAGCTTGATAGTCCAGTCAGGTTTATCAATGACAATGTTGGGCAATAGACGACTTCTTCAGTTCAGAGTTCCGTACGTAAGTCTTGTGTTCCTTCACGCGGAAACTTTAAGCCCTGGTAGTTTGTACTCCTGTACGTATGAAAGTCCACATTCACAAGGTATCTGATAAATTCCCTAGCAATTTATGTCTTAGTCTTTTTGACCCCTAAAAATTCATCTTGTTTATGGATTTGAAAATAAATTTGGAATTAAAACTTTTGAGAATTTTTGAAATTCCAAAGCAAATTTGAGGAGCTAATGGGAGAACTGCCCAGTTCTTTTGTATTGGGAGGTCTACTCTATCTATGCGCTCCTCCGTGCGCCCCTCACTTCTCCGCATGGTCTTCCTGATGCTTCTCCTTCTCTTCTGCTGCCTATCTGGTCTGCCTCTTTCTCTCCCCTTTCTATCCCGTTAGAGCGAAACATCCACTGGCGGTTTCTTCACCGCCGCCTTCCTGTTCCTTCTTCTCTCTTTCACATGTCTATTTCTTCTACTTCTCTCTGCTGCTTTTGTGGTGTTGAAGGTGATGTTCCTCATGTCTACTGTCACTGTCCCGTTCTCCTTCCACTTCTCAATACTGCCTTTCGTCTTGTAGGCAGCATTTGCTCCAGAGACATCCCTTTTCAAGCGTACGAGTGGCTATTGCTTACCAAACATCCCCCGGCTATTTTGCCGGATGCCTGTGCCTACCTCTTCGTACTTGTCAAACATGTCGTTTTTCTTTATCATCAATCTCTCCGCTCTCCTGCTACCACACCTAGTATACTCTCTGCTGGCGCGGCCTTACGGTCGATCTTTAGGAATCGCATCTTGTTTCGACTACGCCTGGAGAACTTCGCTGCTTCCACCCCTCAATCTCAAGCCTCTTTCCGGTCTACCTGGGCGCAGGGGACCGGTTGGTTCGTAATCACTGGATCTTCCATTCATCTTTCTTTGTGATTTTTTGTTTTTTTTCCAGCTTCGAAGATCTGAATGCATCAGTTCAGATTTGGTGTTCTCTCTTCCTGGTGCTCCGTCACAGCGTCCACTAAGTGTTTGTCTTGTAACTGCTTATGATTTTGTATTGTAGGAGTTTTCTGCAATTTTTGTGTAATTCGTGTGCTCACTCATGTGTCTGCTTTTGCTGCCTGTACCTTCATTGAGTTGCGCACCGTGTATTTATTCTCTAAGAGCAATACGAGAGGTATTGCCCTGCGAGACTTTGTTCTTTCTGTTTTTTCTTGCTGCATTGTGTTGTATCTTTTAATTTATACCTTATTTCTGTCTTGCATTTTCACATTCTTTGACGTCATGTATTTCTTGCTCGTCCCATGTCATTGTTTTTTTGGACCGATGCAATACTGCACGGCTTGCTGTTTGTATTTTGTGTATCCTTGTGTTTCACTCGGGGAGTTTGCCCAAGTTTCCACTATGTTCTGTAATACTTATCATGTTTTTGTCACATATCGTGTGGTTTCCTCGATTGTGGGAACTTCTGTACCTTTATCGTAGTATATGCTTTTGTTGTGTTTTACATGTTCCCTTCTTTTCGTGCACTGCGTTGTACAACTATATTCTTGTAAATATATTTATCTGTTGTTTTGTGCTCTGCTCTCACTGTGCACGTCATCACATGCTTTATTAATTAATCATTACTTTTGCTTGTGCATCATGTTACTCAAGCATGTATTGTTCCTTATTAATGATTTTAACATTTTGTCATCCTTAGTTGACAGCCGTATCACATTCACCTGTAATATTTCATCAGTATCGCTCATTGTTTTGTTGTTTATTTTGCCATATGTGGTACGCCTGTATTCCCTATGTTTTTGCCAATAAAGTATATTTTGAAATAATGGCGTGAGCGAGCAGACAGCCTTCGGTTTCTTAGCTTTGTTTATAACAGAATGGCTATATCTTCTGTGTACTGCAATTTGTTTAAGGAAATCAAGTTCTTTCTTAAGGAATCCTCAGTTCAGCATACATACACAGTCGAGTCACATTATTGTGGCCCCCTGCTACGTTTTACGTCGCCAACGCGTAGCCAATGAAAGAAGGCGCGTGTCGTGAGCTGGCTTGGAGGGTATATAACGTGTGCTGTAAGCATTCCGAAAACATATCACTAGTTGCTGTCATGGATAAAAGGAACGATTTATCAGATTTGCAAAAAGGGATGATTATCAGCTTTCGGGTCAAGGGTGGCAGTATTTTTGAAACAGCGCAGTTTGTGAACTGTTCGCGTGCTGCTGTGGTTAAAGTGTATCGTGATTGGAGAAACGACACCATTGCGAATAAGCGACGTGAAAACTGCGGAGCACAACGTGCTATTGATATGAGAGGGGAACGTCGGCTTCGAAGGTACGCGAGGGACGTTCACCACGCTACAGTGGAGCAACTCACTGGCCGAATGAAATAGAGGCCACCGGAAGTGTGTCTAAAACGACAGTTCAGCGAACCCTGCAGCGTATGGGGCTCCGATGTAGACGGATGGTCACTTCACCTCTTCTAACGAAGGTCCACGGGCAGAAAAGGCTTATATTTGCACAGCAGTATCGGAATTGGACCTCCGCTGATTGGCAAAGAATTGCCTTCTCCGATGGATGGCACATCGAACGGATGGATGCTTCATCGAACGGATGGATGTTGGCGTATAATGCGAGAAACATCGGAGAACAAACACTCTTCAACCACTGCTGGAAGAACACGAGCTGGTGGGGGCAGCGTTATGATCCGGGAAATGTTTTCGTGGCATTCTCTGGGTCCACTCGTACCTCTGGAAGGCACTATGGACCGAATTCATTATGAATCCGTCCTTGCAGACCACGTACACCCATACATGCTAACTGTCATTCTTGGGGTGGATGGTATTTTTCAGCACGACAATGCGACGTGTCACACAGCTATAAATGTCCGAGAGTGGTTGGAAGAGCACGATGAAGACTTCAAAGTACTTTCCTGGCCCCCTAATTCCCCAGACGTAAACACAATTGAGCATCTGTGGGACCACCTCGATCGTGTTGTTCGCTCTATGGATCCGCCACCACGCACCCTCCAGTTGCAGTCAGCCTGGCTCCACATATCTGTGAACAGCTTCCAGCACCTTATTGAGTCACTTCCAGCCCGTCTAGTTGCTGTTCACGCTGCACACGGCGGCTACTCTGGAGATTAGCTGGTGGTCACAATAATGTGACTCGACCGTGTATATTGTACGAGATACGTATGTGTAGAAGGCAGAGATCTTTTGTTTCCATGGTGATTTGATTTTGCATGTGGGGAAAGGAAACAGCAAATAGTTTTCAATAAACCATTTTGCTAAAGGATCCTTCAGAGCATCAAGAAATGATAAGCAGCCATTATTTTTAGTCTAACACATGAACTGAATGTGAGAATCAAATGTATTGATCAGTTCAACTAATTTAGTCGATGTAGAATAGACATTTATAATAACACCATAGTCGATGTATAACAAACATTTTATTGTGAAAAGCGTTGCTATTTCTATTCTATTTTAAAATTAATGTGTGGTTGACCCCCCCCGAATGTAAACATTGCACATGAAACTAAGCTGATTGCTGACCATTTGTTAAAAATGAATAAGTCATAACTTCTGATGAGCACTGCGGGGAATTAAGTTCTAACTGGGTGCGGAAGGACGATATCCTATATCATTTGTCCAGTGAGTAGTTAACGTCTTAAGAAGGCACCATACCGTATAAATTTAAAGTGTCTCGAATGTAAACTTTATTGATTTTTTAGTCTAGTTTGGGTAAACTGAAAATTGTCTTGTATGTGCCATAAGTAGAATGCTCTCGAGCGCATTTGTTTGTGCAGGTGCATTCTCTACAAAAGACACATTATTTATGTGTAACACACAGTTAACATTTGTTAAGAACCGTGTTTCTTCATGAATACTCGTATTTCATTCTCATAACTTCTTTTCTTTTCAAATCCGGGAAAACTCATGAATAAGTTGTCCTTATCTTTCTTCATTCAGTAAGCTTAAGGTTCAATGGGACTGTTACTACATTACCCATGCTTATCAAGAAATACCAATTATAACGAAGTAAATTTCTCCGTCATTTTTGGTCTACGCCGGGATTCGAACCCGAGGCCGCTTATTCCGGAACAAGTCGCTCTACCAACTGAGCTACGCAGACGTTTTATTCTGATTCCTATCTGCCTTTATGTCGTGTGCGTCCTGCTGGCAGGTACGTCACATCATCTCCCCCTTATTTTTTTTTTCGAAGTGCTGGAGAAGGGATTCTCTTATTTTTCCTATCTCGCGGTGTGGAAATAACATCACACCATTGCAAGATTTTGAACGGTCGGGTCATCCGGATAGTTCGGGCGCCATTATAACGAAGTAAATTTCTCCGTCATTTTTGGTCTACGCCGGGATTCGAACCCGACGCCGCTTATTCCGGAACAAGTCGCTCTACCAACTGAGCTACGCGACGTTTTATTCTGATTCCTATCTGCCTTTATGTCGTGTGCGTCCTGCTGGCAGGTACGTCACATCTCCTGGTACGTTACACAATACATCATGAATTGTCCTTATTAGAGTTCATTTATGAAATGCCAAGAGTAATTTCTGGAAATGGTAAAAATTATCTGCCCTGGTGCAAACGAAAAATTCAGGAACATTTTTACAGAGAATTATGTTTCAGATATATTTTGCGAAACCTTGTTCAGATTTATTAGAAATGTTTCACACTTTTTGTTCTCTGAAGGCTTCAAACTTTTCCTTGTTTACTGTGGAATGTTCCACAAAATCAGGCTGCCAGCCTGTTTCAAGATTTTTCAGTAGCATGTGTAAAGTTCCTCAAAGTTGTTAAAAAGGTTTTACAGGAGGCTTTCCACTTTTGCGAAATGTTTTCAAGTTTATTGTGCAACGTTCCTCATAATGACGCTGATACCCTGGGACAGAATGTTTCAATAATGTGTGGAAGGTTGATCACTTTTGTTGAAAAGGTTCCACTCCTTATTGTGGAACGTTCCACAAAGTCATACCGGGCCGATGTTTCAGGCTTCAAAAATGTGTGGAACGTTTGTCAGGATTTCTTGCATGTTTTCAAAAAATGCTGCCCCTTATTTTGTTTAACGTTCCACATATATGTTTTACAGTAAACTTTTTTCTGTGCCCTGCCCGAAAGGGCACAGAAACTGAATGAAGTTAGAGCAGATATGTTTGAAATATATGGATTTTTTTTTTTTGTTAAAATATATGCACTCAAAAATGAGTACATATACAGGGTGTACACAAATTAGTTGGGCAATTTCGTAAGTGAATAATGTGTGAAATATTAATTGTAAGTTACTGGTTCAAATGCAGATGATTCTTAGTGTATCCTAAGTTTGCGGATAGATGGCACTAGGTGTGTCATGTCCACGTCTCAGTGAGCTGTAGGTCGTGGTTGTTCATCATTCGTTCTGTATTCGCGTAGTTAGTTTTCAGTGGCGAGACAATGTTCCATTTGAGTGGAAAAGTGAATAGACATAATGTCAGGATATGGGGATCCGAAAATCCTAATGCCACCTTTGAGCATGAAAGGGATAGTCCCAAGGTAAACGTGTTTTGTGCCGTAAGTTGTTCTAATGTTTTTGGCCCATTCTTCTTTGCTGAAAAAAACTGTTGCGAGAATCGTATACCTGGACATGCTTCAGATTTACCTGATGCCCATCCTGAAAGAAACAATGCCTGAAGGTTTCATTTTTCGACAAGATGGTGCACCGTGTCACTTCCACAGAGCGGTGACTTCTTACCAGTTTGGATTGGTGTTATTCCATGGCCAGCACGATCACCAGATCTTTCACCTCTAGATTTAAGTGTATGGGGTTTTGTTAAAGACCAGGTTTACCGTCCGCCGCTTCAGAAATCCATTCCTGAATTAAAATCACGAATCAGCACTGCACTTGGTTTGATTGACGTGAACGTGCTGTAACGTACCAGGAGATGTGACGTACCTGCCAGAAGGACGCACACGACATAAAGGCAGATAGGAATCAGAATAAAACGTCCGCGTAGCTCAATTGGTAGAGTGACTTATTCCGGAATGAGGGGATCCGGGTTCGAATCCTGGCGTGGACAGAAATGACGGAGAAATTTACTTCGTTATAATGCTCACTAACATATGGCAAGAACTGATGTATCGATGGGACATTTGCAAAGTAACGAAGGGCAGCCACATCGAACATTTGTGAAAAAGGTAAACTTGATGTGTTTCACTATCTTATAATCTTGTTCACTCTCATGTGTGCCTATATAACTACGCATAATAAACCATTCTTTTTGCCCAACTAATTTGTGTACACCCTGTATTTCAAATTAGAAATACCAGATATAGGCTACTCACAATTGATTCCCTGTATGTACTCAAAAATGAGTACGTGTCTTTTCCAAAAATGAGACACAAGTACTCGGAGATATTATAAGCCCAGAATGTACTCAAAAACGAGAACATTTTTCTTATTTCGAAGCACCAATTTTTAACAGTAAAAGAATATACAGAAAAGTAGCATTACATTTTTCCAACTGTATTAGAAAAGATCCCTCTGAAATTACGCACAGGACAGCAAATCCCAGACTAAGTCACCACCGTCGAAAGAAATTCTGCTTTCTATTGGTTGATGCAATACACTATTTCACATTTCGGTAAGTTTTTCCACGGCAATTAACGTAACTGATCGGAAGTGGAATAAACAGAGAGAAAGGATCTATTTGGACGATTGAAATTTAGCTGTCCGAAAGTAGAGGCAACTAGAGATTTAGCATCAGTGCTTTTCTTCACTTTCTTGCCTAGGATCGGCTCCTCCATATGGCACAATCTCACATAAGTACGGGCGTGATGATGGGAAGGTGTTTTTGTATCGCGCTTCTTTCTTTCTAAAACTACATACAAATATATGAATTTCATTTTAAATGAAGCTCTTCTGAAACCAGGTACATAGTCTAAATCTTCCCGTAAAAAACTACAGCACACAGGTTTTCTTCGTGTAGTTATTTTTCTACAGAGCAAACTTTTGCACGTATTTAGGGCATGCGATGTATGCGTTGCTTAAAGCGATGGCACGCTACTGTACAAACTCAATCGATGATGAAAAAAATGCGTAGTGTTCAAAAGCAAAAAAACAAACAACTTCGCAAGCTGTAAACACTAGATCATTCAGTCCCTGAAGTTAAGGGTGCATGGCTTTCGTGTGAGTTAATCGCAGACCGTGTCAGCAGTATTATACCTAATTTTCGAAAATCTGAGTAATGATTGTAAATAAATAAAAAGGCTTAGATTCAAGTTGTTGCTACAAATTTATTGTCAGGCTTATTAATGTTGGAACGTTACATTTTTATAAACAACATATGAAGATAATTCATCTTAATAATACGACGGCATTTTTTACCTGCGCCGAACTATTACAACTTATGTTATAACATGGCATTTTTGCAACGTGATGCTTATGTTTATAACACAGCGTTTACAAGATGAAGCTTAGGAAGCTTCCAATACAAATGATCCCAGAAGAACAGTATACAGAAATACGGTCGGTACCGTTATATCATGACCATGGAACGCCAAAGTGTGCTGCAATTCAGCAACAGAAGAGAAACTAGAAAGATGCCTGCAGAAACTAGTTGTTTCAGCATTATCAAGATGAAACTGATGAAAATAAGACTAGCAAACAGGATACCCAGAATAATAAAATTTTCCTGATGATTGACGTTTTCAAATTCATCGGTGTGGTGGTAGGCGCAGCTGTAAACTGCAGAACTAGCTGCGAAGAGAAAAATCCAGCAGGCAATCATGCAGACCTGGTGCTTCGACTGGTAGCCTCCTCGCATTTCAATGCTGCTCACCCCAGGGTAGATGGTAGGATGTTCCATCATTCGACACCTACAAACAGGATTAACAAAACATGAGTTATAGTCACTGGTAGTGGGAAACTGTTTTGAATCAGAAAGACAGACAACAATTAACGAAAGTTAGTATGCAAAACAATTTTGAATTCATATTGCGGTCACTCATTCTTGCTCATTTTTACAGTGTTCGTGTATCGTATTTGAACGTTCTTACCCGACGGGGGAAAAAGTCTTAAAAAGAGTAAAAAACTTCTTGTACCTAAGAACGATTAAACAATTTTGTTACTGTCGTAAATTTGGCAACAGTGGTATGGAGATACGTTTGCTATGCGGAGAAAGCAGAGGATCTGGAGTTTCCACTGGGATAGTTGCGTCTTAAACTAACCACTTGCATTTGATACGTTGCTGAAAATCTGTGGACACCTGATCAATGTTTTCAGATTTTCATCAACATTATCCACGTTTTTCTTGAAAGAAAAAATTAATCGAAGGGGTAATAGTGATCAGTCCAGGAAAGGGTGACGATTCTTCTCTGGAGTGATTTGCTGTTAAACTTTTCGAAAACTTAGATTTCACCTCCCCTGGGTTCGATCTTTGGATCCAGAAAGAGAAAGTCAAGAAAAAGTTACAGAAATTCTATTTCTCATTTGTTTGTTTTTTTCCTTCTATGTTCTGTGGGGCCTGAAAGAAAGGTGTTCATTTTTTTTTTCACGAAATAAAAAAAAATGTATATAGTGTGGACTGGCAGTCTTAATGCTGTCCTTTTGTTTTTGGATTACTCAGCCCAGCAGGAGGAAAGGAAAAACATACTCAGCAGAATTAAAGTAAGAGCAGTGTTAATAATTTTCTTTTCTCTATGTGTATGAACAAAATGTAGCATTCATACCACGCAGTACCAAAAGGTGCGATGTCGCAACATTCATGAGAATAAACCTGGGGTATGCTCATAAAAAAATAATTAAGAAAAAAATATATAATTTGTATTTCTTGCTTTGTTCAGTGTATGAGGTAACATGTTGAAACATTTTGTAAGCCAGATACAGCCTCCCTCCTTTAACAGATAGCGGTTAATGATCCAAGTTTCCCAGAAAAGGGCCGGAAGGCAGAAAATTCTTTCGATCCCTTTCAGAGATTTTCTTTCCTGGGAAAAGACCACCAGGAGTAACTAACATTTTTTCCCCCATGGTCTGGCAAATCTCACTAGCTGAGAAGGGGCTTAGCGAACTGAAATAGATATCCGTGTAAGGCACTATGAAAGGGGAAGTGGTTGGCCGGTTGAGTGTGGGAAGCAGCAGTCCCTCGCGCCAAAATTTATGAGGTTGTTTGCGAACTGTGGACCCTTGCGAAGCATTCAGCTGTCAGGCGTTGAACACGTGCATTTCACGTGTTCTTGGCTGGAAGCAGCAAATGGGATGGCAGGCATCCTCATGGCCTGATGCAATTGGTCGCTTGAACTATGGAAGGGGAGAAGAGCTCTGCGCTTCCATTTTGATTTTAGAGAGAGGTCGCAAAAATGAACTGCTAGAGAGAGGACTAAAAAAGTATTTGCTGGCTGTGGAGTGTAAAGAAAATGAAGCAGATTGTCTTCGAGAAGCCCAGAGTAAGGTTAGGGGGTTATCCTCCTCCTGGGAAGCTCTAAATTTTTTAACATAGGCTACCTACTTGGACCTGCAGCCCCAGAGAAAAAAAAACCCCACGCATTATGATGCCTCTCCGAGAACAACAGCGCTAAGTCCGGTTTTTTGAAAACAGCTATCCCTAGCTGTGAGGAGAGCCCTGGGCGACTAGTGGCAGCCGACCCACCTATATGGCCGAGGTGAAAAAATGAATGGAGACTAGGTTATCCACTTCTCTACGAGGAGTAATCAAATAGCCTCATAACAGTCTCCTCCTCCGTACTCTGTGCCATCATCAAAAAGGAAAAGGAAAAACAACACAAGATTGAAGAGTAAGAAGAAATTGTCGACAACCTAAGGTACCATTCCGAGAATAAGGAAGATGTTGAAGGAGCCACTTCAACTACGCTCTTCGAGTGGTATTAGCTCGAATAACCCACAAAATGGTCCAGACAGGCCTGCCGAAGATGTGCCCACGAAAAGGACTACAGTAATTCAACTAAGCGCGGCGGGACAGTAAAAAAAAAAAAGGAAAAAAGAAACAGGTGAAACGGTGAGCCACACCAACAACAGGTCCTCGAGCTTAATTATGTAAGTTGTCTTTTATTGCTTTTTTTTTCTCTCATAATATGGTTAAAGGTGGTTTTTTTTTTTTTTTTTTTTGGATAAGGGGAGGTATAAATTAGCTGAAAAATTTACTAAGCGAAGCGCTATTGAAAGGGAAAGGCTGTAGCTGACCGTTACTAATGTTATTGTTCAAAAAGAAAAAAATTCTCATTAAAAATCACTCATGATGTTTTGTGATGACATTTATATTGTTTTAGTATCGAGTTAGTTCATGAAGAATTTGACGAAATCAGAAATGCGTCCAAAGTAAGTAATTTAGCAATAGGGAAACATCAGCTTTTTCTAGCAAATGAATGTTTACCTTCTTTCAATTTGCTGAACGTGTCAGAGAAATACGACCCGTTCAGCTCGTTTCGATTTGAAATTAGTGCTTTACGCTATTTGTTGAATATCCGCGGAATTTTGGGCGATGGAAAATTGGCAACGCTCAGGTCACTGGTGTCGCCTGGTAAGCCAAATGTCTGGGGAGCGAGCTTCTAAAACTTCCAGCTGGTGCATGAGTACAAATCTCTGGTAAGGCGTGGCTGTTCCGTTTGGCTATACGGCGCTGGTTCTCTCCCTTTCCACTGTGTGTCCCTAAATTAGGAATTAGCGCTTCCTTCTTGATTTAAATATACACTATATTGACAAAAGTCACAGGACACCCCTTAAAAAGCATATGAACGGATCCGTTGCGTTGCTAAGATGCGCGGTACACTTGCAAACGGTATAAAAACAAGCCAGCAGCTGACCGTAATCGTATCGTATTGTGAGTTTGAGTGAAAATGTCGAAGAACTGACTTTGAGAAAGGAAAGATTGTTGGGTGTTATATTAGTGGGTTGTCCATAAAAGAACCCGAGAGGCGTGTAAACATACCCAAGTCAACTATTTTGGATGTACTGAATAAGTGGAAGATACATGGCGTGCCTGAAGCAGCAAAACGTACCGGCAGACCAAAGAAAATCAGTGATAGAGGACGTCGAAGCCTCAGGAGAGTCGTTACAGCTAATCGACGGAGTACTACAAAAGACCTCGGTGTACAGGTGAGTAAAAATGCTGGAACCTCGGTATGTACACGTACCATTTACAAAGAACTTCATTCCATGGGTTACCGTGGTCGTGCGGCTGCTCATAAGCCTTTCATCTCTACTCGGAATGGTACTCGTCTTTTAGCATGGTGTAAAGAACATTTATCGTGGACCGTAGATTAATGGAAACGGGTCCTATTGACTGATGAATCCAGATACACTATCCATCAGTCTAATGGCCGTGTGTGGGTATCACGGCAGCCGGGGGAACGCTATTTACCACAGTGTACTGTTACTACGGTCAAGTTTGGAGCTGACAGTGTACTCGTGTGGGGGTAATTTTCGTGATATGGTCCCTGCCCATTGGTTATCGTGGACAAACCTGTTATCCTGCACGTCTACCTTGATATTCTGGACAATTATGCCCTACCAACTCTGTGGCAATGGTATGGAACCGAGCCTTGTTGGTACCAGCAGGGATCATGTACCGAGCCATAAAGCAAGGACTGTAACGGCGTGGTTTGACGATAATTCCGTATCGTGTGTGGACTGGCCAGCACAGAGCCCTGATCTTAATCGCATAGAGCACGAATGGGATGAATTAGAGCGCCGCATAAGACGTTTGGAACCAAGGTTACTAAGCAACAGTTAGCGTCAGTATTATGTACTGAATGGAAGCGCATATCTATCGCTGTGTTCCAAAACCTTGTTGAAAGCATGTCTCGAAGGGTCAGTGCATGCATTAAAGCCAAATGTGAACTGACATCGTACTAATGTATGTCAATAAATGCTATGTTGTGTTTCTCTTCTAGTTGTCCGGTGACTTTTGTCAATATAGTGTACATGGGATTCATTCAAACCTGGAAACAACGGAACAAAAATGTGTTTTGTGTTGTTGTTTTCTCAAGTCGTGTAAATGATATGCACCCATTCGGAGAAGGCAGCGCAGAGCAAAGGTGACCGCCCTTGGGAGCTAGTCACACTCTCTGAGGTTCAGTTTACCCAAATTCTGAAAAAGAGTTGGTAGGTTTTGTTAATAAGTGGTTAGAGCACAAACCCCTCAAACAGCGGTACTGGGTTCGGATTACAGCAAGATACGAGTGCTGAGTTTATTCTTTCCCCTTCCCGCAATAAGGGATAGGCGTAACGTTTCCATGAGTTCTCTCCCAGTCTCAGAAGAATGTATTATGTTTAAATAATTCTTGTCTATCACTTGTAGGTAAACTTACAATAACTAAAACATCAAAACTATCAGCACAATAACTATCTAACGTTCACAAGGTGCAGAAGTCAAGAAAAGTGTTTATTTTTGACAGCACTTTTATTTGAAGCTTGTTTCCCAAGACCCTTTCTTGTAGAGGAACTTGCTCTCATGATCTTATCATACTCATGAACTTGCTTGCTTATAATACTCGTTTGCTCTCATGAACTTATCATTTATCATACTGGTTTTTAACAAACTGAAGGTTTATATCGCTTTAGTGTATGTAGTAAGAAACGCTCTTAACAAGTAATACGGAAAATAACGCATGCGGTTCAACTCGAAGCAAATCTCGTATCACTCGCACACACTATGTATTATAGGGTGTTGTTTTTTATTAATATTGTGACCCGCTGTGAGCCATTGCCAAAGCCTATGCAGAAACTTGGGAGTTTCCGACATGCCGTTCAGAATGAAAATATAACTAAGAATTAACATGATTTATACAAGAAACGAAACTCGAAAAGGAAGGTCAATTTAGGGCTATATGTCACAGGTCTACATTTTTGTGATGTTGGCAAGCATAAATAAATAAATGAAGATGAGAAGGAGAAGCCACCATAAGTTGGAAAACCATCTTTCAGTGCACGTCCTCTTGTTCCCAGTAGAAGTCGCGTAGGAATAGTCAGACTGTGGCGGAAACGCAAGTACGTTTTTTTACATGACGCAAGTGACGAATCGTTTTGAGAAAGGTCTCAAATGACTAAGTTATTTAAGAGAAATGCGAATAAATTTGAAATGAACTTCCTACGCGCTGATGATTCTAACTAGAATGGAGAAGCATGTTAAATAGCTCTGGCAAGCACCTTTACTTGCGATGACAACAAGTCAATCTTCGATAAATCGGTCGTATATTGGATCCAGATAATAACTAACCCCAATCATAAAGATTCTATGTACATAGGCAGTACTAAGAGACGCCTTATCACTCGATTAAAAGAACATGAATACGATTGGGAAAAGAAAAGACCCCAAAACAACACTCATTCAATATTACATCGAACACAATGCTGTACCCGATTGGGAACATGTCAAAATTCTAATATCACTTCGATCTCATAAACAAATCCTCATTTCTGAAGCTCTAATTATTGAAAACTATAAAGGGAAATGTTGTAACAATAATTCACCTATCGATATTCCACACGCATGGAGATACCTGTTACATTCTGAAAATCAACGTATAATATTAAACGGAAGTTAGATAAACTCTGCTTGCTTATCTTAGTTGATCAGCAGGACGAATACGTCGGCGAAATCCCCATAGATGGCGCTACACAAGAAATGCGCGATAGGGTATAGGTTTTCACAGCTTATGCGACGAAGTTAACATACTGTCTTTTTTTTTTTTTTGATTGGAGGTTTAAAGACCACCGTGAGCAACTCAATGGGCTATAAGCAGTCGCCCGTCCCTAATTTAGGGTCACTGGTTCCAGGGAAGGGAGAGAGCCAGTGCCGTAAGTCAAACATAACATCCATGCCTGACCGGGATTCGAACCCGGACCCCTTGCGGACGAATGATCAGAGGCCAACGTCTTAGACCACTGCGCCACCGGGGCGGCTACTGTCTTTTCATTCAGGCATATCATATTACATCTAGTCGATTACGGAGGACCATGCACTTGTGAACTCTTCCACTGATGAAGGTTTAATATTAGCCGAAACATGTATGGATGCTGTAGCATGGGTAGAATATAAATAGGTTCCGTAGTTTTGTCATTTTCAGCTTTTAACTTTGTTGGTTTTACTTTTCAATCGATTTTAATGTTCTCATTTCATTTGAATTTCACAATTTCGTACTCGGTTTAGTGCCGTTTCATTCATGTTTTACTCAATTTGTCGTTTTTACCGTTCGTTGTGATATGTCCTTTCGACTGCTTACATAGCCTACGTTCACTAGCACAGGAAGTTTTTGCTGTTCGTTGTGATATTTGTCTTTTCGACTGCTGATATACATTCACTAGCAGAGGAAGCCGGACGACAATGGATGTAGGCCTATTTTTCAAAGTAGGGGTAAGTCCTTTTGAATTTGCTGTTTGTAGTTAGCTTACTTAATATTACCAGGAATCCAATGACTTCTGCTTAAATTTGTTAGTTAAACACGTGATGAACAGTATTTTGCTACTGTAAATGGTAGTTATTGATATAAGAATTTTTTTCCCGTGCACAGTCTACGAGAGCGATCCTGCTGTCTAAACAGAAATTGCTGTAAATTCTGTAATCAATGAGTTATGAAGAGTTTGTTTTATTTATTACCGACGCCAAAAAAACAAAAGAAATTTTGAATAATCAGAAATAAGTTTTCTGTATACCCGGTAACTGCTAACTGAGGTCGCTTCTGGCGTTCAAGGAGTATTTTCTTTTGGGGGGAAGGGTTACTCAGGCAGTTTTTGCATTTCATCCTATCAGTGTCTTTTACAGCTGGTAAGGTTTTTGATAAATATGCAGATTTAGTCCTTGAAAACTCCATAAAAGAAAATTGTGTAAAAAAAAAAAAAAAAGGCTGTTGAAGCGCATGCATGTTTAACTCGTAATTTATATGACACCGAACATTAATGTCTCCATCGTTTCTTAAACAAATGCAGTACACTAACGGAAAGGATTCCGATCGATTTCCGACGTCCAATTGCCATTCCTTTGAACAGCTCCATTCTATATCTTGAGGGGTCCATAGGTGTTCCAATGACTTAGGACTCAAGGCAAAAGCTCCAGGTGCAATGTATTTTCCCAGGTATTTGGAAAAATCGGTAGGTTGAACCGATCATCAAGAACGGGAAAGGGGTGAGGAGATGTTTCAATTGTTCCCCCAAGAAGGTTAGTTAAGGTTGAATGGGGAGTACAGTCATTTTTGCTTTACTATCTGGGCTCCCTCATGTGATGCCAGAAGACTCCCTCGCCATGGAAAAAACATTGGACCCAGAATGAACACTTAAATTGACCTCATATTTCTCCGAAGAAAAAAGAAAAAACCTTTAAATGTTGTGTCCAAAAAACGTCTGCATACCCTGAAAACACAAAGTTGTCCAAACCATCCAATCCGTTTCCCCTCACTCCGGAGTAAGTTGCTCTCCCAACAGAGCTGCGCGGACAGAATGTCTCGCTGCAGATTTGTCGTCTTGACACACGTTTTCACCTCTGTAGTACGTCATAATACCTACCTGTACTTCAAAAGTATGCACATGTGCTTTGGGCCCAACAACTGTATATCACGTGACTCATCTCCTTCCAGCGCTGCTGTTCTCTGGGAAGGGAAGGGAAAGACTAGAATTTTCCCTCAAGCGAATGCCACGTGCAAGTGCAGATCTGTGTATGCGAATACCCACACAAGGCGACATGCAAACTGCGGTACTTAACCCCAAACAGACTAAGATTCATTCCTTCAGTGTTCTCCTGAACGAGCTTTATTCATTTAGGATTAGTAGAATTTTCTTGCATGGTACCCAGAGACGGGCACCCCATAATTTATCAGGGTTCTGTGTCTGAAATGCCTGAGAAACGTTAGGCCAGACACTTCTCCCGAATTCCAGACACGTGAACCGCACGGTCATGAGGGAATCATAAAATTTGAGAAACACCAAAGCAATTTAAATGACTTGGTGTTTCTGATGGCTGTACAAGCAAACTGGGACAGGGGAGATTGGTGGAAGATGGGAAGATAGATGTTTCCGCCGTCCGAGAATCTGTAGCATCCCGATAAAAAACAAATAAATTGCTCAAATTGTTTGAAACAAACATAATCCCCTACAATTCCTATGTGGGGAACTTTACTCTGTTTTAAACTTTTAAACGTATAAATGCATTTCCCTCCTTTCTCTCTCTCTCTGTCTCTCTCTTTGTTTGGTTGGAAGTTTAAGGAACACCGTGAGCAACTCAGTGGGTTATAAGCAGTCGCCTGTCCCTAATTTAGTGCCACTGGTCCAAGGGAAGGGAGAGAGCCAGCGCCATAAGACAAACACAACATCCATGCCTCATCGTGATTCGAACCCGAACCCATCGCGGGCGAATGGTCACTCCATTGTTTTAACTCCATTACCAATATGCAGTAACAAAACATTTTTGTATGATGTGATGTATTATGTACATGGGGTTAGACAACTTTTTTTTTTTTTTGGTTGAAGATTTAACGACCGTCATGAGCAACTCAATGGGTTGTAAGCAGTCTCCCGCCACTAATTTAGGGCCACTGGTTCCAAGGAAGGGAAGGAGCCAGTGCCGCAAGACAAACACAACATCCATGTCAAACAGGATTCGAACCCGGACCCTTCTCGGACAAACGGTCATAAACCTGCGCTTAGACCACTGCGCCACCGGGGCGGCACTAGACAACTTCAATAATCAAGAGTAAATTGTGGTGACATATATATATATACACTATCTACCAACAAGTAATTGGACACCCCTGCAATGGTCGATATCTGCGGTCCTGACACACGTCACGGCCGCCGCCGTTAAATATCATGTGGGAAACATCAACGCAACCAGTCGCATGCAAGATGCCACGCAGTTCGGAGCTCTCTGATTTCGAGAAAGGTGTAATCGTCGGGTATCTCAGAAATGGTCGATCCATACGTGACATATTCAGCGAGTTGAAGTACCCAAAATCGACAGTGGCCTACGTGATTGGCAAGTTTAAGATGAGAGGTGACTGTCGGAATGTGCCCCGACCCAGCAGACCCACAAAACCGGGAGTTAGAGACCGACGGGTGCTGGCCAGAGAAATTCGGAAGAACCGCACCAAATCGATGGGCCACATCCGCGAGGAGTTTCAACAAGCATCCGGGAGTGTTCTTTCGATGAATACCATCCGTAAGGAAGCCCATCTGCTCGGTTATCATGGACGTGCTGCCGTCCACAAGCCTTTGATCACCAAGTCCAATAGCGCTGCTCGGCTAACGTGGTGCAAAGAACGTCGACAATGGACCGTTGAACAGTGGAAACAGGTTCTCTGGAGCGACGAATCAAGGTTCACCCTCTACCGTTCGGACGGCAGGGTCTGTGTTTGGCGTCTGCCTGGAGAACGCCTCCTGCGGGAATGTATTGTGCCAACTGTGAAGTTCGGCGGCGGTGGAATTATGCTATGGGGGTGTTTCTCCTGGTATGGCACGGGACCATTGGTCGCAATTCCTGGTAGACTCAACGCCGAGACCTACTGCACCATTTTGGATGACCATGCGCTTCCTACGTTGTGGCAGTTTTACGGGGTGGACCCATGTTACTTTCAGGATGACAATGCCACCTGTCATGTTGCGAGGTCCACCATGGCTTGGTATGGTGACAATGGGGGTTAATCGAATGGACTGGCCTGCGCAGAGCCCGGTCCTTAACCCTATCGAGCACATCTGGGACGAGTTGGAGCGTCGACTTAAGGGGTGCCCCCTCCGTCCGAAATTGGTGAAGGAACTCACCTGTCTTCTCCAAGCCGAGTGGAAGAAAATACCGCTAGCCGTCGTACAACGCCTGGTTGAGAGTATGCCCCGGAGGGTCGCAGCTGTAATCGCCGCTCGTGGAGGCTCCACCAACTATTGATGGTGAATAAACTTCGTTTTCCTTTGCTATCACAGGTCTCCAATTACTTGTTGGTAGATAGTGTGTATATATATATATTTACACACACAGCCGAGTCACATTATTGTGACCACCTCCTACTTTTGGCGTCACCAGCGCGTAGCCAATGAAAGAAGGCACGTGTCGTGAGCTGGCTTTAAGGGTATATAAGGTGTGCTGTAGGCATTCTGAAAACATATCACTCGTTTCTGTCATGGATAAAAGGAGGATTCATCAGATTTGCAAAAAGGGATGATTATCGGCTTTCGGGTCAAGGGTGGCAGTATTTCTAAAACAGCGCAGTTTGTGAAATGTTCGCGTGCTGTTGTGGTTAAAGTGTATCGTGATTGAAGAAATAGCTCCATTGCGAATGAGCGACATAGAAACTGCGGAGCACCACGTGCCATTGATATGAGTGGTGAACGTCGGCTTCGAAAATCCGTGAGGGCCGATCGACACGATACAGAGGAGCAACTCACTGGTCGAATGAACCAGGAAGGCCGCCCCGGTGGCGCAGTGGTCTAAGGCGTTGGCCTCTGATCATTCGTCCGTAAGGGGTCCGGGTTCGAATCCCGGTCAGGCATGGATGTTGTGTTTGTCTTACGGCACTGGTTCTCTCCTTCCCTGGAACCAGTGACCCTAAATTAAGGACGGGCGACTGCTTATAGCCCATTGAGTTGCTCACGGTGGTCGTTAAACCTCCAATCAAAAAAAAAAAAAAAAAAAAAAAAAAAAAGAACCAGGAAGCTACCGGAAGAGCGTCTAAAACGGCAGTTCAGCGAACCATGCTGCGTATGGGGCTCCGATGCAGACTGACGGTCACTGCACCTATGCTAACGAAGGTGCATCGGCAGAAAAGGTTTACATTTGCAAGGCAGTATCGGAATTGGACCTCCACTGATTGGCAAAGAATTGCCTACTCCGATGAGTCACGTTTTCTGCTTCATCGAACGGATGGACGTTGGCGTACAAGGCTAGAAACATCGGAGAACAAACACTCTTCAACCATTGCTGGAAGAACACAAGCTGGCGGGGCCAAAGTTATGGTCTGGGGAATGTTTTCGTATCATTCCCTGGGTCCACTCATACCTGTGGAAGGAATTATGGTCCAAATTAGTTATGAATCATTCCTTGCAGACCACGTACGCCCATACATGCTGATTGTCTTCCCTGGGGCGAATGGGAGTTTCCAGCACGACAATACGACGTGTCACACAGCTAGAAATGTCAGAGAGTGGTTTGAAGAGCACGATGAAGACTTCAAAGAACTTCCCTGGTCCCCTAATTTCCCAGACTTCCCAATTGAGCATCTGTGGTACCACCTCGATCGTGCTGTTCACTCTACGGATCCTCCGCCACGCATCCCCCAGCTGCTGCGAGATGCACTACAGTCAGCATGGCTCCGCATACCTGTGAACACCTTCCAGCACCTTAGTGAGTCACTCCCAGCCCGTCTAGCTGTTGTCCGCGCTGCACGCAGCGGTATATATATATATATATATATATATATATATACACTTTTTTTTAAGGTTGGTTATGTCAATAGATTTCGTTTGTCTTATATTAGTTTACCACGTTCAAGTTTAGTGTTGAGGTGCATCTTACATCTCACCAATCTATGGTCACTACAAGTTCAACACAGGTAGTGACCATAGATTGGTGAGATGTAAGATGCACCTCAACACTAAACTTGAACGTGGCAAGCTCATAAGACAAACGAAATCTATTGACATAACCAACCTTAAAAAACACCATAATACCTTCAAGTTAGAACTGAAGAACAGGTTCTCTGTTTTAGAAGGCCTAACATCGGAAGAAGTGGACATCTCTGAAGTTAACAGAAAAGTAACCAAAGCTCTTATGGAAACAGCAACAAAATTAGCTATGCCTAAGAACAAGTTGCATGTGAACAAATTATCAGGAAAAACCAAAATGTTGATGCAAAAAGAAGAGAGATGAGGACAACTAAAGAAGATGTGACTTCCAAAGTGGAATATATAGAGCTATGCAAGACAGTAAGAAAAAGTATCACTGAAGACGTAAGAAAATTCAACTGTGAACTAGTGAGGAAAGCAATTGAAAACAACCAAAGCCTAAAGATAGCAAAGGGACATCTCAGTAAGGGAAGAAAACAGATTATGGCACTGAGAAAAGAAGATGGTTCTGTAACAAGAAATAGAGGCGAAATTTTAGCAAGAGTGAAAGATTTCTACTCCAAATTATATGAAAGGGATGATATATGCACTCCAGACATCATGAAAGATACCAGTACCAGAGTTCCTCCAGTCCTTCCAGCAGAAGGTTGCACATGCAATCAAGAACATGAAGCGAGGAAAAGCTCCAGGAGAAGATGGCATTACTGTAGACATCATACAAGAAGCAAGTGGAGAAATCGAAACAGTACTCGCCCAAATTTTCACTCGATGCCTTAATGAAGGAAAGATTCCTGAGGATTGGAACACCGCTACAATGATCCTGCTACATAAGAAAGGTGACATTGAGGATCTCGGAAACTACAGACCTATCAGCCTCCTATCAGTAGTTTATAAAATCTTCACTAAAGTTCTTTCACACCGCTTGAAGGTAACACTGGACATGGCTCAACCGAGAGAACAAGCTGGATTCAGGAGTGGCTACAGCACAATAGATCATATCCACGTGCTGAGAGAACTAATTGAAAGAGCAAGGGAATATGAACTTCCATTGTGCATGGCTTTTATGGATTATGAAAAAGCCTTTGATTCGGTGAAATTATCAGCAGTTACAATGGCTCTGAAAACCTGCGGTATTGAAGATGCATACATTAATATTATTAATAACATCTATGAAAATGCATGTGCAAAGATTAGGCTGTTTGAAAATACAACACACATAAAAATTGGAAAGGGAGTGAGACAAGGTGACACCATATCTCCGAAGCTCTTTAATGCCACATTGGAGGGTGTTTTTCAGTCGCTGAGCTGGGAAAACAAGGGGATAAAGATTAATGGAGATTATCTAACCCACCTTCGTTTTGCTGATGACGTAGTCATTTTTGCAACTACCCCATCAGAGCTGCAGAGTATGATCCAGGAACTTGCTGACAAGAGTAAAGAAGTGGGATTAAAAATGAACTTTCAGAAGACAAAAGTGATGTTCAATGCTTTTACAAGAAATGAAGATTTATCGATTGATGGAGAAAAGCTGGAGATAACAGACACGTACGTTTATCTTGGACAGCAGATATCAAGTGAGGGTCACATTGGTGAAGAAATTAATCGGCGTACAAAACTTGCCTGGAGAGCTTTTGGAAGAAACAGCATAATTTTCAAGAGCAATATGCCATTATGTCTTAAAAGAAAAAGTGTTTGATCAATGCATCCTTCCAGTGCTTACGTATGGTGCAGAGACGTGGACCTTAGCTAAAAGAGACATACAAAGGCTGCAGACAACTCAAAGTAGCATGGAGAGGTGCATGCTTGGTGTAACCAGGAGAGATAAGAAGAGGAACTCGTGGATCCGAAAAATGACAAGAGTGGAAGACATCATGATCAGAGTTAAATCCCTGAAATGGCAATGGGCTGGACATACTGCCAGAAGGACAGATCATCGATGGACAGCCGAAATTTTAGATTGGTTTCCAAGGGACAGGAAAAGACCCAGAAGAAGACCACATGGGAGATGGGTGGATGAAATTCGAAAGTATGCAGGGGTGACATGGAGGAGAATGGCACAAGACAGACCGTTGTGGAGGAAACTTGGGGAGACCTTCGTCCAGCAGTGGATTGATAATGGTTGACAATGATGATGATGATGATATATACACTGAAGAGCAATTGAATTAGAGACAGCTGTCGTTATGCAAATGTGGCGCTGTGGGCGGCCCTGTAAACGGAAACGACATGACGTATGCAGCGATCCGGCAATATAAAGAGTGATGCGACGGGAATTAGTAAGAGTCGGACGCAGTATGGGTAAGACGAAGGATCTAAGCGCATTTGATCGTGGGCAAATTGTCGGAGCCCGACGAATGGGTCACTCCATCTCGGAAGTCGTGCAGGCACTGGAATTTTCACGAGCCACTTTGTCACGGGTGCACCGTGAGTACATCGAATCCGGTAAAACCATCCCTGCAAGGGCCAACTGCCGTGGACAACAGCGTGTGGATGAGCGGGGTCAACGTCAGCTAGCTCGCATTGTAACAGCGGATAGACGGGCCACAGTGCAAGAAATCACTCGGCAATTTAACGCTGGTGCACAAAAACGTGTAAGCAGCCACACCATCCAGAACCATCTCCTCGCTATGGGGTACCGAAGCCATCGTCCCACGAGGGTACCGCTGCTGACCGCACATCACAGGGTGAAAAGATTAGCATGGGCGCGTGAACATCGCCACTGGACCTCAGACATGTGGAAAAATGTTGCCTGGATTGGTGAGTCGAGATTCACGTTGGTACATGCGGATGGCAGGATACGAGTACGGCACAAACCACATGAAGCGATGGATCCTTCTTGCCAGCAGGGTACCCTTCAAGCTGGTGGGGGTGGCATTCTCGTCTGGAGACTGTTTACGTGGACGGAAATGTAACCCCTAGTACGTGTGACATCGCCCCTCACAGGTCAACGTTACCAGGATATCCTGGACGACCATTTGCTCCCGTTTGTGCATCTTCAACATCCCAGTGGGGACTTCATCCTGCAACAAGACAATGCACAGTGCCATCGCTCCCGAATTGTATCCGAATGGTTGGATGAACACTCCACCGACGTGACCTTGCTTCCTTGGCCAGCTAGGTTACCTGACTTCAATCCCATGGAACACATGTGGGATGCCATCGAGAGAGATGTTCGAGGCTCTGACCCCCTCCATCAAATCTTCGTGAACTGTGGGAGCTTGTTCAGGGGTCGTGGATCCGTATGGCTTCCCAGCGCTTCCGGTGTCTTGCCGAGTCCATGCCGAGACGAATCGCCGCCGTCATCAGGGCGAAAGGTGGTGCTACACATTACTAGACAGGTATCTTAAATTCAATTGCTCTTCAGTGTATATATGCTTATGCAAAATACATAGCAACGTCACCCATGCGCGTACTCGGTTGCGTCCGCCAGTGCGTATATACAGCGATAGACATCATTGCCAGCTGTCAGAGCTGTTTTCAGCATGAGAATGACAAGTAATAACGATTTAAGCGATTTTTAACGCGGTGTCATACTTGGCGCTCGTGAGATGGGCCAATAGTATTTCAGAGGTAGAAACGAAGTTCGGATTTTCACGGACGACCATTGCAAGGGTGTACCGTGACTACAAGAATTCGGGCAAAACCTCCAACCTACGATACCAGTGTGGCCGTAAAAAGACATTGGGTGAACGTGACCATCGTCGGCTGTCAAGAATCGTTTTAAGCGATAGGCGTGCAACACTCTCGCAGGTAGCATCGGAATTCAATGCTGGAGCCTCAAAAAGCATCAGCGTCCGGACTGTGCAACGTACCCTGCACGACATGGGCTTTGCTAGCCGATGCCCAACTCGAGTCCCCTTGATGGGTGCACGATACAGAGCTATGCGCCTCGCTTGGGCACGGCAACACCGCCACTGCACACTTGATGACTGGAAACAAGTAGCCTGGTCTGACGAGTCACGTTTCCAACTGTATCGGGCAGATGGAAGGATTCGTGTGTGGCGCAAACCCCATGAAGCCATGGATCCCGCCTGTCAACAGGGAACTGTACCGGCTGGTGGGGGTCCGTAATGGCATGGGGTGTGTTTAGCTGGACTTCACCGGGACCCCTGGTACATCTACAAATGTCTGTGACCGGCCAACGCTATGTGCGCATCATTTCTGACGAGGTACCTCCGTTCATGTACTGCATTCATGCTGAAGGGTTGGGCCTGTTTCATCACGACAATGCACCTCCACACAAGTGTCGGGACACTACATTATGGTTAGAGGAGCATTCATCTGAGTTTGGGGTGTTGTCATTCCCACCAAAGTCCCCAGATCTGAACGTGATAGAACACAGTTGGGATGCCATGTAACGCGCTATCGAACACAGGAATCCGAGACCTCGGAATACACCCGAATTGTGGAACGCTCTGCAGGAAGTATTATGTGCATTGCCTACAACACATTTCCAGAAGCTAGTGGAGTCCATGCCCCGACGTATTTCTGCAGCCCTGCGGTCCCGTGGGGGACCTACCAAGCATCAGGCTGTTGTACCAGTTTTTTTTTTGGCACTTCTCTGTATATAATTAATGTCATATGTATATAACCATACCCATATGTACAGGGTGTTTCACTGCTAAGTTGATCCGGTAAATTAATTGTTACCCAAATATTTATTGTAGGAAGGTCAAACTGTACAGTAACGTGACTCAACATTACAGCAAATACGGAAAGTGACCGCCTTTCTGTTACAAACACAGAGTGACACGTCTTTCCAAACTGGCAAAGGTTGAAGCAAGCATAATAGGTGTAATGAGGAAAATATCTGTTGTGATGTTGGGCTTGAATTCGTCCAACGCGTGTGTATTGTTTCTGCACAACCTGTCCTTCAGCATTAATAAAAGGAAATAGTCCAGTGGTGTCAGATCCAGAGAGCGAGGCGGCTAGAGTCATTTAGAAGTTATTCTGTTCCCGAAGAAGGAGCTGTTGAACCGAATGGACTTTTCAGAAGTGTGACAGGTTGCCCCGTCTTGTTGTAAATAACCAAGAGGCAGCTCACGGTCGGACAACAGGTTGACGAACTCCTCCAAACTTTCCACGTACACATCGCTGTTCACATTTTTGTCGAAGAAAATCGGACACACTATGCGTGTACGAGACAACGCGCACCGTACTCCAATTTTCTGTGGGTGATGGGGCTGCTTGTGGATCGCATGTGGATGCTGAGCAGTCCAGATGCTCGTTTTCTGGGAATTAACATAGCCGGAAAAGTAAAGCCAGGCCTTGTCGGAAAACCATGTTAAGTCTAGTGATGCAGTTCTAAATAGAAAAGTGCCTTAGCGGTGAACAGATTAGGAAAAACAACCAGGGAATAATGCTCTCAAATTTTTCGAAAGTCCTTCAGATCCGGCTTGTTGTTTTTATTATTTATTATTTAATTTTCATTGCCAATTACTTTCATCAATTTATATTAAAATTGCATAATTTCAGCAAAATAATGTCACGTGGCAGTCATATGCAAAGAAAATCAAACTTTCATTTAAAAAACATTCTGTCGTTCTACACAATTCTAAATATTCATTGTGAATAATACATATTAGTTACATTGAACAGACGCAGCTAACATAGTCATATCAATTCAGTGTGACTAAGGCAGACCCATTTAAGGAATCAGAGAGTAAGTGAGCTCAGGGGAAGACTTTCATTGGAGTTGATGACCGGTGGTGAGTTGTTTAGTAGAAATGTCCTTCACTAACTTTGTTTTCTCTCGGAGGAATGAAATCTTAACCCCGCACGGAGTAGCCACCGCCTATAACTTTATTTTGATTGCCGTCTGGATAAAGGAGTTTACATTCTGTTTTTACCAGAACCATTATAATTCGTGAGATGCTCTACTACGAGATCCGAAACGATGTCGTCTCAGCTCTGCAGTATTTTTTTAGTGTTTCTGTATTTAACGACTACCACGAGGAACTCTAAGAGAAGCACTTGCACTTATTTGAAGTAATTTTAGGAAGGGAGTGTCTGACCCAAGGTTTAAAACTGCCCTAAGAAATTGGAAGATAGGAGATTTGAGTAAGTGAACTCAATTGCAAAGCGAAGCAGAAACTTTTAGGGACCGGGGAGAGAGCTGATCTTTGAAGCAACAACCACACCTATCCGGGGGGACAACCCCCATAGGTGGACCACCCCCAGCACATAACAACCACCTAGCCTCTGACGCCACCGGTAAGGAGTGAAACTCAAGACAACCAAATTCGGAAGCCGGAGCAGCAATCAGTACTCACCGTCTCACGCCAACCTGTAAAAGAAATGGGGATTCTAAGGGAAGCAAATCAGATCATATGTAGAGGATTTTAGGAAGGGAGTGTCTGATCCCAGGTGTTAAACAACCCTTAGAAATAGGAAGCTAGGAGATTTGGGCTAGAGTGCCCGTCAGCAAAGTGACACCGAAGTGAGGTAGAAAGGGGGAGGAAGACGCCCTTATATACAACCGGGGCGGGGGCTGTACACTGAGTCCGACTATTTTAACGTGCCCATCCGAATCACGGTGTAACTTTAATGGTTCGAGCGTTCGCACCTGCTGGGATCGAACCTGAGATTTCCCCGTGGCACTCACGAAAGTTGACCACTAGGTCATGATTAAATTTGGGAAGCAGTCGCTCTTCCCAAATTTTAAGTCACTGGCTCAAGGGAAGAGACAGATCGAGCGGCGTTAGTCTATTTCACTACCCATGCCTCGTCTGGGGCTGGAGACCAAACCATCTTGAACAAATGGTCAGAAGCCGGTGCCTCCGACCATCCCCACCGGGGTGCTATGTCTACGTGTGTAGTGTAAATATTCGGTTAAAATGCGTATGCTTGGAGTGCGTCAAATAATTTTTAAGACTGGGTGTGTAAAATGAAATAGAAACAAGAAATTATCATTTGTTTTGGTTTGTTATTTAAAATAAGTCCCTCCGGCTTCAATACACTTGTTACAGCGATTTAATAATGATTCGAATGCCTGTTCCAGTTCACTTTGCGGAATTGCCTCCAAAGCACGCGTCGAAGCTGTTTGTATGGTCGAAATATCATCAAAATAACACCCATTTAACGTCATTTTAAGTTTTGGGAACAAAGAGAAGTCTCACGGTGCTAAATCAGGCGAATACGGTGGATGATTCAACACACAGACCTTATTTTTCGCCAAAAATCTACGAACAAGAAGTGAGGTGTGACTGGGTGCATTATCGTGCAACAAACACCAACTGTTTTCATCTCGATATTCTGGACAAATGCGACGAATTCTGCCCATCAAACGCCTCAAAACATTTAAATAAAACTCACGAGTAATTGTTTGTCCACTTGGAACAAATTCTTTGTGGATAATACCCTAACTATCGAAGAATGTAATGAGCATTGTTTCGATTTTCGATTAAACTTTTCTAATTTTTTTGACTTATGACGAGTTCTTTTACTTCCATTCCGCACTTTGTCGCTTTGTTTTAGGATCATATTGAAAACACCATGTTTCATCACCAGTAACAATCGATTTTAAGAAGTTTGGATCATTTTCAGCGGCTAAAATGATGTCTCTGCAATGTGCACTTCTCCTTGATTTTTGTTCATTGGTGAACGTGTGTGGAACAAATTTAGCACAGACTTTTGTTTTGCCCAAATCTTCATGCAGGATGGTTCGAATCGTTTCTTTGTTGATTTTTAAAGACTCTTCCACCATTCTTAATGACGCACATCGATTGTTTGCCACGAAATCACGCACTTTTTCAATAATCTCAGGTGTCCTAGATGAACTTGGTCTTCCGGTATGCTTATCATCTTCTAGCGTCTCTCTTCCGTCCAAAAAACGTTTGTGCCACAGGAAAACATTTGATTTACTTAAACAAAACTCACCGTAAACTTGTTTCATCATTTGGTACGTTTCCGAGGCACTTTTACCAAGTTTTGCGTTAAATTTAATAACAGCAATTTGTTCCATCTTAATAATTCAACATGAAAAAAATTTTACTTCTCTAATGAACGGCCGTTTCGTTTGAGTTACTTTAACAACTGCGCAGTACTTTTGGCAGAAAGCAAGCAGATGATCACGGTTTATAACGCATTCGCGATTACACTGGTGGTGCCACCGTAGGCTGAAATCTAGCGCCAGTCTTAAAAATTCTTTCACGCACTGTGTAAAGCGCAGTATTCCTTACTTTTGCATACATGATCATCTAAAAATTCCTTTACCCAACTCCTCGAAGTATCTAACACGAAAAGTACCTTAGCGCCGCTAAGGTGCGCTAAGCTCCTTCTACACGGTGTCCCGTCAATTCGTCAGCGACTCAGTTCGTCAAGTGCAAATTCATCGCGCGTCAATTTGTCGCAGTTATCAATTCATCGCAGGCTCAATTCGCCGCAGGCAAATCATCGCAGGCTTAATCGCGAGCAAATTTGTCGTGGACGAATTCGTCGTATTTCGACTTCCCCTCAGTGAAATACATTGTAGTTTGTAAGGGGTTTTGAGCACTGCAACCTGAAAAAGTCCTTTGGTAGGTGGGGGGCGCTTCCATTACGATTTTGAATGTTGTATAACGTATATTCCGTACAGACAGATTATCACGCACAGCAAGCTTCCGGATATGTCGTTTCATTCGAGGCGAAACATTACTATGCTGTTCAGTTCGTTTTTGAGCTGGATATTTTTTGCTACCACTTAAAACGTTATAAATAGAAGATTTTGATCGTTTAAATTTAGTTGAAATCGTATTTACATTCGTTCCTTGATCGTACAACTCCCGAACGTGAATTATCTCCTCGCTGACAGCTCTTCCCCAAGGGGCATTGTTAAAACTGAATCAGCCTCATCACGTTTATCGACTATTTATCCTGCTCTGACGCCAGGCTAATTTGCATAGCAATGTGCGTTAGTATTCGCGCGTTTGCGTGAAATTACATATACTTGTGGTACAGTTTGAGATGTTTAAAACGTTTAAACAACTGAAACTTATCGTTGTTTCACATGTTTAAAACGTTTAATACATATCCGAAATTATTATTTTCTCATCCGCAAAATATGCCTGCAAAGACTATGTGGTTGATTTTCACCACTGTGTCAATGGGTTGCGTACATTTTCACTAATCGTACATTTACTCTGTTTTTACACCTTTCCATATAATTGTGGGACAGACTGTATAAGCGGAATTTTCCAACAGCGGAAAAGACTTGGAGAGAGTCTCTGAGTGCAGTAATCTCCCTACCAGGGAGAAGCTCTGGGGTGTGGAGTAGAGTGGAGTGGAGTGTATCTTGTGCGCAGTTAGCCTATGAACCGACAGAGGCTGTGAGTACAACTGACTGCAACTAGCTTATGAACCGAGAGAGGCTGTGAGTACAACTGACTGCAACTAGCTTATGAACCTAGAGAGGCTGTGAGTACAACTGACTGCAACTAGCTTATGAACCGAGAGGCTGTGAGTACAACTGACTGCAACTAGCTTATGAACCGAGAGCGGCTGTGAGTACAACTGACTACAGTTAGCTTATGAACCGAGAGCGGCTGTGAGTACAACTGACTGCAGTTAGCTTATGAACCGAGAGAGGCTGTGAGCACAATTACGGGACAACACGAAAGGCTGCTCCTATGACCAAGCAGTCAGAGGGGCTAGCTTTTGGCCAATCACTTAAGTTGCCCCCTCAGGTGAAACATAAGCGGTGCGACCTTCCCTTCCCGGAACCAGTGGCCCTAAATCAGGGACGTGCGACTGCCTGTGGCCCTACCTCAGGGTGGTCGTTAAACCACCAAACAAACAAACAAAATAACGCAAAAAGTATTTGTTGCTGCTACCCATTGATCTTGGTAAAAGCGGCGTGTAAGACACATGCATTCAGTGCAACTGATTTCTATTAATTCACACTGAATACTTGAAATTGTGCGCAAAAGAATTACACAACTCCACCAAAATTTCGTGCAGCATTCCATACTTTGCGAAGGCACATCTGAAGTTTGATCATTATAAGAAAAAAAAAAAGTCGAAGGTACAGTACATTAAAGATAATAAATATCCACTGACAAAAGTTGCAAATTCAGCTAACGTAATAATCTGTCTTTCTCTCATGTCAACATTAAAAACATTATGAGATAGAATAACAGCAGGTGCTTCAAGGTTAGTATTAACTGACTAGGTATTGAATGGGGAGGCTTAGGAGCATGACGGCCATTGGACGAGCTAATGTGTACAATGATTTCGTAATTTTTTCGCCTTTTCTCAGCCAAATGTAACAACTTAAAGGATTTCGATCTTTCCTAAACCCAGTCGCCACGCTGTTGTACGTCCAATGGGTTTTATGTGTAACTGGGTAATTACTTGCAATAATCTTCTCGCAAAAATCTTTATTTTCTTACCCCGACACTTCACTAGTAATCATATTATTCTAGGACGAAACTCCCAAGCAGGGCTTCCACTCTCAGGGAAGTGCGGAGTCGAACTGGAGTCACCATACTCGGGACAAAGCTAACCTGACTACACTGCCAATGCTATGAAACGAATTTACGGACCAGATAACTGTTGTGTTTCAGTATTTCTCATCGCACTAATGGGGTAGCATGTGTCGTGGACTTTTCCCCCTGAGGGTGACTTAAGGCAAGACAAAAGGAAACTTCCATGTTCCATCACCAATTCCATCACGATGCCCCCATTCAAACCCCACACCTTCTGAACCTTGCCGACCACCAGACAAACGATTTCTGAATGAGTATTTTAAAACAGTAACCACGAAGAAAAGACCAAGCCATTAATCTCCCCCTTACCCTCAGGCTAAACAGTCGTGTCACCCCACTTCCGTACACATCCAGATCATCTAGTGCCATTTCCGTACACATCCAGATCATCTAGTGCCATTTCCGTACAGAGATGTGATGATCCGTAAGCAGTGAGATATGTGTGAAGGAAAACAGACGATCCTCAACTCCCCTTCCCACTGCGGTAGGGTCCATGGTTATAAGAGTCTCTAGTCTCAGTAAAAAGAGTTTACAAAATCTTTTGAGGAAACTTCATACGAAACTCGTTAAAGAAATATCCCTGAATTTTTGACGGCATCTTTGAACGAAATTAAAAAGAAAAGCAATTTTTTTTTCGCAGTTTTAAAATTAAACATCCGCGACGAATGCTAAATGCCGTAACAGCCTGTTTGCGTTTTATTGCTGTTCCCCCTTGCTCTACTATGAGCGCCTATTGGTTGACGAAAACAATGAATGGTGTTCTTTGTGACGTCGGAGGAAATCGACAGGGGATCAGCATTTACTTTCTCCCTTATCATTCCCCACGTCTAATACCCGGCGCAGTGAAACTATACAGAAATGGCACTAACCGATCTGCTATGTACGGAAATGGGACAAAATTCCCTTTGTACGGAAATGGCAAGTACGGAAGTGGGAGACAACCAAAGAGTACATTAAAAAAATCCGCATAAGTTAAAAGGAAATCAATTAGCAGCAACAACAGTCAGTAACTCTGCCTACAAACAAAACGAAAGAGAGAACATGAAGCCTGATGGGAATTGAGGTCACCAGCTTTGCGCCGCTTTGGTTGTGCAGGAAAAGGTTGGGCTGGGCATGTGACTTTTTAGCCGTAGTGATCCATCCAAAGTCCACAGCGCAGCAGAAAACCGTGCCGCTCGCACTTTCTCCTCAGAGCGGATGTAAGGAGAATTTTTTTCTTTAATCATCTCGTGTTAAGGACTTTTTAAAGTGGAACAAAGATTTTTTTTTTCCCTTGAAATGGGGAGACAAAAAAATGGGGAATTAAATAGGGATTTCTCGTATGAGAATGAAAAATCGGAAAAAATCACTCTCCGATCGGCCCCAAAAAAGGAAGCTTTTTGGCTAAATCGGAAGGATTGGCAAGCTATGCAATACAATTCTCCTCTTCCGCTAGCAGTAAATATCCCCAGTGTATATTGAATAACCTCCCTGAAGCAAAACAGAAGTCAGAATGACGTTGCAAAAATGCAAATATCTGTATTTTTTTGAAACGCGACTGAAACTGGGATCTTCGTTTGTTTGTTTTTTTATGTACGTGCGTACGACATTTAGAACATCTATACATCCATGCGGTTTTTTTAAGTCTCAGTTCAAGCTTGAAGATGAATTTTTAAACTGAAACTACAATGCTGGCCAACCAAAATGTAACACCAAGAAGGACACGAGATAGCAAAGCCAGATTTACTGGACACATAACAACAGATACAAAGATGAAACGATTGAGCTTACTGGCCCGTGCGACTTGCGGAACACGCAGACATCAATAGTTCGTGTGGCCCCCATAACTGGCAAGAACGACCAGTACGCGCCGCGGCAACGAATGAAAGAGGATTTGGATGTAGGCTTGGGGTATGCCGGTCCAGGCTGCTTCCACACGTTGCCACAGTTCATCAGGCGTAGCCGCGGGTAGTGCTTGCAGGACCACTCGGTTGCCGATCAACGACCAGACGTGTTCGATGGGCGACATATCGGGAGAACAGGTGGGCCACGGCAGCAGTGACACCTGGTGGGCCGTGAAGAATTGTTGCACGATGCGTACCACGTGCGGGCGCGCGTTGTCCTGTTGAAACGTGGCCGCTGGCAGGTCCTGCAGGTAAGGGAGGACTACAGGCTCCAAAACGTCAGAGATGTAGCGGTGGCTGTTGAGTGTACCGGCGATGCGTACCAGAGGGGTGCGGGTGTCAAATCCCCGCACCCTCTTACATGGCGCCCCAAACCATAACGCCCGGCGACGGACCGGTATGGCGATGTATAATGCAGGCGTCATACAGTCTCTCGCCGCGGTGCCGCCACACGTGGATCCGACCATCGTGGTGTTGCAGGCAGAAACGGGATTCGTCGCAGAAGACAATGTCGTGCCATTCCGTAGTCCAGGTGCGGCGTTCAACGGCCCACTGCCGCCGCACTCGCCGGTGGTGTAACGTCAATGGTAATCGGAGCAATGGGCGTCGTGCGAGAAGTCCCCGCTCCTGCAGACGACGCCGAACGGTACGTGCTGACACAGGTTGTTGCGCAACACACCCTATTTCCTGCGCTAACGTTCGTGATGTGGCGGTGCGAGCCGTCAATATCCACGGCACAACATGCTGGTTCTCTCGTTCGGTGGTGTGCCGCGGCCGCGGCAATCGCTCACGTCGGTCCGTCCGTCTCTCCTACACCCACCGAATCCATACTCGCCTCACTGTGGCTAGATATCGTCCCACACGGGCGCGATGTCTCGGTACGATAAACCGCTGTCGTGATAAGCCACTATTCGTCCTCTGTCGAACTCCGAAACGTGCTGGAATGGCTGCCGTATTCTGCGACGAGACATCAGGAAGCTTCCCACGCACAGGTCCGGCAGCACAACACACTTCCACTACTTACACCCCGCTTTCTGTGCACCCTTCTTATAGTGCTTCTCGGTGGCGCACATGATTTGTATATGCCCTGCAATGCTAATCGTTTGCATGTCGTCTCGTGGGCGACGCATGCTGCGAATTTCAGGCCAATCGGATGCTTCCTTCTTGGTGTTGCATTTTGGGTGGCCAGCAGTGTAGATCATGCAGTGGAAGTACACATTCCGTATGGCTTTAACTGCATAGTCAGGTTAGCTTTACCCCGAGTATAGTGTACCCGCTCTCAAGTGACAGCACTCAGCTGCAGGAGCCCAGCCACGCACCATAATTGTCACCACCACACGCGCACAAAAGATACAGACAGAGCGTCCATTTTTTTTACAATACTTTTCGTGTGCGTTAACGTGAATACCACGATATTTTATAGATGAATGATGCAGGATGTTGTCACCCTTCCGGCCCTACTGTTTCCCTGAGGCTCCCACCCGATCTAATGAACGTCCCTGATGGACAGCATCCACAGTTAGGGTGATGAAAAGTCTACGTTCAAAGCAGAAGATATCTGTTGCACATTCACATACTTTTATTTTAGTGGAAACACAATCTGATTCTAAGATTTTCGGGCCAGGGACTGGGTTTTGATCCCCACGAAGTACATTCTGTGCTCTTATTTTGGGTCAACACGTTTTTCGTCCACTCTTTGTATTTCGACGATATTTTTCTTCTGAACGTTGATAATGCACCAATCACCAGTTCGCCCAGCCCTAGAGTACTAACTATTGCACGTAAATCAACTATAACATTTCTTGATGCTGTGCAGACAATGCAAGTTTTCTTGAATAATACCACAGTACTCACTGATACATTTTCAATTATTTACCACAGGCGAGAGGCGTGCATATTTTACAACTAGTATCATGGGCATTTGTCTCAGTAGCTGTCAGCCCGTGTCCCATGTGCTGCAGTTTTCTATCACGTTAAAAGGAACACTGGCAATTAGTCCTCATTTTGTGCGCAATTAGCAAGAGCCATTATCCAACTTGCTGATTTTTAGGTTTTACCGAAACTATGAAATTCCTCAGCTGCTTACATCAGAAATTATAACTAAAAACGAGGGCAAATTATATACTTATAAGCACTTCCACATATTTAAATAATAAAAAAAAATAAGAGGTGCATCATAAAGAAGTCACTCAAAACGACAGGGATAGGCAATTAGTATGTGTTGCTTTTTAATGGGGTAGTACTACAGAAGACCAGTTTAATATTTTTAACGCGTTTTCACGATGAAATGCGTGTTTCCCATTCCTTTGTCTCTTTTGTATCACTAAATCGGGGGTAGTATTTTTCATTTTCTTTCTTTCCTCTTTTTTTTTAATAACTTGGAAATGAGTAACATTGCCGCTGATTTTGCAGCGAATCATGGAAAACTGCAGCCGGCTGGTAAGTACTGATTTTAACTTCAGTTTAGGGGCCAACTGCTTTCTTCGTTGTTTGACAGAGCAAGACGACTGAAAGGAGCGCAGAAGCATGAATTTTATTAAGAAAAATCATTTAAAAGCATGAATGCGCTCTTCTTTAACATTACCCTTACTGATGATAAGGTATGTTTATGACGATGATAATGAAATTTGCTTCTTGATATTCATATCCTCCAGAAAACAGCCCCAAAAATGTGGCTTTGTAGTTAATGCCGAACGCAGCCAGCCAGAACAAACTGACATCAATGAAATGCATTACAAAACGAAAACGTTGGATACGTATAAAATTTGAGAGCAAGATAATTGAGGTTTTTATTCTTAAACAGGCATTTTTATCGAAATCAAACGATTCAAACAGCGATGTCGTCGTGAACGAAGGGAGACAGAAAGAAGGCGTGGTGAAAGCTGACTCCACCTCTTTACCGATCTGCTACTCAACGTCCAATGGAAGGACAGAGTGCTATCTCAGTAACAAGTTCAATAAGAGGAGAATTCCTAAGTTTTCTTAATATACATGGTGAAGCACTTGAAGCCGTTACAGTTTCTTTACAAATAACCTGTTTATTAATATTTTGTTCGTAATACTTAAATTTCAATTTAAGTAACATTTTTTATCACAACAGAGGCTGTGCAGTTGCCCTTTCTTGATTGGACGGCAGTCTAACCAATGAATTCATCTTTCAGGGAAGATATTGAAAATATTTTCGTTCTTATTACAGTTTTTTTTAATTGCGTTTATTTTATTTTACAATGACAGGGTTTTTTAATTATTAATTTAAGGAACCTGTGTTCCAACTGTGACAAGGAATTTTAATGCCACTCCTTTTTGAAATACGTCCATCCCACCAATGACAGAAGGGGTGTTTCGATCTGAGCAACTTAATTCCCAAGAAAATTCCAACAGCCACGATGAAGCCACTAAAAAACACTTGCGGACTCAAAACGTATTTTACGAAGTCTTATACCTTATGAACAATAAATATATTATATAATAGTGAGAGATTGTTTTGCCGTAGTATGTCCTGTGGAAACACATAAATCTGGCCAATTTATGTGAATTTCCATTCAGGACTGACAACAGTCCAATGCATTTTCTATAAGAGAAAATGAGAAAATGTGTGATCATATTTTTTTTTTTTTTTTTTTTTTTTTTTTTGGTGGTCTCTCACTTTTCTTGGCATTGTGCAGGAGGGGGAAATATATATATATATATACGTCCTCTTAAAAAAAAAAAAGGTTGAGAAAAAGTCAGAAATCTTGTCTCGGAAATTTCTCTTTCAAAATTAATCTATCTTTCTGGTGAGTGGTGCTCGGTGTGTGTGTCCTTTAGGTAACTGTAGTTTTTTTTTTTATTTTGCTGTCAGTAGGTCGGAGTGAGGACATTGTATTTTAGGTGAATCTTGTAACGTCATTTCATAACTTTGTTTTCCTCTTTTATTTTTCTGGGAGAAGAAAAAAAAATATATATATATTGGTATATGTGTGTGTATAGTAATAATGGTGTTGATCGACCATCTACTTGTATTCATGTAACCACCATCATAAAGAAAATTCTGTGTCGATTACAAATAAAATTAGGAAATAAGTATTTGTTGTATGGAACAGTCTGTCCTGCATAGAATTGTTATAAACAAACATTTCAATGTACCAATCTTATATACTTTATGAAACAATTCACCATAGCTATATTCTATGTGAAACAATGAAACATTTGTTAAGGTTATTCACAATGAAACACGTGTTAATGTCACCAATGTTAAATACAAGGCGTTAACTTTATTGTTATATTTATTATTATGAACAAATTATAAGTGCATCAATTACAGATCATTTACCGATTAAATTTACTTTATCGCCTTTTTATAACTATGGGACTTTTGTTCTACAGTGATCGTATATGGACAAAAACGTGCCCCTTATATGTACTGGCATATAATAAAGCACGGCGTTGTGATTCACCTTTATCCCGTCACTGGAATGGTGGGGGAATAAAGGTGCCGCTCGTGAAAGAAATTAGAAACATAAACACATATCTTAGTTTACACATACCTTAACTTATGTCTTGTGTAGTTATAAGGAAAACAAACAGGAATCTTATGTGGAAGTAATCAAAATGGTTTAATACGTGAGAAATAGGAACATTCAGTTACCACGTGAGGGTGCAGCCGTTAACAATACCTTACACATAAAATTTATTATTATTACGATTTTGCTCTATAACGTCTCCGATCATTTCTGCATACATATATATATATATATATAAGTGCAATGCTTAGTGATTTATTTTACTTCTAGTTCATTTTCTCCTATGCTTTACCTAGCTAACTGGGTTTTCATTGTTTGTTCATGACCATTACACACGCCACATGCTCTAAGTAGGTTTATGAATAAATTTAAACAAGTACATGCAATAACAGGGAAAAGGAAAATAGCTTATCTGGAATCTCCATATGTCTCTCAGGTTTTCAATCCTAATCGTTATCCAATTGTCAGCGCTGGCATTACTTCATCTATCTCTGGTCACATCGCTCTATGATCATCTCTTGGCATTCCCTATCCACGTCTGTCCCTTGCTGATACTCGAACTCAACTGTCTCACACCTCGTCCGCTGATTCCAAGGTCACTTGACCTTTTGAGGGGTTCATCTAGTCCCCAAGGTGAAGGTCACGTCGCTCCCTTCTTAGGAACTGACCGCATCGACCCTTGCTATCCCCCGATATCCCCTGGGGCCTAAGTATCGTCACAAGGCTTGGGATTGCCTCCCGCTATCCCCTGGGGCTATCCATGCACGTGCATGTTGGACTAAATTCATTTTAAATAATTTTATTTACAACAGAATTATGGATATGTGTGTATAAAGATGCCATTTAAATGTACACGATAACTTTGAGATTTTCCTTTTATTGCTTCCCGTTTTCTGTCTTGAAGTGAAGCTACCGCGTAAAGATGGTTAACCAGAAAGATTCCTTGCTTCCCCCTTATTTATGGGAGGGTGTGAAAGAAGAGCGCAGTCAAGCATTTCCGGCCAGCAGTACACCTGCGTTCCCATGAGAAAAGAGATGGTTAGAAGGAAGTGATATCGGGTGACACATTTTGGAAAGGCCGCCCCGGTGGCGCTAGCCTCTGATCATTCGTCCGTAAGGGGTCCGGGTTCGAATCCCGGTGAGGCATGGATGTTGTGTTTGTCTTACGGCACTGGCTCTCTCCCTTCCCTGGAACCAGTGACCCTAAATTAGGGACGGGCGACTGCTTATAGACCATTGAGTTGCTCACGGTGGTCGTTAAACCTCCAATCAAAAAAAAAAAAAAAAAAATTTGGAAAGTGTTCCCTCTTTTGCGTAAGGTGATAAATTCGGGTCTGGAACCGCCCTTTCCATGTTATGTCATAAGACGCAAGCGTTAATAAGTGGTGTGGGGCATTTTCTTCATGGCAGTAAGCTGCAGCCCGGAAGAAAATTTCTTTTCTTTTTTTTTTTTTTGGTTTGTGTGTGGGCGATGGTGTTTTCACACAACAGCCAGATGGAGGCAATCTTATTGGATGTAGAGGGCGCTGGCGTGCTCTCGCATCCTTCGGAGAAGACGTGTGAGTTGAAAAAAAAATTTTAGGACACTTTTCGATTTTTTTTTCTGCTAAGACCGTGTCTCCTTCGGAAGAAAAAATTACGTTGTCCCCGAGGGATCCCTAATCCTCTGGAATTCCTTCAGCCTGCCCGGGAATTGGAAGAGGAACAGCGGTTAAAACGGAAACCAACTAAAAAAAAAGCAACCCTCGGCGGAGCATAGGATCAATTAAAAATGTATTTGCTCCATGCTGCGAGAGTGTAACCGGAGTGTCGGTTCTTCGAAGAGCCTGCTTATCTAGGCGACCGGGGTAAGTTCGCTGTTTCAACCCGTCCTATCGACTCAACACTCCAAAAAGGGTTATCATCCTGGGATGTGTGCTAAGGGCCCGGAAGGGAGAACTGCTGCTGTACCACCAGCAAGACCATTCCAATACTTTGGATGTCTGAATGTCTCCATTCCTGGACTTCTGCTAGTGCCAGTCCAGTACAGGTGAAGAACCACCTTCTTCAGAGCCAAGAGGTGAAAATCATGGAGTGGTATGCTGTACTCGGAAAGCGGTAAGTTGAAATTTTAAGTCATCCTCGTCACACCGCACGTTTAACATTCTAGCCAGCCATGTTGGCCCTTCGGAAGTTGACTATTTTCTCACTACGAGACCTTTTTTTCTTTTTTTTTCACTTTGCTATTTGAAAGAAAAACAAACAAACAACTAAATTAATAATAATAAAAAAAATCCATTTTGGTCTGGGAATTACTTCCCAAGGTAATATTTCTGTTTGTCAGGTTAGAAAATGTGGTGACGTAAAATAAAACTAGATTTTGGAATCTTGGCCAAGATCTCCCATGTCAGAGTAAAATTGCCTGAATATATATATATATTTTATAACCACGAGGAACTGCTGCTAAGCTCACAAGTGATGTTGTACTTCAATGTAAATTTTACCTGAAATTAAAATCTTGGTTATCTTAATCTTTTAGTGTCTCATAACCTGAGCAGCTGAAATTTAAACTCAAAAACATAAAAATTTGACCTTTCAAACTTGTTTTAGGCTTACCTCCAGCTTGCTTCTGTGGAGACCTTCTTAATTATAAGGATAAGAATATATATATTGAATAACGCTAAGAAGTATACAACATTTTTTCTAAATTGTACTTAAGGAATTAAAAAAAAAGGGGGGCAGGCAGTTCACCTCTGGAAATGGTTATGTGTTTTAAAGGTGATTATAATGGATTAAAAATGCTGTGTAAAAACATAAACAAAATATGAAATTTCTGTAACCTCCCTGTGTGTTTGTGGAAAGCAAAGCAGAAAATCAATTTACAAAAGGGAAAAAGAATTTACAACCACTGATTAAATTGTTTACCAATAAATACAGACCGACTGGTCTTTTTACAAAATTGAATTCTTGAGTTTGTAATGTGTTGTGTGATTACTATATGTTAGTCAATAGCATGTGTCCACATTAGCTTAGACTAGTGGGTGGATCGGATTTGGGGCTCTGCCCATTTATTTTGCACGTCACAAACAGCAATAGTCTTTGAATAACACAAATTGTATTTTTTATTTTTCCGGCCATAAAAATGAAATAACTCTCATGTACTGCAACAATTAATTTCCTATTATTGTCATCAGTTGTGGGAACAAATAGGGCTTTCATATAGAAAAAATACCTGTAAGTTTTGCTTGTCTCCTGTAATATCCATATTCTGAGGGAAAGGGTTGAAATTTAAATTTAAATTTGCATATGCCAACTTTAATTTAACCTAGGCTCCTCCCACCACCACAACAAGTAACTGTGATAGAAATGCTTTCTTTTTTATAACATTACTCCCCTAACAAAGGCAACACTTATAATGCTTCATAAAAAAAAAAGTGATAGTAAAATAACTTTTAGAACATGGGAAAATTTTGTGAAGGGGCCATCATATGATGAAAATGATTTTTATGATATTCTAAATAAGATAACCCTTTAATTTTTCATTAAAAATGAGTGGAAATAAAATAAAATGTGCCAAACAGAAGTTGCGAAACTCAGGGAGATCCACCTAGTTTTCACTAAATATCATCATCAGTACTTTGACAAACTGCAACAAAATGTTCTCTTTAGAAACATTTTTTTCTGAAAAGGCTCCTAAATTCATCACCTCCTGTTGCCATAATCTGACCATGAGTACAATAACTTACAATATTCTTAGGAACTATTATAGCAGGGAATATTGTCATGCTGTTAACAAGCATTAATAACAAAACTGCATATATTATTCTCAGAAAAAAAAAATTACTGCTTCATCTGTTAACTTGCAGTGGGGAATAATCTCCCCAAAGAGATTGTTTGCCAACAAATTTTTCGCATAAGTGTCATTTGTCGCATAAACTGATGACTGAATGTGAAGAAATGTTGACACCGTGAAATATTCCGCCAGAATTTTTCACAGAAAATTGTTTTTTCAAACCCTGTGCCTGACATAGTTATGCTTAGTGGTTTATTATTAAGATGTAATATTCAAAATTAAATTACTTTTGAAATAGCATTTGATGAAAAAAATGTGCCAAACACAGAAGTTGTGAAACTCAATGAAGTCTACTTATATTTTTACCATTAGTATTTTGTCAAACTGCAACAAAACGTTCTCTTAAAAGCAAACTGCAACAAGTGAACAGAATATGCGTGATACCTACCTAGTAACAGGTAGGCCCACCTTTTGCCCGCATAAGGGAGTCACATGACTCAGTATTGAGTCCACTAGTTCATAAAAGGGTTCCACAGGTATTTTCTCCTCACGCTTGCTTTTATCTGAGTGTTGAAAAATTGACAGAGATGCATAAATGTTTCTGCGCTGACAAATACCTATTTGTGGAATTGTTCCATTTCTTAGATAAGACATGCAAGATTTTTTCTCAAAGGAGGGAAGAAATCAGGTTTTTGTTTTTTGGAAAAAAATGAAGTTGGGGGAAGGGTGTACTAACTAAAATTATACCTGACAAACTGGAAAACAAAAAGAAATTGTGAAATGGTATGTATTTTTTAAAAATAAATGTTAGTATATGAACTTTTTACATTCATTTAATATTTTTATATATCAGCACTGATCTACCCCTGTACACTAGATTCCAAAATTTGCTAAAGCAATGAGAAACTTAAGTTTCCACCCCAGTGCCGCTGAGGTCTATGCGTTTATGACCTTTCGTCCGAGTTCGAATCTCTGTGAGACATGGATGTTGTGTTTGACTAACATCACTGGCTCTCTCCCTTCCCTGGAGTCAGTGGCGCTAAATTAGGATCAGGTGATTGCTTATAGCCCTTTGAGTTGCTCACGATGATCGTTATCTCCATGTGCAAATATAGCATTTTTGATGTGGACTTCAAGTTGGCACAACTGACACAAAAAACTAAATAACATTTTCAGATTAACAAAGAGAACTGTTGTGAAAATTTATACATTGGTTAAAAAAAAAAAAAAAAAAAACAGCTAGAATTTGGGAAAAAAGTCTAAAAATATTTAAAGTATTTTAATAGCACAGACCGAATTTGAACTGAGGTTTCCTCACTGCCACCTAAGTGTCCTTCAGTACTTCCAGGAATTTTGAGCAATGATATTTTGTAATTCACCCATTACTTACCTGTGACAAAATTTTCTGCACACAAGCTGCATAAGGAGAATGGTTAAAACAAAATTATGTTCAATACTGCACAAATTTTGTGTTCAATCTTGCCCAGTTTAGATCTTCAGACCTCTCCAATTTCCAGAGGGAGCAAGTTTAAAGCTGTTCCATAGGAACCGCTTTAAACTTGCAAACCTTTAAAGTTTTGTCATAGGGCCTCTGGGAACAAGTGATTTCACGTCTACCTTAAATGAAACAAAAGTTTGTGTGGGAATGTACCTTGGTTTCAGGGTTGTACCAAAGCTGGAAATGAAAGCACCAAAATGTGGTTTAACCTTGTACAAATGTACCAAAGCATGCAGATGGGTAATTCCATATCAAATCAACATAGCACTCAACCTTGACATCTCCGATTTTAACGAAAATTGGTGAGAAGGTATTTCTTACATAAAGTAAAAATTATTTTTTTTAATTATCCCTTAGATTGTTTTAAAATAAAAAAAGGTCAGATTTTTGAATTTCTGTGCATTTTTTGAAAATTTTTAATTATTCAACTTTTAATATCTTCAGTAAAAACAGATTTTCCAGTTATTCCGGTGTCAGTAGAAAGCTTATTAAGCAAGCTTTAACAGAATAAAATTTTTATCATAAAATTTCACTTTCAATTAAAAAATAATAATTTTAAAATTTAAATTTTTCGAAAAGTGACAATTTAATTTTTCTCAAAAAATTATATGTTGAGCTTCTTGATATCCTTGACATATCATAAAATTTTGGGAATGGCAATCTAATGTAAATATTAGAAAAAATGCTTTAATTTAATAAAAATGCATCAACTTACATTGAAGAAAATGCTTTATTTTTTTTCTTCTATTTTCCATTAACTTTTATTTTGTTTTGGTGGATTTTGAAAACCTCCATTTTTTGCATTGCTTCAGTTTGCAGGAAGCATACATGCTATTTTCCCTTGAAAAATGTCCCACTCTGAAAATTGGATTTTCCAATTTTTGTGAATGAGTGCTAAAAAATTGTGCTCTAGCTGACACAAGGGGCACTAACATTATCTGAGTACTACCATTCCACAAAATGTCAAATAAATGCTAATTAGATAACGAAATATAAGAGTTATCTGCCAAGAGTGATGCAGGTCAAAAATGTAAACATGTAAAGGCTACACAGAGTCAATCACCTTCTCCAGCTTGCAATTTTGGTAAATACCAGAAAATGTCCAGGAACTGAAAAATTTGAAACGAATTTTAATGATTTGTTTGATTCAAATATAATTGATGATATAACTTACAAGAAGTGAATTACCACAAATTGTTCAACACTTGCACTAACAAACACCATTGATGATTCTATAGTTTTGTTTTTTATTGAAAATTTTATTGTTCATCTAAGACATTTATTTATAGCCAAATAGCAGGCAGCCTTTCATAATAACACCAAACAGGAATCATCGCTCTGAGTTACTGCTTTCCATTTTTGGTGAATCCCCAGCATTGTGCGGGGCTCCAAGAAGCAACCTACCATGCGGTTTGGCAGTTAGTCGTATGTAAGTCTGGAGAATTCGAGGCCGCGGTGGTGCAGTGGTAGCATGTCCGGCGCGTAACTGGAAGACTCTGGGTTTGATTCTCGGTGGCAGCCGATGAGAATGTTTCCGAGACTTACTTATTAACGTGGAAAGAGCGATGATTTCTGTTTCGTGTTCCTGATCCACGTCGAGTGTTTGAATTAACTTTCATAATAAACTTAAAAGCAAATTTGTAACCTGGTGAATTTTTAGAAATATGTTACTTTTTCTCTCTCTTTCTAAGCGTTATTTATTTGTGTTGCAAGATCATGCTCAAGGATTCCATTGGGATAATTTTCAAACCAGAATAAACCCATTTGTTGCATATTACAAAAAATCAGGAAAAACTGAATGCATAAATAATGGCATAATTTTGGAGATGTTGCAACACAATGCAGCAGCAGTTCATCCTTTTTAGCATTGCTTGCATATTTCAATAAAAGTTTAAAAATAGGCTGAAACATTTTTCATTATTCAGATGGATCAGCACAATATAAAAACTGAAAAAATTAATCAATTTCTGCTAAAATTAATAGATTTTGGAGCAGCTGCTCAATGGAACATTTATGTAACATCCCATGATAATAGTGCTTGTGATGGTGTTGGTGTCTTGCAGCTAAAGGAAGTTCACGAAGGCCATATAATAATGCAGATTATGACACCCTATCAATTACCTAACTGGACAACCAAAAACATGCCAGCCTGTGATTTTGAATACCTTAGTGAAAGTCAGTATGAAGCTGAAAAAAGTTATTGCAGCCATATTTTGAAACATCAAGAACAGTACCCAACACTCACAAACTTTACTGTTTTATCCTAGTGGACAAAAACAGAAAACGAGTTTATTCGAATTTTACAGTCAGCAAAATAGAATATATTACTTCTGATATATGTGAGACAGCACTTGCAGATGTATCTGTCTTAGTGACGTGTCTCTGTGTCTTACACTTGTGGATTGGCAACGTCTTGAATGTATTAAGAGGCTTAGAGAGACCTTCGTCCAGCAGAGGATTGATAATATATATATATATCATCATCATCATCATCATCGTCAACCATTATCAATCCACTGCTGGACGAAGGTCTCCCTAAGTTTCCTCTACAACGGTCTGTCTTGTGCCAGTCAGTCTCCTCCATGTCACTCCTGCATACTTTAGAATTTCATCCACCCATCTCCCATGTGGTCTTCTTCTGGGTCTTTTCCTGTCCCTTGGAATACAATCTAAAATTTCGGCTGTCCATCGATGATCTGTCCTTCTGGCAGTATGTCCAGCCCATTGCCATTTCAGGGATTTAACTCTGATCATGATGTCTTCCACTCTTGTCATTTTTCGGATCCACGAGTTCCTCTTCTTATCTCTCCTGGTTACACCAAGCATGCACCTCTCCATGCTACTTCGAGTTGTCTGCAACCTTTGTACGTCTCTTTTAGTTAAGGTCGACGTCTCTGCACCATCCGTAAGCACTGGAAGGATGCATTGATCAAACACTTTTCTTTTAAGACATAATGGCATATTGCTCTTGAAAATTATGCTGTTTCTTCCAAAAGCTCTCCAGGCAAGTTTTGTACGCCAATTAATTTCTTCATCAATGTGACCCTCACTTGATATCTGCTGTCCAAGATAAACGTACGTGCCTGTTATCTCCAGCTTTTCTCCATCAATCGATAAATCTTCATTTCTTGTAAAAGCATTGAACATCACTTTTGTCTTCTCAAAGTTCATTTTTAATCCCACTTCTTTACTCTTGTCAGCAAGTTCCTGGATCATACTCTGCAGCTCTGATGGGGTAGTTGCAAAAATGACTACGTCATCGGCAAAACGAAGGTGGGTTAGATAATCTCCATTAATCTTTATCCCCTTGTTTTCCCAGTTCAGTGATTGAAAGACATTTTCCAATGTGGCATTAAAGAGCTTCGGAGATATGGTGTCACCTTGTCTCACTCCTTTTCCAATTTTTATGTGTGTTGTATTTTCAAACAGTCGAATCTTTGCACTTGCATTTTCATAGATGTTAAATAATAATATTAATGTATGCATCTTCAATACCGCAGGATTTCAGAGCCATTGTAACTGCTGATGGTTTCGCCGAATCAAAGGCCGTTTCATAATCGAAAAAAACCATGCACAATGGAAGTAAATATTTCCTCGCTCTTTCAATTAGTTCTCTCAGTACGTGGATATGATCTATAGTGCTGTAGCCACTCCTGAATCCAACTTGTTCTCTCGGTTGAGCCATGTCCAGTGTCAACTTCAAGCGGTGTGAAATAACTTTAGTGAAGATTTTATAAACCACTGATAGGAGGCTGATAGGTCTGAAGTTCCTGAGATCCTCAATGTCACCTTTTTTTTGTAGCAGGATCATTGTAGCGGAGTTCCAATCCTCAGGAATCTTCCCTTCATTAAGGCATCGAGTGAAAATTTGGGCGAGTACTGTTTCGATTTCTCCACTTACTTCTTGTATGATGTCTACAGTAATTCCATCTTCTCCTGGAGCTTTCCCCCGCTTCATGCTCTTGATTGCATGTGCAACTTCTGCTGGGAGGACTGGAGGAACTCTAGTACTGGTACCTTTCACGATGTCTGGAGTACATGTATCATCCCTTTCATATAATTTGGAGTAGAAATCTTTCACTCTTGTCAAAATTTCGCCTCTATTTCTTGTTACAGAACCATCTTCTTTTCTCAGTGCCATAATCTGTTTTCTTCCCTTACTGAGATGTCCCTTTGCTATCTTTAGGCTTTGGTTGTTTTCAATTGCTTTCCTCACTAGTTCACAGTTGAATTTTCTTACGTCTTCAGTGATACTTTTTCTTACTGTCTTGCATAGCTCTATATATTCCACTTTGGAAGTCACATCTTCTTTAGTTGTCCTCATCTCTCTTCTTTTTTGCATCAACAGTTTGGTTTTTCCTGATAATTTGTTCACATGCAACTTGTTCTTAGGCCCAGCTAATTTTGTTGCTGTTTCCATAAGAGCTTTGGTTACTTTTCTGTTAACTTCAGAAATATCCACTTCTTCCGATGTTAGGCCTTCTAAAGCAGAGAATCTGTTCTTCAGTTCCAACTTGAAGGTATTATGGTGTTTTTTAAGGTTGGTTATGTCAATAAATTTTGTTTGTCTTATGAGCTTGCCACGTTCAAGTTTAGTGTTGAGGTGCATCTTACATCTCACCAATCTATGGTCACTACCTGTGTTGAACTTGTTTAGCACACTGCAGTCTTCTATGACGAATTTTTTGTTACACATAATAAAATCAATTTCACTTGTCGTCCCATTTGAATGTCTCCATGTCCATTTCCTGTGTGGCTTTTTCTTGAAAAAGGAGTTCAAGATGAAAAACCCTTCTGCCTCTGCAAACTCAACGAGAGTATTTCCACGCTGGTTTCTGTTGCCGTGACCGAATTTACCTACTGAAGTTTCATTCTGTTATATATATATATATATATATATATATATATATATACCTTCAAAGAAGATATTTTAAACTTGCCACGACCTGACATATTGCAAAAAGTGGATAAAAAGACAGCAACTGGGTGAATTTACAAGATATTGCAAGAAGATACTGTAAAATTCAAAAACCAGGAACACTTCCACTGCAAGACATTTTGATTTTGCCTACACAGTTAAAATGACAGAGTTGTTTCTCAATTTGAAGTGAGCAGTCTGAATGCAAAATAACAAAGCATCACACAGAAAACATTTTCATGTGATGCACTTGATGTAAACTTTGCTCTTTATTTTACATAAAAATAGTTTTCTTCAGTGGTTACGATATGAAATTGTCATGACTGAACAAGAAGATAAATTTTTGAAGATTTTAAAATTAGATATCAGTGCCAAGTTCAAATCCATTAAGTAAACTCTTTTCAGCAAATAACATGTACCCTTGTTTAAAACTGAACTGCTAAGATATGAGTATGAAAATTTTCATATTTTTTATAAATATTACATGAAATGATTTATAAACAAGAGTAACCCATCACCAAATATAGTGCATATGCATTCCTTTTTATTCTGCTGGTTGCCTAGATTAGAAAGCTTCTCTATTGATCAGTGGAACATGCATATTTTAGTCATATGGTAAATTTACCGAGCATGTAACTGTAACAATTCCTCCTAACTATTGATGCCCTTCAATTGCCGCCCTCAAATTTACAACAGATTATCACGATGTCATGTAATTTCACATATCTTTTTTCTTTTTAATCAAAATGTCCTTTTTCGAGAAATTGAAGGTCAAATTTTAAGTTGTGTGACCTTGAAATTAAAAATTTTAAGTAATGCATTAAGTAATATATCATCTTTAAGTCAGTGAAAAGAGGTTTGAAAAAACAAAGCTCATCACTCTGTGTTAAAAAGAACTTGAGTTATAAGTACTTTAATGACATTCGAAACACCAAAATTTGGCAAATTTCTTGAATTTTATGACCTCATATCTCAGGAAATTAAAAAGCTGTTGTGCGAAAAATTGGCACACATTCATTTCGTGTGTATATCAACGAATGCACAAAGTTTCATAAAAATCCAAAGAGGTCAGGTTGAAAATGCTATTTTTCTGTGTTGATTTGACATGGAAAACCAACTATAGTTCAATCTTTCACCATTAGTTGGTTTTGTAGCTAAATTTTTTTATAAATGAAAGCATCATAATGTGGTTCAACCTTTCACCATTAGTTGGTGCAGCCTTGAACGGAAAATACATATAAAATCACTAAAACATGGTTCAACATTTTACCACGTTGTGGTGCAGACGTTAGCTCCAAATTATGGTGCAAAATGTTTAACCATTTAATGGTTGCAGCTAATTTCAGCCATTTTTTGGTTCAACTGAGCACCAAATTTTTTACAGTGTATATATATTCCACTTTGGAAGTTGCATTTTCTTTATTTATCTTCCTCTCCCTTCCTTATTATTAATTTGGCGTCCGTATTTTTTTTGTTTAGCATCCTTTTTGCCTTCAGCAATTTTTGTTTACATGTTTCTTTGCACCAGCATTTTTGTTTATAAGTGTAAAGTCAGTCTTTAGTGATCCAGGAAGCATTTACGGTAGAGACCGGAAATCCTTCAAAGGGCAAAAAGAAATGAAGTGTGCATATTGTAAACAAGTACATATACATATATATTGCAACTGGTTTGTGCTAAAAACATGTCTGAACACCATACTGGCCGGTATACAGGAATAAGACAATGATGATAATTAAAAACACAATTATCATCATCGTCTCAGGGTTTCAGGATTTTTAAATATTTGAAGTACTGTTGTATTTTTTTTTTTTGTTACACTTTCTTATCTTGAATGGCAATAAAAAAAACTAAAAAACTTTCTCTACTTGAAATTAAGAAATTCTGTCACAATTCTGTATTAAAAAAGTACTTTGCTGGAACATAGCTCGCAATGCATGTGTTCATATTACTGTGTTTGACACTGTAGACTTCAAAATATAATCAAAATTCCATAATTTCTCTAACACAACTAAAAATCAAGACATGTTTTCTAAATGGCACGCCATTGAAATGTATTTATATTTGAATAATGGAGATTCTAAGCAATTCGGGAATTTCTGAATCTTTAGAAGAATTATTTTTTCAGTAGAAAATTTTAATTAAGTTCAACAGAACACAGAAGTTATAAAAATGCGAAGTATTCGCCTCAGTATTATAGAAAAGATGGTGTAAGGGAGGAAACTTCGGCATAAATCGAAGGGGAGTGACAAAAGGAGCAAATGCCACCTCCTACATTTGTCACTTTTCCAAATAGTTACATTTTTATTACTTTTACAGAACACATTTTTAAAATTTAACGAGTCTCAACTTCATTAAATTGAAATTGCGATTTATTGTTGGATCTCCAAAAAATAAAGCTTAAAATTTTAAAATGCTGCAATTTATTTCCCATTTTTTTTTTTTTTTTTTTAGTCGCGGAAGTGTTAATTTTCTTGTTATCTTAGTTTCATTGTGTCGATGCTTACAGCACGTTGTAATAATCGGAAGCAAGAAGTCAGCCATTTTCCAAATATAGTCACTGACTGCTAGTATTTAAGAAAGGCAGATAATAGGAAACAACCTTCTACACATGTCTTAACTGGACGCAAAATCATAGCACGACAACCTAGCATTTAAGCATTTGGCGGAGACGTCACTCTCCACGGTCAGGAAACATGATCCTAACACAAACTACATAGGTTACGGTGAAAGCAAATGAAAAATATATGATATTTAAACTTTGCACTATACTTGAAGTAGATTCCTGTTCTAAAACCTCTTATTTATACGATAAAAAGTACATTGCGAACACTCTTACCTGCGCCACAAGAGTCAAAAATATCTTGAAATAATCCACACTCCAGCTGACAGGAAAGGCAGGTACGGTTCTGAGGGACCAGGCGAAGGATTTGAAGATTCCGCAGCAGCAATCGTCTCTGATTGGATGAAACATTCCGTCAGAGCCGAAGTTGCTATGGCGACAGACGTCGTCTGGATTCCGTGAACTTCTGCTGCTGCTTCGAAATGCTTTACGATTGATTCCCTAACTCATTAAACAGTGCAATGAGTCGAGTATAAAAGGCTTTCCTACACAGAAAGAGGGCGAAATATAGCCCCCAACTATGCATTATTATTAGAACAATCTTTTTTTCATTTTGAAGAAATGCAAAAACGTTTAATCATCCACCGAAGTGCAAATTGTTTAACAAATTACGCTCACAAAAATCTTGTGATTATAACGTTCCCCCCCCCCTCTCTGAAAGTGTTTGGCTTTGCGGAAGAACGCAAATGTTGCGTTTTCGCTTTCGCTGTATCGTTGAACTAACCAGCAATACATCCGGATCCTGCTCTGACTTGGGAAGTGGTTTCAACATATTGTTACGAAATTTGGACAGCGTAATTAATTCGATTAGCTGGATTTGTATCAAGGTTAATAGACAGTAATGTTTGCTCATCCGTCGTTCCTCTCAGACGAATAATCATGACGTCATTAAGTGACATCACCGTCCTAACATGTGAATTGTAGATCCGAACTGTAGCTATGGAGAAGTATGTCTTGTCAACAATTTTCATAACTCAAACACAGAACAAAGGCTTCTGCAAAAGCACATTTACATTAAATACAGAAAAAGTTCAGTCATATGAATATTTTAGTAATGGAGATATCAAAAATACCTTCCACACATTTTTGTTACGTAAAGGCGGGAAAACGGTTATGCAATACTTTTAAATGCAAATGTAGTTAGAAGGGGAATTTTTGCTGTTTATATACAAATTTAGAAGGGAAAACGCACAGCAGAACGTATTATCTATATACGTAAAAGTGAAAGTTTGTATATTTGTTCGTTTGTTTGTCCGCTTTACAAATCTACAGTTTTAAACTTAGAACCACCAAATTTGGTATACTATCTCATGTTACTCTAACTTAGACCGTATAAGGGTTTTGGAAGGGATCGGAGCACGGGATGAGGGGGGGTAAGGGGGCTCCCATACAAAATTTTCGTTATTTTAGTTAAAATTTCTACAGTTGTTTTGTTTTTTTTTGGCTGAAGGTTTACGACAACCGTGAGCAACTCAATTGGCTATAAGCAGTCGCCAGTCTCTAATTTAGGGCCACTGGTTCCACAGAAGGGAGAGAGTCAGTGCCGCAAGACAAACACAACAACCATACCTCACGAGATTCGAACCCGGACCCCTTCACGGACAAATGATGCTAAGCCGGCGCTTAGACCGCTGCGCCGCCGGGGCGGCGTTTTCAATTTAGAACCACCAAATTTGGTATACTATCTCATGGTACTCTGACTTAGACCGTAGACTGCTTTGGGAAGGTTTCGGAGCCCGGGGGTCAAGGGGCTGGGGGGTCAAAGGGTCCCATATAAAATTTTCATAAAATGTTCTACAGTTTTCAATTTATAATAACCAAATTTGGTATATTATCACATGATACTCTGACTTAAACCGTAGACAGTTTTTGGAAGGGGTCGGAGTCGGGGGTTAAGGGGGTTAAGGGGGCCCCACACAAAAGTTTCGTTATTTTAGTTAACATTTCTACAGTTTTCAATTCAGAACCACCAAATATGGTATACTATCTCATGGTACTCTGACTTAGACCGTAGACGGTTTTGAGAAGGGTCGGAGCCCGGGGGTCAAAGGGCCCCTATACCAAATGTTCGTAAAATGTTCTACAGTTTTCAATTTACAACCACCGAATTTGGTACATTATCTCATGATACTCTGACTTAGACCGTAGACAGTTTTGGGAAGGGGTCGAAGCTGGGGGTCAACGGGGACCCCCACAAAAATTGTTCGTTATTTTCCACAATTTTCATTTTAGAACCACCAAATTTGGTACACTGTCTCACGGTACTCTGACTTAGACCGTAGACTGTTTTGGGAAGGGGTCGAAGCCTTGGGGCCAAAGAGCCCCGTACAAAATTTTCGTAAAATGTTCTACAGTTTTCAATTTACAACCACCAAATTTGGTATATTACCTCACGATACTCTAACTTAGACCGTACACGGCTTTTGGAAGGGGTCGGAGCCCGGGGAGGTCAAGGGGCCCCACAACAAAATTTTCGAGAAAATTTCTACAGTTTTCAATTTAAAACCACTAAGTTCGGTATACTATCTCCTGGTACTCTAACTTAGACCGTAGACGGTTTTTAGAAGGGGTCGGAGCCCAGGGTCAGGGCCCAAGGGATCCCCACACCAAAACGTTTCGTAAAATCTACAGTTTTCATTTTAGAACCACCAAATTTGGTATACTGTGTCATAGTACTTTGACCGTAGACGGTTTTCGGAAGAGGTTGAAACCCGGGGTCAAGGGCCCCCTTACAAAATTTTCATAAAAAGTTCAATTTTTTAGTTTTACGATAGCTTTCACCACCAACAGGCTGCTCCATCAGGCAGAAATATAATGTTATGTAAATAGAGAGTTCCAGATATTCAAAATCAAAACGATAAACAAAAGGATGATCAATGCCAATGTCAAGTCGCATGCACGCGACATGACGTAAGTACATTGCATTTCAATGACGTGGGATTCTCAGAAGCTCACGTCAGATGTACGGCAGTTCTATAGATGTCTCCTCGAAGGTTAGCATTTCCATTCCTGTTCCTTTCTTTTTTGCTTCGTTAAAGTAAATTAACTAAATCGAAATCTTTTTTCTTCATATTTAACATTTATTTTCTTTTATTTTTCGTGTGTGTGGGAGTGGGGCAGAAATATTACTGCACCATTACATTCTGCCTCGGCAGTGACGGTTAGTTTGTTTACATTCCATTTTGTTTTATTTCTTTTTAGGACAAAAATTAAATTAACTGATTTATAAATGCGTTTTCTTAATATTTCAGATTATGCCTCTCAAAAAGAGAAGTTCGATTGGGAAAATTTCCACTGATGCAAACCGAAAAAGAACCGTGAGGGAAAATGAAACACCTGCACAAACATTGGCAAGACTTGTCGGTGTCAAAATAAGGGCCTCCACCTCTAAGGCTAATGAGACGCCTGATAAAGGCCAAGAAGGACTTGCCGGTGTTCACATAAGGGCCGCTACCTCTAGGCCTAATGAGACGCCTGAGCAAACTCAAGAAAGACTTGCCGGTGTTCGTATAAGGGTCTCTATCTCTAGGGCTAATGAGACGCCTGAGCAAAGCCAAGAAAGACCTGCCGGTGTTCGCATAAGGGCCTCTACCTGTAGGGCTAATGAGACGCCTGAGCAAAGCCGAGAAAGACTTGCCGGTGTTTTCTTAAGGGCCTCTACTTCTAGGGCTAACGAGACGCCTGAGCAAACCCAAGAAAGACTTGCCGGTGTTCGCATAAGGGCCTCCACCTCCAGGGCTGATGAGACGCCTGAGCAAAACCAAGAAAGACTTGCCTATCTTCGGCTAAATGCTTCTATCTCCAGGGCTATTGAGACGCCTGAGCAAAGCTAAGAAAGACTTGCCAGTGTTGGAACAAGGGCCTCTACCTCCAGAGGTTTTGCTTTGCAGCGAGATTTAAAACGCGCAGCATTTGCCTATAATCCAAGCCATAATTACCATGAACATCCGAAAGCGGTGATTGGCAAAATGGAGATTGTATGTGCTCATTCTCAAGCATACAAATGGAAAGAGGAAACGCCAAGAATGTGTTCAAACGGCAAGGTCAAACTGCCATTTATTACTCCACCACCTGAGCCTCTAGAAGCATCAATGACTGGAACCACGCTAGTTTCAAAACACTTTCTGGCCAACATAAGAAAGTACAGCTCTTGTTTCCAAATGACTTCTTTTGGCGCAACTCGTGAAATCAGAACACCAGGATTTATGCCCACTTTCAAAGTGCAGGGCCAAGTTTAAAACCGCTCAGGTTCATTGCTAGCACCATCGAATGAAGAGCCGAAGTTTCTGCAGATTTTCTTCATGGGAGATGAAATCGCACAGTCCCAATAAAAATGCTCCAACATTTCAGATACTCGACAAAATATTGTTCTGGACTTGCAACAATTACTCCACCACCACAATTCCTACGTGAATCTGTTCGAGACAGCTTTGAAACGAATGCCAACAGATGATTACCAAATTGTGATCAAAGCTGACAAAATTACAGGAGGTGATCATCAAAGGAGATTCAATGCACCCACAATTGATGAAGTTGCAATTGTCATTGTGGGCAACGAGTTTGACCGCCGCGATCTTATCCTCCAGAAGAGAAACAATAGACTCGAGAGAGTACCTGAAACTCATTGATTCCACGACGCCCTCCAATACCCCATTATCTTCAGGCAAGGCAATAACGGATATTACTTTGGGATTCCTCAGATTGATCCAAACACAGGCAACCTGCTTCCTAGAAAGAAGGTCTCTGCCATGGACTCCTATGACTACCGAATCATGAGCAGAGTTGGAGATAAAAATCATGTGTTACAATGTCGTCAGCTGTTCCATCAGTTCGTTGTGGACATGTACGCCAAGACTGAGAGTGAACGCTTGCTCTGCATCCGGATCAACCAAAATAAACTGCGCGTAGATAACTATGCTAATCTCAGGGATGCCGTAGCCAATGATGCCAACCCCAATGAGTTGGATAGAATAGTAATTCTACTAGCAACCTACATTGGCGGCCCAAGGCACATGCACGAGTACACGCTGGATGCAATGACTTATGTCAGAAACTACGGACGCCCTGATCTCTTCATCATTTTCACATGCAATCCTCTTTGGCCAGAAATCCCAGATAATCTTCTGGCTGTTCAGACCGCAGTTGATAGGCAGGACCTGAATGCGAGAGTTTTCAACCTAAAACTAAAAAATATTGATGGACGTCATAACGAAAGGTTATATTTTTGGTGTAACACGATGCTGGATGTACACAATCGAATGGAAAAAGAGAGGCCTTCCGCGTTCCTATATCCTCATCTGGCTGCGAGAAAAAATCCGACCAGCTGAAATTGACACGGTAATATCAGCAGAATTGCCAGATCCCCAACAAGACCCTTTGCTGTGTGAAGTCATCACAAAAAAAAAAAAAAAAAAAAAAAAAGAAAACATGCTCCACGGCCCATGTGGTGCACTCAACATGAAAGCTTCTTTCATGGTGGATGGCAAATTCTCCTAGAAATATCCTCGGGAACTGTACCAGAAAACTGAAACAGGCCAAGATGGGTATCCTTTGTACAGGAGGAGAAAGCCTGGAGATGGTGGATTCTCAACAAAATCAAAATGCACATTGACCAAACCTACCAGGAGGTGGACATAGACAACAGATGGGTGGTTCCACACTCTCCACTGTTGTCCAAAATGTTCCCGGAGCACATAAATATTGCATCTTGCCAGTCTGTCAAAGCCATCAAGTACATCTGCAAGTATGTATAAACAAAAGAAATGATCAAGCAGTTTTTGGGCTAGAACAACGAACAGCAGCTGTCAATGGCGCCCATATGAGTACTTTTAGGGGGGGGGGTGCGCTAATAAAAATCCTTACCTCCTTCAAGGCGGCCAAGCATTTTAGTAAATGTACAAGATACTAAAATACAACAAGAATAATTCATACTGTTCATGCGCACCCCCACTCAGCCACTCTCCCTCTCTTAAAAGCATTACTGATTCATCGGTTCGTACTTCGTAATCAGATGTGTTGAAACTGTTACAGTCTACAATTCATTGTCGTACATTTGAAAGTAAACGAACAGCAGAATTAGGCAAATCAAATTTTTAAAATGAAGAAGTTTGATAACACTGTTCAACAATGAAATTTTTACAAGAATGGAAGTAGTTTTTCTTTATAGATTTTTGGGCGCTGAACACGAAAATAACAATAAAAATCCTCTCTCAGCTCCGGTTCCAATTAATTTGACCATTCATATTTTGTATATATTACATACACTGAAGTTCCAGAAAAACTGGTACACCAGTCTCATACTTGGTAGGTCCCCAACAGGAGCGCAGGACTGCAGAAATACGACGGGGCATATAGCTTCTGGAAATATGCTGTAGGCAATGCACACCATACTTCCTGCAGAGCGTTCTACAATTTGAGTGTATTCTGAGGTCTCGGATTTCTGTGTTCGATAGCGCATTACATGGCATCCCAAACGTGTTCTATCACGTTCAGATCTGGGGACTTGGGTGGAAGGGCAACACCCCAAACTCAGATGAATGCTCCTCTAACCATAATGTGGCGTCCCGATACTTGTGTAGAGGTGCATTGCCCTGTTCGAACAGGCCCAACCCATCAACATGAATGCAGGAGATGAACGGGTGTACCTAGTCAGAAAGGATGCGCACATAGCGTTGGCCCGTCACAGACGTTTGTAGACGTACCAGGGGTCCCAGTGAAGTCCAGCTAAACACACCTCATACCATTACGGACCTCTTACCAGCCGGTACAGTTCCCTGTTGTCAGGCGGGATCTATGGCTTCATGGGGTTTACGCCACCAACGGATCCTTTCATCTGCCCGATACAGTTGGAAACGCGACTCGTCAGACCAGGCTACTTGTTTCCAGTCGTCAAGTGTCCAGTGGCGGTGTTGCCGTGCCCAAGCGAGGCGCATAGCTCTGTGTCGTGCACCCATCAAGGGGACTCGAGTTGGGCGTCGGCTCCCAAAGCCCATATCGTGCAGGGTACGTTGCACATTCCGGGCACTAATGCTTGTTTAGGCTCCAACATTGAATTCCGATGATACCTGCGAAAGCGTTGCACGCCTATCGCTTGAAACGATTCTTGACAGCCGACGATGGTCACGTTCACCAAATGTCTTTTTACAGCCACGCTGGTATTGGAGGTTTTGCCGGAATTCTTGTAGTTACGGTACACCCTTTCAATGGTCGTCCGTGAAAATCCGAACGTCGTTTCTACCTCCGAAATACTATGGCCCATCTCACGAGCGCCAACTATGACACCTCGTTGAAAATCGCTTAAATCGTTATTACTTGTCATTCTCATGCCGAAAACAGCTCTGACATCTGGCAAGGATCTCTATCGCTATATATACGAACTGGCGGACGCAACCGAGTACGCGCATAGATGACGTTGCTATGTATTTTGCATAAGCTCGTCTGTACCAGTTTTTCTGGCACTTCAGTGTATATTTCAATGGGATGTCCAAATACTAGGAATAAAATTTAACGAATTCACCTACTTTATACGCGTTGCTGTTCTTCCTGCCACTTGTGAGGAACATCCGATGCATCTCTCTGGAGTGTTCAGCAAAAATCTGCTAACATTGCAGCATTCCATTTTTCTTTGTATCATTGTTCCATTGCAGAAATGTCCTGGTGGAATCGCTATCCATGTTCATCACTGAAAGCACCACAGTTCTCAGAGAAGACATCGATACGTCAATGTAGGAAGTACATCTTGAGTGTCATGTTGCAGCCAAGGTTTTCATAAGCACGTAATAGTTCTTCCACAAGGTTCATGTAATTGTTAGCTTTCTTGTTTCCAAAAAACAATGTTGCAACATTCCGAAAACATTGCCAAGCATGTTGCTCATCAGGATTAAAGATACACTCAAACTGTTGGTCTCCCAAGAGCTGGCATATCTGTGGTCCAAAGAATATTTCCTGTTTGATCTCACATTGTGTGATTCTGTGTGGTTCACTGGAGGAAGATGGTGGCACATATATAGGATCCGCATCACTGGTGGATGGATGAGCTTGTATATCAACTGATTCTATATAAGTTCATCATAATCGCTATCTCTACTTCCCTGACCGTTAACTGGGGGATCAGGAACCAGAAATTCCTCTCCATGGGCCACTGAGCGAATAACGGATGGTATTGTAGGATATTCAATAATTCTCTTCCTCTTCGTATTTATTCCTTTCTTCAAAGGAGGTATCATGCAAAAATAGCAATCGGTTGAGTAGTTTGTTGATTCATGCCAAATCGCGGGCACAGCAAAGCGCTTTGAGACTTCCTTCCAATACATCCAAGCATTCAGAGTTGATGAACATGTTGTAAAGCACACATGTGGAGCCCAAGATTTGTCTTGGTCTCCCATACGACATCCAAATACATGAAATATGATTTTTTCACTGCTGGAGTCAATGGTCGCTTCCTGGAGCCACAAATCACGTCACCACAAATAAAACAAAAGTTATCTGGATTTTTAATGCATTTGCGGGGCATTATCACTGTAGTGAAACCCAACACTCGAACAGAAACACAATAAAACGTGAATAAAATAAAATTCACTTATTAAAATAAATTCACTAATCAACACTGTAACAGAACCATGCAGTGCGATGAAACTAACGCAGTTTGATACATACGCTCCCGCGAACAGAAGAAACTGAATGGATCCGTTTCCAACAGCATCTTTGCTATGACCACGTGATTCACGATGCGAAGATTCGTGAATCAACTCACCCGGACCACAATTTAATGTTTGCCGAGCTGCTTTATGAGTGTCGCTATTATGACATCCCATTGATATATATGTGAAACACAAATGGTCGATTTTCTCGGAAATTTGAACTAGGAAAGTATTTTAACTGTGATTTTCGTGTTGAGCGACCAAAAACCTATAAAGGACAGCTAACTTTGTTTTGTGTGTGTGACCAAAAATCTATAAAGGACAGCTAATCAAGTTTGTGAAACCTTCAGAGAGGCATGCCAGAAAATAGGATTGTTGGAAAATCTTGACCACTGGGACTTGGCAATGACTGAAGCAACTGCCACCCAATCACCAACGCGCCTGAGACATCTCTTTTGCATTTTGCTGACCGCCTGCGCTGTCTCAAATCCTCTTCAACTGTGGGAAAAATGCAAACAGAATCTCAGCGAAGACATTCTTTTGAGAGTCAGACGGGAAAATCCAATTTTGCAAATTGACTGTTCGCCAGATATCTTTAACAAGCCTCTCATCCTTTTAGAGGACCTGTGTTTGTCGATGGCTGGACGTGGCTTCAGACAACGCGGACTGCAATCTCCCCAAAGGAAAAACACGAATAATCTTTGTAATGAAATTCTGTGGGAGATGAATTACAATGTCGATGATTTGGAAGCCAATGAGCCGCTCTTAATTGCTGACCAAAGACAGGCCTACAATCAAGTTCTGGACATGATGAGCAATGCGAATGGAGGCATCTGTTTCCTCGATGCACCAGGTGTGACAGGCAAAACATTTGTCATCAACTTACTCTTGGCAACAGTTCGCCTGCAAAAGAAGGTGGCAGTTGCAGTGGCATCCTCTGGCATCGCCCCAACACTGGTGGAAGGTGGTCGGACAACACATTCTTCCTTCAAATTGCCTTTGAACTTGGCCCATGATGAATATCCAGTTTGCAACCTTACCAAAGAATCTGGACAGGCAAAAGTTCTGCAAGACTGCAGTGTCATAATTTGGGATGAGTGTACGATTTCTCACAAACGAACCCTGGAAGCTGTAAGCAGGACACTTCAAGCAAGGCCTGCGAGCAAATCAGCCACTTATGGGAGGAACTGTTGTTGTGTTGGCTTGAGACTTTTACCAGACTGTGCCAGTTATTCCGAAGTCAACTTCAGCTGACGGACTTAATGCATACCTGAAAGCATCTCATCTTTGGTGGCATGCCAAAAAAATGCCATTGACCACCAACATGCGAGTTCATCTGCAAAGGCACGCTTCATTAGGAGAGGTTTCACGTCAACTGCTTCAACTTGGTAATGGTAAAATTCCAGCTGAACCAGAAACTGGACTGATTACGTTTCCGAATGGACTTTGCAATGTTTTAAAGACTGTCGAAGAATTTGCGGGAAATGTTTTTTCCAAACATTAAACTCAATTACCTGAATCATGAGTGGCTGTGTGAAAGAGCAATTTTAGCTCCAAGAAATGACAGCATCAACAATATTAATGCTCACATTCAAAATTTACTTCCTGGAGCCACCACATCCTACAAATCAATTGACACTGTCACAGAAGCAGCACAGGCAGTTCTCTACCAGACGGAGATGCTCAACTCACAGGAGCCACTAGGTATGCCTTCCCACAATTTGCTTCTCAAAAAGGGAGCGCCAATCATGCTACTGAGAAATTAAGACCCACCAGGATTTTGCAATGGAACCAGGCTTTGCATCAAGAATTTGTTCACGCACATCATCGAAGCAACTATTCAGACTGGCTACACAAAAGGGGAAGATATCTTCATTCCGAGGATTCCACTGATTCCCACAGATATGCCGTTTGACTTCAAGCGTCTGCAATTCCCGATTCGTCTGGCCTTTGCCATGTCCATCAAAAAAGCGCAAAGCCAGTCATTGTCAGTGGCTTCCATTAATTTGGAGGACCCATTCTTTTCACACGTACGACTCTATGTCGCCTGCTCAAGGGTAGGCATTCCTAAAAATCTCTACATTTTTGCTCCAGTGGAAAAACCAAAAATACTGTTTACCAAAAAGCAATAACCTAAACGAATTAAAATAAAGTTATTGGAAAATTACAGGAACATATTTTTAATTTATAAAATTTCACCCGCTGAACTTGGTGATTCCATGAATATTTACCCGGGAAATACCTGGTACCCCTGAAAGTTGTCATATAATAAAGAATTTCTTTATGAGGAATAAGAAAATCATCTCGGGAAAATTCCGAATTTTTTTTAAATTAAAAATTGAAAACATTACGCATTAAAAAATCTGATTTATGAAGATTATTTCAGCTGGTTTAAGAATAATAATTCCGACACGCTACAAAGAAACGTGGCGATTAGGTAGTCTTACGATGGTGAATTGTACAGTGACGTCACAAAGCAATCACCGGAAGTGCAGGATGAGCATAACCTTTTCATTTACTCACCTAGGATTTGCATGAGACGGGAACAGCGTTAATTGTTGATTACAAGAATCACTAGTTAGGTGCTTAATCTTTGCGTAAGAAGAGAAATAAGACACAAGAGGAGGGTTCTTGACTATCCCCTTGAACAAGAAACCCAAAGGGAAGGTTGGGCTGTTTGTGGGGTGAAAGCATTCTGGCCTCACATGTTTCGGTCGCCCGCTATTTGGGAGGAAGTGGTTGAAATTGCATTTTTTTCTTTTTCTTTTTCAGATGTTTAGAAACAGTTTAAGTGTCAGCCGAGGAAAGTAACGAAATCTTTATGAAATCGTGGGAAAGGCAACGGCGACAAAACAGAGCCATGGAGCAAATGAAACTTCGAATTATGTAATTATTGGCCCAAATGTGACGTATTTTCACTGTTTCTGTGGAGCAACTCCTTCCCGCTCCAGGGCAATGTAATTTTCAAGTTTTCTGAAAAAGTTACTTCATGGAAACAGTGAAACTACGGACATTTGTGCGTGAACAATTACATTTGTTTTGCCTTCAATGTACTTGCGAAGAATTATTTCTTCATTTCCCATTTATCTGTTCGAATTCTGTGTTTGGCCGCTTACGAGTTCACCCAGTTCCCAGCGCCTCTTAACGTTCTTGCATCCTGCTAAATGAAACAGACGGGATATTTTACAATGAAAAATTCTAAAAAAAATAAAAAATAAAATAAAACACGTCAGCTGCCTTGTTGTTTTTTTTAGCCTCCTTCAAATACAATGTGTTTCACTAGATAGTACCCCCCAAAGAATCAGCCATATTTTGCAATACACTCTGAGAAAAACATTTTGTTAATTCAACAAAAAATTTTATCGATATACAGTCAACAAAAAATTTTGTTGAATTTGCAAAGTTATTTTGTTGAAAATAATTGTTGATTTAAAAAAATGTATTGTTATCACGACAAAACGTTTTATTCGTTTAACAAAATGATTAGGTCGATTTTCGGGGAATTTGTTTGATCCAACAAATATATTGTTATCATGACAAAATGTTTTGTTGCTGCAACAAAGCATATTGTTATCAGAACAAAATGTTTTGTTGCTACAACAAAGCATATTGTTATAGCAACAAAACTTATTGTGTCACGATAACAATATGTTTTGTTGGATCAAACGAATTCCGAAAAATCGACCTAATCATTTTGTTAAATGAACAAAACGTTTTGTCGTGATAACAATAAATTTTGTTAAATCAACAATAATTTTCAATAAAATAACTTTGCAAACTCAACAAAATGATTTTGCAAATTCAAAAAAATGCCATACACAACAGCAACTAAAGCCTCTGTGAATCTTGGAGAGGTGCCAGTTAGTTCTGTGTGACATTGGCGAAAAGACCCCAACTCACTGGGTTTTGTTCCAGAATCCTTAGGTTGAATGACCAACTGGAACCCTCAGCTGTGGGCTAATCCCCCACACTGATGTACTTACCTGATTAAAATGACAAAAAGAAATATTAAGAATGACTCAAGTGTGGGATATGGTGGACCTACCACACTTGAGAAGGACGGTCCGCCATGGAATCGACCTGGACTTTCTAAACGGCGAATGAGAAAGAGATCTAGGCTGAGTGAATGTAAGGTTGGTGTGCCATGTTGAAAGAATGAGTGATGAAATGCTTACTAAGTAAATCTTTTCAGCCCAAGTGGCAGGAAGGAAAAGCAGAGGAAGGCCAAGGAAGACATGGGTGGATCAGATTCAGGAGTGTCTGCATGAGAAAAAGATTATGAGTATGAAGTACAAAAGATCTTGTGTACGGCGTGTAATGGATAGCAGTGAAGCACGAGTTGTATGTCAAGATCGCTGTAAATGGAGAAGTTTGATACGACAACAATAAGTAAAAATATCTGGAAGTTTGTATTTCTTTTTGGAGCTAACCTCTGAATATCAGAGAGCAGCTTAGTGATATGTATGTATGTATGTATGTATGTATGTATGTATATCGACAAAATGTTTTGTTGATTCAACAAAAATTTTGTTGAATTAACAAAACGTTTTTCTCAGTGCACTCTACTTAGAAACATAACATGTGGTTTACAACGCACCTTAGTTCATGGGAATGTAGCACCGTTCACAATAAATGCTGGAAATGTCCTCCACCGACATCCAAATACACTCGACCGCGACGCTGCATATTATCGAAGGTCCTTCGCCCCATGTACTCTGTGACCTTTATTGCCAGCAGGACGCACACGACATAAAGGTACATAGCAATCAGAATGAACGTCTGCGTAGCTCAGTTGGTAGAGCGACTTGTTCCGGAATGAGGGGATCCGGGTTCGAATCCTGGCGTGGACAGAAATGACGGAGAAATTTACTTCGTTATAATGGCGCCCGAACTATCCGGATGACCCGGCCGTTCAAAATCTCGCAATGGTGGGATGTTATTTCCACACCGCGAGATAGGAAAAATCAGAGAATCCCTTCTCCAGCGCTTCGAAAAATAAATGTGTGCGATGCTGCATTCCACACACCAGATTGACTGGGAGTTCTCAAGTGCACGTTCTACAGTGGATGGCTGCCTGCAACGATTCATGGTCGCGGCTGATCCGTGGGCCATGCCCCGGCCCTCTTTCGGGGGGGGGGGGGGGGGGAGCCTGCCAGCAGGACGCACACGACATAAAGGCACATAGCAATCAGAATGAACGTCTACTAGCGACTTGTTCCGGAATAAGCGGACTCGGGTTCGAATCCCGGCGTAGACCAAAAATGACGGAGAAATTTACTTCGTTATAACTCATCAATAATCCGGATTGCTGCACTGATGTTGCTTTCAAAGTCTTCTAACGTGCGAGGCATATTGTTGTAAGCACCATACTTCAAATATCCACATAAGAAAAAAATCGGGACGAGTCAAATCGGGTGAACGAGGTGGCCTCAGTCTTTTGGATATCACTGGGTCACCGAAGAAAGAGGAAATTTCACTTATGCTCACACGGAACGTGTGGCATGTCGCTCCATCCTGTTGGAAGTGCCCCGTAGTCAAATCGATGTCGGTTAATTGGTCCACAAATTGTCTGAAAATATTCCAATATGACGCCGGGTTTGCTGTGCTTCTGAAGACAATGGGTCCAATTATTTTGGTTCGGGACAGAGAACACAAAACACTGACTTTTGCAGGATGACTTCTGCAGGATGTATAGATTATGTGGATTATCTGTAGCCCAAGTGCGGGAGGTTTGGGAATTGGCATACCTGTCCAAATGAAACCATGCTTCGTCAGTAAACCATGTGAAACCCAAAATGTCCGGAACTGGGAATAAAAATGTCACAAACCAGTGACAATAAAACACACGCTATTCAAGATCTGGTTCTTGCAACTCTTGCACAGTTGTCACACGGTACGGATGAAGCAACGCTTTCTTCGCGGCTCAATGGCAGATGGAAACAGAATACCCAGTTTCTTATGACAAACGTCGTAGTGATTTCTTGGTGATGGCAGCAGCCTCTTGGAGTTTTTCTTCCGCTAAAGGAGGACGTCCGACACTGTATTGGTTCAAAACACTGCCCGTGGTTTCAAATTTCTTCGCTAACCTGGCGATGTAACGATTGCCTGTGCTTTTCTTCCCCCAAACTTCTCCAGGAATTCACGCTATGTTACCATTAAGAACTTCGTTGTCCAATAACTTTTCACAATAAGCACCCGCTCCATAACGGTATACACAGCCATCCTGAAAGATGTTCAATGACACAGTAAAACACGCAGATTGCCTCCGGACAGAATTACGTGCCCGGCCAGCTGGTGGAGGGACGTCACAATGAGTCACCGCCTTATCAGGAAAATCGCAACCACGCATTTCCCAAGGATCAAGGTCACTTGTAAACCAAATGTTGTGTTTCCATGTAGAGTGGGAAGAAACTCTACATGGAAACACAACGAAAACAATAGTTTTTTGTGTGGTGGGTGCTACCTAGGGGAAAACCCTATATTATGGAAGGTAGGGTAGCCGGTTCACAGAGTCTCGGAGGAATGCAAAAATGGCATCAGTTCGCGTCACAATCCACTCCTGCTGTGCCATAGCTGGCAACTATTACTCTTTCCTTTACCCCCTGCCTACATTTGCTGTTTTATTACCCAACCGGAGCTGATAGTGCCGCCCTATTTTTTTCTACTTTTCTGTTTCCTCTACAACTGCTTAAGTACACTCCCCTCACATTTCTCTGATTGTCAGTTTATTGTCACTGTGTTGGGAATGTTGAGAGAAGTCGTCTATCCTTTCCACCCTGTCCTCTCCACTTCCAAGTTACTTTTCCCAGCTAGACAGCCAGCGGCTGAAAGTACCAGGCTTTTTATTGAATAACTTCTCATGTCAAATGTATTCCTAATTCGTATTGCAGTGTGACAAGTTTGTCATATAAGGGTCGCCCAAAGGAAACTGAGACTGTCGGTTTTTTGCCGTAAGGGTTTATAGGTTGGAATATGTGAACATACAGGAAGTAAGAGTGATACATGTGCTACATACCCGTTACACATAGTCGCCTTTCGGTTCAAGCAAGTGATCAGCATGGCACGAGATTGTGAGCGAAGAACGTCTGTGGTTGGCTGTGGAACCAGTCTTCAACGGCGTCCCGGACCTCAGCGTTATTAGCGAACCGGCGGCTCTTGAGAGCTTTTTCCAGTGGCATGAAGACCTGTCGCAGGGCGACAGATCAGGACTATAGGGGGGAAGGTTGAGGGCCTCCCAGCGGAAACTCCGCGGCAAATCTTGGCACACTAACGCCACATGCGGACGAATGTTGTCATGCAGCAGAATAACCCCATTTGGCAACATATCGCGTCGCTTACGCTTGATGGCCGTTGTGAGGTTGCGTAACGTATTGCAGTATGTGTTTGCCTTGGCCGTACTGCCTGCGTCCAGCCAATCCGACAGCGGTGGGCCATTCTCATCAAAGGAATCCGTGAGCATCATTTTTCCAGCTCTTAAGGATGACTGAGCTTTTTGGGCGTGGAGAGTTGGGATGCCGCCATTTCTTACTTACCCGTTTTGTGGCCGGATCGAAGTGGTGGCACCAAGTTTCATCCGCGGCTGCAATCTTGGAAAGAAACTGTCCCCCCTCTGCGTGGTAAAGATGTAGATGCTCCAAGCAAGCACCCATTCGCCGAGTCTTCTGCTCCTCCTGGAGATGCTTGAGGACCCATTGTGCGCAAACCATGCGGTATCCCAATTAGCGGTGGAAATGGTGTAAACAGTTCCCTTACTCACAGACAGTCGCAGCAAGCTCGCGGGTGGTGATTCAGCGATTCTTCTTCAAAAGGTTGTCCACGGCAGAAGTCGATTCCATGGTGATGACCACGTGTGCTTGCCCAGATCTCGGCATGTTCTCCATGCTCACACCTCCTTTACGAAATTCACTACACCTGCGGAACACTGTGCACCGTGACTGACACTCATTCCCATACACATCCAGTGGCGTAGGAACGCTTTTGATTTAGGGGGTACAAGCTCATGAACCTTACATCTCAAGGATTAAGCCATCTATGGATGACCCCCTCCGAATTTTTTTTGGGGGGTGGGTGGTATATTAGAGTTTTTATAAAATACGTATACTGATCAGGAATTCATCCGAATGAACATTGTTATCATCATATTATTATTAATTATCACCATTATTATTTTTATTGCTGACAGAAAGTTCACATTATTAATTTCTTATCAGAAAATGAATGGACAAGTTTTTTTTGTGGGTTCTCTTTTGTTAATTTTTGTACTTTTTTTTTTCCATTAGAATATTGACCAGGGACAAGTCAACATTTGGATGAATTTCTGTCAGCAGGGTTTGGAAAAGAGGGATTTCTCAAGAAATGTTATATAACTCTTTGCAAGAATGAATTAAATTTCTTATCATTTTTGTTTACGTTAATAAAGTAAAACCGCAGTACGATAAAAACTGCTCTACCCGCGAAGATAGTACCATTGAAGCATTATGAAGTCTATATTAAAAACTTTGAACGATACATAGGCTGATAATTGATGTAAAAAGCACATTGGTCTTTTGCAAAGCTAAATGATGGTGGAGATATCGAGGAATTGGAGTTCTATGAGTGGTATGTGAAATCCGTAATGCACTTGTTGTATTGCTACAGATCTTAAGACAGAAAACAATTTTAGTGCCGGGGCTGCGGGCGCTGAAATGTCCACTTGCGCATTAAATTTTTTTTTAAAAGTGCAGAAAGGATGACCTGATCAAGATGCATGGAATTTTAAGAGAAAAGAAACACTGATCACAAGTATGTTAACAAGCCCTAGCCCTACCATATGCTGTTTGAAGTTATTAACAAAAACCTCGCACTCGTCGTTTCCCTGCAGAACTAATTTGCTGGAGTTTCCCAGATGGTTGGCCAGTTTTTGGTGGATGAAAAGCCTCCCACTACAAGCTTTGGATATAAAAAAAACCGAGATGACCCGTGATATTTCTTTGAAAAAAAAAAGAGAATAAAAAAAAATAAGTAGCATATAAATTTTACAGTTCACTCTTTATGAATGATTGGTTTGTGTTTGCTCATATCTGGGGGGGGGTACAGTAGATATTAATGTACCCCTCTCCAAAATTTGGGGGGTACATTGTACCCCTGTACCCCCTCCCCCGTTCCTACGCCACTGTACACATCCCTCATATGTCGATAAATTTCGGCTCCGTTAACACCTTCTGCCGTCAAAAATTACATAACTGCCAGCTGGGCCTGTTTGGACAAATCCATGCAAAGACCCAACGTTGTCAACTTGTCTCCGCAAGTGCAAACAGCACATTGACACTTGCCGCCGATAACAGCGTGCTTCCTGACATGAAAAGCCATCTACCGGCGCAAATGCACGGCTCTGTGTAAATATACAACGACGTTATTTTACACGAGTCTCACTTTCATTTGGGCGACTCTTATAAGTAAAAATCCTGCCAAATAAACTGCTGAATAAACAAAAATATGATTCTGTACCATAATTCTTTGCTAAAACGCTAGCGATTACCTTTTGTAGCGGTGGTGGCTGATCGGTACTTTCCATAATAGTGCACTCTTAATTTGACTTGAAGTATAGTTATTTGAACCCTCAGTAACCTTATAGGTATCATTCTGTCCTTCCGTAAATCCGTCTGTAGATACGATATCTCCTCATCATTTAATGAAACCAAGTTTCACAAATTCCCGTGATTGCGCCTCCGGGCAATCTCTGCTTCTTGAGCACTCAATCGAACATTGCTTTGCTCTTTCTCTGCTCACATAGTCCTTCACCTTCTGAACCATATCCATGACTTCCACCCACGTCGGTAGCTGCAGCTCAGAAAAGTTGCCATCCTCTTCTTCACTGCTGCTTCCAGTTTCTTCAACAGGATTAACTTGGGCCAAAATTTTGGTGTCTGTCAGCTCAGGTGATGTTTGCACACTGATATCTGCGGTGAAAAAATCCTTTTCCGATCTTACTGTATGGTGCAGGACAGGATTTTCTCCCACGCGCTTAGAATGTTGGAATGTGTGGAGGCCGGAATTCTGAATTCTGCGGCAATATCCATCTTCTTCCTTCCGCTATCAACATCTTTTGCTCGATTGACATAGCTTTACGCTTTGGTGCCATTGTACACGAGCAACTGAAAAAATCTAACAACTCAGAACTGCAACAACTCTAACGCTTCGTGTGATGGCTGATCGGGCTGGACGATATGACAGTTCGGTGCCCCGGTAACTGCACACCGATTTCTCCCTGCCCACTGACCCTGCAACTGCACACCGGTAAATGTACCCAACGAGCTCTCTCCGCTTACACTCGCGCTAGGACGTTAACTCCGAGATCTTGAAGGCTTATCAAGTCGTGAAGTCATTTTCAGTGACGTCACACTTCGTGGATCTACTGATCAAACAGTCCGTGCCTGCATTACCACGCTACGCCTAATCGTGTGACTTGCGATTTTTATGGTTGTCCATGCTTGCTTGTAATTAATAGTGTTTCTTTCCTATGGTTTGCTTCAACTAACATTTTAATTACAATTTTTATATACCGGTAATTGAATGAGATAGGTATTTGATTAACCCACATTCGTGTTGTGTTCCCGGCGGCCGTGGAAATTATAAAACAGGACCCAAAGTTCGTATGTATGGATTTCCAAAAGACCAAGATTTGAGTTCTAAGTGGATTCGCACCATTAAAAGGGATAACTTAACAGTTACACCGCATAGTAAAGTATGTACATGGAACATTTTTTTAATCGAGTTTAAATACAAGACCTTAGTTAACAACACTAGACCTTAGTTAATTAATTTGGTCAAGCATTTGGGAAAAAAGCATTTTAGCAAATGGATATTGTTGAGGTCTACTTTAAAAGTGAAATACATTTTTACATGCCTACTGCCCATTATGGTAAATGTGAACACTTCTTGTTTCATATTCATCTTCTGGAGGAATAATATATATATATATATATATATATATATATATATATATATATATACGTACAATGGACGCTCCCTATCTTCTGATTCAAGGCTTCTTGAATTGGAAGAGGAACTACAAAGGATCAAGTGGGACATCGTGGGGCTAAGTGAGGTAAGGAGAAAAGGAGAAGATCTCATCGAACTGAAAAGTGGACATCTCTTCTACTATCGTGGGACAGATACTGGCAGAACTAGTGGTGTTGGATTTATAATAAACAAGAAACTGAAGGATAAAGTGGTAGAAGTTGAAAGTTCCTCTGACAGAGCTGCACGACTTGTTATCCAACTCTCAAAAAGATACCAGGCTCAGATTATTCAAACTTATGCACCCACCACAAGTCATCCTGAAGAAGAAATTGAAGAATTTTATGAGGAAATTTGTCATCTAAATAATAAAGGTAAGCAGCACTTGAAAATAATTATGGGAGATTTCAATGCAAAAATAGGGCAACGGCAACAGAATGAAACTTCAGTAGGTAAATTCGGTCACGGCAACAGAAACCAGCGTGGAAATACTCTCGTTGAGTTTGCAGAGGCAGAAGGGTTTTTCATCTTGAACTCCTTCTTCAAGAAAAAGCCACACAGGAAATGGACATGGAGACATCCAAATGGGACGACAAGTGAAATTGATTTTATTATGTGTAACAAAAAATTCGTCATAGAAGACTGCAGTGTGCTAAACAAGTTCAACACAGGTAGTGACCATAGATTGGTGAGATGTAAGATGCACCTCAACACTAAACTTGAACGTGGCAAGCTCATAAGACAAACAAAATCTATTGACATAACCAACCTTAAAAAACACCATAATACCTTCAAGTTGGAACTGAAGAACAGGTTCTCTGCTTTAGAAGGCCTAACATCGGAAGAAGTGGACATCTCTGAAGTTAACAGAAAAGTAACCAAAGCTCTTATGGAAACAGCAACAAAATTAGCTGGGTCTAAGAACAAGTTGCATGTAAACAAATTATCAGGAAAAACGAAAATGTTGATGCAAAAAAGAAGAGAGATGACTACAACTAAAGAAGATGTGACTTCCAAAGTGGAATATATAGAGCTATGCAAGACAGTAAGAAAAAGTATCACTGAAGACGTAAGAAAATTCAACTGTGAACTAGTGAGGAAAGCAATTGAAAACAACCAAAGCCTAAAGATAGCAAAGGGACATCTCAGTAAGGGAAGAAAACAGATTATGGCACTGAGAAAAGAAGATGGTTCTGTAACAAGAAATAGAGGCGAAATTTTGACAAGAGTGAAAGATTTCTACTCCAAATTATATGAAAGGGATGATACATGCACTCCAGACATCATGAAAGATACCAGTACCAGAGTTCCTCCAGTCCTTCCAGCAGAAGTTGCACATGCAATCAAGAACATGAAGCGGGGAAAAGCTCCGGGAGAAGATGGAATTACTGTAGACATCATACAAGAAGCAAGTGGAGAAATCGAAACAGTACTCGCCCAAATTTTCACTCGATGCCTTAATGAAGGAAAGATTCCTGAGGATTGGAACACCGCTACAATGATCCTGCTACATAAGAAAGGTGACATTGAGGATCTTGGAAACTACAGACCTATCAGCCTCCTATCAGTAGTTTATAAAATCTTCACTAAAGTTCTTTCACACCGCTTGAAGGTAACACTGGACATGGCTCAACCGAGAGAACAAGCTGGATTCAGGAGTGGCTACAGCACAATAGATCATATCCACGTGCTGAGAGAACTAATTGAAAGAGCAAGGGAATATGAACTTCCATTGTGCATGGCTTTTATCGATTATGAAAAAGCCTTTGATTCGGTGAAACCATCAGCAGTTACAATGGCTCTGAAAACCTGCGGTATTGAAGATGCATACATTAATATTATTAATAACATCTATGAAAATGCAAGTGCAAAGATTAGGCTGTTTGAAAATACAACACACGTAAAAATTGGAAAGGGAGTGAGACAAGGTGACACCATATCTCCGAAGCTCTTTAATGCCACATTGGAGGGTGTTTTTCAGTCGCTGAGCTGGGAAAACAAAGGGATAAAGATTAATGGAGATTATCTAACCCACCTTCGTTTTGCTGATGACGTAGTCATTTTTGCAACTACCCCATCAGAGCTGCAGAGTATGATCCAGGAACTTGCTGGCAAGAGTAAAGAAGTGGGATTAAAAATGAACTTTCAGAAGACAAAAGTGATGTTCAATGCTTTTACAAGAAATGAAGATTTATCGATTGATGGAGAAAAGCTGGAGATAACAGACACATACGTTTATCTTGGACAGCAGATATCAAGTGAGGGTCACATTGATGAAGAAATTAATCGGCGTACAAAACTTGCCTGGAGAGCTTTTGGAAGAAACAGCATAATTTTCAAGAGCAATATGCCATTATGTCTTAAAAGAAAAGTGTTTGATCAATGCATCCTTCCAGTGCTTACGTATGGTGCAGAGACGTGGACCTTAACTAAAAGAGACATACAAAGGCTGCAGACAACTCAAAGCAGCATGGAGAGGTGCATGCTTGGTGTAACCAGGAGAGATAAGAAGAGGAACACGTGGATCCGAAAAATGACAAGAGTGGAAGACATCATGATCAGAGTTAAATCCCTGAAATGGCAATGGGCTGGACATACTGCCAGAAGAACAGACCATCGATGGACAGCCGAAATTTTAGATTGGATTCCAAGGGACAGGAAAAGACCCAGAAGAAGACCACATGGAAGATGGGTGGATGAAATTCGAAAGTATGCGGGAGTGACATGGAGGAGACTGGCACAAGACAGACCGTTGTGGAGGAAACTTGGGGAGACCTTCGTCCAGCAGTGGATTGATAATGGTTGACAATGATGATGATGATGATGATATATATATATATATATATATATATATATATATATATATATATATATATATATATATATATATATATATATATATATATATATATATTTATATAGTTTTCATTACAATTAGTTCAGATAGTTTTATAACAGCTAAAAACAATGACGTAGTCTTTGAAAACCCTTCCCACGATCGTTCATTCCTGTTACTAAAGTTATTGATTGATAACAACAACCGAAAAAACACAGAATCTCCGCAAACTGATTTTCAGATTTAAAAACAGGAGCTACAACATCGCAAATACGTTAAGCATTTGCAGCGATATGTTACATTTGTGATGCAATGTTTCACTGTAATACCGAAATTCTAAAACAACGATCGTGACCATCGGAAATCTGCTCAGATCTGTATCTCTCTCTCTCTCATGGGCTGCGACGATCTACTGCCAGTGACGCCACAAACCTGTGTGATGGCCTTCTCTTTCCGGGGGTGACGGATAGGTGCGTCATTCAAACATGGCTTCTGCCAAGGTCGTTCCAATCTTTCGCGCCCCCGCACGGGGATAACTGGTTTTCTAGTTATTTGGGGAGCGGCGCCCCCACGGCCCGAGCTAACCTTGTAACGGTTTCTCTTGCCTCTGCGGCTTTAACGATTACATCACCGAAGGGACAGCTGTTCAGCCAGCTGATGGGGGATGGCGTCCCCACGGCCCGAGCCGATTTTCTCTTATTGTTTTTCCATTTTCGTCATTTGTTCTTTTCTGACCATGCACCAGCCTCAGTTGTATGCTGCTGAGGTTCTGATGAGGCGCCAGCTTCGGTTTTTTGTTCCTCCTTTCCCTTCCCTGTCTTTTCTCTTTTCTGTTACCTTTTCTGTTTTTCCGGGCTGGTTAGGATAGACCTACCTGCATGTTTGCCGTGTGCGGAAAAGGGGATGCTGGAGGCTGAGGTTTCTGGGGGCCGGGTTGTAGTTGTCTCCAGTTGCTAACACTTTTCTTTGCCCCCTGCTTCACCCCAAACGGGTGGCTAGGAACTAACCCACTCCTAGTCAGGAGGTATGTGGCCGAGTGGGGTCCAGACTTCTAGCTGCTTGTTGTACCGTTCGGCAAGGTGAGTTTGGGGATAAGGTGGGCATGCCAAAGGGGTGTCCCCAGCCATGGGAAAGTCTGGGTGCACGCCGAGCGCATGTCTGCCCTATAAACTTGCTATATCCGCTGGCTATCCCTAGAGCCGTGTCCTGCGTCCGCGTGGGCTTGTGGACCTCCGGCTCTGCCTTGTTGGGCTCGGTAGTGTGTGGGGAGGTTGGCGGACGAATCTTTTTTCTCCCTCATGGCAACACAAAGTGTTTCCCATGCTGTAAATTTGAAGCGCCGTGTGGAGGAAGGGACACCCTCCTCCACTAAGAAACTACTAACTACGAACTGCAATGCTCTGTTTCTTCTCATTCATTCAGTTGCTCCCGCTCAGTCTCTCAGTTCGAAGAGTCCTTTATGGATTAATAAGGCTCTTCAGGCCGTTGCGGGCTCACCAAAGAGTGTTAAGAAGCTCCCGTCAGGGGATCTTCTTGTGGAGACATCTCATCCACGTCACAGTGCCACATTGCTGGAGACGACCGTTCTGCTGGACATTCCAGTACAGATTTCACGCCATGGGTACCTCAATTCCTCTCACGGTGTCATCAACTCCCGCGACCTGCTCGAGTGCAGTGAAGAGGAATTGTTGGAAGAACTTGGGAACCAACATGTCACTGGGGTTCGGCGTATTCTTTTCAGGCCGGATGGGAAGTCTATTCCCTCCCGGAACATCGTCCTGACCTTTGACTCACCTACCCTGCCAACTTCCATCAAGGCGGGGTACTTGCGTCTAGATGTTCGGCCATACATCCCGAACCCCTTGAGATGTTTCAAGTGCCAGCATTACGGTCACTCCCAGCAGTCTTGCCGTAATGTAGCAAAGTGTGGGCGCTGTGGTTCCACTGAACACTCTTTGGCGGACTGCTCCGCTGAGTCGGACCATTGTGTGAATTGTGAGGGCTCCCACTCTGCGTCTTCTAAGCAGTGTCCCAAGTGGATCGAGGAGCAGGTTATTCAACGCCTGAAGACCACTGAACATCTGTCGTACCCTGAGGCCAGGCGGCGGATAGCTCCTCTTCCACCCGTCCGGCGCTCCTATGCCTCGGTTGTGGTGCAGAAAGCTACTGTTGCGGTCCAGACGGAGGTGACCATCCCGGCGCGGTGTCCTTATGATTTTGAGGACATCGTCGCTGCTGGGCTGGAAGCACTGAAGTCTCGCTGCATTGATTCTAAGGCGACAGCACCATCGTCATCAAAACCATCCTCTGCGCCGAAAACATCCTCTGCCAGCACTGGAACCCTGGTTCTGGGCGCTGTGAAGAAGAGGCAGGATCAGGTGAAGCCATCTAACCAGCAAACTCCCCCGAAACAGAGCAAGCAGAAATCGAAAAATACAGGGGGTAAACACAGCCCTGTGTTACCTCCAGCCACTGACAACGGACTGGAGCTGATGGACGACTCGGAGTCCTTCTAGTCGTCTGTCTTTTTCATTTTTCATTGTTACTTCTTTCATTTTATTTTTCGCTATGGCTACGCTCATTCAGTGGAATTGCCGAGGTCTCCGACCAAGAATTGATGATCTGAAGGGCTTACTGTCTTCGCACACACCTGTGTGCGTGTGACAAAGCTTCGCACAACGGACACCAGGAGACAAAGCTTCGCACAACGGACACCAGGAGACAAAGCTTCGCACAACGGACACCAGGAGACAAAGCTTCGCACAACGGACACTCTTCCGCTGCGGAGATATTCCATTTTTCGCAAAGATCACGTGGACGGCGTTATCGCCTGCGCAGGAGTGGCCGTTGATGTGCCGCATGGTGTTCCTGTCGCTGCGGTCGCTCTTCGGACGACTCTCCAAGCAGCGGCGGTGCGCATTTCTGTGAACACCCTGTTCACAGTGTGTTCTCTCTACGTGCCACCGGATGACGCTGTCAGCCTTTCAGATCTGGAAGATTTAGTTGACCAGCTGCCGCCTCTTTTTTAATCTTAGGAGATTTCAATGCACACAATCCGTTGTGGGTTCTACCACTCGAGACTTCAGGGGCCGTGTTGTTGAATCCCTTCTCTCCAACACGTCCCTCTGTCTCCACAACACCGGGGCAGTCACTTACTTTCATGAACCCACCCGCTCGTACTCAGCCATTCATCTGTCCTTGAGTTCGCCATCGTTATATCCTGACTGGTCCTGGAGCGTGTCTGATGATCCCCTTGGCAGTGATCACTTTCCCATCTTTCTCCGTCTAGCAGGTGACGGGTACTGTCATCCTACTCGCCCTGCTAGATGGGCTATCGATCGAGCCAAGTGGGACTCATTCACGACTTTAGCGACCGGTACTCCAGACATGGTGACCTCGGGTACGATCGATGAAGCTGTTGCGGCGGTAACGGATTGTATTGTGCAAGCGGCAGACTTTACCATCCCCTAGACTTCGACTAAACTTCCACGTTGCCAGCGACCTTAGTGGAATTCCGCTCGCAAGGCAGCTTGTCAGGCCCAACATCGGGCTTGGGGTAGGTTTCGTCGGTACCCCACCGACGCGAACCTACTTGCTTTCAAGAATGCCAAATCTTACGCGCGATTGGTACGTCGTCGAAGTCAACGGGAATCTTGGATACGCTACGTATCCGGGATTAACACCACTACCAGCTCTAAGATCGTATGGGACAGGATCCGCAAGATTCGGGGTAAGTACCCTTCTGGGAAAATCTCCATTCTCGAGAGTGATGGGGGAACGGTTGCTGACGCTCAGGGTGTTGCTGACTGTCTGGACGCCGCATTTTCTTCGGTGTCCAGCAGCAGCAATTACCCTGCTTCGTTCCGGCAGTTACAGCCGCGGCTTGAACGGTCCAAGGTTTCCTTTGGACCGTTTTCCGCTGACGATTATAACAGCCCGCTGACTGCCGTCGAACTGAAGATTGCCCTGCATCGGTCCGGCCGATCATCTGTCGGACCAGATAACATCCATTATGAAATGCTGAAGCACCTTTCTCCATCAATCCTGTCTTGAATGCCTGCTAGTCCTGTTTAACAGGATCTGGCGCGAGCATGACTTTCCCGAATCTTGGCGCACTGCCATTGTCGTTCCTGTTCTCAAACCTGGTAAAGATCCCGCTAACCCGTTGAACTACCGACCAATTGCTATGACGAGCTACCTCTGCAAAGTCCCAGAGCGCATCATCAATTTTCGTTTGGTTTTTTATTTGGAATCACGTCACCTTCTTTCACCTCATCAGAGTGGATTTCGGAAATTCCGATCCACCTCAGATCATCATCTTCGCCTTGAGACATCTGTCAGGGAGGCGTTTGTCCGGCGTCAGCACATGGTCTCCGTGTTCTTCGACATGGAAAAGGCCTACGATCGAACCTGGAGATACGGCATTCTCCGTGATCTACGTGACTGCGGATTGCGGGGAAATTTGACTACCTTCATTGCCGGATTTCTCCAGAACCGGATGTTCCATGTGCGCGTCGGATCGACCCTCTCTGCGTTATACCCACAAGAGCAGGGTGTCCCTCAAGGCTCCATTCTTTCTGTGACATTGTTCATCCTTCGTGTTAATCATATTTTCACTCTACTTCCTCCGACGGTTCGTGGCTCCATGTACGTGGATGATCTGCAGATCTCTTGCGCGTCTGTCAACATGCGCACTGTTGACAGACGCGCAAGAGATCTGCAAGAGAGGCAGCTGCAGTCGGCCATTACTAAGATCTCTATCTGGGCTTCCCATAATGGATTTGGCTTCTCGACGCAGAAGACCGTTTGCGTGCATTTTTGCCGCAAACGGGGTCTTCACCCAGACCCCGGCCTCCGTCTGGGGTGTTCTACCATCCATGTGGTGTCAGAAGTCAAGTTCCTTGGGCTAACTTTTGACCGAGCACTCACCTTCCGGCCTCACATCCAGTCTTTGAAGGTGAAGTGCACGAAATCATTGAGTATCCTGAAGGTCCTCTCTCGAACATCTTGGGGGATGACAGGTGCTCAATGCTTCGCATTTACCATTCTCTGATTCGGTCAAAGTTAGACTTCGGATGCATAACGTACGGTTCGGCACGTCCTTCCGTGTTACGGCCTCTGGATCATGTCCATCACCAGGCTCTGAGGCTATGCACTGGTGCTTTCCGTACCTCTCCCGTGCATAGCCTGTATGTCGAGGACCTTGAACCGCCGTTGTGCATCCGACGTAAGCAGCTGTCTCTTCAATTCTTCACCAAGTTGAAGTCTCTTCCTGATCATCCACTGCATGGTTCCATTTTCCAACCGCACTGTGTCCGCCTATTCTCACACCGGCCTTCCTGTGTTCCGACGTTTGGGATTTGGTTGTCGAACTTAGTGCGCGATGCTGGTCTAGACTTATCCAGAATTGGCTTGACTCGGTTCTACAATGAACCGCCTTGGCAGCCGGTTCAAGCAACGGCTGACCTTTTCCTTTGTGTGTGGCCAAAGTCTTCCACTCCTGCTCTGGTGCACCAGCAGCTCTTTGCCGAGAAACAGTTTCTCTTCCCAGATTTCGTGCCTGTATTTACTGACGGGTCGAAATCCGGTGAGGTTGTTGGATCCGCTTTCGTGTGTGGCGATGCCTCCCATGCTGAGAGGCTTCCGCCTGAATCCACCGTCTTTTCGGCAGAGATGCTTGCGGTCCACCACGCTTTGTGTCACATACAGTCTAGATCTCATCGTCGCGCTCTGATTTGCTCCGATTCCCAGTCCGTCATCCAAGTCCTGTCTTCTCCAGAGGACACGGACTCACCTGTCATCCATGATGTCCGTCGTCTTCTTGGAACTTTGGAAGGTGCTGGATTCCTGGTCCGATTCTGTTGGGTTCCTGGCCATGTTGGGATCTGGGGTAACGAGCTGGCAGATCTATCTTCCAGGTCTGTTTCCTCCATGTCGCCAGCTTGGCTGCCACTGTCTTTCCGAGATTTTCGCCCTTTGATCCGGAAAATTGTTTTGGATGAGTGGCAGTCCCTGTGGTCTCAGCAGGGCAGCAATAAACTCTATGCCATCAAACCACAGATCGGACTATGGAAGTCTAGTTTGCGGAAGAACCGTCGTGAGGAATTGTTCTTGCGCGTCTCCGCATTGGGCACTGTCGTTTTACTCACCGCTTTTTGCTATGTGGCGACAGTGCCCCGATGTGTGAGGCGTGCCACTGTCGTCTTACCGTCCTTCATGTTTTGTGTACTTGTGTTCGTTTTTGTAATCATCGTTTTCGTTATTTTCATTCTAATTTGTTGGACGACGGAGCAGCTACGCTGCAGACTCTCATTGGTGAGGACTGCGACCTGACCGCGGTGTTCTCCTTTTTTAAGGAAATTGACTTTTTTAACCTCATCTAGTTTTTACCGTATTCATTTCGATCTTTCACTTTTACCGCTTCATCCTGCTTTCAACCTTGTGTACGTGTTTTATTGATTTTGTTCTCTTTTGATGTCTTTTGTTTGGCGCTCTTTGGCCAACCATGGCCCTTGCGCTATTAAAATCTACTAACCAACCAACCAACCAATCTTTGGCGCGCAATTTTAGGCGCGTCCTTTCATATCAAACAGTTATATCGCTAGTTCAGTCGCTAATGCAAACAGGAAGAAACAGAACTCAAAAACAGCGCAAAATGAAAAGATGAGAACAAAGAACGTGCTGTATGAAGCAATGTACCGATCTTGATCTATGAACGCACAGGTAATGACCTAAAATTCTTGGAAGGGGTAGGTCAAAATGGGATTTACCCCTTCCAAGAGAACGTTTATCATGCATTGTGAGGAGGGGCGAAGGGTAAAAAAACGACGTGCATTATCTGGTGGAAATCGCTCCGAAAATGCCCTTGAAATTCCATGGGAGATAAAGAGAACAAACATTGCAGTAAAGTTCGAAAAAAAATTTATTTTGGAAATAATTTTTTTAACTTCCTTATAAACGGGAGTGTACTGTATTCAAATTAATCGGAAACTTGAAACTTGGTCGTTCTGGATGGTGTAGTGGTTAGCATACTCGGGCGCTATTTGGGAGACGCGGGTTCGATTTTCGCTCCAGGACGACGAAGTTTTCGGATATTATATGACTTAACATGCATGTCAGATTTACACCAATAAACGGATTCACATCTTCCAAATTTGTATTCAAATTTCACCAATTGGTTTTCGAATATCACCAGCTTTTTGGGTTTTTTTTTCATTCCACAATCAAGCAAGCCAAAATCATGATCCAACATTTTTGACTTTTCTTGACGCAATTTCTCTCCTAGGCGGTGCTGATAATTTTTTTTGGTTTTTCAGCGTACGCCATCCTGCTTAGGTAATAAATAACCGCATACACGGCTTTGATGCATAAAAATCTGAAAACAGAACCTGTCACTACAAGTTAATGTGAAGTCTGCGTTTTATCAAAATAATGTTGCGCATGCCTAGAGGATATCTTGCACTGCCACCACCAAATAAAATATTACGGGGTAGTGTATATCCTGCACCGTTGTCAACAAATAAAATGTTGCGACCTGACTCTACAGCTGCGTCGCAATTTGCGGACGTAGATTCTTTTAACACTGCAGGTGACAGATAGTTTTAAAACTTTGACCAGTAGGGGCCGAATAAAATGGTAGGCTATTATTTCTAACACAAGCACTGAAATCTCATTTAGCTGTTTTACATAATTAATTCACAACGACGGTTACTGAGTAAAATAAATTAATATGGGTTGGGTTCAGCCTATTTACATATAAACTCTTTATCACTTGCTAATGGCAACTGCATGCAAATCAAACTTCCTTTTTGAAACAGTCCTAAAATCAGGCAAATCCTAAAAATTGGTTCGTAAATGGATAAACAGGAATGTTCGTAAATGGATAAACAGGAAAGTCCGCTCGTGCTGTTCGTCAGTTCTTTTTTAATGAGTATTATCCGTGGTGATAAGTTATTTCACACTCACTTCGAGAGTCGTCGAACACACTCATTTGGCAGGAACAGATGGATTTCGCCCTCTTACGGCAGCAGTCCCCACGGCACGTTGAATTCTCCCTCTCCGGTCAAAGGTCATGTAATCACACACACACACACACACACACACACACATAGAGAGCAGTTTGAGTATTCATGAACAACTGTCGTTACGGATATGGGTTTAAAGGGGTCGAACTGGATTCCTTCTCTTCTCTTTAACTCCTCTTCGAGTCCGTCTCAACATGCTTGCAATGGTTGCTGTCCGACACGTATTTCACACCGGTTTGTGGGCTCGGCACTCATCGTTTTACACCATATTTTGCTTTCGTGGGTTTTGTGATAATGTAAGACTCTGCGTGCTCGTGTTTCCAGGCCTTGGTGCTTCCACGCTCTTTTGCCGTACAAATCATTGCTTAGTCAGGCACAGAAAAATATCTAGGCATGGAATGCTCCTAGGCATGGAATGCTCTCTGCTTTCCTCTGGTTTAAAAGTCCACAATGGCATCGTTACTTTTCGGGCTTTTCACTATTCGCAGTCCCCTACTTTTCCTGAGTTACGTTTTCTTCCAAGGGACCGCGTAGTTTCTTCTGCACGTCTCCTTTCTGCGACGGTACCCAACGTAACCACCTCACCTTTCTTTGTCACGCTGCTTGGTGTCGATGTCCCAAACAGAACACCTTACCTAAGAGTAACAAGTTTGTTTGGACTGACTTCCGAATTACTTTCTGTGACCCAGACATTTAAATTTCCTTGCTTTTGTCAGGTGATGGGTGATGTAGGGCTCTCAACCGACTTCTCTCCGCTTTCTTGGCGAACTAGGTCCTTATGGAAGAAGCTTCACCTCTGCATGTATTTTCTATGCTCTATTCCCTGCCTTTTAGAATCTCCCAAAAAATGCGTTGTGTATCCTTAATTCTAAACTACAAATTGCTGCCCCAGTGGTGCAAGATCTCGGACGAATGGTCACAAGCGCTGGCTTGTCACCATTCGTCCGAGATGTTGGCTTGCGACCATTCGTCCGAGTCTAAGCGCTGGCTTGTCACCATTCGTCCGAGATCTTGGCTTGTGACCATTCGTCCGAGTCTAAGCGCTGGCTTGTCACCATTCGTCCGAGATCTTGGCTTGCGACCATTCGTCCGAGTCTAAGCGCTGGCTTGTCACCATTCGTCCGAGATCTTGGCTTGTGACCATTCGTCCGTGTCTAAGCGCTGGCTTGTAACCATTCGTCCGTGTCTAAGCGCTGGCTTGCAACCATTCGTCCGAGATGGGTCTGGGTTCGAATCCCGGGAAGGCATGGATGTTGCGTTTGTCTTACGGTACTGGCTCTCTCCCCTCCCTGGAACCAGTAGCCCTAAATTAGGGACGGGTGACTGCTTACAGCCCATTGAGTTGGTTTCGGTGGTCGTTAAACGTCAACTAAAAAAAAAAAAAAAAGTACAAATTTCCCTGTTCGCCACGATGACTTACTCACGCATTCGGTAGCAATGTGGGTTGTTTTATACTAAAAACAACAAAACAAAAACAAATCAGAATTTCGTCATCTTTAGCAATAAAATAAACTGGGTTGTTCTGGTGGAGGAAAAGGGGGAGTGGAAACCTATTCTCAGAGTCCAAACAATGTTGCATTGTTGTTATTACAAGCTGTTTCAAAGTTGTTAAATTTTCGCTTCAAGAAGTGTCAAGAAAAGATCCTTTGGAAGAAATAGTGATTTGTCATTCCGCCCATTAGAAGCTGTTTCAAAATTGCCAAATTTTTGCTTGAAGAAATGCCAAGGAAAGACCGTTTGAAAAACGACAGTGATTTTTCATTTTGAAGAATGATTGGGATTTACTCTTATCATTAATTGCTCAAGAACTTACAAGTTTCACAGAGTAGGATAAGGTTCGTCGCAAAGTTGGGGCAGTTTCAATGTCGAACGATGTACTTGCTGTGATAATATTCTACAAAAACGAACCATTGTTCTCTCAAAATTCTACGCTTCGTCGAAGTGAAAGGAAAAGTAGAGATCAAGTATTCTAAAACACAGCAGTTACGTGTAACATTTACTGTACACTGAAAAACTTTTTCTGAAATTCCCGACACACTTTCAGTGATTCCTTCCGTGAATCAACGAAGCAAATTTCTGATACAACCTTTTCCGTGAAATGACGGAAAGAAACCTGAATTTCATGAATTCTTCGCACGCCAGGAAAATTCCGAATTTTCAGAAATCTTTCCGCGAGCAAAGGAGCAACATTATTAACTTGATTTGTTATGTAATTTTTTTGAATTTTGTTAATATTTGATAATGAGTGCCTGCAAATGGCGTTAAAAAAATCAGTCGTTTTCCTCAACCTGCTTCTGAATGTTTTCCGAAAATTATATGAAAAAAGGGAGTCCCCCCCCCCTACTACTTCGGGAAGGATGTGAGAGAATTTTCCTGATCAGAAATTTCGGCTACTCGGATTTACCCACCTTAACATTCAATTCAATAGCAATGAAATCTGGCCATTTTCAGAATTATGTCTGTATGAAAAATTTAAGACATTTAAAAATAATTTTACTTATGTACTGTATCTTTTATTCACTTTGCTGGCAACGTTTAACAGGCTATATACGTAGTTTGTATATCATAGTTTGTATGCGCGAGCCGCGGATGGCTTAGTGGTTAGTGTTTCAGACTATCGATGCTGGGTCCCCAGGTTCAAGCCTGGGCTGATCTTTCAGAGATGGTGTGATTTACTAACAATCGCTGAATATCCGCCGTGCATCGGACGAGCACGTAAAGTGACGGCCCCCAGGCTGGACCCACTGGTTAAATGGGTATCCTTTCCTATGTCCTCCCTGAAATTCTCTCACCCATCTATGTGCAATATCGTACATGTACGGTGGCGCCATCTAATGTACTCTAATCTCACTAGAAACTGTTCTGTCAAAAAGTCGCTAGACTTGCTCTCATTCCTTCCGTTTCTGTGTCCTGCCCAAAAGGCGATCTCGCTGTAGGTGGCTGGGACCTAAACTCTACTCCCTGTGGACGAAAGTCCTACATGGAAATGACAAATTCTGCATCCTCACTGTGTCTGACTGTATCTATCTGCGGCGTATCTAGTTTGTATGCGCTTACACATCTCGGTATCCATAGTGGGCTGGTGTCCGGTGGGCTCGTGTACTACACCCGTAATTCAGGTGTTACAAAAAATCTACGCATGAGTAATGTATATTTTCTAAGTTAATCAAGCTTTCATTTCCCTTATCGAGTACACCTAATTAATACTGCCAGCAGGACAAGGAAGATATGCCTTAATTTAATTACAACAATGAAATTTTCCTCGGGTTGTGTACATTTTCTCTTAATCAATCTTTCTTTTTGCTTTTTGAATTCAGATACATAATTAATGCAACCAGCAGGATAAAGCAGGTATACGCAAATTCAAATAAATTCAATTGCAGCATCAATGTGAGGCACCGTTATACAGTACGAACAATAATGCACGCGTGCATCCATTATGCTTTCCCGATTTTTATGATTATTATTAATTTAGAACTTTATGAAAGTTTAGGAACTCAATTAAGTTTATGAAAGCAAATTTTGTACTTACTGTAATGGAAATGGAAATTTACTGTAATCCTGAGAGACAATTTTTTTTTACGAAGGAAATTTACCTTCATACGAGCACGATACTGTAATGGCGTTCTTATCAAAGAAAAGCAAACAAATTGGCTTCTTTCGGTAAATGATATTTCTATTTTTTTTTTTTCACTACATTTGGTTTTTATTTAACTCACATGTATACCATTTAACCTTGATCATAAAAACCAGTTGTTTCTGTTCAGACGCTCCACATGCTGGGAAAATACAATGCACGTTTGTTTATGCTTAGCGCTAGGTAACGTGAATTTCTAGGGGTTCAGTTTTAGTTTGTTGCGGGTCTCACATTCTTGAAACGCGCCGACGAAACGCCGCCCGCCCTTGATATTGGCGGCTGGGTCAGCTATTCCCTATGGGTACTATCACGAACAATAATAAAACACGATGGGAGACATCAGTTGGCAAAGGTGTTAGAAAAACGGAAAAGTTGAAAGGTACGTTTTGCTTTTGTTCGGATTTTTTTTCTTTCTTTTCTGCCCCCTTAAGTAAGTGCATGAGATTTCCAGTCGCCCACCTCCTGCTAAATCTGATTTTTACCAAGTCACTTCTCTCCCTGCTAATCATGGATCCAGACGTAGGTTTCAGTGTTGGGAGAAGCCAAAAAGGTAAACCGCTTTTGAACTACGAAGGTTATTCCTATATTCAAGAAAGGAAAGCTTCAGAGGCGAAAACTATTTGGCGTTGTGTTAATTACACATCCTTCAGATGCCGTGGACGAATTCATATGGTACACAGCAACCTTCATCTTGTATCAGCAGAACATAATCATCCGCCAAACACGGCTAAAATTGTAGCAAGAGACAGCATGGTAAAGATGAAGGATGATGCTATTGTCACCCAGAACACTCCGCAGCAGATCATTGCTAAAGCAGCAGAGCTGATTCCCTCGACAATTGCTGCTCAGTTGCCTAAGGTGAAAGCCATACAACGTCGTCTCCAAAGAGTACGAATTAAAGCACGGGCATATTCCACAAACCCAAATTCGTTGAATGAATTAGGGATTCCGGAAGCATTTAAAGTTACATCTGCTGGAGAAAAATTCCTGTGGCATGACAGCGGTTCTGATCAAGAAAGAATCTTGATATTTTCAACAGCACAAAATTTGAAGCAGATGTCAGATTGTGACCATTGGTATGCCGACGGAACTTTTAAAAGTAGCCCGCCATTATTTGAACAGTTTTATACCATCCACGCTGTCAGAGATAATGCGATAATGCCTATGGTATACGCCCTGCTACCAGGAAAAAGCGCTGTTGTACAAGGAGTGTTCAAATGAAAAGGTGCGAAACGACACTGTGGGTATAAATGAAGACTTTATTCAAAGTATACAACATAGGCCGTAGCACAACGATATCATTGATTAACGAGCCGAAGGATTCCTTGTTCCCAGAATTCCTGTGGCCGTGACGAGACCCAGTCCTGCACAGCGTCCTTGAGTTCGTCGTCCGAGTGGAAGCGCTTCCCTTTCAGATGTTTTTTCAGGGGACCAAACACATGGAAATCGCAGGGCGACATGTCCGGGCTGTAGGGCGGATGGTCAAGCTGCTCCCACTGGAACTTGGCCAGTTCCGCGTGTGTGACCCTGGAGACGTGTAGACGCGCGTTATCATGGAGCAGAACCACACCCTCCGCGATGAATAGAGGCCGGTTTAACACCTTCCGTTGTCAGAAATCGGATAACGCCTCGCTGCTCCTCAATCGTCGAATTTTGCAATGTGAACGCCATCCTGTCCTCACACGCACTGCCGCGTCAATTGGACGGCGCTCTTTATAAGAGCCTCTGCTCTCTCCTGCGCATGCAGGCGCCCGCGCATGCTCCGATCCACGCCGGTGACTCCAATCGCATCCCTAGATGTGTAGCTACGTTCTCCCATAGCGGCATAGGCAAATATGTTAACGGTTACGTTCTTATGACGTTTCGTACCTTTTCATTTGAACACCCCTAGTATATTCGCAGTTACTAGCAGCAATAAACGTTTTGGATCCTCAATTTGAAATGAACCCCGAAACAATAATGATAGACTATGAATTAGCCCAAATCAGATCATACGAAGAACAATTCGCAGGCATTGAAGTAAGAGGCTGCTTCTTTCATTTCAGCCAGTGCTTGTGGCGCGAAATACAGGGCAACGCAGCGGCACGACAAAGATACGTGGAAGATGCAGATTTTGCATTAGGTAAGTACATGACTTTTAATGTAATCATTTATTTATAATTTTTTACCTTTACCATACTGTCATAATAAATACGTGAGAAATACTCACGGGATTTAGTAAAGAAACACCGATTAAATATAAAGCAATATTTAATAACACCGTAGCTTTCGGTCGCATGTGCTAATCATCAGCATGTGCTCTCAGTGTTTGTATGTGTTCTGTAACCGCAGATGAAGGCCTGCAAATGAGACTGAAAGCTAAGGGGTTATTAAATATTGCTTTATACTTAATCGGTGTTTCTTTACTATTTCCTATACTATGATTTCCGATTTCAAAGGGCTATTCCAACGCATCAAAAAGCCCATATTAATTAAGCATGCCTGATACCTATAGTATGTAAGAATATATTATCCATGGGCTCGTTGAGGAAAACACTTTTTTTAAATGTTATCACCGTTTAATCAACGACTGTGCATAACACAGGCTAAAGAACTCTTAATTTTGGTTTCGGCCGGTGGCGTCCTTAGGGTAATTTTTAGAGGTCACCAGTCAGAGGTGGCTGTGCCCAATACGCAGGCCTAGGTCTTAGGTCTTCGTACATTTAAAAGGCATCTCTCTACGATTTAAAAAAATAATGATGAAAAAAAAGATTGAAATTAGAACTTTAGAACGCTGTGGGGAAGTTGCGAAATAAACACGGATTAATTGAAAAACATGAAAAAAATAAATAAATATGATGTATTACATTCGAAAGGTGTGGTTTTTTAAGTGGAAATGAATGTTTAAAAACAATAATTTAATGACTTATGATTAAAAGTATTGATAATTATTTCCCTACCCGATCTTCTTTATTAGATAGTTCCCAAAACTTCTTTTGGCGAAAGAGTTCTGAGAAAAAAGGCTGAATTTGTGTATTCAGATTATCAATCACAGCTCTAAATCTGTGGCGATATTTTCTCCCAAAAACCACACTCAGGTTGGAAATCAATTCAGTTTTTGGTGTTTCGCAAAATTTCTATCACGCATTTTTCATGGAAGAGTTTTTTCAATAATTTATAGTCCGATTAAGTGTTTCTTATAATTTGGTAATTTTGCTTAAAGGCCAGTAAACAGTATCAGCTTATAAAATATATGAACTTCATAAAATAAATTTTTATCCATTCTCAGTTTTGAAACCCAGGGATTTTCTACGAGGTATGCTAGCTAGAGCTGTGTATGCAGGGGGCAAGCATAGTTTGAAAGCAACTATTGTTAAAAAATTGCGTTTTCCTTACATGGCAGATAACTTTTACGGTATTTGGAACATTATTTTGCGAATTGATTACCTAAACTACAACTTCAAACTACAAGTGATTTGCACCCTTGAATTCAGCATAAAATCCTGCCCACTAACTGACACATTACATTGAAAAATTCACGTTATGTTTTTATATTTTTACATCCCACATACTAGGAAAATTTGGTCACAATATATTCCACTTCGTTTTGCCCCCAATCAATTTTTCATCTATACCCAAAAGCTTGTAAGCTGTTGAAGTTCCTAAATATAAACTGTACGTCAAGTTTTTCAGAAATTTGTTCTCTGGTGTTTAAGCATTATCGTGGCTACTACATTTTTGATCACAGATGGACAGATGGGGCAGCCATTATCACGAAAATGGTCTAATATTGTGGTCAAATATTTTTCTGAGAGGTAAAATGTGGAAATCCAACGATAAAAACATTCGGATTTTCAGAGGAAAACAATAGTTTCTTATACTATATTAACGGGGGAGGGGGAAGCACGTGGAAGTGGACACTCTCAAGGTTATTGCTGTTTCTAAATTGTCAAAATGTTCAGCCAATGATGAGCTCTCTAATTTAGAAAAAGGTTTTTCATGAGGAGAAATGGATAGTTCAAGTAATGCCTCTTTAATTTGTTTATATATCCACGTTTCAAAGTCAATATAGCGTCGGATCTTGTGGAGCACTTCGTTTCACTTAGTCTTTTAACTGTTAAATGTGTTTCTGTTTTTTTCTAAATATTTGAAGAGTATACCTCATCTTCTTGTTGAAGATGAAAAGGAATTATATGCATTTTGAATAAAACAAAGATATTGCACTGCTTCCAGACAAGATTCCGCGGCATAGTTACTTATTAAATTTAAGGAATGACTTATACAGCATGGTATATAATGTGCAGAGGGACTATGGTTTTTTTCAGCCTAGCTTGTAAACCTGTCTAGACACCTTTCATATTGGTAGCGTTATCACAGCTTTGCCCTCTGCACATTTTTATGTCCAAAGATAATCTAATTTTTTTAATACTACCTCTTCTAAATACTATAAGGAATTATTTTGTGTAATACTTATGAACCCGATAAATGTTTCTCAAATGTCAGAATTTGCCGTAACGTACCTAAATATAATAGCTAGTTGGTCATTATGGGCAATGTCTGACGTTGAATAAATCGAGCATTATTGAAAAATAATCAGCTTCCTTACATGGGCGTCGCTGGCCAATAGAGATGGGGAAAGGATATTGTATTATTTGTATTTATCAAATGGGGAAAGGACGCAAGCGTGCATTAATAATAACCAATTTCTTTGTTTTTTTTTAAAAAGTTTTTTCAAAATGTACTGGGGACAGCACTGTATTAATAAATGCGTATCTGAATGCATTGCAATAATTGTTGGATAGGTTTCGCAAGTATTTTGGAAAATTAAAAAACTGGTAACTATATTTACGTTTTTAGGTACAAACTACAACGTACGCAGAAATCGTGGATTGTATTTATCAAATGGGGACAAAAGTGCTGTACCTTACACTACAGCAGTGGCGTAGGAACGGGGGGTACAGGGGTACATTAATATCTACTGCACCCCACGCCACCCCCAGACATGAGCAAACACAAACCAATCATTCATAAAGAATGAACTGTAAAATTTATATGCTACTTATTTTTTTTTTATTCTCTTTTTTTTCAAATAAATATCACGGGTCATCTGTTTTTTTTTTATATCCGAAGCTTGTAGTGGGAGGCTTTTCATCCACCAAAAACTGGCCAACCATATGGGAAACCCCAGCAAATTAGTTCTGCAGGGAAAAGAGTTCAAACGACTGCCAGCTTGAGCAGAAGAAAGGCGCCGATATTATGACACCTGTCAGGCACCTACAGCTAATGACATTGCGATGGGTTGAAACGGAGTGTCATTTCAGCGCCCGCAGCCCCGGCACTAAAATTGTTTTCTGTCTTAAGATCTGTAGCAATACAACAAGTGCATTGCGGATTTCACATACCACTCACAGAACTCCAATTCCTCGATATCTCCACCATCATTTAGCTTTGCACCAGACCAATGGGCTTTTTACATCAATTGTCAGCCTATGTATCATTCAAAGTTTTTAATATAGACTTCATAATGCTTGAATGGTACTATCTTCGCGGGTAGAGCAGTTTTTTATCTTACTGCGGTTTTACTTTATTAACGTAAACAAAAATGATAAGAAATTTAATTCATTCTTGTAAAGAGTTATATAACATTTCCTGAGAAATCCCTCTTTTCCAAACCCTGCTGACAGAAATTCATCCTAATGTTGACTTGTCCCTGCTCAATATTTTAATGGGGGAAAAAAAAAGTACAAAAATTAACAAGAGAGAACACAAAAAAAAAAAACTTCTCCATTCATTTTCTGATAAGAAATTAATAATGTGAACTTTTTGTCAGCAATAAAAATAATAATGGTAATAATTAATAATATGATGATGATAACAATGTTCATTCGGATGAATTCCTGATCAGTATACGTATTTTATAAGAACTCTAATATACTACCCCCCTCCCTCCCCCCCAAAAAAAAAAATTCGGAGGAGGGTCATCCATAGATGGCTTAATCCTTGAGATGTAATGTTCATGAGCTTGTACCCCCTAAATCAAAAGCGTTCCTATACGCCACTGCACTACAGGCTAAAAAATTGTTTCCTGTTATCATTGGTATGGATAAATTTTGATGCAATGAAGTCTATTTAAATTTTGTCCAGTTCACCTCGATGAATATGGCACACTGTAACGTGGTTTAATCGCTTCTGAGTCATTGTGCTCCTCAGAAGCAATCTTGTACTTCTTCACGAAAAGTCACAATTCCGTCTCTAAAACTGTTATATTTTAGAACTTCGGTAGAAATATTGGAGGGGATATATCCCCCCCCCCCCCCGCCAGGGTACACGAAGGAAATTGCTGGTGAAATGTACACGAAGGAAATTGCCGGCCCATGTTCCTTAATTTCTGATATTAATATTTCTCTTGTTTTATTAGCTATTAACGCTATGAATTCATCACAAGTGTTGTAAGAAAGATAATTTCAGTGGCCAGAACCACAGTTGGCGTACATTTTAATGTGATGTTTTAAAAATCATCAAATTCACTTAAATAATGTAAACACGATAAATAATTTTCACAAGAATCAGAAAAAATATCATTTGTATTGGCTCTAAATGCTAGCCCAAGTTTACTCAGTAACTTAATGGTAGCTATTATTCTTTTTAAAACCTCTCTCCAATAATTTTTTTCAGACTGTATTTGTTTCATCAATTCGACTATTTACAGAACTTGATTTGCTTTTGCGATATGTAGTAACATCACAGACACTCGATCACAACACAAAACATTTATTTCTTTACACAAAAACATAAACTGGAATACACTCCGCGCTACAAACTGAACTTGTTGTCTTAGCCAAAGCTCGGCATGTCCTCCTCCTTCAACATCTCTCTCGCAACTCTCCTCATCACTCACCTCACGCTCAAGTCATTAAATGTCAATGTATCCTTCCGCACTTTTGTGCGTGGAAGTCGTACTTTACAACCCCTCCTCACTCCAGAGGAACTTTTTCCAGTGGTAAAAAGTTCTTGTCATTTTACAATACAATAGTCATAGTTCACATAATGAGTCATAATCCATTTACAAAGAGAAATATATGAGTTAATTTAACAATCATCTTTACGTATTTTCCAACAATTTCTATGTAGTATATATCACAACAAAAAAAAAAAAAAAAAAAAATGTTTTCACTAGCAGACACATAGCATGATCAAGGTGGATCATCTAAAGTTGGAACTCTGCTCAGTCCATCGGCATTTTTGTGCATAGTTCCCGATCGATTAATTATAACAAAATCATATGCTTGTAAAGCAAGGGCCCATCTCATCAGACGAGCATTTGAACTTGCGTTGGTGCGTAACCAAACGAGAGGGTTATGATCAGTTTGTATGAGGAAATTTTGACCATCCAGGTAGCATTTCAGTTTCTGTACCGCAAATATAATGGCGGCACATTCTTTTTCACTGGTACTGTATGTTTTCTCTGCTGTCGAAAGTTTTCTGCTTAGATAGAGTACAGCAAACGCTGCCAATCGTTGAGCTCTAGCACTTAATGGATTTTGCCAGTACCCTTTTGTTAAATCTAATACTGTAATATACTTCGCTCCAGAAACCTTTTCGACTCTTTCTTCTATGTTGGACAATGAATAGAACTGGGTCCTTGTCACTTCATTCAATCGCCTGTAGTCAATACATGGGCGTGGATCTCTTCCGGGTACTTCTACCAAAATCATGGGTGATGTATAGTCTGATTCACCAACTTCTATAATCTTGTACTGCAGCATTTTATCTATCTCGGCTTTAAGAATATTTATCTGCCTGGGCGACATTCTATAAGGCTTAACTCTTACAATAGCATTACTAGCTAGCTCGATATCATGTTCGACCAAATGAGTCTTTCCTGGTATATTAGAAAACATTTTCAAGTAATGACATAATAGTTTTTTCAGATCCTGAATTTGTTGGCCACTTAGGCGCACTCGAAGTTTACTGTTCTCCTCGATATCAGAGAAGTTAAATATATTTGGATTTTTTTCAACTTGCGGAAATTTAATCTCTAAATCCATTTCACCATTTTCACAACCGGGCAATAAGTTCACAAATTCTGGTCGTTTATGGTATGGTTTCAGCATGTTAATGTGATATACTTGATGCTTTACATTTTTACCTTCAAAGCTTACTACATAATTAGTCTCAGAAATTTTTTTCTCAATTTTCCCTGGTCCTTTCCACTGTTCCGCTAACTTATTTGGCCTGCAGGTAACAAAAACCAATACTAAATCTCCTTCTTGAAATTCACGTTTTACCGCATTTCTGTCATACCAATATTTTCTTTTCAATTGAGCCACTTCCATGTTTTTAATGGCAAGTTCTTGACATCTTTTCATCCTATTTATTAACTCAAATACATATTCAGTGACATAGTTTTCTTCTTCAGGATGACCCATCCATTTTTCATACAATAGTGTCATTGGCGTCCTCAAATTTTTTCCATGCACCAATTCAGCAGGCGTAAACAATGTGCTTTCATGTGTCACAGTTCTCAAAGCAAACAGCGCCGCCGGTAACTGTTTCTCCCAATCCGGAGCAGACTCAAGACATAAAACTCTCAACATCCTTTTAATAGTTCGATGGAATCGTTCTACCGGATTACTTTGGGGATGATATACAGAACTATGAGTAACTTTTATTCCAAACCGCTCCAGAAATTCTAGTGTCAAAATGCTTACAAAACTGGCTCCTTGGATCAGTTTGAATTTCTTTCGGAAATCCCATGCGGCTAAAAATGTGTAACAAAGCGTCAACTACCGACTTGGATCCCATGTCTGGTACTGGTACTGCATCTGGATATTTGGACGACAAACACATAGCTGTAATTATGTATCTATTTCCGCTTGAAGTCTCGGGCAAAGGCCCACAGGCATCAACGTTGATTTTTGTAAAAATTTCAGGAATAATTGGAACTATTTTTAAAGGTGCTTTCTTTTTGTCCCCAGCTTTTCCAGCACGTTGGCATGAATCACAAGATTTTACAAATTCTTCAATGTCTTTATAACAGTTAGGCCAATAAAAATACTTCGCTAGTCTGTCTTTGGTTTTTGTCACTCCTAAATGCCCCGAAGTTCCCTCATGACACATGTTTTTTATTTGTTCTCCATATTGTTCTGGAACAACAATAAGATCTTCCTCTTCGCCAATCTTGTTGATCTTCTTCTTCACCAACATCCCATTTCTTAGTACAGCATAACCATTTGCCTTATTACAATCTGTTTTCTCTATTTCTTTGAGAATTTTTTTCAATTCCAAACTTTGCCGTTGATTTTCGATGAAACTTTTTGAATCCATTTTTACCAACTCTAACATGGCTTTATCTTCATCATGTCTCAATGGCAGAATTTCTTCTTCTAATTCATCTGATTCTTCGGAACCCACAGCCTCTCCTTCAAGGGCTTGTTTTTCTTTCTTCCCTGAATCATTCTTTACTGAATTTCTCTCTTCGTTGTTTCGTTTCTGTTTTTCTTGATACCGAGTAACCACAACATTTACTTGTTCTGAATTAAGTGGCCACTCAATATCAATTTTTTTTAACAAAGCGGCAGTCTTATTTCCAAGTAAATATCTACCGTGATCTAGCGACTTTCTAATCACTGCAGCCTTAGTTACAATATGACCTTTTTCACATTCTAGTTCAACTTCTGCCAATGGTAAACAAACCTTTTGTTCATCCAGAAGATGCTGTACCCACACATGTTCTCCAGTAAACTCACCTGGCGACACATACTGTTGACAAATGATATCAACTGATGAACCTGTATCCCGGAGAATAGGCATGGTAACTCCATTTATTTTTCCTTCAAAGGTATAGGGTGCCAAGAGATCCCCTTCAGTTTCCTCTCTGATTCTATTTATGCTTCCTGAGTTCTGTGATTTTAGCTTAGGACACTGAGGTCGAATGTGATCATAAGATGCACATTCGTAACATTGAATCTTCCGTCTGCGATCATACTTTTCTTGATTCTGAGATACATTCCGTTTTGACCACCCTTGTCCTACATCTGATTTAACATAACTTTTGTTATAAAATCCATTTTTCATAAAATTTCCCCGATCATAGTTATCTCTAGTTTTTTTCTCACTGCCTTGCATTTTCTTTGAAGCACAAAATTCATTCGACGAATTTTTCTTGATTCCTCCTCTCACACTTTCATAATTGTCCACCATATCAGCCAAATCTGAAGGTGAGACAATATTTGAACATTTATCAATAAAATGCTCCTTTATTTCTATAGGCACTCTCCGCTTCAATTGATCTGTGATCATTAATTTTTTTTAGCCTTTCAAAATCGCCTATTTTAAGTCCTGAAATCCATTCATTAAAATAATTTTCTAACTCGAAGGCGAAATCTCTCCAGGTCTTCTCTGATGTACGCATGTGTTGTACAAATTTCAATCTAAATTTCTCTGGACTTAACTTATATCTTTTAAGAAGTAACCTTTTAACATATTCATAGTTTTTAGCATCTTCCACATTTTCTCTGGCAGTCAATTGTGATATTTCGTAGGGCAAAAGTCCTATCAAATTCGTGACCCAATCTTCCCTTTTTATTTCTACTTGTTGTGCTTGCCTTTCAAATAAAACTAAGTAAATACTTATATCACTGTCTTTTGGGTCAAATGTTTTCATCAAATGACGAAGTTCTAATCTCGGTTTTTGAGAATTTCCAGTTTGCTCTAAACTACCTCCCAGCGGCTGACGTCCAGCTTCTATTTTGAGTTTTTCAAGCTGAAATTCCATTTGTCTTTCTGATTCTCTACGCTCTTTTATACCTGCCAAAAGTTCTTTCACGAAATCCTCTTCATAACCTTCAAAGTTGACAATTTTATTTTTTAATTCCAGAATTTTGAGATTTGGCATAACTTCTATACCCAATTCTTCCGCCAACTGCAGAAGTTCTTCTTTTCGATATGTGTATACGTTCACAGAAATTGTTTTCAACAATATTCTACATTTACCTATAATCTAGGCTCAAACAGTTGATCTGAATGTACTATTTCTTGACAGAAATTATTTCCTTCTATTATCGTATATGTGTATACGTTCACAGAAATTGTTTACAACAATATTCTACATTTACCTATAATCTAGGCTCAAACAGTTGATCTGAATGTACTATTTCTTGACAGAAATTATTTCCTTCTATTTTCGTATATGTGTATACGTTCACAGCAATTGTTTACAACAATATTCTACATTTACCTGTAATCTAGGCTCAAACAGTTGATCTGAATGTACTATTTCTTGACAGAAATTATTTCCTTCTATTATCGTATATGTGTATACGTTCACAGAAATTGTTTACAACAATATTCTACACTTACCTATAATCTAGGCTCAAACAGTTGATCTGAATGTACTATTTCTTGACAGAAATTATTTCCTTCTATTTAATTCCGTGATCGGAAACTTCTAAAAAACTTGCTTTGATATTTCATTCCTTTGGATAATTCTCTAAGAACAACAACAAAACAGTACTTACATAAACATCTAATGGGGTGTAAATCCGATACGGAACAACTAATTTCGAAAAAACAAACTACAGTCACCATCCTTTGTTCTTCCCAACACAAAGAGGAAAAAAAATATCCCTGTCGCGTTGGTTTTTTCGCACGCTTGAAAATCTTCCAACTCATCGTTTTCCACGGTCATAAAAAACGCCGCTGAAGTTGCGCTGATCCCGTCTCACCGGCGCCTTCACTTCCTGTCTTTCGTAGTTCGAATCTCACAGGTGCCTCTAATTCTATCTTTCGTCTGTAACATCACAGACACTCGATCACAACAAAGAACATTTATTTCTTTACACAAAAACATAAACTGGAATACACTCCGCGCTACAAACTGAACTTGTTGTCTTAGATAAAGCTCGGCATGTCCTCCTCCTTCAACATCTCTCTCGCAACTCTCCTCATCACTCACCACACGCTCAAGTCATTAAATGTCAATGTATCCTTCCGCACTTTTGTGCGTGGAAGTCGTACTTTACAATGTGCACATCGCTCGTCTATGCTCTTTAGAACGCTCGTAATCACATAAGGTTTGTGTTATATTTCTCCAGTCATTAAAACCCTTCATTAAGCTATTATTTGACTGAGAAAATAATTTACAAACAAAGCAGTAAATTGCTTTGCTGGTTTCTGAAAAAATTATCAACTCTCGTTTCTCCTTTGTTCCATTCGCCCTTTTACAATAAAAATGTGATTCATTTACATTTCTGACATATATTCTATTGCGTTCTGTGTATTCTTTTTTTTTTTATTTTCGATTTGACCAATATTCTGAGGTACATTTATTAAAATATGCTCGATAAATTGCCATTAATATTAATTGGCCACACTGCTAAATCTATAGGATAACTGGATAAGAGATAGCTTGCTGGTAAGTACAGACTTCGATTGAAATTTTTCTTCAAAACCCTATTGAATTGTTTATTTACTTCTTTTTCTCCTTCTATGTTTTCCACATTATTTTGATGTTATTCATTTTCACTTTCGTTTCCTCCTGATACTGATACCAATGTTATGCTTTTGTTCCGAGAAGTTTGAGGTACAACTTCAGTTCTGTGAAATTCTTCGAGGTTGCCAACTGAAGTTTCCCAACAGTCGTGTTTTTGCTGGGAAGATATTGATACCAAATGTCTTCCTGCCAAAATTTCTTAATTATAGATCCAAAATTCATATTAAATACAAAAATATTTTGTTATGATGTCTTTTAGAAGCTGTACTGAACAATTAAATCTCGGCAAAATTTGTAAGGTTTCTATTAGAAGTTTATGAACAAAATATAATATCGCCGGCATTTAATATATCTGCTTTTTATTCCTATAGAAAATTAAATTAGCATTGCTGAATAATAACCATTTCACCGGCAATTTCCTTCGTGTACCCTATTCACGAGATCCTAACAAATGTTAATCCTCGGCGTTTGTTAAATCAGATGTCTTTGTTCTTGTAAAGCATTTTTTGGTAAATACGCCCCCGCGTCCCTACACCCACACCTACGCGTGTTTTGCTTCTAGTTTCGATATTTGGGAGGAGAAGGGGAATGTCTGCTGTTCTACTGTATGCGTATTTTAAAAATCCCCCAAAAGCCGACAACAAAAAATATGAGTAAATTCATAAAAAATAAATAAAAACAATTTTGTTTCTGTCATTTGTTTACGTAAAGATAAATTTGTTGTTTCTATTTAAAAAAATAAGTGCACGGCAGAAGATTTATTTTGTTTTCTTTTTTTTTAAATCACTGTGTCAAAGCTTATACATAACAATTCAATAGCATTCTTTCTTTTCTTTTTTTTTATATATAACGGAACCCATTATATATATACGTAGTAGTGAGAATAGGTCAAACAAGAATAGGCGATAAAAGAACTTTGATCCAGGTGAATCTCTCCCCTCTAGCAGGTGCAAGTTGTAGGCGAGAAAGGAAGTGGCGAATCGAAAATTATGTCCTTTCATTATTATTATTTCAAACGGAGGCGGGAGGCCTCACAAATTTTTAAGCGGCCTCCAGTTTTTATATTATGAATGAGACAATATAAATATGGCAACACTTAAAATTCAAAGACTTCGTCCATAATCTTTTCGGGGTACTTATATTTGAAGTAGGCCCGTTTAGTATCAACCATTCACGTTATTAAGGGATTATGATGTTTTTTTACCTTGTCCAAAATATTTTAAAATAATCTTTGAACAAATACTCCAATATGGGTCATTTGTAGTTCTTCGTAAATTTTCCGCGACTTCGAGGCTCTTCCAGCCTGTTTTGCTGACTGTGCGTACGAACGACACGGCGACACTTAATGAGAAGTTCCTGTTAGTTTTATATTCTAAGGAAAGAAAAATGTATTTCAAACGTAGGCGGGAGGCCTCACAAATTTTTAAGCGGCTTCTAGTTTTTATATTATGAATTTAATATTTAAAAAGAAGTATTAATTTTGCAACTATATATAACTATTTATCCTATGTATCCGAGCAGAAGGTACTAAATGCAACTTATTATTGTACCGTTGTTTCTCAAGAAATTGTTCCTATGCTATGATATTGTAATCACTTATTAGCATCTTCATAACGATCACACAGATAAAGTTTCATTTGATTCCAACGCCTTCTTCTAGGTGTGCAACTTTTTTGTCAATGAGTGTATTATTATTGTTACATTGGGAAGGTATTAAAAATTAACACAATTAATATTTTAGTAAAATTATTTGTTGTATTTTGAGCCAGGAGGAGTATACCATCGGGCATTTTTTGCGTCTTTGGTGTGTATGTGCTTCTATAAGTGTGTGTGGTTAAACGACGGTCGATTTATTTATTTAAAAAATTAATGCGACTTTCTTTCAAATTTTGAATCCCCCTATATGGCATTTATGAAAAGCCGGCGCGCCGCTTACGACAGGAGGGTGGGGCTGAGGTTAAGTGCCAATGTGCTAGATTATGGAGGGCATCAACTTCAGATCAGATCAGATCATATGTAGAGGATTTTAGGAAGGGGGTGTCTGACCCCAGATCTTAAACAACCCTTTGAAATAGGAAGCTAAGAGATTTGGGCTAGAGTGCCCGATACAAAAGTAAGGTAGAAGGGGGAGGAAAACGCCCTTATTTATTACCGGGGGACCAGTACCCGGGGTCCGACGGCTTAACGTGCTCATCCGACGCACGGCGAGAATTTAGTGGTTCGAACGTTCGTACCTGCCCAGGATCGAACCTGAGGTTATATCCTTGGCAGTCCTGAACGCTGACCCCTAGGCCACCCGCGGCCCAACTTTAAACTTCAAATGGCTAATGAGACATTAATAGGTGTTTGGTGTTTTTTGGTTTTTTTTTAGTTGCTGTAATTCAAAAAATTTCCCGAAAATTGGAACATGGGTTTAAGTGCTTGTCTTCTCGGCATCGATTTTAATTAAAAAACAAAAACAAAAAGTTTTCCTTTTTTTTTTAAGTTGTACTTTCTTTCCCTCGATTTTAAGTAAAAATAAGGGACTTGGCGCCAGAAGGTTTCTTTTCTGCTAGTGAAACGATATGTATATGTACCCTCCTGGCAAAAACTACATGTACGTTTTCCAAATCGCTCCCGGCGCTTAAAAAATTCTAGAGTAAAGACTACATACCGACGATTGAACAGTTTTTAAACAATATATTACTAATTATCAGGTAAAATATTTGAAATGGCAATTCTTAGAGTCTCATACAAAGCTAGTGGCTTGCACAATTTTCATGTTTGGTACAGCAGACTGCTAAGGTCCATATTTATATTTTCATAATCTCAATACGTATTTTACTCCACAACTTCTGAATTTGGTTCACTGAAAACCGCCACACAGGGAAACTGCCACACGTCTTTCAGTAACTTGGAAAACTGCCACACAGGAAAACTGCCACATGTTTTTGATTAAGGGGCCCGGGCCCAAATTGCTGTTCCTCCGAGGAACACTTTGAATGTGTGGCAGTTTTCCAAGGTGCCTAACGACGGGAAGGACCTCTTTTGTTTGTCTGAATTTTCGTGCCGGTTCATACCTAGGGCAACTGGCCACAGAAGTTCAACGGGGGAGGGGGTATAAAGATTGTCGTTTCTTGGCCTATATTGAGAATTGAATTGGGAACTCCAAACAAATTTCGGGAAAACGTTCTATGTAAGCCAAGCGAGAATTGTTGTGTTAAGAAAGGACGATATGGTGGGATTTTTTCCATAACGCTGCACTTTTACTTAGTCACTATATATTTGCATAACATGTCAACGGTTTGTAATATTTTTCTTTTACTTAATTAATTCATAGGCCCTACACCTTCGCCTTTTTAACAGCTTTCAATCCGCCGACTTCATATTCATAACGTTTACGCATCATATGAATTCAATAGCATTGCGCTTTTACTTAGGCACTAAATATTAATTCATAGTCCATAGGCTTAGGCCTTTTCAGTTTGTATTATACCGATGTATTATTCATAAAGTTTATATGCCAAGTCAGGTTAATAGTATTGCGCTTTTACTTATGCACTAAATATCAATTCATAGGGCCTATGCCTTTTTAATAGTTTTTTATCTACCGATGTCATATTCATAAAGTTTATAGAGCAAATCGAGTTAATAATATTGGGCGTTTACTTAGGCACAAAATATTATTTCATAGATCCTAGGCCTAGGCCTTTTTGACGGTTTTTCATCCGTCGACTCCATATTTATAACGTTTACTTATCAACTCAAGTTAATAGCATTACGCTTTTACTTAGGCACTAAATATTAATTCATAGATCCTAGGCCTAGGCCTTTTTGACGGTTTTTAATTCGTTGACTTCATATTCATAACGTTTATATAACACATCAAATTATTAATATTGCAGTATTACCCAGGCAGAAAATAATATTAGGACTAACGTTTAGGCCCTTCTAAGTGTTTTCATTCCGTCATTCCCATATTATAAAATTTACATAACAAGTATTGTCATTAACATTGCGCTTCTACTTATGTATACCATACATTAATTAATAGGCCGTTGGTCTAATCCTTTTCAACACTTTTTCTTCGCTTATGTGATAATCGTAAAGTTTACAGAAAAGACAAGTAAACAGCTTTGCGCTTTTACTTAGGCATTCACTATTAATTACTAAACTTTAGGCCCATGGCCAATAAATTAAAAATTAGTGTCTGATTAAAAGCACAATATGATTAACTTGAGTTCATGCATAAACGTTATGAATATAACATCGTTAGAATAAAAACTGTTAAAAAGGCCAAGGTCTAGGACATATGACTTAATGTTTACTGCCTAAGTAAAAGCGTAATGATATTAACTTGACTTAATGCGTAAACGTTATGAATATGAAGTCGGCGGGTTAAAAGCTGTTAAAAGGCGGAGGTGTAGGGACTGTGAATTAATTAAGTAAAAGAAAAAATATTAAAACATTTATGTAAATATTTAGTGCCTAAGTAAAAGTGCAGCGTTATTAAAAAATCCCACTTTGTCGTGCTCTTCTGATGAACAGAGGATGAGTCATGCTGTAATTCCCTTGTTTCGTCGAACACTGTAGTTTTAAGAAATGTATTAAGTCACGGCAATTTATTTCTTTAAATTAAAGGTCAGTTCTCGCTTGGCTTACATAGAACGCTTTCTCGAAATTTGTTTCGAGTTCCCAATTCAATTCTCAGTATAGGCCCAGAAACGGCAATTTCATACCCCACCACCCCTATCCCACACCACCCCTATCCCCCCCTGAACTTTTGTGGCCAGTTGTCCTAACCTCGTATGAACCGACATGAAAATTCAGACAAACAAAAGAGTTCCTTCCCGTCGTTAGGCACCTTAGAAAACTGCCCCATTGGAAAACTGTTACACATTCAAAGCGTTCCTCGAAGGAGCAGCAATTTGTGCCCGGCCCCTTAATGAAAAGTGTGTGGCGGTTTTCCGGCAACCTATGAATTTATTTTTTAAAAGCAATTATTATTTTTGTCTTATCTAAGCATGATCCTATTTTCCTCTTTTCAGGTGTCCGCCAGATGCAGGCTCTGGCATTTGTACCGACTGTCGATGTCTGCCAAGCATTCGAGGAGCTGCTCACAACTACTTTCTACATTCAGAATGTAGGCATCTTACATCCGTTCACGACGTATTTCGAGGACAACTGGATTGGGCGTCTAGCTCCAGACGGTAGACGTCGGCCTCCAAGATATGAAATTCATATGTGGAATTGCTATTTGTCAACTCTTAGAGGCCTTCCAAAGACGAATAATAGTATTGAGGGATGGCACAGAGCCTTTAATTCTCTGTTAAGTGCATCTCATCCAACTATTTGGAAATTTTTGGAATGCCTCAAGAAAGAGCAAGCAAGAAATGAAATGAAACAGGAGCAGCTGATGGCAGGAGTAGAGCCCCACAAAGGTAAAGTTAAATACAGCAAACTTGCTGAAAGATTACGCAGGATTGCTCTGAATTATCGGCCTAATGCTATTCCAGAATACTGGAATAGTATCGCCCACAATTTGGAACTGAATGTTTGAATCTCTATTGGTAATAGATTTTAAACGTTCAATTCCAAACTTAAACGTTCAATTCCAAATGTAAACGTTCAGTTCCAAATGTAAACGTTCAATTCCAAATTTAAAAGTTCAATTCCAGATTTAAAGCCACCGGTTTTACCTTAGATCCTTTGAAAGTATAAGCACCAAACTTTTCCTTTCATTTATTTATTTAGTCGTATAGGACCTTTTTGCTACATAGGATTTGCTGTATACTGCCCCTTGTTCTGAAAAGAAAAAACCGCGTTTCAAGCGTTGTAACTAGCGAAATAGCATCAAAATACAGTACAGAAGAAAAATTGTAGAACTATGCGGAATCTAACTGAGATGTGTAATTTCGTTACAAGTTCTGGATCACATTACAGAAAAATGGGCGCTTAAACATGCGAGTGCATTTGAACTGAAAGCTGTAATTTCCAGTAAATACTGTTTCAATGTACAGATTTAGTGTTTATAAATCTACCAATATAAATAAAAATAAAAGCAGTTAAAATTTCTTACACAAGTTATAACTTTTAACTCAGGAACTTCGCATCTTTATGCCCTCCATAATCCCGAGTTCTGCAATTTTTGTTCTGTACATTTTGATAAAACTGCTGTTTCTCTAGTTACCAAGCTTATAAGGTCGTTCCCAATAGACTTAACAGCAGACACTTTCTTAAATTGCTAAACAGCAATGTATAACCCCTTCAGTGGCCAGTTTAAAATCACTATATGCTCTCCTACAGCAGAATTAATTAAATTTTTTGACAAAAAGTAAAAACTTCTTTCTTTTTATTTGTAAAAATATTGTTACACCAATTAAGTAGTTTTAACCAGTTTAAAAAAGTTGAAAATAAGACTTCCGAAAAAGTTTTCCGGGCAAAGCACTGAAGTCTTCCGGGCACACCCCTGAAGGGGCTCATGGGGGTATTGCAAAACCTTATAGAGGAAGAGAAACTACGTCTTATCCCCTCAATATTCCCACCATTAATACACTGTTTTGTGCTGTGGCTTCTGTCAATCCGTCAGAAGAAACGTTTTTGACTAAGTAAGGGTTTGTCGATGGACGTCATTGTACGTCGTATGTTAAAAACAAAAAATATATACCGTGCGTTATTAAAACGTTCCAAATGTATTGCGAAAAAAAAAAAAAAGAGATAGATAGATAAATATAAATGTGTGCGTGTGTGTTAGAGAGCACATTGGAACATATGAAGAACGCATCTGAACATACGAGAAACCATTGCTAAGAATATATATGGAATACGTGGAACGAACGTATTCGGAGCATATTTCTTGTGGTACAAAATTTGATCCGAATATGTTCCCAGCGTATTCGTACGAGTTACGGAAGTTTTCTTCAGACATTCCGAAAATGTTCCAATTCGAGGATACTTTCTGAACATATTTATTTAACAAGTAAAGCTTCGTCTGGAAAGCTTTTCAATTTGAGAATACTTTCCGAACATATTTATTTAGCGCGTATTTGGAACACGTTTTGAACATTTTCAAATACATTTGGAGCATTTTAAGAACACACGTTGAATGCTTGGTTTATTTTTTAACTTATTATTGAAGAGTTAGATTTTGGACGTTAATAACTTTTAGTATACGTCAAATCCCATTTTGGGGTCTATGTACACATCAGCTACCGTATATAAAATGCAATACATGAACAGGAGAACATAAAAGCAAATTACTGTTACTTTCCCTTCTTCTGTGTTCTCCAGCCCCCTCCCCTGTGACGTACCTGCCAGCAGGAAGCGCACGACATAAAGGCAGATGAACGTCTGCGCAGTCAGAATGAACGTCTGCGTAGCTCAGTTGGTAGAACGACTTGTTCCGGAATAAGCGGACTCGGGTTCGAATCCCGGCGTAGACCAAAAATGACGGAGAAATTTACTTCGTTATAATGGCGCCCGAACTATCCGGATGACCCGACCGTTCAAAATCTCGCAATGGTGTGATGTTATTTCCACACCGCGAGATATGAAAAATCAGAAAATCCCTTCTCCAGAAAAAAAAAAATAAATGTGTGTGACGTTGCATTCCACACACCAGATGGACTGGGAGTTCTCGAGTGCACGTTCTACAGCGGATGGCTGCCTGCAACGATTCATGGTCACGGCTGACCCGCGGGCCATGCCCCTGGCCCTCTTTCGGGGGGGGGGTGACGTACCTGCCAGCAGGACGCACACGACATAAAGGCAGATAGCAATCAGAATGAACGTCTGCGTAGCTCAGTTGGTAGAGCGACTTGTTCCGGAATAAGCGGACTCGGGTTCGAATCCCGGCATAGACCAAAAATGACGGAGAAATTTACTTCGTTGTACCCCTCTTAATGGTACAACGGGAAATTGGCATTGCATTTCACATTGTTCTAGTTCGGAATACATTATTTGGAACATTTGTATGCGTTCTAAAACAGGGGTAGGTATACAAACCGAAACTGCATCTCTTGTTGCTGAGCCGACCTTAGTGTGTTTAATATGATGATATGGTTACAAAAGTTTTACTTCTTCCAGACACTAGCAGCCGACGTTTACGACTCGAATAGATGCTAATTATATTTAGTTAAATTACATAGCGCAAAATTGTATGGTAAATTATGTTTTGAAAATCACAAAATTGCTATAATTATGTTAGCAATCAATGTCATTTTTAACCCCCCTCATACAAACATTGTATTTATTCCTCATTGTGGATTTCGGCACATACATGTCTCGCTTCCCCAAACACGAATGCCGAAATGCCACCGCTGTATTTAATTATATACTTTTTTTAAATATTTTCTGTTTTCTATATCAGATATATATTTTATTACATTTAATATTGAATTTTTATTTCAGTAAGCACTTTCAAGCCAACAAAACGAATCTGAAACCTAAGGGATCTGCACTTCCCTAACCTTTAAGCTGTGACTTCGTTCAAGATGTGCATTTTTTTTTTTTTTTTTATTTTGTGGAAATGTGAAAATCAGTGCTAACATATTGGTGAGATGGTGTCGTAAAGATTCAATTTTGCATGTTCCCCTCTTGTCTAAAACAAAGTTTTGAACCGGCGAATTTTGACCAAGAGCTAAAGAAGTGGCGAATGCTAATCTGTGGTGAAAATGCCGCACGAACACAAGGCACATTATTGGAAAACTGGTATGTATTTAATAGATTGCGGAATGTAGAGAATACCAAATATAAATAATTTATTTTTGTTTTATGTCTAGTTCACGGCCTAAAATATTGTAAACCTCAACACACCGTTACCATATTTAAACCATTATAAGTTTCCAACGGAATAATCTAATTAAAAATGAAATAAAATTTTGGAATCAGCTTCCAAAAGCCTTTAAAACAACATATCACTTGTCGATACGGGAAAAACATTTTCAGGTAGGGCCTACTATAGAATCAGGGTGGTGGGGGTAGCCCATATCTTCCATGGTATTCATGGCAGCCTATATTTTCCATGGTATTCATGGTAGCCTATATTTTCCATGGTGTTCATGGTAGCCTACATTTTCCATGGCATTCATGGTAGCCTATATTTTCCTCAGGGTCCTAGAAAATGTGGCCCAGGTCGGTCAAAAGGTTTAGGAGCTTATAAGGAACATACAGTTAGAGTCCACCAGCAGAGGAGCCACAATGTAGTGGGGCCCATTCAGGGTAGCCTATATTTTCCACAGGGTCCTAGAGAGTAAGTATGGAAAATTTGGTTCAGATAGGTCAAAGGGTCTAGGAGTTTATAGAAACATACATACATACAGACAGCCAGACATTTCATTTTGTATACATAGATTATAACCGGACTACTTAAGCATTAAAGAAGAAACTGTCAATTATAGCTTAATACTTTAAAATGCGTACAGTATAATAATTTGTATCACGCCATCCTGCAATGTAACATGCAACATCGGTCCTATTATGCAAACTTTCATCTCGATGTATGTAATAATTTACACTTTTGTATTTTGTAGTCTCTCACCATCATTTAACAGATTTATTTGGCCAAGTTCTCCTTTTGTATGTTTTCATCATTCGTAGAATATAGTGATAATTTCCATGTCTTGACGGTTGTATTCTGTAACAAGTATTGTAATAATATTTTCCTGTCTTGCATTGTAATGGCATCTAGTAATTTAAGTTGTTCATGTAATTTCAGTATTCAGCGCATTGTATATTACGTAGAAATTGCAGTACATACCTGTCTTCTTTGTATTATTAGTACAAAAAAAGCAGATGCATAAACCGTGTTCCAAAGTGGATTTTTCTTTATTTCTAAATAATCACTAAATCAAAGTATTGATCACTGTAATGATTAATGAAAACAATCACTTCTAGTAATCAACACTAACGTGAACTTTAGTCAGATTATTATTGGCATTACTTATACAGAATGCCCTTAGTTAATCAGGAGATCTTAGAAATTGGTTATACAACATCGGCGGAAACAATTGTTGCCACATATGTCAAAAGCGGATTACTGCATGCCGTTGACCGGTTTCGAGTATTCTATTCTCATCAGAGCGACTCCAAAAACAGCTCAAAACACGCATTTGCAGAACGAAATTACATATATATAACGAAATAATTTAGAAATCCTGTTCTTTTTCTCACGTATAACAAACATCGAATCATCTTTCTGCTTTTCTATGTTAGTGTTACTTTGCGTAGTAATACTTTAATTCTTATCCGAAAAATATGAGTAATTAGGCAGATTGACAATTTAAAAAAAAAGTTCTAATTTTGATATCTGCTTGATTAAAAAGCGGAAAAATAGTTTGATTTTCCATCTCGAAATGTAAAACTTTTGGAACACATGCGAGTGATATATATATGACACAGGATTCCCTACCACCTCAGCCGCGTAGCCTCACTTCCCCTAATCCATTTCCCCTAATTCCCATTTGCCCTAATCACGTTTACCCCAATGGCGTTTCCCCGAAATCGCTTTTACCCGAATTCCCATTTCCCCTAATTTCGTTTCCCCTAAATCTCATTTCCCCTAATTCACATTTGCCCTAAACACGTTTACCCCAATGGCGTTTCTCCGAAATCGCTTTTACCCGAATTCCCATTTCCCCTAATTTCGTTTGCCCTAATCGCGTTTCCCCTAAATCTCATTTCCTAATTCACATTTGCCCTAAACACGTTTACCCCAATGGCGTTTCCCCGAAATCGCTTTTACCCGAATTCTCATTTCCCCTAATTTCGTTTGTCATGATCTTGTTTCCCTTAATCTCGTTTCCCCTATTTCACGTTTGCCCGTATCAAGTTTTTCCTAATTCGCGTTTTCCTTATTTCGCGTTTGCCCTTATTCATGTTTGCCATAATTTTTATTAACCGAAATAAAACGGTGGGTCTTGATATCTCAAGAGAATTATTCTTTCCTTTCTTGTTGATGATGTCGATAACCATGCCAACAAAAGTGTAAAGAAGTGCACATGGTGAGGACCATTATACGGTTAGTCCTTAACGTAGCCATTGTATCCGTCACGCCCCCCCCTCCGCTGCCCTTCCTCACAGATAAAGTACTACATCGCATTAAACTGTTATTAAAGCAAGAGATAGTATTAAAAAGCATTCGCTAGAATTATGAACGCACCACTTTTTAAAGTTCTTAGCGTACTAGACCCCTCCCTTCTCCCCACTGTACGAGACTCTAAGCATGAGCCGTGGAAATGCCTTTTGCTAATTGAGTTCCCCCTTAAGAGTAGACGTCAGTTTGTCCAGTTTGAATGTTTTCTCAGTTAGCACCATCAGTGATTGGGTGTAGGAGAACTGGCCATCGGTGAACTGGCCACAAAAATTTTAACAGGCCATATAACAATTGCGTTTTCGACCGCTTCGTGGCCACGTTCTTGGAAGTTGGTTATCTGAATCACATAAAGTTTCCGTAATTGTCTTTTCTTAATTGCGATTATTAAAGTAATTCTTTAAAAAAAATGTTTGTGATCTACAACTGAACAAAAGATTTCAGGATTTACAAACTGCAAGTCTGCAATTAATTATCTGAGGGCATGTACTGCTTCACGAAACCTTTCGGGGGGGGGGGGGGTAACACCAAAAGTATAAAATATAAAGAATTTCTGGGGGGGGCACGCGTGTACAATGTTAAGTTAAACGAAATTTGTTTTGGATTTTCTGGATTTTTACACTGCCTGAAAATAAACATCTTTCCTTTTCTTTCTGTTGAACTTGAAACCCAAAAAGGATAAAGAAACATTTTTGTAATTAAAAAAAAAATTACAATGCCCCCCCTTTTTCATTCCTGAGTATTGATAGCGGCAATAAGGTGCAGAAAATCCTCTTTTCAAATTTTTACTGTCTGTAGCAGTGGCTTACGCCGATAGATCGTTTTCCGAACTTAAAATATGAAAAGTTATTTCTGATTAAACGTGAAACAGCAACGACTATTTTTTTTTTGTTAGTAATGAAAACAAAATTGCTACAGACTTAGACAATTTGGACATTTTTATAAAGTTTGTAACAAAAAGAAAAACAAAAGTTAATTTTACCTGAAACTACGTTTATTTGTGTGCTTTCTTAAAGCTTTAGTTTTTAATTTATAGGAAAAATAATTTCATTTATAATTTCATTTAATACGAAAACCAATTATTTCGAATTATATATATATATATTCTATTAAGAAGAGACTGAAGCAAAAAAAATTTTTTGACTCAAACCGAGTACAACATAGAAAAGGTTATGTATTGACCGGTGTGAGTAAAAAGAGAAAAAAAGAACAACTGAATGTAGAAAGTGTCGAGAATATTGAGCCTTGGCTTTATCAATTTCGGCTTTGCTCTTTAGTATATATATATATATAAGGGATAAAGATTAATGGAGGTTATCTAACTCACCTTCGTTTTGCTGATGACGTAGTCATTTTTGCAACTACCCCAACAGAGCTGCAGAGTATGATCCCGGAACTTGCTGACAAGAGTAAAGAAGTGAGATTAAAAATGAACTTTCAGAAGGCAAAAGTGATGTACAATGCTTTTTGCAAAAAATGAAAATTTATCGATTGATGGGGAAAGCTGGAGATAACCAATACCTACATTTATCTTGGACAGCAGATATCAAGAGAGGGCCACATTGATGAAGAAATTAATCAGCGTATAAAACTTGCCTGGAGAGCTTTTGGAAGAAACAGTATAATTTTCAAAAGCAATATGCCATTATGTCTTAAAAGAAAAGTATTTGATCAATGCATCCTTCCAGTGCTTATTAAGTATGGTGCAGAGACGTGGACTTTAACTAAAAGAGACATACAAAGACTACAGACAACTCAAAGATGCATGGAGAGGTGCATGCTTGGTGTAACCAGGAGAGATAAGAAGAGGAACTCGTGGATCAGAAAAATTACAAGAGTGGAAGACATCATGATCAGAGTTAAATCCCTGAAATGGCAATGGGCTGGACATACTGCCAGCAGGACAGACCATCGATGGACAGCCAAAATTTTAGATTGGTTTCCAAGGGACAGGAAAAGACCCAGAAGAAGACCACATGGGAGATGGGTGGATGAAATTAGAAAGTATGCGGGAGTAACATGGAGGAGACTGGCACAAGACAGACCGTTGTGGAAGAAACTTGGGGAGACCTTCGTCCAACAGTGTATTGATAATGTTTGGCAATGATGATGAGGATGATGATGTCGAATATATTTTCATTTGTTCGTATTAGTTTGGGAGACATTTTATTCGGGGTATTTTCATTTGCATCTTAAATATTTTGGGATACCCCATAAAGAAATCCAGAATGCGCCACTGAACTCTTGGTAACATGTGATTGACCCAGGTAAAGTACTTTTATATGTCGGAACAAAGCGTTTACAAGGCCCGTTGTGATTGGGGTGTAGGAGAACTGGCCATAAAAATTTAAGGGGAAGTATAAAAATTGCGTTTTTTGACCGCTTCGTGGATACCACCACCAGAGGTTGGTTATCTGAGTCATATAAAGTTTCCGTAATTGCGTCTTTTCTTAATTGCGATAATTAATGTAATTCTTTATAAAAATGTTTATGATCTACAACTCAACAAAAGATTCCAAGGTTTACAATGTACGCACAAGTCTGCAAATTATCTGAGGGCATGGGCTGAGTGCTGACTCAGGAAACCTGGTGGTGGGGGGGGGGGGATACCAAAAGTGTAAAATATAAAAAATTTTAGGTCCGATCGGGAAATTGAAATTTTCAGTAATTACAAGCTACAACTCGACACATTATCTGAGGGCATGTGCCTACTCAGAAAACCTGTCGGGGGGGGGGGGGGGATATTCCAAAAGTGCAAAACATCATAAAGAATGTCTGGTCCCATCAGGAGATTTTTAGCATTTAGAGCCTACAAATCAACAAATTATTTTGAAGGCATCTGCTGCCTCAGGAGGCCTGTCGGGGTAAGAGGGGGGTAACACCAAAAGTATAAATTACAAAGAACTTCTGATCAAGTCGGGAGATTTTCAGCATTTACAACCTACATCGCAACAAATTCTCTGAGGGCATGTGCTGACTCAGGAAACCTGTCAGGGGAGGGGATTAATACCTAAAATATAAAACAAAGTATTTCTGGTTGTAAATGGTGAAAATCTCCCGAACGGATGAGAAATTTTTTATATTTTACACTTTACACTTTCGGTATTACCCCTCCCCCTCCCTGACAGGTTTCCTGGGTAGGCCCATGTACTCAGAAAATTTGTTGAGTTACAGCTTGTAAACGCTGAAAATCTCCCGATTGAACTGGAAATTCTTGATATTTCATATTTTAGGTTCCCCCCCCCCCCCCGACGAGTTTCCTGGGTTTGCACATACCAGCAGAGAATTTGTTTAGCTGTAGTCTATAGACCTAGAAAAATATCGTAAATAAGAAAATACGAAATTATGGACATTTTATGTGTGTCAGATATCTCGGGAGACCTAGCCACGGAGCAGTCTAGAACGCAATTTTTACACGGCCCCTTAAATTTTTTATGGCCAGTTCTCCGCTTTGTCTTTTGCCCGAAAATCATGGAAATGTCTAAATTTTTTACTGAAAATGAAATATTAAAAAAAAAATATTAACAATAGTTTCTCAAGTAGTGGGGAATATAGCCACGCGAAATTTGTTTATGAGGAACAATTTTATGGCACTGAAATTCCAATGTGTCCAGTTCTCCGTGTAGCCAGTTCTAAGGTGGCCACTTCTCCGTGCCCGTTGTGGGGTTGTGATTGATAGGGAAATTTTATATCAAGTTTGTTAAAACATGTAAAATTCTACTCAAGAATAACAGACTTACTTTGCCGGTAATAGGTATAATCAATATTTGATTCTAGCTGCAATACATCGAATATTTGATCCGATATTAAAAGAAAATATTCTGCACACGACATCTTCCCTCTGAACTACAGTCGGATGGCGGGAGTTTTTACAGGGCTTGGGGCGAAATTTTATTGCGGGCCCAATTCATTGTTGGCACTAGGAAATAAATCTCATATTTTAATAAAGTCGTTACGTGAAAAATGTCCTCAAAGAACACACACGATGTGAAATTCACAAATTTTGACGGTGACAACGAATCCTCATCCCTCTACTCCAGAGCCGAATGCTTTACCAATTAAGCTACACCGAAAGAATTTATTTTTGCAACTTCTACGTCTTGACATGTGCTTCACCTCTGCAGTATGTCATAAAGAAAACTATTATAAAGAAAGTTCAGAGATAGAGAGAGAGAGAAGAGGGAGGGAGACAGAGAAAGAGAGAGAGAGAAGAGGGAGGGAGGGAGGGAGGGAGAGAGAAGAGGGAGGGAGACAGAGAAAGAGAGAGAGGGAGAGTAAAAAGTGTTGATATCTACGATTTTCTTTCTGGGGAGATGAGGTTGAAATTGTATTATGACTTATAAAAACTTCCTTACAAAATGATAAAAAAAATACCTGCATAGCGAAATTTTTTGAATTGCGAATATTTTAGTGTAGGAATTAATAAGGATCCCTCTAAAATAAATTCGTACAAATAGTTGTTTTCCCCCTGATACCTGGTTTTAGTGATTGATTTTTAATGCAAAGTGGAGCAAGTGACAAATTAGCGACTTTTTAAACTTTTAACGCGCTCATATATGATTTTTTTTTTAATTTACAGTAATGTTTTTAAAGTCACTGAATAAATGGCTTCTATATGTAACCCGAAATTAACTTTGATGTTGTTCTTTTTATTTCTTTAAATTTAAGTATCTGGTTTGCACGCAAATTGTTAAATACATAAAAGTAAGGGCCACAAAATGATGAAATTTAATTTGCCATTTATCAATGCGGAAAATAGAAAAGTAGTTTCAATAATCACTTAAAATCCCCAAATTTAAGTATTTGTACGGCGAAGGACGATAACCTATTCGAAAATGGAGGGATTGTAAACGAAAAAAAAAACCTTTTGAAAATAACTTTTTAAGGGCTTCGCACCCCAAAACTTACACACAAAGGAAATAATTGTTAAAAATTCTACCAAAAGTGATTTTTTTCCTAAACTGCGGAGCCCCTTGAAGGCATGGGGCCCGGGACGCAGAGAGAGATTTCCTACCTGAGGTTGAGAGACCCGAACCCTCAGCGCTCTGCGCCTTTTGTCAGGTGAAAAAGAAGAAGATAACATATTTGGGAACATATTTCCCTGATAGAACAGCATGAAAGAAAAGTACAGAAATATTAGAGCAAAAGAAATATACGGTTTCTTTTTTTTTTTTTTTTTTTTTTAATTGGAGGTTTAACGACCACCGTGCCGCCCGCTGGCGCAGTGGTCTAAGCGATGGCCTCTGATCATTCGTCCGTAAGGGGTCCGGGTTCGAATCCTGGTGAGGCATGGATGTTGTGTTTGTCTTACGGCACTGGCTCTCTCCCTTCCCTGGAACCAGTGACCCTAAATTAGGGACAGGCGACTGCTTATAGCCCATTGAGTTGCTCACAGTGGTCGTTAAACCTCCAATCAAAAAAAAAAAAAAAACGACCACCGTGAGCAACTCAATGGGCTATAAGCAGTCGCCCGTCCCTAATTTAGGGTCACTGGTTCCAGGGAAGGGAGAGAGCCAGTGCCGAAAGACAAACACAACACCCATGCCTCACCGGGATTCGAACCCGGACCCCTTCGGACGAATGATCAGAGGCCATCGCTTAGACCACTGCGCCACCGGGGCGGCAAGTATACGGTTTCCCGTTAAGTATTGAAGTTGTAAGCTACCCTACATACTTACCTGCAACAAATCAGTCGAAGCAAGCTATCCCGCAGACAACGCCAGGCCTCAGGGAATCGGCGGTAAGGCCCGGAAAAAGGGGTGCCTAAAAAAAAGAGTAGAACCACAAAAAAATCCTACAGATAAACACCCAGTTTTCTCACAAAAACCCTGTGTTGCAAGGCACCTTAAAGCACACAGTTATCGTTTGCTCAGTTCCCGTGTAGGAGTCGGCTTTTCACCTCGCTTCTCAGGAATTTTTTTTTTTTTTTTTTTGTTTTTTATCACTGGCTGGAGGGGAGTTTGGTACTTTATTAATTATTTTAAACCATAGTACCGTGTTTCTGGGCCAGTCTCATATATGTGGACTGCAATATTTCTCTTTGCAAAACAGAGTACGGCCCTTAAAAGAGCCCTTTTTTTTTTTTCATTTAACAAGGTTTCTTCACATGAGTGAAGTATGTTTGCAAAACCGAGTACGGCTCTTAAAAGAGCCCCTTTTTTTTTATTTAACAAGATTTTTTCACATGTGTGAAGTATATTTGCAAATCAGAGTACGGCCCTTAAAAGAGCCTTTTTTTTTTTTTTTTTTAACAAAAATTCTTCTTAGGTGAGAAATACCCTCTAAATACTAGTCCCAATTATTGTTATTTTTTTTTTGCTAGGGTAGCTGTGAATTGGGTTCATTTCTGGAACTTTATTCAAGATAGTTTTTGGCCTTTTATAACTGTCAGTTTCGTTGACAATATAGTTAATGGCCTCTCTGACTAGAGGATTAGGATGAATCTTAGCTTTTTCATAGTATCTATTAGCTAAGTCATACATCGTGTAATGGATAGAATTAATATTTAGCATGCTTCGGATAGCATGGTTTGAAGTTCTTCCATCAAGTCCAACCATATAACGTAGGGTTTTATTTTGGAATGAGGTAATGTTATTTTTCTGCTGTTTGTTGCAGTTACCCCAGATAGGACAGGCATAAGTAATAACAGGGCTGATACAGGCTTTCCATATCAAAGTTTTGTTTTTCCTGCTAAGCCTTTTATTTTTTATTATTGGCTGGAGACTTCCTCTGATCTTAAGAGATTTGGACAGAGTTTCTTTAATATGCTTCTTCCAGTTTAGGTTGTGGTCCATTAAAAGTCCTAAATATTTAACATCATTTACCCAAGGTATTTTTTTTTATACATTTCTATTTCAAAGTCTGGATTGTGATTGCATTTAATCTTAGAAAATAGAATTGCTTGATTTTTTTCGGTATTGATTTTGATTTTCCAATCTAAGAAATATTTCTCAAGTTGTTCAACATAATGTTGCAACATGAAAGTTGCTTGATTTTTATTTTTTGAAGTATAAGCGAGTGCAGTGTCATCAGCATAGAGAGCTGTAGTCAGATTCCTGTTATTATAGTTGGGAAAGTCTGACGTAAAGATAGAGTACAGCGTTGGTGCGAGTACACTGCCTTGCGGTACACCAGCTTCGATTTTTTTAACGATTTTTTCCCATTGATTTTTACACAGAATGTTCTGTTAGTGAGGTACGATTTGATTATATGTATAATCCAGGGTGGGAAATCATGCCCTATTAGCTTGTAGATAATTGCCTCATGTGGGCATTTATCGAATGCTTTTGCCACATCCAGAAATATGGCTGCTGTGTGTTCTTTTTTTATAATTCCTTCAGCACATTTTTCAGTTATTCTAGAGAGTTGGTGCACCGTGGAGTGTTTATCTTTAAAACCTCCTTGAATAAATGGAATTACTGGGAATTCCTCACAGAATTGGTGCATTCTAATAAGAATTATTTTTTCAAAGATTTTTCCCATGGTTGGGAGCAACGAAATCGGTCTGTGATTTTCAGGAATTGCCGGGTTTTTACCTGGCTTGGGTAATAGTATTACCTCTGCTGTCTTCCAAACATCAGGGAAATAATTTAATTTAATGGCACAATTGTATATTTTAGTAAGGGTTTGCACATACTCTTCCGGTAATGTTTTCATAATTTTATTATTTATGCCATCATTGCCTGGTGCCTTTTTATTTTTAAGATTATTAATATGAAACCTAACTTCCCTTTCACTGATGGGTAGTGGTTTTTCAAAGTCAGGAGGAACAAAAAAATTTTTTGGCCCTTAAAAGGCCCTTTTTATTTCTTATCTTTCCAGTTTCTGGCGTTCCGGACCCGTGAGAGGTCGTAGCACCTTTAACTTGTCTATCGGACGTAAAAGAGGCCGTAGCATTTACTACTTTTGGCTGCTGTTTTCTATGCCTTGTTCTTCTATTTTTTTTAAAAGAGCCTTTCTGTTTGCTTTTAATTGGGGATGTTAACACAGGTTTTTTTTTACTAGTAAATTCTTCGTAGAGTTGTACACTTTGGGTGGTGACTCTAGAATTTTCTACATCCTCCGCATGTACAAAATAAGTATCCAGGGCCTTTTTCATTTTAATGGCTACATCAGTGTCAGGGATATCATTTATTTCAAACTGTTTTTCTAGTGAGTTTGCAAAAATTTCTGCTTTTTCTTCGTCAGTTCTAACTACCGTCCCATCTTCTTTTTGAAGGGGTGGGAGTAATTTGACATTTTTATTTTACAAGCTCGACGTAAGATTCCATAGAGTCATTTTGTTTTTTTTATCCGAATTTTCAGAGTAGTCAATATGAGCTTTCTCTAATACTTGACCCCATGACCCATTCTCGAATTTTCTGATTTCTCTTTTAATTTGTCTATTTATGCAGCAATAAAGGTCATAGAACGTTTTATTTCTTGTTCTTTGCCACTTGCTTCGGTACCTATTTTTTTCTTTTATAAGTTCGGACTTTTTACTCTTTAGCAGGAGTTTGACATTCTTCCTTAATTTTTTTAATGGCGAGGTTAAAGAGTTTAATAGCTCTGTCAGTTTCTTCCTTGCTATTACAGTCTCCAATTACTGGGGGTGGCACTAATTTAATTTTCTCTTCAAATTGCCTGAAGTTAGTGACCATTTTGGGTGCTACCGTCACAGTTTTATCAGTATACAGCTGGAGGTGAACTGGATTGTGGTCAGAGGAGAGCGTCGCCGCAGTGTAAATTACAAAGTAATATTTATTATTCTTCAGGAGGGCAAAATCTAGTATGTTGCTAGTTCCTCTGAGCGCCGTTCTTGTGGGTTCAGATAGCGCCCCCAAGTCAATGTTTTTGTTTAACAGATATCTGAAAATATATTGTTTCCGGGATGTAAGGTCAGGTGATGCGTAACACCACAGCCTCTCCTTGACAAATGTCAACCCCGCCTTCTCGTGGTACATCCTGTTCCCACTAAAGGGGCTCTGACGACCGCCAATAGCGGTATAACTATACCATCGGGATTAGAGGAAATGCTATCCCACACTCACCAACCCGCTTGGCCAGCGTAGTGAGTTATGGCCAAACCCCCCAAAATGACTCCACAACTTAAATCTTGGCCCTCAGTCTCCGGCAGCTGGAATGTACCTGGCCAAGGCAGCGGCCAGTGCGACATGAAGGCAGAGGGTGCTAAGAATCCCCGGAGGACCGGACTAGGCTGCCATCTGATGCTGACCTTGGCTACGTACAACGGACGCTCCCTATCTTCTGATTCAAAGCTTCTTGAATTGGAAGAGGAACTACAAAGGATCAAGTGGGACATCGTCGGGCTAAGTGAGGTAAGGAGAAAAGGAGAAGATCTCATTGAACTGAAAAGTGGACATCTCTTCTACTATCGTGGGACAGATACTGGCAGAACTAGTGGTGTTGGATTTATAATAAACAAGAAACTGAAGGATAAAGTTGTAGAAGTTGAAAGTTCCTCTGACAGAGTTGCACGACTCGTTATCCAACTCTCGAGAAGATACCAGGCTCAGATTATTCAAACTTATGCACCCACCACAAGTCATGCTGAAGAAGAAATTGAAGAATTTTATGAGGAAATTCGTGATCTAAATAATAAAGGTAAGCAGCACTTGAAGATAATTATGGGAGATTTCAATGCAAAAATAGGGCAACAGAATGAAACTTCAGTAGGTAAATTCGGTCACGGCAACAGAAACCAGCGTGGAAATACTCTCGTAGAGTTTGCAGAGGCAGAAGGGTTTTTCATCTTGAACTCCTTTTTCAAGAAAAAGCCACACAGGAAATGGACATGGAGACATCCAAATGGGACGACAAGTGAAATTGATTTTATTATGTGTAACAAAAAATTCGTCATAGAAGACTGCAGTGTGCTAAACAAGTTCAACACAGGCAGTGACCATAGATTGGTGAGATGTAAGATGCACCTCAACACTAAACTCGAACGTAGCAAGCTCATAAGACAAACAAAATGTATTGACATAACCAAGCTTAAAAAACACCATAATACCTTCAAATTGGAACTGAAGAACAGATTCTATGCTTTAGAAGGCCTAGCATCGGAAGAAGTGGATATTTCTGAAGTTAACAGAAAAGTAACCAAAGCTCTTATGGAAACAGCAACAAAATTAGCTGGGTCTAAGAACAAGTTGCATGTGAACAAATTATCAGGAAAAACCAAAATGTTGATGCAAAAAGAAGAGTGATGAGGTCAACTAAAGAAGATGTGACTTCCAAAGTGGAATATATAGAGCTATGCAAGACAGTACGAAAAAGTATCACTGAAGACGTAAGGAAATTCAACTGTGAACTAGTAAGGAAAGCAATTGAAAACAACCAAAGCCTTAAGATACCAAAGGGACATCTCAGTAAGGGGAAAAAACAGATTATGGCACTGAGAAAAGAAAATGGTTCTGTAACAAGAAATAGAGGCGAAATTTTGACAAGAGTGAAAGATTTCTACTCCAAATTATATGAAAGGGATGATACATGTACTCCAGACATCATGAAAGGTACCAGTACCAGAGTTCTTCCAGTCCTTCCAGCAGAAGTTGCACATGCAATCAAGAACATGAAGCGGGGAAAAGCTCCAGGAGAAGATGGAATTACTGTAGACATCATACAAGAAGCAAGTGGAGAAATCGAAACAGTACTCGCCCAAATTTTTACTCGATGCCTTAATGAAGGGAAAATTCCTGAGGATTGGAACAACGCTACAATGATCTTGCTACATAAAAAAGGTGACATTGAGGATCTCAGGAACTACAGACCTATCAGCCTCCTATCAGTGGTTTATAAAATCTTCACTAAAGTTCTTTCACACCGCTTGAAGGTGACACTGGACATGGCTCAACCGAGAGAACAAGCTGGATTCAGGAGTGGCTACAGCACAATAGATCATATCCACGTACTGAGAGAACTAATTGAAAGAGCGAGGGAATATGAGCTTCCATTGTGCATGGCTTTTATCGATTATGAAAAAGCCTTTGATTCGGTGAAACCATCAGCAGTTGCAATGGCTCTGAAATCTTGCGGTATTGAAGATGCATACATTAATATTATTAATAACATCTATTAAAATGCAAGTGCAAAGATTCGGCTGTTTGAAAATACAACACACATAAAAATTGGAAAAGGAGTGAGACAAGGTGACACCATATCTCCGAAGCTCTTTAATGCCACATTGGAAAATGTCTTTCAATCACTGAACTGGGAAAACAAAGGGATAAAGATTAATGGAGATTATCTAACCCACCTTCGTTTTGCTGATGACATAGTCATTTTTGCAACTACCCCATCAGAGCTACAGAGTATGATCCAGGAACTTGCTGACAAGAGTAAAAAAGTGGGATTAAAAATGAACTTTCAGAAGACAAAAGTGATGTTCAATGCTTTTACAAGAAATGAAGATTTATCGATTGATGGAGAAAAGCTGGAGATAACAGACACATACGTTTATCTTGGACAGCAGATATCAAGTGAGGGTCACATTGGTGAAGAAATTAATCGGCGTACAAAACTTGGCTGGAGAGCTTTTGGAAGAAACAGCATAATTTTCAAGAGCAATATGCCATTATGTCTTAAAAGAAAAGTGTTTGATCAATGCATCCTTACAGTGCTTACGTATGGTGCAGAGACGTGGACCTTAGCTAAAAGAGACATACAAAGGCTGCAGACAACTCAAAGCAGCATGGAGAGGTGCATGCTTGGTGTAACCAGGAGAGATAAGAAGAGGAACACGTGGATCCGAAAAATGACAAGAGTGGAAGACATCATGATCAGAGTTAAATCCCTGAAATGGCAATGGGCTGGACATACTACCAGAAGAACAGACCATCGATGGACAGCCGAAATTTTAGATTGGATTCCAAGGGACAGGAAAAGACCCAGAAGAAGACCACATGGATGATGGGTGGATGAAATTCGAAAGTATGCGGGAGTGACATGGAGGAGACTAGCACAAGACAGACCGTTGTGGAGGAAACTTGGGGAGACCTTCGTCCAGCAGTGGATTGATAATGGTTGACAGTGATGATGATGATGATATTGTTTCCACTTTTATTAGCTCTAGGACAGTACCAATAGCGGTGTTTACTATTAAAATCTCCCGCTATGACCGTAGGAATATTTTCCTCGAAAAGATTATCTAGAGCTTCCCTGGTAATAGTGTGTTTGGGATGATTGTATAGCGCCGTAAATTTAATCGGGTTATTTTTTGTTTTAATAATAACCGAGTGCGCTTCCATGCCATCCTCTGTGCTGCATGTCGCTTCACTTTGCTCTAGTTTATCTCTCACTGCAATCAAAATTCCCCCACTTTGGGAGGTTTTGTCTTTTCTGTAAACCTTGTAGTTGGGAATTTTGAATTTAATTCTGTCCATTAGCCAGGATTCATTAATTAGCGCAATATCAATTTTTTGTATTTTAGTTAGGCTAAGAATTCTCTATGCTGCCTCTTGATGCCTTGCTCATTCCAAATTAATATGGTAAGTCCATTTGTTTCAGAGGAAAAAATTTCATCCTCCGGTTTTTTTTCATCATTTTTTACTGTGTCAATTTTATTTGTATTGCTGTTACTCTCGATAACTTGGTCAGTATTACAATTGATTGCTTCCTTGTTTTTGACCAGTTTGGCAGCTAATTCTGCTATTTTATTGATGGTCAATTCACCATTTTTTTGTTTTTTATCTGTTTCTCCATTTATTTTTTTTCCCGTAAGTTTCTCACTCGTGGACATTCCTTTAACTTTTTTAATTAATAGGTCAATTTTGCTTTCTTCCTCAGAGAAGGAAGGAAAGGTTCCACTAAGAGGGCGTTTTTCTTCCTCAGAGAAGGAGGGAAAGGTTCCACTAAGAGGGCGTTTTTCTTCCTCAGAGAAAAAGGGAAAGGTTCCACTTTGAGTGTGTTTTTCTTCCTCAGAGAAAAAGGGAAAGGTTCCACTAAGAGGGTGTTTTTCTTCCGCAGAGAAAATGGGAAAGGTTCCTCTAACAGGGCCTTTGCTTTTTTTATTTAAGCTGTTTTTCTCTACGGCTATGCTGCTAACAGTAGAACTATCTTGGGCACTAGTAACAGCATTTACCCGAAGCATTTCTTCATCGTTGTTATTAGCATACTGCAATTGAGCATCTTCATTGCAGTTAATTTGTTTTGCCTCTTTAATTTCTTTGCTAAGCCTGCCAGCAAAATATTTTGGTTTTTCCACGGTTGGAGTAACCAGTTTTTTTTTGCTTATGCGTAGCATTTTCATCTAAATTTTTATCAACATCAACAATCAATTTCTCTATCACTTTTGTGTTTTGGAAATTTTTTTTGCGATGTTTTTTAATTTTTTCTTTTTAGCACAGAATTCTGTACCATGCTCTTAAAAGGGCCTTTTTTTTTTTCCTCAGAAACAGAAATGCTCTTAAAAGGGCCTTTTTTTCTCTTCTCGCCTAGATATTTGTCAACATCAGCAATCAATTTCTCTGTCACATTTGTGTTTTGGAAATTTTTGCGATGTTTTTCAATTCTTTCTTTTAGCACAGAATTCTGTACATTGCTTTTAAGGACAACTTTTTTTTCTCTGTGTAATAAATTAATGTTACGCAAGTATTTATTTGTATCATTTTTCATTAATTCTGTGTCATTTACAGCATCCTTAATTTTTGAGCTTAACTTATGCTCGTAAGATGACTGAGGTTGTTCTTTTTTTCAACACTTTTTGTGTTTTGTATTTGCACAGTTATTTTTTTGAAAAAAGGACTCGGCCCCAAAAAGGGCCGTTTTTTTTTTACAAACTGACGTGGATTCACACCAGATTCCTTGCAAAAGCCTGACGCCGAAGCCGTCTCAGGTCTGTTTTCCATAAAACCTTCCTCTTGGGTAAGGTTGTCCGGATTTTTCTCGGACTTTTCATAAATCATATCGGGTATTTTCTCAGATATTCCATCGCCCGGGCATCCCACCGGTGTTTTAATGATATCTGAAAATTTTACAAATATCCCATCGCCCGGGCATCTCTCCGGTGTTTTAATGATATCTGAAATTTTATCAGATATCCCATCGTCCGAGCATCTCTTCGGTGTTTAAATGATATTTGCAATTTTTTCAGATATCCCATCGCCCGAGCATCTCTTCGGTGTTTTAATGATATTTGTAATTTTTTCAGATATCCCATCGCTCGGGCATCCCACCGGTATTTTTTCATATCTGATAATTTCTCAGATATTATGTCTGGAATTGGCACAGACATACAAGAAGAGTCATCGACAACTTTTTTGTCAGATGACGTGCCTAGATTTTTCTGAGGCACAGAATAGGAAATTTTTTCACTTACCAATCTTCTTCTTGTTCTTCTGGTTCTTTTTTGGATACTATTACATAGTTCCGGCGGAAGGTTTTTAATTCTTCTAGATCTTCTTGGATCTGGTTTTTCAGTTGACTCTGGATTTCCCGTGAAAGTGGTTGATGAACGGGAAACGACATCACTTTTCTTGGCGTCAGGCTTTTGCTCTACAACATCAGAACTTGAAATTCTCTTAATTTTTACGATGGGCTGGAAGCTGAAACGAAAAGAAGTGGATTCGAGAAAATTTTAATTGAGCTTTGAAAAAAGCTTAACAACTAAAAGATCCCCTAACCGGACTGATTCGGATAGACTGGTAACCCAGAAACTATCTAATCGAGAACAAGACGAACGGCCGACGACGACGAAAAGCTTGCACTGAAGTTCACTCGCAGGAGCTCACACGATGTGCGACCTTCCTGCACGGGATACAAAGGGCAACTGAGATATAATGATATAATGATAATGAATATGAGGGGCCCGGGACGAAAGCTCCAGTTGCCCTTATGGTCCAGCCGGCTTTGCTCTGTACTGTGGATCAAATTTAGATCTTTGCTGAATGACTGATTAGAGCAGACGTGTCGTTGTTGATAAGCCCCATTCCTTTTCCGTAGAGCTAAAACTAACGGGGGACGCAATTGTTTAGACACGGGAACATCCTGTGTGACTTTGTAACATTGCTTCTGGGAATAGTGAACATTCGAGTTTTGGCCTTCCCGATGTTTTGAATGTTCTTAGATTCTACTTACGGATATTTCACTTACAAAACACGGGACCTAGAAACGACAGCCGCGGCCAGGAATAACAAGACGCTGAACGCGGTTCCTTTCGCAGCATGAAACTGGTACTCTCTATGAAAATAGCGCCACAGAATACGTGATAATGTGCCTACATTATCGTTATTTTTTTCTATATTTTTACCAATTAACAAAACAACGGGAATAAAAAAAAAAATTAAGTTTTATTTTTGGTATTTTGAGGCCCCTTCGATTCCGAAGCCCCAAGGGCGCGTTTCCTGCGCCTGTGTGGTGATCCGCCCCTAGTAGGGGCTATTTAAAGTTTTGTACTCGAGTAAAAGCGCAACACAATAAACTTGACTTTCTGTGAAAATTTTATGCATATGAGCACGGTTGGGGTTCATTGAAAATTGATAAAAAGGCTTAAGGCCTGTTTATTAATTTGTTTGCCTGTGTAAAAATGCAGTACCGTAACCTTGGCATGTTATCGAAACCTTACGAATACGTCGAACTAAAATTCCTTAAAAAAGGCTAGGTCTAAGGTCTTGCAATTAAGGTTTTGTGACAGAGTAAAGGTGCAACATTAATAACTTGACATGTTATGTTAACTTTGTGAATATGAGCACAACGGATTAAAAATTTCAAGAAATCGCCTTTGGGATTAATGTGTTGTAGCAGAGTAAAAGTGTAACATTATCTTTATTTTCTATATAAACCATACTACGTGCTGAAATGGCCCAACTATATATACGTGTACTTCAACCATATACCGAAGCGCGGACACGGTGAAACAAAAGTGCGATTTTGTACGGTCCCTTAAAATTTTGTGGCCAGCCCACATGTAATAGGACACGTCGATGTCAAAAACGTACTTTTCACACGGCTCCATGACAGATAGCAATGGACACGTCGCAATCTTTTTTTTTTTTTTAGTTGGGAGGTTTAACGACCACCGTGATCAATTCAGTGGGCTGTAAGCAGTCAGCAGTTCCTAATTTTGGGTCACTGGTTCCATGCAGGGAAGGGGGAAAGCCAGTGCCAGAAGTCAAACGCAACGTCCATGACTCACCGGGATTTGAACCCGGACATTTCTCGGACTCGTGATCAGAAGCCAGCGCATAGACCACTGCGCCACCGTAGCGGCTCACGTTGAAATCAACTATGTAATTTTCATACGGCCCCAAACGCTCTTATTTTTTTTTTTTTGATTGGAGGTTTAACGACCACCGTGAGCAACTCAATGGGCTATAAGCAGTCGCCCGTCCTTAATTTAGGGTCACTGGTTCCAGGGAAGGGAGAGAGCCAGTGCCGTAAGACAAACACAACATCCATGCCTTCTCGGGATTCGAACCCGGACCCCTTACGGACGAATGATCAGAGGCCAGCGCCTTAGACCACTGCGCCACCGGGGCGGCCAAACGCTCTTATGGACATACTAATGGAACTGGATGCAAAGAAATCATGAATGTAATTTGTACTAGCAGGGTGGTATTTCCCGGATAAATATTACTATCTGTGGAATCACCAAGTTCAGCGGGTGAAAATTAATGAATGAAAAAGATATTCCTGTAATTTTCCAGTAAACTTATCTTTAATTTTTTTATTTAGTCAATTTAATTTTATGAAACAAAAAAGAAAGGAAGAGGAATGGAAATACTTATCTCCGAGGAGACATCTATATAGAACTGCCGTACATCTGGCTTGTGCTTCTGATAAACCGCGACACTGAAATGCAATGCACCTGTGTGATGTCGCGTGCATGCGACTTGATATTGATAATCTTTTTCTTACCGTTTTAAATTTTGAATATCTGGAACTCTCTATTTACATTACATTGTATTTCTGCCTGATAAGCCGCCCGTTGGTGGTGAAAGCTAACGTTTATTAATTTTTGATTTTAATACACCATTAACCGGATATTTTTGCACTTTATTGTTATCTACGGTCTTACACTTAGACCGTAGGTTGGGTATTGGAGTGCTGAATTGTGTTGCAGATCTGAAGAGTAAAAAATTGAACTTTTAACGAAAATTTTGTAAGGGGGCCCCTTGATCGCGGGCCCCGACCCGTTCCCAAAACCATCAGCGGTCCTAAGAGTACCGTGAAATAGTATCTCAAATTTGGTGGTTCGAAATTGAAAACTGTAGATTTTACGAAAATTTTGTAAGGGCCCCCTTGACCCCGACCCGTTCCAAACACCGCCTACGGTCTAAGTTAGAGCACCATGAGGTAGTATACAAAATTTGGTGGTTCTAAATTGAAAACTGTAGATTTTACGAATATTGCGTATGAGGGCCCCTTGACCCCGGGCCCCTTACCTTTCCAAAAACCGTTTACTGTCTAAGTTAGAGCACCATGAAGAAGTATACCAAATTTGGTAATTCTAAATTGAAAACTGTAGATTTTACGAATATTGCGTATTGGGGCCTCTTGACCCAGCGCCTCCCTACCTTTCAAAGCAAAACCCGTCTACGGTCTAAGTTAGAGCACCATGAGGAAGTATACCAAATTTGGTGGTTTAAAATGGAAAACTGTAGATTTTACGAATATTGCGTATGGGGGCCCTTGACCCCGGGCCCCCTACCTTTCCAAAACCGTCTATGGTCTAAGTTAGAGCACCATGAGATATTATACAAAATTTGGTGGTTCTAAATTGAAAACTGTAGATTTTACGAATATTGCGTATTGGGGCCCCTTGACCTAGGGCCCCCATACCTTTCAAAGCAAAACCCGTCTACGGTCTAAGTTAGAGCACCATGAGGAAGTATACCAAATTTGGTGTTTCTAAATTGAAAACTGTAGATTTTACGAATATTGCGTATTGGGGCCCCTTGACCACGGGCCCCTTACCTTTCCAAAAACCGTTTACTGTCTAAGTTAGAGCACCATGAGGAAGTATACCAAATTTGGTGGTTCTAAATTGGAAACTGTAGATTTGTCGAAAATATTCTATGGGGGCCATCGACCCCTGGCTCCGACCACTTCCAAAAACCATCTACCGTCTAAGTTAAAGCACCATGAGATAGAATACCAAATCTGGTGGTTTTAAATTGAAAACTGTAGATTTTACCATAATTTTGATTGAGTGGGCCTGGACCCCGGGCCTGGGCACTGTTGGAAAAGCGGTACGGTTAACCCCAATTTCTACCAAAATTTAATCAGGACATCAATTTCTATGAAGTCCCCTCCCCTTTAAATATACTTTTTTTGCAATTCATCAAAAGCTATCGAAAGCAATTTATTTAAGGATTACTGCGATGTTATGGTACCACGATGTTTTGCCCTGCGATGTTATGGTGCCGCGATGTTTTGACTTGCGATGTTATGGTGCCACGATGTTTTGACCTGCGATGTTTTAGTACTGCGATGTTATGGTACCGCGATGTTTTGACCTGCGATGTTATGTCGGCGATCATATGTCGTGCGATGTTTTGACTTGCGATGTTATGTCGTAGACCCCTTTGCTGTACTTGCCCATAAGCCATTTAATGTTCGGATGTTTTCTTTGCGACAATGGTTACCTTCAGTTTTTTTACCCGTACAGTCGGAATGCGAAAGGAGGTAAATAGAGAGTGTACTTTATTGGTAGGGGAAATTTTTGAGTTTTTATATCAATATGACTTCATGGACTTGTGACTTATCTTCCAAAATACCTTTACTCTATATACAAGGTCTGTCCGGAAAGTAATGAGACTCATTCAATAACAGACGTTTAGTTAAAGTTATACTTACATAACATTAAAATTCCTTGAAATAACATCCTTGAGCATCCATACACCGCTGCCAGCGGTCCTGCCATGCCGCGCAGCTTGCCTGGAAGTCGGGAACAGGGATTGCTTTCACAGCACTGGTCGCGGGCAAACTGCCACGTTTGTAACAGTCCCAAAATGGAATCCTTTCAGGCTAGATTTGAGCCGGGGAAACAAAAAGAAGTCAGTTGGGGCCATGTCTGGGCTGTATGGAGGTTGGGGCAGCCTCGCCACGTTGTGTTTTGCCAGAAACTCTCTCACTCTCAGAGACTCATGGCTCGGCGCATTATCGTGGTGAAGAATCCAAGTGTTGGTGATATCCGGGTGGACGCGCGCAACTCTGTTCTTCAGCCGTTGAAGCACTTCCACGTAAAATGCAGCTTTGACTGTTTGTCCGGGTGGTACGAACTCCTTATGGACAACACCTTTACAATAAAAGAAGACAATGAGCATCGATTTCATCTTCGATGTGCACATTCGAGCCTTCTTTGGTCGAGGAGACTCGGGAGTGTGCAACTCTGAGCTCTGTCTGTTCGTCTCCGGATCGTACTCAAGGACCCACGTTTCATCACCTATTATCACTTTCTCAAAAAAAAACAGGTTCACTCCTCACACGTTCCACAAGCTCAAGAGAAATCGGCACACGGTTGTTCCTCTGCTGATCGGTCAAAACCTTAAGAACCAATTTGGGGCAAACTTTCCGCATCTGCAATCCTTGCGTGACGATTTCATTCACAATGGATTTTCCCACGTACTCTGCTACCAATCTAACACTCAAACGTCGGTCAGAGTCCGAAACCGCTTTCACCTTTTCCACATTGTCCGAAGTATGAGACGTTGAAGGGCGCCCTGGGCGTGGCTCATCATTGACGCTCTCTCTTCCCTCTGTGAACGCTTTGTGCCACCGAAACACTTGTGCTTTCGATAAAGCATCCTTTCCCTTTCCATAGGCTTTCTGTATGATAGCAAGGTCTCGGTCACGGATTTTCAAGTTTCACATAAAATTTTACCGCGTATCGCTGTTCGACACTCTTCTGCATTTTGACCGTTACGCGAGGCTCACACAGCTGTCCACTTCGCAAGCGATCCTCACTCTGTAAAAGCTCAGAGCCAACTGACGAGACATGGATCGTTTACCTAACATACCCCGTCACTCCTCCCTCCGGCCCTTCTGATTGGCCCAGGAAAAGTGGTCTCATTACTTTCCGGACAAACCTTTTAGTTCTCACAGAGCCGAAAGATGTCAGTACGTCAGCGCTCACTCCTTCTTTAGCTATGATTTTTAATTTTGATTGGAGGTTTAACGACCACCGTGAGCAACTCAATGGGCTATAAGCAGTCGCCCGTCCCTAATTTAGGGTCACTGGTTCCAGGGAAGGGAGAGAGCCAGTGCCGTAAGACAAACACAACATCCATGCCTTACCGGGATTCGAACCCGGACCCCTTCGGACGAATGATCAGAGGCCATCGCTTAGACCACTGCGCCACCGGGGCGGCACTATGATTAGTACTGATGTGTTTTGTATGGGGAACTCATGAGTTGTTTAACGTTTTTTTATTTTTGGGGAGAAGAGGGGTTGAAATGTGGAATTAAAGGCATTTTTGATGAAGTTTGGAGGGACAAAAATATGAGGAATTTCCTGAATATTAGAAAAAATATATATATATATGACAGATCACTTACTATTTTATCAGACACAATATATGGTAAACAACATTCTGGAGTATTTATTCCAACGGAACTGTCTTATTTCAACAGAACACTGTTTTGAGGTCTTTTTTTTTTTTTTTTTTTTTTTGATTGGAGGTTTGACGACCACTGTAGGGTTTCAGACTGAACGTTTCTCGAATCTCTCGGTAGATGGCAGCAGCGCGGTGGAGAGAGTGGAGAGGAGACAGGTAGCAAGATGGAACACGAATGATGTCGTCGTTGACAATCTGTCTTACAATAAGATAATTATGTGCTTGTGGTCGTGTTTGTGATTAAATAGTTAGCTACAAGAAATGGTGTTTGTGTTTCCTGTTGGGCACCACTGGACTACCTGTTCCTCAAACAGATGCCAAGGTAAGTGATCTTACCGTAAGAGGATAGCTTCGCGCTGTGGCGAAGAAGACAAGATGGAAGATCAATTCCGCGAGCCTTGTGCCTGGCGTGCGTAACGGTTTTAAACGTACCGTCAGGCCATTGATCACGTTAGTGGGGAAGGGTTAAGTTTTTCCCTTACAACCACCGTTAGCAACCCAATGGGCTATAAGCAGTCGCCCGTCCCTAATTTAGGGTCACTGGTTCCAGGGAAGGGAGAGAGCCAGTGCCGTAAGACAGGCACTGGTTCTCTCCCTTCCAGTGTGGAGACATACTTTTCATTGTTAAAGGTCCTTTTAAGGGTAATAGAAAGGGCCTTTAAAAGGGTACTTTTTTTATTGGAGGTTTAACGACCACCGTGAGCAACTCAATGGGCTATAAGTAGTCGCCCGTCCCCGATTTAGGGTCACCGGTTCCAGGGAAGGGAGAGAGCCAGTGCAGACAAACACAACATCCATACCTCACGGGATTCAAACCCGGCCCCTTATGGACGTATGATCAGAGGCCATCGCTTAGACCACTGTGCCACCGGGGCGGCCGTACTTTTTAGTATCCTTTTATACGCAGTTTCACACCACCACAAATCGTGATAAGTACTAGGTTGACGTGCTGCTATCTTTTGGCCGATACGGAGTATGGTACATCTATTTATTGAAGTCGTCCTCAATTTTAATATTAAGATAGATTTCGACTTGTATTCATCTGAGAAACTGCAGATATTCCTTATGATAACGTTCACAAAATTACTTTACCTTATTAGTCAATATGATCATTTGTCACATATGTTAAGTACCTTCACAGTGAATTTCTTAGGAAGCAGAACTTCCCACGATATAATTCAACACGTCTCCGTCACATGACTCTCCTCATAGGTCCCGCCTACTCGCAATCTCCAATGTAGCTCTAAACCAATCGCGTGGCGGAAATGGCCTTAATCGCAATTCCGTACATTCACTTGTGAATATACGCCACCGGGCCAGCATTTACTGGTTCCAGGGAAGGCAGAGAGCCAGTGACGTTAGAATAAACGCAACATCTATGCTATATCGGGATTCGAACCAGGACCCTCCTCTCGGACGAACGGTCAGAAGCCAGCGTTTGGACCACTGCGCCGCCGGGCATCCCGATTTTACTTTGCTCTCTGTCTTTATAACTATAATGACGAAAATATAATTTCTCGTAATGCACATTTTGATTTAACACACATAAAAATATACATTATGCAAAAGAGTATTTCCAAATTAAGCCCCTGGCATGGTGTCGTGTAACCTTTGGAGCCATTCCGTTCTTTTGGAAGTAACTTAAATTATGATGATATTAAATTCTCGTGACTGATGCATGTGATCAATAAAATATGTGTTAAAAACGTTTTACAGTCAATTGTTACTTTAGTCACTTTAATTTAAATCTGGGTTCTTGATTGTGGTTTTCAGCTTACTGTTCTGACGAAGTTTTGCTAAAGTGTGGCAACGGAATCCGTTGGTTGTTTTACCACCTAAACGGAGTACTTTGTATTTTGTAATGTCGTGGACTTTTTTTTCGCCTTTGGCCAAAATTGACGAAGTTGAAATTTAATCTGTAAATGTTTCAAAAATAGTTAATATGTGCATAATTTTAGGAGTAAGTACAAATTTAATCTGGAAATATTTTGAAAAAGGCAAATATGTACATATTTCATGAATGAGTGACTGTATTTGGTTATTCAAAAATGTTTAATAAGTTAGTTTTTCGAACGAATGGAAGCATCTTTATGTGTTGCGTTAGGAGTGAAGGAACCGTTTACTTAGCAGATGGTTATAATTCACATATCACAATGAAAAATGAAGTTTAATTCTGATTTTATTCAGTTTCAAAATTAATTTTTATAAATGTGTAGATTGTTTCATTGTCAGGCTGCTTTACATTTAAGAATTTTATGCATTCATTTGTCTTTCGCTGTCTTTATTTGAAAATGTATGCTCTAATACGATGTGTTGTGTTTATCGCCTAAAGGTGTTTGGCATTAAACGAGCTTGAAGTAAATAATATATTTGATCAAAATGATTTATAAGCGAATTTTATTTGACTTGTTTGTGTCATGTATTTAAACTTCTTATTGGGCCCTGCTTTTTTTTATTCCATGTCGAATCTGTCTGAAAAACAAAATGGCGCGCTCGGTGGTCTGCTCAAAGATCTATTGAGGGATCTCACCTTCTCGTAATATTTTCACTTTCTTGGATTTTGAATTGATTTGTCCAATAGATTTTCACTTTTTCGATTTAAGTTAAAATTTCATAAAAAACATAGAAGTTTATAATAATTAACTGAAATGCATTTGGTTAGATAAATCTATTTTGTTCCTTTATTGCAGCAGTTATATCAAAATATAGTATTTAAAAATTAATTGGCACCTTCATGCAGTAAGCATTAATTATCACAAAGTGTCAAGGGGATGAAATCAAGAGGAGAGTGTGGGATGTTCGCATTTAAGGTAGCCTACATTTTTTGCGGGGTCCTAATGAGTAACTATGCAAAATTTGGTCCAGATCTGTCAAGGGATTTAGGCACAAAGTGTTAAGGGGATGAAATCTTTAGGAGGGATGTAGAGGGAGGGAGTGGGGTGTTCAGGTTTCATGGTAGCCTATATTTTCCAGCAGGGTCCTAGGAAGTAACTGCAAGATTTGGTCCAGATCAGTCAGGCCGCAGAGGTCAAAGCGATGGCCTGTGATCATTCCTCCGATTGGGGTCCGGGTTCGAATCCCGGTGAGGCATGGATGTTGTGTTTGTCTTACGGCACTGGCTCTCTCCCTTCCCTGGAACCAGTGACCCTAAATTAGGGACGGGCGATTGCTTATAGCCCATTGAGTTGCTCACGGTGGTCGTTAAAGTTAAACCTCCAATAAAAAATATATATATATATATCTAGCGTACTTCATACATGTATATGCCAATGTAGTGGGGAAATTCACTTTGATGGCATTAGAACACTATCTCATTTCAAAGCCGAACTTAAGTGGATCCAATGTCTCTTGTGCTTTGCCGAGACAGTGTATTATTAGGTAGGTGTGGAAGAAAGCGCGAAGATGTCCCTGTGCACTGGTACTTGTTGGAGGTAGGTCATCAAGAGAAATATTTTTCCCATGGAGGTACTCCATAGCCTGAACTCATCAAGTGTCTTGCAAGATGAGCCTTTCTTCAACAATTGCACTAAGTACTGTTTAGCAAGTGACATGATTCTGTCGAGCTCTGGAGATAGTGGTGACACGCCAGACTCTTTCAGATACTGCACCGTGTTACAGCCAACTGCAGCGTTTTTGGTATCAAACTTGCTCGTATGATCAGCACAAGAAAGAGCATGAAGTGCTGATAATGCCTGGCACTTGTCTTGTCTCAGCTAACATATGGATTGGAACAAGTCTCGTTGTGTCACCAACACCAGTTCTTAGCCACACTTCATTCACTCCTAGGGTGTGGAACCTTTTCCAGTGAAATAGAGCCAAGACCAAGATGTCAGTATCAGCAGTTCTAAAACACGATTCTCTTTAGCCCTTGGTGTGCTACTTTCTCTCCTTAGACCATCATCCTAAAGTCTGCTTCTATTTAAAATCTGTCCATGGTATGTATTGGTTTTTCAACACCGTTTTGAATACCCATGCAGTTGACACTAATTTCATCCGGTGAACTAGAGAATGCACTTAGCACATGCATCTGTCTAATAGGTCTTGCCACCATCAAGGTTTTCAAGCTGTTTGTTATATGTTTTTGTAGTAACAATTTGTTTGATGATGAGGGCCAGAACGTTTCTATTTGAATTGGTAGATTAACTTCTGACGATATTTTAGACAAAACTATGACATTGCTTTTTTGCCTCGATAGACATTCAGAGTCTTTAGAACACTCTTGGTAGCTATTGAAGATATGGTCTACTCTGGAAGCACCAGCTGAGAGTGATGATGTAAATGTTTAGTAAGAAGTGGCAACATCACCAAACGTTTTCTTTTCCTTTGTTACTACCTTTCTTAAACAGTTCATAAAGTCTATGATGAAACGAGTAATTTAATCTGGCTGAAATTGTGTTGCTTTTGTGTCTTCACTCAGAGTCCTTTCTAGTTCCTGCATAAGAGTACTTTTTTTGCTTTTAACAAGAAGACCATTCTCATCAAAAAACATTGAAACATCTGATAACTCAAACTGAAACAGACTTGCCAGTTCATACCCACGGACTTTAGCGACAGGAACATCTTCACTTTGTGTTAAAGTTAACTGGGCAAGGACACTGTGGTGTCGTAAAACTTCATCATAGGTAATACAAAGTCCTAAGTGGTTGAAACTTGTAATAAGAGTTACTCCTACAGGCCTTACGAATAGCTTCAGACCTGTTTGTATTCCGGGTGTAGCCCGGAATTCCGGGTTTTTGTAACATTCCAAACCCGTAAATCCGGGTTTTTAAGTTTTAGAAGAATTTGAGATGCTTCGAACATTTCTTTTCTAAAAATGCTACAAAATGATAACTAAACTTCAGATTCCATTTTCTTTGGGAATTACAGTGTTTGATTAAAACCACTGCATGTCCGTGCGAATGGTGAATGTAGACGATTTGTGACACCTTGTGCATTTCTTTTGTTATCAAACAAGCTCTCAAGATAACAGCCTGCTGAAAGAAGGCTTCTTTACATTATTTTGAAAGTTCAAATAATTTGACTATATTAGATTCAGTGTATAACTACTTTTAGAAATTGAATGAAATCCACTGTAGGCTTCAAGTTCAAGTAAAACTGATCTACATAGACTGCTCAATTAACATATAATATGAAGTGCAAAATTTGATTTTACAGATGCAATGCCTGAAGGATTTTGCACAGTGAAAGAAAATTGGGTACAAGAAAAGATGCGAAGTTTAACTGCACAAGCACTAGGGCCTATTTGTTGTGTAGCTAGTTTATATGTGCGTATTAAATATAAATATTTTTAATATGCATTATATGTATATTGGCACTGAGCTGAGAGTTTCAGGGTTTCTTGTGTCACCTCATAATCACCCCTGTAGTTTGTGCATTTATTATGTGTAGGGGAGTCTTCTTTTTCCACGATGTAACAGGTAATACATGATTTGCAGTAACGATTGTGCTTTCATAGCCCAACTACTAGAAGTATTGGGTTGTTGGAAAAGTCATGACGTATTTTGGCACCCAATGGCGGTTGGACGGTTTTGGAAGTACTAGAGGCATGCGCAGTTCTGTTATCGCTATGTCATTCGACAAGTGCCAGTTCTAGCTGCAGTCTAAAAAGAATATTAAGCGATTTGGTTGATTTGCGAAGATTTGATATCAAGTTGAAGATGGAAGACCAAACTGCATTTTCACCATATTTTACTGTTTTACATATTTTACTGTAAAGGGAAGAATGCGCGTCAAGCTTGTGAAAAGTAGCGTAAAGAGTATGTTGATAATGCTCTACAACAAAGTCAGTGCCAGCAGTGGTTTGCAAAATTCCGTGCTGATGATTTTGACCTCAACGATGCTCCTCGGTCCGGGAGACCCACCGAGATTGATGACGACCAAATCAAGGCATTGATCGAGTCAAGCCCACGTTACATGACACGAGAGATTGCAGACACATTGCACATCCACCATTCAAGTGTTCACGACCACCTGAAGAAGCTGGGATACGTAAGCAAGCTCCATGTGTGGGTTCTTAATGAACTCTAAGCTCAATTGACGGTGCGTATAAACATCTGCGATATGCTCATTAAACGTGAGAAAAACTATCCTTTTTCAAAGCGACTGGTGACGAAAATTGGATTGTGTACAACAGTGTGCTGCGCAAACGGTCTTGGTCCCAACGTGCTGCTTCGCCTCAAACGACATCCAAAGCAGACATTCATCAGCGGAAGGTTCTGGTCACAGTGTGGTGGGATTTTAAAGGTGTTGTGTTTTTCGAGCTCCTACCATGGAACCAAACAATCAATTTGAATGTGTACTGTCGGCAATTGGACAGTTTGAACGAATCCATCATCCAGAAACGTCCAGAGCTTGTTCATCATAAAGGTGGTGTGTTCCATCACGACAAAGCGAGACCACACACAAGTTTGATCACCCACCAAAAATTATTGGAGCTTGGGTGGGATGTGTTGCCACACCCAGCATACTCACCTGACCTTACGCCATCAGACTTGCACTTGTTTCGCTCTCTTCAGAAACAGTCCTTGCATGGTATAACGTTCAATTCAGATGAGGCTGTAAATCAGCACCTTGTACAGTTTTTTGCCATGAAAGACAGGTCCTTCTATGAACGAAGCATTCTGCAGCTCACTGGCAGATGGCAAAAGGTTATTGAACAAAACAGGCATTATATCATTGATTGATCTTTGTTCTTTCTACCAATAAATGACCTTTGCAAAACATGGCTAAAATACGTCATGACTTTTCCGACAACTTTAATAGTTTCTCCGTCTTTATTATCATTGCTTTGGACAAGATTTGTTACTCTTGGATAAATATCAAACAGGAGGTATTTTTGTGTTAAACCACGAATCTGTAAGATCATTGATATCACAGAACTTATCACATAAATCGTAATAAAGACTCTTCATGCTCTTCCTCAATATATTTACACATTTTGTGATTGGGCTATGGTTTCGAATAGCATCTGCTATTTCTTCTGGCGTTAATTTGGAAGAGAAAAATGTAGCTGGCTTGTTATTTCCAACAGGGTTGAAAATGTTAAATTGTGTCACCAAAACGGTTTAAAAGAAATGTTTTAGATCCTGGTTATTGATCATTACACTTGATTGAGAGTTGAACTTTTCACATATATAGCTTAAAAGTGTATCTTAATTCATTATTTATTCTTTTCTCAGGTTCTTCAGATATTTTATTAAACAATTGCAGTTTTACACTTTGTGATACTTGCGGTAATGATCCAGATTGTTCTTGTTCACGCTCTTTCTCGGAGGATGTATGACGAAATGCAACTCGCATGGTGCAGCACCAAATACACTTGGTGCATCTGTCAGGTCACATGCCTGAACAAATACATCATCTTGAAAAAATGAAGTGTCTTGTAAAACCCTTTTCAGTCCATGGCGATTCACATATTCTAAATTTCTCATTTTCCCCCTTGTGCGATTTGTTATTGCATATCACACATAAACGGTCTCTGACATCTATAGTACTGCTAGGACTTTGTCTTCTCGACCTCTTCCTGCATGGCTTGTCATGAGTGTATGGTACTGTGATTGAAGGTTGTGTAATGGCATCACTAGATTGTGAGCTTGTTCTTTTTATTAGCAGGGCAAGCGCTTTCTTATGGCAATATTGTTTGTAACATTCGTTGTTCACATGATAATGAAACAGATCTTCGATTGCAATACTTGATAACTGTTCCCACAGTTTGTCCTTTCTTATTACGGCTGCATCCTTTATTTTTCTTCCTTCCGTTTTCAATTGTAACGATATTGTCACCAGCTTTTTTACAAATTATACACTTTTTTGAAAATAAATGTGCCTCAGTAATGGGTGGTCTTCATTTTTGCACTAAAGAAGGAGCTAAAATCCAGGGATTTGCGTGGTAAGAGTACACAAACATTTCCCGTACTACAATATTAAAAGGTAAATTTTCTGGAATAATGGTTTGAGAAATCAAGAAAATAGAAGCAAATTTGTAGACGATTGAACGCTGAACATTTTTCTTTAAACATTTTTTCAATGAAACTTACCATTATCGCTAAAACGCTTTCTTTAACAGAAGGCAAGTGGAATGATGGTGGCCATCTTGAATGATGTCATACTGAGAATATGTGGAGGGTGGCCACCCAACTTTTTTTGCTTCTTATACACCCAAGTAACTAATACAGAAATAATTTTCTTTGTACATACAGTTGCACACAGAAGTGCTGTGAGCCACTGGACTATCAGTGTAATAGTGTGTGTACTGTGAGTTACAGTGCCAAAAGAAAAAAAGGGTCATCGAAATCTTTTGTACATGGGTAAGTTTTGAGAATGTACCTTAAAATGTCTTGAATAACATTTAAAATGTTAAATTTTTTAATAGCAAAACAGGCTGCTCACACCAGAGCATTTCTATTGGCCCCATAGGGTTTTGGTCAGTTACACTCGAGAAACTATATATTTTTTATATATGCATGTAATACGTGAGCTTATGTTTCTATCTCGTAAAGTCGCAAAGTCGATAGAGTCTGTTACTGTCACCCAGAGGACCTCATGTAGAGGAAGACTCCTGCCTTAAAAAAGGTTTTTGTAGTTTATTATTATTTTCTCTCAGACTCTAAATTAATGGAAGCATTAGTGTCCACGTACAGTTTGGCCAAACATTTGCGGACTGTACAATGCCACTTCCATTCTATTTCTGTTTCTCAATCTTTTTAAAATTTGTGTCCTGAATGTATAAATAGCTTTTTACCTTTGGTACTGTATATAAGCTCCATATTACTTCTATAATCACTGTTAGATGAACTGTTTAACACGCCAGTTTTTTTGCATTCTTCCTCTACTAAGCAAGGACTGGGTGAGTGTAGTTGACACCTTGTTGTCTTCCTTTTGAGTGCAACTGACCTATCAGGTAAGGATCAGAAATTGGAGTGAATGCAACTGACCATGCCCAGTCCATTGTTCATTTGCATTGCTAAGTCGTGCACAAATGTTAAGTCATCTGCCAATGGCATCCCACACACGCTCTTTTGGGGAGAAGTCTGCAATCGCACAGGCCTGGGCAGCACCTGGACACCTTTTAAGCACTATCTACAGATGTTGGCAGTGTGCAGCAAAACTTAACTGTGAGATGCCCAATCGATAAGAAGTTTCAAATTTCATTTTAATTTCAGATTTCATTGATCTTCAGTTTGGTGAAAACAACCTGAAATGTTCTGATACTAGCAGTAATTCTTAATCCAAGTCATGTTACAGAATTAAAAAGATATTTTTGATGATCAAGGTGCATGTGTTTAAAAATTCATACTTTGCATGCCGAAGATCCTGGCTGTAAAAACAAAACTTGAGCAATATTGATGAAATTTTATATACGTTAATGCAAAAAATACACTTGAGAACAGAGTTTGTCGGAAAAAAAAATAATGAAGTATTTTTACTCCTTTGAAAAAATGTAGGGGGTAATTTTTAAAAATGGGGAGCATTTTAGAAAAATTAACAGATGAAATAAAAAAAAACTTGAAGAAATGTTGGGCAATTATGAAAAATCAGTCCAGATTTTTTTTCATATTAAAAATATTTTACTACCACTCAATGTATTTAGAATTTGGATCCGGTTTTGCTTTTTGTTTTAGTAATAAATGTAATATTTATATTTTAAAACAACATTAAACTTAAGTTTTATAATGCCCACATGAAATAGCAAACGTGTTCGAAAAGTGAATTAAATACATTGCACTTTTGACATTCTTGCAGACATAAAAAAAAAAAAATGAATATCTAATAAACTTCTCAGCAAGTTCCTCAGCCACATTTACCTTTTGTTGACTCTGCAGCAGCACAACATCCAGTGCTTAAATTTTCATTTTGCTGATATCTTTGTTTCCCTTCCCATTTCTTTATTGTCGCTTTCTTTTATGTCATTGCATGACGATTTTATCCATCATGCTGAAAGAACTTTCAGTCTTGAGGACCATGAATGCATGACAGCTTCCACTATTTAGGGGTCATTCCATGAAATATCACATGATTTCAATTAAATTGGTTGCTGACACATTTTAGAAAATTTTTATATTTTTACCATGGAATAGCCGTTATATGTAGATTTCTGAAGTGCATTTCTAAATTTTTTATAGGCCATAGGCCGCCATGTTGAAGAAAAAAATCAAAATGGCCACCTCCGATAATCAAAATTGAGTCCCGCAGTCGTGTTTGCATTTTATAATATCTCCCAAACTATTACAGATAAAAGTTTGAAATAAAATCCAGTAACTTAAGCGTAGTCTGAGCTATAAAGTGAAGTATTAACATTGCATTTAATATTTTATTCAGTACCAGAAAATTTGACATGCGTTTTCAGCGCAAAATTGAATATATCACTAGCTTTAAAGATTCTTTAATTTATGAAGGAATTACATACACAAAACGAAACTACAATTAAATAAAGTGCGTGTAGTTAGACAATTTAAAAATATTAAACTCCATATTAACACCCTCCTTATTAAAAAAAATGTTTAAAAATTACATTTTGCAAATTTCGGCCACATTTGGAAAGTTGTATCTAAACAGGGAGTGTACGAAAAAATCAGAAAATTTTATGGAATGTACTTTTAGCAGAGGTGTTGGCATTGTGTAAATCTCATATTGTGTTTTTGATCAGTAAAGCTGCTGTAAAATATTGAAGATCATAAAAAAATAGCAAATTACGGAATATCAATTTTGCACATTGTACTAACTTATTTTGGGTATTTATACTCTTATTTGTATCCTATTAAATTTTAGGGCATTTTCATGTGAAATAATATTATTTATGGGCATATTTCAGTTATCTGCATCCAGAGTAGCAGAATGTAGACGTACGCTGTACGCGGATAGTTTTTCTTGTAGATAAAAAAATTAAATATATTATTTACAGCAGTTAAAACCCTTACTCAAGGCTTTACTCAGATTAACGTACTTAATTGTATTTTAGCTTGAAGAACGTTAAATTATTTTCTACCTCTTCTGAGTTCTTTTGTTTGTTCATTTCTGGCCTATGAATTGTATCAGGGCCTGTTCTCAATGTGTAGGAACTTTATCAAAAGTTTTATTTACACAAAAAGAATTTTAAGTTTTATTGCCAGGTATCTCTTGCAGAAACAAGTTATTAAATTAAAATCTTTACCTAATGTATTTTGTAAGTCTACTTTTTTTAATTAAATTGTTGAAAATGCTATTAATAATTTTTGAAGGTTCATTAATGGAACTATTTTTCTGGATTTAAAACATTTTCTTTAATTAGTCTCTTGTTTTTATGAAGTTCATGGTCCAATATTTGGATGCACTTCAATCTTCGGCCCTGTATCGTCGTCTGCTTAAGCTCTAATGCGCTGCTGGAATGCCGGGAGAAAAATTTTGCGATAGATGGCGCTGCAGCTGCGTCGGCGTTTTTTTGCTCCTTTGCTGTGTGCATTACGTAATCAGTGTGTGTGTTGTGCGGGAGGAGGAGGGATGGTAGGGAGGCGAAATATGCGGCGGGGTGGGGGGTGGGGGTGGGGTTATTTTGTAATATGGCTGGCCCTGAAAAGGGCCTTTATGGAATGTAAGTAGTTCAGGTGTTGTTAAATATTTATAACGACGGAAAAGAAGTGCTTCCTCCTCATTGAGAACCTGTCTATCTAGTACGAATATTTAAGTGGTAAATAATAAGTACTAGGAAAGAACTGTTTGATGATAGCAATCATTACCTCTAAACATTGTTCAGAGGAAAGACTACAATTTTTCGGAATAAATATTCCAGATTGTGGTTGGCTAAGTGGGTTTTGGGAATGCCATTATATAGTGTGCGTTTGAGGGGCTGCCAATTGCTCTCAACACTGAACACCTTGCGTATGCGCCTTAGTAGTCGGTTCGACGAAATTGAGTGAGTGGTTTACTGACCGATGTTGGAAACCACAGGATGGGAGATTGCGGTACGCAGCCCACTGCTCCGTCATGACAGTAGTTCCGGGTTTAACATGTTTCTGGATGAGCGACAGCAATGTGTGAGCAGAGCGGTTATTCTGTGGGCAGATCTCAACCCTGAATCGTTTTGAATCTCGTTCAGAGATGCCAAGGATCCAGGTGCCCTCAACGAGACGACCACGATTATACTTCCGCTTCCCAACCTTAGCCTCATCCACTTCTACGATGACACCAGGGCCTCCAAGCTGTCCTTCGTCTTGTTCGTAAGCTACCATAAACTCTGCGACTAGTTCTCTGCAAGACTGATAATAGTCACTAACTGTCGCAGAGGATGTGGAAACCACACCCTGGGAAGATTCCTCAATTGCATCATCGTAGGACAATTCTTTGGTGAAACAATACAAAAGAGTCATCACCTTATCAAGAGGAATACAAGCAGCTTCAAACCACGTCCCAAGTAAACGGGAACAGTGCTCACTTTTCCCTGTAACGTGATTCTTCCTACACCTGAATTGTCCTAAACGATGAGACATATCCACTCAGACTCATTGGATGACCTGCGGAACATCTTCTTTCGGTTGGAAGCAATCCTTTCCGCTCACACCATGCAATACATGTTTCTTTATCCTTCCCAACTTCGTCGAAGAAACGCCTCCAGTTCCACGTGGCTACTGACAGAGCTAAAACGCACACTGAAAAGAACAGCTTAGAACAGGGCGAACAGAAGACGGAAGACGCACTCAGCAAACAGCGATTACGTAACGCACACACAGCGTGGGAGAAAACGCCGAAGCAGCTGCAGCGCCACCTATCGCAAAACGTTTCTCCCTGCATTCCATTCGCACGATAGCGAAGTAGACGATGGGGGCTGAACTCTAAAGTGTAGCCCAATATTTTACCATAAAGGTCCATTTCACAATTTTGCTGCACATTTGATTGTAATGTGTTTATTTTGCCCTAGCTGAAATCTGTAATGTTCTAATAATTATTTTTTCTTTTATTAATTTTTCTTTAAATTATCTTATTCCACTGTTATCATGGATCACTCTTCGTGGGTTTGCAGCAATCTTTCTGTTTCAATGGTTGTGTACGCAGATACATTTTATTTTTGTACAACTCTGCCTGCATCTATTCCTCACTTGCACAGAAAATGGGGCATGAAATTATGTTATTCAGTGAGTAAATAATTGTGGGCTGATTTCGGAAGAAATATTCTGCCAATTTTAACAATTATCAATAAGATTGATCCCCAGGTGTAGCTTAGAAACATGCTAAACTTTCATCGAAATCGAAGTAATTTTATGTGAGTTATCCTGTTCAATGAAATTTTCGTTGGGGTCCGATTTCTAATTAAATTGCAGTTCAATTTTAACAATTCTCAATAGGGTAGATCCCCAGGCATTGCTTATAAACAACATACTAAAATTTCATTCGAATCGAAGCAATTTTTACGCGAGTTATCATGAAGATGGACAGAACCAGAGCATAAATGCTTCTACCTATGCAGACGTGCCAACTCTCCAGATTTAGGTGGGAGACTCCGGATTTTCAGCCCTTCCTCTAGCCCTCCGGATGAATGTCAAATTCTCCCTCCCAATTTTTTGCTGATAATTAGTCGTTATGATGGTCGAAATGCCATCAACCTTAGATCAACGCAGAAGAAAAAGATTTCAAACTGTCTGAAATCTTTTTCTTTCTTCGTCGATGCAAGACGGCATTACAATAATTTTGTACTTTTCTTCTCCCCATATCTGCAAAAAGAAAGCCGCCCTTGATGGCACTGTGGTTTAATTAAGTGCTGGCTTCTGACAAATCGTCCGAGATGGGACTGAGTTTGAATTCCGGTGAGGCATGGATGTTGTATTTGTCTTAAGGGACTCTCTTCCTTCCCTGGAACCAGTGGTCCTAAATTAGGGATGGGCAACTGCTTATAGCATACTGAGTTGCTTACGGTTGTTGTTAAACTTCCAACCAAAAAAAGAAAGCTAGATACTTCCACATCTATTTTAACAGATACTGCTGTCTTTGTTGATTTCATTTCGCAGTAATGATGTGCAAATGAGAAGAATGAAGTAAAATCTTAGTTTTTGTGTAATCAGTGATTATTTAGAGCATAATATTACATCATTTTACTGTTTCCAAAAAGAACTTGTTTTAGAATTACAAAAAAAAATTTGATCATATTACAAAAATGTATTGGCGCCTGTTCCATCTCAATTCAGGCAGACCATAGGTAAATTTGTCAGGTGACCATCACCAATTTTTTTCGAAAAAAATATATATGATACCCCTACCTGGGTTGTTAATCACCCTAAAAGGATTTTTCCCCAAAAATTTTTTTCCCACAGCTCATGAGTTTGAAATTTGCCCTTTTTTTTGCCGATTTTATCACTTCTTGGAAAACATGCATTTGCTTAATTTTAAATATCTCTACAACTAATAAGTCCTAGAGCTGATTTTTTTTTGTTTTAAAGCTCTTTAAAAGTTCTTTAATTTGGTGTGTATGAAAAGTACCACATGTAGCCATGAGCTATTTTAAAATTGTGTTAAAATTAAAAAAAATATTTGTCCATGTGCATACTTCAAAAAAATTTTGTTCACTAGTATTTTCTGTACTGACCCTTTGCTATTAGGCCTGATCTGAAGTGCCCTCAAAGTGCTTTTAAAGCAATTTTTTTCTTACCCTGAGTTATACCTAGGGCTAGTTATAAACCCTTAAAATACAAAAAATTCAAATTTAGCCCTACTTCACAGCAAATTTTCTCAAAAAAGCCAATTTCAAAAAATCTGAAAAACTGTGGGAAAGTACTCGAACTGATGCTTGATTGAATCCTGAAATCAGACTGAGCAATTTCGTTGTTGTTGATTTTTATAAATTTTTTAATAGTATTTTTGTGATTTCAGCTGTGCTACATTAGTAATCAGTTTAGGAGCACATTCCTAAAAACAAAAATCCTTTTTCAGTGAAAGAATATGTAATTAAGTAGTCCATTTGGTGGGTGTTTTATCCCTAAAATTTCATGTGACAATTTTTTTGGTAACTAATGGGTTTAAAAATTTCTTAAATTGTTAGCTTTTTTGTGAAAATTAATTTCATTCTGCTACAATATACAATATCAGAAGTAATCTAGGCCTGTTAGTAAAAAATTAACATTTTAATGCTTGGTACTATAAGCTTATGCAATAAAGGCTGCCACATGATCAAGTAAGTGAACTTACAAATTATAAGAGAGAGAACAATTCTTCTCATCTCCTCATCCGCAACTTATGAAGATGCCCCAGTCGCCCGATAGGAGTTTGTGGCTTCACCTTTAGCAGAACATCTCTTATCTTGATCGGGCAGGTGATAATTTTCACATCTGTGGACCACTCGAAGCCATTTGCAGGCCCATGAGGCTTCATAAATGCCAGTGATGTCACTGAGCTCATGAGAAACTTCAGTCACTCTTGCCATCCACCATTGTTGATCATATGTACATGAGATGAAATCTCCAATGTTGAATTCATTGATAGAATAGTTTGACCTTCCTGTGTCTTTGTTTGGCATATCTATACAGTGACTGGTTTTTTGAAGTGAATATTTTACAGTCCGTGATGTATGCATTCCACTTTTGTCAACTGACCATAGATGGGTAGATTGACTGCCAACTACCTGTTTGACATTTCTCCACTCTCTCTTTTTCATTATTCTGAATTCCTCAGCATATTCCTTTTCAAGAACCATCACTGTTACTGTTTTCAAAAGAACTTGTACTTTAGATACTAAGTCTTGGGTATTTCTGATGGCTTCAAGAGGTTCTTTTGCAAATTATATATTGTTGCATAATGTATGCTCAAGCCACCAATGCCATCACATGCACTCTTTCCATGTCCTGTGGCTGAGAAAATCCACTTCTTAGAATCCAAAAGACCAAGAGATTCAAATAGTTCATGAATTTGCAATCTGTTTTTGAAGTGTGAGGCAGCACCATCACTGATGTACACCATGGACTTAAAATGAGGTGAACCATCAAATCTTGCAGTGATGCTGTCAAGTATGAGTTGAAGGGCACACAATATATGAGCAGTGTCATGAGTGAGATCATCGCATACTATGGCAAAACTCTGCTTACTTTGACAGAAGTAAGCTACGCAAGTGAAAATGGAGACTTGTGTGTTCTGCCAGTGATAACTTTGTATTTCATCTGGCAGAACTACAGACCAATTCTCAGCAAAATCAAAGTGCAGAACAAGACTACAGTCTTCATCAATGGAGTTCTTTACAGCAGCTATTCCTTCCCTCTGAATTTTCCTAATATAGCTGTGCGTGATTCCCTTCATAATCCATTTTTGTATGTGCAAGAGAAATCCTTCAACAGGAAGGGTTTTTTTAATTAGGTCCCCAGATTCCTAGAGTGCAAAAGTAACTTCGTTTTCTTCCAAACCCAGACATTCTAAAGTTATTTCACTTGATCCAGGGCATTCACCACATTCTTGCAGTCAGCACTTATCAGGAGGATTTGCACAAAGACAGTGGGTGAAGAGGTCTTTTTCCTCAGTTTTGTTCCCTGTAATACTTTTCAGTGAGCTGCATAACAATTTTACATTGCTACAATATACACAAGTACATACCTCTTTTACTGGCTGTAACTTTACCCACTTTTGTCTCAATGAATAAAATTTAGAGTGTCCAATCTTTTTCTCTGGGTAATCTTCTCTCATCTGACCATATGCTTCTTTCATGGATCTCGTCATAAAACGTTAAACCTTCTTTACCTTTCCCCCATTTTCTACAACTGTTATTACATCATTTTTATTGGGACTCTGTCTTGAGCAGTCTCTTCTGTCATCTATGAAATAAGACTCAGCTATTTTGATGATTTCAGTATCTAAAGGATGACCAGTATATAGATCAGGTTTTCCCCACACACCCTTTTCTTTTCTTATTTTTCGAGATTTACCTACCAAATATTTTGATAATGCAAGATTAGATTGAATTTGGTTTTTAGATAACGAACTTGGCAAAAGTGTTAGAAGTTGAACTTTCTCCTGAAGAGATACTGATATTGTTACTGCAACTTCCATGTTCCATAGCCATTCTTTACAGGTTGAGCATTCTGTTTTCTGTCTGTACTGCAGACACTTGATAGATATCACCTAATTTTGATGCCACTGCTTCAGATAGACTATTTTGTAAATCTAGTTTTTTCCTCTTACAATAATTACTTCTTTCATACCTGACATCTTCTGGTTTTTTAAGTGGGGAAATATCAGTTTGCACTGCAACAATGCTTGTGTTTAAGGCTTCAGTCACCTCATTTATCATAACGTAAGTTGTGTCAACACTACAGGTTGCACTTTCTCCTTGAATGTCATCTTCCTTCAGTTCATCATAACCTAATGACTTTTTATATACAGCATAACAGTTTCTGCACACCTCATCTCTCTCACTCACAGTTTCTTCTGACCCCAAATATTCCTGCAGTAAAGGGGCCAAATTTCCAAAATGAGTGAAATGTTTATCAGAGGTTTTATAAGTGACTTTTTTTATGTCTGTTGAAATAGTCTTTACATTTGACTCTTTTCTCACTGTGTAGGTCTGAGACATATCTGAATTGAAGTTTACCCTAAAACAACACAGTCCTGAGATGAGGTTAAACTACTCTGTTTTTGCTGATACTCTGGAACACACAGAAAAATAAAAGCATAATTATCTTTTCAATATTAAATACTGAAAACTTGTACAGACAACTTTATCGTTCTTGTTTTTCAGTTGTCCTACTCCGCCGTGCTTCTTATTACTCTACCTAGCTTTTAACTTTTCTTTAATTGCTTCGTGATTGGCGCTCTTTGGCCAGACCTGGCCCTTGCGCCATTAAAATACACCAACCAACCAACCAACAGACAAATATAACTATTGTTACCTACTATTGTGGTGCCACAAACCTCTTTAGCAGCAGTGACAACACAGTTCTTAAAACATTCCCACTTCTTTTCTACATCCCTCTCACCAGACTTCAGATCCTTCATGATGGGTTCCATTTCAACTCAGGCAGGGTCGTACCATCATGGTCTCAGATTTCTCTAAAAAAAATTAAGGGGTGTTCCTTGACTAAAATAAGGAAACCCATATTTTTTCTTTCGGCAAGAAAAAAATTTCCCTTCGAGATAGAGGGTTTCAAATCTTGCACCGTCAAACAAGCTCTCTAGAAAACGGTTATTTTTCCTAACTTCAGCAAGTCATTGCAGCAGAGTTAAAAAAGATATCGTGTTCTTGTATTTTTTTTTTACATTGTGTGTATAACATATAATAATATATGGTGCTAATATTTGCTACACATCGTATGATTAAAATTAAAAAAAATCGTAAACTTTGATTTTTAAAAAAAATTGAATTTTTTAAGTTTTTTTAAACAGGTTTGGATGAAGTTTTTTCTATATTCGTTTTTTTCGTTAAAGACATACAAATGTGCACTTTATTTGTAATTTTTTGTGTGTCTGTGAAACTGCTAGTTTCCGCGTTTCGGCAGCGTTAAAAACAGCCAATTTTGAAAAATCTCTAAATTTGCCAACGATTTTCTCAAAAAGGCCATTTTTTTAAATTCTGAAAATTAAATCCCTGTTTCATTATCAACAGGAGAATATCTGTGTAAATTTTCACGGACCTAAAAACGCCTGTTTCCGAGTTAGACGCGTTTGAATTCGGTTTGAAAGCCTACGATTTCCCGTGTTCTAAAGGCGCCATTTTGGAAAAATCTCAGGCGCAAAGTACGTACGTTATCTCTTACCTGAATCAAAGCGTTAGATATTCTTTGCCCGAATGATGGAATGAGAGCATTGGGTCAGCTGGCCCTGGTTGGATACATCCACCTCACCCTTCCCCGAGTAATGACATGCCTATAAAAAAATAAATAAAACTGTCTATAAAACTGTCGGGGGGGGGGGGGGGAGATAACCAATACATAAAGAAAATTCTTGCTGCTCCACTAACAAAGTTGAGTTGCGAAAGACAGCAGCAGTTGTTTGTTTGTTTACGTATATACTTAAACATCGCATTAGAAAAGACTATGAAAGAGTAGAAAACTGTTGTGAAATAATTTTAAGAAAACGAGTGCAGGCACATGTACCGTAAGTTATTTTTCGATGGCTAAACAACCTCTAGTTTTTCTGGGAGTTGCTAATTGTAGGCTACTGTCAGAAGAGCAGTTGCTATTTTGTTATAGTTGCTAAAGTTAACCTCAGTTTTTCGTAATAGTAAAATATTCGCTCAGGAGAGTTTTGTCCTCTGCGAACTGGGGGAGAAGGTGCAATGCTCTTGACCTCGCTGCTGGGTTGATAGCGCTGGTCGCTACCGAAACTCTGCTTACCTCCGCTCCAAAACGGTAATGGCAATTGCCTAATCTACTAAATAAAAAACACATATGCGTGCAAGCTTATTCATAAAATGTAAGTTGAGTATATTTCCTGTTCAATCAACTGATTTTACAAGTAGAATACATATACATCTTATGCACTTATAATAATGTAAAGATTTTTATCTATTTAAAACATATTCATAGATTTCAATTTTTTAAAAGGGGGGATGATTTTGTTCTTAGTGATTTCCACCTGGGCCACAATAAACCATGCACTGCCCATGGCTTCTGTTCCCTTAGAAGATAATCCTGGATCGATGGGAGACCAGCGGAGTTTTGACACACACACCCCCCCTCTCGTGGTGGTGAGGTGTCTCAAAGCTAGGTAGCTTTCAAAAATGTTTCAACTTAGTTGGCTGGTAACAAGAGAGGTATTCCATTTCAACTCTGGCAGGGTCGTACCATCACGGTCTCAGATTTCTCTAAAAAAATTAAGGGGGTGTTCCTTGATTAAAATAAGGAGACCCATATCTTTTCTTTCGACAAGAAAAAATTTTCCCTTTGAGACAGAGGTTTTCAAATCTTCCACCGTTAAACAAGCTCTCTAAAAAACGGTTATTTTTCCTAACTTCAGCGAGTCATTGCAGCAGAATTAAAGATATTTTGTTCTGGTATTTTTTATTACATTGTGTGTATAACGTATAATGATATGTGATGCTAATATTTTTTACACATCGTATGATTAAAATTTTAAAATTTCGTAAACTTTGATTTTTAAAAAAAATTGAAATTTTTAAGATTTTTTTTAACTGGTTCAAATGGAGTTTTTTTTTCTATACTCGCTTTTTTGTTAAAGACATACAAACGTGCACTTTATTTGCAATTTTTTATGTGTCTGTGAAACTGCTAGTTTCCGCAGCGTTAAAAACAGCCGATTTTGAAAAATCTCCAACTTTGCCAACGATTTTCTCAAAAAAGCCTTTTTTTTTAATTCTGAAAATTAAATCCCTGTTTTATTATCAACAGGAGAATATCTGTGTAAATTTTCACGGACCTAAAAACGCCCGTTTCCGAGTTAGACTCGTTTGAATTTGGTTTGAAAACCTACGATTTCTCCGTGTTCTAAAGGCGCCATTTTGGAAAAATCTAAGGCGCAAAGTACGCATTCTCTTACTCGAATGAGAGTGTTGGATCCGTCCACCTCACCCTACCCTGAGCGATAACATGCCTAAAAAACGGTCTTGGAAAAAAAAAAAAAAATCTATATATATAGAGAATTGAATGTATGTCAATTTAGAACCATCAAACTTGGTATATACTATCTCATGGTACCCTAACTTAGACCGTAGACGGTTTTTGTTGGAAGGGGGAGCCCGGGTCAAAGGGCCCCACGCAAAATTTCCGTAAAATCTAGTTTTCAATTTAGAACCATCAAATTTGGTATACTTTTTCTTGGCACCCTAACTTTGACTAGACGGTTTTGGGAAGGGGTCGGAACCCGGGGTCAAGCCCCCACCCCTACAAAATTTTCGTAAAATATTTTACAAAGTTAGGGTGCCAAGAAAAAGTGTACCAAATTTGATGGTTCTAAATTGAAAACTAGATTTTACGGAAATTTTGCGTAGGGCCCTTGACCACGGGCTCCCACCCACCCAGGGCTCTACCCCCCTTCCAAAAACCATCTACGGTCTCAGTTAGGGCACTATAGTTTACAAGTATATTTTACGGAAATTTTGTGTGGAGCCCCTTGACCCCGGGCTCCGACCCCTTCCAAAAACCGTCTACGGTTTAAGTTAGGGTACCATGAGATAGTATACCAAGATAGTTAGTTAGTTAATTGATTTTAGTGGCGCAAGGGCCAGGTTTGGCCAAAGAGCGCCAGACACAGAACTATCAGTTAAAGATTTTTAAAAGCGGGGTGAAATGATTAAGAGCAGACAGGCTTGGTAAAAGTTAGAAAAGAGAATGATAAAAGCTGTGAAGACTAGTTAGTTAAATAGGTTTATATATAAATTTATTAATTCACTGTTATTAATTATTATTATTATTATTTTTTTTTTTAAATAAGTTTTAAAAAGTCAGTCTGCTTTAAGAACGAAAATACTGCGAAAGTATCACAGTGGTCGCCCAAAAGCTTCTGCAGTGTAGCTGCGCCGTCATCCAGTAGATGAGACTGAAAATAGTGAAACCGATGATTACAAAAACAAACACAACTACATATAAAACATGAGAGATGGTGAGTAAACAGTCGCACGCCTCACACATTGGGGCAGCGTCGCCACACAGCAAATAGCTATGCGTGAAGCGACAATGCCCAATGCGGAGACGTGCAAGAACGACTTCTTCCCTACGGTTCCGGCGACACGATGATTTCCAGATTCCAAGGTTAGGTTTTATACGGTGCAGTTTATTCTCCACCTGTTGGTCCCACAGACTTCGCCACGTTCGTCTGATATGATCGTGAACAAGAAAGCGAAAATCACGGTGAAACAGTGGCAAGGGTGTGACGACCAAAGAGGAGGCAGATCTAGCAGCAGCATCAGCAGACTCGTTCCCTGGGATCCCAACATGCCCAAGAATCCAGCAGAACCGAATCTGGACATCAGCCTCGAGCAAAGAATGAAGAAGTCTCCGTACGGTAAAAATAAGTGGGTGGCCAGTGAAATCCAAAGATGACAATGATTGCACAACACTCAACGAATCAGTGTACACAATAGCACGCTGATGAGAGCTGGACTGCACGTGAACAAGTGCAAGATACACAGCATGCATCTCCGCCGAAAACACCGTGGCCTCAGGAGGAATGCGGGCAACAGAAACTTCGTCAACGCAGACGGCGGCGGATCCAACAACACCAGCCGCCTTAGATCCATCGGTGAAAACAGGAATAAAGTCTGCATTGACGTAACGGTGTTCAGCGAAGAGCTGCTGGTGCACTGACGCAGGGGTTGAGGACATGTCAAAAGATGTAAAGCTGGTATCAACCATGACACCAAGAGGATGCCATGGGGATCCTCAAAGTCCCTGGTCTCTCCAACGAGTGACAAGTCGAGCCTTGCATCACGAGCTACGGCCGCCATGCGAAGACCGAAGGTTCGAATGCACGAGGGACGGATCTCGAACAAACGAGCATGCTGGGGATGAAAAACTGCATCGTATAAAATATGGTCTGAGAGAGATTTAAGTTTCAGGTAAAATTGAAGAGACAGCTGCAGACGGCGTAAATGAAGCGACGGTTTGTTCGCGTCGGCATAAAGGCTGGGAATGGGTGACGTGCAAAATGCTCCCGTACAAAGACGCAGCGCTTGATGGTGGATGGTATCCAACGGCTGGAGAACGGTAGGACGCGCAGAGCCATCCACCATACAGCCATAATCCAGCTTAGACCGAATGAGAGAATGGTAAATACGGAACAAAGAAGTCCTGTCTGCACCCCAGGAGACTGAGGCAAGGATCTTAAGGATTGACAAGGCTCTCAGACAGAAAGTCCTTAGCCGTTGAACGTGCGAGCGAAAGGTAAGAGCACGGTCAACGGTCAAACCAAGGAACTTGGTTTCCGGCAAAACTGGAATGGCTGCACGGTCCAAATAGAGCTCTGGATCAGGATGAAGGCCACGCCTCCGGCAGAAATGGACACAGGCTGTCTTGTCGGGAGAAAGAACAAACCCATTATTGTTAGCCGCTTTAACAATCTGGGTAATTGCAGACTGCAGCTGCCATTCAACGAAATGCATGCTGGATGACGAACAGAAGATGTGAAGGTCGTCAACATAAATGGTAGCCGAAACCGTAGGAGGAAGATTTTTGAGCAAACAATTAACAGAGTCACCGAAAGAATGCTGCCTTGAGGAACACCTTGTTCTTGATGGAAAAGGGCGGAGAGTATACCAAGATTGGTGGTTCTAAATTGAAAACTGTAAATTTGTTTAGCAGACATACATTCAAATCTATATATATAGATTTGTTATTTTTTTGTTATTTTTTTTTCCAAGACCATTTTTTAGGCATGTTATCGCCCAAGGTAGGGTCAGGTGGACGGATCCAACGCTCTCATTCGGGTAAGAGAATATGTACTTTGCGCCTGAGATTTTTCCAAAATTGCGCCTTTAGAACACAGAGAAATCTAGGTTTTCAAATAAAATACAAACGTGTCTAACTCGGAAACGGACGTTTTTAGGTCCGTGAAAATTTACACAGATATTCTCCTGTTGATAATGAAACAGGGATTTAATTTTCAGAATTTTAAAAAAGGGCGTTTTTGAGAAAATCGTTGGCAAAGTTGGAGATTTTTCAAAATCGGCTGTTTTTAACGCTGCAGAAACTAGCAGTTTCACAGACACATGAAAAATTGCAAATAAAGTGCACATTTGTATGTCTTTAACAAAAAAACGAGTATATAAAACAAAAACTCCATTTGAACCAGTTAAAAAAAAATCTTAAAAATTTCAATTTTTTTTTTAAATCAAAGTTTACGATTTTTTTAAAATTTTAATCATACGATGTGTAAAAAATATTAGCATCAAATATTATTATACGTTATACACACAATGTAATAAAAAATACCAGAACAAAAGATCTTTTAATTCTGCTGCAATGACTCACTAAAGTTAGGAAAAATAACCGTTTTTTAGAGAGCTTGTTTGACGGTGGAAGATTTGAAACCCTCTGTCTCGAAGGGAAAATTTTTTCTTGCCGAAAGAAAAGATATGGCTCCCCTTATTTTAATCAAGGAACACCCCCTTAATTTTTCTAGAGAAATCTGAGACCGTGATGGTACGACCCTGCCAGAGTTGAAATGGAATCCCTCTCTTATTACCAGCCAACTAAGTTGAAACATTTTTGAAAGCTACCTAGCTTTGAGACACCTCACCACCACGTGAGAGGGGAGGGGGGGGGTCAAAACTCCGCTGGTCTCCCATCGATCCAGGATTATCTTCTAAGGGAACAGAAGCCATGGGCAGTGCAATGGTTTATCGTGGCCCAGGTGGAGATCACTACGAACACAATCCCCCCCCTCTTTAAAAAAATTGAAATCTTTGAATTTGTTTTAAATAGATAAAAACCTTTACACCATTATAAGCGCATAAGTTGTATATGAATTTTACTTGTAAAATCAGCTGATTGAACAGGAAATATACTCAACTTACATTTTATGAATAAGCTTGCACACGTATGCGTTAATTGTTATTTATTTAGTAGATTAGACAATTGCCATTACCTTTTGGAGAGGAGGTATACAGAGTTTGGGTAGCAACCAGCGCTAATCAACCCAGCAGCGAGGTCAAGAGCATTGCACCTTCTCCCCCGTTCGCAGAGGACAAAAGTCTCCTGAGCGAATATTTTACTATTACGAAAAACTGAGAAGTTAATTTTAGCAACTATAACAAAACAGCAACTGCTCTTCTGACAGTAGCCTACAATTAGCAACTCCCAGAAAAACTCGAGGGTGTTTAGCCATCGAAAATTAACTTACAGTACACGTGCCTGCACTCTTTTTCTTAAAATTGTTTCACAACAGTTTTCTACTCTTTCATAGTCTTTTCTTATGCGATGTTTAAGTATATACGTAAACAAACAAACAACTGCTGCTGCTGTCTTTCGCAACTCAACTTTGTTAGTGGAGCAGCAAGAATTTTCTTTATGTATTGGTTATCTCCCCCCCGCGACAGTTTCATAGGCATGTCATCACTCGGGGAACTGACCCAATGCTCTCATTCCATCATTCGGGCAAAGAATATTTAACGCTTTGATTCGGGTAAGAGATAACGTACGTACTTTGCGCCTCAGATTTTTCCAAAATGGCGCCTTTAGAACACGGGAAATCGTAGGCTTTCAAACCGAATTCAAACGCGTCTAACTCAGAAACGAGCGTTTTTAGGTCCGTTTTTAGGTCCGTGAAAATTTACACAGATATTCTCCTGTTGATAATAAAACAGGGATTTAATTTTCAGAATTTTAAAAAATGGTCTTTTTGAGAAAATCGTTGGCAAAGTTAGAGATTTTTCAAAATCGGCTGTTTTTAACGCTGCGGAAACTAGCAGTTTCACAGACACACAAAAAATTACAAATAAAGTGCACATTTGTATGTCTTTAACGAAAAAAACGAATATGGAAAAAACTCCATCCAAACCTGTTTAAAAAAACTTAAAAAATTCAATTTTTTTAAAAATCACAAAGTTTACGATTTTTTAAATTTTAATCATACGATGTGTAGCAAATATTAGCACTATATATTATTATATGTTATACACACAATGTAAAAAATACAAGAACACGATATCTTTTTTAACTCTGCTGCAATGACTAGCTGAAGTTAGGAAAAATAACCGTTTTCTAGAGAGCTTGTTTGACGGTGCAAGATTTGAAACCCTCTATCTCGAAGGGAAAATTTTTCTTGCCGAAAGAAAAAATATGGGTCTCCTTATTTTAGTCAAGGAACACCCCTTAATTTTTTTAGAGAAATCTGAGACCATGGTAGTACGACCCTGCCTGAGTTGAAATGGAACCCATCAGTCGTTCTCTGAGTAAGTCAGAATACCACCGATGATCTTCAAGGAGTCTATCAACCTTTATTTTTTCTATCCTGGGTCTCTTCCTATTCCTTTTCCTCCAACAAACATTAAGTTTCACTCGTGACACTACCAAGTATTGATCAGAACCAACATCCGCACCTCTCATCACACGGGTGTCAACAACTAAGTGTTTCAAACGCTGATCGTAGACAACAAAACCTATCGCACTCTTTTGCCCAAGAGTATGATTTTCCCAAGTATATGTGTGGATATACTTGTGGTTGAAAAATGTATTAGATACACATAAACCGTTCTCAATGCAGAGTTCAATTAATCTTTCACCGTTATCATTCACACAAGGATCATTAAACTTACCCAGAACATTGTCAGAAATTGCATTCTGCACACCTACTCTAGCATTGAAATCCCCAGCTATTATAACTTTTTCTTTAGCACCAAACTGGCTCAAAACAGCTTTTAGCTCATTCCAGAAATCTTCCTTCTTATCAGAAGGTTCAGAGTCACAAGGAGTATACACTACAACAATTGCAATTCTCTGAAGTTTCACTTTCAAACGAATCCAGAGAATTCTCTCACTTACGCAACTATAGCGAATCAAGTTGTTAATCTTTTCACTTAAAATCACACCTACACCAGCCTGTCCTCTCATATTACCTAATATTCCAGACCACACACTCACCGTGCCTTTCACTTCTTCTACCCCAATTTCCTTCTTTTTGGTTTCACTTACACACAGCACATCCAGTCTGTACTTATTCATCTCCTTAATCACCTCACTCATCTTGCCATTTATACCTCTAGTATTCCATACACCAATCTTACATTCACTCAGCCGAGATCGCTTTCTCATACGCCGTTTAGAAAGTCCAGGTCGATTCTGTGGTGGACCGTCCTCAAGTGTGGTAGGTCCACCATATCCCACACTTGAGTCATTCTTAATATTTCTTTTTGTCTTTTTAATCAGGTAAGTACATCAGTGTGGGGGATTAGTCCACAGCTGTGGGTTCCCGTTGGTCATTCAACCTAAGGATTCTGGAGCAAAACCCAGTGAGTTGGGGTCTTTTTGCCAATGTCTCACAGAACTAGCTGGTACCTCTCCAAGATTCACAGACGCCCTAGTTGCTGTTGTGTGTGCCATTGTTACCACGGAGTTCCCCGAGGAGGCAAACCCATCGCTCACTATTTTTTTATGATCATTATTTTACAGCAGCTTTACAGATAAAAAAAACAATGAGACATACACAATGCTAACACCTTTGCCAGAAGTACATTCTATAAAATTTTCCGAGTTTTTCGTACACTCCCTTTTTAGATGCAGCTTTCCAAATATGGCCGAAATTTGCAAAATGTAGTTTTTAAACAAGGAGGGTGTTAATATTGAGTTTAACATTTTTAAATTGTCTTAACTACGTGCATTTTATTTAATTGTAGAGTTTCATTTTATGTATGTGATTCCTGCATAAGTTAAAAAATCTTGGTGAAATATTCAATTTTGCGCTGAAAACGCATGTCAAATTTTCTTGTACTGAAGAAAATATTAAATATAATGTTAATACTTCAATGTATAGCTCAGACTATGCTTAAGGTACTGGATTTTATTTGAAACTTTTATCTTTAATAGTTTGGAAGATATTATGAAAAGCAAACACGACTACAGGACTCAATTTTGCTTGTCAGACGGCCATTTTGATTTTTTTCTTCAACATGTCTGCTTATAAAAGATTTATAAACTCATTTCTGAAATCTACATATAACAGCTATTCCATGCTAAAAAATATAAAAGTTTTCTAAAATGTGTCCGCAACCACCACCATGGGATATTTTATGGAATGACTCTTAGATAAAAGATTAGTGTAACTTTGAGAATATCAATACTTTTGAACATCATGCATCGTTTCTTATAAATTTTTCAAATTTTTAAGCTTCATTACTTTCGTTTTCAAACCCCCACCCCTTCCTCGCACCTTTATTGAGCTGAAATGCAAATCTTTTTGGTTTTGTGGGAATATTTAAGAACACAGAATACATGTTCGGAACATCGTTGGGAGAAAAAAAAATTATGGTTATGGGGAAAATCTTTACTACGTCCGGTTTCCGTTTTCAGACATTTCCCCTCCATTTTCAAGTTGAAATACAAATATTTATGAAATAAAATGACATTTAACAACAATACTAGGCAGAGGAAATATTGCCTGAAAAATAAAATTACGATTACGGGAGAAATCTTCGCTGCATCTAACTTGTGTTTTCGAAAGTTTTGAAAGACAAAACTTCCATTTTCGAAAGTTTCAGGCGAAAAAAATACTCCACCACTACCGATTGCCCCAAAATATTCAGTTCAGTTATGCATCGATTTTGAGGATAACCCAAATTATGACGGAAAAGGGGAAATTCCTCGAAGCCGTGGGACTCTCCTTCCTGAAGATTACAGGGGAATTTTTGCGCCATCAAATTTCCGTTTTCGGAAATTTTTGTTTTTAAACTGAAATACAAATATTTATGGAATAAAATGATACATAACAACACTACTGGACAGAGGCAACATCGTACGAAAACGAAATTATGATTACAGAAAAAATCTTTATTTCGTTTACTTCTGTTTTTGAAAGATGAAATATTGTCCCGATGCACATTTTTACACATTTCTTGATGCATATTTTCACGTGTTGATGCGTATTTTATGCATTTCTTTATGTATATTTTTACGCGTTGATGTGTTTTAGGCGTTCCTCAATACATATTTTTATGTGTTGAAAAAAATTCCCGACGCATATTTTTACGTGTCGAGAAAAATTCCCAATGCGTATTTTTACGCCGTAGGTAAAATTTCAATGCATAAACAGACTTTTTGATGCATACTAGACATGTAATTACGCATTTTGGCGAACTCTGCTTGAGAATTAAATCTAGATTCATGTATCATCACAGTTATTGCTGGAGTTGATAAAGATATGTTAGTGCATGTTTGGCAAGAATTGGACTACCGCATTGATAAATTCTGTGTGACTAAGGGTGCACACTTCGAACATCTCTAAGTTGATGTAACAAACTTCAAGAGCTTCCGTACAAAGCGATGCAACGTCAGTGTCAACCCAGGGTCTTCCAGTTACAGGGAAAGAACGATTGGGTTCGATTCCCGGTGGTGGCCGATGAGAATTTTTCTGTGACTCACTTATAAACGTGGAAAGAGCGATGACTTCTATTTGATGTTCCTAATCCACGTCAACTGTGTATTTATTATTCATTCGCCTTCTAGCTGTTTGTTCAGGTGCTGCTGTTCATCTTTGGTGAATCCCCAGCATTGTGCTTGGCTCCAAAGAAGCAACCTACCAGGTGGTTTGGCAGTTTGTCGTATGTGAGTCTGGAGAAGTTTGAGGCCGCCATGGTGCAGTGGAAGCATGTCTGGCGTGTAACTGGAAGACCCTGGGAAGGGTTCCCGCTGGCGGCCGATGAGTATTTTTCCGTGACTCACTTGTAAACGTGGAAAGAGTGATGACTTCTGTTTGTTGTTCCTAATCCTTGTCAACTGTGTAATTATCATTTCTTGCCCAATAGTTGGTTTATTTTTTAAAGGTGCACATGCAGAAATATAAACAAACCGAATAAATAACTAAATAGCCAGTAGACCCCCTACCCTCACATTGAACATGATGTTTTAGGTGCTTCCCCCCCTGCTGCTGCAATCAGCACCGTTTCCAGGGATCCGTAAAGACAATTTTTTTACAGTTTATTTGTCTATAACTATCGGCCTTCGATATTTTGTTATTTTCGATATCTTTAAATGACTCTCCTAATCTTGCTTGCTGAGGTCATAGCGTCTGAGACAACTATGCATTTCAAAATGAAAAGTCGCCTCTGCTATTTTGCCAAGTGTCATTGCATGTGATGTCTGTTCTGATCTGCCATCAATTACCGATATTTTAGAAAGAGCCTATGGCGAATAACGCATTCCTGTAACTTAGTCAAACTTTTACCATGAAGTTAGAAATGATCCTATTAAATTTTAGACTAAAGAGGACGTATTTTCTTACTGATACAATTCATAAAACTATTTTACGGAAGCTTTTTTTTAAATTATTCTTTTGTTTATATGAACGTAGACGTTTTTAAAATTTAATTTTCTTTAAGCTCATTTGATTTCCATCCCTGTTTATTTTTCTTATGTCTGTAAATCACCCTAAATATTAGTTACAGTAATTTAAGAATACAAATTATGTATATTCATTACTTGAAATATTTTGGGCTAGAAATTTTTAGATGGTTAGGAATTTCTGAAATTTCTAACCTGACTAAACCTATTGCCCGCCCTTTACCCTGGGTATATATGATTTTTTTAATCGATGACATCTGTCGGTGTGTGTGTGCATGTGGGTAAACGATGTCCTCATTCACGTGTGTGTGTAAATGATGTCCTCATTCACATATGTGTAAACGATGTCCTCGTTTGCATGTGTGTAAACAATGTCCTTGTTTGCTGGTATGTATTAAAGTGTGTATCACAGGTCCTCGGTTGCCTTGCAAAAACACATATTGTGAAATAATTAAAATAAAAAAAAATTTCGGAATTGAAATATCATCTTAATTGTGTGGTCTCTGAAATAATTCCAAAATGTGAACTCTTTCACATGGTCCTCGGTTTCACGGTTTAAACACAGTCCTCGGTTTTCACTTCCAGCGCAACTGTGTGTGTGTGTGTGTGTGTGTGTGTGTGTGTGTGATCACGTTCCTCGGTTTTAATATCTTCCGCCTTCGGTAATATTGAAAAGGAGCGACTTCATACTTTTTAAGAATTTTATCTAATGAAATGCATGTTTCCCTATTTCTAATACATATTTTAAAACTAATCAATAGAAAGCGATCATTTTCACCCCTTTCCCTTTTATTAAATGAAATTAAATTTCTAGGTCAGCACTTAATCTGTCCGTGGTGGAATCCGCCTCGTTGCCGTGCCCCGTAAAATTGTTTCACGGCAGAGTGAGCAACACAGTGTCGATTTTTTACATTTTAATATCCCACAAAATTTGTTTTTCTTTTCAATTTCTTAGTCATTTCTCACTCATGTGAGATTCTTCCGTGCATTCGAGGAATGCCGCTTTTCTGTCATCATTTGGGTCATTCTCGAGATCGATGCAAAACTGAAGAGAACCTGGTTAATTCCTTTTTTTCCTGAAGGGGGGGGGGGTTGGTCTTAAACCTACAATATATAATTCAACTATTTATAAATTTTAAATACGCGCACCGCTGAACTAGTGTTGATGTTCCGGTTTTTGATTTTGAAAAGTTGGCATGTCCACACCGCCCAGGCATCCTACAGAATTCAGGAGAGAGAAATAGGCTACGCTCTGTAGTCTCATCCAATATTTAGCAAAAAGTCGAAAATTCTATTTCCCCCACTGCCCTCATAACAATAGGAATGTCGGTAAGATGCATATATCATTTAGAAAAAAAAATGATTTCTTAATAAACTACTAAATATTTGTCAATCAGCAAAGCACATGAAAATCCGCCATTTTGGCTGCAAAGTCCGAAGTAGACCCGATTGAAAACTTCTGTAATATTTTTCATTACATGGTTTACATCATATACTGTAGTGATCGTATTCAAATTTGAAGTTTTTACGTTTTAAAAAAACAACAACACATTTATGTATTTCACTTTACGTGAAAGTGAGATGTATTTTATTTATTTGTTACAGAAAATCGAAAATAAAGGAAAGATTCAGTGATGTATAGTATTGAACAAATAGAAAATTCCATCAAGGAATATTTTAGCGAGGGAGATTGGAGGGCAATATCTGCTTACGAAAAACTTCATTTCTTGAACATGAAGAGAAACTACATGGATGGAAATGCTCTCCTGTGGTAACATGTTTCTTTATTATTATTATTATTGTTATTATTATTATTGTTATTATTTTTTTTATTCGAAATATAAGAATCACAGCCTCTGACATACAAAATAAACAGCAAATTATCATTGACTGGTATTGTTGAACTGATAAGAGTTTCCACTGGAGACCTAGGTATCAGTCAAGAATCGGCGTAAAATATGTGATGTCCCAAGTAAAGCTGTCTTCTGTAGGTGGCATATCAGAAAGCTGCAATTTTTCAAAATGATTCATAAAATTTTTTGACATTGTTCCAAGTGCCCCGATGTCAATGGGGACTACCATTGTGTGTTTAGTCCATAACCAGGTAACTTCTATGGCTAGGTCTCTATATTTAGTCATTTTTTCCAATTCTTTTTCATTGATTCTGGCATCTCCAGGGATCGCTATATCGATTAGCTACACTTTCCGATTTTCTATGACTGTTATATCTTGTGTATTATGTTCTATGTGTCGATCGGTTTGAATTCTGAAATCCCACAAGATCTTGACTTCATTATTTTCTTGAGGATTGATTCCATATCAACTCAACACAATTTGAAGACATTTTTTACCTCACCATCTCAGATTTTAATGAAATTTGGTACATAGGGTGGCCTCTGTATAGATTAAGAAAAATACCAAATTTCATCGTCATATATCCACCGGTTTTCAAAATACAGCTATATAAAATGTCCCAAAACACCCCAAAATCGGAAGATTGATATGTTTTTAAATTGTGATTGCAGCCCCGATGTCAATGGGGACTACCATTGTGTGTTTAGTCCATAACCGGGTAACTTCTATGGCTAGGTCTCTATATTTAGTCATTTTTTTCCAATTATTTTTCATTGACTCTGGCATCTCCAGGGATTGCTATATCAATTAGCTACACTTTCCGATTTTCTATGACTGTTATGTCTTGTGTATTATGTTCTAAGTGTCGATCGGTTTGAATTATGAAATCCCACAAGATCTTGACTTCATTATTTTCTTGAGGATTGATTCCATATCAATCAACTCAACACAATTTGAAGACATTTTTTACCTCACCATCTCAGATTTTAATGAAATTTGGTACATAGGTGGCCTCTGTATAGATTAAGAAAAATACCAAATTTCATCGCCATATATCCACCGGGTTTGAAAATACAGCTATATGAAATGCCCAAAATCGGAAGATTGATATGTTTTTAAATTGTGATTGCAGCTCCCCTAATTAAGATAGAGAGATGGGAAAGGTATATTTTTGTAGTATTTTTTATGCTCTTTTATTTGATGTACACCACCATAGGGGATGGGTTCCATTTCTACTCAGCGGGGGGGGTAGAGATAACAAATAAATAAAGTAAATAAAGAAAATTCTTGCTGCTCCACTAACAAAGTTGAGTTGCAAAAGACAGCAGTTGTTTGTTTGTTTGTTTACGTATTACTTAAACATCGCATAAGAAAAAACTATGAAAGAGTAGAAAACTGTTGTGACATAATTTTAAGAAAAACAGAGTGCAGGCACACATACTGTAAGTTAATTTTCAATAGCTAAACACCCTGGAGTTTTTCGGGGAGTTAATTGTTGGTTACTATCAGAAGAGCAGTTGCTGTTTTGTTATAGTTGCTAAAATTAACTTCAGTTTTTCGTAATAGTAAAATATTCGCTCAGGAGACTTTTGTCCTCTGCGAACGGGGGAGAAGGTGCAATGCTCTTGACCTCGCTGCTGGGTTGATAGCGCTGGTTGCTACCCAAACTCTGTATACCTCCTCTCCAAAACGTAATGGCAATTGTCTAATCTACTAAATAAATAACAATTAACGCATATGTGTGCATGCTTATTCATAAAATGTAAGTTGAGTATATTTCCTGTTCAATCAGCTGATTTTACAAGTAGAATACATATATATACAACTTACGCACTCATAATGGTGTAAATATTTTTATCTATTTAAAACATATTCAAAGATTTCAAATTTTTTTTATAGGGGTGGGGGATGGAATTTTGTTCGTAGTGATTTACACCTGGGCTACGATAAACCATGCACTGCCCATGTCTTCTGTTCCCTTAGAAGATAATGCTGTATCGATGAGAGACCAGCGGAGTTTTGACACCCCCTTCACGTGGTGGTGAGGAGTCTCAAAGCTATGTAGCTTTCAAAAATGTTTCAACTTAGTTGGCTGGTAACAAGAGAGGGATTCCATTTCAACTCTGGCAGGGTCGTACCATCACGGTCTCAGAATTCTCTAAAAAAATTAAGGGGTGTTCCTTGATTAAAATAAGGAGACATATTTTTTCTTTTGGCAAAAATTTTTTTTTCCCTTCGAGACAGAGGGTTTCAAATCTTTCACTGTCAAACAAGCTCTCTTAAAAACGGTTATTTTCCCTAACTTCAGCGAGTCATTGCAGCAGAATTAAAAAATATATTTTGTTTTGGTATTTTTTTATTACATTGTGTGCATAACGTATAATAATATTTGACGCTAATATTTTTTACACATCGTATGATTAAAATTAAAAAAAATCGTAAACTTTGTGATTTAAAAAAATATATAATTTTTAAGATTTTTTTAACAGATTCAAATGGAGTTGTTTTTCTATACTCATTCTTTTGTTAAAGACATACAAATGTGCACTTCATTTGCAATTTTTTGTGTCTGTGAAACTGCTAGTTTCCGCAGCGTTAAAAACAGCCGATTTTGAAAAATCTCCAACTCTGCCAACGATTTTCTCAAAAAAGCCCTTTTTTAAAATTTTGAAAATTAAATCCCCGTTTTATTATCAACAGGAGAATATCTGTGTAAATTTTCACGGACCTAAAAACGCCCGTTTCTGAGTTAGACGCGTTTGAATTTGGTTTGAAAGCCTACGATTTCTCCGTGATCTAAAGGCGCCATTTTTGAAAAATCTCAGGCGCAAAGTACGTACGTATTCTCTTACCCGAATGAGAGCGTTGGATCCGTACACCTCACCCTACCCTGAGCGATAATATGCCTAAAAAATGGTCTTGGAAAAAAAAGAACAAATCTATATATATAGAATTGAATGTTTGTTTGTATGTCTGCTAAACAAATTTACAGTTTTCAATTTAGAACCACCAAATTTGGAATATATAGCATGGTACCCTAACTTAGACCGCAGACTGTTTTTGGAAGGAGTCTGAGCCCTGTGTCAAAGGGCCCCCACACAAAATTTCTGTAAAATATGCTTGTATACTAGAGTGCCCTAACTGAGACCGTAGATTGTTTTCGGAAGGGGGCAGAGCCCTGGGTGGGTCGGAGCCCGGGGTCAAAGGGCCCCACGCAAAATTTCCATAAAATCTAGTTTTCAATTTAGAACCATCAAATTTAGTATACTTTTTCTTGTTACCCTAACTTTGACTAGACGGTTTTGGGAAGGGGTCGAAGCCCGGGGGGGGGGGTACATACAAAATTTTCGTAAAATCTACAGAACTGTAGATTTTATAACAGATACAAATATTGCAACAAAATTTTCGTAAAACCTACAGAACATAAAAAATTGCAAATAAAGTGCACATTTGTATGTCTTTAACAAAAAAACGAGTACAGAAAAAAAAACTCCATTTGAACCTGTTAAAAAAAATCTTAAAAATTTTAATTTTTTTTTAAATTACAAAGTTTGTGATTATTTTAAATTTTAATCATACAATGTGTAAAAAATATTAGCATTAAATATTATTATACGTTATACACACAATGTAATAAAAAAATACCAGAACAAAATATCTTTATTAATTCTGCTGCAATGACTCGCTGAAGTCAGGAAAAATAACTATTTTTAAGAGAGCTTGTTTGACGGCGGAAGATTTGAAACCCTGTCTCGAAGGGAAAATTTTTTTTTGCCGAAAGAAAGAAATGTCTCCTTATTTTAATCAAGGGACACCCCTTAATTTTTTTAGAGAAATCTGAGACCGTGATGGTACGACCCTGCCAGAGTTGAAATGGAATCCCTCTCTTGTTACCAGCCAAATAAGTTGAAACATTTTTGAAACCTCACCACCACGTGAGGGGTGGGGGGGGAGGTGAAGGGGCAGTCAAAACTCCGCTGGTCTCCCATCGATCCAGCATTATCTCCTAAGAGAACAGGAAGACATGGGCAGTGCATGGTTTATATTGGCCCAGGTAGAAATCACTACGAACACAATCCCCCCTCTCCCCCCTTTAAAAATTGAAATCTTTGAATATGTTTTAAATAGATAAAAATCTTTACACCATTATAAGCGTGTAAGTTGTATATGTATTCTACTTGTAAAATCAGCTGATTGAACAGGAAATATACTCAACTTACATTCTATGAATAAGCATGCACACGTATGTGTTAATTGTAATTTATTTAGTAGATTAGACAATTGCCATTACGTTTTGGAGAGGAGGTATACAGAGTTTGGGTAGCAACCAGCGCTAATCAACCCAGCAGCGAGGTCAAGAGCATTGCACCTTCTCCCCCGTTCGCAGAGGACAAAAGTCTCCTGAGCGAATATTTTACTATTACGAAAAACTGAGAAGTTAATTTTAGCAACTATAACAAAACAGCAACTGCTCTTCTGACAGTAGCCTACAATTAGCACCTCCCAGAAAAACTCGAGGGTGTTTAGCTATTGAAAATTAACTTGCAGTATGTGTGCCTGCACTCCTTTTTTCTCAAACTTATTTCACAACAGTTTTCTACTCTTTCATAGTTTTTTCTTATGCGATGTTTAAGTATATACGTAAACAAACAAACAAACAACTGCTGTCTTTCGCAACTCAACTTTGTTAGTGGAGCAGCAAGAATTTTCTTTATTTATTTGTTATATCTCTCATTCCATCATTCGGGCAAAGAGTATCTAATGCTTTGATTCGGGTAAGAGAATACGTACTTTGCGCCTGAGATTTTTCCAAAATGGCGCCTTTAGAACACAGGAAATCGTAGGCTTTCAAACCGAATTCAAACGCGTCTAACTCGAAAACGGGCGGTTTTTAGGTCCGTGAAAATTTACACAGATATTCTCCTGTTGATAATAAAACAGTGATTTATTTTTCAGAATTTTAAAAAATGGCGTTTTTGAGAAAATCGTTGGCATAGTTAGAGATTTTTCAAAATCCGCTGTTTTTAACGCTGCCGAAACGCGGAAACTAGCAGTTTTACAGACACACAAAAAATTACAAATAAAGTGCACATTTGTATGTCTTTAACGAAAAAAACGAATATAGAAAAAACTCCATCCGAACCTGTTTTAAAAAAAAACCCTTAAAAAATTCAGTTTTTTTTTTAAATCACAAAGTTTACGTTTTTTTTTTAAATTTTAATCATACGATGTGTAGCAAATATTAGCACCATATATTATTATATGTTATACACACAATGTGAAAAACAACAACAAGAACACGATATCTTTTTAAACTCCGCTGCAATGACTCGCTGAATTTAGGAAAAATAACCGTTTTCTAGAGAGCTTGTTTGACGGTGCAAGATTTGAAACCCTCTATCTCGAAGGGAAAATTTTTTCTTGCCGAAAGAAAAAATGTGGGTCTCCTTATTTTATTCAAGGAACACCCCTTAATTTTTTTAGAGAAATCTGAGACCATGATGGTACGACCCTGCCTGAGTTGAAATGGAACCCATCAGGGGTCAAGATTTAAAAAAAATTCAAATTTTGAATTTTTCAAAATGCTGCGCTCCAAAAAATCAAATTTTTTTTAAAACAATCTTTATATGTTTGGTATTTGATTGTGTGAGTTGTAACTTGGGATGATTATAGGTTTACTTAAAAAGCTATATTTAAATTTAGCGTAACACAGGAGTTTAATGAAAAAAAATAAAAATAAAAAAACATGTAAACTGAAAATAAATTTAGGCTAAATCTTAAAGTTTCATTTATAACATTAGATATATTATTTTTGTTATTTAAAACCATTTATTTAAACAATGTTTTATTTTTAATTGATTTAAAATCTGAGACTACATGGGTTTAAAAACTTTATTAATTTCATTATTCAGAATTTGTAACAATTCACAATACAATATAAAAAAATAAACAGACTTTAAAAAATAATTTCAATTACTGCTCAAGAAACACATCAAAATAATAATAACATATGGCATTGAATTGCTTACATTTATGCAAATTATATTCCTAATCTTAAACATAGATCATCACTTAAAGCAGAATCTCCTAAAATAAAAAAAAAAAAAGTTGCATCATTGTTTTGAAGTGAAATCATACCTGTAGATCCTTGATATAGTCTTTAAAAGCTTCAGTAGTTTGGTGTATTTCTGTTTCAGAGAGATTGTAGAGTCTTCCTGTCGGAGTCACAGGATTTACTTTACACAAGACTTAACTTACAGGAAGCCATAATACATCTTGTGGGCTAGGGTAGGAAAAGGATGTAGATTGACCAGCTGGATGTAAAAAAGAGATCTTAACTTCATTGTCACTCTCTTCTTTTGCTAGAACATATGCTACCCACCAGTTATTTTCATAGATTATGGTTATGTAACCACTAATTTCTGTTATTTGCAGTCTGTCTTGTAATGCTGATACTTTTTCAGTAGCTGACTCGTTTGATTCTGAGAACACCTTCACTTTTATTTTTGAATTACTCAATGGGATAGGAATAAAAGCATGAAGTTTCTGGGTATGTTGCATTGTTAGAGACTTGCTTAGGCGATTTTCCAAAAATTGGTCTGTTTCTATGTATTCTTCTTGACTTACATATGTAAAGTTTGCCACAAAAATATTCTGAATTGCCCATTCGTACAACTAAAATGGTGTTTGAATTTGATTCTCGTAAGGGCGTTGTAAGCTGGCTCGAGCAGCTAACCTTTTCACTGTTCCACCAACGCCATCACATGGCCCCTTCCTGTGTGCTATTGCTGAAAAATGTCATTCAGCATAAATGTTGAAGTCATCTTGATGGAAACATAAGTTTGTGAAATTTTTCCGATTTTTGTACTGGGCTGCAGACTCGTCAGAGAAATAGTAAACTTTTTTGACGCTGTTGTCACCAAACTTATTTTTCAAGAAGTTAATAAGTTTTTTTGGAAGCAGTACAGTGCTGTGTTGGGCTCTAAACATTCAGAAATTACTACAAAACTTACATGTTCAGTCTTTTCTGTTTTGTAATAGATGACAAATGGGTGGACTGTGGCTTGCCCACTGGTCCAGTGATAGCTCTGGGCTTCATCTTGAAGAAGAGAACTATAATTTTTGGCAAAATCACAAATGACGAGATTCCGAGTCCTTGAGGTTTTTCTTAGTACTATTCATAAGAGCTTTGCTGCTTAGCAATGAAGTCATGTCTGACCAAACCAGACAGTTTTTCGCTGAACAAATAAATAAAATCTGAAGCTGATTTTTCTAATGTCTCCAAGTTGCATCTATCAACTGTAATCCATTGGCAAAAAGTTAGTTTTTCAACCAAGTTCTTCTCAAAACCGTGTTCCGCTTCCCCAAATGACAATCTATGGAAGCAGGCTTGCATAATACTATAATTTGATTTTTCACTAGCTATTTGCTAGTTGCTAATCGGTGAAATCGCGCCCTGGGGTACACGCCTGGCATGTACACCATGCACGCACGCTCAGCCATTCAGATGAAAGCAATTTAAAAAGGTTTGTCTTCCACCACATATAGTATGTTTTGGGTATGGTGAACGGGTCTCACACGGTCACACCCATGCCTCCTCCCATGGGACTCCCTGGGAATGAATTGTCTCTTGTCCCTTTCCTTTGCTTTTTTTTTTTCTCTTTATTCGTTGTTTGTTGTGTCGTGGTCACCATCAGGGGAGGAAGGGGCCAGGACAGACGTCGCATGCCCAGTGCCTCTCCCCCGAATACGTCGCTTTTCTTTTTCTCCTCAACCTGTTCGGGTTTCGGTCAGAATAATCAGGATGAATCATTTCCGGCCATGTCTGATTCTCAGCTCACTGCTGCAACGTAGGAGGCAGCAGTAGTTCCGTTCAAGAATGTGAGCTGGGACTCGTTCAGACCAAGAAAACTTCCTCCCCCTTCCAAAACAGGAGGTTGTGGTGCGGTGGTGCCCCAAAGGCGCTGGTCGTCTTGTTGTCTGATACACACACACACACCAAAAATAAATTTTAGGGAACCCTGCAATGCCCGAACATAACTCTGCTTAGCATTGTTCCCAGTCCCACCACAATTTTACACCCTCACAGAACTTTTTGCGCCCCTCAAGGACCTGCGCCCATAGGCATGTGCCTACCATGCCTAATTGGAAATCTGCCATTGAAGGCCGATATAAAATATATATTTATGAATAAATATACACTAACGGAAAAAAAAATCCCAACACTACGAAAAAATAGTTGTAGAGGAATAACTCACCGTAACTCACCGCCAGCGTGGTGAGTTATGGCCAAACCCCTCCAAAATGACTCCACAACTTAAATCTTGGCCCTCAGTCTCCGGCAGCTGGATTGTACCTGGCCAAGGCAGCGGCCAGTGCGACATGAAGGCAGAGGGTGCTAAGAATCCCCGGAGGACCGGACTAGGCTGCCATCTGATGCTGACCTTGGCTACGTATAACGGACGCTCCCTATCTTCTGATTCAAGGCTTCTTGAATTGGAAGAAGAACTACAAAGGATCAAGTGGGACATCGTCGGGCTAAGTGAGGTAAGGAGAAAAGGAGAAGATCTCATTGAACTGAAAAGTGGACATCTCTTCTACTATCGTGGGACAGATACTGGCAGAACTAGTGGTGTTGGATTTATAATAAACAAGAAACTGAAGGATAAAATTGTAGAAGTTGAAAGTTCTTCTGACAGAGCTGCACGACTCGTTATCCAACTCTCGAGAAGATACCAGGCTCAGATTATTCAAACTTATGCACCCACCACAAGTCATGCTGAAGAAGAAATTGAAGAATTTTATGAGGAAATTCGTGATCTAAATAATAAAGGTAAGTAGCACTTGAAGATAATTATGGGAGATTTCAATGCAAAAATAGGGCAACAGAATGAAACTTCAGTAGGTAAATTCGGTCACGGCAACAGAAACCAGCGTGGAAATACTCTCGTAGAGTTTGCAGAGGCAGAAGGGTTTTTCATCTTGAACTCCTTTTTCAAGAAAAAGCCACACAGGAAATGGACATGGAGACATCCAAATGGGACGACAAGTGAAATTGATTTTATTATGTGTAACAAAAAATTCGTCATAGAAGACTGCAGTGTGCTAAACAAGTTCAACACAGGCAGTGACCATAGATTGGTGAGATGTAAGATGCACCTCAACACTAAACTCGAACGTAGCAAGCTCATAAGACAAACAAAATGTATTGACATAACCAACCTTAAAAAACACCATAATACCTTCAAATTGGAACTGAAGAACAGATTCTCTGCTTTAGAAGGCCTAACATCGGAAGAAGTGGATATTTGTGAAGTTAACAGAAAAGTAACCAAAGCTCTTATGGAAACAGCAACAAAATTAGCTGGGTCTAAGAACAAATTGCATGTGAACAAATTATCAGGAAAAATCCAAAATGTTGATGCAAAAAAGAAGAGTGATGAGGACAACTAAAGAAGATTTGACTTCCAAAGTGGAATATATAGAGCTATGCAAGACAGTACGAAAAAGTATCACTGAAGACGTAAGGAAATTCAACTGTGAACTAGTAAGGAAAGCAATTGAAAACAACCAAAGCCTAAAGATAGCAAAGGGACATCTCAGTAAGGGGAAAAAACAGATTATGGCACTGAGAAAAGAAGATGGTTCTGTAACAAGAAATAGAGGCGAAATTTTGACAAGAGTGAAAGATTTCTACTCCAAATTATATGAAAGGGATGATACATGTACTCCAGACATCATGAAAGCTACCAGTACCAGAGTTCTTCCAGTCCTTGCAGCAGAAGTTGCACATGCAATCAAGAACATGAAGCGGGGAAAAGCTCCAGGAGAAGATGGAATTACTGTAGACATCATACAAGAAGCAAGTGGAGAAATCGAAACAGTACTCGCCCAAATTTTCACTCGATGCCTTAATGAAGGGAAAATTCCTGAGGATTGGAACAACGCTACAATGATCTTGCTACATAAAAAAGGTGACATTGAGGATCTCAGGAACTACAGACCTATCAGTGGTTTATAAAATTTTCACTAAAGTTCTTTCACACCGCTTGAAGGTGACACTGGACATGGCTCAACCGAGAGAACAAGCTGGATTCAGGAGTGGCTACAGCACAATAGATCATATCCACGTACTGAGAGAACTAATTGAAAGAGCGAGGGAATATGAACTTCCATTGTGCATGGCTTTTATCGATTATGAAAAAGCCTTTGATTCGGTGAAACCATCAGCAGTTGCAGTGGCTCTGAAATCCTGCGGTATTGAAGATGCATACATTAATATTATTAATAACATCTATGAAAATGCAAGTGCAAAGATTCGGCTGTTTGAAAATACAACACACATAAAAATTGGAAAAGGAGTGAGACAAGGTGACACCATATCTCCGAAGCTCTTTAATGCCACATTGGAAAATGTCTTTCAATCACTGAACTGGGAAAACAAAGGGATAAAGATTAATGGAGATTATCTAACCCACCTTCGTTTTGCTGATGACATAATCATTTTTGCAACTACCCCATCGCCGCCCCGGTGGCGCAGTGGTCTAAGGCGTTGGCCTCTGATCATTCGTCCGTAAGGGGTCCGGGTTCGAATCCCGGTCAGGCATGGGTGTTGTGTTTGTTTACGGCACTGGCTCTCTCCCTTCCCTGGAACCAGTGACCCTAAATTAGGGACGGGCGACTGCTTATAGCCCATTTGAGTTGCTCACGGTGGTCGTTAAACCTCCAATCAAAAAAAAAAAAAAAAAACTACCCCATCAGAGCTACAGAGTATGATCCAGGAACTTGCTGACAAGAGTAAAGAAGTGGGATTAAAAATGAACTTTCAGAAGACAAAAGTGATGTACAATGCTTTTACAAGAAATGAAGATTTATCGATTGATGGAGAAAAGCTGGAGATAACAGACACGTACGTTTATCTTGGACAGCAGATATCAAGTGAGGGTCACATTGGTGAAGAAATTAATCGGCGTACAAAACTTGCCTGGAGAGCTTTTGGAAGAAACAGCATGATTTTCAAGAGCAATATGCCATTATGTCTTAAAAGAAAAGTGTTTGATCAATGCATCCTTCCAGTGTTTACGTATGGTGCAGAGACGTGGACCTTAGCTAAAAGAGACATACAAAGGCTGCAGACAACTCAAAGTAGCATGGAGAGGTGCATGCTTGGTGTAACCAGGAGAGATAAGAAGAGGAACTCGTGGATCCGAAAAATGACAAGAGTGGAAGACATCATGATCAGAGTTAAATCCCTGAAATGGCAATGGGCTGAACATACTGCCAGAAGAACAGACCATCGATGGACAGCCAAAATTTTAGATTGGATTCCAAGGGACAGGAAAAGACCCAGAAGAATACCACATGGAAGATGGGTGGATGAAATTCGAAAGTATGCGGGAGTGACATGGAGGAGACTGGCACAAGACAGACCGTTGTGGAGGAAACTTGGGGAGACCTTCGTCCAGCAGTGGATTGATAATGGTTGACAATGATGATGATGATACCCTAACGGAAAAAAATCCCAACACCACGAAAAAATAGTTGTAGAGGAATGAAATGGCGGCAATACATTTGTATAGGTAACATATTTAATCGATTAAGGTTTCAAGATCACAGCTTAACGTAAGCGCGAGAAGAGCCATTTTAAATGTGAAATGCTGGTACATTAATAACCGGTGTAACCGCCAGAATGTTGAATGCAAGCACGCAAACGTTCATGCATTGTGTCGTACAGGTGCTGGATGTCAGTTTGTGGGATGGAGTTCCATGCCTGTTACACTTGGTCGGTTAATGCTGGTTGGGGGTGACGCTGGAGTTGTCGTCCAATGATGTCCCATACGTGCTCGATTGATGAAAGATCTGGTGATCTAGCAGGCCATGGCAACATGTCAACACTCTGTAGAGCATGTTGGGTTACAACAGTGGTATGCGGGCGAGCGTTATCCTGTTGGAAAACACCCCCTGGAATGCTGTTCATGAATGGCAGCACAACAGGTTGAATCACCAGACCGACGTACAACTGTGCCGTCAGGGTTCTTAAGATAACCACGAGAGTGCTCCTGCTGTCATAGGAAATTGCTCCCCAGACCATAACTCCAGGTGTAGGTCCAGTGTGTCTCGGCTGCAGACAGGTTGGTTGCAGGCGCTCACCTGGCCTCCTTCTAACCAACACACGGCCATCACTGGCACCTAGGCAGAACCGGCTTTCATCAGAAAACACAACAGATCTCCACTCCGTCTTCCAATGAGCTCTAGCTTGATACCACTGACGTCGCAAACGGCAGTGGTTTGGATTAAGTGGAATGCACGCTACAGGGCGTCTGGCTCGGGGCTGTCCTTGAAGTAACCGATTTGTAACAGTTCGTTATGTGTCACTGTGGTGGCAACTGCAGCTCGAATTGCTGCCGCAGACGCGGTACGATGTGCCACGGCCATACGCCGTACACGGCAGTCTTCCCTCTCAGTAGTGCCACGGCTATACGCCGTACACGGCAGTCTTCCCTCTCAGTAGTGCCACGGGGCCGGCCGGAACCCGGTTTTCTTGAGGCAGTACCTTCCCTTGACCACCGCTGCCAACAATCATGCACAGTGGCTACATTCCTGCCAAGTCGTTCTGCAATATTGCGGAACGAAAATCCACCTTCTCGTAGCCCTATTACACGACCTCGTTCAAACTCCGTGAGCTGTTGATAATGGCTTCTTTGTCTTCTTAAAGGCATTCTTGACTAACATCAACACCCTACGTCGAATCTCAACGATAACTAACGCTCACGAACGTTACAGTGCGTATTTACAGCAAACCTGCTTTGCATGTTCCGAGGGGCGCTACTAGCGCCACACGTATGCGCCGAGCGCGAAATTTGCATAGACCTCATCTTACAGATGTACTCTCACCGCCTACCAACTGTCGTTTATCTAACACAACCCCTTCTTGGTGTTGGGATTTTTTTCTGTCAGTGTATAAAATAAAAGAAACTTATATATTAAATATAAGTTTCTCAATTATCCAATTCAATTTTATTTATTATCATGGCACATATATTGAAAAACTCAAATAAACCTATTTGTGTAAGGTCAGGGATTTCTTATATATTTGGTCAGGGAAATCAGGTTTGATAATTCTGTGGACACCCTGTTCTCCATCTGGATCACCATTATTCATGCAAACTTGCTTACTCAAAGTTTCCTATCCTGATGTTTCGCAAAAATTTTCACGGGACAGCATTCAAATTGAGTCTTGTATTCGTTTTGCTCCAAAAAAGGTTTATATACCGACTCTAAAAATAACAAAATATATGTAATTTATATAGACTCTAAAAATAACAAAATATAAGTAATATATACCACCTCTAAAAATAACAAAGTATAATCACCACAACTGTAAATATAACAGTTCAGTGCAGATCCACTTCAAAATACTTGATTAGTTCTTTTGCAAACAGGATAATTAATTTAATTAAGAGTGCATTGTTTTCGTTCCACCAAGATGGTGCGACGCCTGTGCTGACGTAATATTTTATTGCCTGCCATTTAGTCATTCACTGCGATCACAAGTTTTTATTTAAGCACAAAATGATTTCGTTTCTGCAACGGATCGTGTTTCCTTGCCACATGTTCTAAAAACTTCAGGGGTGCATGTGTCTTCACTGAACCACTGGAAACGATTCTCTTTCAATTTATTAACTCAAGAGGCAAGAGAAACATCGATTTATATATGATTTTGTGTAGCAATTTGTATAATAGGGAGAAAATAAATCATTAAAGCAGAATGCGTAAAGTTATTATTCAACTCATTTGGTATAAATTATATGGGTGAAGAAGTTTCTACAGGTTTTGGCATATACACAAGTTCATGATCTATTAAGCCATCTGTAGATTGAACTCATCATGCTATCTGTTATTATTATTATAAGTTTTTTGTTCCATATAACAAATTTCCCTATCACTTCCACACTACGCGGCCATATCAGTTTAATTGTGATTTAATTGCATCTTAAAATAATGTGTTTCAAAAGAGTTTAGCTTGACAAAAAACTAAGAGACATGGAATAGTCTGAGAAACTGTAAGTTCCCTATGATACGTCTGTGATGGAGATCGGTAAAAATCTCAATTTATTTAACTGAATTTTTAAGATTAATAATATGTTTTATAAAATATGTAATTTGTCTCTGTGTGTGTATCTCAAGAAAGGTAGATTCATTCATTCACTGCTTACCTGAAGGGAATACTGGCTAAAATAATGCCAAAAACAATTTATAACTGAGGTACTAGTTTATTCAAAAAAAGGGAAAGCGGTCGTCCAGAATATACTGTATTTGGACAGACTTTTTAAAACAAATAGCTCTTTTTGAATGGATCTATGAAGTTTCTTACATCGGCTGTCTTAAGAATTACTTTCCTAAAGTCATGGACTTAATCTCTGAGTCTAGAGAGTTCAGTTAAAGAAAGGTACGTCTAGAGGTACACAAACAGTTTGAATCGACCTTATTTTTTTTATTAATATTAGTCACTTCTGTCTGACGAAATGTTATTTTTCTTAAATTATGTTATTTCCATACACACAGTTCTAAAATGGTAACCTAGTGCAACAAACATACGGTATTACCGGATGTGCATACTCATAAAATGACGAGAATAGGTGTTTAACATTTGCCTTACAATCTTTAGGCAGAAAGATTAGAAACCAAAAACAGTGCTTGATGCCAAGAAAATGAATATTAAGTTAGTAGATAAAAGTTAGATACAGTCTTAGAAATGAAAATGTTGTAAGCACTCAAAATGACATTTTGACCCTTCTAAACCAGTTTGCAAAGTGAGAAATAAGAAAAGCTATCCTTGCGACAAAAAAATTACACCAAGATACCTACATTGGGAAGGCTTATATTTATATATCCTTGAATAAAATATTACTTTTTCTTAGTTGCAAAGATCTAAATTCTTCTCATGATATTTTAGTACTATAATATGCATTCATATTAAATTAAGAATGAGTATTTATTTTATAAACTGCCGATTTCAATCATTTTTAAGGCATTCATTTATGTTTTGATTTTCTGTTGCAGGGCAAAGCTTCTGATCGTAAGAAGGCGATCGCGGAAATAATTCGTCATTTGATTAGGACTCGATATTTGGGTATATCAAAATCTTACTTGGCAAGAATGTATAAAATAAGAGAAATGCAAAGACAGAAGCAGATGAAAGTTGAAGTATTCAAACCCAAACCCAAACATCCCAAGTCCAGAAAAACAGAGGAACTGCCACAGAAGCAGGGAATGGAAGAAAATGTCACTTCACTGACTGTCGATCCCAAATAAGAAAACAGAACTGGATGCTGTGGTTGTCCAGTCAGATGAACAAGAACTAAGAAAGGGAGATAAGCAGCGTGGAGAAGAAATGTGCAAGACAAATAAAATTCACATTGGCTCCAAAGAAAAAATGCTGCCAATAGAAAACCAATTTTGTAGCGAAGATAAATTACAGACAAGGGCTGATCAGTCTTTGACAGAAAACATGATAAATATCAAGGAAAATCACAGTGAGAATGAAAAAGTGACAGAAAAAAGTATATCTCCTTCTGAAAGAGATGAAACTCTCTTGATAATGAAGAACCAGACAGAAAAGGAAGAGATAGTCAAGACCAATAACATAGGAGGTAATGGCCAAGGAAAAACTCCGACAGGGAAGAAAGAAATTATATCACTCATACTGTCACTGAAAACAAATCAACAGAAAGGAATGATCTACCTTTCAAGAAAAGTGTAGTCAGCAGAACAGTTAATCCTAAAAAGGGAAAAGGATTAAAGAAGTCGCAGACCCTGAATTTGGGCAGCAAAAGTGAAGGTAATAAGATATTTACATATAAGAGATATTTAAAAAAAAATTCAATAATATTGTGCTCTTACTTGAATTTAAAAGTGTTCCATTTTTTTACTTAGGATTTTACCAAGCCGTTTAATATATCCAGATTGTATTATGAGTACCTCAGGCATAGAGATGTTTCATTTTGTTTTACAATGTGTTATTAGACTCATTCGTGAACTTGTATGGCATTTTGTTTAAGATGATGAAGCAGCGAAAAGATGCCAACTATAGTTTGCCTCTCATTCAAGTTGCCCTGTGTCTGAAATCAGGTTTTTGTGGTTTCTAAATTTTTAAGAGCATTATCACAAACTAAATTGTGTAGATTTCTGGTATTTTTCAGTGAACGGATTTATTTGAAAAAAAAAACCTTGATGAGAATTTTCAAAATGGCGCTAAAAATCTACCTAACAGATCCGTTTGAGCCTGTTGATTTGGTGCCTCTGATCCTATTCCATTCCTAATGAAAAGGACATCAATAATGTAATTTAACATTTTATGAACAGTTTTGCTTCATTCTCATTATGTTTATTTAAAAGTACAATGAAAACAATTTACACGGTTTCGTGTGCGCTTAGTTATCTTTTTCGTTTCCGACCGGTTGAAGTTCTGTAAACATAACATGAACATTTTCAGCAGCGTTTGGAACCCAGGGAAAATTCTGCATTAAATGAACTACATTCCAATGTTTCATCATTTCAAGACTGGAAAAGACTAGCCAGGCTTTTTGTCTGTTTCTCATGATTTTTTTAAACATTTTTTTTCGAAATGTTTTCATGATTTTTTTTAAACTATTCATGCATTGTTTTCCCTCTTGATTTCCTCGTATTTTTGTGTTGTCATAATGGCATTCAATTAAAAATTGTTCTCTTTGTATTTAGGAAACAGGAAAGGACGTTATACCAGGCATTCAGTTCCCAAGGTGAATTACAAGGAGGCCAGAGATCTTGATGATGACGACTTATGTAAATATCTTTTTCGTATAGCTCAAAGTATTTCGTACATCAAGGGATACAATTTTAAAATATTTATCAGTTTTCACATTTTTCAGGAATTTTTTATTTTATGGTTTCATTCTTTAAAAGTTAGGTACTTTTAAATACGAAAAACACGTTGAAGGTAGATATGTATCAGTGGGACGTAGTATATAACAATAATAAACAGAATACCCTGAGTTTACTTCTGATGTCAGTTTTTTGACCAGAGAAAATGTTGAAAATGCTTCCTATTCAGTCTTAGGATGCCCCTTGACATGCATATGTAAAACACTGGTATTTTTGAAAATTTTCTGTCCTTGCATCCATTTATTTGAGAATAGAGTTTTTCCTTTTAGGTTCATGAAATTAATAATATACATTCAGCAAAATGTATCCACTTCTCTCTCTCTCAGCTAAGATGTCAGAATAAAACAAAACTAGGGTTACGATTATCGTAATTTGTTTTGGAGAGAATAGTTTCGATAATAGTTTCATGTTGTTCTTGAAATTCAAAAATAACCGGAAACTGAATGAATAATAGCGAATACCTGCTAAGTATTGTATTGTTCAAAACTGTTGATTTGTGAGCTAAAACGAAATTCTTATGCACACGAAGATTTTCCCCATATTTTCCAGCATATCCTTTTTGTAACTTTCCTGCGATGTGGAAGTTCGACCTCTGTTTTCACAAAGTGAATAAACAAGAAATTTCCTCTGTTTAGTGTAATATAAGAAACTAAAATATTAAACACTGGTTTTTTTTTCTTTTTAACTTTTTCATGCGTTGTTCAGAAATATGTCAGTTAACAAACTGTCTATTTCATGCCATCACATACTAACAAGTATTCGAAGATTACTGTATTTAAAATTACTTCTACCAATACTACGTTCATTGGGTTAAAAAATCGCAAAATTTCTGCTGCAATTCCGAAATTCATCAGATGAATTTCCGAATTCCCACATTAGTCTTCCAAGTTTGTTGTTTCATTTAAAGTCACTAAAACTTCTTTTCTATGAAACACATATTAATCAGACCAAAATGTGCATACAGTAATATTTTCTGTTATTATTGTATATCTGTGTTATACCTGATTCAAATTAGCTAAAAAATCATAGATAACAATTGATTTCCAAAGGGTGCAATCAATGCTGATATTTTTCATGTAACTAATGAACAGTTTCTGTTTTCATGGGTATGTAGTCAAATATAATCTGCCATTTGGTGCAAATGTTCCATATGATAAAACAAGCCAACTCATCTTAGTCTGAAAGATCTCGTTAAGGCGATGTTGGCGAAATAGACACTGCTCATTTGAAGCATTTTGTAGCTCAAATCAGGGTTTGTACGCCTCCTGGATTTCCTGGAAAACTCCTGGAATTAAATTTTTATTTTCCAGGGCCCTGGAAAACTCCTGGAAAAAAGGCAATTTTTAATGACTCCTGGAAAACTCCTGGAATTTTTGTATTTCTTTTTATGCTGAACTAGTTTGGTTAAAGTTTATATTTCTTTTTTATCTGAACACCATAAAAGTTAGCTCCACTCCAGCTGTGAACTGGTGGGAGAGAGTGTGTGTAGGGGGAGGGGGATGGGTATTGCAGAAACTTCCTTGCCTGAACGGGTGGGCGGTGCCAGCACGGCTGTTGACTGATAAGTATCTTCTGCGCCCTATTGGGATAAAAAATGATTTTCTATCTTCGCGGAATTTCTACAAAACTGCCTGAAAATTTAATGCATTTAATAAATTGCCAAAAGGAACGAACCCACCAAATTTTGTGTGAATCGGATAAAAACTGAAAACTAGCCAATAAATTTTTTAATCACGTACGAAGGCAGGTTTCCTGCTTTAACGTCATAATAAAAAAAAATATGCGCAATTCAAAAACTTTTCATTTGATTGTAGTGAAATTTGCAGGGTAACCTTGTATGACCCAGATACGACATCTGTGAAAAATTCAGATCTTTCAATTGAAAATTAAGAAAATAAATTTTTTGGCATTTTTTTCCTTAGGTAGGAAAGGAGAGTAGCAGGTGGGAGTGGCTGGATGAGATGACATGGAGAAAATCCTCCAAATCTTGATTTTAGCTTACAGTATTCTTATGGTTACATAAATGTTAGGTTATAAAGCTGTAAATGAGGTGAGGGGTAATCGTGGAAGTGAGATGCAGATGGACTGATACCACTCTTGTGTGGTCCCCAGACTTTTTAATCAGGCTGTTCTATTTTAAACAGTGTTAGTCTTACATTAAGGTGGACGTCAAGTAATTTTGCTTCCTATACTTCCATTGGAAAAACTTCTGTACACATTTTCTTCACAATTAAGGCGTTCCCAAGGATGAAAATTTGAACATTGATTGAAATAGCTTCATATTATAACTTGGAATACTTAATATTTTCTAAAAGATAATCATAATTTTATTAAAAATCAATAACTTTTCCTTTGGTGGTGTTGAAACCAGAAAAAAGATGGCGTGACCTGTACTTTGATGACGTCAGTCGACAAACAAATGTTGGCTTGCATAATTATGGTTATGTTATAGAAACTATTAAGTATTCCAATTATAAAATGAAGCTATTTTAATCGATGTTCAAATTTTCATCCTTGGGAACGCATTAATTGTGAAGAAAATGTGTACAGAAATTTTTCCATTGGAAGTATAGGAAGCAAAATTACTTGACGTACACCTTAACTCAAGAGTATAGTGACCTATATGTAGTGCTGATTGCAGAGGCATTTGGCTGTTTTCCTTGTAAATTGGTAACGAGAACATTGTTCTGTTTTATTAGTCAGAATAAATTATTGTTGTGTAGTTATGCCAGGTGGTAAGTGTATATTTAATCCAGCTTGGCTAGATAATGTCAAGTATAAGGATTTTTTGCTGAAAGATACTTGCAAAGTGCAAAGTATGCGATCGTTGCTTTGATATTTTAAGTATGGGTCAGTCTGCCATTACTAGTCTGGGCTAGTAAAAGCTTATTTCTTTATTTGGCAGCTAAACAAAAGCAAACAGTAGATATCCAAGACTTTTACCAGAAGTCACATGGTGCTGTTCCTATTAAAAAACCTGCAGTATCTGACATAAGTCTTGAAAATTTGTTTTCCCAAAACAATGTGCTAAAAGCAGAAATTCTATGGATGTTGAAAGTCATTACTTCACATTATTCATATAAGTCATGTTAAAACATCCAATATGTACTGACATTAATGTTCCTTGACATTAGCATTGCAAAAAAGTTCACTTGTGGTGAAAAAAATGTGCATATTATTCTGTTTTTGGTATTGCACCATTTTTTATGTCACTTTTAAAGGGAAGAGTCAAATCTCAAGATGGACATGTGTTACTGTTTGACGAGACCCTTAAGAACAAGGAAATTAGCAAAAAACAGTTGGATTTGATGTTAGGTTTTGGGATGGCGGGCAAGTTTGTACACAATACTTAGGCTCTGACTTTTTAGGACATGCTACTGCTGATGTATTGTGTAGTAAAATTCAAGAAAAGTGTTCCGGTTTATGTTCTGGTAACTTGCATCAGCTGTCCATGGACGGACCTCATGTCGATTGGAAAGTTTATGGTATGATGCTGAATGCGTTAAAACTAGAGGGCCATGCCTCTTTGTTGAATGTTGGCAGTTGTGGATTGCATATTGTTCATAATGCTTTCAACAGTGGCTGCAAAATAATGCCAGAACTTGGTGAGACTATTCAAGCATTGTATTATATATTCAAGGACTCTCCAGCTAGACGTGAAGACTTTTCAAAAGTGACAAACTGCAACGTCTTTCCGCTAAAGTTTTGCAAACACTGTTGGCTTGAAAATTGAGTGTTGTTGAAAGAGCTATTGAAATTTTGCCAAGTATTTCATTATATGTCAGCAAGGTTCAGCAAAAGATATTACCTGACCCTCAAAACAAGTCATTTGATGTGGGGAAGAAACATGTTAAAGACCCACTTTTTCTTGTCAAATGTAACTTTTTTGTTAGTGTGCCTAAAAGTGTTGAATATTTTTTTACTTTTTATCAGACTGACCAACCAGTGCTTCCCTTTTCGGCTCATGACTTATACAGTTTGTTAAAAGAAGTGATGCAAAGATTCATAAAGGATAACATAATGAACAGTGTAAATAGTCCTCTTAAACTGCTGAAAATTGAAATAAATGAAACAAATTACAAAGATACGAGTAAAGTCATGATTGGTTTTGTTGCAAGCAAATTAATAACGGAACTAAAGAAAAGCCAAAATGTCAGTGACAAACAGATTATGGAATTTAAGTTACAATGTAGGCTATTTTTTGATCCAAGTTACTAAGAAGTTACTCGAAAAATTCCCTTTACAGTATCCATTGGTTAGGTTAATGGCATGTTTAGACCCAAGAAAGTTTTTGGGAAATTCAGAAGATATGGTTCAGAAGTTCAGCAGGATATTACTCATCCTTGTTGATGCAAAGAAAGTTTTGGAAGCAAATTGGGATAATATCATAAAGGAGTATAGTGATTTAGTACAGGAACTTGTTAATGAAAGGAAGGTTGAGCTCATAAATTTTGATCCAAGAACTCACAGACTAAATGAGTTTTACCATGCTACTGTTGCTAATAAGTATAGACACCTTTGGGAAGTCATGAAGATACTTTTGCTTCTATCCCATGGGCATGCCACTGTTGAAAGAGGATTTTCTACAAATAAACAAATCATGGTGGAGAATTTAAGAGAAGAATCTTTTGTAGCAAGAAGAATTATTGTTGACCATGTAAATACAGTTGAGAAAATAGATGATGTTGAATTGTCAAAAGAGCTATTACTGAGTGTTGCTTGTGCTCGTCAAAAGTATGTAGCTTACCTGGATGAACAGAAGAAAACCCAGCAAAAGAAATGTATGTGGGGAGAAAAAAGAATGCTGCTAATGGAAGACATATCATGTCTTAAATCAAAGAACGAAATACTTGAAACAGACACTTCTGAATTTAAAAAATCATCTGAAATGTATGATGATCAGGCAGAAGCTCACTAACATTGCTTGCAAAATCAAATGCCCTGTGACACAGTGTCAAAAAAAAAAGAAAAAGCACTGTTGCTTGTTGCTGATAAACTTCATGAAAAACTCGTGCAACATAAGAATTGTTAAAGGAGTAGGGAACATCCTATCTCTTGAAGTTATATTTCTACCTGAATGTACCTTTTTCTTATTGAACTTTTTAGATAACAAAACTCTGTGTCGTCCCATTCTGTTTTATTTCCCCTCTCATTTATATTGCGGTCATTAGTGGCTGTGAAGTGGGGAGAGGAAATGTAAGTCAACAGCAATTCCCAATCGAACTTTATTCCCATACGGAATAAAGTTCGATTGGGAATTTTTTTATATTGCGTCCATAAAATGGGGGAAGCTTTACCTGCTAGAGAAGAGAAGTATACCTTTTAAAAGGAATTCACCTGGTTTCTTTCATAGCAGTTATCGCCATGCAAATCTGTGGAAGAATTTATCAAGCTCGTGCACACTGCGTATTAATCAGATTTCAGCCATTTTCAACTCATTCCTTCAATATACACCATTTTCCCCCATCAAGTTTTTAAGTAAAAGATCCTCTCCTCGGGGTCCCTAAGAACAAACTAAAATTTTGTTCTCAGGGCCCCTAAGAACAACATACATACATACATATCACTAAGCTGTTCTCTGAGATTCAGAGGTTAGCTCCAAAAAGAAATACAAACTTCCAGATATTTTTACTGATTGTTGTCATATCAAACTTCTCCATTTACAGCGATTTTGACATACAACTCGTGCTTCACTGATATCCATTACACGCAGTACACGAGATCTTTTATACTTCATACTCATAATCTTTTTCTCATGCTGACACTCCTGAATCTCATCCACCCATGTCTTCCTTGGCCTTCCTCTGCCTTTCTTTCCTGCCACTTGGACTGAAAAGATTTTCTTAGTAAGCATTTCATCACTCATTCTTTCAACATGGCCAAACCACCAAAGCATATTGGTCTCCACCTTGCTAACAACATTTTGCTTCACATCACACAACTGCAATACATCTTCATTTCTTACACAATCATATCGTGTTTTGCCGCAAACCCCACGTAAGTAACGCATTTCTCCAGCACACAAACAACTCCTATGTTTCTTCTGCAGTACCCAGGTTTCATTACCATACATCAGAGTAGGAACAATTACTAATTCATACACAGCCATGCGGAACTCTCTAGAGAACCCATCATTCCTGTGAAAACCTCCCAGAGCAGCTATGACTTTCAAAGAAGAATTCACTCGCCTACTGATTTCACCATCCAACTTGTTCTCTCTGTCCAACATGCTTCCTAAATACACAAACTCACTCACCTGGTCAATCACGGTGCCATTTGTACTTACATTACATTCAGTGCTACCAGTTCCTCTCTCAAACACCATAACTTTGGTTTTTCCCTTATTTATACTCAGTTTGAATTTCATGCAAACTTCGTGCATCTGAGTCAACATACTCTGCAACTCACTTTTGCTCTCTGCCAACAGGACAGTGTCATCAGCATACAGCAATCTGCACACACGGATATCACCACAACATAAACCACTATTATCTATTTTGGCATCGCGCATGCGTGCGTCCATAAATATATTAAACAGCCATGGTGACATTACACAACCTTGTCTAACTCCTGCACCAATGGAAAACCATTTTGATAAAACACCATTCACACATACACAAGCTCTACTACCAGCATACATGGCTTTTACACTATTAAGTAGATTCCTGGTAACACCATATTCATTCAATACCTTCCACAAAAGTGTCCTATTGACTTGGTCGTAAGCTTTCTCTAAATCTATGAAGGCAGTAAAAACTTTCTTCCCAACAGCCAGATACTTTTCAATCATCATGCGTAATGCAAAAATCTGGTTAGTGCAGCCTTTACCAGGCATAAAACCACTCTGAACATCCCACACTTTCAATGATGTAAGACCCCGTACTTTTTCAATAACAACCTTACCAAACACTTTCCCTGGCACACTCAGAAGGCTAATACCACGATAGTTCTTGCATACAGTCTGATCACCTTTTCCCTTATACAAGGGAACAATGATAGCGTCCTTCCCATCCTGAGGGACCATTCCTAACTCCCAGCACAACTGGCAAATTTCAGTTAACCAGTCAATTATAGTCACCATGTTTCAACATCTCTGCAGTTATGCCATCAACTCTCGGAGCCTTACCATTCTGAAGAGATTTTAGAGCTTTACACACTTCTTCTCTTGAGATCCCTCCTGTGCTTTCATCCCTCATTGTGACATCATCTGTGTCTGTCTCAGAATCATTTTTGCTTTCCTGATCTAATAACTCACAGACGTATTCACTCCATCTGTCACTTAACTTATTGGGCTCCCATATCATTTCCCCAATCTCATTCTTCACACAACTTTGTTTCCCCTATTTTTCCTGAGTCTCATGTACTTCCAGAAGGACTTCTTATCTTTCCAAAAAGCCAGTTCATGCCTTTCCACTTTCTGTTTCCTATCTTTTGCCTTACTGTGGCGAATCAGCTTAGCAGCTTCACGCTTCTTACAGCGATATTCATCCTCAGATACTACCTTGCAACATCCCCAAATAGGCTTCCTTTTTTTCTTTACTGCCTCTTCAATCTCACTATTCCACCAAGTATCACCTCTATTGTTACCCTCTATTGTGGTGCCACAGACCTCTTTAGCAGCAGTGACAACACAGTTCTTAAAACATTCCCACTTCTTTTCTACATCCCTCTCACCAGACTTCAGATCTTTCAGTCGTTCTCTGAGTAAGTCAGAATACCGCTGATGATCTTCAAGGAGCCTATCAACCTTTATTCTTTCTATCCTGGGTCTCTTCCTATTCCTTTTCCTCCAACCAACATTAAGTTTCACTCGTGACACTACCAAGTATTGATCAGAACTAACATCCGCACCTCTCATCACACGGGTGTCAACAACTAAGTGTTTCAAACGCTGATCGTAGACAACAAAACCTATCGCACTCTTTTGACTAAGAGTACGATTTTCCCAAGTATATGTGTGGATATACTTGTGGTTGAAAAATGTATAAGATACACACAAACCATTTTCAATGCAGTCCAGAGTTCAATTAATCTTTCACCATTATCATTCACACAAGGATCATTAAACTTACCCAGAACATTGTCAGAAATTGCATTCTGCACACCTACTCTAGCATTGAAATCCCCTGCTATTATAACTTTTTCTTTAGCACCAAACTGGCTCAAAACAGCTTTTAGCTCATTCCAGAAATCTTCTTTCTTATCAGAAGGTTCCGAGTCACAAGGAGCATACACTACAACAATTACAATTCTCTGAAGTTTCACTTTCAAACGAATCCAGAGAATTCTCTCACTTATGCAACTATAGTGAATCAAGTTGTTCTTCATCTTTTCACATAAAATCACACCTACACCAGCCTGTCCTCTCATATTATCCAATACTCCAGACCACACACTGACCGTGCCATTCACTTCTTCTACCCCAATTTCCTTCTTTTTGGTTTCACTTACACACGGCACATCCAGTTTATACTTTATTCATCTCCTCAATCACCTCACTCATCTTGCCATTTATACATCTAGTATTCCATACACCAATCTTACGTTCACTCAGCCGAGATCTCTTTCTCATACGCTGTTTAGAAAGTCCAGGTCGATTCCGTGGTGGACCGTCCTTCTCAAGTGTGGTAGGTCCACCATATCCCACACTTGAGTCATTCTTAATATTTCTTTTTGTCTTTTTAATCAGGTAAGTACATCAGTGTGGGGGATTAGCCCACAGCTGAGGGTTCCAGTTGGTCATTCAACCTAAGGATTCTGGAACAAAACCCAGTGAGTTGGGGTCTTTTCGCCAATGTCACACAGAACAAACCGGAATGAAATGACATATTTCCAGGAAAAGCGCGTAATCAAAAAACATTTTTAGGCACTTCCGAGCATTGCTTTTTCTTAGCTTTCAAAACAGTTAGACATATACAGGGTGCATTCAAAAAGTTGGTCAAACATTTTCATGTATTAAATTACCTAACATTTTTAACCAGTAGCCAGTTTTCAAAAATATCAAAAAGAAACAAATTCAGGTAGAGAAGGTAAAGTACATGTTGCTAAAATATGCATTTAAATGTTTCCCTCATACTAAGTAGGCATACAGAAACATCAGTATTTCACTGTCTGCCATTCCAATAAATTCATGTTACATATTGTAAATAGAAAGTTCGGAGTATTTTTATACAAGTAAAAACAGAATCTGTTCGGGTTTTTTTTTTTTTTTTTTTTGTTGTTGGTTCTCCAAAGGGTTGGCATTCCAGCTTTTCAGGTTCTTGATTCTATTTAGTTTCTTAAATTCTAGAGCATGGAATATCTTGCCTTTTAGGTTTGTATCAAAGTGGATCCCAAAAAAAAAAAAAAAATTAAAACCTGTGAAGCTTGGTGATGCACAGTGTCATTATTGAGGTTTACATGATTCATGCTCTGTGAATGATTTGTGGTCTTTTACTTTAGCTCAGTGCCTGCTTTCTGATATGTAGGCACTGTAAAAAAAAATATTGTGTTACAGGGAAAAAAATTATCAGTATCATGCATGTATTTTATATTGTTTATTCCAGAAATGCTAGGAAGCATGTTTAAGGTTTTAATGAATCAGAATTTCCCATCTTTACTAATGTGTATGTATCTTTTCTGCTTTCAGTCGATGTATTGTAAATGTGTAGTGTTGCCCCGGCGGCCAAATGGTCTGACCATTCGCCTGAGGTGGGTGTGGTTTTGAGTCCCATATGAGGTTATGGGTGGTGTATTTGTCTGATGGTATTGGCTCTGTCCCTTCTCTGCAACAAGTGGCCGTAAATTAGAGATGTGCAACTGCTTATAGCACTCAGAGTTGCACATAGTGGTTAATAAACCTTGAAACACAAGAAAAAAAAATTAGTAAACTTTACTGTAATTTGCAATATAGGCAACAACGCACTGTAATTCTAGCAAAAGTTTGGGCTCCTGGAATTTTTTTTTTTACGGACTCCTGAAAAACTCCTGGGATTTATTTTCTTTAAAAGTGTACGAACCCTGTTAAATGGTGCTCGGTCAGAGATTAGCAATCTACCAACCATTTCCCAAAAAAGACCGATAGCAGATAAGTTAAGTCGTATGATTTGTACCCGAGAGTCATCGGGAACAATCGTGATGTGGAAATGATCAAATGAAAGCTGTTAAATATTGTTCTTCAGCAATGTAAATCTCATGTGCTTTGCAGGTGCATTAATGTAACATCACGTGACAGACTGTTGACTTTTTGCATACCATCGGACATTCTGAAACGCATTACTAAAGCAAGCTGATGTAGAAAACAAATGCTTTGAAAACAAGGACAGTTCTAACTTCATTCAGAGCATGTATTTTAGTTCAGTTTTCAAAACAGATTATTTTCTGACAAATTTGCTTTAATTGTGAGTATGTCATTGAGAAATCACTGACTGCTATCGGTATTAGCATTGTTTGTCTGACACGGATGGAGATATTTGTACCCAATAGTGTGGATATAACCATTTTCCTACCGAATTTTTTTTTGGTTCTGAAGGAAAATCACACTCCAAGTTTTATTCAGAGAGAGAATACAAACAAATACCAAAATCACTATCTTTCTTTTTCTTTCTCTGTTCGCTGGGTTGACAAATGCATTCAATCTCCAAAACCTAATTTCCGTTTATGTTGATTAATATAGCGTATGTTCTTTGACGTGTGGCAATAATTTTCAATTCAGAAGTACATATTCTGTTTTCCCAATCTTTTTCTTGAAATCACCCTCGCGGTCCTTTTAGAAAGTATTCACAGGATCCTGCTGCCGCTTTGTTTCATTGGTTGTGTCTTATATATTTCACTGCATTTCTTTGCGTTTAAACTCTGCAACACGTTTTGAAAAAACCACCTTGCCCAAAGTTCTCTTTCTGGTCAAGATGTCGATAGTACTTCAGAACACACCTGTAGGGATATTAACATATTAATTAGTTGATTATAAGCAGCAACAGAACAATTATGGAGAGAGAGACAAATAAAATTTGACTGGTTATCCTTCTTAAAGTCTTCAATCCTAGATAAAATACTTGCAAAAGGGAATATGTTGAATATGTTTAGATTTGTGCAGATGTAGAAGCTGTCACGTAAAAATTTTCAGAACAGTCATTATTATGAAGTCTAATCTCAGACTTTCGTGACAGGCATCGACGTTTTTAAATTAATTTCATTGATTTCATTTGATCGAAATTTTCTGCACTGCCTAACTAAATATTATATTAATAAGTATCTTGGTTCTGTAGCTGTCATCACATTCTTAAAGAAGTCTGTACTCTTGAATTGATTAAAAGTAGATCAATTTGTTTTAAATCAATTTTATTGCTTTCCCATGGATTCCATTTTTAACAGGATTTCATTTTCCTTCCAGTTTGTGAGGAGTGCCAAGCAGATTATGAAGGGCCCTGTCCTGTACATGGACCTATGAAGAGAATCAGAAATAAAAAGGTACATTTTGTATCTGATAATTTATAGTGCTACATGACAACCATGTAAATATATAAATTGATACATAAATTTGATATATTTATCATTTATTCATATATATATTTATTGGATTATATACATTGATATGCATTATATAAATTGATTATAATGTATATAATCAACAACAACAAAAAAATTCTGGTTCCTCTGAAGTTAGACCTGTTCTTGGGTATATTTAGGACGCTGATTTCAAAAATGACACCAGTTTTGCTCTATCAGCTGTAGTTTTGGAGATAGGACATACCTGCCCTATATGCTGATGTACAGAAATATTATTTTATGTGCGTAAAGTCAGCGTATATTGTTATTTTATGTGTAAAGCCAGTGTCTGTTAGTCTAATTAGGAGCTTGTGAACAACTGCAACCAGATAACCTAATTTTGTTTTCAGATTGAGTAGACACCATGGCTTCCCCACGAAGAAGTTGCTTGAATCATCCAGATGTTTTTTTGCTACATTTGTGACGAGTACATCCTTAAAGAAAGTAGGAAACCTATTTCTGAGATTGTGCTGAGAGCCCATATCTTGGTTATTTTTGTGCTCAGCTTGGAAACCAAGATAAGTCGTGGGCTCCCCATATTGTATGCAAAATTTGCACAGAGCATTTACAGCAGTGGACAAATGGAAAAAGCAGCTCCCTGAAATTTGGAATACCAGTGGTGTGGAGGGAACCTAAAACCGACATGATGACTGTTATTTTTGTCTTGTCAATATTAAGGACATCAGTTGAAGCAATTGGACATATCCTGACCTCGATTTAGCAAGACGCCTGCATCCACACTCAAATGAGGTACCCATGACAACCACACCATTGCTCATATATGCTCTTTCATCCACCTACCAGAGCTGCAAGAGGATGAGGAATCAAGCATATCTGATCACATACAAGGTAATAGCAGTGGGGGGGGGGGGAGTGACAGTGCTTTCGTAGGAACTTTATCAAGTGCTTAACCTTTTACAGGGTTCGTACAGTCCTTAAAAGTCCTTAGAACTCCTTATTTTTGATTTCCATTTCTAAGGCCCTTAGAAGTCCTTATTTTTTAAAACAAGTGCTTATCCCCCCTCCTTCCCCTGGGTCTTGTTTTTGCGCTGCACTAATGGGCATTGCAACCCTGTGCCCCCATTTTTGTTTGTGTGTCCGTAAATATGCTAACCAGGGCAGCTTTCTTCTAGCTTATTGAAGGGAGATAATCCCCTAGAATGTTCTTAGAAATAATCTCCCTTAACACCGCCCTCTCTTCCCCACTTTTCCCATTGTAGCCTGCATGACTAACCTTGCGTGACCTTACCAGTGGGATCAACATCTGTGTTGTGTCTTTTCAAGGGTCAGAGGATCAAAGCAAAGGTCAAAGGTGGGGGAGGGGACAGTCTGTTTGACTTCTTCACAATTTATGGTGTCAGTTGTCTCATGTGGTCTGATCTTATCTAGGGTCTACTGAACTGCTCTACTCAACTCACCTTGCTTCATTGTCGCTGTGTCTCCTGCTTATCCTTTTTTCCTGGTGTGTATTTAATTTTGTTTTTTGCACGCAAAGTAGTTCGTATTTGGGGCAAAATGCCTGGTAAATGGCCACTAGCGCTGTTTAATCCCCTACATATGTACACTATCTACCAACAAGTAATTGGACACCCCTGCAATCGACGATATCTGTGGTCCTGATACACGTCACGGCCGCCACTGTTAAATATCGTGTTGGAAACAACAACGCAACCAGTCGCATGCAAGATGCCACTTATTTCGGAGCTCCCTGATTTCGAGAAAGGTGTAATCGTCGGGTATCACAGAAATGGCCGATCCATACGTGACATATCCAGCAAAGTGAAGTACCCAAAATCGACAGTGGCCTACATGATTGGCAAGTGGAAGATGAGAGGTGAATGTCGGAATGTGCCCCGACCCGGCAGACCGACAAAACTGGGAGTTAGAGACCGACGGGTGCTGGCCAGAGAAATTTGGAAGAACCGCACCAAATCAATGGGCCAACATCCGCGAGGAGTTTCAACAGGCATCCGGGAGTGTTGTTTCGATGAATACCATTCATAAGGAAGCCCATCTGCTCGGTTATAATGGACCTGCCGCCCACAAGCCTTTGATCACCAAGTCCAATAGCGCTGCTTGGCTAACGTGGTTCAAAGAACGTCGACAGTGGACCGTTGAACAGCGGAAACAGATTCTCTGGAGCGACAAATCAAGGTTCACCCTCTGCCGTTCGGACGGCAGGGTTTGGTGTCTGCCTGGAGAACGCCTCCTGCCGGAATGTATTCTGCCAACTGTGAAGTTCGGCTGCAGTGGAATTATGCTATAGGGGTGTTTCTCCTGGTATGGCACGGGACCCTTGGTCGCTATTCCTGGTAGACTCAACGCCGAGACCTACTGCACCATTTTGGATGACCATGCGCTTCCTACGCTGTGGCAGTTTTATGGGGTGGACCCATGTTATTTTCAGATGACAATACCACCTGTCATGTTGCGAGGTCCACCATGGCTTGGTATGGTGACAATGGGGTTAATCGAATGGACTGGCCTGCGCAGAGCCCGGACCTTAACCCTATCGAGCACTTCTAAGACGAGTTGGAACGTTGACTTAAGGGGTGCCCCCACCGTCCGAAATCGGTGAAGGAACTGACCTGTCTTCTCCAAGCCAAGTGGAAGAAAATACCGCTAGCCGTCGTACAATGCCTAGTTGAGAGTATGCCCTGGACGGTCGCACCTGTAATCGCCGCTCGTGGAGGCTCCACCAACTATTGAAGTTGAATAAACTTCGTTTTCCCTTGTTATCACAGGTGTCCAATTACTTGTTGGTAGATAGTATATATATATTTACTTAGAAGCATTTTGACAGAAAATATGACGCAAGGAAGACATTACTATTTGCACGTGCAGAAGCCTGCATGGTGTGAGAATCTGTGACTCTCGGGAATCCCACAGAGCTATTCCTTAGCATGTGACCATTCTGTGAATCGCATTGCCTAGTTTTGGTGCGCAAATTGTATTAGTTAAGGGGTTTTTTTTTCTTTCGGTATTCAGTTGAAACATATTCAGAAATAAAATGTTATGCTCTGTCTGCAATTTCAACAGATTTTTTAGTGTAACTAATGAACTACAGTAATGCTGCAACAGCTAGCGATTTTAGTTCTTTATTAACGTAAAACGAACACAAAAGTAATTCAAAATGACAGTTTTTCAATAAGACAATCATTTCTTTCTTACATCTTTGGATTTCTGAGTCGATCCTGTGAATCGCAGTTTTGTGTCGGAAATTACAATTCACAATTAACATGATAAGTGTAGATTTATATGACTGTCATACATGCCAATTACTATGGAATGTCCATAGTTTCTACGGTTTTAAGTTGTCTGACTACGGAACTCGCTCTTGAAACTACAGATTCTACGAATTTCCATTTTGTTTAAAAAAAAAATATCTTGCTATTATTTTATGATATACATAAGGTTCTTTAAGTGGATTCGCAGAATTCTCCATGGTTTTTTTTTTTTCTCATTTAAATCGTTCTCAAACTGAAGAGAACTTGGTGGTGGGGGGGGGGGATTTCCGTCTGGGGATGGTATTTCATGTTTTATGGCTTTCGAAAACAGTAGTTAAATGGAGTAAAAAGAATTTGCCCTAATCTTAATTTTTTTTTTTCTCCCGATGTTGCATTTGTGTCTAGTATTCTTGTTAAATATTATATTATGGCATATATGTTAGTATTTCAGCTGAAAGTGTAGCAGGGTGTTCACATTCTGGAAAGTCAGTGGAAATCAGGGAAAGTCAGGGAAATGAAAATTGGTCAGGGAAATGCCTGAAATGTTGGTAAAAGTCAGGGAAAATCAGTGATATTTAAAAAAAATGTCGGAAATTTTAATCACAATTAGACTACAACTAGTGTTAACCCGGCGTCGGGAGTGACGCCCTCATCGCCCAACACACTTGCACTTGGTGTTGCACAGTCACTAACTTCCCCTTCCTACTAATGTAACCTTGTATTTCCTACCTATTATTGTAAGTTGTGTTACATTACTTGTTAACATTTCTCTTTTTGTTTTAGGTCAAAGGAGTAGAAGAAAATTTGTGATATAAGTTATACCTTGTTAAAAGGCAATTAAGACTGCAGCAATGTCAAAGCGTTGTGTGTTTAATGAACAGTGGTTGGACGAACAATTAAATCCTGAGTTTTCTGGTTAGATAGCTGCTGTGAATGGCGACAATGAATCAGCATTTTGTAAAGTGTGCTCTAAAACTTTCAAGCTTAGCAACATGGGGCGTCGGGCAGTCTCCAGCCACGGAAATGACCCCAATCATTTGAAAAACATCTGTGCTAAAATGTCTCAGCCCAGTCTTGCTTTTTTCACTTCCTCTGTGAAAAAGAACTCTTTTTGTAATAACGAACTCTTGCCATCAACAAGCTCAGAAAATGTGGAATCAGTACTTCTAGAAAATATTAAGTCTAATAACTCAAATACTTATGTTGTGAAAGATGATGTAACAAAGTCGGAAATAATATGGGCCATGTAAGTGTTGTCCAAGTGAATGTCTCTGAACTCTTGTACACCGATTAAGGAAATATTTCTATTTCAATTAATGTTTCCTGACAGTGCGATAGCTTCAAAATTTGCTTTAGGCAAAAGCAAAGCATCTTATGTGATAAACCATGGATTGTCACCACATTTCAAAGAGTGTTTAATGGACGATCTGAAGTAGTGCACTGACTTTGTAATTTGTTTTGATGAATCACTAAACATAATTGCTCAGCGTGGGCAAATGGATCAGTTTCTTCGTTATTGGGACGTCAATCTGCAAAAAGTTTCCACTAGATACTTAAGTAGTGTGTTTTTAGGACGGGCAACAGCTAATGACCTTTTAGAGAAATTCATTCAAGTTGCACCTCTTCCCTTGGATAACATGCTACAAGTGTCAATGGATGGACCTAACGTTAATCTCAGCTTTCTTCAAAAGCTGAAAGATAAGCTTAGAACTGAAAATCCAGATGGTAAATTATTAGTTGACATTGGAGTGTGTGGTCTTCATGTGGTCAATGGAGCTATGAAAAAAGGACTTGAAGCAGTGAAATGGGATATACATAACTTTCTGCGTAACTTGTACTACCTTTTAAAAGAGAGTCCTGCTCGTCGTGCAAATTATACTATGATTACTGGATGTAAAGATTTCCCTTTGAAATTTGCACTGTAAGGTGGTTGAAAAACATTAATTGTTTGACTAAGGCATTGCTGGTCGATGATCATATCAAGAAATATGTTCAAGAATCGTCGGTTTCCAGCAAACAGCACATGTTTCTTGCAGAATTCATGGAAAGTCCACTGTTGAAATGCAAATTGGCTGCATTAAGGACTATAGCTTCAGAGTGTGAATCTTTTTTGAGAAGGTTCCAGAGCCCATAGCTTTAAATTCCTTTTTTACACACTGATTTGCTGGATCTTATGAAAAATTTGATGGCAGGAAGCTTGAAGCCTGACAAATTAAGTGAAGCTGATAGTGTCTCAAAACTGTTAACTTTAGATGTATCAAAAAGTGAAAATCTTCTCTCAATTGAGAAAGTTGATATTGGATTTAGTGCTAAAAAGCTATTAAAAGAAGTGAAGTGCTCAGAAAGGGAGAAATTAGAGTTTAAGCTTGAATTTAGGAAACTTGTGACCAGTGTGATGGAAATACTTCCTGAGAAAAGCCCACTAAAATTTAAATTTGTCCGTGGGGTAACTTGTTTAGACCCAAATATTATAGTGCAGCAGCCGAGTCTAAGCAAGAAGAGAGTGTAAATTGTGCTCGAAGTTTTACTTAGTGCAAACAGGATTTCAGATGACTGTGCTGAAAAAGCTAATAAACAGTACGCTTCATTGTGTGTAGAAGCTCAATCTGCTTTAAATTCTCAGTTTGATGAATTTTTCGACAGTCATGACGATTCCATTGGATTAGACAAATTTTACAGTGCTCTACTTGACAACCAAAAACAGTTCGGTTAATTTTTTGGGATGTAATAAAAATTTGTCTCATTATGTCTCATGGGAAATACTTCAGTGGAAGGTGGATTTTCTGTCAATTAGTCTCTTCTTGTGGAAAATCTCCTGGAAGAATTCCTGATTTGTCAGAGAACAGTTTTTGATGCCATTAAAAATGTGGGAGGAGTAGAACACATTGCCATCAATAGAAGGCTTCTTCTTTCTGTAAGAGCCTCCTGACGAAGATATCAGGATTATCTTGAGAAAAAAAGTGTTCTTCAAAACAAAGAAGAAAGAAAACTGAAGGAAAAAAGGCAAATTGATCATGAAATAAAGGAATTGAAGGAAAAAAGACAGTACGGAAGGAACTAGAGTTGGAAGAAGCAGCATTGTAGGCGAAGACTTCAGATTGGGAAAAGAAGAAAAGTGGTATGTAATATAAAAACGTGACTGTGTTTCTTCTTTAATATTTTCATAGTAACTATTCTGAATATTGTGTATGGGTTTGTTTGAGTGTTTCTTCAATAAATGTAAAACCATGAAAAAAAGAGTAAACTTAAAATTAAAAAGGTGTGAGTTGGATGGCTATGGGGTAGGTGGAGGCCAATAATAATAATAATAATAAAAAAAAAATAAATGAATCAGTTATTTGGGAAACTTTATACGTCAAACGGAAACACTTTAAAATAATATAAGTTTCTCAATTATCTAATTCAATTTTATTTATTATCATGGCACATATATTGAAAAACTCAAATAAACCTATTTGTGTAAGGTCAGGGATATCTTATACACTATCTACCAACAAGTAATTAGACACCTGTGATAGCAAAGGAAAACAAAGTTTATTCACCTTCAATAGTTGGTGGAGCCTTCACGAGCTGCGATTACAGCTGCGACCCTCCGGGGCATACTCTCAACAAGGCGTTGTACGACGGCTAGCGGTATTTTCTTCCACTTGGCTTGGAGAAGGCAGGTCAGTTCCTTCAACGATTTCGGACGGTGGGGGCACCCCTTAAGTCGACGCTCCAACTCGTCTTAGAGGTGCTCGATAGGGTTAAGGTCCGGGCTCTGCGCAGACCAGTCCATTCGATTAACCCCATTGTCACCATACCAAGCCATGGTGGACCTCGCAACATGACAGGTGGCATTGTCATCCTGAAGGTAACATGGTCCACCCCGTAAAACTGCCACAACATAGGAAGCGCATGGTCGTCCAAAATGGTGCAGTAGGTCTCGGCGTTGAGTCTACCAGGAATTGCGACCAAGGGTCCTGTGCCATACCAGGAGAAACACCCCTATAACATAATTCCACCGCCGCTGAACTTCACAGTTGGCGCAATACATTCAGGCAGGAGGCGTTCTCCAGGCAGACGCCAAACTCAGACCCTGCCATCCGAACGGTAGAGGGTGAACCTTGATTCGTCGCTCCAGAAAACCTGTTTCCACTGTTCAATGGTCCACTGTCGACGTTCTTTGCACCGCGTTAGTCGAGCAGCGCTATTGGACTGGGTGATCAAAGGCTTGTGGGCGGCAGCACGTCCATGATAACCGAGCAGATGGGCTTCCTTACGGATGGTATTCATCGAAACAACACTCCCGGATGCCAGTTGAAACTCCTCCCGGAAGTGGCCCATCGATTTGGTGCGGTTCTTCCAAATTTCTGTGGCCAGCACCCGTTGTTCTCCAACTCCCAGTTTTGTGGGTCTGCCGAGACGGAGCACATTCCGACAGTCACCTCTCATCTTCCACTTGCCAATCACGTAGGCCACAGTTGATTTTGGGTACTCCAACTCGCTGGATATGTCACATATGGATTGGCCATTTCTGTGATACCCGACGATTACACGTTTCTCAAAATTAGAGCTCCGAACTGCGTGGCATCTTGCATGCAACTGGTTGCGTTGTTGTTTCCCACACGATATTTAACGGCGGTGGCCGTGACGTAACAGGACCGCAGATATTGTCGATTGCAGTGGTGTCCAATTACTTGTTTGGTAGATAGTGTATATTTGATCAGGGAAATCAGGTTTGTTAATTCTGTGGACATCCTGTGTAGGCAAGAATTTGCGGAAACAGAATTTAGACGGCGCAGAAATTACCTCCTAATCTTCAGGTTCTTCTGCAAATTCGAGAAATACCGCCATTTTCGTTATTTTGGCCACTCGGAGATGGATGCACAAGTAAACAGAATTGGGGGTGGGTGGGTAGATGTTCGTCGGAGAATGGCATTTCATCTTTACGAGAGTTTTGAAAACGGAAAGTCGACGGAGTTCAGATGTTTTCCATAATCGTTATTTTTTTTTTTTTCTCGCAATGTTGCCTCTGTTTAGTATTTTAAAGTATCATTTTACTGCATATTTTTTTGCATTTCAGCTTGAAGATAGGAGAAAAATTTTCAAAACTGGAAGTCAGACAGATTTCCCCTAATTGCCCCCCCCTGCAATGCCCCCACTCTCCAGCGTTGTTAAATATCCCCCACCCCTTAAGTCTTTACATTTAATCTTGATAAGAGAAGAAGGAAATTACTGAAAATGGAAGTGACTAATTTGGAAAAATTGATGCATGGTGTTCAAAAGTATTAATATTCCCAAAGTTACACCATTTATTTAAACTAGTTGAAGCTTTGAAATCCTGCTCTCATGGTGCTCAGGCTGATGGTTGTTATCGGAGGGCATAAAAAACAAGAAAAGAAAGAAAAAACGACTGAAGAAGTAGGGAGAAAATATCAGCAGAGAGAAAAAGTAAGCAAATAGTGCTGTGCAGTGCAGAGTCAACAAAAGACAAACTGACAGTAGTCCACACTCTTGCTGTCTGTTTTGATTTTTCAGCAGTTAAGATGTTCGCCCCCCCTTTCTTTAGTCTCATCTTGTCTTAAACTGCAATTTTCGAGACAGTGTGATCAAATGGTAAGTGTAGGTTCGTGCACTGCTCATTCACTTGTTTGGATTTCCTGTCTGTCAAGCATTGTGGAATTCTGAATGCATCTTACAGATTTTTACTCGTGGAAGTTTCGAACTTAAATCTCGTAATCATGGCCTCGCCGGAGAATCAACTTTGTGTTTTGCACGCGTTAAGTTTGTTTCATTATAGTCCCTGTTTGTTGTAACGTTTTGTTGGGGCGCATACTTGTTTTTTACAAAGAGATGGATCATTTCGTAAAATAGAGTATGTATAACCATTCAATACTAGTTATTAGTAACAAGGCTATTGCAAATGTTGGCAGGAGTGGACTGTCTTTTTTTTTTTTTTTTTTTTTTGTTGTTGTTGTTGAAAAATCATGGTCTGAGACATGCTGCCGCAGATTATGCAAAGGAAAAAGTTGTTTTAGTTTCATGATCTATGGGTCATATGCCGCAGCAGATTATATGTGTTTTTTTCCCCCACAGCCTTGCCTTTGCAGATCTCACAAAGGAATTTTTTTTTTTGAATTTTATGGTCTACAGATTATACAAAGGAAAAAAATGATACTTTGAATTAATATCTGCAAAATATGACATCTGCAAATAGTATTTTAATAAAATTGAAATCTGAAATTTTAATTTTTTTGAGATCATCTACTGAAAGAATGGAAAAAGAAAATTATGAAGCAAATTGGAACTTTATTTTGGCAATCAATGGTTTGGGTAAAAAGAAAAAGAAATTGACAACAAATATGGTTTACCACTTTTCGTTCCAGCCTCATAACCAAACATGTTTTTGTTCATGCATTATTGACTTAGTTTTACCTGGCGCCTAAATTTTGTAGCTGGCTCCTAGACCCAGAACATATTTGTCAAGCCCCTGTACATTCACACACACCTGGTGCTATTGCTATTCCAGTGACACGAAATATCAATTGGAGTGTAGGTCCTTAGAAAATCCTTATTTTGTTTCCACAGAAAAGGGTATGAACCCTGTTTTAACCAATGTGAACTGAGTGACCTTATCAGGGATCTGAACCACTCAAAGGAGTTCTTCAGAATTGCTGGCCTCCAGGTTGAATGAAAAGAATTTACTTCAATCTGGAACCAGCATTATGTTTTACCGTAGCAGAGAAAAGGATTTGCTGCCCTTTTTCTCTAAGGATTCAACCTATTGTTCTGCATTGATGTCAGTGGCCTTCTCATGAAAATGGGTCTATCATCATACATGCCAAATGAACCGCACCTTTTCATTGATAGCTCCAAGCAGAGTTTAAAATGTGTTCTTTTACGCAACAGATATGGCTCAATTCAAATTGGTCACTCGGCCAGTATGACAGAGAAGTATGAGACAATCTCTCTAGTCTTGGAAAACCTGAAGTATAAAGAACATCAATAGATCATTTGTGTAGACCTAAAGATGGTGAACTTTCTCCTTGGTCAGCAAGTGGCTACACAAAATATCCGTGCTTTTATATGTCTTTGGGACAGCAGAGCCAAACACGACCACTGGATAAGGAAAGTGTGGCCTCTCAGAAAAGATATGGTAGTTGGAGAACAAAATGTCATTAAGGAACCTTTGGTAAGCAGAGATAAAATCGTCCTGCCACCTTTACATATCAAACTAGGCCTAATGAAACAATTTGTAAAGGCGTTGAACACAGAAGGTTTGTGCTTTGGCTATTTATCACGTACATTCCCTGGACTGAGCACGGAAAAACTTTAAGCATGGATTTTCGATGGCCCCCAGATAAGGCAGCTTATAAACGATCCATGTTTCTTAGATTCAATGGACAACATTGAGTCTTGTGCCTGGACTTCGTTTGTTCTAGTTGTCAAAAACATTCGTGGCAAACATAAGGCAGACTACTACTCTGAATTAGTTGAGAACATGATCTTCAATTTTAATAAGCTCTGCTGTAATATGAGCATCAAGGTCCATTACCTACACAGTCACCTAGATCGCTTTCCAGAAAACCTTTGTGATTTAAGCGAAGAGCAAGGTGAAAGATTTTACCAGGACATGAAAACAATAGGAGACAGATACAAGGGTAGGTGGGATACCCACATGATGGCAGATTACTGCTGGAACCTTCGGCGGGACTGTCCTCGTAGATCTCACTCTAGAAAGTTCTATAAAAGACGTTTCTCATATGTTGAATGACTGATCAGTATATATGCTCTTGTGTTGAAATATACAGATTTAGTAATATGTGCTTGTTTCAATAGTATGTATATAGTATCAATATTTGTCAAGATCTTGTCAAAAATAGCAGATCATGCGATGTAGGATCCCAAATTTTGACTGATGACCAATGGAATCAGCATACAAAGGTGGGTATATGCCCTATCTCCAAAACTAGAGCTGATAGGGTAAAACTGATGCCATTTGTGGACTCTGCAGCTCAAATATTTCCAAATACATCCAAGATTTTGTAATATGTGCTTGTTTAAATAGTATGTAATATTAATAGCATCAATATTTGTCAAAATCATGTCAAAAATAGCAGAAAATGCAATATAGAATTACAAAGTTTGATGGATGATTGGTGAAATCAGCATATAGGGTGGGTATGCCCTATCTCCACAACTAGAGCTGATAGGGCAAAACTGATGCCATTTTTGGAATCAGCATCCCAAATATATCAAAGAATAGGTTCAACTTTCAAGGCACCAAAATGCATGTTGGGTAGTGTTATTTTATGACTGCATTGAATCTTTTAGCATTTTACATACATACATATCACTAAGATGCTCTCTGAGATTCAGAGGTTAGCTCCAAAAAGAAATACAAACTACCAGATATTTTTACTTATTGTTGTCGTATCAAACTTCTCCATTTACGGCGATCTTGACATACAACTCTTGCTTCACTAATATCCATTGCACGCCGTACACAAGATCTTTTATACTTCATACTCATAATCTTTTTCTAATGCAGACACTCCTAAATCTTATCCACCCATGTCTTCCTTGGCCTTCCTCTGCCTTTCCTTCCTGCCACTTGGGCTGAAAAGATTTTCTTAGTAAGCACTTCATTACTCATTCTTTCAACATAGCCAAACCACCAAAGCATATTGGTCTCCACCTTGCTAACAACATTTTGCTTCACATCACACAACTGCAATACATCTTCATTCCTCACACAATCATATCGTGTCTTGCCACAAACCCCACGTAAGTAATGCATTTTTCCAGCACACAAACGACTCCTATGTTTCTTCTGCAGTACCCAGGTTTCACTACCATACATCAGAGTAGGAAGAATTACACTCTCAAACACAGCCATGCGGGACTCTTTAGAGAACCCATCATTCCTGTGAAAACCTCCCAGAGCAGCTATGACTTTCAAAAAAGAATTCACTCGCCTACTGATTTCACCATCCAACTTGTTCTCTCTGTCAAACATGCTTCCTAAATACACAAATTCACTCACCTGGTCAATCACAGTGCCATTTATACTTACATTACATTCAGTGCTACCCGTTCCTCTCTCAAACACCATAACTTTGGTTTTTCCCTTATTTATAGTCAGTTTGAATTTCATGCAAACTTCGTGCATCCGAGACAACATACTCTGCAACTCATTTTGCTCTCTGCCAACAGGACAGTGTCATCAGCATACAGCAATCTGCCCACACGGATACCACCAAGACATAAACCACTATTATCTATTTTGGCATCACACATGCATGCATCCATAAATATATTAAACAGCCATAGTGAAATTACACAACCTTATCTAACTCCTGCACCAATGGAAAACCATTTTGGTAAAACACCATTCACTCGTACACAAGCTCTACTACCAGCATACATGGCTTTTACACTATTAAGTAGATTCCCAGTAACGCCATATTCATTCAATACCTTCCACAAAAGTGTCCTATTCACTCGGTCGTAAGCTTTCTCTAAATCTATGAAGGCAGTAAAAACTTTCTTCCCAACAGCCAGATACTTTTCAATCATCGTGCGTAATGCAAAAATCTGGTTAGTGCAGCCTTTACCAGACATAAAACCACTCTGAACATCCCACACTTTCAATGATGTAAGACCCCGTACTTTTTCAATAACAACCTTACCAAACACTTTCCCTGGCACACTCAGTAGGCTAATACCACGAAAGTTCTTGCATTCAGTCTGATCACTTTTTCCCTTATACAAGGGAACAATGATAGCATCCTTCCAATCCCGAGGGACCATTCTTAACTCCCAGCACAACTGGCAAATTTCAGTTAACCAGTCAATTATAGAGTCACCACCATATTTCAACATCTCTGCAGTTATGCCATCAACTCCCGGTGCCTTACCATTCTGAAAAGATTTTAGAGCTTTACACACTTCTTCTCTTGAGATCCCTCCTGTGCTTTCATCCCTCATTGTGACATCATCTGCATCTGTCTCAGAATCATCTTTGCTTTCCTGATCTAATAACTCACAGAAGTATTCACCCCATCTGTCACTTAACTCATTGGGCTCCCATATCATTTCCCCAATCTCATTCTTCACACAACTTACAACTTTGTTTCCCCTATTTTTCCTGAGTCTCATGTACTTCCAGAAGGACTTCCTATCTTTCCAAAAAGGCATTTCATACCTTTCCACTTTCTCCTTCCTATCTTTTGCCTTACTGTGGCGAACCAGCTTAGCAGCTTCATGCTTCTTACAGCGATATTCATCCACAGAGACTCTACCTTGCAACATCCCCAAATGGGCTTCCTTCTTTCTCTTTACTGCCTCTTCAATCTCACTTATTCCACCAAGCATCACCTCTATTGTTACCCACTATTGTGGTGCCACATACCTCTTTAGCAGCAGTGACAACACAGTTCTTAAAACATTCCCACTTCTTTTCTACATCCCTCTCACCAGACTTCAGATCTTTCAGTCGTTCTCTGAGTAAGTCAGAATACCGCTGATGATCTTCAAGGAGCCTATCAACCTTTATTCTTTCTAATGTTTAATAATTGCCATTAACTTTATTGGACAATCTGTTCTGTTGAATTAAATGTTTAGTTGTGTTTTAATATTAGAATTTTTCTTTTTTAATAAAAGTTTTTTTATGAAAAATTTCGATCACATTGTGTTATATTACGTTAATTATATTCATGGATTGTAATTTAAACTTTTGTCTTGTGTTTCTGAATTTAAAAATTTATATGATTGGTTATACCTGTGAACATTGATTTGCTTTTAGGAATTTGCGAGTTTTGATCGCTATTGTTTTAAAAAGTTTCATCCTAGTTGTAAATGCATTTATGGCACCTCTATTCATAGTGATTGTGGAATAACTTTTTTTACGGGTCTTTTAGAGGTTATTTTTAATGAAAGTTGGTTGTCAAATTTTCGAACTAAAGCCTAGTTCGTCATCAGGACTATGTCACTGGAGTAGTTGCTGCCACTCAATTGGAAGAGACCATCCGCAATTATCGTTAATTGTGGTACTTCTTCTTCTTGCTATTTCGATCCCTTCTTCTAGTTTTCTCTTTACTAAGTTTGACTGGTGGGCGATTATTTTCACTGAGTCCCAATTTATGGAGTGTCCATTTGCTTGTACATGTCTGTCTAGCCCTGTTTTGTTCCCAATGTTCCTAATAGCTGCTTGGTGTTCTTTCATTCGGACCTTAATACTTCTCCCTGTTTCTCCTATATAGCTGAGTCCGCAGTTACAGTCGATGCAGTAAATTACTCCTTCTTGCAATTGGATGTCCAATTCTTTCTGCTTTAAAGCTGGCAGGAATTTCTTTATTTTGTTATTAAGATCTGGAGCTAGCCTGATATTATATTTTGCTCCGATCCTTTTCAGTTTCTCGAAAAGTCCCTTGTGGTACGTAATTTTGCTGGTGAATTTGAAGTTGGTTTTTCCTGCTTCTTTTTTGGCACTTGTTTAAATATTTTCTCAACATATGGGGAGGGGTAATTGTTTTCTGCCAACATTTCCTTTAATTCTTCTTTGTGAAGATCTTTTGAGAAGCTGAAGAGACCAGGATTTCAATTTTTCCAAAAATTGTCTCGCTGTATTCGATTTAATATAATCAGGGTGGAATGAGCAGAAGTCTAACATCTTCCCTGTGTTGGTGGGTTTTCTAAAAAGCTGAGTGAATATTTTCCCTTCTCTTGAGGTCAAGGTTAAATCCAGGTAATTGATGCTATGGTCTTTCCTGTTCCAGGGTGTACTTCAAGGTATTCTCTAGTAAGTTAAATTCTTCCAGAATCTGAGAGGGTAGAGATTGGTCCACAGTATCTACTATAATTAGGACATCATCCATGTACCTTACATAGAGAGCAAACAAGGAGGGTTGTATAAGGATTTTTGCCTCTAGTTTACTTATATAATAATTTGCTAGCAGAGGTGCTAGTGGAGAACCCATTGCAAGTCCTGAAGTTTGCCTGTAATATTTCTTTCCAAACTGGAAGAAATTATTCTTGAAGGAAAATAGGAGCAGTTCATATATGCCAAGTAGTATTTCTCTATTGTGATTATGGAATACTATTTTTTCTGCCAGGTCATCTGCAATGAATTCCAGTAGGAGGTCCAGGTTAATGTTGGTATACATAGAGACTATATCCAGGCTTGCCATTACTGGATGAATTAATTCTGGCAAGTTGTCCAGTTTTCTTTTTAGCTGCATGGAATTTTTTAGTAGGTAGGGAGGAGAAGGGAAAATATCTCTGAGGTGACCAAGCAAATAATAATTAATGTTGGAGAGTGGCGAATTTCTAGTGTCTATTATAGGTCTTATTGGATGGCCTTCTTTGTGAACTTTTATCGTACCATAGATCTGTGGAATTCTTGACTGAATTTTGGAGAAGTTTTTGAAGAGCTCATTAAGCTGTTTTTTATTTCTTAAAGAGCTGATTAATTTCTTAAGATTTTTTACAGTTTGATCTATAGGATTACCATTGAGTTCTTCATAATAAGGCTTGCTCAATTCAGCTTCCATTTTATTGTAATACTTCTCTTTTTCTACCAAAACCAAAACTTTGCTCTTATCTGCTCTCAGTGCTACTACTTTATCATTGGCTTTGAATTTTTTAAGGTCAGTAATGGCATTTCTATTAAAATTGTAATCAACTTTTACTGGCTTTTTTACAAATTTTGAGACGCAGTCTGAGAATTCTTTCCTTAAAGTAACTGCTGTATTTTCATCTTCTCTTTCTACCTTACTACAGATGCTTTCTAAATCAATCAGTATACGTTTTTTATCAAGTGTTGCGGAGGAAAGGTTGTAATTATATCCCTTATTGAGGAGATTAATCAGGTTTTCATCTACTCCTTCTTCCGTCAGATCCATGACATGTTTGTTAGTGGTGGATGGTATTAACTGTGGGCCAGTTGCTGTAGACATTAACTTTGGACTTAACCATTTATTTTCTTTAATTCTAAATTGAGAATTAAAGAAAATAAATGGTTAAGTCCAAAGTTAATGTCTACAGCAACTGGCCCACAGTTAATACCATCCACCACTAACAAACATGTCATGGATCTGACGGAAGAAGGAGTAGATGAAAACCTGATTAATCTCCTCAATAAGGGATATAATTACAACCTTTCCTCCGCAACACTTGATAAAAAACGTATACTGATTGATTTAGAAAGCATCTGTAGTAAGGTAGAAAGAGAAGATGAAAATACAGCAGTTACTTTAAGGAAAGAATTCTCAGACTGCGTCTCAAAATTTGTAAAAAAGCCAGTAAAAGTTGATTACAATTTTAATAGAAATGCCATTACTGACCTTAAAAAATTCAAAGCCAATGATAAAGTAGTAGCACTGAGAGCAGATAAGAGCAAAGTTTTGGTTTTGGTAGAAAAAGAGAAATATTACAATAAAATGGAAGCTGAATTGAGCAAGCCTTATTATGAAGAACTCAATGGTAATCCTATAGATCAAACTGTAAAAAATCTTAAGAAATTAATCAGCTCTTTAAGAAATAAAAAACAGCTTAATGAGCTCTTCAAAAACTTCTCCAAAATTCAGTCAAGAATTCCACAGATCTATGGTACGATAAAAGTTCACAAAGAAGGCCATCCAATAAGACCTATAATAGACACTAGAAATTCGCCACTCTCCAACATTAATTATTATTTGCTTGGTCACCTCAGAGATATTTTCCCTTCTCCTCCCTACCTACTAAAAAATTCCATGCAGCTAAAAAGAAAACTGGACAACTTGCCAGAATTAATTCATCCAGTAATGGCAAGCCTGGATATAGTCTCTATGTATACCAACATTAACCTGGACCTCCTACTGGAATTCATTGCAGATGACCTGGCAGAAAAAATAGTATTCCATAATCACAATAGAGAAATACTACTTGGCATATATGAACTGCTCCTATTTTCCTTCAAGAATAATTTCTTCCAGTTTGGAAAGAAATATTACAGGCAAACTTCAGGACTTGCAATGGGTTCTCCACTAGCACCTCTGCTAGCAAATTATTATATAAGTAAACTAGAGGCAAAAATCCTTATACAACCCTCCTTGTTTGCTCTCTATGTAAGGTACATGGATGATGTCCTAATTATAGTAGATACTGTGGACCAATCTCTACCCTCTCAGATTCTGGAAGAATTTAACTTACTAGAGAATACCTTGAAGTACACCCTGGAACAGGAAAAAGACCATAGCATCAATTACCTGGATTTAACCTTGACCTCAAGAGAAGGGAAAATATTCACTCAGCTTTTTAGAAAACCCACCAACACAGGGAAGATGTTAGACTTCTGCTCATTCCACCCTGATTATATTAAATCGAATACAGCGAGACAATTTTTGGAAAAAATTGAAATCCTGGTCTCTTCAGCTTCTCAAAAAGATCTTCACAAAGAAGAATTAAAGGAAATGTTGGCAGAAAACAATTACCCCTCCCCATATGTTGAGAAAATATTTAAACAAGTGCCAAAAAAGAAGCAGGAAAAAACCAACTTCAAATTCACCAGCAAAATTACGTACCACAAGGGACTTTTCGAGAAACTGAAAAGGATCGGAGCAAAATATAATATCAGGCTAGCTCCAGATCTTAATAACAAAATAAAGAAATTCCTGCCAGCTTTAAAGCAGAAAGAATTGGACATCCAATTGCAAGAAGGAGTAATTTACTGCATCGACTGTAACTGCGGACTCAGCTATATAGGAGAAACAGGGAGAAGTATTAAGGTCCGAATGAAAGAACACCAAGCAGCTATTAGGAACATTGGGAACAAAACAGGGCTAGACAGACATGTACAAGCAAATGGACACTCCATAAATTGGGACTCAGTGAAAATAATCGCCCACCAGTCAAACTTAGTAAAGAGAAAACTAGAAGAAGGGATCGAAATAGCAAGAAGAAGAAGTACCACAATTAACGATAATTGCGGATGGTCTCTTCCAATTGAGTGGCAGCAACTACTCCAGTGACATAGTCCTGATGACGAACTAGGCTTTAGTTCGAAAATTTGACAACCAACTTTCATTAAAAATAACCTCTAAAAGACCCGTAAAAAAAAAAAAAAGTTATTCCACAAAAGTTTCATTTTGATGCACTTTGATTTTCATTTCAACAGTTTATTTTTATTTGTAGTTTTTAGTTATATTTGTAATTGTTTTATTTGACTCAATTTCTTTCATTTTTTGATTTTGACAGTAGTATTTTTCCAGTTTTGCGAATATTGTATTCATAGATTAGAAATACAGTAATTCACCTGTTAAGTTTTTTGAAGAATGAAAGAAAAAAAGGCAAGCAAACAAAAAGCGATTTAAATATTTAAATGATGCAGTACTTTCGTTTTCTTTACTCGTAAGTTTTTGAAAGTTTCTTAGATGTTGGTCTTCTAATGATGTACAGGTCCCTTGCAACTGCCAATTCATGGGAAAATCAAATATGAACCTGAAGAAAATTTTTTAGAGAAAAATGGTAATCAATTGTGACTGCTCTGCGTCAAAATGTAGGCTATAGCAATCCTGTACAATACAACTGATTGTTTTTTTTCCATTGGATTGCAATTAATTTTTTTTTCACCAATGTGTGTCTAAGAGCAAAAATGAGAAAAGTGTTTCTTTATTGTTGTACTGCAAAGTTTCAATTTTCGTTTGTGTAAAATAATCCTAGAATGGATATCCTGAGTATTTTGTAAATTTCAAAAGATACACTCTCGGTGTGAAATCAAAGCCAAAATGTCAAAACAGTTGGTAAAACATTATTTCTTACAATAAAATCACTATTTGGCTGAATGTTTCATAAACTAACTATTGACACAGTTTGTTTGCCAGTCTTCAACATCTCTTTCGTGGAACGAAACACCTGTATGATCAAAATCTGCATTTTGTTTCGGCACGAAATTAAGTATACATAATTTTCCTGCAAATATCCTGTAGTTTTCAGTTATCAAGAAGTGCTTAGTTTTGTTTCATTTCTCTCTTTAAAATCTTTTTATATGGTTGTAAACAGTTGGTAAGTGCTTGCCAAAACAGGAACCTTATTTCCACCTCTAGCATGACTCTTACTCTGCTTGCTGCACCTTCTATACATATTGTACATTTTATAAGTTTTCCTCTAAATGTTACATTTCATCAGGGGGAAAAAGAAAGGATATTATAAAAGAAAGAAAGAAAGTGTTTCTTGTTCCCCTGATGCTGCTTTAGCACCACGAAGTCCCGAGGCCACGCGGTACACCATTACTCTTAGTCTTTCCTAATGTTGCACTTTCTATAGTTCTGGTTTACCTATGGTTTCTATGGAACATTGTTTGAATTTTGCTTCACAAAAAAGTTCCCTAGGTTTGTGGTGAAATTATTTAATTTCCATTACCCACGAAATGTGAAAGTTTAAAACATTCATAATAACATGCATTTTCTAGAAGGTGGGGTGATTGACCATTGCATCTACAGTTCTGATGCAATAATCCTTATCTCTGTTAAAGTATTTAAGTAAACTACAAAGAAAGTTCAACCTTTCGATATCAGTTCACTACATCTGAACGAACTTACTTTATTTCTTTCCCTACCTACGCAATCTGGACGGATGTTTTAACTGTTGTCTATTCATTCAAAAAAATCTCGGCTGCTCAGAAGTTTGCGTCAAATGAATAAGTGAAAACCGATGAAAGTTAAATTCAGGCATCTGATTCTTTAGCAATATTTTTCAATCCTGTTATTGCGTAACGAACTACTCAATGTCCATAGATTATGATAAATCATTGAACGACTGTACTCCAAAAGGTTAGCCTCATCCACAGGCAGCAACCTGAGATAGCTGAAGTTCATTTCTAATAATTCTCTTACATTTCCTACCTCCAATGGCCATTCAGTAATCCCTTAATATCTAAATGCAAGGGAAAAATCATTGGAAACAAACATTCGCTCACTCTTTCCTTCTGAAAATACTTTAATCTTTCGTACACGAGTATATCTTAATGAACTGAGATGCTAGTTTATTATGCCCATCTGCTCTCGTTGCATATATGGCTCGCTCCAACATGTGATCTAGGTGTGCGGTATGAAACAAACATACCAGCTCATTGATCATCGTTCAGTTGTGGGTGGGAATGAGCAAAATGAGTTATCTGAACGACTTTGAAAGTGGCATGAGAGTTAGCTCCAGGCTTGCCAGTCGAACATCTCCAAACAGATTCCGAGATTCGCTCGCACGATTCCCGCAGGCTTCCTTTGATGCACGAGTCAAAAGTTCTGAATGTTTTATTCAGATTTTATGCCTGTTTTTTCCTCAAGGAAGTAAAACTCCCCAAAATAGTAAAACTATATTAGTAATCCAAAATGATTGGTTTAAAATAGAACTCTTTAAGTTTTCGCACATCAACCAGATGGCTTTTTCATGGAATGTAGACAACAAACTGAATGGTACAACGCTTAAACTGTTTGTAGCAACTCTAGTGAGAAGCTATCATTGCAGGACTCACTGTTGGTAATTATCTCCAAGGTTTCTCGAATGGCAGTAGATTTAGGGCTGGAGTAGGAAGCTAAATTCTTTGTCATCCCATATGGGAGTAGCGAACCTAAATTTGACCTCTGGATAAGGTCATGGTTACTTTATCGCCCTTTTAGTCTCTTTTGTGCTCATTGATTCTAACTCAGAATAAACGCTTGGTCATTCCGATGTACTATCGCGTGGAAGCCTCCGGAGGGTGGCATAAACACACGGTAATTGGAAAGTGGGGGATTCTCAATATTTTTCTTAAGCAGGGCACATAAAGAAGTTGAAGACCTTATGCCGACAGCTATGTTCATCTTCTTGACTGCGCCCTTGAGTTGATAGGAATAATTTAGTATCTAGGGAATTGAGCCTACGTAGCGTAGCTGCTGCATAGAAAGGTTAACACGACTGGTTCTGATTTTTTGATATAAAGTTTCGGGATGTATCCTGCCTCAGTGGCCAATTCGATAACGTTTTTTTTTTTTTTTTTTTTTTTTTTTTTTCACACTGTCTACAAGGAACATCTGAGGAGACGTCGAAGGCTTTTGATTCGAGAATGGAAGTAAGCTGTCCTATAATCAACAGGGCAGAATGAGCTGCGGAGTATCAGGTTGGAAAAAGATGTGGGTTTATAATAGACTTGTGTACGAAGGCGATTTGCACAGTAAAGCATTCAGATAAGACAAGGCACTATTGTGTTCTAGCTCCATAATGAAATTTATCGTAGGGTAAATATAATCGATTTTCTCTAGGAAAAGCGGGAGAATCTCCTTTCTGTGAGGCCATGTGAAAAATACGTCTTCAGCATATGGTGGTGGTAGGCCTTGGGGTGATGCTGGTGAAAACATGTCGTTCGACTGGGCAAAGGATTGCTTCCGCGAGGATGGCTGAAAGTAAGGATCCCATCGGAACGCCATTTACCTGTCTATAGATTTGTCATTGAAAACTGTAGTAGCAAGAATTTGAGATTAAATCCATTAACTTGAAGATGATTGAGGCAAGACTTCTGCAAATAAAGTGATATGGCCTCTACTTCAAGACTTCTGCGAATAATACGTATATTGATATGGCCTCTTTTAACGTTCTGATGGCTTCCGGCACGGGAACCGAATAATAAAGAGGAACCACGTCGAAACTGCTGGCAATGTATATTAAGACAAAGTCCTCTATAATACTGTTACACACGTAGTATATGAGTTTCGAATAGACAAGTTGACTTTAATGATAATGGAATATTTATAGTTGAAATTAAGAATATTTCTTTATATGTACAGTATATATACATTTAAATGCTGAAACCTCACTTAGGTTATATTTAGTGAGACATAAAAACGGCAATGAAGCAAATGGAGCAACACGTATTGCGCTCACCTTACTCCGGTTTCAATCCTTCTGGCTTGCAATCGATCATGCTTCTTGTCTGGTGTTGTACCACATCATTAAAGGTATTCCACATTCAAAGTTCAACACAAATACGAACATCAGCACAATTCTACAAGAAGGGGGTGATGAGTTAAAATAATTTTGAGATCATTGTCAAGACTAGATTACGTTGACGCAGCCAGAATTTTAGCAGTTGAAACATTTCGCTGTTCTATGCCAAGCTGTTATGAAGTATCCAAATTAAAAGATTTAAAAACTTTAAAAAAGTCGACAAGTCCGTCCTCGCCGTCTGGACATGTTTCTGGCAATACTGTGCCCATCTTCAGTGGTCGGTTGTATGAGACATCCGTATGCTTTTATTGTACTGATTACCTCCTTGTCACCAGTCGACTCGTCGCTCATTGGTCCTGTATCCGTGCGTAGGTTAATCATGTGATTTACAACTTTTTACTATTGTTGCACCATCTGGTGTTCTTTCCTGTTATTTCATTATTAATCGTTGTTGGATGATATATTTTCAACAAATTTAGTTTTTATATACTCTTCTTCAGTTTCTTTTTCTTTTGTTATTATGTATCGCCAGGCAAACGGCAATTCAAGTGGTGCTTGTTCATTGCAATTAAATCCTCTGGTTTTTTCTATCACAACGGACTCAGAATACAATATCTTTTTATGTGTGTTATGCGTAGTATATATTTTTGCATTTTCCCACACGGGGATAGAATTATTATTGATGCAATATGTAATAAGAGATGTTTGTTGCTCACCCTTTTTCCAAGTTCTCTTGTGTTCTTCCATTCTTGTTTTTAGTCGTCTTTTAGTACTACCTATGTAGATATTAATATTACTGGTGTCGTTATTCTTTGTGGGTATGCCGTATACTCCTGCTCTATGATGTCGCATTGTTGGACAGAGATTTGCTTGATTTTCGTGATAAAATCTATAGTGGAAGTTAGTATAAAGTCCGATTCAAGGAGATAATTAGCTAGAGATTTTAATAGTGCTTTCTGTACATTGTACGTTGGTGCGGACCTTCTTGACACCATGGGTCTCAATGGATTATCGGGCTTTGAACAAAATGAATTAGCTTGGAAACTTTGAGCTCCATTAGATGCTAATAAATTTGGATTACTGATATAGTTTTACTATTTTGAGTATACTTCGTGTTGCCAATGGGCTTTCTTGAATCCCATAAGAATGGGCTAACATGGCATAAAGACGATGCTCTCGGGTTAACAACCAATGATTGCCAAATTTTCATAATTATTTAAATACCAGAAATAGGTAGAAAAATACAGTATATATTGTAAGTCAGGTCATTATTTTTACTTTCATAAGTATATTCTTCTGCATACGATTAAGAATAAACATATCAGTGTTGTTGAAGTAATCATGCAGAACTTGTCTCAAACATTCAAAGAAAAATCATTCTGCTGTGTAAGTGGAGAATATGCAGTCGAAGATGCACCATGGTCGCCCCACTCATGTTATGTTTTAAGCTCTGACCTTTTGTCCCAATAGGCCCGGGTCCCATATGAGCCACAGGTGGTGCACCTGCCTTACTACCCTGAATCTCCCCTTTTCCGGAGACAGTGGCCCAAAATTAGAGATAGGCGGCTGCTTGTGGCCCTTAGAGTTGCTCACAGTGGTCGTTAAACCCCCAAACAAAAAAAAAAAAAAAGCCACATTTCATTGAATTATTTTGTTAAGCCACTTTTTCTAATTAGCAAGTGCATTTTTCAGAAAAAAGCTTGTTCCATGTTAGGAATTATGATTTAATTCTTTGAGTCTAATGATGCATGTATTCATTTTCAGTAAAGACATGTACGTTAGATTTCTTATTTGTATGCTTTGGTTAAAACAAGAGCTTCAAAATGTTTTTTGACTGATGACATTTCAAGGCATCTACTGCTGTGATACTTATGGAAAGAGCTAAAATAATCCTATCGGTATTTTTCAGTGTGCCCAAGGGAAGTTTCCTTAGGAACGCAAAATCAAGGTATGCTTTCACAGTACTGACTAAACTAACAACTGCACTCTTTGCAGTTCCTTTCATCAGCATACGAAGAAAGTCAAAAGTCTCTTTAACTTGATAGTTCCATTTTTCTGGAATAACAAAATTCACTCATAACTGCGACCTCAAATGAAACCAAACTTCTGCAATGCTTTCGAGATGTCTCAGAGAAACCTTTTTAACAGTGCAGTGAAATTAAATAGCTAGTATAATGATCTGTGGGCGCCTGGTCTTCGTTTCTTATGAAGATGCAGGGTATAATGTGAGTATGGTCCAATTACTACGAGGGTCATAACTAGGTCTCGGACTTTGATGACCAAAAAATTCCTTATAAATGCACTTAAAAGTAGCAGAAAATGACCTTAAAAATTGCAAAAAATGCCTATAAAATGAAAAAAAAAAAAAAGCCCTTAAAATTTTAAAAAGAAAACCTACCTAGAACAGTTCTTACAGTAAATTTTGCCAAAAATTGTTGTATTGACTTAAAATAATTGATAAATTATATTTCTTTTCTTTAAAATAAATATTAATTGTAAAAAAAAATAACTAGTAACTGCATAAGAAAAAGAAAGAACAGTGCGTACCAATCCCATATGAATTATATTTGCTTGTACACTGAAAGTCTTTCTTCATGTAAGTGCATCATAATTGCACTGAATTATAAGGTGCATCTTAATGTTTTCGAAGGTAAATGAATGCCTATTATCTGTAAGTAGGTTTTTATATCTCGAGAAGCATCTCTCGACATCCACAGATGTGACAGGAGCATACTTGAAAAAAACAGCTTCACTTGCAGCTAGTTCTTCTATATCAAAACTGTGTGTTTCTCCAGTTAATATATGTGAGATTTTCAGGATTCCCACTCAACCTGGAAAACCTGGAATTCTCGGGGAATTTTAAAATGGTTCCAAAAATCAGGGAAAATTCCCCCCCCTTTTTTTTTTGTAAAAGTCAGGGAAAATTACCCCCCCCCTTTTTTTTTTTTGTAAAACTCAATGGATACTTTATTTTGCCAAAAAAAACATTTTTTCAAGATTTCAAACTTTTGCTTGCAATATTACTGCCTGCCTAGAATTTGGTATATCTTACTTTCAGTTATATTAAGTATTTCTTTTATTCTCTAAAAAACAATGCAAAATTGAATTTTTAAAATTGTCAGTTATTAAGCTTTTGTTCAATTTCTGCAGGCAGTTGTTATAACATGGAACAATTAGGCACAATGGCTCCTGCTTGAAGAAACACTTCACAAGAGAACCAACCAAATGATGGATCAAAGTCCTTTGTTGGTTCTCTTGAAACATGTTTCTTTGAACAGAGCCATTCCATCATTAAGCTTAGCTGCATTGTGTTATGGAAAAACAAACTATTCAACTGACAGATGTTTTCTTACATATGACCTGTTTCTATGGGAATGTATTTACAAATTCCGTGTTGGTAGTATTCACAAAAGTTCAGGGAACTTTGGTACAGAAAATAATGTGCACAGTTAGTTGTTATTAATGAAAAGCAGGTAATTTTATAAAGACAAATTATGTAAAGAATTTACAAGTGTGCTTAGGTGAGAAAAATGAACGGAATAGAATGAAATGTAACAATTTTTTGCAACATGCCACTCTGGAAAACTTAAAAACCACATGGAGAACCTGGAAAAGTCAGGAAATTTTTTTATTACTTTTGAGTGGGAACCCTGATTTTCTTCAAAGTCTGGAATCCAACATTTTTTTCCAGAACATTGTTTAATTTGGCAAAGATAGGATTGTCCAACTTTGCCTTTGGCTCCTTTAAGAACTTGGCTTGCTTTTTCAACGTAACTGATTGCATAGACAAGTTCCATACCCTGTTTTTCCAAACACGTAATCGTTGAGGCCAAAATGCCGAAGTTTGATTTAATGTATGCTAGATTTCCTTCTGCTTTATCTTCTGAGAACATGTGTTGGGCAATTTAAATTGAAGCAACATCAACAGTTTGAAAATGATTTACTAGAGACTTCACAGGCTGGAAATTGTCACTGTAATATATGCATGCATTCAGCCATGTCCCCCAACATGTTATTACTGGCTGTGGTGGTAAGGCTAGGAGCTTAAGATTTGAAACATTGCATGTAATATGGGGCTTTTAGGAATATTTTTTTGACATTGGATACGAGTCTAGGATAATTTGCATGGATTTCTTCGGCAGTGCGATGTAAAGCCATGGGCAAGGCAAGTGACATGCACCAACTTGGGATAAAATCCTTTAATTGATTTTCCTGCTTTAACCATATACGGGGCAGCATCAGTCAAAAACAGAAGGATATCGTCATGTTGTATACCACTAGGCCATAAAGGAAATAAGGATTTGTCAAATAATTGACAGATTGCTGAGTGATTCACTTTCTCTATGATCTTCGTATTCAGCAAAAATATTTTGCCTGGGCAATCTGGCTCAAGTGTCCCTATTATGACATTAACAACAGGATGACCTTGAGCACCATTCATTTCATCAATAGACGCAAACATTTTTTTCCCTGTAACACTGTCTCTAATTTTGTCCATTGTTTCGGTGTAACACTCACATATGTAATTTTTTCGTTGTGTAGACTCGTCAGGTATGGCATGACCAGTGTGGTTTTCAAAAAACTGGTGAAATTTAGGATGATTTTACCTTTCCAGTGGAATATTCGCAGAAACAAAAACTTCACACAACTCTTTATAAAATGGTGACTTCTTGGATGGTGTCGATTAACAGCTTTCCACAAGTAAACGTTGAGATGCCTGCAGCTTTTTCTTTGCAAGTTCATCAGCTTGAATATGCTTTTCTCATCCAATATGCTGCACGACGGTAAATCACTTTTGTGCTGCAACTTTAGTTTCACATAGTTTACAAAATCGAATTACTCCATCAGTAGAAAAAACATTTTCTCTGAACTCCGAAACAAACTTGCGTAAATAGCAAGATTGAGAAGGTTTGCATTTAGGCATCTGGAAATAAACTGCTTTTCTTTTCAGACTGGAAATAATGACTGGAGTACATACTAAAGCTTCCATACAATTCCAGATGCTTTAAGTGTAACCTCTCAAACACTCAGAACTGGTTCTGCCTGGTACCAGAAGGTTGGGGGAGAGGCAATGGAAAAACATCCTCCCTAACCCTTTCACGAACAGTGTCCAAAAATCTTAGGCACAAATATTTCTATTCCATTTCCTTCCCTTCTGAAGACCCAACAAAATGAGGATTACTCTCAAGATGTCCCTGTGGAGAGTGACACCTAATCCAAAGTAATGCTTCCTATAATTTGAGCTACCTGTTTCTTGGGGGAAATCTTATCACTTCCTGAGGGAGATGGTTGAGTATGGGTGGGGGAGGGGTGCGGGCGTTGCTTCAGGGACGAAAGACCTAAGGTACACAGGCCAAAATCGCTCACATCCAAGCGCTCATCGGTTATCTCTCTCTCCCATCTTTGCGACTCGGGGTTTGTTGGGGCCGTGTCCAAAGCCATTGGCTTTTTTGAGGTGGTCAGACATGTTTTATTTTGAGGAGAACATGCAGCTTCTGCGTCTTATCAGCACATTCAAGTACGTATGACCTTCCCAAAGTTTCAACGGCCGCTCCGGTGGCGCAGTGGTCCGAACGGGGTCCGGGTTCAAATCCCGGTGAGGCATGGTGTTTGTCCTACGGCACTGGCTCTCTCCCTTCCCTGGAACCAGTGACCCTAAATTAGGGACGGGTGACTGCTTATAGCCCATTAGTTGCTCACGGTGGTAATTAAACCTCCAATCAAAAAAAAAAAAAAAGTTTCAAGGGGTGAAGAAATGCCGCAGCCGTTTGATTGAAGGGTCGTGTCTGCCGTTTTTAGACTACATAAAAAAAGAAAGAAAATGCAGAAAAGTGACAAAAAATGCGCTAAATTGCCCAAATCCTCCCAAAATGCCAACTTAATTCCAGAAAAGGCTGAGAAATGCCCTAAAAATGCATTAAAAAGGCAAAAAGCTCTAAAAATGCAAAAGTCGTCAAAATCCGGGCTCTAGTGATAACAAAGTTCTGCACACGTTAATCTAAAATGGAAGCAGATGATGCAGTCGAGAAAATGATTGTGTCATGTCAAGGTCAGACTCTACAGCGCAGTGATGTCAGCAACGCGCTATCATTTGCTGTGTGGACATGGGAGGGTTTGGAAATGGAAGCGTGCAGCTCTTCAGGTCGAGTCACGGCGTTAGACCAGCACTCGTACGTGAAAATAGAAACTCTGCCGGTACAACCCCGATACAGACCCATACTGTCTTGCAAGAAGCTTCTGGTAAAGGAACTCTTGATCGAAGCATAATTTCTGGCTAGTCATCGCGCTTTCGGGAGGGCCGAAGCAGCTTCAAAGAGGATCACTGCTCAGGCCGATTTTAAACGGCAACAGACAAAATATCTGTCACCATTGTTGCAACACTTCTCGAAGAGAATCGCCGCTTGACAGTCGAGGAGATGGTTCACCAGGCCAATTTGTCCACCATGTCTGTTCACCGAATTTTGACCGACTCTCTGGGAAAAAGAAAAATCGGCGCATGCTGGGTGCACCATCAACTCATCCCCAAGCAGGAGGTAGCCAAAGTGAGCATCGCACAGGATCGCCTCCACAGTTTCGAAAGGGAGAGTGACAGCTTCATGAACAGAATTGTCGCAATTGATGAGACTTAGACCTGTGATTTTGAGCCGGAACTGAAGTCACAATCAGCGAAATGAAGGCATTCAAGTTCCTTACACCCCTCAAAGTGTCGTCGGCTTCAATCCAAAATGAAGCAAATGATGATTTTTTTACATACGATGTCCAAGTTGTGGTCTCTGAGTGCCGGTAGGGCAAAATGTCAACGTACAATATTATTGTGACTTTCTGACGATAAAGCTGAGACCGAAAATTCGTCCCAACTTGTTGGAAGCGGGAGCGATCTTGCTGCATGACAACACATTGTGTCGTGGTGCAGCGTCGGTACGAGGACTTTTGTCGAAATATGGCTGGGAAACTTTATCCCACCCACCATACAGCCCTGATCTCAATACAACCAGCTTTGATCTTTTCCCTAAGTTGAAAAATTGGCTCTGTGGCATTCCCTACAAATCGCTGGACAAACTGTCTTTGGACGTGACCCGAGTAATACGACAGCTAAACAAACATGGCGCACTATGGGACATCCAGGACCTACTTCACTGCTGGCAAGCTGTCATTAGCAGCGGAGAGGAACACATTGAACAGCAATAAAGTAAGTTTTCTCCGTTACTTCACACTTTCCTCAAAAATGGACAGTGTGCAGAACTTTTGTTAGGACACATGTTTATTTTGTGGATGTGTCAATTTTAATTCCACAGTGTCAGGGAGGCAGGAAGATTCGTTGCATCAACTTCTGGTGTTGTAGAGTAAAAACTGCTTGTGGTCTCAAATCAGTCTGCCATATTTTTGAAGCTCCCTTGTAAGTATGTACATGATATCGAACAGCATAAAAACGAGTTATGACGTGTACGTCAATCATTTCTTACATACACTACAAAATTATTTTAAATCTGACATGCTTTTTCTTGAAATATGGTTTGTTTGTTTGTCTGTCAGCCAGCCTATTCACGAGATGTCAATATGGCCAAAATTTGTGTCTTATGAGGTCATTTGTAACTCGTCAATGTTCAACGTTTTCAAAAAAATTCTTTATATAAATTGATATTTCTTCATTTTTGTTTAAAGACAATGTTTGCTGAATAAATTGAGAAGATTTGTGAAATTATGTGATGTCAGTGATTTATATTTGTCCTTTTCACTCTACTAAATATATTAGGGGTATGAAAAATTTTTCGCCGTTTTAAGGAGAAAGGAGACGTGAACAATCAGGAAACCAGTACACATTTATTCAATGAAATTTTGACTGTTAGCATCAATGATGTTTTGCCATTATTCAGGCAACAAATGAATGCCCCTGTGATAGAATGACTCTGGTTTTGAGCTGAAGAAAGCTGTGACTAAATTTTCCACCTCTGGAATTGTGGTGAACTGCTGTTGTGCTAGGGTATGCTGCATGCAGCGAAACAGATGAAAGTCTGAGGATGCAATGTCCGGGGAGTAAGCAGGGTGCGATAAACCTCCCAGTGTAACTCTTCAAGGGTTGATTTCGCGGTAGCACCGACGTGGTCTGGCATTATCGTGTAGCAGGATGACTGGGCGGCGTCCTTTCCTGTCCATGGGCGTTTTTGTTCGATTGCTACGTTCAGTTTCATTAACTGATCGTTGTGCGGTGATTGTTTCGCCCGGTTTCGACAGTTCGAGATACAGCACTCCGTGCATATTCAACAACACACACAATAGAACCTTTTTCTTGTGGATATCCTGTTTTGCAGTGGATATTGATGGCTGGCCTGTGTCAACCCAGGATTGCTTGCGTACGGGGTTGTCACAATAAACCGATTTTTCATCCCCGGTGACAACTTTCCCCAGGGAATTCTTCCCTTGAAACCTCTTCAGCAACGACATGCAAATGCCCATCGTTGACCAATATTACGCTCTGTTAAAGTATGCGGAACCTACTTACCAATCTGGATCCTCCCCAAGGTCTATAGACGCGATACCACTCTCGATTGGGCCACTCAAACATTTCGCGGTGGCGCAGTGGTCTAAGCGATGGCCTCTGATCATTCGTCCCAACGGGGTCCGGGTTCGAATCCCGGTGAGGCATGGATTTTGTGTTTGTCTTATGGCACTGACTCTCTCCCTTCCCTGGAACCAGTGACCCTAAATTAGGGACGGGCGACTGCTTATAGCCCATTGAGTTGCTCACGGTGGTCGTTAAACCTCCAATAATAATAAAAAAGTTTCGCCAGTTGCGTGGTCGATTGTGTGGCATGCTCGTGCAACAGTGATTCCAGCTGCTCTTCTGCAAGTTCCTGCGGTCTACCTGCACATGGCTTGTCTTTAAAGCATAGATCACCTTTCTTAAACCTGGCAAATTATTCTCGATACGTCCGCTCACCCATAAACGTTTCGCCATACGCCTGGTATATTGAACCGTATGCTTCACTCGCACTTTCCCTAAATTAAACATAAATAACAAACAGTGCCGCAAATGAACTTTATCGATCACCATGCTTGGCTTCATGTACGAACTGACAGTACAGGTCGCCGGCTGGTTGGACTCCTACAGCTTCCACTAGGGGCGGCGACGGAAACTTTTGCATACCCTTAATAAAACAAGTTTTTTTGTTCACAACTGTTTTAAAATCAGCCCATTTTTATCCTGCATCACATGCTGAAATCCACTAGTGCTCAAAGTTAATGGATAGTATACAAGAATATATATATTGCCGCCCCACTGGCTATATATGTATGCTGGCATCAAGCCGTTTCTGTGAGTGTGTTCGGTTTCAAGTCCTTTTGAGGCATGGTTGTTATGCTTCCTTACGGCATTGGCTTCATCCACTCCCTGGAACTAGTGGTCCCAAATTAGGGCCGGGCGAGTGCTTGTAGCAGATTGAGTTGTTCATGGAGGTCGTCAAACTTCCAAGCAACCAATAAGAGGAAAATGTGTATAGCTGGCGAATATGTAAATTTCTCTGCGCATAAGAGAATACAGCGTTTGCTTTTACCGTACAGAAGTCTGAATATGCAAATTAGGAGGAGTGCGTTGAAAAGGCGCTTGGCTGTTCGCATATTGTAGTTATTGCAGACAAGTCTTGATTTCACTTGAGTGACATGTGGAGCTGATTATGTCACGAAGAAATCGTATGGCTGACTTCCAGCGGTGGAGGGAGATCAGTTGGAGGGAAGCAGATCACAAACAGAAGTTTCCAGAGCATTCAATGTTCTGCAGCACGCCTTGTCAAGACTATGAAGATAATTTTAACAAACAGGCAACGTGTTTCGTCAACATGGACAAAACTGGCCAGAAGTCACAATTGCTGAATGCGATATCTGTACGGAACTGACCGCCAGAAGGAACAGAGATGTACATTACAGAATTTGTTTTGCAGCTTACAGCAACTGCAAGAACGAAATTTTCAAGGCATTCTGTGACATCCTACAGAGGTGAAAACATGTGTCAAGACTACAGGTTTGCAGCGAGATATTCTGTCCGCGTAGCTCCGTTGGGAGAGCAACTTACTCCAGAGTGAGGGGACCCGGTTTCCAATGCCGTCACGGACAAACTTGTGTTTTCACAATTGTCTTTGTACAAGACTTGGCAAGCAAAGCCTTTATGCAGTGGCCAGTTTATTGTGTTCCTACACAGAAACTTGCTATCCTTGCCTAAATGCACGTTAAACATCGGTGGTGACATTTAAGGTGGAGTCCCAAACATCCCACTTGAGTCCAGAGCACTGGGAAAAATATTCTTTCCACAGATGAATTACGATTCAGCCTACGTATTGATTCGTGACGCATTCCAATCTGGAGAGAACCAGGACCCGTGACAGTCGCTCTAACATCAAAGGAAGGGGCTACACTGGTGGTGGGGGTGTGATGGTCAGAATTAGGAATGTCAATGAACGGGCGCACACACTTGCACATCTTTCAGAATCATTCTGTTGCTTCCGTAAAGTTACAGCGTAAAGGCCATTTGCCGTTGGAGGGGATCAAACCTGCATCCTTCCTCTTTGGAGCCGAATGCTTTCCCAATTAAGCTACACCGACGAAGTTTTTCTCTGCAGCTTTGCCATTTTGATATGTGCATAACCTCTGAGGAGGTGTGTCATAAGGCACAGAGACGAGATCTTAAACCCTACGTTAGACCATTCAGATTCCACCCTATGTTAAACCATTCAGGTGTGTGAATAGTTCGTATTTTCTTCTTATGGATGATAATGCCCATCCGCATCGAGCTCATTTGGTAGGCGAATCTCTTTGAGTCAAGAGCTGCCACCTCTTTGGAGTATTGTTGAATGTTGCACAGTGTATTAACATTGTTGTTACTAATTTCCAGTAGGCTCGTGCATAGGTTTGTAGTAATCCCATGTTTCGATGCAGCCATCTGCAGGCGTGTGAAAGATTGGCACATAGAAGTTGCAACGCGAACAAAAAACGGATTTTGGGATCGCGGGATGACCTAGTGATCGACATTTGTAACTGCCACAGAAAAGTATAAGGATCGACCTCAAGCAGGTACGAACGCTTATACCATTAAATATCCGCCGTACGTTGGATGGGCACGTCAAGCCGTCGGATCCCGGGTCCTGGCCCTCCGGAAATACAAGTAAATAAGGGCGTTTTCCTCCCTCTTTCTACCTCCCTTCCGCGTGACTTTCCTCTGTGCAATCCTAGCCCAAATTATTTAGATTCCTGCTTCTAAGGGTTGCTTAAGGCTTAGGGTCAGACACTCCCTTCCTAAAATCCTCTAAATAAATATCTACCTCGATCCTGTGTGGTACTCTAGCACAAATCACATAGATTGCTACTTCTAAGGGCTGTTTAAGAGCTGGGGTAAGACACTCCTTTCCTAAAACCCTTTACATGAATCCAGATCTGAATCTAGAAATATATATATTTGTGCTATCTTCTGTCTCGTTTGACGTGAAGTGCTCGTTATTTACTGACAATAGGTCAGTGAAATACTATTGCGTTTAACGAAGTGTAATGAAATAATATTGGGTATCAAAATGAACTATTGTTTCCTGTGTAAATGGCACATCCTATTAATAATTCCAGTTAAATCAAATTTCAGAAATGATTTCGTCAGATACGGTTGAATGTTTAAAAATTAAATAAATAAAACAAAAATTTGCAAACTCAAAAAAAAAAAAAAAGTAAGAAGAGGGGGGGGGGGGGCGCTCAGAGATGCACACTGCCATCTCCTTCTCAAGGCTTGTGCGAAATTTTAGTAGTTTCTTTGTCGGCGTCTGACGAACAGGCAGGCATGGTACTTTTATTTATTGTAGAAGTGGGTTATCATTTCCATTTGCAACCCTTCAAAGTAGTTCTGTCTCTCTCACCACTTTATTTACATGTCCATTCCAGACACCCATCATCATAGGAAATTAGCACTGCCGCTGTAGAAAAAAAAAAAGGCAAAACATAACAAAAAACGAATCGAAGTCTTTTTTTAATGTATTCATTTCTTGAAGTGTGTGCGCTTAATGACGTTCATTAACAAGACAGGAAAGTAAAGTAGGTATGCATAAAACTCTCATTGAGAAAGAGGCGAAGCACAACACTACTATTGCCATTATTTCTTATTCAACATTTTGTTTCTGCAAAAACATTTTTTTTATTTTTCTTTACAACACTATTAGCATAATAATTATTCCAACTAAATAAAACATTTTTCACAAATGAAGCGGAGTAAGTACTTTCTTCTGTCAGTGATGGTGCGTGTCCACAAGTGTCATTTGAACAAAGAGAAGCGACCGTGGAACCCCTTGAAAAGCTGATAATCAGGAGTTTTAGAAGTCAAATTCCTCAAACACTTTTCCTCAAAACAAAATAAAAAAAAATTCCGATCCACCAGGAGGAATTGAGTTCATAATGCGCTCATGCTGCAAAATATCTTTTGCAAAAACCAGTTTCCATGCTGCCTAAAACTTTTGATACCATGCTCGTGTCAATCAGCCCAACGAGTTCCACGATGGTCGTTAAAACAAAAAACAAACAAACAAAAGATACATAACTGACGATGTATGTAAATAAATACTTTGAAAATGAACGAATCTGCAAATTTCGAGAAGATATACATAATAATTTCCCGCTGGTTAGCGGGAATATGGATATATATATGTACAAATTAATTTTCCCGCTGGTTAGCAGGAATATCCAAATGAGGATTAAACGTAGCACATAGTCTTGATGTGTGGCCGGAAGTACCAGAATAATCCAATCGAGCGATTTTACGGTAATCACTTGCATGCATCTGGTTAGTGCAGTTTCTTCATATGATGTCACAGCCAGCGATTGATAACGAACATGGTAGATAAATCAATGTTCTCTTTATCAGATTGCCCCTTACAGACTCGTAAATGTCTCGTAACATGCCAACAAATTAGAAGTACGGGACGGAAAAGCACAATCAGTTTCTTGTAACAGTAGATCAAGGGTCCAGGAATATATCGGGACAATTTCGTAATCCATGTTTGTTGATTCCCATGAGTGCAAGATCCTTTTTAAGCTGATACCAGTACAAAAGGCTGTGTTGTAAAGTAAAATGTGACATTCATGCATACTTTCAATCCACATAAGTGCCATGATGTTGGGAATCAGCTTTTTTTATTTTTTTTATTGGAGGTTTAACGACCACCGTGAGCAACTCAAATGGGCTATAAGCAGTCGCCCGTCCCTAATTTAGGGTCACTGGTTCCAGGGAAGGGAGAGAGCCAGTGCCGTAAGACAAACACAACATCCATGCCTGCCGGGATTCGAACCCGGACCGCTTAACGGACGAATGATCAGAGGCCAGCGCCTTTGACCACTGCGCCACCGGAGCGGCAGGAATCAGCTTAAAATCAGTAGCATGTTAACCTTGTATCTAATGCTGACATACACTGGTCTTCAAAATGAAAGGGTGATGTACAAAAAGGCATATTTAACAACACCGGCAGCTCTGTATTTTTTTTTATTGCAGGTTTAACGACCACCGTGAGCAACTCAATGGGCTATAAGCAGTCGCCCGTCCCTAATTTAGGGTCACTGGTTCCAGGGAAGGGAGAGAGCCAGTGCCGTAAGACAAACACGACATCCATGCCTGACGGGATTCGAACCCGGACCCCTTAACGGACGAATGATCAGAGGCCAGCGCCTTAGACCACTGCGCCACCGGGGCGGCAGGAATCAGCTTAAAATCAGTAGCATGTTAACCTTGTATCTAATGCTGACATACACTGGTCTTCAAAATGAAAGGGTGATGTACAAAAAGGCATATTTAACAACACCGGCAGCTCTGTATTTTTTTTTATTGCAGGCTTAACGACCACCGTGAGCAACTCAATGGGCTATAAGCAGTCGCCCGTCCCTAATTTAGGGTCACTGGTTCCAGGGAAGGGAGAGAGCCAGTGCCGTAAGACAAACACAACATCCATGCCTGACCGGGATTCGAACCCGGACCCCGTTCGGACGAATGATCAGAGGCCATCGCTTAGACCACTGCGCCACCGGGGCGGCCAGCTCTGTATGACCTAGAACCTTACCGTTCAGCTAAGTGGGCCCGGATTTGAGTCCGGGGTGAGGCATACGTGGTGTGTGTTTTACGTAACTGGTTCTCTCCCCTCTCAGGAACCAGTGGCCCTAAATTAGGGACTGCCTACTGTTTGCAGAACATGGAATTGCTCACGATGGGCTTTAAAGCTAAAAACAAAAAAACAAATGGAACGTACATAAGTGCCAACGTACACTGCCTGACAGAAAATGCCACACCACGAAGACGTGAACGTAGCGCCATGCAAATTGCAGGGTGGGTGCACACATACAACTTGCGCAAATGACTGCATTTGCAGGCCAATCGCACGAATTGGCACACACGCATAGAAATTCTACGAAAAATTAAAATCTCACCCAAACCCCACTCTGCAAGTTGTCAATGAATATTCCACTGAAACTGTGCAACGATATAAAAGACCTATATTCATGCTCAATACGCTCCAAAGACTCCCACCAAAGAAGCAGTACAGAAAAAAATTTCCAAATTGGAAAACATCTCCCCCACCCAAAATGGTCTAAAACCTCCATGAAAAGAGAAATTCTACCGTCACTCTATATTGTCCAGGTATGAGTCATTTTCTTATAAGACTTCCGTCCACAGTGAGTATATTTTAGGTCCCAGCCACCTACACCGAGTTCGCCTTTTGGGCAGGACACAGAAACTGAAGGAATGAGAGCAAGTCTAGCGACTTTGACAGAACAGTTTGTAGTGAGATTAGAGTACAGTTGATGGCGCCATCGTACAAGTACGATGTTGCACATAGAGGGGTGAGAGAATTTCAGGGGGTGGCATAGGAAAGGATACCCATTTAACCAGTGGGTCCAACCTGAGGGGCAGCCCCGGTGGCGCAGTGGTCTAAGCGATGGCCTCTGATCATTCGTCCGTAAGGGGTCCGGGTTCGAATCCCGAGGAGGCATGGATGTTGTGTTTGTCTTACGGCACTGGCTCTTTCCCTTCCCTGGAACCAGTGACCCTAAATTAGGGACGGGCGACTGCTTATAGCCCACTGAGTTGCTGACGGTGGTCGTTAAACCTCCAATCAATCAATCAAACCAACCTGAGGGCCGTCACTTAACGTGCTCGTCCGATGTACGGCGAATATTCAGTGATTATTAGCAATTCACACCACCTCTGCAAGATCAGCCCAGGATCGAACCTGAGGATCCTGCATTGGTAGTCTGAACTGCTAACCACTCAGCCATTAGCGGCTTTTTCACCGTCACCCACTCCCCCATCCTTACTAGTACTGCACCTGCCTCTCTTACGATCGCACTGCACTCATGCTTTTGCTCAGTGTTCGTCTCGGAGTCTATCTCTCTCTCATTTCACAGCTGTCCGACTTCTGCTTCCATCTAAAAATCTCTACATCTCCTAATTTCTGGGACATAACTCCATTCAACAATTAAATATGTTTCTCCGTATCAAGTAATTATGTCCCTAGTTTGGCCCTTAAAAGGATAATTCCTCAGCTCCTTAATTTCCCAACTACTCACATGCAGTCTACCCCGTAATCAAAACTAACGTTAAAAAACAAACAAAAAAAAGCAAAAAAAAAAAAAAAAAAAAAAAAAAGGTAAGTAAAATCTCGAAATATACTGCTTTGAGTAAAAATCTCTTAAACCCCTATAATGCTTTTACAATTTCTAGTGCACCACCATCTCTCCTCACCACTCTTCACGCCAGCTCGCAAGGAATTACCAGGAACTACCGTCGCCTTCATCCATCGTACTGTCCAGTGTCTCGCCGGGAATTAATCGGTCTCTCTTTGGCCTTCCCACCTTCCCCTCGGCCAGCACAACCCCAGTTTTCCCTGGTAGTGTTAGGAGTAAATACTTTTTTCTCAACTGTTAAAAGTGCAATCCGCTCGCGCTCACTTTTAGCAGTATATATCTACAACTGTAACTTCTTTTTCTACTTTATAAAAAAACTATCCAATCAGGGGACCCTACCCCGAGTCTATTACTTCATCTTTCGCTCCATACAACTGAATGTGAATTGGGCCTGAACCTTGGTAGTGTTGTGTTATGTGCGAGGCCATCAGTCTAGACGTCGGCACGGCCGCGAGAAGTGAACGTTTCTGCTGCAACCGTGTCTGGAGAACGAACAAGGGGTGCAAATGCCTTTAAGACTCCGTCGTACGCGATTTCGTCAAACGGATGAGTTCACGAGAGGTGTCATTGTAGGCTTTCGTACCGCCGGATGGTCCTTGTGACGCATTGCGAAGAAATGCAACGTGATGCCTTGTGACGCATCCTTGTGACGCATTGCGAAGAAATGCAACCGTCGGTCGCATTTGGACCCAATGGTCCCAGGAAGGATCTATGCAACGTCGTAGGGGGCACAGAGACGGACGTCCGAAAGCACCGATCGTCGCATCGGACGTCATGCCGTAACGGACCCACAGGCCACAACGAGCGACATTTTGTGGAGTGTACGGTAGGGTGGAGCGTAAAACACTTTTCTTTAAAATTGGAAACGTCACCATATGCAATAGTTTCGATTTTATTACTGAAATGACCACCCGAAATATGGATGGCATTATTCGATATCTTGGGCTTCCCCAAGAACCTAGAAGTTTGAAAGTTACAGGGAAAAATGCGTTAAAACACCTGCTTTTTACATTTTGTAAATATAAAAAAATATTGTGTCACCATATCACCTTTGAGTATATAAACACGGGTAAAAATTTGGCAGACGTGAGTTAATTTCTTAGGCTTCCCCAGATCCCTTAAATATGTAATTTTTCGCCAAAAATGGCATGATAAGTTGCGTAAGCATCAAGTTCGACAGCAGCCTTACCGTTACTAATTCGGGCTTAACATTAAAAATCCTCCTCTCATATATTCTGGAAACCTCTTGTTGATTTTCAGACGCATAGCTTGTGGCCTTGCGTCTCCTTTGTTTTTGTTACTTTCTTCACCTCATCCCACCCCCTCCCTCACAGCGCAGCTGTCTTTGTCAACTCACTGAGTCACCTCATCACAGTAGCACAGATCCTTTTGAGAAAGAGTGTTGGTGGGTGCTGTGTCATAATGATGCAACAGTTTCTTTCACTCCTAGTGACGTTGTTTTGAGCGTACCGGCATTTTCGTTTTGTCGTTCAACTACTTAAGATGGCTGAAACAAGAAATAAAGCTGATTTTCCTATCCTCGGGAGTTTTAAGAAGATGCATGAAAATATGTTGCCTACGTACGAAAATGTAATGCCCCATTACTACCTTGTGAGGAATACTCTTAGGCAGGAAGGTGCAAATTATGAGCCTGCTGCAGCAGAAATACCAAGTATTGTCGCTGACACAGTGCTGAGTATATGGAAGAAAGCATCTCTTTCGACATCGCTCCACAAATCAGTTGTAAAGCGTATTACAACATACAACACTGAAATCCAGAAGCTGGAAAAAAAACCGCTCCAAGAAGGGATGAAACCTATCTTTGACATATGCTCGTGCAAGTGCAAATGTTATAGAACCTGCAAATGCAGCTCTGCAAAAAAGGCACCCGTGAAAGAGCAAGACTTTCTAACGAACCAGAGAACAAACAGAGGAATGATAGTAGGTGGGCTTGGCGCAAAAACCACCAGTATACTGAAGAAAAAATCAGCTCGAAAGAGTAATAGGAAATAGCATGTCCGTAGGAATTTTTTTTTTTTTTTTTGATTGGAGGTTTAACGACCACCGTGAGCAACTCAATGGGCTATAAGCAGTCGCCCGTCCCTAATTTAGGGTCACTGGTTCCAGGGAAGGGAGAGAGCCAGTGCCGTAAGACAAACACAACATCCATGCCTGACCGGGATTCGAACCCGGACCCCTTACGGACGAATGATCAGAGGCCATCGCTTAGACCACTGCTCCACCGCGGCCGTAGGAAATTACAGAAAACTGCATCACTGAAATCGGCCCTGAGAGTTGAGGATGATACTTCAGAAGAGGATATAAATACGAATTCTGCGGCAAAACCAGACGATCTGGGTCCCAGTCATTTGTTGGTCTCGGAGAAAGATTATGATTTCACTCCACGTCGCTCTTCAAAACCTAGGCGTCAAATGACACTGTCTGCATTTTCTAGAAAGAGTGATAGGCATCAGCGATCGAGCGGCAGCTGATCTTGCGTTTGCGTTGCTTCATGATGTAAGTGAACAGGTTCAGTCGAAAGAATGTAATGCACCAGTTATTGACCGGCATGAAATACGACGAGAAAGGAAAATGACAGTCAAACAATTCAAGGTGAGGTAAGCTCGACTGGTCGCAAGATTGTAGCTCTATTTTTGACATTGTAGCTCTATTTGGGACATTTTACAACGAAGAGCAAGAGTGCAAAGTACATTTCCGACGGTATCTTCAGCTTATTGGACCAGAAGGCCTTTGACTTGTCGGAGTCAGTCTTTATTGGAAGTCACGGGGAAGTAACTAATACCGGCACAGATGTAGGTATAATTAGGCGCCTTGAAGAGAAGCTCAATTCTTCTGTGCACTGGATTTTATATATAAGCTTCATTTTAATGAACTGCATGTAGGCCACCTCACTGGAACACTCGACAGGAAAACATCAGGTCCAAAAGGATGTAGTGGATTGATTGGAAAGCGCCTGAAAACGCGAGCAAACCTTCCTATCGTTAATTTCCAGAATACTGAATTTTCGTTTCAGTCCGACATTAACTTTGGAGATCTTAGTTCAGATCAACTTTATTTGTGGAAAATTTGTAAGGCAGTCTCTGCAGGTGATTGCCCGCAAGATCTGGCAAATCGGGGTCCTGGAACATTTACACGTTCCCGTTGGCTGGCCCTAGCAAATCACATTCTACGTTTGTATGCTGAACTAGTGATCCAACACCGCAACTTGTCTCATTAGCTACCTTCTTAATGAAAAGTATATGCACCATCGTGGTTTACGATCAAATGTAACGGTACCTGTAAAGATGGTCCAAGGTATTTGCAACTTTTTATATCTCTGTTTCAGTATCTTTCAGATAACTTAAAGTATATTGTAAAAAGAGTCGTGCAAGACAACACGTATTTTGCCCATGCAGGAAATTTGATCGCTGCAATGTTGTATGACGACAGAATTTATGTCACGTTAGCTTGCTGTTCGACGCATCATGAAGGCCAAGAAATCTTCCGAACAAACAACTACAATTAAGAAGTTTCGGATTCCTAAGCTGAATTTCCAGAGCAATGATTACATCGACCTAATCCCCGCACGGGGATAACTGGTTCTCCAGTTATTTGGGGAGGGGCGCCCCCACGGCCCGAGCTGACCTTGTAACCGGTCAACATCTGGTGTCATGCTACCGCTTTTTTTGTTTGTTCTGGTGAAGTTTGAAGGGTTCATCCAGCTGTTGGGGAGTCGCGCCCCCACGATCCCGAGCTGGTCTTCTGCTTCGCTTTTTCGTGCTCTTTTATTTTTCGCACTGGCCAGTTAGCCGTGTTTTACACTCTCCCTAACCGCTATTTACTAACATCCAGGTTTTGTGTTTTTCTTACCCCTCTACTTCTACCTGCTTGTACGTATAAATCGCTCAGTTCGTAGGTTGATATTCCGTTCAGGCCCCACCCCAGGGTTTATTTGTTCTTTGGATTCCTTTTTTACGTTTTTCTGGTTTGGGTGCTAGACCTACCTGCATGTTTGCCGCGTGCGGTGACTCGTGAGGCGGAAATGGGATGTCTGGCGGCTGAGGTCGCAGGTGACCGGAGAAGTGCCTCCTGTGTACCAACATTCCTGTTCGACCCTGGCTTTGCTGTAAACGGGAGGCTAGAGACTAACCCACCTCTAGTCAGAAGTCCTATACCAAGTTGTGTACATGGTTTTAGCTGCTCAATTGTCGTATAGAACGGCAGGGTGAGCCCGCGTGCTGTTGGATCATGCCAAATGCGTTGGCATGATGGTATTCTGGAGGCCGAAGTGTCCGCCGAGTGCATGTGAACACAGTCACAGACTATATCTGCAGCGTATAAGCTCCAGAACTCTGTCCAGCGTCATTTTCTTGGCTAGCAGACCTCCAGTTCTCCCTTGTTGGGCTCGGTGGTGGGTGGAGTAGTCTGCAGACGAATCCCCCTTCTTTTTTCCATGGGTAAACAAAACAACTCCAAACTCAAGTCACCTAATAAATCTAAAACCCCCAAGTCTAAATCACCTGAGAAGATGCTTGTTGACGAGAACTTCGTCTTCAACCCAGGCCAAGTCACACACCCTGAAACGAACCGTTGAACGCGACTTTGACCACCGTACAGGACCGTCGAATGCCTCTACTGAACCTGTTGCTTTGAAACGCCGTCTCACATTGAATGATCAGTATCTTTCGGCTTCATTCCTGATTATTGAGTCTACTGGTAAATCGGAGAGACTGTCCACCAAGTCCCCTTTCTTTATTTCGAAAGCCTTGTACGCTGCAGTTGGCTCCCATTGAAGTCTGTGAAGAAGCTCCGCTCTGGGGATCTGCTCGTTCAAACTTGTCGTGGTTCTCAGAGCAAGACACTCCTGCACCTGACTACTCTTCAAGGTATTTCCATCATGGCAACAACTCACCCTTTTCTTAATTCCTCTCAGGGTGTTATTTCTGAGTTAGATCTCTTAGAATGCAGTGAAGACGAATTGGTGCGTGAACTGGCAGATCAGGGGGTTATTGCTGCGCGACGTACAAGGAGTGTTCAAATGAAAAGGTACGAAACGACACTGTGGGTATAAATGAAGACTTTATTCAAAGTATACACCATAGGCCGTAGCACAACGATCCCATTGATAAACGAGCCGAAGGATTCCTTGTTCCCAGAATTCCTGTGGCCGTGACGAGACCCAGTCCTGCACAGCGTCCTTGAGTTCGTCGTCCGAGTGGAAACGCTTCCCTTTCAGATGTTTTTTTAGGGGACCAAACACATGGAAATCGCAAGGCGACATGTCCGGGCTGTAGGGCGGATGGTCAAGCTGCTCCCACTGGAACTTGGCCAGTTCCACGTGTGTGACCCTGGAGACGTGAGGACGCGCGTTATCATGGAGCAGAACCACACCCTCCGCAATGAATAGCGGCCGGTTTAACACCTTCCGCTGTCAGAAATCGGATAACGCCTCGCTGCTCCTCAATCGTCGAATTTTGCAATGTGAACGCCATCCTGTCCTCACACGCACTGCCGCGTCAATTGGACGGCGCTCTTTATAAGAGCCTCTGCTCTCTCCTGCGCATGCGGGCGCCCGCGCATGCTCCGATTCACGCCGGCGACTCCAATCGCATCCCTAGATGGGTCGCTACGTTCTCCCATAGCGGCATAGGCAAATATGTTAACGGTTACGTTCTTATGACGTTTCGTACCTTTTCATTTGAACACCCCTTGTATGATCCGACGCGATGGTGCTTTGATCAGGTCAAAAAATGTCATCCTCACTTTCAACTCACGCAAGGTTCCAAGCGAAATCAAGGCTGGCTACTTGGTCTGTGGCGTTTGCCCGTACATTCCCACCCCTCTGCGCTGTTTCAAGTGTCGGAGATACGGGCATTCCCAACGATCATCCAACAGCGGTGCGCTAATTACGGATTCTACGAACACGAGGCGGCAGGTTGTACCTCTACAACCTGCTGTGTTAATTGTGGTGAAGGTCATGCTGCGTACTCCCGCAACTGCATGAAATGGAAGAATGGAAGGACGAGACCGCGATCCAGCGCGTTAAGACTGTCGAAGGCCTCTCGTACCTTGCTGCTAAGGCTAAGTTGGGTGTTCCCACCAACCGACAGCGTACTGTTGCCGCAGTGGTTCAGTCTCCATCACAATCCGTGCAGACCTTTATATCGCGCCCTTCAGCTCTCGCCGGACTTGCTAAAAGATCGACAGCTGATCGAGCAACACAACTGGATTTCTCTGAGATTCAGCTCATTCGGCCAGCTGACTCTCAGCCTTCTCTTTCACAGGCGACCAGCTCTTCCACTTCCCCGAAGAAATCCTGCACGTGTGGTAGAGCCGGTCCTAAATCGACAAAAGTTTGCAGTTTCCATCCAACTGTCGCGGTCCAACTGACAGACATTGCTTCATTACCTGATTCACCGAGGTCCCCACCCTCAACCACCATTGTGGGGGAACATACGGGGGAGGGGAGTGACAGTTCGTCCCTCTCCTCGGACCCTCCTTAGACGAAGAATCAGACGTCTGTCCTACTGAGCGACAAAGAGCTTTAATTTACTCGTTGTCACTGACTTCTCTCTTGTTGCTATTTCTTTATGGCTGCTTGCATTATTCAGTGGAACTGTCGGGGTTTCCGGTCTAACGTTGATGGTGTTCAACATCTGCTCACTACTCATTCGCCGGTGTGCATGTGCTTGCAGGAAACGAAGCTTAGATCGAGCGATTTGCTATCGGTCAAGAACTACAGCAGCTTCAGGAAAGATCATACCAGTGGTGACATCGCGTGTGGGGGCGTGGCAATCCTTGTCCCTCGTACCGTCCCAGCCTCGCGGCTTTCCCTCGACACATCTTTGCAGGCTGTGGCAGTCCGACTTTCCGTGAAGTCCTTGCGCACCGTTTGCTGTCTGTACCTGCCGCCAACTGATGACGTTAGTACTGCCGCTCTCGAGAGTCTTATTAATCAACTGCCCTCTTCCGTTCTTCTGGTGGGAGACTTTAATGCCCACAATCCTTTGTGGGGCAGTAATCTTACTGATCCTAGGGACCACAGGGTGGAGGGTCTTCTGGCATCCACCTCTCGGTGTTTGCAAAACACGGAAGATTGTACATACTTTCACGAACCCAGTAGAACGTACTCCGCCATCAATCTTGCCCTGGGTTCCCCGTCGGTCGCTGCCGATTGGGAGTGGACTGTGTCGCGGGACCCCCTTGGCAGTGAGTGTTTTCCGATTTTTCTGTCTCTTTGCCTAGACGAGTATTTTCCACCTTCTCGCCCGGCCAGATGGAAAATTAATCGAGCCAAATAGGATGTCTTCACCGCCTATGCCGTCATAACTAAGGATACGGTGACCCAGGAGTCGATCGATGCTGCAGTCTCTGAGGTTACGGATTGTATTGTGCGGGCGGCTGATTCTACCATCCCCAAGACCTCGACTCATCCTCCTAAGATCGCGAAACCCTAGTAGAACGCTGAATGCCGTGATTCCAGGAAAGCGCAGCATAAGGCGTGGGGCTAATTTCGACGTTACCCCTCGTAGGATAACCTCTTGACCTTCAAGCGTGCAAAGGCTTATGATCATTTGGTTCGGCGCCGTAGTAAAAGGGATTCTTGGCGGAATTGTGTCTCCACAATTCGTACCGGCTCGAGTCCCAAGCTTATATATGACCGGATGTGCAAGATCAGGGTCATTTTTCGCTCCAGCCAGATCTCTGTGCTTGAGCGGGATGGCGCAGAAATTGCCAATGTTTCTGGCATAGTGGATTGTTTGGGGAAAACGTTCGTTTCCATTTCCAGCAGTGATGCCTACCCAGCCTCGTTCCGTGTGGTGAAAGAGCGCCGAATGGCAGAAATTAAATTTCTCCGCCCACGACCTTTGCGGACTACAACAGGCCTTTTACTCTCACGGAACTGCGGGCTGCTCTTCATCGGTCTGGAAACACTGCTGTTGGATCTGACCAGATCCACTATGAAATGTTACGGTGGCTATCGCCGTCCTCGCTCGACAACCTCCTTACACTCTTCAATAGAATCTGTTGTGAGCAACATTTCCCTGATTTTTGGCGTTTGGCCATTGTTGTTCCCATCTCTAAGCCCGGTAAGGACCCCAGAATTCCTTCCAACTACAGGCCCATTGCGCTGACCAGGTTTTTATGCAAAGTCCTGGAACGCATGGTAAATGCACGTTTAATTTTCTTTCTCGAGAGCAACACGGTATTTTCACCATTCCAGAGTGGGTTCCGACGTCATCACAGTATTGGTGATCACCTCCTCCGTCTTGAAACGTCTATTCGAGAGGCGTTCATCAAAAGGCAGCACCTTGTCTCTATCTTTGATTTGGAAAAGGCAAACGATCGTGCTTGGCGGTATGGCATTCTTCGCGAACTGCACCAGTGCGGTTTGCGAGGAAACCTCCCCATCTTTATTGCCAGCTTCCTTCGCGATCGTGTGTTCTGCGTGCGTCTCGGTACGACCCTCGCGGCTCCTTATCACCAAGAACAAGGCGTACCTCAAGGATCCATTCTGTCTGTTTCATTGTTTGTCCTCAGCGTCAATCAGGCCGTCCATGACCTTCCTCCATCAATCTCTGGATCGATGTACGTAGACGACTTGCAGATCTCTTGTGCTTCCTCCAATATGCGCATGCTTGAACGTCAATTGCAGTGTGGTGTCAACAGAATCTGCTCTTGGGCGAACAGGAATGGATTTGTGATATCGTAAGACAAGACCGCTTGCGTGAACTTTTGCTGCAAGCGTGGTCTCCACCCAGACCCTGTTCTGCTGTTGGGTTCTGCAGAAATTCCTGTTCTCCCTACGGCCACTTTCTTGGGGGTGCTTTTCGACCGCGCACTTACCTTTCAACCACATGTGCAACGTTTAAAAATTACGTGTAATAAGGCTTTGCGCATATTGTAAGTGCTCTCCGGTACAGCATGGGGTGCAGATAGTCGCACCATGCTTAACATCTATTATGCGGTCATTCGTTCTCGGCTGGACTATGGATGTGTGGTTCGGCCAGAGATTCCATTCTTAAACACCTGGACCCTGTGCACCATCAAGCTCTGCGACTTTGCACGGGGACGTTCCGAACCTCCTTCGTCGAAAGTCTGTATGTTAGGCTAATGAACCGCCTTTGAGTCTGCGTCGTCTACAGTTGTCGCTCCAGCTCTATGTGAAACTGAGGGCTCTCTCTACATATCCTTTGAGAGATTCCATCTTTGATCCCCAGTTTGTTCACCTGTTTGAACACCGGCCATCATGTGTCCCGACCTTTGGAATCCATGTAAAGACTGCAGCCCGGGAAGCTGGAATAGATGTCTCCCTGATTAACGAGCTGCGGACGTTTGACCAGCCGCCATGGATTCCTGTCGTTGCTGATGTCGATTTGTCCCTCAGCAGTCTTCAAAAATCATCCTGCCACTCCATGGAGTTTTGTCAGCGCTTCGCCGAACACCGTTTCCGTCACCCGGATTTTGTGCCTGTTTTCACTGACGGCTCAACATCTGTTGGGTTTGTGGGTTCCGTATTTGTGTGCGCGGACGTGGTGGTCTACAGCGAACGCCTTTCGTTGGAGGCTTCAGTGTTCTCGGCTGAGGTTCATGCTGTTCTTCTTTGTCTCCGGCATATCCAGGCGAGACCCCATCGCCGCGTTGTTATTTATGCGGATTCTCTCAGTGTCCTACAGCTACTTTCATCTGGCTCTGTCAGTGATCATCCGGGCGTCCAGACAGTGCGGCGTATTTTGCAGCATTTGACCGAGGCTGGTTTCCATATCCGTTTTTGCTGGATTCCAAGCCACGTTGGTATCCGGGGAAACGAGTTGGCAGATATTGCCGCCAAATCTGCCTGATCTCTTCCTGTCTCTGATCTGCCCCTGTATCTTCGTGACTTCAAGTCCGCCATTGTTCGCTACATCCGGCAACAATGGCAAAATCGCTGGAGTACCCAGACGGCGAACAAACTTTTTCACATCAAGCCACAAATCGGATTATGAAATTCCAGTCTTCGTGTCAACCGTCGTGAGGAAGGGGTGCTTGCGCGTCTCCGCATTGGGCATTGTCGTTCACTCACCGCTTTTTGCTGTGTGGCGACACTGTGCCGATGTGTGAGACGTGCGATTGCCGACTCACTGTCACTCACCTTTTGTGTAGTTGTGTTCGTTTTCGTGATGTACGTTTTTACCTTTTTCATTTTCCTCTGTTAAACGACGATGACGCTACGTTGCAGCGGCTCCTCGACGACCACTGCGATACTATCGCTGTCTTTTGCTTTTTTCAACAAATTGGCATTTTTAATCGTATCTAGATTTTAATCTTTGCTGCATTTTCATTTTTCACTTTTACCGAATCAGCCTTTTTTTAAGCATTCTACCACGTTTTTAATACTGTTTGTTTGATTGCCTGTGGCTGACGCTCAGGCCGTGATTTACGGGAGGGCACACGGGGCACGTACCCAGGGCCCCCGATTTTGGTGGGCTCCCAAATTTGAATTAAATGTGTACTTAGTTAATGAAATTTTGTGTGTGTATATTTAAAATTTATATTTTACTTTTGCATGCTCATGAGTCATGTGTTTATAAATGTGGTACTTGCGTGCAGTGAGTTTGAGTTTCGAGTTTCACGTAAACACGTGGCCATTAATGAGTTTCAGTGGTTTAATAACCTTCAAGTGGCCATTGAGAAGAAGGATCGCTTCCATTGATTCACGTGACCTTTTCTTGCTCCTCCGAACGCACCTAAACTCAACTGATACTTCAACTTCCTGCACACGGCTTGTCGTTGTCGTAACTGTAACCGCGAACGCAATGGCTTGGTTGCATTTTGCGTTGCGTTTCTTGTAGGCTGATGGAATGTTGGATATATGTTAATTTTATATATAATCAAACTTAGTTAGTTGTAACAATATATTTAAGTTAAAATATTTAACAGTTAGATTATGTCAAAACCAACATATTTATCCGACATTGCTAAACGGAAAGCCAAACCATTGAAACTGAAGGATGATGACCTGCAGCATGGTAGCATTGAACGTTTTGCCATTAAAAATTGGATATTTCACTTGGTCCCAAAAGTCCTACACATTCCTCTAATTTTACTACTGTTGAGTCTCTTGAGTGTAATTTGTCTTTGGAAGCCAGTAATCTGACTTCAGAATCATCTAACATCACAGATGCTCATAATTTGAGAAAATCTTTTGAATTCATCTAATGAAGAGAGCACAAGTTCCACAATGAACGCAGTGGATCTTGCCTTATGGGGAGAAATTACAGAAGAAATGCGCGAATGCTTTTTGAACAATCCACCAGTCCAAGATTTGAAGTTGCTGGCATTCACAGTGAAGTACACATTTACCAAAAATTGAACCGATACCTAGGTGTTCCCCTCAGCTTTTCAGATTATTATTATTATGTTTTTTGTATAACTTAGAGTCTTCCCCATCAACACAAAATTTTATGTTTTGCAGTTTTCTGATATATTGTTCATGATGCGCTGATTTAATCTTGGTAGAAACCGGGAAGCTGGAAGTAGGAGTTCCCATAGCACTTTTTCAATTTTTTATGCAGCTTCACATCTCTATTTATGAGAAAGTCCAGTGGAGGTCACCATGGATTTTTTTTCTTGTTTTAGTTCACATTTTTTGTAGGATGCATTGTTTTCATGTTCTAGACGCAAGAATCAGTACATTGCAAGACCACAATATTCACTAAAATTAAGATTTCTATCCATTTTGTCATAGATATATTGTTATAGTTAGAATCTATGGGGTCATTAACACCACAAACAACTGATCAACCAGTTGTCCCCGCACAGCCAGAGTTGTATAAAAATAAAATGTATCTGCATACACAGCTATTGAAACAGAAAACTCGCTGCAAACTCGCAAACCATGATAACAATAGAATAAGATAATTTAAAGGAAAATTAATAAAACAAATAATTATTAGAACATTACAGGTTCCAATGAGGACAAAATAAGTACATTCCAATTGAATGTGCAGCAATGTGTGCAAAATGGACTTTTATGGTAAAATATTAAAATATTGGACTACGAACCTCATAAAAAGAAGAGATTAATTAAATAAATTTTTTATATCCAGAAAAACAGTTCTATCAATGAACCTTCAAAAATTACAAATATCATTTTCAACAAGTTAATTCAAAAATACTGGACTTACAAAATGCATAAGGAAATTATTTTTATTTAATTGGCAACTGAAAGAGGAACCTGTCAATAAAATTTAAATTCTGTGTAAACAAAAGTTTTAATACAGTTCGTACACATTGAGAAAAGGCCTTGATAAAATCTAGAGGCCAGAAATGTCTGTAAAAACAAAAGAACTCAGGAGATGTGAAAAATAATTAAGTTCTTCAGTTGAAATAGAATTAAGTATATTAATCTGAGTACAGCGTTGAGTAAGTGTTTTAATTGCTGTATAAGGCCTAACATTTTTATTTTTTTAATCAACGTGCAAAAACCATCTGCAAACCTGCTAATGATTTGGAAACTATCAGTGTACGCACGTACGTCTAAATTCTGCTAATCTGCACACAGTGACTATTATTTGGTCGATAGAGAATAAGGAGGGAAGCCCAGGAAATGTTTTGTGCCCTGGGCCTTGCAAGTAGTAAATCGGGCCCTGCTGACGCTCTTTGGCCAAACATGGCCCTTGCGCCATAAAACCAACCAACCAACCATCGACCGGCAAGAGTGTATTGCGACTGAGCTTCCCATCACACGGAAATGGAAAGACGATGGGTTTCTGCAATTACTACAGTCGGGTAAATATCCAAGTTCTTGCACGAATTTACAAAAATACCCTGCCATTCTCAGGCAGTAGAGAAGGTGGTTAAGATTGTAACAGATTCTTCTGCTCATGTGTGCGGCCTTCTTGCAAGAGATGGATTCATCAGAGCAAAAATTATGGATAGGAAGCTGATGCCAAGTTTTGAAAAAGTATGCTTTTCAAGTGAAATAAACTCTTTCCTCAAGTTATGATATAACGTCAGGCTAGTGTCTATCATATTTACATAACTTACCATTCCATTTTCAGAGAAATATGACAAACTTTGAGCTCTTTGGGGAAGCCTAAGAAATAAACTCACGTCCGCTGAATTTTTACCCGCGTTTATACACTCAAAGATGATGTTAAATGGCATGGTGACACAGTATTTTTTTATATTTACAAAATGGAGAAGGCAGGTGTTTTTAAAGCATTTCCCCTATAACTTCCAATCTTTGAGGTTGTTAGGGAAGCCTAAGATATCGAATAATGTCATCCATATTTCGGGTGGTCATTTCAGTAATAAAATCGTAACTATTGCACATGGTAACGTTTCAGATTTAAAAAAAGAAGTGTTTTTCGCTCCACACTAGTGTACCGGAAGGCTTGGATTCTCCGATATTGACGCAGACAGTGTCGCGCCGATTCGCTACGTCTCCTTTGCTGTCCAACCGTCAGTTGCGAAGGCTACCCTTAACAGCGAGCCATCGTCGTCACCGCTGGACATGGTGTCGGTCCAGAGCTGCGTGGGGTGCCGAATGGAACAGTGTGGTGTTCTGCGACGCATCGTGGTTCTGTCTCACCACGGATGATCGCCGTGTGAGAGTCTGGAGACGACGTGGCAAACGGGCGGATTCCTCCGCCATTGTGGAGCACCACACGGCGCGGCAACGTGGAATCACGGTGTGGGGACATCAGTAATATAATTTAACATCTTATGAACAGTTTTACTTCATTCTCATTATGTTTATTAAAAGTATAATAAAAACAATTTACACGGTTTAGTATGCGCTTAATTATCATTTTTGAACCGACAGTTCTGTAAAAAAAGTATGAAAATGTTCAACAGCATTTGGAAACCAGAGAAAATACACGGTTTAGTATGCGCTTAATTATCATTTTTCCACCGACAGTTCTGTAAAAAAAGTATGAAAATGTTCAACAGCATTTGGAAACCAGAGAAAATTCTGCATTTAATGGACTTTTGTCTGAATCTCTAAAATTCTGCATTAAATGGACTTTTGTCTGAATCTCTAAAATTCTGCATTAAGTGAAAAAGTTTCAATAATTTTTTTCGTATGTTGGAAAATCCTCGTACTGAATTTTTTTTTTGTTACGATAAAACGTGAAAAACAACATGCAGTACAACGCCTCTAAAATAACTGCCCCAGCGAAACTAGAAGATTAAATACAAAACGATAAATAAACGCTATTCAAATGTCATATTGAGGCATTTATTTGCATAGATCTTGTTGCAGGTCGTCAGCACTAACCTAGTAAGATCTATCCATCGTTTCAACTCAGAACTACGTTTTGAAATATGTCTCCTGTATGCGGAGGGAAGCTTTTTTCTCAACTGTGAAATTCTCCAGTTCTTAACTATTAGTAATTGTAATAATAGCCACCTCTCTAACGAAAAATTTTCCAGCATAGATAGCAGTACCCTTGGTACTTTTCAGTATATCAGCACAACCTCATTCATTTAATGTTTCTAAATGTCAGTCAAAGCAACTCGGTTTTATGTTTTGACTGGTGTGTTTGTTGGGTTAAACAGCGCTGTCAGCCTGCTTAGCGTGTGAACAAATTGGCAGATTATCTATGTCAGGCATTCCCAATCGGTGTGCCATGAAATTTCGTCATCTGAATAAAAAAAGCATTATTACACTGTAAAAAAAAACCTGAAATTCACATTACTTTTTTTCTGTGATTTTACATAAAAAATCTGTTTTTTCAGCTGATCTGTGTTTTTCCTGGAATTTCAGTAAAACTTTCGAACATTGTGTTAAAATGTTTGTAAATTCACAGAAAAACTTAGTCAGAAAGATCTGGCAATGCTTTATAGCGTAACGCGCATGCGCAGTTCAACTCTACCTACGAAAACAACGATCAACGTGCAAATTTGCCCATGTGTAGCACGAAACTTTTCTGGTAAGTACATTTTTCTGTTTCATTATGATTTAAATCAACTGCAGTTAATTGATTTCAGATATGTGCGCTGCTCTGTAGTATATTTGAAATTGTGTGTGTTATACTAACATCTTCAAAATCCATCATTTACACAGTACGGGGCTGTTTACCAAACCAACTGTTTTGTTACGATATTTTAATTCACATATATAAGGTATTTTGGTAAACCTTCCAAATTGTAAGTTACATTAGAAAAATAACTTAAAATTTCATGAACAAGACGAAATTTCAATAGGGAACGTTGCCTGACCAAACCGATCCGCCTAATTGAAACGCCAACAGGCAACTCCCAATACCAAATTTTCAAATCAGAAACCCTCTGGCTCTAAGGTTTTGTGTAGCACAGATACATATAGCGAAATATCGCAAGCAATCCTTCGCATTTTTTTTTATCACATTGGTAATGTAAAGAATTGCCAATCAGAAACGTGGTGAGAAGTAATTAGAATCTGCAAATTGTCAGAAATTTTTTAGTTACACAACCCTGAAAATTTAACTATCTAGCAGATACAAGTTTCCAAAGGCTCAAAGGCATACTGTTTTTGTCCCCCCCCCCCCATCCAATTTAACTTTCTTTTTGTAAAAAGTTTTTAGCCTATATTTTCTAGCTATTTTTTTTTTTTTTTGTATCGATTTGCAGTGGTAGGAGCCCCTTGGGTAATTTTTACTGAAAATCTAAATCCCTGCAAAATTCGTTCTGTTCCTATTAGGATTGGAAGAGACTTTGGAATGACGAAGACTGAGAATTTGAAGATTTGTTTTCAGGACATTTCACATGAAAGAAAGCATTTGTAATGTGAAACAAATCCAGCACATTTGTGAAATATCTGACAAATTTTTTTTGCCGATATTCTAACTTATCGGACCGTAAGCGATATTTTCCAAAACAATGATTTCCTCGAAGTTCTGCATCAGCTATATTAGAAATCTGATTTAGGTTCGATATTTAACGGTGAAACAACTTATCTATTGATTTAAAGGCCAAGTCTTAAGTATTGCTATCACAAACTTTCCAAATTAGAAACCAATTCGATGGCACTGCGGGTCAATAAAATGAAGAGATGCGTAACTCGGAGTATGGCACTGCACCCATTAAACAAAGAGATGCGTAACTCGGAGTATGACCAGTCAGAGTTAAAAAGAATCGCTAAAAAGTGAATTAAAGGTACCGACCTGTCTAGAATACTATGAAACTAAAATTTGTATTTTTTGTTTCTCTACGTATGTGTAAAAAATGCTAAAACTTCCACTTTCTTTTTTGGCAGAACTGACATTATTTCACTGGAAGTATCATACCATGAATTCAAGTGGATCTTCAAATTTCCAGTGTAAAATGTGCAAATCCTTTTTTTCGAGACTTAAGTCCTATGCAACTCGTATAAAAATACACAAAAACATTACTAGGGTGCAGTTTCCTTTTTTTTTTGTTCATAACATGCTCTAGAACATTTGCTAAATTTTCATCTTTGAAGGCACATACTTCACGTGACCATCTGAAACTTACACCATTGTGTACTACTCAGACTATTAAAAATAGCCTGCCCCATTCAAACATGTCAGTAACAGAATGCAGACTGAGCTTCCTTAATTTCACATGTTCAACTACACATAAAAAGACAAGATGAAGTTCCACGTCCTTATGAGAAGTGTAGTAAAACATTGGTAAATTTAGTAACAGGTCGACATTTTCATCGTACTTGTCTCAAAAACATACAACAAATTTTCTGACGGCCAATAAATTCAGGAACAACGAACTGTTACAACCTTGTACAATTTTTAATGCATGCAAAATAATATATTTACATGGGACTACGATGGTTTGGAAGAGTACGTGCAGTAGGCCTAGGACGATGGGGTGAAGGTGGAGTCCGGTGAATGGAAGCTTCGTTTAGAAGGGCAAGTAATGTGCGGAAGATTACAGAAGAAAGTGGTTCCGCAGTACGCAGTCATAGAAGCATCTTGTAGGAATACGCTGAAGGAAACAGGTCGGCTTTACACAGCATTGTAAACTGTGGTATTGGTAGCTTTTTCAACGGTGTGAGTGGCTCTTTCCAAAGTCTCCATACTTCATTTCAGATTTCGTCAGGGCTTAAAATTTCATTATCCGGTACAATACATAAGCTCTTGACCTCCCTGCCATACTATGATATCTAAATTGAAGAAACTCCTTTATTTTCAAAAATATCCGTTTCTGGGCGCAAAAATATTAGCTACACTATACGGAATAAGAGCACAACTAAAAATGAAGTACTCGAAGAAATCAACTACCCCTGTACATCTTTGAAACCATAACTAAAACTTGAAATTCAACCGGAACCAAAAGTTCTTACTCAACACTTCTGTCGTACATGAAAACATTTACATTCCTTCATTTGTTTCCATTCGGATACATTGTGAAACTAATAATGACATTCCGCACATTTCTTTCTCAAAAAAAAAAAAAAACAGTTTTTGAACTATTTCCACTTGCGCCGGATTACAGCACGCATCACACTCTTCCGAAGAATACACTCCACTTTTATTGTATTCTTCTGGGCATTCACTACGAACTTCTGCTCCCTATCAAAACATGGAAGCTTCACGTCGTTGCCGTTAACATCGCTTAAGCCTCCTCCCTCACCAACTGCTACACACCATCGTACTCCAGGTAAATACTTCGGTGAAATTCTTTCACATTCTTTTAAATTACTGTATTTTTGCAGCTTGCCCCATTATTTCGCATGCTTAAAAAATTTTGTCGCACTCTCCCCACACAGTAAACTTTTCCTGACTAAATAATTTAGGACGTTAAATTACACATTTACCACATTGGTAAATTTAGTAACAAGTCGACATTTTAATCGCACTTGTCTCGAAAGCATACAACAAGGTTTCTGACAGCCGATAAATTCAAGAACAACGAACTGTTACAACCTTGTGAAGATGTTGACAGTGAGAGTAACCTAAATAAGGAGAATGTAAATGAACTGAGTAGCAGTACAAACAGTAAAATTTCAGCCTTAGACATGAACACATCAGTTGCTTTGTTTTGTTTAAGGCTACTGGCCAAATTTTATTTACCTTCTTTTGTTGTCGATGTGATAATTACTGAAATGCTGAATATTCATGAAATAAATCAGGAGAATATTATGCAGTTCATAAGCAGTCAGTTGCAAAAAAGTAATCAAGTTAATGAATTTCAGATTACTGAAGTTCTCCAAAAAGAACAAAAGCACGATTTTCTGAATCAAGCATGCTCAAATAGATGTTTGCTTGTTGTGACTATTTGACGAAAAAATATTTCGAGCAAAATTTCAGTTGTGTTCATCCTGTTGCCATGAATTTAGGCAGAAATGGTGTTAATAAAACATCTACTTTCTACTGCGTGCCAATCTTAAAAAGTCTGGCAGTTTTAATACAAAATGCTTCTGTAGAAAAGCAAATCAAATCTCCACTTCTGTGTTCTGAAGGAGTTTTATCAAACTTCACAGATGGGACCATTTTCAAAAGTGCTAGGTTTTTTCATGAATCAGAAAATTTGAAAATTCTGCTGCATCAGAACAGTTTCGAAACAGTAAACCCCCTTGGGTTTGGAAAAAAAAAGCATAAAATTATGGGAGTGTGTTACACATGAAATATATGTATCCTTGGTTCAGATCAAAATGGAACCAATGAAATTAGTTCTGTTACGCAGACAGGTGGATTTTTATTTTTATGGGCATGAAGCAATATTCATGCTACATATGCAACAAAAAAATCTTTCGTTTCCCCAAAATAGTATAAATGTTCATCAAATTTTAGACCATATTTGATCTTTAAAGTGTTCACTAGATATTTATTTGTTACCGTATATTATTCGCCACTAAAGATACTTTTGTTTCCCAAAAATAGTAAATGTTCACCAAATTTTAGACCACGTAATAATGATAAAGTGATAACCAGATATTAACTTCTCATCATTTTCTTAATTATTGGACAGTAAAAAACTGTGTCTCCCAAAAATACTAAATGTTCACCAAATTTTAGATGATATCTAATTTAAGATCAATAACCTGATATTGACTTGTTAGTCTCTTATCATTTGTAAGCAAAATAATATTTACCAAACGTAAGACTACATACTTTTAAAACGGGGAAAATGTAATCATAATTATGTTGTTCTTATGATATTGGAACTGAAATTAAAATTAATAATTCATGACTAAATCTAAAGTTATTTTTCTGAGCAAAAAATAACAGTAGCAGCGTTCGAATTACCCAGTGGTCGTCATTGGCCAGTAAAACTTCCATCGGACCATTGAGCTATTGATTTTACTGGCCCAGATGGCCAGGAAGTTTTTTATTTTTTTTCAAATTTGTCACAAGTTAAAAAATGAATTTCTGTTTTCTTTTTACCTTGCTGTATGGTTTTCTTTTTAGGCTGCAAACTAATGACAGGTTTAAAAACAAATATTGGATATAATTCCATTGAAATGATACATTATTTTCTACATATATTGTAAATGTCGTTAAATTTTTTTATTATTTTTTTTACAGACCAGTAGGCATTTTGGTGGACCAGTGGTTTGCCAATTCTAGTGGTCCACTGGGCCAGTAGATCTTATTCTAACCCTGAGTAGTAATACCCATATACCTGCCTGCAGTTACCTGTAAATCCTTGTAGTTATAGGTGTTAAGCTAATACAATGAAAACTAAACTTTTAATGTGCTAAAGTTTTATTATAATAATCATGATATAGAAATTAGTCTCACTAATTATTAAAAATAAAATCACATAATAAACGTGAAATAAGAAATTATTGAATTAGTAATTTTTTTTTTTTATTTTACTGTCAGTTTTCTTTTACGTTTTTCCCTGATTGGTACACTCTTTGTTTCAGCAGGTTGTTCAACATATTTCAGGCGAATTGCTAACCCAACTAAATGTTTACAAACGTAATCACTGATATACTTTGGGCAATTATTGCATGTGCCATTCAGCCAATCAGTCTTGTCCCGTGGTAATTCTACTTCCCACTCGCTAAAATGTTGTTCCTTGTACTCATCGAACGTTTCCCAGGGATTGCCCGAAGTTTCACATTCCAATGCGTCACCACCTGAAATTCGTTTGGGGGCGGAGCTTATAATTACACCGAAGAGCAATTGAATTAGAGACAGCTGGCGTTATGCAAATGTGGTGCTGTGGGTGGCCTTATAAACGGAAACGACATGACTTATACAATGATCCGACAATATAAGGAATGATGCGACGGAAATCAGTAAGAGTCGGACGCAGTATGGGTAAGACGAAGGATCAAAGCGCATTTCATCATGGACAAGTTGTCAGGGCCCGACGAATGGGTCACTCCATCTCGGAAGTCGTGCAGCCACTGTGGTCACGGGTGCACTGTGAGTACGTTGAATCCGGTAAAACTATCCCTGCAAGGGCCAACTGCCATGGACAACAGCGTGTGGATGAGCGGGGTCATCATCAGCTAGCTCGCATTGTAACAGCGGATAGACAGGCCACAGTGCAAGAAATCACTCGGCAATTTAACGCTGGTGCACAAAAACATGTAAGCAGCCACACCATCCAGAACCATCTCCTTGCTATAGGGTACAGAAGCCATCGACCAACGAGGGTACCGCTGCTGACCGCACATCACAGGGTGCAAACATTAGCGTGGGCACGGGAACATCGCCACTGGACCCTAGACATGTGGGAAAATGTTGCCTGGACTGATGAGTCGAGATTCACGTTGGTACATGTGGATGGTAGAATACGAGTACGGCGCAAATCACATGAAGCAATGGATCCTTCTTGCCAGCAGGGTACTCTTCAAGCTATGTGGGGTGGCATTCTCGTCTGGGCACTGTTTACGTGGACTGAAATGGAACCCCTGGTACGTGTGACATCGTCCCTCACAGGTCAACGTTACTGGGATATCCTGGACGACCATTTGCTCCCATTTGTGAGTCTTCAACATCCCACTGGGGACCTCATCCTGCAACAAGACAATGCACCATGCTATCGGTCCCAAATTGTATCCGAATGGTTGGATGAATACTCCACCGACGTGACCTTGCTTCCTTGGCCAGCTAGGTCACCTGACATAAGTCCCATTGAGCACATCTGGGATACCATCGAGAGAGATGTTCGAGGCTCTGACCCCCCCCCCCCCCATGAAATCTTCGTGAACTGTGGGAGCTTGTTCACGGGTCGTGGATCCGTATGGCTTCCCAAAGCTTCAGGTGTCTTGTCGAGTCCATGCCGAGACGAATCGACGTCGTCATCAGGTCGAAAGGTGGTGCTGCACGTTACTAGACAGGTATCTCTAATTCAATTGCTCTTCAGTGTATGCTAGCTAAATAATAATTTGATGTAACATTTTTATTTTTTTTTATTTTGACAAAGTGTTTATTGCAACAACAAAAACTTTCTTTTTTCAGCATTGTCGGGTAAATTTAGTGTTACACATTTGGTAAACATTTACTAAATTCGGTATAGCAATAGTATTTAAAATGCAGGCATTACTAAAACAGTAGATACCATTATTATTTTAGTGACTCAAATTTAGTTTTTTAATCTATCATCATTTAGTATCTCAAAAGTACTTTTGATATTCATTATTTTTTTTATTTTTTGGAGTACAGTGCTAGGGGTTCAGAGTTTAATTTGGTAAACATTTAATTTGATCCCCTTATTAATGACCTGAAGAAACTAGAAAATGGAGTGGTCGTTAAACCTCAAACCAGAAAAAAAAAAAAAAAAACTATACGTTAAGTGGCAACCGAACGTAAGTTGTTCATCAGCAGCTGCAATAATGCAAGCTTTTAAAAGAAATGAACCCTCAATATGTTATGTGTATAGTGCTCCTATTACGTTATTTTATTAAATAATAGTTTTGTTCATCTAATGAAACCATTATTCAAGGTGAGTTTGTTCATGCATGCAATAGTTCTTCTTTTCCAAAGTTTTAAGTCCGCCATTGGGGCATTGGGCTACTTGCTTCCGAAAGACATCAACGATAAAATGTAGATAAACAATATGTTGGTTCCGCATATGTTCGTAAGCGGTTTGATCGATTTACACCAAAATTGGCATACAAACTCTTCATCACCCAGATTAAAAAACAGGTGGGACGATTTTTAGAAATTCCATCCCTAAGGGGGTCAAATGTATTTTTATGAGGCCCTCTATAGACTGGGTGAAAGTCGGCTGCTGAAGTATTGCTCCATGTCAGAGCAACAGTCTTCAGGTGACGCCTCACTGCTCGCTAGTGTCCGTGGTACAGGCATACGGGAAAGAGTCCAAATGGTTATGCATCATTCTTGATGGTTTTCTAAGCGATTTGCTAGAAAGTGCCTTATCTACACTAGAAAGCTGAATGCAATGTGCAGGAAGTGTATTGTACATGTTTGCTATTTTGAGTTTTTAGGGCTCAGAACGGCCATTATAAATCGTGATAAGGTGTTGTCTGAATGGCAGGTGCAAATAAAGTACTGCTTTGTGATTCAGCATGGTGAGTAATTTTGAAGTGCTCAAAAACAAACTTTGTTTATCCTGGACAATGCTGGGTACCTCCTAATAATTGATAAAACATAAATTTTAAAATTGTTGTGGAGGAGACATTGGTTTTGAAATTTTTTAGTGTTAGTCATGCAAAACATATTTCCACTTTGTGTTCTCAGCTATAAATGTGCCTCAGAAATGGCAGCACTTGTAAGGAAAATCTCCGGTTTGTATTCTTGTAGCCACAGGGCAAGAATTCCTAACCAAAAAGCAAATTAAGTAGAAGTTAAAAATGTCCACTTCCCTTCACAACAGTTATTTATTTTACATTGCATTAATAAAGGTAAATAAACCCACTTGAATTTTTTTACAGCTTTTCCAGTACCACAGACTCCATTAAAAAATAAAATTTCAATGTTACTTTAATTTTATCATTATTAGTACTTGCAAAATGTCATTGACAAGATAAAATGGTTATCAAAGTTATTGGTCTGGGCTTGCAAATAAGAAATCCAGTTGTCTGCCAGGTGTGCAAATAAAAATGTGTTGGAAGGGGAAATTCATAGGTCAATTTTTTTTATTTTTTTTTAAGCATTAATGGAGAAGAAATTAAGTAAAATAGCACAAGAAAAAGTTGCTTTAAGGTCCACCCTCTCCCCCATGAATTCAGTACTGTCTCCCTAATAGTAAATGTTTCCCTGAATTCCGGCCCATACAGCAAGCCAAGAGGGAATGCCGTCATAAGTCATAATCCTTTCAGCGAGCATTGTTCCCGATCACTCTGCTTACCGTGGAGACGACGCAAAAAACCCCTCCAACGCTAAAATATAAACTGATACAAAAACAGTAAAGCCATGTGAAACACTTCCCAAAAACAAACTACCAAATACAAATAACCCAATGGCATGAATTTGTCGGTCGGTTGGGGATAGGTGTGGAATATTAAACACTTTTCCAAAAGTTATAGCTGCTTAACCTTAAATACGTATCAAATGAAACAAAAAGGTTTAAAGCAAACTTGCACGAACACTGAGTAACAAATCTCTCGGTGCTCTAATAAAAGCCCACCCAGACTTCCGTGGCTTGGCCTGTGGATATTAAAAATGAAATAACTATGTTTAGATGCAAAAACCTAACTCATTATTTACAACTCCTAGTTTAAAATGTAGTTGATATATAAACCTGTTAAGAAACGAATGCATGAATTATGTTGGAAGCCTATGAATTGAAACAAAAAAAACTTTCCTTTTATGAACTTTTGATTAATAATCTATGAAGATAACATAAACTGTTTGTGAACTTGCTTTTTAATAATCCTAGATGATAAACGAACAAATGTGTAAACTTCGTCAAAAACAAGGTTCACACATACGAGCAATACTGTTTTGTTTGAAATCTTAAGAACCCTGCTATGACATCACGCGCGACAGCAGCGCCGCACATTAATGCTCGATCAAGTACGACTTCCTCCGGTCCAGACAGCATGGCATCACATCATTCGGAACTGCTATTCGTTCAGTTCGCCGCTCGCGAAGCACTTGAAGTCAGGAGACATCAGAACTTGGAATCTTCGTGGATGTTCAGTAATTATAATATTTCAGCAGGCTTTTAGATTAAAAAGGAAGGTCGCCCATCCTGCTACGGCAAAAAGTGGGTCCTCTGCCCTTTCTATCATTGCACTTAGAATAATAAAGATTGTTCTCTTTGAATATTAATTGAAGAGACGAGTTAAAAGGTCAACTGCTGCCTAAGTACAGTGGGTAAGCTTTGCTATAAAAAGTGCTAGGTTCTCAAGAAGTCTTTCCTCCATTGCACTACGGAAGGATAAATTTATAAAATAGGTATGCTGCCTTAATAAGTAGGCTTCTCCGCCTTTAGAGGAGTTTAAACTCCCCAATAAAAAGTGTTTTTCTTAGCTCTTTTCAAAGCTTAGGAAAACTGAGCAAAATCTGGATTTTTCGCACAAACTCGTGCTGAAAAAACTATTTTTGCTAGGAATTGCGCACTAATTTATTTAGAATTCATTAAATTGGACAGCATATTCCTGGTCTTTAAACATACACAAGCACCAAAAAGATTTTCATGTTAGTAATTATTTTCGATAAATTCTGCATTTCTATGCAAAATGATGCAGATGCACTAAATAAAAATCTATGTGCTCCAGAAGTAAATTAAACAGTGAATTGAGGGACTTTTCTCAGATATAAAAGGCTACAAAAATAAAAACCTCCAACACCCAAAGCAAAATAGCCTTAAAAATAAAGATAGTAAGCGAAAAGCTGTAAATGCATGAAACAGCAAGAACTGGAGGAAGTGTGCTCTGCCCCTCTGGAAAAATCCAGAACAAGGAGACAAATTTGGTTCTGATAGAAATAAAATTAGATTATAAGAGAAGCATGCATTTTTCTCTAAAGAGAAAAAAAGTCCAAACGGCGCACAAAATAAAGTAGAAACCACATGCGTTCGAGTGACGTGGGAAGCTAAAAAAGTGGTTTAAATTCAAAATAGACTGCGGGGTGGGGGGGGGTGTTAAGGTGGTTGTTGCAAGAAATCAATCATCAGAAAAGGTATTCCAGTAAAGAAAACCGTCAGCATTTATCCATACTAACTGGAAAAGCAGAGGGAAAAGCCTCGCTCAAAAGTGCAAGTCACCATAACACGGAGTACCAGTTAATGTGGAATCAGCGGAACGAATGATGTTACGTCAAAATACCTGGACGCCATCCACTTTAGTGTCGACCGAGAACAAACAAGCACTGCTAGAAGACCAACAGCCAATGGGAACAAAGTAAACAAAAGGAGCATCAGCGCTGGACTGGCCATTCTCCGAACCATTACGCCGCACATGTGCAGGTTTGTACTTCAGCGTTCAGCATGGAAGAAAATAATTTGGCATACGATTACGAAAAATTTAGTTTTGGTAGTGTCGTGATGGCGAGCCAACGCGACACCCGTCCTGAGACATAGGTTGTGCATCATTGTTCTGAGGTCTAATGACATCCCATTTTCCTTGACGTCTTCTTGGACGGTTTTCAACATGACTTCTCCACCCTCACCGATGAGTTGAGTGCACCAGAAAGGTAAAACCTTAAATATTTCTTTTTTTCCTTTGGCCATCAAAATTCTTCATAAACAAATGCTGAAGGCCCATCTCCATATGCAGAAAAAGAAAAGAGCAGGAAGCAGAAATTCCAAATAGAAAGTGTTTGATTGCTATTTTATAATTCTGATGAAACATGATACTTTCTAGTTGCACATTATGGTATTAACCAAATCATGCCATTATACGTGGAACATATATAGTATCTGAAACAATCATTTGATGTTTCTGAATATTTCTGTTTCACGCGTTATGTCCTATCAAAGTTTGACTGGCTGATACGTAATGTCTGACTGTGAAAATTATTTGTGTGTCAATTGACCATTATAATTAAAAAATACATATTAAGCGTATTAATGCTTACCACTTGCGAACTACCCCGCTTTCCTTCTCTGACAATGAAGGAAAGCGGGGTAATTCTCAAGTGGTAAGCATTAATATGTATTTTTTAACTATAATGATCAATTGACACAAATAATTTTCACCTTCGGACGCTACGTATCAGCCAGTTGAACTTTCACAGAACATAACGTGTGAAACAGAAATATTCAGAAACATCAAATGATTGTTTCAGATATGAAACATGATACATTTTGCCTGATAGAAGAAAAAAAATTCAAGTCAATGAGTTTCTGATGTTGAGCAAGTGTTGAATACATTTTTTTTTTCTATTTTTTTGTATGTCTTTGTGAAGGAAGAATGAAGGGGGAATTGCTAAGAATGTTCTTTTCTGTTTGATCCATCAGATGCTGCCCAAAAGGGTATGCTAAATTTTTAAATTGGAGTTTTAAATCAAAATGTTGAAATAGAGAAAGAGAAGGTACTTATGTTAAGAGATTTGGTAGTTGTGAAAAGAGTAGTTATCCTATGCTTTTGTGATAATTTATTTCAGTGAAAAATATTTCCAAAATGAATGTAAATTAAGTGAAGGAACTAATCAATGGTGTAGCTTGTGAAATACGAGTCCCTTCAAAGTTCACTTGGGCGTTAACCTCTTTTGGCCTTCTCGGGTGTGATGTGTTAAAATTAATGCTCAAATTTGTCTGTTAAAGAAATTCTGTGAAACAAAAAAGTTCTTTTCAGCCAGGCAAGAGGTCTCAGCTGCAAATAAATAAATACAGCTGAAGTCAGCTTTCTCACCCAATTTCTGAGTCACATTTGCTCTTGTGTTCAGTGATTCTAGGATAATATGTGCAATTTTTGTGTTTTGTTTAGTGACATCTCATACAATCCCCCTGGCAGGTCATTTTTTTTTTAAACAAACTAGTCTATTTTTGTTTTGGGGATATTGCGGCAGCGTAATTTATTTATTTAAATTTGTTTATCCATTATCATCATGAGCCTTACTAAGTTTTCTTTGGTGCATACATATATTTTGAGATATGATATTGCAATTTCATAATCATCAAGAATATTAATGATTTTAATGTTTAACCAAATGTACACAACAGTTATACGTATCATTATTACCCTACTTTGCACAATATTTAATGCTATGTGTTTAATACTAATTCTTTGCATTTTCTGTTTTTCAGGGTGCTTTGCAAACATAAACCCTCGGAGGGGAACGAAAGTTCCAAAAAGAAGGTGCAGCAGCCTGCAATAGCACCTAGGGTGTTGCAACTTGAAGAAAAGATAAAAACATTGTTGAAACAATTTTTCAAATTTGGTCCAGTTTTAGAAATGAAATTGAAGCATTTTTTTTTCTGTACATAATCGGAAATAAAGTGGGGCACATATCATTAAATGTAGTTTGCTGAATCTTTGAAATCTGACATACGTATTTGCATTTTGGTATAAGAATAATTATAGAACAAATATCATGACAGACCATGAATGTTAATACTGAAGGTTTTAAAAGAGCACGAATGCTCCTCTAAAATCATCCATCTTTATGTTAAAGGTCAAATCTCATTAATATTCTATGAAAACTGCAGTAATTAGCTTTGATCTTTTTTTTTTTTTTTTAACTACTAGTAATGCAAGGAAAATGCTAGCACTCCTATATGATACAGTAGCATTAACAGATGTAGTGTTGAAAATCACAATTACAAAATGTATCTACATTTATCTTTCCTGTTTATAAGCAATGGTAATTTCTAGTCTCAGTGTAAACACATGTAGGCATTTACAGAGCTTTCAGCTTGATACAAGCTGTTAATCATACCTGCTAGCTTTGAATAATCTGGTGGTTTTGGAGAAATTCAAATATACCTAAGAAATGTTAGCTGGCTAACAACATCTTTGAAAACAGCGAGCTGTGGGTGATTACAATTTGTAATTAATGTTTCATTTGTTTATTATTGTCGTGTCCTAGCATTTTACTGTGCAGGAAAATAAAACTCTGGAACATTAAATTCCTACCAAAACACTTGAAGTTTTTTTGTTTTTTTTTATGCTTACATAGTTGTCATGACCGATTTCTACTCCTACGAAATCTTTTCATTCCATTAAAATTACAAGTTGATTTATACAACAGCCATGTTTATAACTTGGAACATAGATTCAGAAGAAAACCCAAAAGCCATTCATTGAAGTGTTAAGAACAGGCAGTTTTTGTTTTTTTTAATTCTACAATATTCTTCTAAAATTCTGCTGAAACAATGACAAAAAATTTTGTACACATATGCTAGTGCTAAAAGATACTAAACATATGAGTGACGGCAACAAGAAAAAGTACAGATCTGCTATTGATCATACCGTCATTCGTAAACAGAACACATTGACCATTAACAATGTGGTATTTGTACTGTTTGTATAAGGTGGTTTCTAAAAATGAAAATCTGAAATATTCCTGCAAAAACTATTTGTAAACAACGGTTTTATGAAACAGATCTAACAAAAAAAATATTGTGTGAAAAAACCTGCCAGTTCTTTTTAAATAAGAATTCCTGTAGGACGTTTTGTTGCCAGAAATGTAAATACTATTTACATAAACAGAACTGACTAAAATATTAATTACAAAGGAAAAATTTTGAGGTGAGTATAAAAAAATATGTGTGGTAAGTATAAACCAAAACATTGTACAAAACAAAATTTGCCTGCTGAAAACAAATACTACTTACATAAACAGTTTATAGAAATAAAATATTATTGAGGTACTTTGCCTATTTAGTTTTCACACCTTATATTTCGCCTGGTTCTGTGTAAATACATGTTCCATGCGAAATGTTTTTGGGTGTTTTCTTACATACAATATTATATGATACTCGTTTCGACCATAATGTGTGCAAAGAAATTATGTAAAAAACAATGTAATTAAAAGGAAACTTAAATATCACAAAAATGATATTTGGAAATTAAAATTTATAAAAAGGAACATTGTCTGAATACATATTTTATTGGGAAACAATATTTTAAAAAAATTTGAAGACCAGACACCTAATCTGTCAGAAAACATCATTATTTTGCGGAAAAGTGAAATAATATAAAAGTTTCGTAATTAAATTTATAATTCTATCAGAAAGAAATAATTTGTGGGAAAACGTTATTAAACATAACGTTTCTATGTAAAGAATTATGCCCAGGGAATAAATAATTGGATAAAATATAAAACATAATATTTGTAAATATACATAGTAACTGTCAGAAAACACAAATATTTTGTGAAAAAACATTACGTTATAAAACAGTTTTTGTAAATAAACATAATAATTCTATCAAAACACCGAATGTTACAAAACAAATTTTGTGAAAAAACGTAATAATTCTGTCCGAAAACAGAAATATTTTGTGAAAATGTGGAATGGTATAAACAGGTTTTGTAAAATAACGTAATTATTTTGTAAGAAAACACAAATATTTTGTGAAAATACTGAATAGCACAAAACGGTTTTTGTAAAAAAACGTAATAATTCTGTCAGAAAACGTAAATACTTTGTGAAAAGACAGAATGTTATAAAACTGTTTTTGTAAATAAACGTAATAATTCTGTCAGAAAACGGAAATATTTTGTGGAAAAACATAATATTATAAAACGGAAGTTTTGTAAAAAAACAGAATTTTTATTAACGGAACGGAATTATTTTGGCAACTGTGCTGCCATAAGATTTTACGTTAATTCACGGAAATTTTTTTTACAGTGTACTCGAATCAGTAACGTTACTGGTTCATTCAAACCTACCATAATTCCGTTTCGCGGTAGACAACTTCTACTTCTTCCGCTCCCGTCTCTATTGTTTGAGCTTTTGATCACAAGATGGAAGCGCAAAACAGACGCTGTTTCTCTTCGATAACTGTGCCTGACAGAGACCGTCCGCTGTTTTTATACGTGCAATACCCGTTGGATCGAATCATAGTTGCATCTACTTGTCTCCCAGTCTCAGTCGCTTTGTTTATCTGCGTCTGTGATTGGTTATTTACCATGGAAAAGTTTTTATTGAAGAGGCGGAAAATTGAAGAAAACGCCAGTGATTTTCAACTTTCATCTAATATGAATTCTTCCAGCAAAGTGAATAAGTATTGAAGTCAGTTTACTGAAGAACACACTATATAACCAAGTGTAAGTGATGGAAAATGGAATAAATCACCTTTTGATAATTCTCCTGCTAGTTCCAGTGTGATGCTTCCTAAAATGTTAGGGAAATATAAAGATAGTTATTCATCTATCGGTTTCACACGAAATGAAGTTTGTAAACAGACCAGCCCCCATCTATATCGTTTGCGGCAGTAATGAAGCAAAGGTTCCGAACAAAATGAAGCTAAATGTAACAACCAAACATCCAGGTGTGTCTCACAAACCAGCATCATATTTTAAATGCCTTTTAAAAGAACAACGTAAGCCAGCAAAAAGAATGGAAAAACGACTTGCCGTTTCAGATAGTGCACTTGAGGCGACATTCAAAGTTAATGAATTGATAGCAAGAAGCATGAAACCACATCATATTGGTAAAAATTTAATTTATCCAGCTTGTTAGGTTATTGTTAAAACCATGCTTGGAAAAGAAGCTAAACAGCCACTTCCTAAAGGGCCTTTGCCCAATAGCACGATGGGTTCACCTATTGCAGAGATGTCTGAGGACATCAGTCAGAATGTCGTTGAAAAAATTAAAGCAAGCAAGCAATTTCCTCTTCAAGTAGATGGGAGCACCGACAGAAATAACAAAGCTCAGGTACTTTGATTTGATCGTTTTGTGGATGAAACAAGTATTATTGAACAATTTCTGTTTCGTTTGGAACTGAAGAACACAACGACTGGAAGGGACATATTTGAAGGAGTGAGACATTACTTGAGCAGATTCAGGTATATCACGGTGTGATTGGTGTGCCCTTTGTACGGACGGAGCACCATCTATGTTAGGAAAATATAAAGGCTTTTTTCCCAGAGCAAAGAATCAAAATACACCAATGATTGTTACACACTGTTTTCTTCATAAGCATTGGTAGCTAAATCAGTTGGAGAAGAGATGTCTAAAGTGCTTGATGGCAGAGCTAAAATGGTAACTTTTATAAAATCCCTCCATTTACAGGTACGGATTTTTGAGAAACTTTGCCATGAAATGGATTATGTCCACAAAACAATACTTTTCCACAGTGAAGTAAGGTGAATATCCAGAGGCAAACTTTTAAATCGAGTTATGGAAATGAAGTAAGAGTTACGTGCATTTTTGAGGACGATGGTCAACTTTCAGTTATTTCATTCTTGAACGACGAAAGCTCATCTTTTAAACTTTGCTTACCTTGCAGATATTTTCAAAAAATTTAACGATCTAAACCTATCAATGCTAGGACGCACAGAAAATATAACTAACTAGGCAAACAAAATAAAAGGTTTCCAGAGGAAACTCAGTTCAGTTCTTGTAAATACTCTATTTCAAAAGAAGATCTATCGAAATTTCCTACACTGGACAATAGGCCGGAGCGTAAAAAAATTTCGAATTTCAATATGCCCTAGTGCGGAAAAGTTGTGTATTGCTACGTAAACCATGTGCAAAAAAAATAGCAAAATGAAAATAATATTTTACGGTTCCACTTTACCTTCAAAATTTCGATATTTGGGTAAAATCGTCACATTTTCATGTCCGTTGTGAGAAAAGAACAGTGTTCGTTAGAGACTTTCCCTAGTGCGCAAAAACTATCTGTTGGTACCTAAAAAATGTGCACAATTTTTCAGGCAACGCAACTTATAACTTATAGTTCCAATTTAATGCAACAATACTCCATGTTTAAGGAAAATTGCAATACTTTGACACTTAGTGTTCACCATGTGATTTGTTTCCTAGTTGTGTTAGTGTATGGCACTACTGCACTGAAAGCACAACATATTGTGCAATAGTGCACACTGCACATTTTTCATGTTTCAGAAAAATCCCAGAACTCATCATAAGGAGGTGGCTGCACAGCGAGTTCACCCGTGCCCAACCCAACCACCCATCCATTAGGGCAAATCAATGTTATGTTCTCTTTTTTAATCTTCAATTTCCTGTTTTTTATTAATTTTTACCCGGAAATCTGATTTACTTTCGAAGGCTGGCATAATTTACCGTGTTTTTAACCATACCCTAATAAATCAATCCCTTTGTTCTTCTTCGCAAACAGGACCAGATGCTTCTGTTGTCAACTTAACGCATCGCTCCACTCCCTGATTGTGACAAGGGAAGTTTTGCGTGCCCAATCGCTTAACAATGTCCTTAAAGTCCCTGTTGCATAGGCTCATTATTTTATCGTTGGTTAAATGAGTAGTTAATGGCGGTTCGCTGAAGACGCATGATTGCTAGTCAATTGGGTCAAAATAATCCTCCCCCTGGAAGTTGAACCGAGGAATTTCAAATGCACGGATTGAATCGCAGTTTTGTGCCCTTGATCTAAGGATCCTGCGGATGCCAAGTTCTCTGACGTTTCCTCCCGTCTGTGATCGTAGCCGGAAGTATTGATTCTGGATGAGCAAAATAGCCATTCCTTTGGATTACCTGGTCCAGAACGTTCTTCAAGTCCTGGGTGAGATGTATGGATGGCATTCCACAGATTCCGTGCTCCATAATGGCAATGATGGTGTGATCTTATAAGCGAATCACATGAGTGCATACACCTCACAACAAATTCTGCCAGAATTTTAAGTGAATCCGAAGGCTGCGAGGTACTTATATAAAGGCGCAAATTATGAATAGCCGTCGTTTGCCACCGTGCATGGCTCATTTTCCCGGTGCTTATGTGCCAGGCTTGATGACCATGTACGCGTTGTCACAGCGTGGCTAATGTTTCACAGGTATTTCTGAGACGTGTTAAGACCCTTTGCAATATTTTCATCACGTTCAGGAAAACCCGCTTCAAATGCTTCAAAACCGGTAGATTTTCGCAGCTCTCCAGCTGTTTGCCGATTTCCCCCTGAAAATGTTGTTGTGCCACTCGTTTGGCCATCTAAATGTTGAATTAAGTGACGGAGTGTCAGTTTGTTTCCGTGCAACTGGCATATGCTCCACTGAAGAAGTTTTTGGCATGCTAGCTCTAGAATGGGAATTGCAACTCCTTTACACCCAGTATTAACGACGGCTCCGTTTTTTGCAGCCTGTCACCAACAGTTTACTTAGGGCTACAATCTTGTCATGTAAGAAATCCAGCAGACATTTGGCAATGTCCTTTGCGGTGGAAGATGTAAGAGTGGTATTCCCAAGATATTTACTTCCAGGTTCTTCCAGCATAGTCGCGTGTTCTTCAGTAATATTGTTTTGAACCGCTTTCCTTTCCTTTCTTCATACATTATGGTTTGGTCCTTACGCCCGTCGAAATATAGGCCTTTAATAACTTTATGTACAGTCAGATTAACTATTTATCGTTTTGAAGTTGTTTTCTCTGGGGTTTTTTTCTCTGCCTCCTAATTTTGGGCCTACCTATAACACTTGAAGTATCAGCTTGAGTTATCATTCCTACATCTTCCAAAGGTGCACTTGCGATGATGGCTCCATACATCCAGATATCTCACCCAGGATTTGAAGAACGTTCTGGACCAGGTAATTCAAAGGAATGGCTATTTTGGCCATCCAGAATCAATACTTCTGGCTACGATCACGGACGAGAGGAAACATCAGAGAACTTGGCTTCCATATGATCCTTAGAGCAAGGGCACAAAACTGCGATGCAATCCGTGTATTTGAAATTCCTCATTTCAACTTCCATGGGGAGGATTATTTTGACCTAACTGACTGGCAATCAAACGTCTTAAGTGAACCGCCATTGACTACTCATTTAACCGACAATGATATAATGAACCTATGCGACAATGATTGTAAAGATATTTTTAAGAGATTGGGCACGCAAAACTTCCCTTGTCGCAATTAGAGAGTGAGCGATGCTTTAAGTTGACAACAGAAGCATCTGTTGCTGTTTGCGAAGGAGAACAAAGGGATTGATTTATTAGAGTATGGTTACAATCACGGCAAATAATGCCAGCCTTCGAAAGTAAATCAGATTTACGGGTAAACATTAATAAAGAACAGGAAATTTAAGATTAAAAAAGAAGAACATAAAATTGATTTGCCCTAATGGATGGGTGGTTGGGTTGGGCACGGGTGGAACTCGCGCCCAACCCAACCACCCATCCATTAGCACCATGTGCTGTATGTACTACTGCACATTTGCACAATATGATGTGCTTTCAGTGCAGTAGTGCACGCACCAACCAACTAGGAAACAAATCACATGGTGCCAAAGTATTGCAATTTTCCTTAAACATGGAGTATTGTTGCATTAAATTGGAACCAAAAGATATTAGTTGCTTTGCCTGAAAAATTGTGCACATCTTTTAGGTACCAACAGATAGTTTTTGCGCACTAGGGAAAGTCTGTAACGAACACTGTTCTTTCTCACAACGGACATAAAAATGTGGCGATTTTACCCAAATATCGAAATTTTGGAGGTAAAGAAGAACCGTAAGATATTATTTGAATTTCGCTAAATTTTTTGCACATGGTTTACGTAGCAATACACAACCTTTTCGCACTGGGGCTTATCGAAATTCGATTTTTTTTTCTTGCGCTCCAGCCTACTGCACAATATCGTTTCGAGAAATGAAGTTGAAGAATTGAAACAATTAATTGCCGAGCACATTGTAAACCTGGAAGAAAAAATTAATAACTATTTTCCATCGTTGTCAACAACAAACCTGTACTGGATTATGTCACCCTTTGACTTTGCCGACAAAATTGAAGATTTAGGTTCAACGGGAGTAGAAAGAGACGAACTAATTGATATGTGCTATGATTCTACATTGAGAGTGTGAGTGAGACCAATAGATCGTGCGGATTCTTTCTGGCTAAGCATGACCGAACATTACCCATCTATATAAAAAAAGCTATTACATTGTTGCTGTCTTTCACAATATCGTACTTGTGTGAGCGGGCATTTCGGCATTGTGCAATTTAAAATCAATTTCCAGGGTTCGTCTGTCTAACGTTGAGACTGATCTACGAATTGAATGTTGAAATGTTCGACCCAGGATTAAAAATATTTGCAAGCTACATCAATTTAAAATGTCGCATTGATGGAACTATTTTTATTTTAAAATAAGGTCCTTAAATTTTTGTTTGTTTTGTAATTCGAAATAAGCTTTGTAATAAGGTAATAAATGCAGTTTCTGTTAACTGCATCTGGAGATCAAAATTTTAATTCAATTTTAAATTTAATAGAAATATTTGGCATCGACAGTTCATCATTGCGAATATCTTGCTCAGATATAACAGTCCTTAATCAAGTGTACCGCGAAAATATTTTCGTTGGTTAGGTGTGCCGTGATGTTGAAAAGGTTTGGAATCCCTGATCTATGGTGTTTTAAAGGTACAAACTTAAAGGTGGCCACAAGAACAACGTGTGACCACCGTCCGTGTGAGGCGTCCATGTGTGGGATGGGGGTGCTGTATCAACCTACCTTTTCCGTAGTAGAGAGATCTAATAATCCCTGTTACGCCGTTTTTTTCAGTGGTGCAGGTTTAATTCTATCAGTAAACATATTATCGTCCTATTGTCATGCTGCCGTTGTACCCCATATGCCTAGCAGCGTTGACCGTCTCTTGAAACTGATAGTACCACAAAACATGACACCAGGCTAAGAAACCGTATGAGGCTTACGGATGGCGTCAAGATCGTGCGGTGTTCCCGTTGTCTCCAGATTTTCAATTGACGAACATCCGTGCTGAGACAGAAACAGCACTTGTCGTTCAATCACTGTTAAAAATTCCCGTAAAAGAGTCTTGTTGCCCGTGTATTTTTACGGTCAAGGCCCGGTTCTGCAGTTTCAGGAAGATGCCCGTAGTTTAACGGGCAGTGGTAGGAAACTGTTCCAAACCGTAATTTTACGGGCGTTGCTCAGAGGCACGGATTAGCCAATGAACGATAATGACAGAAAAGGAATGCGGCATGCATCGCTTTCTGCTATTGGTCAGCGAGTGGTCACGTGATTTTTACGGTGGAGCTCGTTTTTTCATCAAGACGAGCACGAACATGTGCAGTGTGCACAGGACGCCATGTTTGTGAATGAAAGAAAACATGTGAGTAGACACTTTTTAAAAATAAGTTTATTATAACATGTAAAAGTAACGACATCAATTACACACGTTTTTGTTTGATATTAAGCTCACGAACTGTGTACATATATATATAATTTTAAAAGTTTCACCACCAAACTAGCGTGGCTGAAGCATTGTCACACAGGAAAATCAATGTAGTAGCCAAGATTTCATTTGACTGGGGGAGGGGTGGGTGCATATCTCTCACATGCATATATGTTTTACTATCAAATATGATACAGTCTTTACTTTTCTGTGTAAGTCTTTATCGCCAGGTATATACTTAGAGTTCACTAGGATTTCGAATAAATTCTATCTGTACATGATGATTTGGGAATTACGTAGGGCAGCATTCTTTTCGTATGTTTGTAGTCTGAAATCAATTCCATTTTGCCATATAACACGCATATATTGTCTTACCGTTTTGTGCTTTTTTTCGTGTAGTTTTAGTGGCTGGTCTCTGATCATGATTTTGAGTAAATTCAGCAAAATCAACCTAAACATGTTGAGTGGGGAATCAACGTGCATGTTTTTCTCTTAGTAGCGATTATCTCAAATACACTGCCAGAAAGTGAAAAAAGAACATCAAGAAGGAGACGTCTGATACCAACGAAATTTATACAGCATAATAACGGAATACAGAGGATAACGTGATCAAAACATTATGGAAAAATACAGCTGTATTTGCCGGTAAACTGAAAAATAACATTTCCATGTAACATGGTTAGTACCAGGTTGAACCGCCATGAACTGCGCCACACTGTGCAATTCTGGCATGGAGTCTGTCGTACGGATGTTGGATGTAAGTTTGGGGTATTGAGTTCCAAGCATCCTCAACCTGGACGCGTAAATCGGGCATGGTCCTGGCTGGCCGTGGAGACCGGATAAGTCGTTGTCCCATAAAATCCCACACGTGCTCAATGGGGGACAAATCTGGTGAACGTGCAGGCCATGGAAGTTGTCTCACACCCTGAAGTGCATGTTACGTTGCACGTGCCGTGTGTGGGGGTGCGTTATCTTGCTGGAAAACACCACGATGGACCGACCTTACAAATGACGCAACAACGGACTGAATGATGTTGTTGATGTAGGAGGTGCTGTTTAACGTACCCGGTACAAACACTAGTTGTGTACGGGAGTAATAGCTGATCGCTCCCCACACCAGGAGACCAGGTGTAGGACCTGTGTGTCTCTGGCGGATGCAAGAAAGGTGGAAACGCTCCCTTGTGCGTCTGCGAGCACGCATACAGCCATCGGAGGCTCCCAAGCAGAATCTGCTTTCATCGGTGAACACGACAGATCGCCACTGTGTTCTCCAGTGCAGACGTTGGCGACACCACTGCAGCCGTTCCTGACGGTGGGGTGGAGTCAGAGGTACACATGCCAGAGGCACACGTGCACGTAGTCCTGCATCCAGTAGACGGTTGCGGATTGTTCGCACAGTCACCTCAGGTGCAACGGAAGCTCGAATTTGCGTCGCAGTGGATGTTCTGCTTGACAACGCCGCTCTTCTTATGCGTCGATCGGTTCGCTCATGAGTCCGTCTGTGACTCCCGGTTCCACGTCTTCTCGTGTGGGAATGTTCCTCGGACCATCTACGCCACCATCGTACCACCACCGATACTTCCCGTCCAATTCGATCCGCAATACGACGATACCACCACCCGGCCTCGCGGAGTCCGACTAGACGACCTCGCTCAAAGTCCGATAACTGCTGAAATCGTAGCCGTCTTCCATGTCCAGGCATTACAGCTTCTTCGGGGTCTTCGAACGTTTCCGTACGCCGACGACTGATTACATTCACTTCGCCGTACTCCTTAAATACCACCGACGTTAATTTGCATATTATGCCGTGCTGTGGCGTAAGCGCTCACCGGTTGGTCCCGAAACTAACATCACACCTACGTAAACTCGACCCCATTAACATGTGTAAATTTCATGATCGTCCGCCAATTCCTTCATGTTGTTCTTTTTTCACTTTCCGCCAGTGTAGTTTTAAATCACGGCATAGTGTTCAACTTCTGAATTTAGACAGAATTATTTCTAAAGCACAAACTGGCTGAAGAATACTTTGTTTTTTTAAGACTCCTTTTCCTTTGCTCATGTACTTAAGAACTTGTGAAGTATTATATTTGCGCCGATGAATACAAAGGTTAGCTATGGAGTACAGATATGTACAGTCATATTCTTTAATGAAAAGTTTATTCCAGTGTGTTTATGTGGGTATAAAATAAATAAAAAATACAAATATATACGTATATTTGCTAGAATTATGTACACTGATGTCACAGAAATTGCACAAATGGCGAAAAAAAATAAAATAAAACTGGTCAAGTCATTTGTTTAGTATCAATAAGATGTATGAGCTCATTTACTCTTGCAAAGTTCATCAATATTTGGAGTTTTCTTGTTTATGTACAAACAAGTTGTCTTCAACATCCAGCTTATTTCAATATTTTGTTTTTATGGTGGTTAAGGATGAAACACTAGTTTCACATAAGTATGTAGTTGTAAAAGGCAACAAATATTTAAGGCAGTGCTCGACAATGTTGGAAATTCTTTTTCCATTGAAATCCAAAAACTAGTCAATGATTTCAGAGGACAAATGCTTTTCAAACCAGAGTTAAAAGATGTATCATAAGTTCCTTATTTGGCAATTGAAGATTACACATTTCTGCATTGCATGTGAATGAGTAACTAGTTCATTCAGTGGGAATGGGAAATACTGCCTTGTAAAAGTTTGGAGACTGCAGAGATGGACGATTATTAGCTGTTTAATATCAAGTTTCCAATTGTTTGCTCATTTTCTGACGATAATGAATTCAGTTATGAAAATTGGTCAGAGCTGTTCCCTGTAATTTGGTTTTTTCATAAAGTTTTTTGGTCATCACTTGTGTTTTGTTTCTTCAACATAGAACAGATTGTTTTCACCCTGTAATGAGAAGTTCCACAAGTTCATTTTTCAGAAATTTCAGCTAAATATGCTAAACTTCACCCCACATGCTACCAGCACTAGCCATAAATTCAGATTGTTAATTTTGTTTTGAAAATAGGTTCACTATGTGACTCGGTATGGTTGCTAACAAAATTGCATATGCCCCCCCCATTATTTTCCTGTAACCCACTTTGAGACTTTGAGAACCATTGGTCTAGACTGCAGAGGATGTTCAAGCCGTACTGGTATCCGACTTGGTTGTACATCAAGGTTTTTGGCTAGCAGTCACAATTCGTCCAAGTGGGTCCAGGTTTGAATCCCGGTGTGGCATGGATGTTGTGTTTGTCTTACAGCACTCGCTTTCTCTCATCCCTGGAACCAGTGATTCTTAAATTAGGGACGGCTTATATCCCATTGAGTTCCTCATATTAGCCGTTAAAACCTTAAAAAACCAACCTGTTTTATACATAACATAACAGCTTTGACTTTCTCCTTCCCTAGAACCGATGTCCTCACTTTACAGGTGGAAAAAATTCCTCTGCCCTCAACGTTTCCCCACAGTAGTTAAAACCGGGGGAGGGGGGGGGGGTACTGTGTTCCAGTTTCGTTGGCTTGAAAGTTTCATGTGATGAAATGTACATTTTCAGGAAACGCAGTTGTGATTCTCCCTGACTGCTACATGGTTTTGATTGCTTTTAGGAATACCATTTCACTCACATTCCTTAGTATATAATTATCAATCATTTTGTGACTGGCATATTCAGTGAACTCATAGGCACCCCTAGCTTAGTTTTCAGGATGAAGCAAACAATGGAAATTTGCATATATACAAACCCCATATGGAAATTTCCACTGTGCCTTCTTTTTACCACTCAACGCATAAATTACATTAAATTTAATTGGAAACCAGAAGAGCCAAAATCTATATTTTTTAAAATTATATCTATATTCATCTCATTGTCACATGTATACAGTAATATCTCACATATATGCCAGCGCAAACCAAAGCACGCATAAATGAGAGCGTAGCATAAGTAAAAGTTAGTGTAATTAGAGCCAAAATTAAGTTTAAAATGTAATTAACATGAGAATAACATGCAAAATAAGAAAAATATCAATGATTGAATTTACTTAGTTAAATTTAACACTTAAAAGCTTAAACTACTCAAAAATGTAAATTACATGATCTCAATATTTTAATTACATACCTTGCTTACATTTATGGCTTTTTAAAGTTGTGTAAAATTGAAGATTGTTTCTCCCGTTGCCTCTCATTGAAAACAGCTTTTTCAAGTTCGTTGAAACAGGAATGTGTGGTAATTAGATGCATCGGTGAGTTGTATGTAGTGACAGTGTTTACAAAGCGTCTACTGCTTTCGTGACAGTCTGGGGATCTTTTGTTAATTCTTCGTTATGTCTCTTCATCAACATCCTGAATTTTACTGGCTATTTCTTGAATATCCCTCAATTCCCCCGATAATGCATTTTCATCGATTTCTACAAACTCTTTAAAACTACTGAATCCACCTGAAATGGCACTCCAGTCTTCATTATTGGCAGATTTTTCGGTAAATGTGTAGATTAGCATCCTAAATTATTTCGTCGGAAGCGTGTAATATTGACCTGTGAGTGCGACGCTGTGGTAGGCCTAACGCATCGCTACGGCAACGATGTGAAGATTTGCTTCGTTGAAAGGAAGATTCGCTGCGGCATGTAATTCACGTGCGGATGACTACAAGTCCAAGCACGTACCTTCTTGCCAGAAGAGCGAACCATGTTATACTCATATGCTACACAATATAGTTTGTTCATGTTTTGTCATTGTTTTTAAAACAGATGTGAAATTTTTCATTCTTTTGCATATGATTCCCTGATCCGAAATAGAAAGTACGGTAAATGTGTACTTTAGCGTCCTAAATTATTTCGTCGGAAAAATGTAACTGTGTGGGAAAAGTGCGACATACAATATTTTATGCATACAAAATAATGGGAAAAGGTGCAAAAATATAGTATTTTTAGATAAAAGGAAATAAGTTTTCCGAAGTATTTACTTGGGAGGGCGATGGTTTGGAACAGTACGTGTGGTAGGCATAGGACGAGGGAGCGGCGTCGGCGTCAAGGTGGAACCCGGTGAATGGAAGCTTCGTTGAGAAGGGCAAGTAACGGGCGGAAGAATACAGAAGGAAGCGGTTCAGCAGTACGTAGTCATCGAAAAGTCTTGTAGGCATACGCGGAAAGAAAGAGGTTGACTTTGCGCAGCATTGTAAGTTTTTGTTTTTTGAAAGGTAATTTTGAGAAAGCGGAAGTACAAAATCGTCAGTCATTTCGGATTGCTTAAAATTTCAATATCCGCCACAATACAAGAGGCTGTAGGCCTCCCTGCCATAGTACGATATATGAATTGAAGAAAATGGTTTATTTTGAAAAATATCCGTGTCACGAGGAAAAAATGTGAGCTACGATGTACTGAATAACAGCAGAACTGCAAATGAAGTGCTTGAAAAATCACCTACCTGTGCACATCTTCCAAACCAAAACTGAAACTTTGGGTTCAATCGGAACCAAAACGTCTTCCTCAAAACTTTTGTCCTACATAAATTGTTTTACATTTCTTAATTTCTTTCCATTCGGAGACATTGTGAAACCACTAATAACGGCATTCTGCACATATATTTCTCAAAAATGAATAAAACAGGTTTGAACTACTTCTTCTTGCGCACGATTACACGACGCACTACACTTTCCGAAAAATATACCCTACTGCTGTCGTATTCTTCCGCGCATTCGCTACCAGCTCGTACTCCGCTCCGACGCACGGCACCTTTACGTGGTGGCCGTTTGCATCGCTTCAGCCTCCCGCACCAACTGCTGCAAATCATCGTACTCGCAGTTTAATACTACGGAAAAATTATTTCCTTTTATCTAAAAATACTATAATTTTTCACCTTTCCCCATTATTTTGCATGCTTAAAAAATTGTGCGTCGCACTTTTCACACATAGTTAAATTTTTCCGACGAAATAATTTAGGACGCTAAAGTACACATTTACCGAAAGTACTAATATGCTTTTCTATGTTAAACAGAAAACTGGGGAACTATAACTTTCGGTTCTGGTTTGAACAGATTTGCTGTGTCACTGCACGTTTGGTTCTCCTGTTAATAGCTTGTTCCCATGTCAGTTTCTATCTTACTCATATGTATTTTTTGCAAATCGAAGAGGTTTTATCCGGTTTTTCCTGCCAACAACGTACAGGATACAACAAAATAAAGGGTGGATGCTGTGGACCTATTTTCTGTAGCGTATCACTACAACATTTATTGTTCTTCGGCCAATAACGTAAGTCCTCTTTCTCTTGTACTCTTATGCCCGTCATTTCTACACAGCAACGAACCTTCCTTTTAACGGACCAAAGCTTCACATCTTCACTGGAGCGACGTATTAGGCCTATCGCAGCTTCTCTTAACAGCGTCGGACTCACACGTCAATATTACGATAAAAATCTTTAAAGCACATTTAAGATATGAAATTTCTGCACCATTTGCCCTTTATTTCCATAGACTGAAATCTGTGTATCGCACTTTTTCCATGTACCAACATTTTTCCGAAGAAATAATTTAGGATGCTAATCTACACATTTGCCAACTATTCTTCATTTTCATTTTCTGACTTGAAAAACCTGCTTTCTTAAAACAATTCGTAATGCAAGTTTCAGTTATTTTTCCATGATGAACAGAGCATATGAAGAGCATCGAGGACGGACGCTTGTTTCAGTTCAAAAGTAGTGAGAATTCTGTGAACCAAAGTGTTCCTGTAGCAGTGGCGGCAGAACCGGTCAACAATTTCAGCCAAGATTTTTATTTTTATTATTATTTTTATTTGGCATATGTGCGATTGATGTGATGTGCCTTAGAAAGTTTATCTAGGTAAGTGGTTGGGTGCTCCTAATTCCCAACAAAGCTCTTTAGGCATGGTTTTTCTTCTGTTTGTTCCAGGAAGCCGGAAGGTAGAGGGTACACCACGATTTGAAATTTTGGGCCTGGTCAACGAACTTCACTTTTCGCCGCCCCTGTCTTGTAGTGAACTTTCGCACAATGGATAATCCCCAAATCCAGTGGCTGAAGCTTACTCTTGAAATTTGCAGGGGGAAACACCACTTTCGTATTGCTGAGCATCAGTAGGTCAGGAAGGTGAGCAGGACACTGATTCATGAATAAAAACACTTGCCATTTTTCTCTTTCCTTTTTCCTATCTAACTCCTGAAGGAGTTTCAAAAAGATGTTCAAAGTCATCCACGCTTTTTTGCTGTTAGCATATTCACACTGCAATTTTTTTCATGCTTTTGAAGCAGCGATGACTCTTGGATTTACCGACGACTATAGGGGATAATTTTTAGAGCCATCAGCATTTCAGCAAAGTAGAACCGTAAGTCTATACTTTTTTTCCGCCGTAACATTGTTCAACCTTGAAAGCTAAATTTTTCTCAGGCATTCTAAAATAAAGTCCGGTTGAAGATGTTTATGTGCTTGTAATCCTTCGCTAAATTTAGCAAATCTGTTATCTTTCACTAAATTTAGCATATCTGCTAGATTGAGATTAAGTGATTTGAGATGCCAGTGTGCTCTCACTCCCTTGGAAAAAAACAAAAGGACAAAGGAGACCTAAATACTACCGGAAGGTGAAAGAGGTCATACACTACTCTTTAGGTCCAAAAAGGTCCCACCCCCTCCCCCCAAATAAGCTCTGGAGGGGCCCTACAAAGGTGAAAAGCCTTGAAAATGAGATCAAGTGATCTGACATGCTAGTGCGTTCTCACTCTCCTGGAAAAAAATAATAGAGCTAAGGATACATACATACTGCTAAAAAAGTGAAGGTGATCATACACTACATTTTTTGTCCAAAAAAAAGGTCTCGACACCCCCAAGAAAAGCCTGGAGGGGTACGGAGTGGGGAAAAGCTTAAGATAAATAATGCATGCGGTAAATAATGCGATCGCTCTACACTGTTAAAAATTCCCGTAAAAAAAGTCTTGTTGCCCGTGTATTTTTACGATCAAGGCTCGTTTCTGCGGTTTAAAGGCGATGCCCGTATTTTAACGGGCATGGATATGTAGGAAAACGGTTCCTAACCGTAATTTTACGGGCGTTGCTAAGAGGCACAGGTTAGCCAATGAACGATAATGACAGAAAAGGAATGCGGCATGCGCCACTTTCTGCTATTGGTCAGCGAGTCGTCACGTGATTTTACGGGGATTGCTCGTTTTTTTTACCAAGACGAAGGGATGGGCGATATTTTCAAAAGTATGATATCTTTTAATATTTCTGAGACCGATATATTGAATCGAAAATATCTGTATTTAAAGATCAATATATCAGATTGATTTTTCGATATTTTTCAATACTTCTGATCTCAATAAGACTGATATTTCGGTTTATTCACTGCATACTGCATCAGGGTTATCACTGAATCCGATCCAATGTTGTGCTAAGTATTGGCTATTGGGAACTTGGGACTAATTGGCTGTTGGCTTGTTCGCACAAATCTCAGCCAGTACTAAATTATCCTGCGGCTTGAAAATATAGCTGCAATCAAGTTTTGTTAATACCATTAAAATAGTGATATCTCAGAAAAGTACTGTATATTACTAACTTCGTACCTTTTACAAGACGGTCGCTGTACTTGGAAATAAACGTAGTGCGTTTATTTTGCCATTTCAGTCGTTTTGTTGTGTAAATAATTATTTCTGAGAGCGGAATTGATATTTAACGTTTTTTTACAAGACCGACGCCATGGGTTAGTGCTTTTATTTTGCCCTTTTACGTTGTTTTGTTACGTAAATAAATATTTTCGACAGCGGAATTAACATTTTACGTTTTTATAATTCATAAAAATTCGCTAAAAATGTATCTTGTATGCTGAGCTGGAAAGCCAACATCAGGGTTGTTTACATCGTAGCCAAGGTAATGTAAGGGCGTATTTATATTATATATTTTATACATTTATGTAATGTAAGGTGGCATATATTTATGCCCCCCCTCGAAAGTGTTTAAATGTGTTTTATTTATTGTTAAAATGTGCCTTACATTGGAAACAAAAATGCTTAATTTAATAAAAAAATTCATTAATTTACGTTACAATTTTTTTTTATTTTTTTCTATTCTCATTGTTTTATTTTGTCCTGGTGTATTTAATTTTTTTTCATTTCATTGGCACGCCATCAGAAAAATCTATATATGCCCCTTGTTGCATTTCTTAATGAAGGGGCAGAGCACAGATGGGATGAAAGTGGCCAAAGGGCAGGAAGTTGTCCCATAAATTTACAGAACATAAATGCGGAAACTGTTTTTTTTAACAAAACATGTTATCATGATTCTCTGTACTTAACATTGCTACCTATGCAAGATTGTTGATACAGTGAGACAAAATTAGTCAAAAAAGCAATCATAAAAGTGTTGTGCACTTTTGTGTTTATATAACATCTGCACTCCCCTTCCACTAAGGGGGGTGTGTGGATAGTATCAACTGTCACCAACGATATTTGAAGGTTTTGATTATCATTTGAAAGTAAACAAATTAGATGTCAACTTTCCTGTTAAGCACACTCAACATCTTTTTAAAGAATATATATGAATAAAAAAACACACTTGAAATGGAATTTGTGGAAGAAATATTTTGCTACATGGAAGACCAGTAAACCACAGGCAATTGGGTAAATAAGTCTCATTGATTTGATTATTCTACACATGTTAAGGTTTTTCCATTATTCAAAATGTTTATTTAAGTACAAAAGCGGAGTAAAATGCCTAAAACAAAATCACTGGGTTACTTCTGTCTGAAACATTACCCCCTTAGCCTGTAATCACAGCATATTGTTGCAATTTCTAATGCAGAATGTTCTGCAAAGTCATAATATTGTTGAGAGGTAAATGGCTAGAGCTTTTTAATGCAATTTTGAAGAAGTTTGCACACATACATGAAAATATATTATTTCAAAGTTAGTGTGCATATACACTGTAGATACATATATAATTTTTTTTTTTTGTAAAAAAATAACAAAAAAAAAAAAAACTGAAAATACAACAAACCTTGTTAACAGGTTTTGGCCTAATTTGCCCAGTGTTATCTATTTTGTCATTATGTCTATTTCTCTCTTGATAAAAACTGTGAACATATTTTTTTTTTTTTTTTTTTTTTTTGTGAAAACTGTTATTCTTAAACGGAATGGCATTAACAAAATTCTGTTGTCCAGAAAAGTTTTAATGTGCAGTGTTCTTCCTCATTTGATTTCTCTAGTGTTTCTTTACAGTATACAAGGTTACTTTTTTCAAAATTCTTTTCCTGCTAAAATCTAATAAATGTGCAATGTAAAAATTGCATTTGTACTCATAAATATGGGTTCTTGGTTTGATTAAAAGGCAATACATTGTGCCAAATGTTTGACACTAGCTGTAGGAAGGGAATTCTTAGACTACCATTAAAGACTATATTAATATATTAGCTGAAACAATGCTCAGATTATATGAATACCTTGCATTGTGCCCATCGGTTTTACATTTGATCAAGTTTGCAAAAATTGTATATGATTTTATACCTGCTACAACTGATTCAGCATCAATATCAGGAAAATTCTCATACAAAAAGATTACGTCTTCCTCAGAAACTGCTAGAAAACAGTCAAATTTTCAAAATAAGAAGCACTGTTCATTAAATGTGAAAATCCTCCAAATATGTGGCGTCAGTGAATATACAAAGATGTCGCTCTTTCCAGGTTTTAGCAATTAAATGTCATGAAATCTATTCAGTCAAGAAATCTATTTATTAAATGTCATGAATAAAATCTATTCAGTCATGAAATGTTCATTAAATGTCATGGAAACTATTCAGTATCTAAATAATCATGGAAAATGTGCCTACCAAGTGGTAAAATACATAAAGAAGTTGTTCCTGTCTTGTCTTTCCTGGAACCACTCGCCCTAAATTAGGGACATGTGTCTGCTTATGGTGAATCAAGCTTCTACACATTCGGGAACAACTTTAGATGCTCATGGAGATCAACACACACACACACACACACACACCACTTCACTTCACTTCAAGCATTTTTTTCCAGTTCTCAGTCCATTTCTTTGGATTTCTGATCTCCATTAAAAACTTGTACACAATAAATATCTGAAGTATTCTTTATCAAGTCTAAAACACCTGAGGAGCTATCTTTGATATCATATCATTTTTTTTTTTTTTTTTTACATTTTAAATGCTCATTGGTGGAGTCTATCCTTAAAATTAAGGAAGTCAGCAGATTTAAAAAATTTTACAGTTTTGAACTCAAATGGGATATAGCATTTAATGTTTCACTTATTAACACTAAAACAACACAAAAATAAGTACTGATTCTTCACCTCTAGTTATATTCAACTTGCTGTAGATGAGGGATTTTCTCTTTACATGCATATATATCACTAAGCTGTTCTCTAAGATCATAGGTTAGTTTCTTGATGAGAGCTTATCTGCTGGATTAAAGTTTAAAACTGATGGACATACATTTTATTTACTCTTGATGTATCAAACATCTGCATTTACAGTGATCTCAGCTCACAACTTGAGCTTCACTGACATCCATCACACACAAGACCATTTGTACTTCACATTTATTCTCTTTTTCTCATGCAGGAATTCCTGAATCTGGTCCTCCCTTGATCTTCTACATTTTCTTCCTGTCACTTGTGCAGAATAAATTCTCCTAGTAATCATCTCACCACTCATTCTCCAAACCACCCAAGAATATTTGTCCCCACCTTACAAACAATATTTTGCTTCACACTACTCATCTACAAAACCTCTTCATTCCTCACATGATCAAAACATATCTTGCCCCCACCCCCATAAGTAACACATCTCTACAGCTCGCAAATCACTCCTATGTTTCATCTGCAGTACTCCACCTTCACTGCTGCACATCAGAGTAGGAACAATTACTGTACTTTTTCACACACAACTATTAGGGACCTTTTTGAGAACCTATCATTCATCATTTATTCAAAATCCTCCTGAAGTAGCTGTGACTTTCAAAGATGAATTTACTAGCCTACTAATTTCACCACCTAATTTGTTTTCTCTGTCAAACATGCTTCCTAAATATGTAAATTGATTTACCTGATCAATCTCTTTGCCATTTAGACTGATCTGTTTGATTTAATACTAACAATTCATCTGTCAAAAACATAACTTTGGGTTTTTCCTTTCATATACTAAGTTTGAAATTCATACAAACTTCATACATGTGGGACAACATACGCTGCAACTCACTTTTGCTCTCTGCCAACAGGATTGTTTCATCAGCATGAGCAAACATAATTGAGTAACTACTCTCCACAGATAGCATTTACATAGTCTAATGACGACTCAACCATATGTGTCTCTTAAGACATAAAAATATTCTTTACCTTAAAAAATTGTTTTGGTAATAAGTAATAACTAATTATAATACACACGCTTGGCAGTGAATGTGGGGAATAAATATCCTACCAGTTTTCTCAGATAACTTCTTAGAAACATCAGCTGAATTTTTTTTTCAAGAGCTGCTTTCTCCTGCTAAAAGGGAGCAATTTTATTTGTCCTTTATTATTACATTTTATAGCTTAAAACTATCTTTATGCAAGATTGCAGCTCTCAAGCTGTATTTTTAGTGATATGAAAAACACATAAAATATTGTTTTTCAGATCCTAAAATAAAAAAATATATAGAAGAAAGTTTTGATGCAAAAATAAATAAAAAAATCATGCAACAGAAGTGAGCTTGTAATCTGCAGAAATGCTGAATATACTTTCCAAAACCCAAAAGGTGATTTTCTTGTTTCATGTGCGGGCATTGCTCGACGAGCAGGGATATGGTTTCTGCCAAGAAGTTTCCAAAAATCCCAGTTGCAAAGGAATGTTTTCATGAGTTTTTCATCAATGTGAGATTATGAGAAATATGTATTTCCAACATTTCGAGAAAAGGTAAGTTGAAGCTTCAGTATGGCATAAATGCAAAAAAAAAACAAAAGTACTTATTAATCCCAGCAGACTGGAATCTTAACCATCAATTAACATGGGAATAACTAAATTATAGAAAGAATAACTATTTTTATTGGGATGCAAATGTCAAAGTTAACAACATTATATCAGCTTGCAAGGAAATGTTATGGAAAAAAATCTTTAAAAAAACTTTGTTATTGTAATTTTTAGAGCATTTTGTATACATTTATATTTTTCAGAAGGTGTGAACAATGTTTGCTATTTTTTATCGTTTAAGACAGAACACAATGTTAATGGAGTATACAGATATAATTACTTCTATGGTGTAAGCAAAAAAATTAAAGTGCTTATAATATGTTTACAAGTGACATTTTTGTTAAAAACAGTAATTAGAGTACGAATAATTTGTGATGGCCTTTTCATAGAAAGCAATTATTTTTCCAGAAAGATATTTAAAAAAATGCTAACGATTATTAGTCCTCCATTAAAATATGATTATAAAAATAAAAACATAAAAAATATCGTAATCCAAATTAATCAAGTATATATATTTACTAATTAATTAATGAAAGCCATACTAATTAATGTATGAAAAACATAAAAAATATGATAATCCAAATTCATCAAGTATATATTTACTAATTAATGTATGAAAGCCTGTCTCTCCTAGATAACAAAAAAAACGAATGGACAATCAGAGGAAATAACATGCTGTAAGTGTGGGAAAATCAGCAGATCAAGACGAAAGTTGTTATGCTCATATTTTTACCAGATTATATAATTACTTCAGGAAGTTTCACTATGTATTAACAAGATAATTGTCAAAGGATGATAAAAAAAATTACGTCTGATATATACATAGCCTGAATTACAACAAACTTTATACTACATAACTTGTAAGACATCAAGAAAACTCTCGAAAAGCTGTTTTGCATTTCCTTACCCAGCTGTTAAGATCTACATACTTTATCACTAACAAAAAAAAAAAATGCTTCACTTCAAATTGTGTGTCATTGGTATGTATTTAATTTTGGTCAAAGTGCCAGTTTACTTCAAACATAATACTCATAGGCAAAAGAACAATCTGCTATCAACCGTTCCTTAAATTTGTTTTCTGGGTGCCTACTGTCAACTAATAGTTAAAATTTTCAACCATCGAGGTTTTCAACACAGCAGATATTTTTCCTTGTAAAGTTCTAGAAATCGGAAGGTGACATAATATCATGTGAATCTCGATAATGAGATCGCAGTTTGATAGTCCTCAAGCAACATAATTTTCGTGACATGCCAGAGGAAAGAACACAGATTTCATTCCACAAGTTAAATCACATCAGCCATGGGCTGATATATTGAATATCGCACCGATATAGTGATTTTCTGATATATCGTAACTTGGATATCAATACTATATATCGAAATATCAGACAAAAATATCGATATTTCGAGATATTGATAAATATCGCCCATCCCTAACTGAGGAACACGAAGTCACGAACATGTGCAGGAAAGACGCCATGAAAACATGTGAGTAGACACTTTTTAAAATTAAGTTTATTATGATATGTAAAAGTAACGAAATCAATTACACACATTTTTGTTTGATATTAAGCTCACGAACTGTGTACGTATATATATATATATATATAATTTTAAAAGTTTCACCACCAAACGAGGGTGGCTGAAGCATTGTCACACAGGAAAATCTATGTAGTAGCTAAGATTTCATTTGACTGGGGTAGGGGCATAACTCTCACATCCATATATGTTTTACTATCAATATGATACAGTGCTTTACTTTCTGTGCAAGTCTTTATCGCCAGGTTTATACCTAGCGTTGACTAGGATGTCGAATAAATTCGATCTGTACATGCTGATTTGGGAATTACGTAGGGCAGCATTCTTCGTATGTTTGTAGTCTGAAATGAATTCCATTTTGCAATATAACACGCATAAATATTGTCTTATCGTTTTGTGCTTTTTTTTTTTTTTTTTACGGCATAGTGTTCAACTCCTGAATTTAGACAGAATTATTTCTAAAGCACAAACTGGCTGAACAATACTTTGGGTTTTTTTAAGACTCCTTTTCATTTGCTCATGTACTTAAGAACTTGTGAAGTATTATATTTGCACCAATGAATACAAAGATTAGCTATGGAGTACAGATATGTACAGGCATATTCTTTAATGAAAAGTTTATTCCAGTGTGTTTATGTGGGTATAAAATATATAAAAAATACAAATACACACGTATATTTGCTAAAATTACATACACTGTCACAGAAATTGCACAAATGGCTAAAAAAATCAAATAAAACTGGTCAAGTCATTTGTTTAGTATCAGTAAGATGTATGAGCTCATTTACTCTTGCAAAGTTCATCAATATTTTGAGTTTTCTTGCTTATGTACAAACAAGTTATCTTCAACATCCAGCTTATTTCAATATTTAGTTTTTATGGTGGTTAAGGATAAAACACTAGTTTCACATAAATATGTAGTTGTAAAAGGCAACAAATACTTAAGGCAGTGCTCGACAATTTTGGAAATTATTTTTCCATTGGAATCCAAAAACTAGTCGCCGCCCCGGTGGCGCAGTGGTCTAAGGCGCTGGCCTCTGATCATTCGTTCGTAAGGGGTCCGGGTTCGAATCCTGGTCCGGCATGGATGTTGTGTTTGTCTTACGGCACTGGCTCTCTCCCTTCCCTGGAACCAGTGACCCTAAATTAGGGACGGGCGACTGCTTATAGCCCATTGAGTTGCTCACGGTGGTCGTTAAACCTCCAATAAAAAAAAACAAAAAAAACCTAGTCAGAGATTTCAAAGAACAAATGCTTTTCAAACCAACCAGAGTTAAAAGATGTCTCATAAGTTTTTTATTTGGCAATAGAAGATTACACATTTCTGCATTGTATGTGAATGAGTAACTAGTTCATTCAGTGGGAATGGGAAATACTGCCTTGTAAATGTTTGGAGAGTGCAGAGATGGACGATTATTAGCTGTTTAACATCAAGTTTCCAATTGTTTGCTCATTTTCTGATGATAATGAATTCAGTTATGAAAATTGGTCAGAGCTGTTCCCTGTAATTTGGTTTTCTCATAAAGTTTTTTGGTCATTGCTTGTGTTTTGTTTTTTCAACATTGAACAGATTGTTTTCACCCTGTAATGAGAAGTTCCACTAGTTCATTTTTCAGAAATTTCAGCTAAATATGCTAAACTTCACCACACATCCTACCAGCACTAGCCATAAATTCAGATTAATTTTGTTTTGAAAATTGGTTCACTATGTGACTCGGTATGGTTGCTAACAAATCCGCATATGCCCCCCCCCCTATTATTTTAGTGAAACCCACTTTGAGAACTATTGGTCTAGAGGATGTTCAAGCCGTTCTGGTATCAGAGTTGGTTGTACATCAAGGTTTTTGGCTAGCAGTCACAATTTAACATATGGTTTGAGTCCCATATGAGGCATTAGTTTTGCCACCCTGGTGGTGCAGTGGTCTAAGCACCATCTTATGATTGTTTGTCCAAGTGGGTCCGGGTTTGAATCCCGGTATGGCATGGATGTTGTGTTTGTCTTACAGAACTGGCGTTCTCTCTTCCCTGGAACCAGTGACTCTTAAATTAGGGACGGGGACTGCTTATATCCCATTTAGTTCCTCACATTAGCCGTTAAAACCTTTAAAAAAGAAACCTGTTTTTTACATAACATAACAGCTTTGGCTTTCTCCTTCCCTAGAGCCAATGGCCTCAATTTAGAGGTGGGAAAAAAGTTTCATGTGATGAAATGTCACATTTTCGTTCAGGAAACACATTTGTGATTCTCCCTGACTGCTACATGGTTTTGATTGCTTTTAGGAATACCATTTCACTCACATTCCTTAGTATATAATTATCAATCATTTTGTGACTATGGTATATTCAGTTAACTCATAGGCATCTCTAGCTTAGTTTTCAGCAGGAAGAAGCAAACAATGGAAATCTGCATATATACAAACCCCATATGCCTCTCATTGAAAACAGCTTTTTTACCACTCAACACATAAATTTAATTGGAAACCAGAAGAGCCAAAAAATATATATTTTTTAATTATATCTATAATCACCTCATCACATGTATACAGTAATATTTCACATATATGTCAGCGCAAACCAAAGCACGCATAAATAAGAGCGCAGCATAAGTAAAAGTTAGTGTAATTCCAGCCAAAATTAAGTTTAAAAAGTAATTAACATGAGAATAACATGCAAAATAAGAAAAATATCAATGATTGAATTTACTTAGTTAAATTTAACACTTTAAAGCTTAGATTACTCAAAAATGTAAATTACTTGATCTCAAAATTTTAATTACATTCCTTTTTTATATTTATGGCTTTTTAAAGTTATGTAAAATTGAAGACTGTTTCTGCTGTTGCCTCTCATTGAAAACAGCTTTTTCAAGTTTGTTTAAACAGGAATGTGTGGCAATTAGATGTATCGGTGAGTTGTATGTAGTGACAGTGTTTCCAAAGCTTCTACACTGCTTTCGTGACAGTCTGGGGATCTTTTGTTAATTCTTCGTTATGTCTCTTCATCATCATCCTGAATTTCATTGGCTATTTCTTGAATATCCCTCAATTCCCCAATAATGCATTTTCATTGATTTCTACAAACTCTTTAAAACTACTGAATCCACCTAAAATGGCACTCCAATCTTCATCGTTGGCAGATTATTCGGTAAATGTGTAGATTAGCGTCCTAAATTATTTTGTCGGAAACTTGTAATATTGACTTGCGAGTGCGACGCTGTGGTAGGCCTAACACATCACTACGGCAACGATGTGAAGATTTGCTTTGTTGAAAGGAAGATTCGCTTCGCCGTGCAATTCACGTGCGGATGACTACAAGTCCAAGCAAGTACCTTCTTGCCAGGAGAGCGAACCATTTTATACTCATATGCTACACAATATAGTTTGTTCATGTTTTGTAATTGTTTTTAAAGCAGACGTGAAATTTTTCATTCTTTCGCATATGATTCCCTGATCCGAAATAGAAAGTTTGGTAAATGTGTACTTTAGCGTCTAAATTATTTCGTCGGAAAAATGTAACTGTGTGGGAAAAGTGTGACATACAATATTTGAAGCATGCAAAATAATGCGAAAAGGTGCAAAAATATAGTATTTTTAGATAAAAAGGAAATAAGTTTTCCAAAGTATTTACCTGAGAGTGCGATGGTTTGGAAGAGTACGTGCGGTATAGGCATAGGACGAGAGAGCGGCAACGGCATCAAGGTGGAGTCCGGTGAATGGAAGCTTCATTGAGAAGGGCAAGTAACGGGCGGAAGAATTAAGAAGGAAGCGGTTTAGCAGTACGTAGTCATCGAAAAGTCTTGTAGGCATACGCAGAAAGAAAGAGGTTGAATTTGTGCAGCATTGTAAGTTTTTGTTTTTTTTAAGGGTAATTTTTGAGAAAGCGGAAGTACAAAATCGTCAGTCATTTCGGATTTCGTCAGGGCTTAAAATTTCATTATCCGCCACAATACAAGAAGCTGTCTCCCTGCCATAGTGCGATATATGAATTGAAGAAAATTGCTTATTTTGAAAAATATCCATGTCACGAGGAAAAAAATGTGAGCTACGATGTACTGAATAACAGCAGAACTGCAAATGAAGTGCTTGAAGAAATCACCTACCTGTGCACATCTTCCAAACCAAAACTAAAACTTTGGGTTCAACCGGAACCAAAACGTCTTCCTCAAAACTTCTGTCGTACATAAATTATTTTACATTCCTTAATTTCTTTCCATTCGGAGACACTGTGAAACCACTAATAACGACATTCTGCACATATCTTTCTCAAAAATGAATAAAACAGGTTTGAACTACTTCTGCGCACAATTACACGATACTCTTCCGAAAAATATACCCTACTGCTGTCGTATTCTTCCACGCATTTGCTACCAACTCGTACTTCGCTCCGTCGCACAGCACCTTCACGTGGTGGCCGTTAGCATCGCTTCAGCCTCCCGCACCACCTTCTACAAACCATCGTACTCGCAGGTTAATACTTCAGAAAAATTATTTCCTTTTTATTTAAAAATATAATTTTTCACCTTTCCCTATTATTTTGCATGCTTAAAAAAATGTGTGCATCGAACTTTTCACCCACAGTTAAATTTTTCCAACGAAATAGTTTAGGACGCTGAAGTACACATTTACCGAAAGTACTAATATGCTTTTCTATGTTGTACAGAAAACTGGGGAACTATAAATTTCGGTTTTGGTTTGAACAGATTTGCTGTGTCTCTGCACTTTTGGTTCTTCTGTTAATAGCTTGTTCGCACGCGAGTTTCTATCTTACTCATATGTATCTTTTGCAAATCGAAGAGTTTTTATCCGGTTTTTCCTGCCAACAGCGTACAGGATACAACAAAAGAAAGGGTGGCTGCTGTGGACCTATTTTCTGTAGCGTATCACTACAACATTTATTGCTCTTCTGCCAATAACGTAAGTCCTCTTTCTCTTGTACCCGTCATTTCCACACAGCAACAAACCTTCCTTTTAACGGACCAAAGCTTCACATCTTCACTGGAGCGATGCATTATTCCTATCGCAGCTTCTCTTCACAGTGTCAGACTCACAGGTCCATATTACAATAAAAATCTTTAAAACACGTTTAAAATATGAAATATCTGAAAAAATATGAAATACATTAAAATATGAAAAATATGAAGTTTTAACCCTTTGTCAATAAACACAAGAGGCTAGTTCCATCAGAGGCATGCATTCAGTCGCTGACTTTAAACATTTGGAGCAAAATTACATATGCTTCCAATTTATGGACCTAAAGCATAATATAATTAAAGAAGTGATATTCTTCTGTCCTTGGCACTGCGTAACAATAATACAACTTCCAGTAATTAGCAGTGAAAAGCAACATGACATGCGATGACTGTCGTTTTTCTTGTAGTAGAAAATTATATTCTGAACTTCATTTTTAGATTTAATTGCCCAGTCTGGCACCTAGGGCAACTAGATTATTTATTTACCTGCCCAGGTCAATGATTCACACGACTCAGGCATGGTATTTTTCAAACCCTGATATGTATAAGTAAAAATATATACAGTACATAATTTCATACATACATATTAATTAAAGCTTATATATTTCATTATTAGTACTTTAGCAAAAACTTCCCATTACAAAAAAATTACCTTTGCTTGTCTCTGTGGGCACTATTTCACTTTTACAGCATTGCAATCTTATGCGTATTGAAAATTTCTGTAGTACATACTAACTTTTTAATGAAAAATTTGTAATGTTTTAAGAACAATACGTTGCTACAATTTTTTTTTGTCCCCCTTGAATTTCATTATAACGAGTTTCGACGGTTATTCTTTTTTTACTGAATCTGGTAAATGCTGGCCAAGAAAATGACAGTGAAAATATATCATGAACAGTTTCTTTGCTTTGCAAATGTAGTAATTAAAGTTAAATGTAAAAAAGAATTGATTTCATTCTAAATTTCTGCGAGTGAAATCTTTCACCTGTGTCACTTTAAGCAGGGCTTGGAAAATATCTGAAATGTTACATGCGCAGCTGGGTATATACATAAATTATTTACCTACCCAGGTAGTAAAACCTGGATGCCCAGGAAAATTTATATTTTAAGATAAATCAAAAGCCACTTTTTTTTTAAGTTAAAAAATATGAAATTTTTTTTACACGTTTTGTAATTCCTATTTTAAAGGTCTATTCAAAATGTTCAATATGCAAAGCATGTATTTCATGTTTTAAGATGATAGTGCTGAAATTGGTACAAAATGATGTGATGAAATTGTTTTTTGAGAAATTTAAAGATTCTGCCGTGTTCTTTTCCTTTGTCACTAAACACCTGATTTGCACATCAATAAAAATTGTTTCAGTATCTTCAGGTATTGCCAAGATATTATAAATACAACTATTTAATAGTTTTCCAAAAAAAAAATTTGTGCTCCAAAATGGTTTCCTTGTGGCAACACAACAATGAAAGAACAGGTTTAGTCACTGAAGTCATTTCTAAAACATTCCAAACAGGAAAATTTAATATTTTAGAAATATTGATATGCATTAATGTTCTACAATGACTCAGTTAGAATCAGGGTCTAAACAAGTGTTTCTTCTTTTGGGTGGGGGGTCTGAGATTTGAAATTATGCCCTATCAAGTTCAAAAGCTCTCATTTCCATTCAAGTATTTTTTTTCTTTTCTTTCTGATACCTTAATTATGGGGAAGCAATGTGATCTTTCAAAAGCAGTACTTCCAGTTTTTGACATAATTTTACTAAACATGTGAAAAGTAGGTAAATATCCAAAAATTAGAGATAGGAAACAAGACAGTAAAAGTTCTGGGAACACTGACAACACAGTGCTCAGTAGAATGTAAAATGAACCAGCACACAAGGCAGTGAATGTGAAAACAAAAAAAGCATGATTCAACCCTATGTCAAATGTAATACTAGCCAAAACCTACATGAAAAACCAACTTTGACACCATTGTGGATTGAATACCCTTATAGACGCAATGTACTCGGATTCCAGTTCGTAGTTCTGTTTGTCATTGATATAACATATAAATACAAGAATATGCCTGTACATATCTTTACTACATAACTGCCCTTTGTATTCATTCATGCAAATACTACATAAGTACGTATGTGCAAATTAAAATGTCTAAAAGAAACTAAGTATTGTTCAACCAACTGTGCTTTAGAAATAATTCTCAAATTAAAACATGTCTAAAAGAAACGTAAGTATTGTTCAACCAACTGTGTGTACAGAGTTCGTAAAGCCTAATGTTAAACAAATCTGTGTGTAACTGATGTCATTATTTATCATATTGTAATAAACCTGATTTTAAGATATGAAAATATCATTACTCACATTTAGAACTGAATTGATTCAGTTATAATGTAAGTATCCAACAATTTCACACTCACACACTCTTCCACAAAAAACATGCATTTACTTGCACACTCTTCCACAAAAAATGCATTTATGTAAAAGTCGGTGACTACTTGCCGTGGGGCTTAACCGAATATGGCCAAACTTCATATTTACAGGGATTGCATTTCAAATTACAGCTTAAGTTAATACGGTCAACTTATTTTTTCGGGTATAGCCCTTCAAATTATGGCGTAGCTCAATACGATCAAACTTATTTTTTATGGGCAATGCCCTTCAAATTATGGCGTAGCTCAATGCGGTCAAACTTATTTTTTTTATGGGCAATGCCCTTCAAATTATGGCGTAGCTCAATACGGTCAAACTTATTTTTTTGTGGGCGTTGCTCTTCAGATTATGGGCTTAGTATTTAGGGTTCAGACCGTAATTTCATGGGCTTTCACAAAAATGGGCCAAGCCATAGTTTTATGGGCAACGGCCGGGCCCCCAGTTGCCGGCCATTGCCCGTAATCTAACTGTGAAATTTTTAACAGTGTACACCCAATGTGCTTCCGCCGCGATGCGACGCAGGGACTGACCATCCGTACGTAGCCCTATGGTGAAGCCTCATGTGATGGTAGTATTCATGATAAGGTCCGCAAGCATTTTCGCTTCTTACCCGTGCATTTGTCGAAAAAATGGCTAGACGATTTGTCCACACGCTCAGGTGACAACTAACTACGGCGAGCATTTCCCCTGTTTATATCCCTTAACTATCACAAGATTCGTTCGCAACTCTAATAATTTACATAACATATTTGTCGACATAAGCCGCCAATCTGCGTGACACTTACTCCTTGGTGCAGCATCTTCTAAGTCGGTTAGTATATTATGCCACGAATGTTTCCTAAATTAACTTGCTCCATCATTCCTTCCAACTGGAATCTTCTTATTGTTCTGCAAGAATCCCTGGGAGCAGTATATCTTTAGCGGTATTGGAAAGTGGCATACATTCAAGAACTGAGAACTCGTTTCTCATCTTTCTTATTTTAAGAATTAAATTGTTGGCTCAGTTAATTTAGTTAGAAGCTTTCCACAAGATGACGCAGTTGCCATTGCTGTGTAAATGTTATTAGTCAATCTTGTTCGGTCTTCAGAAAAATCAGTAGTTACAGTACAAAGAAACAGGAGATGATCCAATCTTCCCTGAAGACAAAAAAATTTCCACTCCAAGTTGAAAAATTATTAAAGATTGGCAGTGGATAAGCTATTGGGCAAATGAAAGTCGTTTTGCGTTCTTATGATTTTCAAGATACGAAGTAGTTGAAGATCAATCGTTAGCTAGCGTTAGCGCTCATACCCATATCAAGTTGGGAAATAATTCTATCTTTAAAGTTTTCTTGGATACTCCTTCATTTCATCCAATCAGAAAACAATACGGTTTATGTCTTGGTAATACCCATGTGTCCAGATTGCTGTATGCTGATGACACAGTCCTGTTGGCAGAGGGCAAAAGTGAGTTGCAGAACATGTTGTTTCGGATGTACGAAGTTTGTATGAAATTCAAACTGAGTATAAATAAGGGAAAAACCATAGTTATGGTTTGTGAGAGAGGAAATGGTAGTACTGAATGTAATATAAGTCTAAATAGCACCGCGATTGACCAGGTGAATGTGTTTGTATATTTGGGAAGCTTGTTTGACAGAAAGAACAGATTAGATGGCGAAATTAGTAGGCGAGTGAATTCTTCATTGAAAGTCATAGCTGCTTTATGAGGTTTTCACAGGAATGACGGGTTCTCAAAAGACTCCCGTGTGGCTGTGTATGAAAGTATAATTGTTCCTACTCTGATGTATGGCAGTGAAATCTGAGTTCTACAGAAGAGACATAGGAGTCGTTTGTGTGCCGGAGAAATGCGTTACTTACGGGGTGTTTGTAGGAAGACACGTTCCGATCATGTGAGAAATGAATATGTGTTGCAGTTTGTAATGTAAAGCAAAATATTGTTAAAGACTAATATTCTTAGGTTGTTTGGCCATGATGAAAGAATGAGTGATGAGATGCTTAGTAAGAAAACATTTTCCGCCCAAGTGGCAGGAAAGAAAGGCAGAGGAAGGCCAAGGAAGTCATGGGAGGATCAGATTCAGGAGTGCCTGAACGACAAAAACATTATGAGTATGAGTGTAGAAGGTATTGTGTGCGTCGTGTGATGGATGTCACTGAAGCTCGTGTTGTGTGACAAGATCGCTGTAAATGCAGAAATATGATAAGGCAACAGTAAGTAAATAATCAGGTAAAAATTTATCTGGTGGTTTGTATTATCTGTTAAATGTTTATTTGTCAGATGGTCTTTCTTTGAGGAGCTAACCTCTGAATATCAAAGAGCAGCTTAATGATATGTATGTATGTGCGCAGAAAAGAGCATGATGGAATTCTGATTGGCTGACAAACACTTTGCAAAAATAAAAGTTCAGCACATTGCATTAATCGAAAACAGAAGAGCGTAGGCAGGCTTCTTATTAATTTTATCATCGTATGGAAGTACAGTCCCCAAATCTGGGAATCTTAACTCAGTAGAAATAAAATCCCTTTTCTCACAGGAAATTGTACAAACATCTGTGTGGATGTGTATCACGAAACGGGAGACACGAAGATCGACTGCAAATAGCTGACTCTATAATGACTCAGACATTATCCAAAGGCTTCAAATTTCGCCCATGTAGGATATCTATGGATATCTTTGACACACAGACAGCAGAATTCGTGGATGAGACTTGTCGCCATGTTAATACCCAGGTCCACCATAAAAAAACCACATCCCTCAAATTTCATTATAGCCTGCCTTAAATCCCGAATGCATACATTGTACATATATAAACCCAACCAACTGCACACCCCTGCCACTTAATGCAAACTGACGGTTTCACATAAGAAAATACAGCCAGGTTGAGCAGTAAGATTCGGGTAGAACTAAAGTTGTATTTTTTCTCCCAAAAATTGAAAGCACTCGTGTGCATTGAAAGAAAATGAAGTAAAAAGTAGAGGCAAGCTCATAACCAACTTTGCTACAACGCAATGTGTTTCGTTTGTCAGTGATTCATTACTCTGAGTATATCCAAAAGTACTCTTTTTTTAAAAATCAACAGAGAGAATTATCCTGAGAACAGCCGCAAATTTAAAACGAACCTTCAATGCAAGTTTTGTCCTTTATATAATGTATCCAGTAGACCAATTTTTTTGTCATCATTAAACTGAAATTTTCTTCGATCATTAGCAAAAAATGGGAGCTTAATTTCATTGTGAATTTCTCTCATTCAACATATTGGAGGTCTGGTTAAATGAACATTAGTAGACGCGTGTGTTAAAAAAACCCTGTTGAAATTTCGCAATTTCACACGAATGTTTATAGATTTTCAAGAAATTCTGGTATTATCTGAATCTGATTGTGGCGACATCTGGTAACAACGTAGTCAAGGAAAAAGTTTTAGTAACCTCTTCGACGCAACAAAGGATTTATAAGGATTGAAAATTACTGCAGAAAATAAGAGTGTTAGCACTAAAAGAGTAAACAATGAGGTATCTTCTGTACCTTTAAATGGTGTAGGGAGCAATGGGAAATATTCAAGGAGTATTTCTGGTCGGTAGGAAATACCTCATACAGCACAGGAGTTTTACGTTATTGCCAAACCACAAACCAGCAAAACTCAATGAGGAAATAGGAACGAAAATGGAAAAATAGACATATTTAATTCTCACGGAATGAGTTACACAGAGCTTTCAACAGATCATAAGCCACTATGATAATATTCTCTGTCCATCATTGAAATTCAACACGACAGTCTCACGTTCACTTCATGTAGGATGAAATGTTCCGCGGAACTATGTACTTCTCGAAAACTCAACATCTGGTGATTGTAATAAAACTTAAGCTACCTACCTATGCTACTTTTCATCGTGTCAGCGCAAACTCATTCATCTATCTGCTGTTTCTTTCTAGCCAGTCAAAACTCCTCGTGTATGTGCCTTGACTGTTGTATTGTTTGGTGATTAGAATGTGAATAAATTTGTGGACTAACAATGGATCTTTCCGAGTGCAAACAGAGCAGTGTTCATAAGAAACTGTGAGTGCAAGATGTCCTAATGAAGGAGTCACATGCCGTCTCTGACGCATGTGCACTGCAAAAGAGAATGGCAAATAAAAAGAGACGCAATAATAATAGGAACGCGATCATGCGATTCGGGTGCCATCTATATTTAATAACTTTAATTTCAATGGGTCTTCTTTATCGAAACACCCTACTTCTTCTATTACACTGGTTTTATGTAAGAATACGTATGTAATCAATACCAAATTTGTGTACATTATGTCTTAACAAACAATAGCAACAACAATGAAAAACATTCTTCTCAAGCTGTCTTACAAAACTCCGTTAGGTATTTACAGCAAGTTATTTCGCAACGTTCAGTGGTGTAGTGCATTCGGATTTTGCAGCAAATAGCATACATAACGTCATTCCCACAGGTATCTTATTAAACCGAATTTATAACCAAACAGCGACCGAAAGAAGTGGCGAATGATATTATGTTCACCTGCACAGAAATTTCGTCAAAAGGGAACCGTCAAAACTAAATTTCATCATCGCTGTGTCAATATAATAATTCTGTCTGTATTTAACACACAAAAAAATAAAACGATATTATATGTGACGTGAGAATAACGGAAAGAACCTTATGTATATCGTTTCATATCATCAGAAATGAATTCCAAAGAGCAGTACTTGTCCAAATACCTGTTGGATTTGTTCATTTTTTTAACATTTGCTGCTTCCCTGTATTATCCGTGTTTTGAAATAAATTGTTCGGCCAAACCAGAACTTCCTTCAGTATATTGTTCGAAAAAAATACTTATATAAAAATAGTTTTCCTGGTTTTCGTATCACAATCAAAGTTTCGGAAACTTATTCTAGAACCGCTTAATTGCGATTTCATAATGAAATCGCAGAGCACACAGATAATAGTTTTTTAGTGGCTCATCATCCTAGAGTGGACGCGCCTTTGCTAGGAGAGGGGGGGGTAAGGACACCACCGTACGCAATTTGATGGAGCTATACATAAGCAGTCAGCTATTTCTAATTTAGAGACACTGCTTGAAAGCAACGAAACTGGCAAAAAATGATTAACATATTATTATTCAGCATTTTATGCCTCTAAAGTAAATCTTATTTTTCTTTACAAAGCTGCAACTTATTAGCGTTCCAAACTTCGCACGAAATGTACGAAACTACTTTATGCGCTGATATCGGAAAGCTACCCCAAAGTTTTTGTTCCACAAACACTGTACCTTACGAAGATTCGGTTAGCCTTCCGATTATGAGCGCATAAAGTAGTTCCGTACATTTCGTGCGAATTATTGCTTTTCTTAAAAGGCTGAAATGTAGGAATTTTGTAAAGAAAAAGAAGATTTGTTTTATTAAAAAAAGAAATGAAATGTTGATTAATAAGTTGCTAGTTTCTTTGCCTAGTTAACCTAAGTACTTCTTTCGCAGATGATAGCCGTACACCTTTTGGGATTTTTTTGAAAATTGGAATACGCTAATAACTACGAAATTTGTAACGCAGATTAACGTTTCTTTTATAGAAGTGAAATGTGGTGTAGTTTATAATATAATTGTTTAAAGGATAACAAAGTTTCTTTTGTCACATTGAGTTACCTAATTGATGCGCTGATAATCAGAGAGCTAATCGAAAATTCTTAATGTTCTTTCCCATCTTTTAATCACCGTCCCTAAGTCAGGAACGAGCGATTGCTTATAGCCTAGAGAATTGCTCATTGTGATCGTAGAACCCATAAGTAAGGCAAAAGTAGACTTTGCTTAGTTTGGAATATATGTACTAAAATAATGTGTTTAATTAGGCATTGTCTGACGAAAGTGTTAAAAAAAATAGACAGGTAAAATCACAGTTTGCAATATTTTGTCCATAAAATAAAATTTTCTGGTGAAATTATATACCTTTTTATTTATATGAACTAGATTTCCATTCAATTATGTCATGATGCGTTAATGTTAAGAGCATTGCCATATGCTTAGTTGCTGACACTGTTGGCCAAATGATAGCATGCGTTTCTCTGTTATTTCAACAATGACCTGCTTGCGCCAGTGTGAAACTACGCCAGAGGGCGCTACAGAGACAGGGTCGAAGATCTTTGTGATACTCATTATAATCGTGTACAAGTCTAACATTGTTTGCGTATGTGTTAGGTTATCTCTTTGCGGGAATGTACTTCATTTCCTTACTTTCAGGGATTATACATCAACTAGCGCATATCCAGGCTGCCACCACAAAAATTTTCGTGGCTGCGCTGAATGACTAAATTAAAGTGAAGGACATGGTCGCTTATTAAACAGAGAAGACACCTAAATAATTTTCTACTGACTTTGACAAAAAAAAAATAACCTCGAATTTTAAAGGTATAGTTTCACTTCGAGTTCTTCCCTTCCTTTCTGTTTTGTCGCTATCAGGTTTTTTTTAGTTTTCTTCGTTAAAAGCAAAATGTCAGACAGCTGTTAAGTGACTACATTCGACTACAATTCTGATGAGAGATTAATATGACTTTTTTGGGAGGGTCTGTTGCAAACGCGGTTATTAAGGTAGCAAGTGTTAATCGTCACGTGTTCTCACCAGCATACCCACCTAAGCGTACTAATTTCATTACGGAACCAAGAGGCATGCAAGGGAAAATTTTCTTTCTCTTAGAAAGTAAGTATTTGAAGTACATGCAGACAGGTATAAATATACCTACAACAGTAAAGTTTAATTACACGCTGAATAGAAGTATGGGTGCTCAGTCATTCTCAATATCTTTCTTTTCCTGATCTAAAATCGAATGGGTGTGCACTTTATACTTGCAAAAATTATATATAATTTAAATTAATTTCGTCATATTGGTTACCATCTGTCTTAAGCATCCCAAATATATAAGTAACGCTCGTTTGTGTTTAGACGTGGCAGTTCGCAACGAATCGAGCAGTAAGCCTTTAAAGGGGCGCAGCGGAACTTATCCAGGTAGCTCATCTTTGCAATTTAGTGTAGGCCCAACACTGAGCCACCATCTTTTAGGAATAGGAGACGATGGCTCAGTGTTGGGCCTACAATAAACTGCAAGGCTGTGCTACCTGGATAGCAATAAGGTCTTGTTACCTGAAACCACACTACAAAGAAACTAAATTGCTTAAGGTTTTATATAAACATGATCCTGATGCTCCATGTGAAGAAATTGTTTTAAAAAAACAGAAATCCTCTTATTGAAATACAGTGTCAAGACCTTGGTTACTACATACATCCGCCACTGAATTACGTAGAAACCTGAATTCATGCAGATGCATTTAAACTTCGCTTACGCGACGAATATGCAAAATACGTAGTCACGTGAGTCACCACTTGATCTAAATAACTATTTAAGATTGCTGCTTGTCACTAGTGTTGATCACAATGGTAAAAACGATGGATCTTTCGGAGTTCGATAAAGGATTTATTGGGGCTGCCCGTCTGGCGGAAGTGCCGATTTTGAAACCAGCAGAGCTTGATTGATTTCTGAAAAAGTGAGATATCCCGAGTCTTTAATCAGTGGCTAAATAACCCACATTGCTTATCTATGCGGCGTAACAGCGGCGTGTCCCTGTGTGCAGCAGCAGAACGAAGCATTCGATCAATGCTGTTTCCGACCCATATCTCAGCAAACTATGCGAAGGGATTCGGTATTGGCAGTCGCATGCTTACACGAAAACCACTGATTTAAGCAAAGAACTGGGAGGTTCTGTCTACAGTGTTGTTAGAGACACCGTGGCTGAACACTGGAAGACTGGGAAAACATCTTGTGATCAAACTAGTCGCGGTACACCTTGTTTTGCACCGACAACGTGCAGAGCGTTTGGCGGGAACTTCATGAAGCAATGCAATCAGCCTGCCTTGTGAACACATATTAAAATTCTGGAGGCCGTGTCATGGTGTGGAGCAAGTTCTGTGTCTACGGAACGAGTCCTCTGATGATGCTGGAAGGTCAGGTGGCCTCCAAGGATTCTCTGAACATTGTTGCCGATCAAGTCCGTCCTACAGTGTTGACTTTCTATTAAGCTGGTGACGGCCGTTTCATGAATGACAATGCTACTTACTGTCCATCGAAAAAGATGTGTTCAGCAGTGGTTCAGCGCGCATGCAGTGACTTCCTTATCTTCCATGGCCACGGCAATAACATCCATATCATGGAGTGACTTCCTTATCTTCCATGGTCACGCATCTGTTTTTCTAACATATCCAATACACCCTATTGAGAATGTATTGGACATGTTAGAAAAACAGATCCATGAGCAAAGTGCTCTTCCGTCAAACCTGAGCCAATTAAAGGACTTCCTGGTCATTGCCTGGCATTTCTAAAGACGTTGATGGACTCCCACACCTTTTGAAGTCTATTCCAAACCGAATACGTGCTGTAACTCTAGCAAAAGGAGGTCCAACTCGGTACTGAACAGAAGTTTCGAACTCAGTGTCCGATATGCGTATATCCGGAATGTTGAGATGATTTGTAATACGAACGGATACTCATATCTTTCGGTTTCCGCACCTTCTTCTTGTTCGTGACAAGTGAAATACACTGCTGGCCACCCAAAATGCAACACCAAGAAGGACACGAGATAGCAAAGCTAGATTTACTGGACACATAACAACAGATACAAAGATGAAACGATTGAGCTTACAGGCCCGTGCGACTTGCGGAACACGCAGACACCAATAGTTCGTGTGGCCCCCATGGGTGGCAATAACGGCCGCTACACGCCGCGGCATCGAACGAAAGAGGCTTTGGATGTGGGCTTGGGGTATGTCGGTCTAGGCTACTTCCACACGTTGCCACAGTTCATCCGACGTAGCCGCGGGTGGTGACTTCCGGGACACTCGGTTGCCAATCAGCGACCAGACATGTTCGATGAGCGACATATCGGCAGAACAGGCGGGCCACGACAGCAGTAACACCTGGTGGGCCGTGAAGAATTGCTGCACGATGCATGCCACTTGCGGGCGCGCATTGTGCTGTTGAAACGTGGACGATGGAAGGTTCTGCAGGTAAGGGAGGACTACAGGCTCAAAAACGACGGAGATGTTGCGGTGGCTGTTGAGTGTACCGGCGATGCATACCAGATGGGTGCGGGTGTCATTTACAATTGCGCCCCAAACCATAATTCCAGGCTACGGACCGGTATGGCGATGCATAATGCACGCGTCATACAGTCTCTCGCCGCGTTGCCGCCACACGCGGATCCGACCATCGTGGTGTTGCAGGCAGAAGTGGGATTGCTGCAGGCAGAAGTGGGATTCGTGCAGCGTTCAACGGCCCTCTGCCGCCGCACTCGTCGGTGGTGTAACGTCAATGGTAATCGGAGCAATGGGCGTCGTGCGACCAGTCCCCGCTCCTGCAGACGACGTCGAACGGTACGTGCTGACACAGGTTGTTACGCAACACACCCTAATTCCTGCGCTAACGTTCGTGATGTGGCGGTGCGAGCCGTCAGTGCCCGCCGCACTACATGCCAGTCCTCCCGTTTAGTGGGTGCCGCGGCTGCGGCAATCGCTAACGTCGGTCCGTCCGTCACTCCTGCAACCACCGAACCCATACTCGCCTCACTGTGGCTGGATGTCGTCCCACACGGGCGCCGATGTCTCGGTACCATAAACCGCTGTCGCGAAAAGCCACTGTTCGTCCTCTGTCGAACTCCGAAACGTGCTGGAATGACTGCCGTATTCTGCGACGAGGCATCAGGTAGCTTCCCACGCACAGGTCCAGCAGCACAACACACTTCCACTACTTACACCCCACCTTCTGTGCACACTTCTTAGAGTGCTTCTCGGTGGCGTACCGGGCGCACATGATTTGCGTATGCCCTGCAATGCTAATCGTTTGCATTTCCTCTCGCAGGCGACGCATGCCGCGAATTTCAGGCCAATCGGATGCTTCCTTCTTGGTGTTGCATTTTGGGTGGCCAGCAGTGTATATTTCCTCTTTAAAACAAATGTAGCTTCGGACAACAGAAAGGAAAGATACAACGGTAAAAATGTAACAGAATGTGACATGAACCCGGGTAAAGATATATTAATTCAACAATCGCCTTTCAAGACGACAAGGACAGTACAAAGCTTTGGAAAGCGACTTTAAGTTGGTACACTCCTTGAAAATGAGTGAAGTTCCCTTAAGGAAAAGGAAAGCTATCGTTACGTTGAAAAAATAAATGTTTGAATTATATGAAACTGACTTTTATGAAAAATACCTCGAAATATTGTAAAATGAAAGAGAGAACCGTGGGATTACACATTCCGCACGAAACAGACAGCTTCAAGCACAAGCTCGCGCGTGGCAAATTAGTTCGGTCGGTAGAGAGCTCACCTTCCGCACCGTCAGCCCTGGTTCGTATACACCCAGATCCAAACAGCCGTTTTTCCGGTCAGTTGAGAAAATTTCCCCAGCGCATTGCTATAATTCACAAGTTTCGAAAATGGAGAAAAAAAACGTTGTAGCTTTGGAAAACTGCGGTTATCCTTGATTTTTTTTATGGCTACAACTGGGAAATTGGCGGACAAGATTCAGCAAGCCATCAGTTACGTCACGTGGTTGCCAGCCACCACTACCGGCAAACTAGCGGACCACATTAGGCTAGCCATCATTTCTGGCACGTGCTTACAGGGCCGCTGAAGGGCCACTTGTGGCAGCTACTGCATGTGATGGATAACTGATGGCCCTGTTGTTGCATATGACAACTGATGGGGTGCCAACTGTTGGCCAGCTGCTGGCCTGAACTACTGGCCCTTCTGTTGGCCGCCCGGACATTTTATTGACGGTCCGGCAGCGGCAACATAGTGCTGGGCCAGCAAGACTGCGTTGAACCTGTGAAAACGTAAACAACTCGTAATACGACTGTTGTTGCTATTGAAACAGCTGTCGAGTTGATATTTTTTATGGTGATTTTACAAAGTTTATTAAAACTATTATTTTTTTAAATTGCATAATTATACTACTGATCCGAAATTTCTTGGCGTAGAATAGAAATAAAAGCTCCCGCTTTTTTTAGGAAGGCAGATTTATTCTGTTTTTTTATTATTCTTATTCTATTATTTTTGTTATTAATAGATTTATTCTATTATTTCTATTTTACGCCAAGAAATTTTGGATCACTAGTATAATTATACTATTTAAATACAGTTGGTGTATACACTGGTGTGCAAAAATTAAGGACGAAGAGGAGAAATTAGCATAACACCGGAACGAGCAGGCAGAACGGACCGAAAGACCACTCAGGAGATAGACTAGGGTCCGGTACGGTAGGGCATGCGCATATATGCAGCATGACGCAGGGGGTCGGAAGGGTATAAGGCACACGGTCGGTGTACGCTCAGCAATTCGGTGAAAGCTATTGCAAGGTGTACATTGGTTTGAACAACGTCGAGTTGCTGCCACCCTGAGACATGGCCAACAGGCAATCCAGTAGACGACATCTGAATAACTTTACCCGAGGTCGCGTCATTGGGAAGTTGGAAGAAGGTCGAAGTGTGACTAGTGTGGCCGAGGAGTTCAGAATCGCTCACAGCATTGTTTCACGAGCTTGGAGAGCATTTCAAGCGACAGGAACAGCTGTCCGAGAGTTTAGCAGTGGTCGTCCACGAGCAACCACGGCGGCGGACGACCGGTATATTGTCCTACAGGTGAGAAGAGACAGACGGCAGACAGCGGGAGAAATCGCAAGGCACATGCAACAGACAACTGGACGTCCCTTATCGCGTTTCACCGTGGCCAGGATGCTGCACAAAGGTGGTCTATTTGCACGACGTCCAGTACGGTGTGTGCCATTAACGCCTGCTCATCGGAGACGGCGGTTTCTGTGGTGCCAGGAACACAAGAACTGGACACATCAGCAATGGGGTCAAGTTCTCTTTACGGATGAGAGCCGTTTTAGTCTGACGAGCGATTCTGGAGGTATTCACATCTGGAGAGAGTAGGGAACACGCACACGCAATCACACCAACATCATCGAAAGGGACCGGTTTGGATGTGGCGGAGTCCTCGTTTGGGGCGGTATCATGCTTGGTAGCCGTACTGATCTCCACATGTTCCAATGAGGTTCAGTCACTGGTGTCCACTACTGTACCGAGGTTCTTCTGCCTCACGTGTGTCTGTTTAGAGGTGCTGTGGGTCCTGAGTTCCTCTTCATGGACGACAACACTACACCTCATCGTACAGTGGCTGTCGCAGAGCTGTTGGAGAGTGAAGATATTCAACGCATGGATTGGCCCTCAAGGTCCCCGGACCTAAATCCGATCGAACACGTGTGGGACCTTCTCGGGAGACGCTTGGCAGCACGTCACCAGCCGCCAGCAACGATTCCGCAGCTGCGATTGGCGCTACAAGAGGAATGGGCCGCGATGCCTGAACAGCTCCTTGACAACCTCGTCCTCAGCATGGACAGACGTTGTAAATCCTGCAACGCAGTCAGGGGTGATCATATCCCCTACTAAAGACTGGATTTTTCTTGGCAGCCGCCTGTCACATGGACGTTTCTGTCCAGTTGTACTCGAAGCTACCTTTTCAATAAAGTGCCTTTGTATCCTTTGGATCCCTTGTTTGGACGGTTTTGCTCACTTGTCCCATATTCTTACATCTTCGGGATCGTATGGTATGATTTGCGTCGATGTGGAACACTTCTGCACGACGTTACATTCGAAAAATCGTTTCGTCCTTAATTTTTGCACGCCAGTGTAGTTTCTTGTTATTTAAAACTATAATGTTCAACGTAGTAAATACGTAACAGTAATATGATGATGCCACAAATATATTTCAAATACGTAACAGTAACATGAAGTTGGTGTGTTGAAGTTACAAATACCTTTCACTGTAACATATCGGTCATATTTCAAAGTTATGTAACGTTTGAGGATATTTTGACGTAACCGTAAGGTTTCTGAAACATCACTCTTACATTGCGCAACGTATCTGAAAAGTCTCAATGTTTCAGTGCTACGTACTTGTAACATATACGAAATATTCTGTGCTGTGTGGGAATTCTTACACGTGTGCTGAAAAGACATTCGAACAGGAAATGGTGATGCCGACGTATCGTTAATTTCGGGATTTAGGTATATTGATATGTTTTTAAGGTACCAGGACTGCCTGTGGTTTACTAATAAGGTACTGGAGCAAAAGTTGGTGGTAAAAGCCACATAATAATCCTATCCTCCCACCTCGAAAAGAGCGTAAAATAACTGGTAGCATGTTAAACTGTTCTTATGAGCTCATGTGGCGCCATCTATCTATGGCGTCTGACCTACAAGCTTTTTTTTTTTTTAATTGCTGAAGCATAATTTATTAATTTTTCTTCATCGTTTTCCTAAATTCTTCTCTGAGGTAGTGATTCACTTCCATTGGAGAAATTATGTGTCTGATTATATGCGTGACTGCTGAGCCGCGTGTTGACTCTAGCGTAGACTCCTGTAGCTTAGTTTTGAGGAAACTGTAAATTCAAAGAGCGTTTCATGCTATTTGTCTGTAAGAAAAGGAATAAGAACTAAACTGCCGCCCCGGTGGCGCAGTGGTCTAAGGCGCTGGCCTCTGATCATTCGACCGTAAGGGGTCCGGGTTCGAATCCCGGTGAGGCGTGGATGTTGTGTTTGTCTTACGGCACTGGCTCTCTCCCTTCCCTGGAACCAGTGACCCTAAATTAGGGACGGGCGACTGCTTATAGCCCATTGAGTTGCTCACGGTGGTCGTTAAACTCCCAATCAAAAGAACTAAACTATCTTTCCTGCGCACAAATGGCTATTCCCCAAGCGTACTTGTCGGGTTGTTGTTTTATAAAAGAAGGGTTTTATTTTCTTGTTTCACTCTTGATCACTTATTAATTCGTTAATTACTTAGATCGGAAATGGTTATTCCTCGTGAAAGTAACACCTTGAAGATCTGTTTACCTGTCCGAATTCATAATTGCGATCACTCTCAAATTTCAGGTGCTTCCTGCAGAGCCACTATAGGATTTATATTCTTGAATCATTAACTTCAATGTTAACGCACAGTAGTTTAATTGTATTATTAGGAGTCCTAAAATAGACATGGCTAAACAGTAAAAAATGTGGGTTATGCTTCTGTCGATGACCCGCTCAGCGCGATGGAGGAGGGATAAGTGATGTGTTGCCATGCGTTTGCCGATGCGAATAATGACAACACATGAGCTGTGCATCAATCTTTTAACATCACTATTTCGGCTAGCCCTTAAAAGGATCTTGAGGAATGTTAATTGCGTCCCTACCTTGAAACATGTATTCCAAATGAAAAGTTTTATTTCCTCGTGAATCAGAGCTTTCCAATATAGCAGAATACACTGATCAACCATTGAACTATAACCACCCCTAGCCTAGAGAACTGAGCGCGCTTGGAGAACGGACGGTGCCGCATGTGAAGTTCACAGAGCAGTATATATAAAACACGAGGAAGGACCGGCTTTCGGTTAGTAGAGTATTCAGAGCCAGAATGGGTAAAGCTGCCGATTTATCAGAGTTTCGTAAAACACAAATAGTGATGGCACGGCGCCTTGGAACTACGATCTCGGAAACGGCGGGGCTTGTGGGTTCTTCATATGCCGCTGTAGTGAGTACGTATCAAAAGTAGTGCACAGATTGTCAAACGACGAACCTTCATCCAGCCGTGCATCGCCCACAGCTCATTGATGCCAGACCGTCACGCATTGTTCACAGCGACCGCAGGGAGACAGTGCGACAAATCACCAGCAGCTACAAGACTGGTGATCAAGGCAATGTGTCACAGCACACAGTTCATTACAGACGTCTGCGCATCCGAAGACCCAGCCGGGTCTCCATGCTCACTGCGCGTCATCGCCCAAAACGCGAGAAATGGGCCCAAGATCATCAACATTGGACCGTGGATGATTGGAAGAAAGTGGCCTGGTCTGACGAATCAAGATTCCTGGTGCAGCGCGTAGATGACCGAGCGCGGACACGCCGATTGCCAACGGAGGGCCTGGCACCTGGATTCATTGTTGGGCGGAAACAGGCAGGTGGCGGCGGTGTTATGCTGTGGGCGAAGTTTTCTTGGGACACTTTAGGCTCCATTATCCCAATAGCACAATCCCTGAGAGCTATCAGGTAAAATCGTTGCGCACCCTGTTCACCCATTCATGGCAACTGTGTTCCTTGCTGGTGATGGCTATTACAAACAAGATAATGCGCCATGCCACACTGCCAGAATCGCCAAGAAGTTTTTCGGGGAACATGCTTGTTACTTCTTGTTAATACCCTGGCCTCCAAATTCACCTGACATGAACCCACTCGAACATTTGTGGTTTGACTTGGAAAACCGGTTTCGCACTAAATCCTCACCACACCGAAATTTACGGGAACTGGAGGACCTGCTGTTGACATTATGGTACCAGATACCTCGCCAAAGGGCCGCTGTCTTGCGGGCTGTAGTGGGTCCTACAGCTTATTAGGTAGGTGTTCATAATGTAATGGCTTATCGGTATAAATCGAGTACATTTACAACCTGCCAGGGAAGATCTGCCCGATGATGCGTATCAAAATCTTAAAGTAGTGTTCGGAGGAAAGAAAGTTTTCCGTCGGAATAAATATTCCAGATTGTAGTTGCCAAATGAAATTTTAAATTCCCCTTTGTTAGCTTACATTTGAGTGGACGGCAACTACTGTCCAGATCATTATGATATTAAAAGGGATATGAAGAGTAAGGAACCATGTCCCACCAATGTGTACGGGAACACATATCTGAAAAATGTTTGAAATTTGCTTCTTTCGACACCTTATTGTCCAAACCAATACGACAAATCTATTCGAAGTGTTATTTGGAGGCCATTGGAACATCTTCTGACGTCGGAAGCAATCCCTGCTACTCAGATCCCGAAATGCGTATGGTATCACCTCTACCAATTTCATTAAAAATCCTCTTCCTATTCCATATCTTACTGCAAAAGAACACCTGCAAGATGAGTAAGAAAAGGCGTCGAAACAACTTACGGGCTCCAACTAGAAAATACACACACGGCAAACACACCGGAGCTGACACGTTACAATGAGCGTTGGCGTACGTGATGCCATATATCGGCCGATCTGTAACCACTATATCGCAGAGAGTGGCCCAGGAATGGAAGTACAGCCAACTAAGTTCTTGTAGTAAGTAAAACATTTAAAATCACGCTGTTCTTTTTACGCCTGTTTTTTTGGTCGTGATGCCAATTTAACGAAGCCTGAGTTAACTGACTTGATAGAACAAAATAGAACCCATCAAAGTTCTGAGTAACATTTAAGAAATGTGACGTATTTATACATTTCTCAGGAAGAAAATGATTTCAACCTGCGAGTGAAGTTCGATCAAGTAAAAATAAACGTAATGGGAAGTCCCCAAAAATAGGAACATGCCACGTTGTTACGTAGAGGAAACCGTATTCCGATTTTTCTGACCACGATCAGAATGCCAGATGTTCAACCTCATTACAGGAGACTGCACTATGTCGTTGTTACAACAGTTCACGTGGAATCGGTGATACTAACCCTTTCTTTTTCAAAATAATGTAATATTAATGGTAAATCCCTGGTCTTTTTTCCATAGTTTCTATCTGTTTATTAGTAATGTATTAAAAGCGACCTTCTCAAAATGGGAAGGTTCGACACAAAACTTCTGGAGAACTGTTATGTGGCATCGTTCAACGTCGTTATAAACTGCAAACGTTGAACAGGGAAAGCGAGAAAAAAATAGTACATATCGAATGACTATCGGGCCACTTGACCAACTCAAAGCGCGCTCCCGGAGGCGCTGTAATGAACAAATGTGATTCAAATTTAGTACATACGCATTACCGTAACCGTCTTGAATACTGGAGGCCTAAGCCTACGCGACTTTCCCGTTTGTGACGTCCGCAACCCCGTCATAACAAACCGAACCCGCTATGACTGAAACCGGGAAACTGTTTGTTTTGCTCGGCGTGTGTCTTATACCGTGAGTACTGAAGACTTGAGTGCGATATGAGGATTCGAAGACCAGTTAGTAGTTTTATTAATTTACATTGCATATTTCTTATGAATTGATGAACTAGGCTATTTTTTTTTTTTTGCACACGCAATAGCTCCCGCGAGATTAAGTAGGTTTAAGAAACGTATAATGAATTAGCTTTATTTTGCTTTCCGCTAAGTTAATTATAATGAATAAGCTCTTTCTACCAGCTAGCTAATGAAAATAATGAAGCTTTCCTACTGAGCTAAGTATAATGCTTCTGCTACTGAATGATATGCTTGTACTAAGCTTCAAATAGTGAATTCAAATGGTTGTTGTTACTAGTTAATTAAGAACATGAATAAAGTCTCCTGCTAGTAGTGTAGTAATAGAATTGAACAAACTTATAACTAGTAGTAATGTTGCAGCAGTAATTAGAATGAATAAAGTCTTAACGCTGGTTGTTAATGGTAATAAACTAATGATATAAACCTAACAGCCAGACAGAGGTCTGACAAAAACTATGCATTGAGAAAGACGTACTTACTACAAGCTTTTTTATTATGCAACTCTTGGTCATCCAAAGCACACACACACAACTTGTTTCACAATAATGAAGAATCAAACTAATGGCATAGAACAAAACTCTCTCCTCTAGTATAACAACAAACGATCTCCCTATAACAACAAAAGCTCTCCTTAAAACAACAAAATCTCTCTCTTCAATAACAAACGCTCTCCCTCGCTATCGATGAACGCGCCTATATATACTGGCTACCACCACGTCATGACTTACACTTATTGCCAGATCTCATTCATCGGGTGAAATAATATTTCGTTCAGTAAGAAGATAATTTACATAGTAAAATAAAATAACCAGAGATAGTAAAATCAAAAGGAAAGTGAATATAGAGTATACGTTACAAACGTTTCATGCATCTTTAGGCTTAAGCAACGTTTCATTAATTGTTAGGTTTAGCAACATTTCATTAATCACTATGCAATGTTTTTTTCTTTTTTTTGTCCAATGCGATTTCCTTACATTCTACAAAATATTTAGAAATGTACTTTTCCGACGCCATGCTGAAATAAAAGATATATGTGTCAGTCGCACATTGAGCTGCTGAAGAAATATGGAATTGCAACATCAATAACGAGAATTTTAATGTGATTCATGGAATGTTCCTCATTAACTTATCAGATAATTTTTTTTAAGTTTTGCATTTTTTTTCTCCTTAACTTATTTAGATGAAACAGAACATAACTTGTTTAAAACCTACGGTAATACCGGTGAATTTGTGCAAAACAACAACCCACTGATGCAAAAAGAATATGTTAAAGCTCTTTTATACCTGAATTGGTTTGTAGATATGAAATAATCACTGAATTCATCGCTTCCATGGCTCGTAATGTGTTTGCGTTTAGATTTTTACCAAATGTTTTGCATTTCCCGAAATTTATTACTTTTTCCCAGCGATATTGCAAAGTTACGAAAAATTTGAATTTTGATATCGCCTCACTGTAAGATTGCTGCTAGCCTAAGATGGCAGGACTATGGCCTGCTAGTACTTGAGACGGTTTTGGTATTACCCGCCACGGAAACGAGATATAGAAAATGGAAAATGTGTCGCACGGTTACACAGTTGAATGTGCCATATCTCGGAAATTTTGAATGGATGCACCCTCATTTAGTTCTGTCGGAATTACAAGAATTGAGAGAAACTGCGTATTCTCAAATCTCAAAGATTCTAATCATTCTAGACTATCGCATGAATAGATTCAAATTTAATTCCATTCCGAAAATTATTAAAAAAAGAATCAGCAGTACTGTAGGTACTGATGATTTCTAATTCTGAAATAAGCCAAGTGTTTGTTTGTCCACTGACGTCATCATTGTGTAGATTGCGCAATCTACTAACATTATTGATGTTTTATATACTTATGGTTAAGTTTTGGCATATAAAGACTATAATTTATTTTTATCAATGTGCACGATGCGGAGCTAAAGGTGACGCCCAGTGAGACTTCTTCACTATTATGGGAATACGAAACAGACCATTTTTCGTCGTCTCACCAACATGGTCGCAAGGCAGAGACTGTGATTGGCTGTGACGTCATGATCGTGACGTTTTAATGGCTTCATTTTAATTACACGAGGCGAACTGCTGGCCCTTATTCCATCTATTCTAAATTTCTTGAAGAAAATTTAGGCGTAGAGTTATATCATGTATCCTTCTATATTTCTTTTTTTTACTGTTCGATTCGAAACTTTCTTTTCTGTGATACCTTACTTCTGCTATGGAAACATTTGTGCGCCATTTGTCAAATTTCGTATCATAGTTTTTAGCCGCTGGTGGAAATAAATAGCTGTTTTCTTTTTTTTTTTTGGATTTATTAGCGACTGTAAAAGTCCGGTTGATGTATTTTCCCATTGACGCTCAATAATTTTAACAAATTTTACTGGTGTCGGAAAAGATTCAAATGATGTACAACTGAAAATTCGGTGTCATCTTACTGGTTCAATTATTTGTTTTACGTTACCGGGTTTAAGGACCCCCATGAGAAACTGTAAGGGCTATGAAACGGCGGCCAACTCTAGATTTGGGTCAATGTTTCCAAGGAGGTCAGAGCCGTTCAGACCTCATCAATACGTCATACGGTACTCGGACGACTAACCCGATGCAGCGTCATCTTAACATCAACCGAACGTTCTTTACCACTTACCGGCTCCAGGCAAACATTTTGCAACATATTTTTGCTCTCTTTGTCGTACTTACCGTTGCGTCCTGTCCAAGTATTATGTTATCTCATTTTTTCTTCATTTATGACATCTTGAACTTTTAAGTATTTTTACATTAATGTACTTGTTTTTACATTTATATGGATCGCAAGCTTCCCACATCTACTATAGGGTGTAATACTGCCTTTGTATCTTTCTCTTTCTTTGATATACAGTATATGTTTTACGAGTAATTTTAAACGCCTAGCCCCTTCTTTTCCTCGTATTATCCTCTCAAGATAATTCATACCGATTGAAAATCACAACATTTTGGGAGCACGTATGATAAGAAGTGGATGACGGAATTTTTCTTGTTTCCTATACCGGTTGAACTCAGGACGGTTTATTTTCACTGCGATTCCTACATCCGAGTGATTTTTGTAAAACAAACTTAATGCGCGTCATACCTGCTAAAGTAGTGGTCCTCAGTGCTTCCTATAGTACAACATCATTCATGGTAAATGATGTTGTACTATAAGAAGCAGTTCGAAAGTGTTTTGTCGAGCATCTCACTCGCAGTGAGGTTAATCCAAGATTCTTTATCGACGATTTCTTGGGGTCATTTACGTAGCAAATGAGGTTAAATCAAAGCGTCACATTTACTTGTTAAAATCTTCACTTTTTCTCATTCTGGTCACCTTTTCAAATATAGCTTGGTTTTCAACCTATAATAAGTTTTATATTTTCATTGGGATTACATTTCGGTTTATTTTCAAGAACTCTTTAGCTTAGTCGGTCACAGACAACACTAGATGTCGCCGTGTAAGTTGCCTTGCGTCGAAACCGTAGCATTAGTCTCTCGTTTTTACCCTTTTAAATAGCTGCTAAAAAGGCATTTTTCGTTTTGAAAGAGCATAAAATATTTTTTCTGAAGAAACTATAATATTTTCTTGCTTTCGACAGCAACATGATAAATACTTGGGTAGATAATGGAGTCGTGATGGTAACATGGTGATCATCCGCTCCATCGCTGTCAATGATTCTTTTCTTTGTTTTTCTTTAGTTGGAGGTTTAATGACCACCGTGAGCAACGCAATGGACCATAAGCATGATATATAGGGCCACTGGTTCAAGGGAAGGAAGACAGCCAGTGCCGTAAGACAAACACAAGATCCATGCCTGAAGGCATTAGAGCCCGGACGCTTCTCGGACAAATGGTCATCAGCTAGCCCTTAGACCACTGCGCCACCTCAGTTTTTCCTTCTGGAGGTGTTAATCCTTTGTTATTCTTTTTTTGGGGCTTTAATGACCACCGTGAGCAACTCGATGGGCTACAAGCAATAAGTTTGCAATTTGGGGCCGCCGCCCCGGTGGAGCTGTGGTCTAGGCGATGGCTTGTGATCATTCGTCCGAGATGGGTCCGGTTTAAAATCCCGGTGAGGCACGTATGTTGTGTTTGTCTTACGACGCTGACTCTTCCCCTTCTCTGGAACCAATGACCTTAAACTAGGAACGGCCGACTCCTTATAGTCTATTAAGTTGCTCACGGTGGTGGTTAAACATCAAATAAAAAAATTGGGTGTTCCAGGGAAGAAAACGAATGAGCACCGCAAGAGAAACACAACATCCTTACCTCACCGAGATTAGAACCCGGACATATCTCGGACGAATGGTCAGAAACCCTCACTTAGACCACTGTGCCACTGCAACTGCATGTTAATATCCCCTCGGTAGCCCTGGTGGCGCAGTCTTCCAAGCGATGGCTTCTGACCATTCGTCCGAGATGGGTCCGGGTTTGAATCCAAGTTAGGCATGGATGTTCTGTTTGTCTTACTGTGCTGGTTCTCACTCTTCCCTGGTACCAGTGTCTCTAAATTTGGGACGGGCAACTATTTCTATCCCATTGAGTTGCTCACGGTGGTCGTTAAACCTCCAGTCACATTACAAAAGTATTTCCTTGTTTGTTCAAACCATTCACTCTTTCAGTAACGAAGCTCTCAATTATTACTCTTTTGTACATGTCAACAATGTAGGAGCACTGAAATTGATGAAATCATGATGAAAGACACCAAAGCATTATGAGGAAGTCAGAAGGAATAGGAATGTATTGAGTTGTTAATTGCAAAAAACTGTTGCGAATTTCATACGCATGCGCAGCACACCCGCTGCTCTACCTCTCCTACCGAAAATGGACTACGCCGGTGTTTAGGATACATGTCAGAGTCAGCAAATGTTGCGCAAGAAATGATGTTGGCATTGAGAATCAGGATATATCAGGAATTTTGTATTTATTTCTTTTCTTTTCTTCGATCTCTTCCTTTTTTCTCCCTATTTTTCGGTCAATCGTGTAAATGAAAAATCAGCCATGTAAATGGTTAATCAAAACGACAATTTCTTCCAAATAGTAGTGTACTTCGAAACTGAAACTTTGAAGAAACTTAATTATACTTGAAGAAAGTAGCATCTGTAACACGGACTTTTGACGAAATAGGACAAACGAATAGTAATGACCGTTAGTTTGTCTCACACCGCGCTTACAAAATTGTCGTTCTGTACTCATCCACTTCGGATGATGAACAACGACACTACGACTAGCTCAATATCTGTGTATTCTGACATTTAATCTTGAGATCGCTTTTAAGCGGTACCAGAGTTGAAGAAATCAGGGTTGCACTAAAAATATCAAGTGGGAAGATTATTGTAACGTATATATTTTTCCGGGATGTAAGGTCAGGTGATGCGTAACATCACAGCCTCTCCTTGACAAATGTCAACCCCGCCTTCTCGTGGTTCATCCTGTTCCCACTAAAGGGGCTCTGACGACCGCCAATAGCGGTATAACTATACCATCGGGATTAGAGGAAATGCTATCCCACACTCACCATCCCGCTCGGCTAGCGTGGTGAGTTATGGCCAAACCCCTCCAAAATGACTCCACAACTTAAATCTTGGCCCTCAGTCTCCGCCAGCTGGAATGTACTTGGCCAAAGCAGCGGCCAGTGCTACATGAAAGCAAAGGGTGCTAAGAATCCCCGGAGGACCTGACTAGGCTGCCATCTGATGCTGAACTTGGCTACGTATAATGGACGCTCCCTATCTTCTGATTCAAGGCTTCTTGAATTGGGAGAGGAACTACAAAGGATCAAGTGGGACATCGTCGGGCTTAGTGAGGTAATGAGAAAAGGAGAAGATCTCATTGAACTGAAAAGTGGACATATCTTCTACTATCGTGGGACAGATACTGGCAGAACTAGTGGTGTTGGATTTATAATAAACAAGAAACTGAAGGATAAAGTTGTAGAAGTTAAAACTTCCTCTGACAGAGCTGCACGACTCGTTATACAACTCTCGAGAAAATACAAGGCTCAGGTTATTCAAATTTATGCACCCACCAAAAGTCATCCTGAAGAAGAAATTGAAGAATTTTATGAGAAAATTTGTCATCTAAATAATGAAGGTAAGCAGTACTTGAAGATAATTATGGGAGATTTCAATGCAAAAATAGGGCAACAGCAACAGAATGAAACTTCAGTAGGTAAATTCGGTCACGGCAACAGAAACCAGCGTGGAAATACTCTCGTTGAGTTTGCAGAGGCAGAAGGGTTTTTCATCTTGAACTCCTTCTTCACGAAAAAGCCACACAGGAAATGGACATGGAGACATCCCAATGGGACGACAAGTGAAACTGATTTTATTATGTGTAACAAAAAATTTGTTATAGAAGACTGCAGTGTGCTAAGCAAGTTCAACACAGGTAGGGACTATAGATTGGTGAGATGTAAGATGCACTTCAACACTAAACTCGAACGTGGCAAGCTCATAAGACACACAAAATGTATTGACATAACCAACCTTAAAAAACACCATAATACCTTCAAGTTGGAACTGAAAAACAGATTATCTGTTTTAGAAGGCCTAACATCGGAAGAAGTGGATATTTCTGAAGTTAACAGAAAAGTAACCAAAGCTCTTATGGAAACAGCAACAAAATTAGCTGGGTCTAAGAACAAGTTGCATGTGAACAAATTATCAGGAAAAACCAAAATGTTGATGCAAAAAAGAAAAGAGATGAGGACAACTAAAGAAGATGTGACTTCCAAAGTGGGATATATAGAGCTATGCAAGACAGTACCAAAAAGTATCACTGAAGACGTAAGGAAATTCAACTGTGAACAAGTGAGGAAAGCAATTGAAAACAACCAAAGCCTAAAGACAGCAAAGGGACATCTCAGTAAGGGAAGAAAACAGATTATGGCACTGAGAAAAGAAGATGGTTCTAGTATTAAAAGAAATCCGTCTTGTTGCACGATGATATTTATTCATCTAAAAAATGAAATCTATATACAGTTTAAAAACACATGAGCACTTTCGGTGTCACATTGACACCTTCATCAGATGTAATTTCACCATGTGGCTACATGCTGGTCTTAAGTACGTGGAGTAGATGCATCATGGGAAAGGTAATGTCAATGTCACACGATATACCAGATAACAAGACAATCTAAAAAAGGCATAGTTAGCCAATGATCACTTAACAGAAGCAATTGCTATTGTGCTGTCCTTCCCAACAAGATTGCTCCAAGGTTCAGGTAAAACATAAGGATATAGAGGCGAAAATTTGACAAGAGTGAAAGATTTCTACTCCAAATTATATGAAAGGGATGATGCACGTACTCCAGACATCATGAAAGGTACCAGTACCAGAGTTCTTCCAGTCCTCCCAGAAGAAGTTGCACATGCAATCAAGAACATGAAGCTGGGAAAAGCTTCAGGAGAAGATGAAATTACTGTAGACATCATACAAGAAGCAAGTGGAGAAATCGAAACAGTACTCGCCCAAATTTTCACTCGATGCCTTAATGAAGGGTAGATTCTTGAGGATTGGAAAAATGCTACAATGATCCTGCTACATAAAAAAGGTGACATTGAGGATCTCACGAACTACAGACCTATCAGCTTCCTATCAGTGGTTTATAAAATCTTCACAAAAGTTCTTTCACACCGCTTGAAGGTAACATTGGACATGGCTCAAACGAGAGAACAAGCTGGATTCAGGAGTGGCTACAGCACAATAGATCATATCCACGTGCTGAGAGAACTAATTGAAAGAGCGAGGGAATATGAACTTCCATTATGCATGGCTTTTATCGATTATGAAAAAAAACATCAGCAGTTACTATTTCTTTGAATCCTGCGGTATTGAAGATGCATACATTAATATTATTAACAACATCTATGAAAATGCAAGTGCAAAGATTCAGCTGTTTGAAAAAACAACACACATAAAAATTGGAAAGGGAGTGGGACAAGGTGACACCATATCTCCGAAGCTTTTTAATGCCATATTGGAAATGTCTTTCAATCACTGATCTGGGAAAACAAAGGGATAAAGATTAATCGAGATTATCTAACCCACCTTCGTTTTGCTGATGACGTAGTCATTTTTGCTACTACCCCATCAGAGCTGCAGAGTATGATCCAAGAACTTGCTGACAAGAGTAAAGAAGTGGGATTAAAAATGAACTTTCAGAAGACAAAAGTGATGCTCAATGCTTTTACAAGAAATGAAGATTTATCGGTTGATGGTAAAAAGCTGGAGATAACAGGCACGTACGTTTATCTTGGACAGCAGATATCAAGTGAGGGTCACATGGATAAAGAAATTAATCGGCGTACAAAACTTGCCTGGAGAGCTTTTGGAAGAAACAGTATAATTTTCAAGAGCAATATGCCATTATGTCTTAAAAGAAAAGTGTTTGATCAATGCATCCTTCCAGTGCTTACGTATGGTGCAGAGACGTGGATTTTAACTAAAAGAGACATACAAAGGCTGCAGACAACTCAAAGCAGCATGGAGAGGTGCATGCTTGGTGTAACCAGGAGAGATAAGAAGAGGAACTCGTGGATCCGAAAAATGACAAGAGTGGAAGACATTATGATCAGAGTTAAATCCCTGAAATGGCAATGGGCTGGACATAGTGCCAGAAGGGCAGACCATCGGTGGACAGCCTAAATTTTATATTGGATTCCAAGGGACAGGAAAAGACCCAGAAGAAGACCACATGGGAGATGGGTGGATGAAATCCGAAAGTATGCCGGAGTAACATGGAGGAGACTGGCACAGGACAGACCGTTGTGGATGAAACTTAGGGAGACCTTCATCCAGCAGTGGATTGATAATGGTTGACAATGATGATGATGATGATGACATAATTTAAATGTCACTTAAAGAAAGAGAACATAGCTGCTTACGTATTCTATTATGAACACTAGCTTAATTATAAGGTTTCAATCGAAAGGCTTCCCCGATTTAGCGAATTCCGCGATTTTACGTACAAGACTGTTGGTCCCTTGAAGTTCGTTAAATCGAGGTTTGACTGTATATTCATAAATAGTAATATAAATATCTTGACACCCATAGCTAACTCAGTAGTTTTACTTCTCTTACCAAATTCAGTACAGCAATATTAGTTATACAAACGTCATTTGGTCTTCGTACCAAACAACAACTTAAAATTTGTTGAGCAGTGTTGTCAAAAGCCACGTTTCTTCAAATCTTTTACATTTTATATGTAACTGGCTATGTTAGAACTTTGAGCGAATCCAGACAGTGTGGATACGAAACCCGCTGCGTTTCAACTTTTGAGAGAATAGAGACAGCGTCTTAGCCAAAGTTGAACCTCGATTCCCTCGGAGAAGGATATGTTGTTTACTTACGGTTTGGACGTAGTGGCGTAACTAGAATAACGTGCGCCACCCCACCCCTCCGCAAGTTTTATTTCAGCTCCCCCCAGCACAGTAATTTTCCCAAGATTTCGAACACAAGGGAGGATATGTTTTTTCGCGGAGTCTGTGTGTGCTAACGTGTGTGGTAATGGATGAGGAGTAGGAAGTCAGGGAGAGTGTCTGGAAAATTGAGGGAATGGGGAGTCCTAGAGCCCGGTAGATTTAACTTTTTAAGTAATTTTTGAAAGAGAAGTACACATAAAATGCTAGGTTATCAATCAGCCAAGCAGGATTAACACGGATGCGCGGACCGATGCATGAACAAGAATATACATTTCGTCGCAAGAACCAAATTCGGAAAAATATATTTCAATGGTTAAGGTTAATAACTATGAAACTTTAGCATCGTTACTGGCTATGGTTTCATATAAATAGATACTTCTGTGCTCTACACTGTAAGAATACAATATGGACTGCCATAACCACAGGTATTTATTTGCATATACGACAAAACTTCAGCAGTGCAGACCAAGCAGTAATGGTGGGAGAGGAAATACAATGTGCATATACGTATGTGATGTGTGCAAATATAGTGTACGATATAGTTAACTACACTGCCGGACAATTGCTAAGGACGGATGACAATAGCAACGATAGCAACCATAAAATGGAAGGCAGGAAAATGTGGAAATTAGCATAAGTGCGGGATACAGTAAGACGTGTTGTGCGTATGCAAATTTTGGATTGCCGAACTTGTTCGTGACGTCATAGCGCTGATAGGAGATATAAAGGATTTGACGCGTATTGACCGTTGTTGTTCAAACGCAAAGTTGAAAGGGAAAGAATCAATTGACGAACTTCCAATTTTCAGTATGTCTTCCCGACATCACCTAGATTATTTTACTCGTGGCCGTATTATTGGCAAGATTGAAGAAGGGCGAAAAATAACAGATGTTGCCAGGGAGTTCGACGTCAGCCACAGTGTTGTTTCAAGGCTTTGGAAATCATTTCAAACAAATGGAGAGTGTAGCAAACGTCACGGGGCAGGTCGTGTTCGCAGTGCGACACCTGCAGAAGATCGGTACATAGTGCTATCAGCAAAAAGACACCGGCGCAGCACAGCTAGTGAGGTAGCAAATCAGTTTATGGCTGCTACTGGCAAGCGGATCTCCCGAAAAACTGTCGCCAGACGTTTGCATGAAGGAGGACTATACGCCCGCCGTCCTGTTGTATGCATCCCATTGCCCAGACGTCACCGTACCGCCCGTTTGCAATGGTGCCATCAACATCGCGATTGGACTGATAACGACTGGTCTTCTGTCCTCTTCTCAGATGAGAGTAGATACAGTCTATCGTCTGATTGTCGACGACAACTGATCTGGCGTGATAGTGGAACTGCATATTGTCCAGCAAACATACAGATAAGGGACTGATATCCGACATGTAGCGTCATGGTATGGGCTGGCATCATGATCAATGGCCGTACGTCCCTCTATGTGCTTCCAACTGGGACTATGACTGGCCAACGATACATTAATGATGTTCTGCTACCTCATGTTCGCATGTTCCGTTGTGCTGTCGGTGATAGATTCATTTTCAAGGAGGACAACGCAACATGTCATCGAACAGTCGCTGTCCAGGAGTGTCTTGAGAGCGAGGATATTCAACGCCTCGTATGGCCAGCACGTTCTCCAGATCTGAATCCCATTGAAAATGTGTGGGATGCTTTGGGGAGGAGTCTTGCTGGTCGCCAATGCCCTCCAATAAACAAGGACACCCTCATCCGTGCACTGACAGAGGAATGGGATAAATTACCCCAACAGCTGCTTGATAATGTTGTGCAAAGCATGACACGACGTGTGGAATCTTGCATCGCCCTCCATGGTGGCCATATCCCGTATTGACATCTTACGCTGTAACGCCTGCTGTCGGTAATTGCATTTTTTTCACGTTTACGTATTCTGCACAAAATGGCCTGTTTGCCCCTTGAACACGTTCCAAAGCCTTCCGGATTTCAGAGCACAATAAGTTGTCTTTCTTGTAATGTCCTGGCATCCTGACATTATTTTATTTCACTTGGCATCCAACCACACTTACTTTTTTATGCGCTATGTAGCCGTTTATGATCCGTCCTTAGCAATTGTCCAACAGTGTATAAGTTATAATTACATAATTACAATACAAATAGAAGAGAATATTATTTTATACGATAAGGGAAACTTTTTATGTTTTTAGGCCTAAGTCTTTTTCTAGCTTCATTTCTGGGAACTCATCAAGCACAGCATCCAGGTCCATTATTTTAGCAAACTTACTTTCTATGCTTAACACTGACAATCCCTGCAGTCTGTCTTGTGACGGCTTCTCAAATAGCTTTTAATAAATATGTTATCGCTCTGTCCGTTATTTTATAAACAACGCATAGCAACTGAAAAATTGTTCTTCCGACACCGCTGGGATCGAACCCCAGATCTTTCGATAACTTGCCGAGTGCGTTCGCTTTACGCTACGGTGCCAACTAGTCACATCTCTATGCATGGTTTATCAGTTTGCATCTGACTACACAATTCCGTATTGATGGGCTCAGCAACTGATGTGTCGCCATCTGGTGGCATAAAACAGAACAAACTATTTAATTACAGCTGATAGATTCAAAGGGCGATAGAAATGGTGAATACATTTCAAATACGTGGAGATAGTGTAATTGGAAAACGATCTCTCTGCAGAAGCTACTGTGACGGGTAGTGTTAAGAAAAGCATTAAGGCTGTTAATAGGTTAGATCAACTACTGAGAATTGTAGGATTTTCCACAACGAGTAGCCTTGCTATTTCCAGAACGGCCGTTTTCTCCGCTACACGGTTGCAGAGGAACCTTCGGAAACCTAGCAGTTTTTCTGCTAACTTGCTTGTCAAGTCACCTAGGTATGTGGTTACTAATCGATTTGCACTCAACACAAGTTCTTTGTCTGTAACTCCTGCTGAGGTAGAAGGCATAATAAATCCAAATCTGTCCGCATTCCCTCAAACCTGTTACTGAGTTAGGCAATCAAAGTGTCTAGTATTGCGTAAATGACAAAACAGTTAAAATTTTCCTCAGGATCGTGGTAATGTTCAGCTTTTTTTTTTTTTTTTTTTTTTTTTGATTGGAGGTTTAACGACCACCGTGAGCAACTCAATGGGCTATAAGCAGTCGCCCGTCCCTAATTTAGGGTCACTGGTTCCAGGGAAGGGAGAGAGCCAGCCGTAAGACAAACACAACATCCATGCCTGACCGGGATTCGAACCCGGACCCCTTACGGACGAATGATCAGAGGCCAACGCCTTAGACCACTGCGCCACCGGGGCGGCAATGTTCAGCTTAAGTCAGTTCGTTAAAGTTTTTCTTTACAGTACGGGGGCGCTTACAGTTGAAAGTAGCATCCACGTTCTAACTCGATGCAAGAGAAGTGGCTGTTTGCCTGGTACAGTTGAAGTTGTTTCGGAACGAAGTTAAATTGTCCCTTGTTTGCTTTAGTAGGTTTACAGCTCCTGAGAGATCTACATCGCGAGATTGTAGTGATTTTGATGCAGTGTTAAGCGAGTTCAGAACTTCAAATCAAAGTACCAGAACAAAGACAAGCTCAAAATTGTCCATGCATTTTTTCAAACCAGTGGCTTTAGATGATATCTCCTATTTCTTTTTTTTTTTTTTTGCTTAAGTGAATAATCCTGGTTAAAGCCTTCAGAATATCAACATAACGAAATCGAAGGGACATTACTGCATCCTTTCTGCTAGACCAGCGAGAAGGATTTAACTTTTTCAAAGTTACGTTATCCTGTCTTGCCTTACTTCTATTCAACTCAGAGGTGGTTGACAATAAGCTCCAACGCTAAACGCTGTTCGCAAAGAAACTGTACAGTCGCTGTACTGTATCAAAAAGCGTCTGTACATGTATGTTTCCCATCGCAGCGTCGTTCATAACAAGACTGAGGTTCTGCGCGGCACAGTGAACAAAATAGGCGTGTTCTTCTTTTTTCCTAATTCGGACTTGTAATCGAGAATACTTTCCACTCATCGAAGACGCCCCATCGTATCCGTGCCCACGACACTTAGAAAGATCGAACTTATTTTCTTCCAGTGATTGTAGTATTGCTTTCTCCAGGCCGGCAGACGTCTGATCTTCGATATCCAGAAATCCCCGAAATGTTTCTTTTATCTTTACAGGAGGCCGACCACATTCGTCCGCTGGCAAAGTTACGTAGCGTACGATTTCACTCATTTGACCACGTTTTGTAAGATCCTGTGTTGTATCAAAAATCATGGAGAAGAATGGTGCTGAAGTCACTTCGTCAAGAATATTCCTTTTCAAATGTGGTGCAAGTACTTGAATTAATTCATTTTGAACAGCTGGACTTAGGCATCCTACTATACCAGGGGTTTTTCCAACAGCTCCTTCAATGTCGGATCGTATTCTGCCAAACGTTCTACGATAGCGAAAAATTTACAGTTGTTTATTTCTCCTACTGACTCACGATGCCGCGGAAAGGTAGATCGCAAACAGATAACGTCAGCGTGACGTTCAACAGACGATCCAGAACTTTTCTACAATAACATTTCTCCTTCTTTATTTGATTTCAGTTTCCTCGTCAATTCTCCCATGCAATCTCCATTGATCAAATAATACACTGAAGAGCAACTGAATCAGAGACAGCTGGCGTTATGTAAATGTGGCGCTGTGGGCGGCCATGTAAACGGAAACGACATGACGTATGCAGCAATCCGACAATATAAGGAGTGATGCGACGGGACTCAGTAAGAGTCGAACGCAGTATGGGTAAGACGAAGGATCTAAGCGCATTTGATCGTGGGAAAATTGTCGGGGCCCGACGAATAGGTCACTCCATCTCGGAAGTCGTGCAGGCCCTGGGATTTTCACGAGCCACTGTGTCACGGGTGTACCGTGAGTACATCGAATCCGGTAAAACCATCCCTGCAAGGGCCAACTGCCGTGGACAACAGCGTGTGCATGAGCGGGGTCATCGACGGCTAGCTCGCATTGTAACAGCGGATAAACGGGCCACAGTGCAAGAAATCACTCTGCCATTTAACGCTGGTGCACAAAAACGTGTAAGCAGCCACACCATCCAGAACCTTGCTATTGGGTACAGAAGCCATCGTCCCACGAGGGTACCGCTGCTGACTGCACATCACAGTGTGCAAAGATTAGCATGGGCGCGGGAACATCGCCACTGGACCCTAGACATGTGCAAAAATGTTGCCTGGACTGATGAGTCAAGATTCACGTAGGTGCATGCGGATGGCAGGATACGAGTACGGCACAAACCACATGAAGCGATGGATCCTTCTTGCCAGCAGGGTACTCTTTAAGCTGGTGGAGGTGGCATTCTCGTCTGGGGATTATTTACGTGGACTGAAATGGTACTCCTGGAACGTGTGACATCGTCCGTCACAGGTCAACGTTACCGGGATGTCCTGGACGACCATTTGCTCCCGTTTGTGCGTCTTCCACATCCCACAGGGGACCTCATCCTGCAACAAGACAATGCACCGTGCCATCGTTCTCGAATTGTATCCGAATGCTTGGATGAACATTCCACCAACGTGACCTCGCTTCCTTGGCCAGCTAGGTCACCTGAACTCAATCCCATCGAGCACATCTGGAATGCAATCGAGATAGATGTTCGAGGCTCTGACCCCATTCATCAAATCTTCGTGAACTGTGGGAGCTTGTTCAGGGGTCGTGGATCCGTATGGCTTCACAACGCTTCCGGTGTCTTGTCGAGTCCAATCGCCGCCGTCATCAGGGCAAAAGGTGGTGCAACACTTTACTGGACAGGTATCTCTAATTCAATTGGCCTTTAGTGTAAAACAGGCGTTTCCGTGAGAATTAGTACTTTCGTGTTCAGTAATTTTACGCGATAAACTCTTGCAGTCACAAATACCTTCTGCCCAATTCTGGTTCCTTTGTTGTATACTATCAGTAAAAAGACAGCAGGGTTCACAATAAAACACATCTTTTTGGGGAGAGTAACATAGCCATGTTCTAGGTACTTTCATTCCAGTTTTGGTCGTTATTTCGTAGTAGGAAGCTCAAAAACAGCGGTTGTTTTTATCTCTCGGAAACGGCGCCGTAAGCCGACAGGAACCACTTTCAGTAATGGAAGACTTGACTTCTGGATCAAGTATATGAGCAGCGTAATGCTCTATGTCTGTCGGGTATTTTGCAGCGACGGGTAGGCAGTAAACACTTTAATGACCAACGGTACTAATGTCACAGGAAGCAGTCCGCACATGATTATTTTCACCGGGTTTTGCAATTTCATAATCACCCATTTTACTTTAACTTGTTTCTGAAATGCTTGGTTTTTGTAAAATGTCTGCTCCTAAACTTAGAACAGTTGACGTGCTAAACAAATAATAATTCTTTTCATCAGAAACGGCACTTCAGCATTGGCTCTGCAACAAAAACAACAGGTCAAGTTTTGGAAGATCCTTCGCGCGCTCTTCTTTTTTAATTTCGCCGATACTGTGCTCCACTTGGACGCTTTTTGTGACATTTTGCAAATGGATGTCGTTCGCTTATATATTAAAGTTTCCTCCCAGTGAAGGAAATAGGCATTTCTACTGTAAGAAAGAACTAAAAGCAATAGCAACGTGCAATTGTTTTGTCCCGAACCAAAATAAATCACTTAAAGAAATCCCCCTTTTATACAGTTCTGCAGACTGCTGTGAATAAATGCTGGCGCCTGTCGTCGTGTCGTGTACATAATCCTAGGCAGCGCAGTTTGAGAGCGAGTGGTAAGCGATCGTATTATTTACAATTCGTTGCTGGGGATCGTTTTACAATAAGTTGCAAAGCGATCATATTACAATCCGTTACAGAGCGATTCTATTACGACCCGACGAGATAGGGCCGATAGTTTGAATCTGTAGGACATCCAGTGATTTAAAAGTGAAACTTGACAATTTTTAGGCAAAGCTAAATATATCTTAAAGGAAAAGATGAATGTTTGGGTTTCTTATTTGTTTGAATGTTTTTGTGCGCCTTCGGATTTTTTCAATTTTTTCATAAAGATACAACTGGTAGCTGCAGTACGCCCCTTTTTTGTGCCGGGGGGGTGGGGGGTGGTAGTTACGCCACTGTTTGGACGGATAATCGGTTTCTTATTCCACTCTCTGCGTAACAACGCTACGAAAGGATCTTGAGCTTCACCTACACTCTCCCACCGGAAATGAAGTTTGTAAAACCCGCATTCGGTGGTATCACCCCGGGGGTGGGGGGAGGGGGTTGGTACTTCATCTGTTCAGTAAAAACGGAACGGAAGGACTTGCTGTCTATAATGGTATATTTACTTAAACTACAATTCAAGCTGTAAACGTTCTCACTGTTTGCATTTTGAAACTCGACGATGGCGTCTGGAAAGAGAAAATGTCTGTCTTTGAAAGAAAAATTAAATGTTCTTAAAGCATATGGAATATGATGCACATCCGGAAATGACAAAAGTCGACTTTTGACAAAAGAATTGGAAATGAAACAGGGGCGCATACAGAATTTTTTTCGGGAAGGGGGCAACGAAAAATGGATGTCTTTGGAACCCACTAGAACAAAATAAAAGTTTGAAAATAGAAAAAAATATTGATGCATTTTTATTAAGTTAAAGCAATTTTTTTCTAATGTAAGTCCCATTTTAACCAAAAATATAAAAAATGAAACACTTTCGCGCCTCTAAATATGCCCGTAGAATGGCCGCTTCTGTTTCCCCTAGCATCACATACAAGCGGAATGGAATTGAAGAAAAAGCCTCTACCTGCTATTTATGGTCTATCAGCTTCAAAAAAATTTCGTCTTCAACGTGGTAAACGCAACGAAATGAAAGAGGTTCTTCTGCAGATTTTTAATCAATATCGGTAAGCTAAAATTCTTGTTAGCGGATCGATGGCAATAGAAAAGGCGAAGAAAATCGCTCTAAGGGTGAATATTGAAGAACACTCGATTTCATTTTCCAGTAGATGGCTCCAAAAATTTAAAGTTCGCCATGACATCGTTGGTAAAATTGTTTGCGGTGAATCCGGCAGTGTAAATTCCGAGACAGTACAAGAATGGAAAAGTGTTTTAATGTAAATAATTCAACAATATGAACCATGAAATATTCTCAACGCTGATGAAACTGGCCTTTTTTTGTTCTTTATTGCCATCAACGACATTTAAAGCTGATCCATGCCACGGTGGTAAAAGAACCAAGGAAAGCCTGACTGTTTTACTGTGTTTTTGACTGTTCATATCCCTGCGGAGTTCGCATTTGGACGGTACAGGTAATGGTCTTCAGTTATCTTACTGTGCTTTTGACTGTTTTACTGTGTATTTTTGCCGAAAAACTTACGCCATTTGTGATAGAGAAGTACGTGACACCGCGGTGCTTATAAAGTATTCATATGTCTTACATTATAAGTTAAAGTAAACTAAAATTACGCGTTCTTTTCTTTTTGCTGGCATACAAAATTTTACAACAGTATTTAGCATTTTGAAATTTTTTATACGTTTCTTACATTTATGCGTTTTTTATACCATCCTTTAGAAAAACCTTTAGCCGAGGTTTCACTGCAAATTGAAAAATATCCTCATGTTCATGTAAGTCAGAACACCTGAAAGGAGTCGAGCTACGACTTTGATTTTTACAGGATATGTTCATTAGGCAATACAGATCAAATGATTAGCATCTCGCTGTCATACGTATCAGGTGCGTCGATGTAGCTAACAATCAATGATATCACCTCTGGCTTGTATCACCTGCTGTAGGCCCTGAGGTATCAAATAAAGTAATGCGTGAATGGGGTCCTGTTCAAAATCCATCCAGGCTGTATTGACCCGTGTCCAAAGTTCATCAAGGGCTGCTGGCGGACGGTCATACCGCTGTACCTGTCGTTTCAGCACGTACCAGAGATTTCCTGTGGGTGATAAATCCGGCGATCTAGCCGGCAACGGCAGAAGTGGAACGCTGTTATCCCTGACGAAGGCATGGGTTGGCGCTGCAACATGCGGTGTGGCATTAACCTCCAGAAATATGGCCCTGGGGATGTCCTGCAGGTGCGGACGGGTGACCACCCGTAGTATGTCATTGACGTAAAGGGCATTTGTTACGGTGCTCTTACGAGAGGTGATCTGCTGTCGTACCCAATAGCATCCCAGGCCATAATGCCTCGTGTTGGCGCGTTATGCCTGGTCCGAATACACTCTTCCCAAGGTATCTCCACATGTAGCCGGCGGATATCATTTCCGCCTAAACAGAAGCCTGTTTCGTCCGAGAACACGATATTGTGCCATTCGTCACGCCACTCTCTTTGTTCCATGCACCATTGTAGCCTGGCAGTCCGTTGCTGCGATGTCAAAGGTAGCCTGAGGAGGGACCGACGACTCTGTAGTCATAATTGAAATAATTAGCTTCATACTGTTACAACTAACATGGAAGAAGGCGTCACAGTTTGCCACTGCTGTGTCAACACCGTTGGTGATGTAGGACGGTCACTGAAAGACATCCTCATGAGACGACGGTTGTCCCTCGGTGTTTTCTGTGTACGACGTCCAGAACCTTCTCTTCGTGTCCTACGCTTGACTTCGTACCATTCCCTGCATGTTCTTGCCACGACGAGCACAATGCACCCACACGACCATCAATCTCCCGGAGGGAAGCATTCTGATAATGCGATCTCCGTCGAACTTTCAGATGTGACTGAACGACTACCTAAACCAAGTACTGACATACCGATTTAGCAATGCGGCGCTTATAATAGAAAAACTGCCGATTTCTGGCATGTGACGTTGTTCGATCTGATTTGACTAAACGCGGTACGCGTACACCAATGACGCCGAAAGGCTAATCATTTCTGCGATATTGCCTGATTAGCATATCCTGTGAAAATCAAAGTTTTATATCCTGTTATCTGAAATTATTGGGTATGGAATTAATGATTTTAATCCGATTTCGGATGACTGAAAAATGTTGTAGAATTTTGAAAACACCCTAGAGAGAAATGCTGGCAATTTAATGATAAAAAGTAGGAAGCTTTGGGAGTACGGAAGTTTAAGTAAGGCAGCATTAAAAAAAAGGCTCGCCGGCAGCAGACTGGCAAGCCAAGTAGTTCCGGAATGCATCTCTTGCACAGCCATGTGTCCGTACGCTGGATGCGCTACTCTCAGAGCAACTCTGCCTCGGGAAAAGTGTCGTTAACAAACAGGGAAACAAATAAAATGCACGTAAACAATAAAAACGACTGCGTGACGTAGAATTGATGTTGATAATGAATATATTACGTACAACATAAAAATGTGGCGCAATGTATTACTAGTTTTGAAAAGAATTGATAAAAACAAAACTCAATGGACAAAACATTAGAGACACCGGCTATACTCCCGTATCTGGCCTGCGTCGTCTTCTACAGAAACGCACGTGCCGAAGCTGGTAACTGCATTATGTTACCGCCGTTTGCACCGTGTGTGAAGTCCGTTCGCTTGTTTGTGTTAAAATATTCTTTGCTTGCGTTGCACCTGATTCTGTAAATGTTGCTTCATGTTTCTCCTGTTGTTGTTCTTTCTGCGTGAGTTTTTACCATGTGGAGTTGGAAGCGCTTTTTCCAGGAAGTTTCCTAGGATGAGGGAACTTGTGTTTCTTGGTGTGTGCAGCTGGGATCAAATTATAAGGACCCATAAAGTTCAGTGAGTAGTTCCTAGTAATCAATCCAACCAGTAGAACATGTTCGAAAGGTCATTCAATGATTCTATGAATCGATAGATCTCATCGTTATGGGCAATTAAGGTGTCAGAGGAATCTCGTTTCTGGGAAATCTGAGCAATCTTCCCATGCACTTGAGACATTGGACTCCTGGATCCTTGGTATCTTTGAACGTGATACCAAGCGATTCAGGGTCGAGATATGCCATGAGAACGACAGATCTGCGAGCACATTGCTGCCGCTCATACACAAAAATGTACAACCACGAACTACTGTCATGACGGGTCGGTGGGCTGCATATCGTAACCTCGAAAGCTACGGATACGAACATCTCACAGTTAACCACTCACTAAACTTCGTGGATCCTAGTACTGGGGCTCATACCCAAGGTGTTGAGAGCAATTGGCAACCTCTCAAACGCAAACTTAGTTACGGAGCTCGCAAACTTCATTTGGCAGACTACATCCTGGAATATTTATTCCGACGGAACCGTCCTCTTTCGTCAAAACATTGCTTTCAGGTCATGATTCAGATCATAAAACAGTTCTTTCGTTGACGTAGTTAATTTATTCAATTATATGCTGGAAAGAAAGGTTTTAATTCTGTACGAAACACGTCTCTACCGTCCCTGTAAATGGATCAGAATACGAACAAAATCATCCTTCACGAAAGGCCTGTTAAGGGCTAGCCAGAATATCTCAGAAACATTCGTCTCGTGAATACACCGCACGCCGTGTTTCTCATGTCGCTCAAGAGAAGGCAGCACTATATCACACGGGAAACGTCATATTATCCGTGATTCCGCGTTGCTCTATTGCAGCAGACGACGCAGCCCAGGTACGAACGTGCATCCGAGATACCTTCCTAATGGCATGTTTGTCCTTCTACAGCGCGAATCACAGCCCGTACGTGACGAGACATCGACTCCACAGACGCCGGAGAGTTTTCAGAGATAATACTAGCCCTGCATATTGCAGCATTGTCCAGTGTCCACAACTCCGCTCGAGACGTTGGTAAAGGGTCCATAGATCTAATGTTCCGTTCTGCGGCATCCCAGAGGGCTACTACCGTGTTTAAATCCGGAGACATTGATGGCCTGTAGATGGTTCCAAACTCAGATGAGTGTTCCTCGAGCCATGCCTTGGTAGTTTCGGCCCGGTGCGGTGTCGCATTGTACTGCTGAAACAGACCATCGGCCGCAGGATGCGCTAAGGCCATGAAAGAGTGTAGGTGATAAGCCAGCGCATGCTGGTAGCGTACAGCGGTTAAGGACCTCTTTAGACACACCAAGGGGCGTAATGTGTCCCATGAGAACCAAACTATCTCACCACCTTGAACTCAGCCGAATTGACAAGATGGGGCCATGGCCTCGTGCTGTCTACTCCACACCCGCACCTTAGCGTCAGCTCGGTGCACATGGAAATGGGATGCATCTCACCACACGACACGCAACCGCTTTACAGAGATACAGTTTCGATGTTCTCGGCACCAGGCGAGACGTAATGTCTGATGACAAGCAGTGAAGAGTGGCACATGAGTAGGGCGTCGGCTCCCATAAACCAGGCTATGCAGTATGAGCCGTACAGTTTGCTCTCTGACGCTGCTTGAGCATCCAATATTTAACCTGGATATGATTTGAGCCCAGGCTATGCAGTATGAGCCGTACCGTTTGCTCTCTGACGTTGCTTGAGCCTCCAATATTTAACCTGGATAAGATTTGAGCCCAGGCTATGCAGTATGAGCCGTACCGTTTGCTCTCTGACGCTGCTTGGGACTCCAATGCTTAACCTGGACATAATTTGAGCCAGGCTATGCAGTATGAGCCGTACCGTTTGCTCTCTGACGATGCTTGAGCCTCCAATGTTTAACCTGGATATGATTTGAGCCCAGGCTATGCAGTATGAGCCGTGCCGTTTGCTCTCTGACGCTGCTTGAGCCTCCAATATTTAACCTGGACATAATTTGAGCCAGGCTATGCAGTATGAGCCGTAGCGTTTGCTCTTTGACGCTGCTTGAGCCTCCAATGTTTAACCTGGATATGATTTCAGCCCAGGCTATGCAGTATGAGCCGTACCATTTGCCCTCTGACGCTGCTTGGGCCTCCAATTTTTAACCTGGATATGATTTGAGCCCGGGCTATGCAGTATGAGCCGTACCGTTTGCTCTCTGACGCTGCTTGGGCCTCCAATGTTTAACCTGGATATGATTTGAGCTCAGGCTATGCAGTATGAGCCGTACCGTTTGCTCTCTGACGCTGCTTGAGCCTCCAATGTTTAACCTGGATATGATTTGAGCCCAGGCTATGCAGTATGAGCCGTACCGTTTGCTCTCTGACGCTGCTTGGGCCTCCAATGTTTAACCTGGATGTGATTTGAGCTCAGGCTATGCAGTATGAGCCGTACCGTTTGCTCTCTGACGCTGCTTGAGCATCCAATGTTTAACCTGGATATGATTTGAGCCCAGGCTATGCAGTATGAGCCGTACCGTTTGCTCTCTGACGCTGCTTGGGTCTCCAGTGTTTAACCTGGATATTATTTGAGCCACTGCGGCCCAGTGGTCGATCTGTACGAGGCTCGACAGTCTACGTCGACCTCGGTCATCAATGGCGCCTGGTCGGCCACCGTTTGCTGGCTGGACGCTGGTACGTCCGTCTACGCTATACTCGCGGTACACTCTTGATACATTTCCCCTTGAGAACTCTAAGATTCTTATCACTTGGGCGATAAAATGACTCATCTTCCTTGCGCCGACAATGCGCTCATGATCAAAGTCGCTCTGATCACGACGTTTACCCATGTTAGACTGTTGCAGTACACTGTTGGGAAGCGCCGCTGTCCACCGGCTGCTTTCGGGTTGGGTCTGTTTCACTATGCGCGGGGGATGTCAATGTCAACTACCCATCACTACACTCTCTAATGTTTTGTGTACTGAGTGTATGTTAGATATAAGAGAACAGCTTGGGTTATCTTCATTTCTGCCCGTGCTGTGGCTTAAAATGTTTTTATTGATTCAGAAAACGAGATCTACCCGCTCCATCTAGCACTTGCGCCTGAATAAATATTCATTAAAGTGATCTGCAAGATGTTCGGTATCTGCAGTTTTTTTCTCTTAACTTCTGTCTAAAAGAGCTCAAGCTGGCTTCAGTTGTTTGTGTGTGATCCCTAGTTTCTGGGTCCACAAAATTCTGGGAATCATTTAGGGTCATGTGGAAGAAGTTAGCATCTGTTTCTGGTACATTGTATGCTTTCCATTTGTCGTTTAAAATAGTGACTCCCTTCAACATTTATTTTTTCATAAAGCAAACTTGTCTCGCTAGGCTGGTATCCAGGAGGAGGGACCTGGGGATCCGGACACCTTCCCCACGAAATGTTTAAATATGCATTTCATTATGGGCGCCGTAGCTTAGTTTTTCAGGAACGGGCAAACACAAATTGTAACTACCAATAACATACACAAACACCTTGTGCAAATTTCTACCGTGCTTTATTCTTATACACTCAGTGGCCGCTTTATCATGACCACCTGGCAGTTTTAAGCAAATGAGCTATGGCTGCACGCTGTTGCCGCCAGAGGGCGAGACTAGTATAAAAGGGAAAGCTTAGAGCTTGCGACAGTAGCAAATTTCTACCGTGCCTTCTTTTTATACACTCAGTGGCCGCTTTATTATGACCACCTGACAGTTTTAAGAAAATGAGCTATGGCTGCACGATATTGCCGCCAGAGGGCGAGGCTAGTATAAAAAGGGAAAGCTTCGCGCTTGCGACAGTAGTAGAAGTGATTTTTTGGGTGACGAGATGGGTAAAAACTACGATTTGACGGACTTTCAACGTGGGATAATTGTAGGAACTCGGAGCCATGGAGCAAGTATCACCGAAACCGCCGCATTCGTGAAATGTTCCAGAGCAACTGTTGTTAAAGTGTTTAAAGACTGGACTGTCAGCCAAAAAACTGGATCTCTACGTGCAACGTGTGGTCGTCATCGACTAGTGACTGCTCGGGCGGAACGGATATTGTCCAGACTGGTAACAGACAACAGAAGGGCAACAGTGCAGCAAATTACAGACCATCTTAATCAAGGATCCACTCAAATGATCTCTGCACGCACTGTTCGCTGTACACTACATCGGATGGAATATGGCAGCCGAAGGCCTGTTCGAACACTTTTGCTGTCTACAGTTAACAAGAGAAAACGTCTCCAGTTCTCACAGGAGCGCAAGGATTGGACAGTCGATAATTGGAAACAAATTATGTGGTTCGATGAATCAGGTTTTCAGTTGCACCATGCCGATGGCCGAGTGAGAATTTGGCGGAAACAGCACGAAAGCATGGACCCCAAATGCATTGCTACAACCCTTCAAGCTGGTGGAGGCAACGTTATGGTTTGGGGAATGTTTTCCTGGCTTGCATTGGGCCCTTTAATTCGTGTTGATCAACGTCTGACTGGCACATCATATCTAAACATCGTTGCGGACCAAGTGCATCCTGTCATGTGGATGGTTTATCCCAATGGCGATAATTACCTTCAACAAGATAATGCGTCCTGCCATAGTGCTCGTATTGTACAGGATTGGTTTCAGAAACATGCCGGTGAGTTTATTTTGCTTAGGTGGCCCCCACAATCTCCAGATCTCAACACCATTGAGAATTTGTGGGATGAAGTTGAACGAGCCATTAGACAGCTGGATCCACAACTCTGCAATCTCACACTGCTCGAAAGTGCTATTCATCAAGCATGGTCTAAGATTACACAAACCACCTATCAACATCTGGTGCAGTCCATGCCACGAAGAATAGACGCAGTATTAAAGGCAAAAGTTGCAGTACTGAGGGGGTGGTCATAATAAAGTGGCCACTCAGTGTATAACGAATTTTACCACACTCTCAACACATAAATTTTAAAGTACAAAAAAATGGATAAATGAAGATAAGCAGCATATTTGAGCAAAAAGGAAAGTTATTTGTCCTTCGTTTGATCCTTTCTGACTCTAAAGTACACTGTTAAAAATTCCCGTAAAAAGTCTTGTTGCCCGTGTATTTTTACGATCAAGGCTCGTTTCTGCAGTTTCAAGGCGATGCCCGTATTTTAACGGGCATGGATATGTAGGACAACTGTTGCAAACCGTAATTTTACGGGCGTTGCTAAGAGGCACGGGCTAGCCAATGAACGATAATGACAGAAAAGGAATGCTGCATGCGTCGCTTTCTGCTATTGGTCAGCGAGTCGTCACGTGATTTTACGGTGGCTGCTCGTCTTTTTACCAAGACGAAGGGATGGACGATATTTTCAAAAGTATGATATCTTTAAATATTTCTGAGACCGATATATTGAATCGAAAATATCTGTATTTAAAGATCAATATATCGGATTGATTTTTCGATATTTTTCAATACTTCTGATCTCAATAAGACTGATATTTCGGTTTATTCACTGCATACTGCATTTGGGTTATTACTGAATCCGATCCAATGTTGTGTTAAGTATTGGCTATTGGGAACTTGGGACTAATTGGCTGTTGGCTTGTTCGCACAAATCTCAGCCAGTACTAAATTATCCTGCAGCTTGAAAATATAGCTGCAATCAAGTTTTGTTAATACCATTAAAATAGTGATATCTCAGAAAAGTAATGTATATTACTAACTTCGTACCTTTTACAAGACGGTCGCTGTACTTGGAAATAAACGTAGTGCGTTTATTTTGCCATTTCAGTCGTTTTGTTGTGTAAATAATTATTTCCGATAGCGGAATTGATATTTAACGTTTTTTTACAAGACCGACGCCATGGGTTTTACGACTTTAAAACTCGTTAAAAACTTAGTGCTTTTATTTCGCCCTTTTACGTTGTTTTGTTACGTAAATAAATATTTTCGACAGCGGAATTAACATTTTACGTTTTTATAATTCATAAAAATTCGCTAAAAATATATCTTGTATGCTGAGCTGGAAAGCCAACATCAGGGTTGTTTACATCGTAGCCATGGTAATGTAAGGGCGTATTTATATTATATATTTTATACATTTATGTAATGTAAGGTGGCATATATTTATGCCCACTCCCCCCAAAGTGTTTAAATGTGTTTTATTTATTGTTAAAATGTGCCTTACATTGGAAACAAAAATGCTTAATTTAATAAAAAAATTCATTAATTTACGTTAAAATGTTTTTTTTTTTCTATTCTCATTCTTTTATTTTGTCCTGGTGGATTTAATTTTTTTTCATTTCATTGGCACGGCACGCCCTCAGAAAAAATCTATATATGCCCCTTGTTGCATTTCTTAATGAAGGGGCAGAGCACAGATGGGATGGAAGTGGCCAAAGGGCAGGAAGTTGTCACATAAATTTACAGAACATAAATGCGGAAACTGTTTTTTTTACCAAAACATGTTATCATGATTCTCTGTACTTAACATTGCTACCTATGCAAGATTGTTGATACAGCGAGACAAAATTAGTCAAAAAAGCAATCATAAAAGTGTTGTGCACTTTTGTGTTTATATAACATCTGCACTCCCCTTCCACTAATGGGGGGCTGTGGCTGTGGATAGTATCAACTGTCACCAACGATATTTGAAGGTTTGGGTTATCATTTGAAAGTAAACAAATTAGATGTCAACTTTCCTGTTAAGCACACTCAACATCTTTTTAAAGAATATACATGAATAAAAAAACACACTTGAAATGGAATTTGTGGCAGAAATATTTTGCTACATAGAAGACCAGTAAACCACAGGCAATTGGGTAAATAAGTCTCATTGATTTGATTATTCTACACATGTTAAGGTTTTTCCATTATTCGAAATGTTTATTTAAGTACAAAAGCGGAGTAAAATGCCTAAAACAAAATCACTGGGTTACTTCTGTCTGAAACATTACCCCCTTAGCCTGTAATCACAGCATATAATTGCAATTTCTAATGCAGAATGTTCTGCAAAGTCATAATATTGTTGAGAGGTAAATGGCTAGAGCTTTTTAATGCAATTTTGAAGAAGTTTGCACACATACATGAAAATATATTATTTCAAAGTTAGTGTGCATATACATTGTAGATACATATATAATTTTTTTTGTAAAAAAAAAACAAAAAAAAAACAAACTGAAAATACAACAAACCTTGTTAACAGGTTTCGGCCTAATTTGCCCAGTGTTATCCATTTTGTCATTATGTCTATTTCACTCTTGATAATAACTGTGAACATATTTTTTTTTTTTTGTGAAAACTGTTATTCTTAAACGGAATGGCATTAACAAAATTCTGTTATCCAGAAAAGTTTTAATGTGCAGTGCTCTTCCTCATTTGATTTCTCTAGTGTTTCTTTACAGTATACAAAGTTACTTTTTTCAAAATTCTTTTGCTGCTAAAATCTAATAAATGTGCAATGTAAAAATTGCATTTGTACTCATAAATATGGGTTCTTGGTTTGATTAAAAGGCAATACATTGTGCCAAATGTTTGACACTAGCTGTAGGAAGGGAGTTCTTAGACTACCATTAAAGATTATATGAATACCTTGCATTGCACCCATCGGTTTTACATTTGTTCAAGTTTGCAAAAATTGTATGTGATTTTATACCTGCTACAACTGATTCAGCATCAATATCAGGAAAATTCTAATACAAAAAGATTACTTCTTCCTCAGAAACTGCTAGAAAACAGTCAAATTTTCAAAATAAGAAGCACTGTTCATTAAATGTGAAAATCCTCCAAATATGTGGCGTCAGTGAATAAACAAAGATGTCGCTCTTTCCAGGTTTTAGCAATTAAATGTCATGAAATCTATTCAGTCAAGAAATCTATTTATTAAATGTCATGAATAAAATCTATTCAGTCATGAAATATTCATTAAATGTCATGGAAACTATTCAGTATCTAAATAATCATGGAAAATGTGCCTACCAAGTGGTAAAACACATAAAGAAGTTGTTCCTGTCTTGTCTTTCCTGGAACCACTCGCCCTAAATTAGGGACATGTGTCTGCTTATGGTGAATCGAGCTTCTACACATTCGGGAACAACTTTAGATGCTCATGGAGATCAACACACACACACACACACACACACACACACACACACACCACTTCACGCATTTTTTCCAGTTCTCAGTCCATTTCTTTGGATTTCTCATCTCCATTAAAAACTTGTACACAATAAATATCTGAAGTATTCTTTATCAAGTCTAAAACGCCTGAGGAGCTATCTTCGATATCATATCATTTTTTTTTTTTTACATTTTAAATGCGCATTGGTGGAGTCTATCCTTAAAATTAAGGAAGTCAGCAGATTTAAAAATTTTTTTTACAGTTTTGAACTCAAATGGGATATAACATTTAATGTTTCACTTATTAACACCAAAACAACACAAAAATAAGTACTGATTTCTCACCTCTAGTTATATTCAACTTGCTGTAGATGAGGGATTTTCTCTTTACATGCATATATATCACTAAGCTGTTCTCTAAGATCATAGGTTAGTTTCTTGATGAGAGCTTATCTGCTGGATTAAAGTTTAAAACTGATGGCAATACATTTTATTTACTCTTGATGTATCAAACATCTGCATTTACAGTGATCTCAGCTCACAACTTGAGCTTCACTGACATCCATCACACACAAGACCATTTGTACTTCACATTTATTCTCTTTTTCTCATGCAGGAATTCCTGAATCTGGTCCTCCCTTGATCTTCTACATTTTCTTCCTGTCACTTGTGCAGAATAAATTCTCCTAGTAATCATCTCACCACTCATTCTCCAAACCACCAAAGAATATTTGTCCCCACCTTACAAACAATATTTTGCTTCACACTCACTCATCTACAAAACATCTTCATTCCTCACATGATCAAAACATATCTTGCCCCCACCCACATAAGTAACACATCTCTACAGCTCACAAATCACTCCTATGTTTCATCTGCAGTACTCCACCTTCACTGCTGCACATCAGAGTAGGAACAATTACTGTACTTTTTCACACACAACTATTAGGGACTTTTTTGAGAACCTATCATTCATCATTTATTCAAAATCCTCCTGAAGCAGCTGTGACTTTCAAAGATGAATTTACTAGCCTACTAATTTCACCACCTAATTTGTTTCCTCTGTCAAACATGCTTCCTAAATATGTAAATTGATTTACCTGGTCAATCTCTTTGCCATTTAGACTGATCTGTTTGATTTAATACTAAAAATTCATCTGTCAAAAACATAACTTTGGGTTTTTCCTTTTCATATACTAAGTTTGAAATTCATACAAACTTCATACATGTGGGACAACATACGCTGCAACTCACTTTTGCTCTCTGCCAACAGGATTGTTTCATCAGCATGAGCAAACATAATTGAGTAACTACTCTCCACAGATAGCATTTACATAGTCTAATGACGACTCAACCATATGTGTCTCTTAAGACATAAAAATATTCTTTACCTTAAAAAATTGTTTTGGTAATAAGTAATAACTAATTATAATACACAAGCTTGGCAGTGAATGTGGGGAATAAATATCCTACCAGTTTTCTCAGATAATTTCTAAGAAACATCAGCTGAAATTTTTTTTTACAAGAGCTGCTTTCTCCTGCTAAAAGGGAGCAATTTTATTTGTCCTTTATTATTACATTTTATAGCTTAAAACTATCTTTATGCAAGATTGCAGCTCTCAAGCTGTATTTTTAGTGATATGAAAAACACATAAAATATTGTTTTTCAGATCCTAAAATAAAAAAAATATATAGCAGAAAAATTTGATGCAAAAATAAATAAAAAAATCATGCAACAGAAGTGAGCTTGTAATCTGCAGAAATGCTGAATATACTTTCCAAAACCCAAAAGGTGATTTTCTTGTTTCATGTGTGGGCATTGCTCGACGAGCAGGGATATGGTTTCTGCTAAGAAGTTTCCAAAAATCCCAGTTGCAAAGGAATGTTTTCATGAGTTTTTCATCAATGTGAGATTACGTACAATATGTATTTCCAACATTTCGAGAAAAGGTAAGTTGAAGCTTCAGTATGGCATAAATGACAAAAAAACAAAAGTACTTATTAATCCCAGCAGACTGGAATCTTAACCATCAATTAACGTGGGAATAACTGAATTATAGAAAGAATAACTATTTTTGTTGGGATGCAAATGTCAAAGTTAACATTATATTAGCTTGCAAGGAAATGTTATGGAAAAAAATCTTTAAAAAAACTTTGTTATTGTAATTTTTAGAGCATTTTGTATACATTTATATTTTTCAGAAGGTGTGAACAATGTTTGCTATTTTTTTTATCGTTTAAGACAGAACACAATGTTAATGGAGTATACAGATATAATTACTTCTATGGTGTAAGCAAAAATAGTTCCCATGGCATAAGCAAAAAAATTAAAGTGCTTATAATATGTTTACAAGTGACATTTTTGTTAAAAACAGTAATTAGAGTACGAATAATTTGTGATGGCCTTTTCATAGAAAGCAATTATTTTTCCAGAAAGATATTTAAAAAAATGCTAACGATTATTAGTCCTCCATTAAAATATGATTATAAAAATAAAAACATAAAAAATATCGTAATCCAAATTAATCAAGTATATATATTTACTAATTAATTAATGAAAGCCATACTAATTAATGTATGAAAAACATAAAAAAATATCATAATCCAAATTCATCAAGTATATATTTACTAATTAATGTATGAAAGCCTGTCTCTCCTAGATAACAAAAAAACGAATGGACAATCAGAGGAAATAACATGCTGTAAGTGTGGGAAGGGATGTAAGGTCAGGAGATGCGTAACATCACAGCCTCTCCTTGACAAATGTCAACCCCGCCTTCTCGTGGTGCATCCTGTTCCCACTAAAGGGCTCTGACGACCGCAAATAGCGGTATAACTATACCATCGGGATCAGAGGAAATGCTATCCCACACTCACCAACCCGCTTGGCCAGCGTGGTGAGTTATGGCCAAACACCTCCAAAATGACTCTACAACTTAAATCTTGGCCCTCAGTCTCCGGCAGCTGGAATGTACCTGGCCAAGGCAGCGGCCAGTGCGGCATGAAGGCAGAGGGTGCTAAGAATCCCCGGAGGACCGGACTAGGCTGCCATTTGATGCTGACCTTGGCTACCTACAACGGACGCTCCCTATCTTCTGATTCAAGGCTTCTTGAATTGGAAGAGGAACTACAAAGGATCAAGTGGGACATCGTCGGGCTGAGTGAGGTAAGGAGAAAAGGAGAAGATCTCATTGAACTGAAAAGTGGACATCTCTTCTATTATCGTGGGACAGATACTGGCAGAACTAGTGGTGTTGGATTTATAATAAACAAGAAACTGAAGGATAAAGTGGTAGAAGTTGAAAGTTCCTCTGACAGAGCTGCACGACTCGTTATCCAACTATCGAGAAGATACCAGGCTCAGATTATTCAAACTTATGCACCCACCACAAGTCATCCTGAAGAAGAAATTGAAGAATTTTATGAGGAAATTCGTCATCTAAATAATAAAGGTAAGCAGCACTTGAAGATAATTATGGGAGATTTCAATGCAAAAATAGGGCACCGGCAACAGAATGAAACTTCAGTAGGTAAATTCGGTCACGGCAACAGAAACCAGCGTGGAAATACTCTCGTTGAGTTTGCAGAGGCAGAAGGATTTTTCATCTTGAATTCCTTTTTCAAGAAAAAGCCACACAGGAAATGGACATGGAGACATCCAATTGGGACGACAAGTGAAATTGATTTTATTATGTGTAACAAAAAATTCGTCATCGAAGACTGCAGTGTGCTAAACAAGTTCAACACAGGTAGTGACCATAGATTGGTGAGATGTAAGATGCACCTCAACACTAAACTGGAACGTGGCAAGCTCATAAGACAAACAAAATGTATTGACATAACCAACCTTAAAAAACACCATAATACTTTCAAGTTGGAACTGAAGAACAGATTCTCTGCTTTAGAAGGCCTAACATCGGAAGAAGTGGATATTTCTGAAGTTAACAGAAAAGTAACCAAAGCTCTTATGGATACAGCAACAAAATTAGCTGGGTCTAAGAACAAGTTGCATGTAAACAAATTATCAGGAAAAACCAAAATGTTGATGCAAAAAGAAGAGAGATGAGGACAACTAAAGAAGATGTGACTTCCAAAGTGGAATATATAGAGCTATGCAAGACAGTAAGAAAAAGTATCACTGAAGACGTAAGAAAATTCAACTGTGAACTAGTAAGGAAAGCAATTGAAAACAACCAAAGCCTAAAGATAGCAAAGGGACATCTCAGTAAGGGAAGAAAACAGATTATGGCTCTGAGAAAAGAAGATGGTTCTATAACAAGAAATAGAGGCGAAATTTTGACAAGAGTGAAAGATTTCTACTCCAAACTATATGAAAGGGATGATACATGTACTCCAGACATCATGAAAGGTACCAGAGTTCTTCCAGTCCTCCCAGCAGAAGTTGCTCATGCAATCAAGAACATGAAGCGGGGAAAGCTCCAGGAGAAGATGGAATTACTATAGACATCATACAAGAAGCAAGTGGAGAAATTGAAACAGTACTCGCCCAAATTTTCACTCGATGCCTTAATGAAGGGAAGATTCCTGAGGATTGGAACAATGCTACAATGATCCTGCTACATAAAAAAGGTGACATTGAGGATCTCAGGAACTACAGACCTATCAGCCTCCTATCAGTGGTTTATAAAATCTTCACTAAAGTTCTTTCACACCGCTTGAAGGTAACACTGGACATGGCTCAACCGAGAGAACAAGCTGGATTCAGGAGTGGCTACAGCACAATAGATCATATCCACGTACTGAGAGAACTAATTGAAAGAGCGAGGGAATATGAACTTCCATTGTGCATGGCTTTTATCGATTATGAAAAAGCCTTTGATTCGGTGAAACCATCAGCAGTTACCACAGCTCTGAAATCCTGCGGTATTGAAGATGCATACATTAATATTATTAATAACATCTATGAAAATGCAAGTGCAAAGATTCGGCTGTTTGAAAATACAACACACATAAAAATTGGAAAGGGAGTGAGACAAGGTGACACCATATCTCCGAAGCTCTTTAATGCCACATTGGAAAATGTCTTTCAATCACTGAACTGGGAAAACAAAGGGATAAAGATTAATGGAGATTATCTAACCCACCTTCGTTTTGCTGATGACGTAGTCATTTTTGCAACTACCCCATCAGAGCTGCAGAGTATGATCCAGGAACTTGCTGACAAGAGTAAAGAAGTGGGATTAAAAATGAACTTTCAGAAGACAAAAGTGATGTTCAATGCTTTTACAAGAAATGAAGATTTATCGATTGATGGAGAAAAACTGGAGATAACAGATACGTATGTTTATCTTGGACAGCAGATATCAAGTGAGGGTCACATTGACGAAGAAATTAATCGGCGTACAAAACTTGCCTGGAGAGCTTTTGGAAGAAACAGCATAATTTTCAAGAGCAATATGCCGTTATGTCTTAAAAGAAAAGTGTTTGATCAATGCATCCTTCCAGTGCTTACGTATGGTGCAGAGACGTGGACCTTAACTAAAAGAGACATACAAAGGCTGCAGACAACTCAAAGAGGCATGGAGAGGTGCATGCTTGGTATAACCAGGAGAGATAAGAAGAGGAACTCGTGGATCCGAAAAATGACGAGAGTGGAAGACATCATGATCAGAGTTAAATCCCTGAAATGGCAATGGGCTGGACATACTGCCAGAAGGACAGACCATAGATGGACAGCCGAAATTTTAGATTGGATTCCAAGGGACAGGAAAAGACCCAGAAAAAGACCGCATGGGAGATGGGTGGATGAAATTCGTAAATATGCGGGAGTGACATGGAGGAGACTGGCACAAGACAGACCGTTGTGGAGGAAACTTGGGGAGACCTTCGTCCAGCAGTGGATTGATAATGGTTGACAATGATGATGATGATGAAGTGTGGGAAAATCAGCAGATCAAGACGAAAGTTGTTATGCTCATATTTTTACCAGATTATATAATTACTTCAGGAAGTTTCACTATGTATTAACAAGATAATTGTCAAAGGATGATAAAAAAAATTACGTCTGATATATACATAGCCTGAATTACAACAAACTTTATACTACATAACTTGTAAGACATCAAGAAAACTCTCGAAAAGCTGTTTTGCATTTCCTTACATAGCTGTTAAGATCTACATACTTTATCACTAACAAAAAAACAAAAAAAACAAAAAAAAATGCTTCACTTCAAATTGTGTGTCATTGGTATGTATTTAATTTTGGTCAAAGTGCCAGTTTACTTCAAACATAATACTCATAGGAAAAAGAACAATCTGCTATCAACCGTTCGTTAAATTTGTTTTCTGGGTGCCTACTGTCAACTAATAGTTAAAATTTTCAACCATCGAGGTTTTCAACACAGCAGATATTTTTCCTTGTAAAGTTCTAGAAATCGGAAGGTGACATAATATCATGTGAATCTCGATAATGAGATCGCAGTTTGATAGTCCTCAAGCAACATAATTTTCGTGACATGCCAGAGGAAAGAACACAGATTTCATTCCACAAATTAAATCACATCAGCCATGGGCTGATATATTGAATATCGCACCGATATAGTGATTTTCTGATATATCGTAACTTGGATATCAATACTATATATCGAAATATCGGACAAAAATATCGATATTTCGAGATATTGATAAATATCGCCCATCCCTAACTGACGAACACGAAGCCACGAACATGTGAAAGAAAGACGCCATGAAAACATGTGAGTAGACATTTTTTAAAATTAAGTTTATTATGATATGTAAAAGTAACGAAATCAATTACACACATTTTTGTTTGATATTAAGCTCACGAACTGTGTACGTATATATATATATATATAAATAAAATTTTAAAAGTTTCACCACCAAACGAGGGTGGCTGAAGCATTGTCACACAGGAAAATCTATGTAGTAGCTAAGATTTCATTTGACTGGGGTAGGGGCATAACTCTCACATCCATATATGTTTTACCATCAATATGATACAGTGCTTTACTTTCTGCGCAAGTCTTTATCGCCAGGTATATACCTAGCGTTGACTAGGATGTCGAATAAATTCGATCTGTACATGCTGATTTGGGAATTACGTAGGGCAGCATTCTTCGTATGTTTGTAGTCTGAAATGAATTCCATTTTGCAATATAACACGCATAAATATTGTCTTATCGTTTTGTGCTTTTTTTTTTTTTTTTTACGGCATAGTGTTCAACTCCTGAATTTAGACAGAATTATTTCTAAAGCACAAACTGGCTGAACAATACTTTGGGTTTTTTAAGACTCCTTTTCATTTGCTCATGTACTTAAGAACTTGTGAAGTATTATATTTGCACCAATGAATACAAAGATTAGCTATGGAGTACAGATATGTACAGGCATATTCTTTAATGAAAAGTTTATTCCAGTGTGTTTATGTGGGTATAAAATATATAAAAAATACAAATACACAGGTATATTTGCTAAAATTACAATACACTGATGTCACAGAAATTGCACAAATGGCTAAAAAAAAAAATCAAATAAAACTGGTCAAGTCATTTGTTTAGTATCAGTAAGATGTATGAGCTCATTTACTCTTGCAAAGTTCATCAATATTTTGAGTTTTCTTGCTTATGTACAAACAAGTTATCTTCAACATCCAGCTTATTTCAATATTTAGTTTTTATGGTGGTTAAGGATAAAACACTAGTTTCACATAAATATGTAGTTGTAAAAGGCAACAAATACTTAAGGCAGTGCTCGACAATGTTGGAAATTCTTTTTCCATTGGAATCCAAAAACTAGTCGCCGCCCCGGTGGCGCAGTGGTCTAAGGCGCTGGCCTCTGATCATTCGTTCGTAAGGGGTCCAGGTTCGAATCCCGGTCCGACATGGATGTTGTGTTTGTCTTACGGCACTGGCTCTCTCCCTTCCCTGGAACCAGTGACCCTAAATTAGGGACGGGCGACTGCTTATAGCCCATTGAGTTGCTCACGGTGGTCGTTAAACCTCCAATAAAAAAAAAAAAAAAAACTAGTCAGTGATTTCAAAGAACAAATGCTTTTCAAACCAACCAGAGTTAAAAGATGTCTCATAAGTTTTTTATTTGGCAATAGAAGATTACACATTTCTGCATTGTATGTGAATGAGTAACTAGTTTATTCAGTGGGAATGGGAAATACTGCCTTGTAAATGTTTGGAGAGTGCAGAGATGGACGATTATTAGCTGTTTAACATCAAGTTTCCAATTGTTTGCTCATTTTCTGATGATAATGAATTCAGTTATGAAAATTGGTCAGAGCTGTTCCCTGTAATTTGGTTTTCTCATAAAGTTTTTTGGTCATTGCTTGTGTTTTGTTTTTCAACATTGAACAGATTGTTTTCACCCTGTAATGAGAAGTTCCACAAGTTCATTTTTTAGAAATTTCAGCTAAATATGCTAAACTTCACCACACATCCTACCAGCACTAGCCATAAATTCAGATTAATTTTGTTTTGAAAATTGGTTCACTATGTGACTCGGTATGGTTGCTAACAAATCCGCATATGCCCCCTATTATTTTAGTGAAACCCACTTTGAGAACTATTGGTCTAGAGGATGTTCAAGCCGTTCTGGTATCAGAGTTGGTTGTACATCAAGGTTTTTGGGCTAGCAGTCACAATTTAACATATGGTTTGAGTCCCATATGAGGCATTAGTTTTGCCACCCTGGTGGTGCAGTGGGCTAAGCACCATCTTATGATTGTCTGTCCAAGTGGGTCCGGGTTTGAATCCCGGTATGGCATGGATGTTGTGTTTGTCTTACAGCACTGGCGTTTTCTCTTCCCTGGAACCAGTGACTCTTAAATTAGGGACGGGGACTGCTTATATCCCATTTAGTTCCTCACATTAGCCGTTAAAACCTTTAAAAAAGAAACCTGTTTTTTACATAACATAACAGCTTTGGCTTTCTCCTTCCCTAGAACCAGTGGCCTCAATTTAGAGGCGGGAAAAAAGTTTCATGTGATGAAATGTCACATTTTCGTTCAGGAAACACATTTGTGATTCTCCCTGACTGCTACATGGTTTTGATTGCTTTTAGGAATACCATTTCACTCGCATTCCTTAGTATATAATTATCAATCATTTTGTGACTATGGTATATTCAGTTAACTCATAGGCATCCCTAGCTTAGTTTTCAGCAGGAAGAAGCAAACAATGGAAATCTGCATATATACAAACCCCATATGCCTCTCATTGAAAACAGCTTTTTTACCACTCAACACATAAATTACATAAATTTAATTGGAAACCAGAAGAGCCAAAAAATATATATTTTTTAATTATATCTATAATCACCTCATCATCACATGTATACAGTAATATTTCACATATATGTCAGCGCAAACCAAAGCACGCATAAATAAGAGCGCAGCATAAGTAAAAGTTAGTGTAATTCCAGCCAAAATTAAGTTTAAAAAGTAATTAACATGAGAATAACATGCAAAATAAGAAAAATATCAATGATTGAATTTACTTAGTTAAATTTAACACTTTAAAGCTTAGATTACTCAAAAATGTAAATTACTTGATCTCAAAATTTTAATTACATACCTTTTTTATATTTATGGCTTTTTAAAGTTATGTAAAATTGAAGACTGTTTCTGCTGTTGCCTCTCATTGAAAACAGCTTTTTCAAGTTTGTTTAAACAGGAATGTGTGGCAATTAGATGTATCGGTGAGTTGTATGTAGTGACAGTGTTTCCAAAGCTTCTACACTGCTTTCGTGACAGTCTGGGGATCTTTTGTTAATTCTTTGTTATGTCTCTTCATCATCATCCTGAATTTCATTGGCTATTTCTTGAATATCCCTCAATTCCCCAATAATGCATTTTCATTGATTTCTACAAACTCTTTAAAACTACTGAATCCACCTGAAATGGCACTCCAATCTTCATCATTGGCAGATTATTCGGTAAATGTGTAGATTAGCGTCCTAAATTATTTTGTCGGAAACTTGTAATATTGACTTGCGAGTGCGACGCTGTGGTAGGCCTAACACATCACTACGGCAACGATGTGAAGATTTGCTTTGTTGAAATGAAGATTCGCTTCGCCGTGCAATTCACGTGCGGATGACTACAAGTCCAAGCAAGTACCTTCTTGCCAGGAGAGCGAACCATTTTATACTCATATGCTACACAATATAGTTTGTTCATGTTTTGTAATTGTTTTTAAAGCAGACGTGAAATTTTTCATTCTTTCGCATATGATTCCCTGATCCGAAATAGAAAGTTTGGTAAATGTGTACTTTAGCGTCTAAATTATTTCGTCGGAAAAATGTAACTGTGTGGGAAAAGTGTGACATACAATATTTTAAGCATGCAAAATAATGCGAAAAGGTGCAAAAATATAGTATTTTTAGATAAAAGGAAATAAGTTTTCCAAAGTATTTACCTGAGAGTGCGATGGTTTGGAAGAGTACGTGCGGTATAGGCATAGGACGAGAGAGCGGCAACGGCATCAAGGTGGAGTCCGGTGAATGGAAGCTTCGTTGAGAAGGGCAAGTAACGGGCGGAAGAATTAAGAAGGAAGCGGTTTAGCAGTACGTAGTCATCGAAAAGTCTTGTAGGCATATGCAGAAAGAAAGAGGTTGAATTTGTGCAGCATTGAAATTTTTTGTTTTTTTTAAGGGTAATTTTGAGAAAGCGGAAGTACAAAATCGTCAGTCATTTCGGATTTCGTCAGGGCTTAAAATTTCATTATCCGCCACAATACAAGAAGCTGTCTCCCTGCCATAGTGCGATATATGAATTGAAGAAAATTGCTTATTTTGAAAAATATCCATGTCACGAGGGAAAAAATGTGAGCTACGATGTACTGAATAACAGCAGAACTGCAAATGAAGTGCTTGAAGAAATCACCTACCTGTGCACATCTTCCAAACCAAAACTAAAACTTTGGGTTCAACCGGAACCAAAACGTCTTCCTCAAAACTTCTGTCGTACATAAATTATTTTACATTCCTTAATTTCTTTCCATTCGGAGACACTGTGAAACCACTAATAACGACATTCTGCACATATCTTTCTCAAAAATGAATAAAACAGGTTTGAACTACTTCTGCGCACAATTACACGATACTCGTCCGAAAAATATACCCTACTGCTGTCGTATTCTTCCACACATTTGCTACCAACTCGTACTTCGCTCCGTCGCACAGCACCTTCACGTGGTGGCCGTTAGCATTGCTTCAGCCTCCCGCACCACCTGCTACAAACCATCGTACTCGCAGGTTAATACTTCAGAAAAATTATTTCCTTTTTATTTAAAAATATAATTTTTCACCTTTCCCTATTATTTTGCATGCTTAAAAAAATGTGTGCATCGAACTTTTCACCCACAGTTAAATTTTTCCAACGAAATAGTTTAGGACGCTGAAGTACACATTTACCGAAAGTACTAATATGCTTTTCTATGTTGTACAGAAAACTGGGGAACTATAAATTTCGGTTTTGGTTTGAACAGATTTGCTGTGTCTCTGCACTTTTGGTTCTTCTGTTAATAGCTTGTTCGCACGCGAGTTTCTATCTTACTCATATGTATCTTTTGCAAATCGAAAAGGTTTTATCCGGTTTTTCCTGCCAACAACGTACAGGATACAACAAAAGAAAGGGTGGCTGCTGTGGACCTATTTTCTGTAGCGTATCACTACAACACTTATTGCTCTTCTGCCAATAACATAAGTCCTCTTTCTCTTGTACCCGTCATTTCCACACAGCAACAAACCTTCCTTTTAACGGACCAAAGCTTCACATCTTCACTGGAGCGATGCATTATTCCTATCGCAGCTTCTCTTCACAGTGTCAGACTCACAGGTCCATATTACAATAAAAATCTTTAAAACACGTTTAAAATATGAAATATCTGAAAAAATATGAAATACATTAAAATATGAAAAATATGAAGTTTTAACCCTTTGTCAATAAACACAAGAGGCTAGTTCCATCAGAGGCATGCATTCAGTCGCTGACTTTAAACATTTGGAGCAAAATTACATATGCTTCCAATTTATGGACCTAAAGCATAATAATTAAAGAAGGTGATATTCTTCTGTCCTTGGCACTGCGTAACAATAATACAACTTCCAGTGATTAGCAGTGAAAAGCAACATGACATGCAATGACTGTCTTTTTTCTTGTAGTAGAAAATTATATTCTGAACTTCATTTTTAGATTTAATTGCCCAGTCTGGCACCTAGGGCAACTAGATTATTTATTTACCTGCCCAGGTCAATGATTCACACGACTCAGGCATGGTATTTTTCAAACCCTGATATGTATAAGTAAAAATATATACAGTACATAATTTCATACATACATATTAATTAAAGCTTATATATTTCATTATTACTACTTCAGCAAAAACTTCCCATTACAAAAAAATTACCTTTGCTTGTCCTGTGGGCACTATTTGACTTTTACAGCATTGCAATCTTATGCGTAATGAAAATTTCTGTAGTACATACTAACTTTTTAATGAAAAATTTGTAATGTTTTAAGAACAATACGTTGCTACAATTTTTTTTGTCCCCCTTGAATTTCATTATAACGAGTTTCGACGGTTATTCTTTTTTTACTGAATCTGGTAAATGCTGGCCAAGAAAATGACAGTGAAAATATATCATGAACAGTTTCTTTGCTTTGCAAATGTAGTAATTAAAGTTAAATGTAAAAAAGAATTGATTTCATTCTAAATTTCTGCGAGTGAAATCTTTCACCTGTGTCACTTTAAGCAGGGCTTGGAAAATATCCGAAATGTTACATGCGCAGCTGGGTATATACATAAATTATTTACCTACCCAGGTAGTAAAACCTGGATGCCCAGGAAAATTTATATTTTAAGATAAATCAGAAGCCACTTTTTTTTTAAGTTAAAAAATATGAAATTTTTTTTACACATTTTGTAATTCCTATTTTAAAGGTCTATTCAAAATGTTCAATATGCAAAGCATGTATTTCATGTTTTAAGATGATAGTGCTGAAATTGGTACAAAATGATGTGATGAAATTGTTTTTTGAGAAATTTAAAGATTCTGCCGTGTTCTTTTCCTTTGTCACTAAACACCTGATTTGCACATCAATAAAAATTGTTTCAGTATCTTCAGGTATTGCCAAGATATTATAAATACAACTATTTAATAGTTTTCCAAAAAAAAAATTTGTGCTCCAAAATGGTTTCCTTGTGGCAACACAACAATGAAAGAACAGGTTTAGTCACTGAAGTCATTTCTAAAACATTCCAAACAGGAAAATTTAATATTTTAGAAATATTGATATGCATTAATGTTCTACAATGACTCAGTTAGAATCAGGGTCTAAACAAGTGTTTCTTCTTTTGGGTGGGGGTCTGAGATTTGAAATTATGCCCTATCAAGTTCAAAAGCTCTCATTTCCATTCAAGTATTTTTTTTTCTTTTCTTTCTGATACCTTAATTATGGGGAAGCAATGTGATCTTTCAAAAGCAGTACTTCCAGTTTTTGACATAATTTTACTAAACATGTGAAAAGTAGGTAAATATCCAAAAATTAGAGATGGGAAACAAGACAGTAAAAGTTCTGGGAACACTGACAACACAGTGCTCAGTAGAATGTAAAATGAACCAGCACACAAGGCAGTGAATGTGAAAACAAAAAAAGCATGATTCAACCCTATGTCAAATGTAATACTAGCCAAAACCTACATGAAAAACCAACTTTGACACCATTGTGGATTGAATACCCTTATAGACGCAATGTACTCGGATGCCAGTTCGTAGTTCTGTTTGTCATTGATATAACATATAAATACAAGAATATGCCTGTACATATCTTTACTACATAACTGCCCTTTGTATTCATTCATGCAAATACTACATAAGTACGTATGTGCAAATTAAAATGTCTAAAAGAAACTAAGTATTGTTCAACCAACTGTGCTTTAGAAATAATTCTCCAATTAAACATGTCTAAAAGAAACGTAAGTATTGTTCAACCGTTGTGTACAGAGTTCGTAAAGCCTAATGTTAAACAAATCTGTGTGTAACTGATGTCATTATTTATCATATTGTAATAAACCTGATTTTAAGATATGAAAATATCATTACTCACATTTAGAACTGAATTGATTCAGTTATAATGTAAGTATCCAACAATTTCACACTCACACACTCTTCCACAAAAAACATGCATTTACTTGCACACTCTTCCACAAAAAATGCATTTATGTAAAAGTCGGTGACTACTTGCCGTGAGGCTTAACCGAATATGGCCAAACTTCATATTTACAGGGATTGCATTTCAAATTACAGCTTAAGTTAATACGGTCAAACTTATTTTTTCGGGTATAGCCCTTCAAATTATGGCGTAGCTCAATACGGTCAAACTTATTTTTTTATGGGCAATGCCCTTCAAATTATGGCGTAGCTCAATACGGTCAAACTTATTTTTTTATGGGCAATGCCCTTCAAATTATGGCGTAGCTCAATACGGTCAAACTTATTTTTTTGTGGGCGTTGCTCTTCAGATTATGGGCTTAGTATTTAGGGTTCAGACCGTAATTTCATGGGCTTTCACAAAAATGGGCCAAGCCGTAGTTTTATGGGCAACGGCCGGGCCCCCAGTTGCCGGCCATTGCCCGTAATCTAACTGTGAAATTTTTAACAGTGTAACAATGGCCGCGAAACCCCAGAGATCACTCACCAAGAATGAATAATGCAGTCAAGACAAGTAATTTTGTCGGAAAATTTTTGAGAGTTCTCAATGATTAGCTGCTGCAGAAGATGATGTATTTTTCATTTCTTCTCCCTTCATACTTTTCTATACTGTACGTATGTACGCTGTTCTCCAACATGCAATGCGAAACTTCATCATTACTTTTCCTTATAAATTTTCGCTTTTGTTACTGAAAATTACCAACGCTTTTCTTATACACTCAAGGACAGTGAAAGTTGCGAACCAAGAAGGAAGAATCGGATTGAGCTGAAATTTTATGGACGTAATGATACAGATGAAGGATACAGACGATGGCAGAAACAGAGCTGCAGGACAATTACAGAAGGATCTGTGGTACGCAGTCCGGTCATTTCCAATAGCGCGTTGCACTGCCTCGTCAGGCGATACATGCTGCAATACGGTCCGGCATGGAGACGAACAGACGCCCGATATTGTCCTGCAGCAGACTGGCCCACACGTGTTGAACGGTGTGCAACAAATCCCTGATAGTGCGGCGCGGCGGTAGCCAGCGTTTCAACTGGTCCCACACATGCTCCATAGGGGACATGTTCTGGGAGCGGGCAGGCCATGGAAGTGTCTGGATATGACGTAGGTAGTCCTGGGCAACCCGATGCGTGTGTGGGCGGGCATTATCTTGCTGATACAGCGCACCTGGAATCCCGGCCAGGAATGGGAGCACATGGGGCCGTAGGATCTCATCCACATACCACTGGCCCGTCGATGATCCACGTACCACTACTAGAACTGATCGGCTATCGTAGGCTATGGCTCCCCAGACCATAATGCCTGCAGTAGGGGAGGTGTGGCGCTCAATAGCGAGGTTAGAATTGTGCCGTTGAACCGGGGACCTCCACACCCGGACACGATGATCATCTGTCCCCAAAAAGAAGCGAAACTCATCGGTAAACACCACACGTTGCAAGTTTGTGGAGTTCCACGTCGTTTTGGCCTGGCACCACTGGACAGGAAGCCGGCGATGTTCCGGTTTTAATTGCAGAACACGTAACGGGCGCTCGGATCGCAGGGTCTCTCACGAAAGGCGTCGGGAAATGGTTCATGGGCACACGGAGCCGCCACATCTGCTTGTATAGTGAACCGGAACTTCGTGGGATCCGTTCGTGTCTGGCGAACGATCCGTCGATCGTCTCTACCGATAGTCCTCCTCGTCCGTCCAGAGTTGCTCTGCTGTGTGGCATTGCCGTCACGTGTTCACTGCTTCCAACGCAGCGGGACGGTATGGTCAGAACGATCCATCTGGAGGCTATACGGCGCGCCGACGACCCTGCGGTTTTCAGCCCGATGATTAGATCTCTCTCAAAGTCCGTATTTTGCGTAAATCGACCGCTCTGGCGTCTACCCGGCATTCTTTTCACTCTACTTTTGCTTGCGTCGGCCGGTGTTTTTCACTTTCATGGGGCATTGACTACACGCCTGTTTATAAGGCTGCCGGTTCGTGCTTGCAGCGCCACCACAGGGTGTGCGGTCATTCGCACTCGCACCAAACGCGGATCATTTGCATACTGGCACTCACTCTAGCTATTTGCAAAGTTTCGCGGTTGTAGCACGTTTTCTTCTAGGTACGGAAATTTTACTGTCCGTGAGTGTATTTAAGGCATACAAACTCATCCAGACAGTGGCGGACTGGCAATGCGTAAACGACCCTGGAAGCGCTTTTTGCGGCCTACTATTGGGGGAAGAATTATCAAGGTACCCAAATTCTAAAATTAGCCATATATCATCATCGTCACTTCGTGCTTAAACATCTTTTCAGCACAAGTCTACGCATTAGTGTAGCGTTAGTGTTAAAGCAGTAAAACTGTACTAGAAATCCCATTTATTCGCGTAAGACTAGAAATAAACATTTCCAAACTTTCGCCCACATCAACTAGATGGCTTTTTCAAGGAAGATAGACAGAAACTGCGATCTAAAAAATAGAACGATTCAACAGTTTGAACCCTGTGACTTGACTTGACAATAAACGAATAAATACGATGTAATTTTCATTCAAAAACACGAGACATCACGTTGGTTGTACACGCGGTATACTAGTAGGAAAAAGGCATTATTTGAAAAACTTGTTCTAAATTCGTGGCAACTCCAAAGAAGGAGACTATCATTGCAAGTATAATTGTTGGTAATGATCTCCAAGGTTTCTCGAACGGTAGGGATAGAGTAGGTAGTAAATTTTTTTACCATCCCATATAGGAGTAGTGGACTTGAATTTGACTTCTCTGGATATGGCCGTAGTTACTTTACCGTCTTTCGGGTCCCTTTTATGCTCGTTGATTTTGATTCTAAACGAATGCTTAGTCATTCCATTGTGGTATCATCTGGAACCGACCGACCTGATATTGTAGAGGGATTGCATAAACACCTGCCTCTCTCAAAAGAGCGTGTTTGTCAGTATTTCCCTTAAGCATGGTATATAAAAATGGAGGAGACTTTGTGCCGACAACCGTAGTTCATCTTCTTGAGGGGTTCTTAAGTTTGTAAGACATATTTGGTAGGTAAGGAATTGATCCTAGGTATAAAGCTGCGGCATAGGAAGATTAAAACGTTTGATTTTGGCCTTTTGGATAAAGTTATGTATTTGGTTCAATTTGTATCCTGCCTCAGTGGGCAATTCGATGGCTCTAGGTGATGCCGTAAGTAGCCAATTCGATTTGTAAGTAGCTAGGTGATAACGCTAAGGAGCCAATTCGATGACGTAAGGTGTGGCTGACCATGGCTCTTTGATGCCAGAGGTGAGCCAAGGCTGTCCCGTACGGTAAGAGCAAATAAAAGAGATATTGTGGCGCAGCTCGATGGAAATTTGAATGCTGATGACAGGAGTAATGTGTCACGACACACATTAATCGAACCGCGCTGAAAAATGGGGTGCGTAGTCGCAGCCCGCTCCGAGTGACAATGTTAACTTCGGTTCACAGTCGAAAGCGCCAAAAATGGGCATGCAAGCATCAAAACTAGACCTTGAATGATTAGAAGAAGGCTGTCTGGTTCAAAGAATCTCGATTCCTGTTCCACCATATGGTCGGAGCGTCTTTTACAGAGGGGGAGTCGAAAGTTTTTCAATATTTGGATCACTTTATATCTTCACATGTACATTTACGACAAAAGCTGACTAGCTTTCAAAGTATAGGCCATCATGTTGCACCGTCTTTAGTAATCTGTCTGCCTGTTCTTCACTTCCTCGGCGGTACCAATTCTTGTCCTTTGAGACGAAGAACTCCTTCCCCCCAGCTGCTAGCTCCTTCTGGATGTTGAAGGACCACCGGCGAAGGAAGTGGGCCATGGACCAAAACAGGTAATAATCAGACTGGGCAAGGTTCGGACTAAATGCTGGATGAGGCATCAGTTCGAAGTCCTCAAATCCCTGGAATTTTGCCAGGCTTGTTCGCGCGGTATGAGGCCGACCGAGCTTTGTATTGCTGTAGGAGAGCGCGCTTTCTGTTCACCAGTGCCGGGTACTTTTCCTCCAAAACGGCAAACATCCGCTCCAGCTGTTAACAGTAGAGGTTGGCGTTGATGGTCCGACCGTCGGGAACAAATTTGTAATGGATTATCTCCTCGAAATTCCACCAGACGCAGAGCATCACATTTTGTACGAAGCGCCCACGTTTGGCAACAAGTTCAGGAAGCTGGCATGGGCTCAACAACTGCCATGGTGTATTAGGATTACGGAAATAGACCCACTTTTCATCGCACGTAACAATTCTCTTGATGAAACGTACATCGCGCTTGTTTTCTTGGAGTTTCGTGACACTTCCACTCGGCGGTTTGCTTCAGCGGGCGTCAATTCGTGAAAGACAATGCGGCAGCTCCTGTAGACCTTGCCCAGGTCCTTAAGGTGACGAACCACGGTGATCTGTGATATACCCAGATTGCCTGATAATCTCCGAGTGCTGGCTGTTGGATTCGCCTTCCCGGCCTGGCGCACGGCCTCCGAATACACGGTTCGCGGCCTACCTGCCATTGGCTGACCGTCGAGGTTTCTGTCACCAGAGCAAAATTTCTTGAACCATCTGTTTGCGGTACTGTGATCCACGGAACCTTCCCCTTTATCATGACAAATGTTTCGTGTTGCTTGAGCAGCGTTGTGGCCGAGTTCAAACTCGTAAAGCAAAAGTTCCCTAATTAGCCGGTTGTGGTTGTTCTTCTTTTAGGTGTCTCAACCACAGACAGAGCGACGACATGCAATGCTATTCACTGCAACGACCACCACTTTATGTCCTTTTTGACTGACTGCAGTGCGCGACATGAACTAGTTTAAACACGTGACATTCTTGCCGCAGCACATACGTTTATGAAAATACTGCAAAACTTCCGACTCACCTTCTGACTTGCGGAAGTGTAGGTGCTCCGTGGGACGAAAGCAAACCGGTGAAAGCAATGCAATGCTTTGGGGAATGTTCTTCTGGGAAACTCTATATCGTTTTACATGTGCCGGAATTTATGACTTCTACCACCTACTTAAATATAATTGCAGCACAAGTACATCCTTTCATACCAATGGTATAGTGCGTTCTTTCAGTTGGTAACGCTTCATTCCACACTGCGCGGACTGTTCGAGAATGGTTCGCGGAATACACAGTGCATCAAATAATTTTTAAGACTGGCGCTAGATTTCAGCCTACGGTGGCGCTACCAGTGTAATCGCGCATGCGTTCTAAACCGTGACCATCTGCTTGCTTTCTGCCAAAGTACTGCGCAGTTGTTAAAGTAACTCAAACGAAACGGCCGTTCATTAGAGAAGTAAAATGTTTTTCATGTTGAATTATTAAGATGGAACAAAGGGCTGTTATTAAATTTAATGCAAAACTTGGAAAAAGTGCCTCGGAAACGTACCAAATGATGAAACAAGTTTACGGTGAGTTTTGTTTAAGTAGATCAAATGTTTTTCTGTGGCACAAACGTTTTTTGAACGGAAGAGAAACGCTAGAAGATGATAAGCATACCGGAAGACCAAGTTCATCTAGGACACCTGAGATTATTGAAAAAGTGCGTGATTTCGTGGCAAACAATCGATGTGCGTCACTAAGAATGATGGAAGAGTCTTTAAACATCAACAAAGAAACGGTTCGAACCATCCTGCATGAAGATTTGGGCAAAACAAAAATCTGTGCTAAATTTGTTCCACACACGTTAACCAGTGAACAAAAATCAAGGAGAAGGGCACATTGCAGAGACATAATTTCAGCCGCTGAAAATGATCTAAACTTCTTAAAATTGATTGTTACAGGTGATGAAACATGGTGTTTTCTATATGATCCTAAAACAAAGCGACAAAGTGCGGAATGGAAGTCAAAAAACTCACCACAAGCCAAAAAAAAAAAAAAAACAAGAAAAGTTCCATCGAAAATCAAAACAATGCTCATTACATTCTTCGACAGTAAGGGTATTTATTATCCACAAAGAATTTGTTCCAAGTGGACAAACAATTACTGGTGAGTTTTATTTAAATGTTTTGAGGCGTTTGATGGGCAAAATTTGTCGCATTCGTCCAGAATATCGGGATGAAAACAGTTGGTGTTTGTTGCACGATAATGCACCCAGTTACACCTCACTTCTTGTTCGTAGATTTTTGGCGAAAAATAACGTCTGTGTGTTGAATCATCCACCGTATTCGCCTGATTTAGCACCCTGCGACTTTTCTTTGTCCACAAAACTGAAAATGACGTTAAAAGGGTGTTTTTTTTTATGATATTTCGACCATACAAACAGCTTCAACGCGTGCTTTGGAGGCAATTCCGCAAAGTGAAGTGGAACAGGCATTCGAATCATTATTAAATCGCTGTAACAAGTGTATTGAAGCCGGAGGGACTTATTTTGAATAACAAACCAAAACAAATTATAATTTCTTGTTCCTACGTATTTCATTTTACAGACCCAGTCTTAAAAGTTTTTTGCCACACTGTGTATGATGAAGACTTATTTTGGCCTCCGAATTCCCCAGACAGCATTCCAATCGAGCATCTGTGGTTTGGTTTGGAACATCAAATCCGATCTGAGGTTGCTCAACCGCAAAACTTACAAGCGTTAAAGGAAGTGTTGGTAACTTGTTCGCACCAGATACCACAAGACACCTTTAAAAATCTTGTAGCATCTACTCCTTGCCGGGTTAGATCTGTTTTGGCTGCACGTGGGGCACCAAAGTCATATTTTGCAGTTGGTCGTAATGTTTTATCTCTTCGGTGTAAGTGCCTTTTTAAAAAGGAATTTCGTATTACATCAATCACTTACCTTTAATGACTTCTAGTTGTTAGGATTACAAGCACAGGCGCTACGAAATGATTCTGAAAATAAACTTACTGAAACCGAACAATTTAAGAGAAAATTATGAAGTACTTATTACTGTAACAAAATATTGTTAGGTAATGAGGCGAAAGAAAGGTAATTACATGAAAAGTAGTGACGCTGCACAATGATTATACAGTAATTTTCACTCTAGTGGTACTGCGGGAACTCATAAAAAAACTTTTTTGCAGGGAATTTGGAAACTGGAAACAGAAATCATCCATTTTCTCTTTTTTATCTTTTCTTTTGTTGAACTATTTTGCCGATGTGCCTTCAGAAGTGTATTCCATTTTCGGTTTTCATTTTTTTCAAAATCTCATGTTCTATTAATCTTCACTGGTGGAATTGAGATTGAGATGTTTACCTTTAAATTAACAACAACAGGTGTAACTTACCACAGAGGACGTGTCAAGACGACAAATCTGCACGTGTCAAGACGACAAATCTGCAGCGAAGCATTCCATCTGTGCAGCTTAGTTAGGAGAGCAACTTACAGCGAAGTGAGTGAATGCGGAGTCGATCTCTGTCATGGATAAACTTGTGTTTTCACACAGGGAAACTTCAAAAGAATAAGTTTCAGCGGAGCCGTTGCTTTGGCCGTAAGCCCCGGGGCGAGATTCAACAAGCCCCCCCTTAAAGAAAGACTATCCTAAGTGTTATGTTCATGATGGAATGTAACAAGGAACATAAAATACCAAACATTTAAAGGTGTTATGCAATATTAAACTGGTTGAACAATAGGCTTGCCAAAAGGAGTTGCCGCCGTGTCACCCCAGTCATGGGTGACACGGCAGATACGTAACCCCATTTCGTTCACTTTCAATAGGGTTTGTCCCGAGGTGGTCCCCTACCACATACTAAAATTTCATCGAAATTGAACGATTTTTACGCGAGTTATCGTGCGGACGAACATAGGCACACAACGCGTGACGTAATGAGACAGATGGCGTGACCGCGCGCCAGCATCTGAATTGAGAGAGTATGACGTCATAAGATATCGAAGCATGGATAACATTAATGGGACGACGCCATGACACTAAAAACTTGGTAATTCAGGGTGGTTATTTAACCCACTAAACGAATTTTCCTAAAGTCGAGATCAAGCTAAATCGATTTCTAGTACCAGAAAATGGCAGGTTAACGACTTTCATCAAAATTCTTAGAGCCGTTTTCAAAATAAAATTTACATACATACAAGAATTGCTCCTTTAAGGTGAACGTCAAGTAATTTTGCTTCCTGTACTTCGAATGGAAAAGTTTCTGTACACATTTTCTTCCCAATTAATGCGTTCCCAAGAATTAAAATTTGAACATCGATTAAAATATTTCATTTTATAACTTGGAATACTTAATATTTTCTAAAACATAACCATAATTATGCAATCCAACATTTGTTTGTCTACTGACGTCATGAAAGTACAGGTCGCGCCATCCTTTTTCTGGTTTCAACACCACCAAAGGAAAAGTTATTGATTTTTAATATAATTATGGTTATGTTTTAGAAAATATTAAATATTTCAGGTTATAATATGAAGTTATTTTAATCGATGTTCCAATTTTCATCCTTGGGAACACATTAATTTTGAAGGAAATGTGTACAAAAGTTGTTCCATTGGAAGTATAGGAAGCCAAATTACTTTACATGCACCTTAATAATATGGGATAAGGGCGATGGAATGGATCCCAATCCTATGTCGTGACCTTTGACCCCCATTTCGTCCATTTTCAACAAGATTCGTCCCCAGGTGGTCCCCTACCACATACTAAAATTTCATCGCAATCAAACCATTTTTACGCAAGTTATGACGCATAAGGACAATGGAATGCATCCCACTCTTATGTCCTGACCTTTGACCCCACTTCACCCATTTTAAATAGGGTTCGTCCCCAGGCAGTCCCCTACCACATAGCAGAATTTCATTGAAATCGAACCCTTATTACGCAAGTGTTGACGCATAAGGGCAATGGAATGGATCCCACTCCTACGTCGTGACCTTTGACCCCATGTATCCCATTTTCAACAAGGTTCGTCCCCAGTTGGTCCTTTACCACATACTAAAATTTCATCGAAATCGAACTATTTGTACGTCAGTTATCGTGCAGAAAAACGGACGGACAGACGGAAAAAGCTAGAGCATATACGCTTCTTCAACCTACGGTTGGAAAGCGTAAAAAAACGTGCTAATAAAGAAGCTACAAATCCCGGCAAGCTGTTTAAACCTGTGTGTTTGTTGAGGGTGTAACAAAACTATACAAATGATTTTTTCTATTGCTTAGAGTAATTTTCCGCAAATGAGAGAAGTGGATGACCATTGGGACGCTAAGGAAGTTGTTTGGCTGTTTGTTCATTCCGCTTTGGTCTGTGTCTACCTTTTTCCGCAAATGAGAGAAGTGGATGACCATTGGGACGCTAAGCAAGTTGTTTAGCTGTTTGTTCATTCCGCTTTGTTCTGTGTCTGCCTTTTTCCGCAAATGAGAGAAGTGGATGACCTTTGGGACGCTAAGCAAGTTGTTTAGCTGTTTGTTCATTCCGCTTTGGTCTGTGTCTGCCTTTTTCCGCAAATGAGAGAAGTGGATGACCATTGGGACGCTAAGGAATTTGTTTGGCTGTTTGTTCATTCCGCTTTGGTCTGTGTCTGCCTTTTTCCGCAAATGAGAGAAGTGGATGACCATTGGGACGCTAAGCAAGTTGTTTAGCTGTTTGTTCATTCCGCTTTGGTCTGTGTCTGCTTTTTTCCGCAAATGAGAGAAGTGGATGACCCTTGGGACGCTAAGCAAGTTGTTTAGCTTTTTGTTCATTCCGCTTTGGTTTGTGTTTGCCTTTTTCCGCAAATGAGAGAAATGGATGACCCTTGGGACACTAAGCAAGTTGTTTAGCTGTTTGTTCATTCCGCTTTGGTCTGTGTCTGCCTTTAGTGACATATACGATTGTATGTAAATATTCTGAATGAAATCTGCTCCATGGTGGAATATCTTTTTAGCCAGGTGAGAGGAACATGTGAGGATTATTAGCTACTTAAATAAGTTAAAATGCATATCGACCTACTGAGTTCAAAGGAAACATTTACAAAACCGAGATGAAGATGAAAAATTCGCCTCATGGATTTCCGTTCTCACTGTTTGTCATTTATTCGCTTTTTAGTTTCGTGGATGTAGATTTAGACAGTCATACCTTCATATCAGACATATTTTTATGTCAGGAAAAGTATAACCTAAAAATTGAATTGATCAGTCTAATTCGGAAGACACATAAAACAAGAAAAAAATTTGAGATCACCATACACATGCAGTTACTGTGAAAAAACAGAGTAGGGTTACCTGTGATTCCTTTATTACGAGGAAAGTTTGAAATTAGTGCCGGTTTTCATTTGACCTTTCTTTTAGCCATTACCATTTATCATTAATTGTTCATTGGGAAATGTCAACATTACTTCTAGCATCAATATTCCAGACCTCCCTTTTTCCGTACAAAGGTTTTCCAAGACACGTGCACAGGTTTAATAAAAAAAAATTGTAATCAGTTCGACATTTACCGCGAAAATCTTTGCAATCATTTCAAATTCTTGCTGCAACAGCTGATTCAGTTCTACGGCCTTCTCTTCCGCCTCTTACAGGCTCACATATTTGTTAACGAAAAGTCATTATGATCTCCTTCCGATTTTTTTAGCAAACATAACAGGGAAATCAGTGCGAGTAAGCCTGAAAATAAAAGGGCAGCAACGTTCATTTGGCGCGTTGTGTCTTACAATACAATGACATCCCAGATTTGTTCCATTGTGAATACACCCCACAGAAAAAGAGTTTTCACAGTTTCGTATTTTGAAAAAGTCAACGATGACTAAATAGTTTAGACTTTCTTCAGTAGTTCTTATTGCCTTAATAACATCTTACAGTCGGGCTTGCCCATTTCGCTCGCGTCTCTTAAGAAGAAATAAGTCACACACACTCACACACACATCACTAAACTGTTTTCTGAGATTCAGAGGGCAGCTCCACAAAGAAATACAAACTACTAGATAATTTTTACTTACTGTTGCCGTATCAAACTTCTCCATTTACAGCAATCTTGACACAACTCGGGCTTCACTGACATCAATCACACGCCGTACACAAGATCTTCTATACTTCATACTCATAATCTTTTTCTTATGCAGACACCCGTAAATCTGATCCTCCCATGACTTCCTTGGCCTTCCTCTGCCTTTCCTTCCTGCCATTTGGGCTAAAAAGATTTTCTTAGCAAGCATTTCATCACCTATTCTTTCAACATGGCCAAACAATCGAAGCACATTAGTCTCCACCTTGCTAACAACATTTTGCTTCACATTACACAACTGCAACTCGCCTTTATTCTTCACACAATCAAATCGTGTCTTGCCACACAAAATCAAATCGAATCGTGTCTTGTTTTGTGTGCTGGAGAAATGCGTAAGTAACGCATTTCTCCAGCACACAAACGACTCCTATTTCTTCTGTAGTACCCAGGTTTCACTGTCATACATCAGAGTAGGAACAATTACACTTTCATACACAGCCATGCGGGACTCGCTTGAGAACCCATCATTCCTGTGAAAGCCTCCCAAAGTAGCCATGAAGAATTCGCAAAGAATTCAATGAAGAATTCACTCGACTACTAATTTCACCATCCAATTTGTTATTTCTGTCAAGCATGCATCCTAAATACATAAACTCAAAGTGGTACTAAGAAATAAGTGGTACTCTGATATTCAAGTCTTGGCTATTGTAATACACTGTGCTTTCTTTCGTTTATTTGCCTCAGATATTTAACGACCCCTATGGTCATATAGGACTATTAAGGGTCACACATCCTCTAATCCTCGGGAAGGGGTTTAGAGCAAGCGCAGCAAGAAAAAGATAACCCCCACACCTCATTCGGAAGTCAAACACTGGCCCAAATTGTGTGATTGGTCAAACGCCTATGCCACTACCCATTCAGATTCCGAGGCTATCTTGTATGCCATTTGGACCGTGGGAATAAGATTAGATATGACATGGTGATCTGTTAGCGGTAGAATTATTAGTAGTAAAAATTGCGCTCGTACTGCGTTATCAATTATTTATAGTCTCAGTTTGAATGGTCAGTTTGAATGTGCATCCCTCATATGCATTGGGGTGTGAAGAGGAGAAATTAGCATAACAGCGGAACGAGCAAGCAGAACGGACCGAAAGACCATTCAGGAGATAGACTAGGGTCCCGTACGGCAGGGCTTGTGCATATATGCAACATGACGGGGGGGGGGGGGGGCGTGTCGGAAGAGTATAAAGCACACGGACGGTGTACGCTCAGCAATTCGGTGAAAGCTATTGCATGGTGTACATCGGTTTGAACGACGTCGAGTTGCTGCCACCGTGTGATATGACCAACAGGCAATCCAGTAGACGACATCTGGATGACTTTACCCGAGGTCGCGTCATTGGGAAGTTGGAAGAAGGTCGAAGTGTGACTAGTGTGGCCGAGGATTTCGGGATCGCACACAGCATCGTTTCACGAACTTTAAGAGCATTCAAACGACAGTAACAGTTGTCCGAGAGTTTAGCAGTGGTCGTCCACGAGCAACCACGGCGGCGGAAGACCGGTATATTGTCCTACAGGCGAGAAGAGACAGACGGCAGACAGCGGGAGAAATCGCAAGGCACATGCAACAGACAACTGGACGTCCATTACCGCGTTTTACCGTGGCCAGGAAGCAGAACAAAGGTGGTCTATTTGCACGACGACCAGTACGGTGTGTGCCATTAACGCCTGCTCATCGGAGACGGCGGTTTCTGTGGTGCCAGGAGCACAAGAACTGAACACATCAGCAATGGGATCGAGTTCTCTTTACGGATGAGAGCCGATTTAGTCTGACGAGCGATTCTGGAGGTATACACATCTGGAGAGAGCAGGGAACACGCAATCACACCTCTAACATCATCGAAAGGGACTGGTTTGGAGGTGGCGGAGTTCTCGCTTGGGGCGGTATCATGCTTGGTAGCCGTACTGACCTCCACATCTTCCAAGGGGGTTCAGTCACTGGTGTCCTATATTGAACCGAGGTTCTCCTGCTTCACGCGCGTCTGTTTAGAGGTGCTGTGGGTCCTTAGTTCCTCGTCATGGACGACAACGCTACACCTCATCGTACAGTGGCTGTCGTAGAGTAGTTGGAGAGAGTAGATATGCAACGCATAGATTGGCCCGCAAAGTCCCCGGACCTAAATCCAATCGAACACGTGTGGGACCTTCTCCGGAGACGCTTGGCAACACGTCACCAGCCGCCAGCAACGATTCCTCAGCTGTGATTGGCGCTATAAGAGGAATGGGCAGCGATGCCTCAACAGCTCCTTGACAACCTCGTCCTCAGCATGGACAGACGTTGCAAATCCTGCAACGCAATCAGGGGTGATCATATCCCCTACTAAAGAATGGATTTTTCTTGTCAGCCGTCTGTCACATGGACGTTTCTGTCATCTGACCAGTTGTGCTAGAAGCTACCTTTTAATAAAGTGCCTTTGTATCCTTTGGATTCCTTGTTTGGACGGTTTTTCTCACTTGTCCCATATTCTTACATCTTGGGGATCTTATGGTATGATTTGAGTCGATGTGGGGCACTTCTGCACGACGTTGCATTCGAAAAACCGTCTCGTCCTTAATTTTTGCACGCCAGTGTATATTGATATAATAGATAATAATGTGCACTACTGAATTAGTAATGTATTTACATGATACAGAAAGACAGATGTGGGGGAGTAATATTTCGTTGTTTGTCTCGTGCGCAGAAACTCAGTTATGTTCCTGGGTTGAAAAGCTCCAAACACTAGCTGTGCTTTCATTATTTAAAGTAACAAACTAATTATCAATATGAAAAATGTTATTTCCTGAGTAACTGTATTCAAATAATGTGAGCAATATGATCTTAATTTATCGTTGTTATTATTTTATTGATAATAAGGTAGAAAGCAGGATTCCGACCTCCTCTTTCTAGTTTATGGGTTCGCTCTCACAAGGGAAACTATCGGACCTCCCGATGACAATCGTCACGGAATGTTCTGTGGTGGGCAAACATGACACTAAAGTACCAGGTGTGAAGTACGTTATTTCGTAATCGCCCGCCACCACTAGAACATGGCTTATAAAAATGAGACGCCTGCATGTAATGTATGCAACCATAAAGTGTGAAGCACCTACAACACCATTAAGTTGCAAATGTCATATACATACCTTTTTTTTTTTTTTTTTTTTTTTTTATTGGAGGTTTAACGACCACTGAGTTGCTCACTCAATGGGCTTATAGCCCATTGAGTGAGCAACTCAATGGGCTATAAGCAGTCGCCCGTCCCTAATTTAGGGTCACTGGCTCCAGGGAAGGGAAAGAGCCAGTGCCGTAAGACAAACACAACATCCATGCCTCACCGGGATTCGAACCCGGACCCCTTTCAGACGAATGATCAGAGGCCATCGCTTAGACCACTGCGCCACCGGGGCGGCCATATATACATACCTCACTCCACGTCATGGTAATGTGTTGAGAGAAGGCAGTGCTGCCCATATACATGTTGTTTGACACTTTATGGCTGCATACATTACAGGCGGGCGTCATACTTTTATAAGCCATGTTCTAGGGGTTGCGGGTGATTGCGAAATGCCGTACTTCACACCTCTTACTTTGGTGTCATGCTTGTCCACCACAGAACGTTCCGTGACGATTGTCGTCGGGAGGTCCGACAGCTTCCCTTGTCAGTAGTCTGCTACTGTTTCTTATTAATGGCAAACAACAATAAGATTTAAGGTACCGATGCGGCTGTAAATATTAATATTAGGCCGCTCAGGCATAGGGATTTGATTTGCGGGAGCGGCTTCGACGGTGTGTGTGTGTCTCTTACGGCAGTAGCTGTCCCCCTTTCCTGGAACCCTAAATTAGGGACAGTCGACTGCTTAAAGCTCCCAAAACTGCTAGGACTGGTCGGTACATCCCCAAACAACAAATGAAACATACACTGGCGGAAAGTGAAAAAAGAACACCAAGAAAGAGACGTCTGATACCAACGAAATTTATACAGCATAATAACAGAATACAGAGGATAACGTGATCAAAACATTATGGCAAAATACAACTGTATTTGCTGATAAACTGAAAAATAACATTTCCCTGTAGCATGGTTAGTACGAGGTTGAACCGCCATGAACTGCGTCACATTGTGCAATTCTGGCATGGAGTCTGTCGTACAGATGTTGGATGTAAGTTTGGGGTATTGAGTTCCAAGCATCCTCAACCTGGACGCGTAAATCGGGGATGGTCGTGGCTGGCCGTGTAGACCGGATAAGTCGTTGTCCCAAAAAATCCCACACGTGCTCAATGGGAGATAAATCCGGTGAACGTGCAGGTCATGGGAGTTGTCTCACACCCTGAAGTGCATGTTGCGTTGCACGTGCCGTGTGTGGGCGTGCGTTATCTTGCTGGAAAACACCACGATGGACCGACCTTACAAATGGCAAAACAACGGGCTGAATGATGTTGTTGATGTAGGAGGTGCTGTTTAAGGTACCAGGCACAAACACTAGTTGTGTACGGGAGTGATAGCTGATCGCTCCCCACACCAGGAGACCAGGTGTAGGCCCTGTGTGTCTCTGGCGGATGCAAATAGGGTGGAGACGCTCCCCTGTGCGTCTGCGAACACGCATACGGCCATCGCAGGCTCCCAAGCAGAATCTGCTTTCATCGCTGAACACGACAGATCGCCATCGCGTTCTCCAGTGCAGACGTTGGCGACACCACTGCAGCCGTTCCTGACGTTGGGCTGGAGTCAGAGGTACACATGCCAGAGGCACACGTGCACGTAGACCTGCATCCAGTAGACGGTTGCGGATTGTTCGCACAGTCACCTCAGGTGCAACGGCAGCTCGGATCTGCGCCGCAGTGGATGTTCTGCTTGACAACGCCGCTCTTCTTATGCATCGATCGGTCCGCTCATGAGTCCGTCTGTGACTCCCGGTTTCACGTCTTCTCGTGTGGGAATGTTCCTCGGACCATCTACGCCACCATCGTACCACCACCGATACTTCCTGTTCAATTCGCTCCGCAATACGACGATACGACCACCCTGCCTCGCGGAGTCCGACTGGACGACCTCGCTCAAAGTCCGATAACTACTGAAATCATACACGTTTTCCATGTCCAGGCGTTGCAGCATCTTCAGGGTCTTCGCACGTGTCCGTACGCCGACGACTGATTACATTCACTTTGCCGTACTCCTTAAATACCACTGACGATAATTTGCATATTATGCCATGCTGTGGCGTAAGCGCTCACCGGTTGGCCCCGAAATTAACATCACACCTACGTAAACTCGACCCAATTACCATATGTAAATTTCATGATCGTCCTCCAATTCCTTCTTGGTGTTCTTTTTTCACTTTCCGCCAGTGTAATTATTAACGTTTTATTAGAAAACTCTCCTGAAATCCTACAGTTCTCGTAAATCCGGTGATATCCAGCGCGTTCGGAAAAACATTTTTCCTCATAGAAACTTGCTTCGTATAAAATGCATCCGTGGGTAAATTGCTCCGTATAAAATGCGGTAAATTGCTCCGTATAAAATGCATCCGTGGGTAAATTGATCCGTATAAAAAACTATCCTTGGGTAAATTGCTCCGTATAAAAAACCATCCTGGGGTAAATTGCTCAGTAAGAAAAAATTTACTCCTGCGCTGGTTCGAAAGAATACTACTCCGAAAAAGAAAACTAAACTAAACACACGATTACAGCGTAATTACGAAACCGGAAAGATTTTGGAGTATTTTGAAAATATAACTGTTTGTATTATTACTGAGCTATTATTAAACATAATACTTTTATGATTATTCTTATCATAGTTAGGTTTATAGGAACCGCGAACGGCAAACTTTTGGACTATACCCAGCTTTGTGTCGCCATCTATCGCCATACCGTATGTTACAAGCTATTTCGACACTGCTCCTATGATATCCGAGGTGCCGCCCCGGTGGCGCAGTGGTCTAAGCGATGGCCTCTGAGCATTCTTCCGAAAGGGGTCCGGGTTCGAATCCCGGTGAGGCATGGATGTTGTGTTTGTCTTACGGCACTGGCTATCTCTCCCTTCCCTGGAACCAGTGACCCTAAATTAGGGACGGACGACTACTTATAGCCCATTGAGCTGCTCACGGTGGTCGTTAAACCTCCAATCAAAAAAAAAAAAAAAGATATCCGAAGCTCACGATAGTTTTCTTACCTTATAGAAGGTTTCCCGTAAGGGTAGGTCGCACCTATTTATAATAGCGCACTTTATGATATTAACGTGATAATTTTTGATACGAGAAAATTGTTGTGCGTATATGAAATTAGCATTGTGGGATACCGCACAAGAGAAGTACATTCACCATACCGCTTTGTCGTGTTGTCGTCCCCAGACATCGTACAAGAAAGCCAAGCATTCCTTCAGCCAATGGTACACTGGGCTGTAGGAAGAGGCCGTGACGTCATACCTTGGTACAACCAATGGCCTTCGTTCAGGAAGGTCATACTCACAGCATGTCTGATATGTCGCCCTCTAGTGGCATTCTGTGCCACACAAGCATTTCAAACTATTGGACTACAAAATAAAGCTATCCCATTGAGTTGCTTACGGTGGTCGTTAAACCTTCAATCCAAATATATATATATACTGCATATTATATATAATCTCTTAAACGTGTACTATGGAATTGCCCTACTCATCCGTGGCTCGCGATCCCAGACCCCAAGTGTTTAAAATTATTATTTTTATTATTGTTGTATGTGAATTGTGAGAGTTTTAGTTTGGGTGTGTTAATTTAGTGGGATTCGGGGATTTCTACGGGAAGTTCTTGGTTAAAGGTGTAGCGAATTTGACTTATATATATATATAATGTAAATATTCTGTAAATAAATTTTGCTATCTCTTGATGTTGTAAGTCCTAAGCATGAGGACAGTGTATACATGTGTGTAGGTATTTGAAAAAAGAAAATAAAGGGAAATTATTCCCCAAAAAAAGTTCGAGGGCAAGGAATCTTCCAGTCAGCGAAAAAGTAAGAAACGACCTATCCCGCCAGACAGAGCGGGAACCCAGACAAGGTATTCTAGGTCGCCTGCCAGCACGTCACCACGGGCTGGTCTCTGGGCCATTGGGGTGGCCAGGGTCCGAACCGCGTCTCAAGGCAGGATAATTGTCGCAACATTTCAAAATAACATCCAAGGTGCTCAACAAGTCCCCGTGGAGCCAAGACAGATTGGCGGAACGGGACAATGAAATCAGTATATTATATATATATATATATATCATCATCATCATCATTGTCAACCATTATCAATCCACTGCTGGACGAAGGTCTCCCCAAGTTTCCTCCACAACGGTCTGTCTTGTGCCAGTCTCCTCCATGTCACCCCTGCATACTTTCGAATTTCATCCACCCATCTCCCATGTGGTCTTCTTCTGGGTCTTTTCCTGTCCCTTGGAATCCAATCTAAAATTTCGGCTGTCCATCGATGATCTGTCCTTCTGGCAGTATGTCCAGCCCATTGCCATTTCAGGGATTTAACTCTGATCATAATGTCTTCCACTCTTGTCATTTTTCGGATCCACGAGTTCCTCTTCTTATCTCTCCTGGTTACACCAAGTATGCACCTATCCATGTCTCTTTGAGTTGTCTGCAGCCTTTGTATGTCTCTTTTAGTTAAGGTCCACGTCTCTGCACCATACGTAAGCACTGGAAGGATGCATTGATCAAACACTTTTCTTTTAAGACATAATGGCATATTGCTCTTGAAAATTATGCTGTTTCTTCCAAAAGCATTCCAGGCAAGTTTTGTACGCCGATTAATTTCTTCATCAATGTGACCCTCACTTGATATCTGCTGTCCAAGATAAACGTACGTGTCTGTTATCTCCAGCTTTTCTCCATCAATCGATAAATCTTCATTTCTTGTAAAAGCATTGAACATCACTTTTGTTTTCTGAAAGTTCATTTTTAATCCCACTTCTTTACTCTTGTCAGCAAGTTCCTGGATCATACTCTGCAGCTCTGATGGGGTAGTTGCAGAAATGACTACGTCATCAGCAAAACGAAGGTGGGTTAGATAATCTCCATTAATCTTTATCCCCTTGTTTTCCCAGCTCAGCGACTGAAAAACACCCTCCAATGTGGCATTAAAGAGCTTCGGAGATATGGTGTCACCTTGTCTCACTCCCTTTCCAATTTTTACGTGTGTTGTATTTTCAAACAGCCGAATCTTTGCACTTGCATTTTCATAGATGTTATTAATAATATTAATGTATGCATCTTCAATACCGCAGGTCTTCAGAGCCATTGTAACTGCTGATGGTTTCACCGAATCAAAGGCTTTTTCATAATCGATAAAAGCCATGCACAATGGAAGTTCATATTCCCTCGCTCTTTCAATTAGTTCTCTCACTACGTGGATATGATCTATTGTGCTGTAGCCACTCCTGAATCCAGCTTGTTCTCTCGGTTGAGCCATGTCCAGTGTTACCTTCAAGCGGTGTGAAAGAACTTTAGTGAAGATTTTATAAACTACTGATAGGAGGCTGATAGGTCTGTAGTTTCCGAGATCCTCAATGTCACCTTTCTTATGTAGCAGGATCATTGTAGCGGTGTTCCAATCCTCAGGAATCTTTCCTTCATTAAGGCATCGAGTGAAAATTTGGGCGAGTACTGTTTCGATTTCTCCACTTGCTTCTTGTATGATGTCTACAGTAATTCCATCTTCTGCTGGAGCTTTTCCCCGCTTCATGTTCTTGATTGCATGTGCAACTTCTGCTGGAAGGACTGGAAGAACTCTGGTACTGGTACCTTTCATGATGTCTGGAGTACATGTATTATCCCTTTCATATAATTTGGAGTAGAAATCTTTCACTCTTGTCAAAATTTCGCCTCTATTTCTTGTTACAGAACCATCTTCTTTTCTCAGTGCCATAATCTGTTTTCTTCGCTTACTGAGATGTCCCTTTGCTATCTTTAGGCTTTGGTGGTTTTCAATATGCAAGACAGTAAGAAAAAGTATCACTAGTGAGGAAAGCAATATATATATATATATACGTATATGGGATGTAAGGTCAGGTGATGCGTAACATCACAGCCTCTCCTTGACAAATGTCAACCCCGCCTTCTCGTGGTGCATCCTGTTCCCACTAAAGGGGCTCTGACGACCGCCCATAGCGGTATAACTATACCATCGTGATCAGAGGAAATGCTATCCCACACTCACCAACCCGCTTGGCCAGCGTGGTGAGTTATGGCCAAACCCCTCCAAAATGATTCCACAACTTAAATCTTGGCCCTCAGTCTCCGGCAGCTGGAATGTACCTGGCCAAGGCAGCGGCCAGTGCGACATGAAGGCAGAGGGTGCTAAGAATCCCCGGAGGACCGGACTAGGCTGCCATCTGATGCTGACCTTGGCTACTTACAATGGACGCTCCCTATCTTCTGATTCAAGGCTTCTTGAATTGGAAGAGGAACTACAAAGGATCAAGTGGGACATCGTGGGGCTAAGTGAGGTAAGGAGAAAAGGAGAAGATCTCATCGAACTGAAAAGTGGACATCTCTTCTACTATCGTGGGACAGATACTGGCAGAACTAGTGGTGTTGGATTTATAATAAACAAGAAACTGAAGGATAAAGTTGTAGAAGTTGAAAGTTCCTCTGACAGAGCTGCACGACTTGTTATCCAACTCTCGAAAAGATACCAGGCTCAGATTATTCAAACTTATGCACCCACCACAAGTCATCCTGAAGAAGAAATTGAAGAATTTTATGAGGAAATTTGTCATCTAAATAATAAAGGTAAGCAGCACTTGAAAATAATTATGGGAGATTTCAATGCAAAAATAGGGCAACGGCAACAGAATGAAACTTCGGTAGGTAAATTCGGTCATGGCAACAGAAACCAGCGTGGAAATACTCTCGTTGAGTTTGCAGAGGCAGAAGGGTTTTTCATCTTGAACTCCTTCTTCAAGAAAAAGCCACACAGGAAATGGACATGGAGACATCCAAATGGGACGACAAGTGAAATTGATTTTATTATGTGTAACAAAAAATTCGTCATAGAAGACTGCAGTGTGCTAAACAAGTTCAACACAGGTAGTGACCATAGATTGGTGAGATGTAAGATGCACCTCAACACTAAACTTGAACGTGGCAAGCTCATAGGACAAACAAAATCTATTGACATAACCAACCTTAAAAAACACCATAATACCTTCAAGTTAGAACTGAAGAACAGGTTCTCTGCTTTAGAAGGCCTAACATCGGAAGAAGTGGACATCTCTGAAGTTAACAGAAAAGTAACCAAAGCTCTTATGGAAACAGCAACAAAATTAGCTGGGTCTAAGAACAAGTTGCATGTGAACAAATTATCAGGAAAAACCAAAATGTTGATGCAAAAAAGAAGAGAGATGAGGACAACTAAAGAAGATGTGACTTCCAAAGTGGAATATATAGAGCTATGCAAGACAGTAAGAAAAAGTATCACTGAAGACGTAAGGAAATTCAACTGTGAACTAGTGAGGAAAGCAATTGAAAACAACCAAAGCCTAAAGATAGCAAAGGGACATCTCAGTAAGGGAAGAAAACAGATTATGGCACTGAGAAAAGAAGATGGTTCTGTAACAAGAAATAGAGGCGAAATTTTGACAAGAGTGAAAGATTTCTACTCCAAATTATATGAAAGGGATGATATATGCACTCCAGACATCATGAAAGATACCAGTACCAGAGTTCCTCCAGTCCTTCCAGCAGAAGTTGCACATGCAATCAAGAACATGAAGCGAGGAAAAGCTCCAGGAGAAGATGGAATTACTGTAGACATCATACAAGAAGCAAGTGGAGAAATCGAAACAGTACTCGCCCAAATTTTCACTCGATGCCTTAATGAAGGAAAGATTCCTGAGGATTGGAACACCGCTACAATGATCCTGCTACATAAGAAAGGTGACATTGAGGATCTCGGAAACTACAGACCTATCAGCCTCCTATCAGTAGTTTATAAAATCTTCACTAAAGTTCTTTCACACCGCTTGAAGGTAACACTGGACATGGCTCAACCGAGAGAACAAGCTGGATTCAGGAGTGGCTACAGCACAATAGATCATATCCACGTGCTGAGAGAACTAATTGAAAGAGCGAGGGAATATGAACTTCCATTGTGCATGGCTTTTATCGATTATGAAAAAGCCTTTGATTCGGTGAAACCATCAGCAGTTACAATGGGTCTGAAAACCTGCGGTATTGAAGATGCATACATTAATATTATTAATAACATCTATGAAAATGCAAGTGCAAAGATTAGGCTGTTTGAAAATACAACACACGTAAAAATTGGAAAGGGAGTGAGACAAGGTGACACCATATCTCCGAAGCTCTTTAATGCCACATTGGAGGGTGTTTTTCAGTCACTGAGCTGGGAAAACAAGGGGATAAAGATTAATGGAGATTATCTAACCCACCTTCGTTTTGCTGATGACGTAGTCATTTTTGCAACTACCCCATCAGAGCTGCAGAGTATGATCCAGGAACTTGCTGACAAGAGTAAAGAAGTGGGATTAAAAATGAACTTTCAGAAGACAAAAGTGATGTTCAATGCTTTTACAAGAAATGAAGATTTATCGATTGATGGAGAAAAGCTGGAGATAACAGACACGTACGTTTATCTTGGACAGCAGATATCAAGTGAGGGTCACATTGATGAAGAAATTAATCGGCGTACAAAACTTGCCTGGAGAGCTTTTGGAAGAAACAGCATAATTTTCAAGAGCAATATGCCATTATGTCTTAAAAGAAAAGTGTTTGATCAATGCATCCTTCCAGTGCTTACGTATGGTGCGGAGACGTGGACCTTAACTAAAAGAGACATACAAAGGCTGCAGACAACTCAAAGCAGCATGGAGAGGTGCATGCTTGGTGTAACCAGGAGAGATAAGAAGAGGAACTCGTGGATCCGAAAAATGACAAGAGTGGAAGACATCATGATCAGAGTTAAATCCCTGAAATGGCAATGGGCTGGACATACTGCCAGAAGGACAGATCATCGATGGACAGCCGAAATTTTAGATTGGATTCCAAGGGACAGGAAAAGACCCAGAAGAAGACCACATGGGAGATGGGTGGATGAAATTCGAAAGTATGCAGGGGTGACATGGAGGAGACTGGCACAAGACAGACCGTTGTGGAGGAAACTTGGGGAGACCTTCGTCCAGCAGTGGATTGATAATGGTTGACAATGATGATGATGATGATGATGATACGTATATATAAAGCTTCAGCCTGCGGGCAGCGGAAAGAGAGTAGAAATTAATTTGAGCTATTGTTGTTCCACCTCATCATTAGAACTTATGTGTCTCCATCTGTCGGCTTCAAAGAATAATTTTCTATTCCAAATGAATACATATATACATACATATCACTAAGCTGTTTCTGAGATTCAGATGTTAGCTCCAAAAATAAATACAAACTTCCAGATATTTTTACTTATTGTTGTCGTATCAAACTTCTCCATTTACAGCGATCTTGACATACAACTCGTGCTTCACTAATATCCCTTACACGCCGTACACAAGATCTTTTATACTTCATACTCATAATCTTTTTCTCATGCAGACACTTCTGAATCTGATCCACTCATGTCTTCCTTGGCCTTCCTCTGCCTTTCATTCCTGCCACTTGTGCTGAAAAGATTTTCTTAGTAAGCATTTCATCACTCATTCTTTCAACATGGCCAAACCACCGAAGCATATTGGTCTCCACCTTGCTAACAACATTTTGCTTCACATCACACAAACGCAATACATCTTCATTTCTCACCCAATCATATCGTGTCTTGCCACAAACCCCACGTAAGTAGCGCATTTCTCCAGCACACAAACGACTCCTATGTTTCTTCTGCAGTACCCAGGTTTCACTGCCATACATCAGAGTAGGAACAATTACAGTTTCATACACATCCATGCAGGACTCTTTATAGAACCCATCATTCCTGTGAAAACCTCCCAGAGCAGATATGACTTTCAAAGAAGAACTCACTCGCCTACTGATTTCACTATCGAACTTGTTCTCTCTGTCAAACATGCTTCCTAAATACACAAACTCACTCACCTGGTCAAACACAGTGCCATTTATACTTACATTACATTCAGTGCTACCCATTCCTCTCTGAAACACCATAACTTTGGGTTTTCCCTTATTTATACTCAGTTTGAATTTCATGCAAACTTCGTGCATTCTAGTCAACATACTCTGCAACTCACTTTTGCTCTCTGCCAACAGGACAGTGTCATCAGCATACAGCAATCTGCACACACGGATATCACCAAGACATAAACCACTATTATCTATTTTGACATCACGCATGCATACATCCATAAATATATTAAACAGCCATGGTGACATTATACAACCTTTCTAACTCCTGCACCAATGGAAAACCATTTTGATAAAACACCATTCACTCATACACAAGCTCTACTACCAGCATACATGGCTTTTACACTATTAAGTAGTATCCCAGTAACACCATATTCATTCAATACCTTCTACAAAAGTGTGCTATTCACTCGGTCGTAAGCTTTCCCTAAATCTATGAAAGCAGTAAAAACTTTCTTCCTAACAGCCAGATACTTTTCAATCATCGTGCGTAATGCAAAAATTTGGTTAGTGCAGCCTTTACCAGGCATAAAACCACTCTAAACTTCCCACACTTTCAATGATGTAAGACCCCGTACTTTTTCAATAACAACCTTACCAAACACTTTCCCTGGCACACTCATTAGGCTAATACCGTGATAGTTCTTGCATTCAGTCTGATCACCTTTTCCCTTATACAAGGGAACAATGATAGCACCCTTCCAATCCCGAGGGACCATTCCTAACTCCCAGCACAACTGGCACATTTCAGTTAACCAGTCAATTATAGAGTCACCACAATATTTCAACATCTCTGCAGTTATGCCGTCAACTCCCGGAGTCTTACCATTCTGAAGAGATTTTAGAGCTTTACACACTTCTTCTCTTGAGATCCCTCCTGTGCTTCCATCCCTCACTGTGACATCATCTGCATCTGTCTCAGAATCATCTTTGCTTTCTTGATCTAATAACTCACAGAAGTATTCACCCCATCTGTCACTTAACTCATTGGACTGCCATATCATTTCCCCGATCTCATTCTGCACACAACTTACAACTTTGTTTCCCCTATTTTTCCTGAGTCTCATGTACTTCCAGAAAGACTTCCTATCTTTCCAAAAAGCCAGTTCATGCTTTTCCACTTTCTCCTTCCTATCTTTTGCCTTACTCTGACGAACCAGTTTAGCAGCTTCACGCTTGTTACAGCGATATTCATCCACAGATACTACCTTGCAACATCCCCAAATAGGCTTCCTTCTTTCTCTTTACTTCCTCTTCAATCTCACTATTCCACCAAGCATCACCTCTATTGTTACACACTATTGTGGTGCCACAGACCTCTTTAGCAGCAATGACAACACAGTTCTTAAAACATTCCCAGTTCTTTTCTACATCTCCCTCACCAGACTTTAAATCCTTCAGTCGTTCTCTGAGTAAGTCAGAATACCGCTGATGATCTTCAAGGAGACTATCAACCTTTATTCTTTCTATCCTGGGTCTCTTCCTATTCCTTTTTCTCCAACCAATATTAAGTTTCACTCGTGACACTACCTAGTAATGATCAGAACCAACATCCGCACCTCTCATCACACGGGTTTCAACAACTAAGTGTTTCAAACGCTGATCGTAGACAACAAAATCTATCACACTCTTTTGACCAAGAGTACGATTTTCCCAAGTATATGTGTGGATATACTTGTGGTTGAAAAATGTATTAGATACACACAAACCATTTTCAACGCAGAGTTCAATTAATCTTTCACCATTATCATTCACACAAGGATCATTAAACTTACCCAGAACATTGTCAGAAATTGCATTCTGCACACCTACTCTAGCATTGAAATCCTCTGCTATTATAACTTTTTTTAGCACCAAACTGGCTCAAAACAGCTTTTAGCTCATTCCAGAAATCTTCTTTCTTATCAGAAGGTTCCGAGTCACAAGGAGCATACACTACAACAATTACAATTCTCTGAAGTTTCACTTTCAAACGAATCCAGAGAATTCTCTCACTTACGCAACTATAGTGAATCAAGTTGTTCTTCATCTTTTCACTTAAAATCACACATACTCCAGCCTGTCCTCTCATATTATCCAATACTACAGACCACACACTCACCGTGCCATTCACTACTTCTACCCCAATTTTCTTTTTTTGGTTTCACTTACACACAGCACATCCAGTCTATACTTATTCATCTCCTCAATCACCTCACTCATCTTGCCATGTATACCTCTAGTATTCCATATACCAATCTTACATTCACTCAGCCGAGATCTCTTTCTCACACGCCGTTTAGAAAGTCCATGTCGATTCCGTGGTGGACCGTCCTTCTCAAGTGTGGTAGGTCCACCAAATCCCACACTTGAGTCATTCTTAATATTTCTTTTTGTCTTTTTAATCAGGTAATACATCAGTGTGGGGGATTAGCCCACAGCTGAGCCAAATGAATACAAAAGTAACAATTAGAGTTTTATGTTTTTTCTGATCATTTGATTCGTGTTCGGCCGTGTTTCGAGTAAGTTTCAGATAATAAAGGTGAAATGGGAAGCAAAGGGTCATTTGTTTTTTGACGAGGAGTGAATATGAATCAGTAGATGGCCGCCCCGGTGGCGCAGTGGTCTAAGCGATGGCCTCTGATCATTCATCCGAAAGGGGTCCGGGTTCGAGTCCCGGTGAGGCATGGATGTTGTGTTTGCATTACCGCACTGGCTCTCTCCCTTCCCTGGAACTAGTGACCATAAATTAGGGACGGGCGGCTGCTTATAGCCCATTGAGTTGCTCACGGTGGTCGTTAAACCTTCAATCAAAAAAAGAATCAGAAGGGTTATTTTTAGCAGTATGTGTGGCTAAGTAGCTCAGTATTTCTCGTCTGATTGTAAGAGGAATTCTCACCGGGAAATAAATGAATTGAAATTTAGATGCACCTATAATTCAAGACCATGATTCTTTTAGTGAAATACGTCATCCGTTTATGATGTCATTTATGTTCTCATGAGGTATTAAGTACCTCACATTCTGGGTATTACTTTTCGTACTTCCAAACTTGAGTTCACTGTGTTCATTTGAGTTTCGGTTTTTATTCGCAACCATAAGTATTATTTATTACTATTCTATCTGCTATGTCATTACCATTATTATTGTTTCCATTATTAATAATAGAAGTAGTCTGAATGTTTTATATTTCAGGTTCTAAAGCACGGGCCAGAGGAAAGATTTTTGAGGACGTTGGGACATGAACAGTTTGGAAAATTTTGGAATAATTTAAAAGACATTTTTGGTACACCTGGATATTTCGCATTTTATTTCGGACATGACATTTCGTTTTAATCTCATTAGCACTACATCAAAATTATTACAACTCCCCAAAAATGATATTTGGAGTGGCAAGTAGTATTGCAATAACCTCAACGCTAATAAACTTAATCAGAAATTAAGAGTGGTAATATATTTGCGTTTAATTTATTTGTGTGTAAGTATCTTTATTAAAAATAACTGATTCCTCAAAATATAAAACTGCAGCACAATTTGCATGCAGACAGCTCTGCTTCAGAGTTAAGTTACATTTGTAAGGATTTAGTGTCTAAGTTCAAAAATCAATTCCGCAACAAAATGTCCAAATGATATTTCGAATTCAGTTGCTTGTACTGAGTTCACGTTTCTTCAGTAATGTGCTGCAAGGCAGTCAACGGTACTAAAGTTTAAAAATAATTATACGAAAGCAATTAAAAATTTCCAGTTTTAAGAACAACGAAGTAAAAATTTCCGCTGTTTTGACACTGTGTCGTAAAACATATCATCAACACGTGATGTTTATACTTCGAGTTTTCTGAAATCCTTTTTTTTTTTTTTTTGCAAATTCAATACGTTGAAGCGTTTTATTTAAGATTCAACTGGACAATTTACTACCAAACCATCGGGAGAACTGCTGGGCCCGGGACTACTCCCCGGCTTTCCTGGTTGTTGCACCCCCCTTTCCCCATATACACTGCCTGACAGAGAAAATGTCACACCACACGTAAACGCAGCGCCATGAAAATTGCAGGATGGGTGCACACGTACAAGTTATACAAATGATTGCATTTGCAGGCCAATCGCACGAACGGCGCGCGGGATATATGCGGACAACCAGCCCTTGGGGTCACCAGTCAAGACGTCGTCACGGCCGCGAGAAGTGAATGGTTATACTGTAACCGTGTCTAGAGAACGAACAAGGGGTGCCAATGCCGTTAAGATGCCGTGGTACGCGATTTCGTCAAACGGATGAGTTCACGAGAGGTGTCACCGTAAGCATTCGCACCGCAGGATGGTCTTTGCGTCGTTTTGCGGAAAAAATGCAACGTGATGCCACAACCCTCGGTCGCATTTAGGGACAGTGGTCCCAGAAAGGATCAGTGCAACATTGTAGGGGGACCGAAGTACAGAGACGGATGTCCAAGCGCACCGATCGTCGCATTCGACGACATGCCGGAGCTGACCTACAGGCCACAACGGGCGACATTTTGAGAAGTGTACGAGAAGACTTGGGTGCTACAATATCGACGCGGACATTGTCGTGCCGATTGGCTGCGTCTAGTTTGCTGTTCAGCCGCCCGTGCGACGGCTACCTTTAAGAGCGAGCCATCGTCGTCACCGCTTGTCGTGGTGTCGCTCCAACGCTGCGTGGGGTGCCGAATGAAACAGTGTGGTGTTCATCGACGAATCACGGTTCTGTCTCACCATGGACGATTGCCGTGTGAGAATTTGGAGGCAACGGGTCCAACGGGCGGGTTCCTCCGATATTGTAGAGGCCCACACGGCCCGGCAACGTGGAATCATGGTGTGGGGTGCTATGAGGGCCAATAACCGCTCACCTCTGACACGCATTACGGGCACATTGACGGAACGCCGCTATTTTGCCGTGGTGCTGCGGCCCGTGGCACTATCGTATCTGCAGGGCATCCCAAACGCCGTTCTTCAACAGAATAATGCCCGGCCGCATACCACTCGGATCAGCCTGAATGCTTTACACAGTGTGCGGATGCTTCTGTGGCCAGCACGATCCCCGACCTCTCGCCCATCGGCCATCTGTGGGACACGATTGGACGTCGCTTGAGTACCATCTTAACCCCGGAAAATGAATTTGAACTGTGGACTCGGATCAACACCACATGGTCCGCAGTACCCCATGACTCTATTCGGACACTCAATGCCTCGATGCCACGTCGGATTCAACGCTGTATCGCCCAAAATAAAGGCCACCCTCCAATTGATCATCCTGTATATTCGGCAACTGGAGCCTAGTCTGTACGTGACAATTACAGTGGAAAATGCATGCAAAGCTCTTATGTCCATTAGATCCAATTTTTCCTTGCAGAGCAGCACATTTCAATCATTGAGTGAAAAACCCCTAATCCCTGCATAAAAATAGGTTCGGAGATTTAGTTGGCAACAGTGTCATACTCAGCATCTGCTGTGAAGAAGAATGGCATCATACAGTATTGAAAAGATGTTTATGGCATTGGCGAAGCCAGAAATTCAGAACTGGGGGACTATTAAGGGGCTAAGTATTGTTCTAGGAGGCACAAATTTTAAACTGCTTGGAAGAAATTTTTCCAAAAAATTCCATTTCCGTACATTTTACTCGACGCTGATGATGTTATCCCCAATAAAAACAGAAGCAGTTATCAGGTATGTATTCTATGTAGTATTTTTTTTCAATGTATGTAGCACTGAGAACAATGGATACAAACCTTCATGGCCTTTAACAAGTTAGCATTTTGTAATTTTAGCTTACATACATCAGTTTTTTAAATACTAGGTATTTGCTGTCATAAGGATGCTCATAAATTTTAGTTTGTTACCCAACACAAGGAATCTCTCTCTCTCTCTCTCACTTTTTCATCTGTTTAAGCTAATAATTACAAAAATGGTATTTTCTATTACTCTCTACATTCGCTTAGAACTCCCTCCATTTCTCATAATACAACACTAAATTTAACAAATAATTAATTTTATATAACAAAACTTTTGTGAATTCAAAAAATTTATATACATTTATCCAAGCTCCCTCAAATTTTAGATGGCTATACTCACCATGTGTTCTGATTGCGTAAATATTTCAGGGGGGGGGGGCTAAAGGGTAGGCTCAAAAAAAAAGTTGGGTGGGCTGAAGCCCACCTTAGCCCACCCGTAGCATCGCACTTGGTTTATTGGGTGAAAGAATGCTACAGGGGTGCGAATTCAATTGTTTCCATGTAAAGACAATAAATACAGACAACCTTTCAACACATATGATGGACCAATGAAGCAAAGTTGAGGTTGGCGAATACATCTGAGAGAACAGGATGTCTGATGAAAAGAAAGGCCATGCACACAGACTGACCGTCAGTGAAAACACAGAAGAGTTGCTGCAGCTTAGATATTTTGTATCATAATCTGGGGAAAAGCTTCAAAAGATGTAGGTGTCCTACAGAACAGCCAGACAGATTTATTAGTGATTTGGAAGTATACATTTACAAAATTCAGCTCAGCCAGCCTTTAACACCAAAATGCCAAGCAGTGCCATCTTCAGTTTCTCATACAATTTGATGAACTCTTACTGCAACAACCTGACATTATTAACAAGATTAAGGTTTCCAATGAAGCCTACTTTTATTTAGACAAGTATATGAATTAAAAAAAATGCACAACATTGGGTTCTGGAGAATCCACATGCCGTTATTGACAATTCCGTTACATCCAGAAAGGGTCAGTGGTGCGGTATGCGCTCTTTGCGCATAGGATTTGTTAGCAGTTTTTTGTTGATGGAAATGCCACAAATGAATTCTATTCTCCTTGTCATTAGGGACAAATTTGGGACAATACTATCAGGTTGTCGGAAAAGTCAAGATATATTTTGGCACCCGATGGCAGTTGGGCTGTTTTGAAAGTACTAGAGACATGCACTCAGCTCTGTTATCGCTTTGACATTCGACCGGAGCCAATTCTAGCTGCAGTCTAAAAGGAATAGTGAGCGATTTGGTTGATTTGCGGAGATTTGACATCAAGTTGAAGATGGAAGACCAAACTGTGCATTTTAGTCATATTTTACTGTTTTACTTCCGTAAAGAGAAGAATGCGCGTCAAGCTTGTGAAAAGTTGCGTAAAGTGTACGCTGATAATGCTCTACAAGAACGTCAGTGCCAGCGGTGGTTCGCAAAACTCCATGCTGGTGATTTTGACCTCAACGATGCTCCTGAGTCCGGGAGGCCAACCGAGGTTGATGACGACCAAATCAAGGCATTGATCGAGTCAAACCCACGTTACAGGACGAGAGATTGCAGACACATTGCACATCCATCATTCAAGCGTTCACGACCACCTGAAGAAGTTGGGATACGTAAGCAAGCTCGATGTGTGGGTTCCTCATGGAACCCACACATCGAGCTTGCTTAATCCACTTTTCGTGGTGACGAAAAGTGGATTGTGTACAAAAATGTGCTGCGCAAACGGTCTTGGTCCTGACTTGCTGCTTTGCCTCAAACGACATCCAAAGCAGACATTCATCAGCGGAAGGTTCTAGTCTCAGTGTAATGGGATTTTAAAGGCGTCTTGTTTTTCGAGCTCCTACCACGGAACCAAACAATCAATTCGAATGTGTACTGTCGGCAATTGGACAGTTTGAACGAATCCATCATCCAGAAACGTCCAGAGCTCGTTCATCGTAAAGGTGTTGTGTTCCATCACGACAACGAGAGACCACACACAAGTTTGATCGCCCGCCAAAAATTATTGGAGCTTGGGTGGGGTGTGTTGCCACACCCAGCATACTCGCCTGACCTTGCGTCGTCAGACTTCCACTTGTTTTGCTCTCTTCAACAGTCTTTGCGTAGTATAACGTTCAATTAAGATGAGTCTGTAAATCAGCACCTTGTATAGTTTTTCGCCACGAAAGACAGGTCCTATGAACGAGGCATTCTGCAGCTCACTGAAAGATGGCAAAAGGTTATCGAACAAAATGGGCAGTATATCATCGATTAATCTTTGTTCTTTCTATCAATAAATGACCTTTGCAAAACATGGCTAAAATACATGACTTTTCAGACAACCCAATATATGGCTGATGTAGATATGAAGTGGTTTTAATAGGATGAATAATATGATATTTGCACACTTTGAACTGAAAAGAAAACATCTTCATAACAGCAGTTCTAGTGCAAATGTACACAGTCAAGTCACATCACTGTGACCACCTTCTACTTTTGATGTCAACAGCACGAAGCCAATGAAAGAAGGCATATGTCATGAACTGGCTTGGAGAGTACATAAGGTGCACTGTAGGCATTCTGAAAACATATCCTTCGTTATTGCCATGGATAAAAGGAGCGATTTATCAGATTTATAAAAAAGGATGATTACCAGCTTTCAGGCCAAGGGTGACAGTATTTCTGAAACAGTGCAGTTTATGAACTGTTCATGTGCTGCTGTGGTTAAAAAGTGCATCAAGATTGGAGAAATGGCGCCATTGCAAATAAGCGATGTGGAGACTGCGGAGCAACTCACTGGCCAAATGTACCAGGGGCCTACCAGAAGTGTGTCTAAAACGACAGTTAAGCTAACCCTGCTGCGTATGGGGCTCCAATGCAGACGGATGGTCACTGCACCTATGCTAATGAAGGTGCATCGGCAGAAAAGGCTTATATTTGTACGGCAGTATCGGAATTATACCTCCATTGATTACCAAAGGATTGCTTTCTCCGATGAGTCACGTTTTCTGCTTCATCGAACGGGTGAATGTTGGCGTATAAGGCAAGACACACCGGAGAACATACTCTCTTCAACCATTGTTAGCAGAACAATGGTTGTGGTATTCTTTGGGTCCACTCATACCTGTGGAAGGTACTATGGACCGAATTTATTATGAATCCAACCTTGCAGAACACGTACACCCATAAATGCAGATTGTCTTCCCTGGGGCGGATGGGATCTTCCAGCACGACAATGCGACGTGTCAGACAGCTAAAAATGGCCAAGAGTCGTTAGCAAAAGCATGATTAAGACTTCAAAGTACTTCCCTGGGGTCCTAATTTCCCAGACTTAAAACCTAATTGAGCATCAGTGGGACCACCTCGATCGTGTTGTTCGCTCTATGAATCCTCCACCACGCACCCTCCAGCAGCTGTGAGATGCACTGCAGTCAGCATGGCTCCACATACCTGCGAACACCTTCCAGCACCTTACTGAGTCACTCCCAGCCCGTCTAGCTGCTGTCCGCGCTGCACACGACGGTTACTCTGGATATTAGGTGGTGGTTGCAATAATGTGACTCGACCGTGTATTATGCAAAAAAAAAAAAAATTAATTAAAAGAGTGAAAAGGAGCTTTTGTGATCAGAAGTACCCTGATCTTTTAAATTTTGTCTAAGCGCATTAAAAAACGTTTAATGTATTTTGATATTTATAGCCACATCGGTCATTTTATTTCAGCAGTAACTTCTCTTCCAGTGTTATGAACACTTGTTCTATATGTTATAGACCTAAATAAGCACACATTTTCAAATATTCTAATTGCATTGAAGTGAAAAGTTACAGCTATCTTAAGTCAGAAAATATTAAAATATTTTATTACATTACTGGGAAATCCAGATAAACTATAGCATTTATACTCATAATTAAAAGGTTCCTGGCAACATCAAGTTCTACAGACAAAAGGAAGCACTTTATCTACCAGATGTCTACTGTACTAGCATTCCATTTGGTGATTTATTCATTTAAACTGTACCTTTGAATGGAAAATTTTCTGGTTATTAGAAAATGGGAGAACTTTATACACTGTAGAAAAGAATCTTTACTGTTAACTTTACAAGCACATCATATGTCTTATTACAGTAAGAGATGAGATTAAAATTGAAAATATTTTTTTTTACTCCTAAAAGATTTTAAATTGGGCCACAGGTACAGTATGTTCATCTAACCCTAAACATAAGGAAACACTTTTATTGTTACTCCATGAATGTTCAGCATTTAAGATCAGTTTTTCACCTTAAATGCTGGTCATGGAATTTAGTAAAAATTCAGAAAACCCAGACTTTCGCTGGAGTTCATAGTTTTGTAATGTTTGTACCTTTCTGAACCTATCCCCACCACTTCCCCACTATTTACACGTAAGCACAATTTATCTAGCTCTGATTCTATGGCGAATATATCCACGAGACACACAATAAACATTTGGTAAATATTTGTATGAGAAAATAATTAATCCTATACAATTTCTGAGTCTGACATAGTGATATGTGGAGGCATTCTGTGAAATGCACTGTACTATGTTGACAAACTTTTCTGTTCATTGAAGTAACTACTAATTGTTTACATATCACACATGTAAAATTCCCCACTCCAAATTAATAAATGTTCATAGAGGTATTAATAATGAAGTAACTATGACTGTACAACAGTTATATAAATAAGGTATAAGTAACTCACTAGTTTTCGCACCCACTTGAATATTTCTGATTATCCATATTTTCGCCTTGCCTCCCGATGTAAGAGACTTAACCAACCAAAATAACTCTAGAATTATAAGAACTTGGTGTAGTTACTATATTAAACAATTTTTGGGAAGAAAACTATCCCTCCAACGAAAGGTACAGAAAACGGTGCAAATAAGATAGCGTTTTCTAAAGCAGTACTGAGTAATTTGTAATTTCGGGCAAACAAATAATGCACAATTGTAAGATTACAAACCAATTTAAGTAAGACTTACGCACATTTATAGTTATTCAGTATGAGTAACGAAGACCGGAGCCACAAAGAAACGTACTCAGGAAATGAAGATAAGTTTCCTTTGGTTATATATCTTTCTCGTGCACATAAAGTGTACGCTGGACGGCAGTTTATGAACAAAGTTGGACATACGTCTAAATCAGAAAATTTACTGTAACTTCTACCAAAAAATTCAGTGAATCTTTCAACATACAATAGAATTTTCTTTTTTTGACTCTATTGAGCGTGAGGGACCAATCGTGTACCTACATATTTACTTTAACTGTTGCCAATAGATGTCACTGCACGCTGAGGCAATCTTCAGTAATTAGCAATAATAATTAGAACCAATTTTCAGCATTTAAAAGATGTCACTGTGCTGTAAGCAAATAGATGAAAAAATAACATTAATAGAAATTAGGGTTATATAACCAGCACTGTCCAGCTCTGCACACCACGAAGGCATTATTTTTTAAAATAAGTGACAAACAAAAATTAAACGTCAGAAATATTGGGAAAGTACATAAATAAATAAATATAAGAAACATGTTGTTGAACTTTTTCGAAAAGTTAGACTTCTCAGTCAGTTAAATACAAGCAGGCAGAATAATAATATTACAGTGTTAAAATGTTATTTATTTGCTTCAAGAATTTAAGTTTTTAATTTTATTTCACTAATCGCCATCACCAGAAATTTTCGTCCACACTAGTTTGAAATTAGGGTCGCACGTGTGTTTGATACTTAAACTCAGAATGAATCGGCGCAAATGGATTTAACGACCTTATATTTGTGCTGACATTACTTAAGTCTATTTTTGTCGAAAATAAGAAAATATATCTTGAATCGCAGGAAACAGCTTGCTAACATGAAATACAGATGGCGCCACATTGCTCAAATTCTTGGGAGTACAAAAGTTGGATTACCGTTCAGAATAATAATTTCGTTACAAAGAAAACCGATTGCTACTAGAAAAGAAGGAAACACACACGAAAAAAGCTTTCAAAAGTTATAATTTAAAATAGAAGTAAATTTCGAAGTATCGGTGTGAAACATAAATGACCGAGAAAAAGGCCCACAGTCGCTGGGAGTCGTGGCGTGCTCCTGTAATCCAGCTTCTTGGAGGCAGGAACTGGTGGATGATTTTCGACGAGAACAACCCTGTGAGCTTTCATTGAATATGTTGGATGTCCGCCATTCCAGAGTGCACCTAGATTTCAGAAGTAGCTTGCTGTAGAAGGACAAACAGAACAGGAAGTTTGAGAAATAAATAGACTTGTAGGTCGTCAGTGATTGTGAGGGTTCGCACCTCAGACCCAGTTCCACATTTTTTTTAAATTTTTTCACAACCGAGCATCTTCAATGGCGCATAAATTAAAAAACTTTCAATATTAAAAGTGATATTTTTTTAAATTTTACAACCGATTTTCAGATCTAATTTTCAACTCATTTAACTGAGTTCCACGAAGAATAACTTTATAGTTAGTAATATTTGAAAAAGAAAACTTCCCCTCAGGGGTTTATCCAGGAATTTCAAATTGGGAGGGTGCTGAAAAAGTTGGGGGGGGGGGGGGGTGGTTAGCGGTGCGCGAAAGAAAATTTTTCCGAAGCTAAAAGTTTTTGTAGTGAAATATTTTTTTTTTTTTTTGACCTACGTAAGATAAAAACTGGGGAACACTTTAAAAGTGAGTACTGTTGATATTTTATAGTTAATAACGGTTACAAATGAAAATCTTTGAGCAAAACTTCATATGGCTTTTTTTTTTTTTTATTAATTATTATTAACATGGGTAGCTGAAACAGTGGACATTGATATTTTCACAATTCTTGTGCATGCTGATATGACACAAAATTACATTTGCAAAATTTGTAGCAGGCTAAAATGAAAAGATACGTACACATGTTTCATGGTTGCAATGACTGACTTTAAACAAACAAGCTAAAAATGAAACATTTAACTACTATATATATATATATATATATATATATATGGGATGTAAGGTCAGGTGATGCGTAACATCACAGCCTCTCCTTGACAAATGTCAACCCCGCCTTCTCGTGGTACATCCTGTTCCCACTAAAGGGGCTCTGACGACCGCCAATAGCGGTATAACTATACCATCGGGATTAGAGGAAATGCTATCCCACACTCACCAACCCGCTTGGCCAGCGTGGTGAGTTATGGCCAAACCCCTCCAAAATGACTCCACAACTTAAATCTTGGCCCTCAGTCTCCGGCAGCTGGAATGTACCTGGCCAAGGCAGCGGCCAGTGCGACATGAAGGCAGAGGGTGCTAAGAATCCCCGGAGGACAGGACTAGGCTGCCATCTGATGCTGACCTTGGCTACGTATAACGGACGCTCCCTATCTTCTGATTCAAGGCTTCTTGAATTGGAAGAGGAACTACAAAGGATCAAGTGGGACATCGTCGGGCTAAGTGAGGTAAGGAGAAAAGGAGAAGATCTCATTGAACTGAAAAGTGGACATCTCTTCTACTATCGTGGGACAGATACTGGCAGAACTAGTGGTGTTGGATTTATAATAAACAAGAAACGGAAGGATAAAGTTGTAGAAGTTGAAAGTTCCTCTGACAGAGCTGCACGACTCGTTATCCAACTCTCGAGAAGATAAAAGGCTCAGATTATTCAAACTTATGCACCCACCACAAGTCATGCTGAAGAAGAAATTGAAGCATTTTATGAGGAAATTCGTGATCTAAATAATAAAGGTAAGCAGCATTTGAAGATACTTATGGGAGATTTCAATGCAAAAATAGGGCAACGGCAACAGAATGAAACTTCAGTAGGTAAATTCGGTCACGGCAACAGAAACCAGCGTGGAAATACTCTCGTAGAGTTTGCAGAGGCAGAAGGGTTTTCATCTTGAACTCCTTTTTCAAGAAAAAGCCACACAGGAAATGGACATGGAGACATCCAAATGGGATGACAAGTGAAATTGATTTTATTACGTGTAACAAAAAATTCGTCATAGAAGACTGCAGTGTTCTAAACAAGTTCAACACAGGCAGTGACCATAGATTGGTGAGATGTAAGATGCACCTCAACACTAAACTCGAACGTAGCAAGCTCATAAGACAAACAAAATGTATTGACATAACCAACCTTAAAAAACACCATAATACCTTCAAATTGGAACTGAAGAACAGATTCTCTGCTTTAGAAGGCCTAACATCGGAAGAAGTGGATATTTCTGAAGTTAACAGAAAAGTAACTAAAGCTTTTATGGAAACAGCAACAAAATTAGCTGGGTCTAAGAACAAATTGCATGTGAACAAATTATCAGGAAAAACCAAAATGTTGATGCAAAAAAGAAGACTGATGAGGACAACTAAAGAAGATGTGACTTCCAAAGTGGAATATAGAGCTATGCAAGACAGTACGAAAAAGTATCACTGAAGACGTAAGGAAATTCAACTGTGAACTAGTGAGGAAAGCGATTGAAAACAACCAAAGCCTAAAGATAGCAAAGGGACATCTCAGTAAGGGGAAAAAACAGATTATGGCACTGAGAAAAGAAGATGGTTCTGTAACAAGAAATAGAGGCGAAATTTTGACAAGAGTGAAAGATTTCTACTCCAAATTATATGAAAGGGATGATACATGTACTCCAGACATCATGAAAGGTACCAGTACCAGAGTTCTTCCAGTCCTTCCAGCAGAAGTTGCACATGCAATCAAGAACATGAAGCGGGGAAAAGCTCCAGGAGAAGATGGAATTACTGTAGACATCATACAAGAAGCAAGTGGAGAAATCGAAACAGTACTCGCCCAAATTTTCACTCGATGCCTTAATGAAGGGAAAATTCCTGAGGATTGGAACAACGCTACAATGATCTTGCTACATAAAAAAGGTGACATTGAGGATCTCAGGAACTACAGACCTATCAGCCTCCTATCAGTGGTTTATAAAATCTTCACTAAAGTTCTTTCACACCGCTTAAAGGTGACACTGGACATGGCTCAATCGAGAGAACAAGCTGGATTCAGGAGTGGCTACAGCACAATAGATCATATCCACGTACTGAGAGAACTAATTGAAAGAGCGAGGGAATATGAACTTCCATTGTGCATGGCTTTTATCGATTATGAAAAAGCCTTTGATTCGGTGAAACCATCAGCAGTTGCAATGGCTCTGAAATCCTGCGGTATTGAAGATGCATACATTAATATTATTAATAACATCTATGAAAATGCAAGTGCAAAGATTCGGCTGTTTGAAAATACAACACACATAAAAATTGGAAAAGGAGTGAGACAAGGTGACACCATATCTCCGAAGCTCCTTAATTCCACATTGGAAAATGTCTTTCAATCACTGAACTGGGAAAACAAAGGGATAAAGATTAATGGAGATTATCTAACCCACCTTCGTTTTGCTGATGACATAGTCATTTTTGCAACTACCCCATCAGAGCTACAGAGTATGATCCAGGAACTTGCTGACAAGAGTAAAGAAGTGGGATTAAAAATGAACTTTCAGAAGACAAAAGTGATGTACAATGCTTTTACAAGAAATGAAGATTTATCGATTGATATATATATATCATCATCATCATCATCATTGTCAACCATTATCAATCCACTGCTGGACGAAGGTCTCCCCAAGTTTCCTCCACAACGGTCTGTCTTGTGCCAGTCTCCTCCATGTCACTCCCGCATACTTTCGAATTTCATCCACCCATCTTCCATGTGGTCTTCTTCTGGGTCTTTTCCTGTCCCTTGGAATCCAATCTAAAATTTCGGCTGTCCATCGATGGTCTGTTCTTCTGGCAGTATGTCCAGCCCATTGCCATTTCAGGGATTTAACTCTGATCATGATGTCTTCCACTCTTGTCATTTTTCGGATCCACGTGTTCCTCTTCTTATCTCTCCTGGTTACACCAAGCATGCACCTCTCCATGCTACTTTGAGTTGTCTGCAGCCTTTGTATGTCTCTTTTAGCTAAGGTCCACGTCTCTGCACCATACGTAAGCACTGGAAGGATGCATTGATCAAACACTTTTCTTTTAAGACATAATGGCATATTGCTCTTGAAAATTATGCTGTTTCTTCCAAAAGCTCTCCAGGCAAGTTTTGAACGCCGATTAATTTCTTCACCAATGTGACCCTCACTTGATATCTGCTGTCCAAGATAAACGTACGTGTCTGTTATCTCCAGCTTTTCTCCATCAATCGATGAATCTTCATTTCTTGTAAAAGCATTGTACATCACTTTTGTCTTCTGAAAGTTCATTTTTAATCCCACTTCTTTACTCTTGTCAGCAAGTTCCTGGATCATACTCTGTAGCTCTGATGGGGTAGTTGCAAAAATGACTATGTCATCAGCAAAACGAAGGTGGGTTAGATAATCTCCATTAATCTTTATCCCTTTGTTTTCCCAGTTCAGTGATTGAAAGACATTTTCCAATGTGGCATTAAAGAGCTTCGGAGATATGGTGTCACCTTGCCTCACTCCTTTTCCAATTTTTATGTGTGTTGTATTTTCAAACAGCCGAATCTTTGCACCTGCATTTTCATAGATGTTATTAATAATATTAATGTATGCATCTTCAATACCGCAGGATTTCAGAGCCATTGCAACTGCTGATGGTTTCACCGAATCAAAGGCTTTTTCATAATCGATAAAAGCCATGCGCAATGGAAGCTCATATTCCCTCGCTCTTTCAATTAGTTCTCTCAGTACGTGGATATGATCTATTGTGCTGTAGCCACTCCTGAATCCAGCTTGTTCTCTCGATTGAGCCATGTCCAGTGTCACCTTCAAGCGGTGTGAAAGAACTTTAGTGAAGATTTTATAAACCACTGATAGGAGGCTGATAGGTCTGTAGTTCCTGAGATCCTCAATGTCACCTTTTTTATGTAGCAAGATCATTGTAGCGTTGTTCCAATCCTCAGGAATTTTCCCTTCATTAAGGCATCGAGTGAAAATTTGGGCGAGTACTGTTTCGATTTCTCCACTTGCTTCTTGTATGATGTCTACAGTAATTCCATCTTCTCCTGGAGCTTTTCCCCGCTTCATGTTCTTGATTGCATGTGCAACTTCTGCTGGAAGGACTGGAAGAACTCTGGTACTGGTACCTTTCATGATGCCTGGAGTACATGTATCATCCCTTTCATATAATTTGGAGTAGAAATCTTTCACTCTTGTCAAAATTTCGCCTCTATTTCTTGTTACAGAACCATCTTCTTTTCTCAGTGCCATAATTTGTTTTCTTCCCTTACTGAGATGTCCCTTTGCTATCTTTAGGCTTTGGTTGTTTTCAATTGCTTTCCTTACTAGTTCACAGTTGAATTTCCTTACGTCTTCAGTGATACGTTTTTCGTACTGTCTTGCATAGCTCTATATATTCCACTTTGGAAGTCACATCTTCTTTAGTTGTCCTCATCTCTCTTCTTTTTGCATCAACATTTTGGTTTTTCCTGATAATTTGTTCACATGCAATTTGTTCTTAGACCCAGCTAATTTTGTTGCTGTTTCCATAACAGCTTTGGTTACTTTTCTGTTAACTTCAGAAATATCCACTTCTTCCGATGTTAGGCCTTCTAAAGCAGAGAATCTGTTCTTCAGTTCCAATTTGAAGGTATTATGGTGTTTTTTAAGGTTGGTTATGTCAATACATTTTGTTTGTCTTATGAGCTTGCTACGTTCGAGTTTAGTGTTGAGGTGCATCTTACATCTCACCAATCTATGGTCACTGCCTGTGTTGAACTTGTTTAGTACACTGCAGTCTTCTATGACGAATTTTTTGTTACACATAATAAAATCAATTTCACTTGTCGTCCCATTTGGATGTCTCCATGTCCATTTCCTGTGTGGCTTTTTCTTGAAAAAGGAGTTCAAGATGAAAAACCCTTCTGCCTCTGCAAACTCTACGAGAGTATTTCCACGCTGGTTTCTGTTGCCGTGACCGAATTTACCTACTGAAGTTTCATTCTGTTGCCGTTGCCCTATTTTTGCATTGAAATCTCCCATAATTATCTTCAAGTGCTGCTTACCCTTATTATTTAGATCACGAATTTCCTCATAAAATTCTTCAATTTCTTCTTCAGCATGACTAGTGGTGGGTGCATAAGTTTGAATAATCTGAGCCTGGTATCTTCTCGAGAGTTGGATAACGAGTCGTGCAGCTCTGTCAGAGGAACTTTCAACTTCTACAACTTTATCCTTCAGTTTCTTGTTCATTATAAATCCAACGCCACTAGTTCTGCCAGTATCTGTCCCACGATAGTAGAAGAGATGTCCACTTTTCAGTTCAATGAGATCTTCTCCTTTTCTCCTTACCTCACTTAGCCCGACGATGTCCCACTTGATCCTTTGTAGTTCCTCTTCCAATTCAAGAAGCCTTGAATCAGAAGATAGGGAGCGTCCGTTGTACGTAGCCAAGGTCAGCATCAGATGGCAGCCTAGTCCGGTCCTCCGGGGATTCTTAGCACCCTCTGCCTTCATGTCGCACTGGCCGCTGCCTTGGCCAGGTACATTCCAGCTGCCGGAGACTGAGGGCCAAGATTTAAGTTGTGGAGTCATTTTGGAGGGGTTTGGCCATAACTCACCACGCTGGCCAAGCGGGTTGGTGAGTGTGGGATAGCATTTCCTCTAATCCCGATGGTATAGTTATACCGCTATTGGCGGTCGTCAGAGCCCCTTTAGTGGGAACAGGATGTACCACGAGAAGGCGGGGTTGACATTTGTCAAGGAGAGGCTGTGATGTTACGCATCACCTGACCTTACATCCCATATATATATATCATCATCATCATTGTCAACCATTATCAATCCACTGCTGGACGAAGGTCTCCCCAAGTTTCCTCCACAACGGTCTGTCTTGTGCCAGTCTCCTCCAGGTCACTCCCGCATACTTTCGAATTTCATCCACCCATCTTCCATGTGGTCTTCTTCTGGGTCTTTTCCTGTCCCTTGGAATCCAATCTAAAATTTCGGCTGTCCATCGATGGTCTGTTCTTCTGGCAGTATGTCCAGCCCATTGCCATTTCAGGGATTTAACTCTGATCATGATGTCTTCCACTCTTGTCATTTTTCGGATCCACGTGTTCCTCTTCTTATCTCTCCTGGTTACACCAAGCATGCACCTCTCCATGCTTCTTTGAGTTGTCTGCAGCCTTTGTATGTCTCTTTTAGCTAAGGTCCACGTCTCTGCACCATACGTAAGCACTGGAAGGATGCATTGATCAAACACTTTTCTTTTAAGACATAATGGCATATTGCTCTTGAAAATTATGCTGTTTCTTCCAAAAGCTCTCCAGGCAAGTTTTGTACGCCGATTAATTTCTTCACCCATGTGACCCTCACTTGATATCTGCTGTCCAAGATAAACGTACGTGTCTGTTATCTCCAGCTTTTCTCCATCAATCGATAAATCTTCATTTCTTGTAAAAGCATTGAACATCACTTTTGTCTTCTGAAAGTTCATTTTTAATCCCACTTCTTTACTTTTGTCAGCAAGTTCCTGCATCATACTCTGTAGCTCCGATGGGGTAGTTGCAAAAATGACTATGTCATCAGCAAAACGAAGGTGGGTTAGATAATCTCCATTAATCTTTATCCCTTTGTTTTCCCAGTTCAGTGATTGAAAGACATTTTCCAATGTAGCATTAAAGAGCTTCGGAGATATGGTGTCACCTTGTCTCACTCCTTTCCCAATTTTTATGTGTGTTGTATTACCAAATAGCAGAATCTTTGCACTTGCATTTTCATAGATGTTATTAATAATATTAATGTATGCATCTTCAATACCGCAGGATTTCAGAGCCATTGCAACTGCTGATGGTTTCACCGAATCAAAGGCTTTTTCATAATCGATAAAAGCCATGCACAATGGAAGTTCATATTCCCTCGCTCTTTCAATTAGTTCTCTCAGTACGTGGATATGATCTATTGTGCTGTAGCCACTCCTGAATCCAGCTTGTTCTCTCGGTTGAGCCATGTCCAGTGTTACCTTCAAGCGGTGTGAAAGAACTTTAGTGAAGATTTTATAAACCACTGATAGGAGGCTGATAGGTCTGTAGTTCCTGAGATCCTCAATGTCACCTTTTTTATGTAGCAAGATCATTGTAGCGTTGTTCCAATCCTCAGGAATTTTCCCTTCATTAAGGCATCGAGTGAAAATTTGGGCGAGTACTGTTTCGATTTCTCCACTTGCTTCTTGTATGATGTCTACAGTAATTCCATCTTCTCCTGGAGCTTTTCCCCGCTTCATGTTCTTGATTGCATGTGCAACTTCTGCTGGAAGGACTGGAAGAACTCTGGTATCTTTCATGATGCCTGGAGTACATGTATCATCCCTTTCATATAATTTGGAGTAGAAATCTTTCACTCTTGTCAAAATTTCGCCTCTATTTCTTGTTACAGAACCATCTTCTTTTCTCAGTGCCATAATTTGTTTTCTTCCCTTACTGAGATGTCCCTTTGCTATCTTTAGGCTTTGGTTGTTTTCAATTGCTTTCCTTACTAGTTCACAGTTGAATTTCCTTACGTCTTCAGTGATACGTTTTCGTACTGTCTTGCATAGCTCTATATATTCCACTTTGGAAGTCACATCTTCTTTAGTTGTCCTCATCTCTCTTCTTTTTTGCATCAACATTTTGGTTTTTCCTGATAATTTGTTCACATGCAATTTGTTCTTAGACCCAGCTAATTTTGTTGCTGTTTCCATAAGAGCTTTGGTTACTTTTCTGTTAACTTCAGAAATATCCACTTCTTCCGATGTTAGGCCTTCTAAAGCAGAGAATCTGTTCTTCAGTTCCAATTTGAAGGTATTATGGTGTTTTTTAAGGTTGGTTATGTCAATACATTTTGTTTGTCTTATGAGCTTGCTACGTTCGAGTTTAGTGTTGAGGTGCATCTTACATCTCACCAATCTATGGTCACTGCCTGTGTTGAACTTGTTTAGTACACTGCAGTCTTCTATGACGAATTTTTTGTTACACATAATAAAATCAATTTCACTTGTCGTCCCATTTGGATGTCTCCATGTCCATTTCCTGTGTGGCTTTTTCTTGAAAAAGGAGTTCAAGATGAAAAACCCTTCTGCCTCTGCAAACTCTACGAGAGTATTTCCACGCTGGTTTCTGTTGCCGTGACAGAATTTACCTACTGAAGTTTCATTCTGTTGCCGTTGCCCTATTTTTGCATTGAAATCTCCCATAATTATCTTCAAGTGCTGCTTACCTTTATTATTTAGATCACGAATTTCCTCATAAAATTCTTCAATTTCTTCTTCAGCATGACTTGTGGTGGGTGCATAAGTTTGAATAATCTGAGCCTGGTATCTTCTCGAGAGTTGGATAACGAGTCGTGCAGCTCTGTCAGAGGAACTTTCAACTTCTACAACTTTATCCTTCAGTTTCTTGTTTATTATAAATCTAACACCACTAGTTCTGCCAGTATCTGTCCCACGATAGTAGAAGAGATGTCCACTTTTCAGTTCAATGAGATCTTCTCCTTTTCTCCTTACCTCACTTAGCCCGACGATGTCCCACTTGATCCTTTGTAGTTCCTCTTCCAATTCAAGAAGCCTTGAATCAGAAGATAGGGAGCGTCCGTTGTACGTAGCCAAGGTCAGCATCAGATGGCAGCCTAGTCCGGTCCTCCGGGGATTCTTAGCACCCTCTGCCTTCATGTCGCACTGGCCGCTGCCTTGGCCAGGTACATTCCAGCTGCCGGAGACTGAGGGCCAAGATTTAAGTTGTGGAGTCATTTTGGAGGGGTTTGGCCATAACTCACCACGCTGGCCAAGCGGGTTGGTGAGTGTGGGATAGCATTTCCTCTAATCCCGATGGTATAGTTATACCGCTATTGGCGGTCGTCAGAGCCCCTTTAGCGGGAACAGGATGTACCACGAGAAGGCGGGGTTTACATTTGTCAAGGAGAGGCTGTGATGTTACGCATCACCTGACCTTACATCCCATATATATATATATATATATATATATATATATATTTAAAATTGCCCGCTAATAAGGGGTACCACATTCCATAGCTGGAGGAATTGTATTCCCTGTCTGAAAACAGAAGCGAGGAGTGCGAGAGCGAAGACGCGTTTTCCAAGGAAGATCAGAATGAGAAGTGAAGCTTATAAAATAGGTAATGGTTAAGCCTCGGTTAACCCTCACTTTGTATGACCGCCCTGGTTGCTCCTCGCTCACGCGGTTTTCTGAAGGGAACTGATGGCAGTGGCGTAGGAACGCTTTTGATTTAGGGGGGACCTTACATCTCAAGGATTAAGCCATCTATGGATGACCCCCTCCGAATTTTTTTAGGGGGGGGTAGTATATTAGAGTTTTTATAAAATACGTATACTGATCAGGAATTCATCCGAATGAACATTGTTGTCATCATATTACTATTAATTATTACCATTATTATTTTTATTGCTGACAAAAAGTTCACATTACTAATTTCTTATCAGAAAATGAATGGAGAAAGTAACTTGTACAAACTTCTAGCGGATAATGCTTACCTTGGCATTCCTTTCTAGCGAAGTGAACATTTCACGCACGTGTTTTCCGGTCTTTGTTGATGTTATTGTCCTAAAGTCCGTTGTATGCGATGACTGGCTCACACTTTTCGCTGGGTATACTCATTGGATCTTTGCCTTAGGATTCCAAACACATAATTTTTTACCGTTCTTTATACTCGAAATTTTTTGCCCATCCTCTAGGCATTTTCAGGAGCGTGGCGACTTTACCACCGATGTTCGTGGTTAACTTCGCGCTAATGGAGTCCGATACTCCTTGTTGCCATTCGTCGGATATACTTTCCTGGATATATTTCGTTATCAAGCCCGGCTGGCGCTATCTATGTTTCATTAAAACAACTTTTTTTTTTTTAATTTAATTTTATTTTTTTATTTTTTTTTTTATTTTTAATTTCTTCTCCTATCCTGGTTTTCTTGTCTTTTTTGCCGGTTTTTCTTTTGTTGTTGTTTTTCTTGTCTTATTAGTTCTTTCCACAGGCCCGATAATGTGCTAAGGTCGTTCTGGTTACATACCCTTGCTTTATTTTTATAGATTAATATTGCTTCTTCCCTCCTCATTTGCCTTTCCGATTTTTTATTCTTTTTTTAGCATTTTAATTTCATCGAATTTTGGGAATGTCCGGTTTTCCATGCAGAATTGCACTAAAGCAGGTTTGGCTTCTTTTTTTTTGCCAATTAGATATGTGTTGTTTAAGTCTTTTTTTAATCTGTTTTTCATACTTCCATTGTACGATATTGGGGGTATGTGTGCAATGGGAATTTCGTAGGTTCCTGATTCTTCTAGCATTTTTTCCTCTGTTTTTTTGTTGACAGTCATACTTTTCACGGTGTGCACTGAGCTTCCTAGTTGTAAGTCATATTTAGCACAGTGCCTATCGATTTCATTATTCACTCCTTCCAAGTATGGGAAAGCTCCAATGTATTTCAATTTCTTCTTCCTCATCTTCCTTTGGTTGTGCACTTCTTGGCCTTCTTTACTCTCAGTCATATGCTTTTTACTCTCATGTATCCATTTATTAATTAGCTTGCTCGGGTACCCATACTCTTGTGCTATTTTCGAGATAAACTCTAGCTCTTGATTTTTTTAGCCTGTTGTTAGATGTGTGTGGGTACGCTCGCCGCATCAAGTTTACTATGCTGTTTTTTATGTATCACTGGATGGTGCGACGAGTATGGTATCAGTACAGGTATGTAAGTTGCTTTTCTGAACACCGAGTATTCAAAACTATTTTTGTTTTTCTTTAGTTGGATGTCCAGGAAGGATAGGCAATTATCTTCTTCAAACTCAATAGTTAGCTCTATGGTGTTACAGATTTTGCTAAACTGCTGTGCTAGATCTTGTAGCTCGGCTTTGTTAAGTTTAGACATTATAATAATGTCGTCTACATATCGAGCATGAAGTATTGGTTTTTCAGGTAGATTTTGAATAATTTCTTTTTCGAGGTATGCCATAATCACTTCTGCGTATAATGACGATAATGGGGATCCCATAGGGCCACCTTGCGTTTGTTTAAATATATTTCCTTCAAAATGGAAGATGTTGTTTTCCTTGATGAAATATAAGGTCTTCTTTAGCTCTTTCAGTTGTGACAAGTTTAGTTCTTTGTTGATGCTTAGTTGTTGCATAATCAATTCGATGGCTAGCTCGACAGGAGTGTTTGGGTATAACGCCTTAACGTCCATGGAGGCCATAGTTATTTGCTCTAGGTCTTGATTAATTAATTTGATTTTTTCTATAAACTCATAGCTATTCTTTAATGTATATTGATTCCTCATGAATATTGGGGATAGATAGTTGTATATCTTTTTTTCTAAGTTGATGAGTGGCGAGTTTTTTCGATAGAATCAGTCTTAAAGGTGTGTTTTCTTTATGTGTTTTAATTTTTGAGAATATTTTTGGCATCCCTGCTCCCATTGGAGGGTTTGCATTTTTTATTTCAGTTGGTAACGTGCTGTGGTTCCTTATATTAGCCAGGAAGGTAAGTTGTTTGTCGGTGGGATCTTTGTTGATGCAATCGCACTGTAGCTCTGAGATGACCGTCCGCATTTTATCATTATATTCCAAAGTGTCCATAATAACAATTTGCCCTGTTTTGTCCGCTTCGCAGAATTTGATCGTGGGGTCTTTGCAAAAATTTAATAGTTGTTTTCTGTCATACTTCAATTTATTAATCTTGCAGTTTTTTTGTGCTTAGCGTTATACTCTTTAAGCATGATTCTGAATAGCTTAAACCTTAGATCGGTAGCATGCTCTGGATGTACTCGCTGCACAATATCTTCTAAGATAGGAATGTACTCATCTGTTCTTGGGGTTTTAGGTGGAAATGCGTATTTTTTCCCACGTTGTATCATTGCCTTTTCACTAAAAGTTAGCGCTCTCGATGATTGATTCACAAACACTGGGTATCCTGTACTTCCATCACCCCTCATTTTGATTCCATCTAAAAGGGCATTACATTTCTTGGCAGTTGAGCTTTCTGCCACCTTTTGTTGGCTTTCGACTATTTCGTTAATTTCAGTGAGAACATCGTCTATAATAAGGGTTTTCCATGTCCCGTTAAAATTCTTATATTCAGTATTCTGTATCTGGTTCCACATATTATAGCACTGAATGTGGTTTTGGTATAGTTGTTTTCTTTTATAAATGATTTCTGCACTTAGTCTTTTCTCTTGACACGTTAATAGCAACCTTTTGTCTTTTCCATGCATAAAACCTATGAATGAAATGAATGGAGAAGTTTTTTTGTGTGTGTGTGTTCTCTCTTGTTAATTTTTGTACTTTTTGTTTCCATTAAAATATTGAGCAGGGACAAGTCAACATTAGGATGAATTTCTGTCAGCAGGTTTTGGAAAAGAGGGATTTCTCAGGAAATGTTATTTAACTCTTTACAAGAACGAATTAAATTTCTTATCATTTTTGTTTACGTTAATAAAGTAAAACCGCAGTAAGATAAAAACTGCTCTACCCTCGAAGATTGAACCATTGAAGCATTATGAAGTCTATATTAAAAACTTTGAACGATGCATAGGCTGACAATTGATGTAAAAAGCACATTGGTCTTGTGCAAAGCTAACTGATGGTGGAGATATCGAGGAATTGGAGTTCTATGAGTGGTATGTGAAATCCGTAATGCACTTGTTGTATTGCTACAGAACGTAAGACAGAAAACAATTTTAGTGCCGGGGCTGCGGGCGCTGAAATGTCCACTTGTGCATTAATTTTTTTTAAAAGTGCAGAAAGGACGACCTTATCAAGATGCATGGAATTTTAAGAGAAAAGAAACACTGATCGCAAGTATGTTATCAAGCCCTAGCCCTACCATATGCTGTTTGAAGTTATTAACAAAAACCTCGCACTCGTCGTTTCCCTGCAGAACTTATTTGCTGGAGTTTCCCAGATGGTTGGCCAGTTTTTGGTGGATGAAAAGCCTCGCACTACAAGCTTCGGATATATAGAAAAACCCAGATGACCCGTGATATTTCTTTGAAAAAAAAAGAGAATGAAAAAAAAAGTAGCACATGAATTTTACAGTTTACTCTTTATGAATGATTGGTTTGTGTTTGCTCACATCTGGGGGGTGGGGTGGTGGTGGTGGTGGGGGGGTGTACAGTAGATATTAATGTACCCCTCTCCAAAATTTGGGGGGTACATTATACCCCTGCATCCCCGTTCCTACGCCACTGACTTATGGTATATACATCAGTGGCTGCTTTTCAGGTGAAGTAGGTGAAGTGCTTCTTCACCTATTTCTTTTAAAATAAAATTTTATTCAGTAATTTTGTGTATATATTCTTCTTTGCCTTTATTGAGTGCCAAAATGCTCAAAATTCTTATTAGATCAATTCACAATGGGCGTTCAATACGGAAACCAAGTCTCTCTACGCAAAACAGTTCAAGTGAAGAGCCAAAATGAGAATGCTTGGAAGTCTGCAGTTATCGGCCGAGTTACCATGGTAACCGTGACGTCACCCTCTCCTATCTGCCGGGCAAGTGAAGAGTTTTAGCTTGAGACACTCAGGCTCTGCACCTGGAGTCGTGACCTTCGGAAGAGATCGCGGAGGAACGGGACGAATTGCCCATGGTACCTTGCAATCCACTAGGGTTTTCTCGTTGCGGTACATGCTTTCCGAAAGAGATTTGTTTTTTCGTGCTTTGTGATTGTTTATCAAAAACTTCACCTGTTACTTAAATTTCGTGTACAGTTTAACTGATAGTTTAAGTTTTTAGTATGTATTCTGTGAACGGCACTGTCTGTAATTTGTTGCAAACTCCATTTGATCGATGGAAAGATGAAGATAAAAGATACATTTTACTTCAAGGAAAATGTCTCTTTCATCTTCACGGATTCACTGACAATTGTCGCCAAGAAAGAAATCAGGAAGAGCGGTAAATCTTACAATTTTAATTGTAAAAACTGTCGGTTTACTGAATATCTCTTCTTTCTCATGACAGAAAATGGCTTTGTAGAACTTCTGTTTTACAAAAATGATTTTCTTGGCCGTGTTACTTTATAGTAAAATACATTCGGCGTGGAATAAAGACGGTTTCTCAGATTTATTAAATATAACACGGTCACTTCATAAACATTCGGTCATTTCATAAACATGGTGATTCTAGCGAACACCTGAAATGCGAATAAAAGTTAAGGAATTTTGAAAAAAATCAGAACATAAGGGAGAGTGCTAGGCTTTTGAAAAGGCATTTCAACGGAAACGTTCGTTTAAATAGACTTTTCCTGCAGACAGTGATTGATTCAGTACTGTATTTGAACAAACAAGAACTAGCATTCCGTGACCATGACGAAAGCATCGACTCGATAAATTATGGAAATTTCACGGAATTACTTTCATTGTTGATATCAAGAATTTCTTTAGAAATTCAAAATCAATACGAAAAGATAAAAATTGTTTTCACAGGTGACTCAAAAACTATTCAAAATGAATTAAGTGAGTGTATTTCTGAATATATAAACGATCACGTTAAAAATGAAATAAATGAAGTTGAATGCTTTTCTATTCAAGTAGATGACACCACAGACATAAATTAGACTTCTCAGTGCTCTTTAATAATAAAATTTGTTGTTCGGAAGGTGTATTGGCTGAGAGATTTTTGGGTTTCCACGAAATTTTGGAACAGTTTGATTATCAACACAAATTAGTAGGACAATGTAACGATGGGGCAAGTGTAATGTCTGGACACTTGAATGGACTCCAGAAAAAAAATCAAGGATAAAGCTTCTCAAGCTACTTTTGTCATTGCTTAGCGCATCGTTTGAAACTTGTATTACAGCAGAGGTTATCTAAAATTTCTAAGTGTCGAATATTTTATGCAAGTATCAGTGGAATTCCTTCGTTTTTTCAATACTCAGCGAAGCGATCTTATACACTCGCATCAACAACCGCAGGATGCATATCAACCATAACAGAAACTCTACAGTCCTCCACTTCGAAGTTAGTAAGTGTAATTGTTGAAGACTGGCATAAATTGGAGGAAGCATTAGAATTTCTCACAAACAGTGAACAATCAGACAAGAAATCAACTCAACTTGCCGAGGAGTTTTTAAATGGTATGAACACTTTTGAATTTACATTTTTTGCAATAGTATTTAATGAAATTTTTGGCTCCACCGATCTATAATTCAAAATTTTGCAAAAACATCACTAGACATAAAGTACTGATGTGTAACTCAAATTAAAACAACTCGTGAAATTTTGATCCATAAAAGAAATTACTTATTCAAATTAAGTACTAAATCCTCTTAAATTTTATTTGCAAAAAGTAATTGCCTTAACGATGAGGTATTTGAAACACTGTTTGGAAAAGCTAGCAAAATCACAGAAATAAGCAGATCTATACGGGAATATGCTGCTCTTACAGAAGAAACAATTTTTCAAAATTATATTGTATTTTGAAATTTCGGACCACATTCTTATGGAAATGGATATAAGATTTGAAGACTGTGAGAAACTTCAATTTGTCTGTCTTGCTGACACAACCAAGTTCGACCAATTTAATTCATGTTTTCCCCCCGACACTTCTGAAAATCTACAACATTTTTACGGGAAATTTTTTCTGAACTCCAGCGCCTTAAAAATGAACTGAGTCTTGTATATGCCGATGAAAAATTAAGGAATATATCGACTAAAGAACTTCTTCGAGTGCTTCATAGAGATAAAGACATTTTTGCAGAAGCTTGTAAATTGGTTTCCCTCATTTTATCAATTTTATCTACAAATGTGTCAGTGGAAAGAAGTTTTTCTTGCCTTTAAAGAGTATAAACTTACTCAAGATAGACTTGCATCTTTGGCAAATATTTCTATTCAGAAAGATATTTTATTGATGCTCACGAAGAAACAACCATTCTATGACGACATAATCGACAAATTTGCAGCTTTAAAAGAAAGAAGAATTGACCTAATATACATAAAATAGGTCAGTCCTCATATAGTGATTTTCATTGAAACAGTAGATATCTTTTCATATTGCTCTTGTAGCTCTTCACCTATTTTTTCAACCACGAGCCGCCACTGGTATACATACACTTCGCATTAAAATTATTGCATTCCCAGTAGTTACAGCCCTTTCCAAGGCTATGCATGTAGAAGCATAATGCTGTACGACTACTTTAACACTGCTTCATATGACAACCATTTGTTTACCCGGGTTGAACAAGTTTATGAGACATGTTATCGACCGCTATTTCTGCCATATGCAAAACGACAACCTTTTGTGGCTTCCTCTGAATGTGCTGTAAAGCTTGTTAAGCACACTTAGTACTCTTTTGATATCAGGTTTTTGTCTGCCGCCTGAACAAGAGCGAGTTGCAAAAGATGGCGTCGGCAGTGTACAAATAATAAATTTGATGCATGCTTAAGATGTGACGTGCCTGCACCGCAGGACGCACATGAGATAAAAGCAGATAGCTGCGTTAATCTACGTCTGCGTGGCTCAGTTGGTAGAGCGATTTATCCCGGAACGAGGGTACCTATGTTCGATGCTCGGCGTTGACAAAAATGACGAGGAAGTTTACTTCGTTATAACTTGTTTTGGCAGATCCGAGAGCACAAGAAGAGGAACAACTGCTGTATTACGTGATGCTGCACCCCGATAGAAAAATGCAGGGTTTTGATTTCATAATTCCAGCAATTTACAAAATTTGTATTTGATTGATTTATCTTTATATCCAACCTTGTTTTACCAATTGTGTTTAAATTCGACAGAGTTATTATATTTCAGAAGGCGATACTAACTAGTACTAGTTGAAATTTTTCATCTTGTAATTTTTTAGACATTGTATCAGAAAATTTCTTGACTGATTTCCTTTCAAAATGAACCCGATTGTCTCCTTTCTTTCAAACTTTGTAAAACAATTTTTCTTTGCTAATAAGTCCCGAATGCCGAATTTCGAGTTTGTAACTGAAGCCGTTGCAAAGACATTGCATTGAAAAAGTTATTGCCTGATTTCTATTTAAATCGAACACCCTTGACCGATGTCGTTTAAATTCAGCGGGGTACTTAAAGAAGGTTCTAAATTCTGGATTTGTCTCTAAAGCCATTTCCAAGGAAGCAGATTAAAATTTTTCTTGGGAGGCTTTCTTCTTGAATCGAACGTCATTTAACGGATGTTTTTAAAATCAACAAAATTATTATTTTTCGCTAATATGTCCGAAATACCGAATTTGAAATTTGTAGCACAATTCATTAAAAAGATATTGCATTACAAAGGTATGGACATACAGACAGACTCTGCGAGAGAAAAAAGCGTACTAAAATATATAAACAATATATAAACACTCTTTCATATAAACAAAGTGTATATGGACGGAAAGTAAAAATGCAGGACGTTTCACAAAAATATTTGTGAATGATTGTTTTTAATAACAGTGTAAAGCATTTCACAGCTGCATTTGTTTGCGAAAGTAGACAAGTGACCTCTGTCGTTACTCTAACATTTCATCTAAAAAAATGTCTGGGACCTGTTGGATCCATTCCTGACTGCACTACTGCACACATCAACGAATGGAACATCAAATAAAAAGCAAAGAACAGACCTTGCCTGGGCTTTCGAATATCCCCACAGTGTTAGCTTTCCACAGAAGTATCGTTTCTCAACCTACTTCGCTAAGGATTATGCAGTGGTGTATCTTGGGTCCGAAACCTGGGCTATCGCACCCCTCCCCCTTCCCCCAGTACCGTTTTTTTTAATTGCGAAGTTTAATTGTTAAGTAACAGAAGTAACTTTTTCTAAATTTTAGGTACATGTCATTGCTAACATGATACCAAATAATTATGAGGATTAGGATTTGAACACTTATTTGTACATGAATTCCATTCTTCTTCTGAATACTTTATTCTCCATTCTTCTTCTGAATACTTTATTCTCCATTCTTCTTCTGAATACTTTATTCTCCATTCTTCTTCTGAATACTTTATTCTCCATTCTTCTTCTGAATACTTTATTTGTACATGAATTCCATTCTTCTTCTCTTTTTGTGTGAACTTGAATGCTACGTTTTCATAAAATGTTTCTTCCAAGTACTTTTTCATATTTAAAAATAATGTTTTTCTCTACTGACTGTTTTTCTCTACTGTTTTCTCGACTTCTAGAAGTCCGATTTGAAAAATTCCTTCTTTGTTGGATAGTGTTTTCCGTGTCGCATGTTTTTCATATAATTTCAAAATTTTCACGTAATCCATAGACTTTCCGCTAGGGGGCGTAAAGGTAAATTGCGTTTTCCCCTATATCTCTGTTTCTAAATATCCGATCTGAAAAATTCTTTCTGCACCGGATACAGCTCCTGATGGGAAATCGTTTGCACGTAATTTCAAATTTTTGTAAAAAAAATGGTTTGGCGACCAGGGGGCGTAAACCTTAATTTCCGCTTCTGATGTATTTGCAGCAAAATATGAGCTTCTAAATTCTCGATTGAAAATAACGTCGTTTGTAGACCGATACCACTCATGCCGACAAACGTTTTAGAAACATTTTCTTCTTATAATAGCGCAAGGGTTTCTACGCCAGGGGGCGTAGATGTATATCTTATTTTTGTCAATATCTCAACTTCTAGGAGTCCAATTTGAAAAATTCCTTTTTTGGTGGATAGTGTTTCTAGTGTGACATGTTTTTCCTATAAATTCAAAATTTTCAAGTAATTCATAGACTTTCCGCTAGGGGGCGTAAAGGTAAATTGCGTTTTCCCCGATATCTCTGCTTCTTAATCTCCGATCTGAAAAATTCTTTTTGCACCGGATACAGCTCCTGATGGGAAATCGTTTGCTCATAATTTCTAATTTTTGTAAAAAAAAAAAAATGGTTTGGCCACCAGGGGGCGTAAACCTTAATTTCCGCTTCTGATGTATTTTGCAGCAAAATATGAGCTTCTAAAATCTCGATTGAAAAAAAGTCTTTTGTGGACCGATACTACTCATGTCGACAAACATTTTAGGAACATTTTCTTCTTGAAAAAATGCATGGTTTCTACGTCGGGGGCCTAGATGTATATATTATTTTTGTCAATATCTCTACTTCTAAGAGCCCGATTTGAAAAATTCCTTCTTTGTAGGATAATGTTTCCGATGCGAAATGTTTTTCCTATAAATTCAAAATTTTCAAGTAAATCATAGGGTTTCCGCTTGGGCGCACAATGGTAAATTGCGTTTTCTGCTCCTAAAACTCCGATTTGAAAAATTCTTCCTGTATCGCATACAAGACCTGACGGAAAATATTTTTCACGTTATTTCTAATGTTTGGTAAAAAATGGTTTGGCCACCAGGGGTCATAAGTGTTAATTTCTACTTCTGATGTATTAGTAGCAAAATTTGGTATCCTGAAAACTCGACTCAATTTTTTTGGACCGATACCGCTCATATGGATAAACCTTTTGTGAATACTTTCTTCCTAAAATAATGCATGGTTTTCCCACCAAGGGACGTAAAGTCACATCTTATTTTTGTCGATAACTCTGTTTCTAAGAGTTCTTAAGCTCACGATTCCGTTTACAGCAATATCTGAGGGATTAAAGACCCGATTGAAAAACTTCTTTCTTCCGTCAGATACTATTGTTTTCCATACCGGTTCCATTGACTTTGAATAGCTTTGATAAATTTAATTTGCGTCAGAACGGATTCAAAAGACGTGCTTATTACACTCGAAAATTCGGTGTCGTCTTTCTTGTTATAAATTAAAGCGAAAATGATTTCTTAAAGTTTTACCCATTTATTGAAATTTTGTTTTTGTCTTTTTAATATTTCATTCAAATCTGCAGTCAGAAATTCCTGTCTATGTCTTTAACCAGTTTCATATGAAGTTTCCACAGATTCTTTGAAAAATCCTTCTGCTAAAGCTAGAGCTAAACCCCCCCCCGCACTGCGGGGTTTGCGGGGCTAACAGTACGCCCATGCCGGAGCTGCAGTGAAATGTACTCAAGAAATAAAGATCGGTTTATTTTGGTTACATTTTCACGTGCCCATAAAGTGTACGCATACGCTGCACCGCAGTTTATGAACTAAGTTGGAAATACGTCTAAATCAGAAAATTTACTGTAACTTCTACCTAAAAATTCAGTGGATCTTTCAACATATAATAGAATTATTTATTTTTTAATGCAGTCGATTAGTGAAAAGTCATCTTACTTACCACGGCCCCACTCTATCGAGCGTGACGGACCAATCGTGTATCTACATATTTACTTTAACTGTTGCCAATAGATGTCGCTGCACGCTGAGGCAATCTTCAGTAATTAGCAATAATAATTAGAACCAATTTTCAGCATTTAAAAGATGTCACTGTGCTGTAAGCAAATAGATGAAAAAATAACATTAATAGAAATTAGGGTTATATAACCAGCACTGTCCAGCTCTGCACACCACGAAGGCATTATTTTTTAAAATAAGTGACAAACAAAAATTAAACGTCAGAAATATTGGGAAAGTAAATAAATAAATAAATATAAGAAACATGTTGTTTAACTTTTTCGAAAAGTTAGACTTCTCAGTCAGTTAAATACAAGCAGGCAGAATAATAATATTACAGTGTTAAAATGTTATTTATTTGCTTCAAGAATTTAAGTTTTTAATTTTATTTCACTAAAGCGCCATCACCAGAAATTTTCGTCCACCCTAGTTTGAAATTAGGGTCGCACGTGTGTTTGATACTTAAACTCAGAATGAATCGGCGCAAATGGATTTAACGACCTTATATTTGTGCTGACATTACTTAAGTCTATTTTCGAAATTAAGAAAATACATCTTGAATCGCAGGAAACAGCTTGCTAACATGAAATACAGATGGCGCCACATTGCTCAAATTCTTGGGAGTACAAAAGTTGGGTTACCGTTCAGAATAATAATTTCGTTACAAAGAAAACCGATTGCTACTAGAAAAGAAGGAAACACACACGAAAAAAACTTTCAAAAGGTATAATTTAAAATAGAAGTAAATTTCGAAGTATCGGTGTCAAACATAAATGACCGAGAAAAAGTCTCACAGTCGCTGCGAGTCGTGGCGTGCTCCTGTAATCCAGCTTCTTGGAGACAGGAACTGGTGGATGGTTTTCCGGCGAGGCCAACCCTGTGAGCTTTCATTGAATATGTTGGATGTCCGCCATTCCAGAGTGCACCTAGATTTCAGAAGTAGCTTGTTGTAGAAGGATAAACAGAACAGGCAGTTTGAGAAATAAACAGACTTGTAGGTCGTCAGTGATTGTGAGGGTTCGTACCTTAGTCGGTCAGACCCAGTTCCGCATTTTTTTTATATTTTTTCACAACCGAGCATCTTCAATGGCGCATAAATTAAAAAACTTTCAATATTAAAAGTGATATTTTTTCAAATTTTACAACCGATTTTCAGATCTAATTTTCAACTCATTTAACTGAGTTCCACGAAGAATAACTTTATAGTTAGTAATATTTGAAAAAAGAAAACTTCCCCTCAGGGGTTTATCCAGGAATTTCAAATTGGGAGGGTGCTGAAAAAGTTGGGGGGGGGGGGGGGGTTAGCGGTGCGCGAAAGAAAATTTTTCCGAAGCTAAAAATTTTTTGTAGTGAAATATTTTTTTTTGACCTACGTAAGATAAAAACTGGGGAACACTTTAAAAGTGAGTACTGTTGATATTTTATAGTTAATAACGGTTACAAATGAAATCTTTGAGCAAAACTTCATATGGCTTTTTTTTTATCAATTATTATTAACATGGGTAGCTGAAACAGTAGACATTGATATTTTCACAATTCTTGTGCATGCTGATATGACACAAAATTACATTTGCAAAATTTGTAGCAGGCTAAAATGAAAAGATACGTACACATGTTTCATGGTTGCAATGACTGACTTTAAACAAACAAGCTAAAAAAGAAACATTTAACTACTATATTTATATATATCATCATCATCATCATCATTGTCAACCATTATCAATCCACTGCTGGACGAAGGTCTCCCCAAGTTTTCTCCACAACGGTCTGTCTTGTGCCAGTCTCCTCCATGTCACCCCTGCATACTTTCGAATTTCATCCACCCATCTCCCATGTGGTCTTCTTCTGGGTCTTTTCCTGTCCCTTGGAATCCAATCTAAAATTTCGGCTGTCCATCGATGATCAGTCCTTCTGGCAGTATGTCCAGCCCATTGCCATTTCAGGGATTTAACTCTGATCATGATGTCTTCCACTCTTGTCATTTTCGGATCCACGAGTTCCTCTTCTTATCTCTCCTGGTTACACCAAGCATGCACCTCTCCATGCTTCTTTGAGTTGTCTGCAGCCTTTGTATGTCTCTTTTAGTTAAGGTCCACGTCTCTGCACCATACGTAAGCACTGGAAGGATGCATTGATCAAACACTTTTCTTTTAAGACATAATGGCATATTGCTCTTGAAAATTATGCTGTTTCTTCCAAAAGCTCTCCAGGCAAGTTTTGTACGCCGATTAATTTCTTCATCAATGTGACACTCACTTGATATCTGCTGTCCAAGATAAACGTACATGTCTGTTATCTCCAGCTTTTCTCCATCAATCGATAAATCTTCATTTCTTGTAAAAGCATTGAACATCACTTTTGTCTTCCGAAAGTTCATTTTTAATCCCACTTCTTTACTCTTGTCAGCAAGTTCCTGGATCATACTCTGCAGCTCTGATGGGCTAGTTGCAAAAATGACTACGTCATCAGCAAAACGAAGGTGGGTTAGATAATCTCCATTAATCTTTATCCCCTTGTTTTCCCAGCTCAGTGACTGAAAAACACCCTCCAATGTGGCATTAAAGAGCTTCGGAGATATGGTGTCACCTTGTCTCACTCCTTTCCAATTTTTATGTGTGTTGTATTTTCAAACAGCCGAATCTTTGCACTTGCATTTTCATAGATGTTATTAATAATATTAATGTATGCATCTTCAATACCGCAGGTTTTCAGAGCCATTGTAACTGCTGATGGTTTCACCGAATCAAAGGCTTTTTCATAATCGATAAAAGCCATGCACAATGGAAGTTCATATTCCCTCGCTCTTTCAATTAGTTCTCTCAGCACATGGATATGATCTATTGTGCTGTAGCCACTCCTGAATCCAGCTTGTTCTCTCGGTTGAGCCATGTCCAGTGTTACCTTCAAGCGGTGTGAAAGAACTTTAGTGAAGATTTTATAAACTACTGATAGGAGGCTGATAGGTCTGTAGTTTCCGAGATCCTCAATGTCACCTTTCTTATGTAGCAGGATCATTGTAGCGGTGTTCCAATCCTCAGGAATCTTTCCTTCATTAAGGCATCGAGTGAAAATTTGGGCGAGTACTGTTTCGATTTCTCCACTTGCTTCTTGTATGATGTCTACAGTAATTCCATCTTCTCCTGGAGCTTTTCCCCGCTTCATGTTCTTGATTGCATGTGCAACTTCTGCTGGAAGGACTGGAGGAACTGTGGTACTGGTATCTTTCATGATGTCTGGAGTGCATGTATCATCCCTTTCATATAATTTGGAGTAGAAATCTTTCACTCTTGTCAAAATTTCGCCTCTATTTCTTGTTACAGAACCATCTTCTTTTCTCAGTGCCATAATCTGTTTTCTTCCCTTGCTGAGATGTCCCTTTGCTATCTTTAGGCTTTGGTTGTTTTCAATTGCTTTCCTCACTAGTTCACAGTTGAATTTTCTTACGTCTTCAGTGATACTTTTTCGTACTGTCTTGCATAGCTCTATATATTCCACTTTGGAAGTCGCATCTTCTTTTGTTGTCCTCATCTCTCTTCTTTTTTGCATCAAAATTTTCGTTTTTCCTGATAATTTATTTACATGCAACTTGTTCTTAGACCCAGCTAATTTTGTTGCTGTTTCCATAAGAGCTTTGGTTACTTTTCTGTTAACTTCAGAGATGTCCACTTCTTCCGATGTTAGGCCTTCTAAAGCAGAGAACCTGTTCTTCAGTTCCAACTTGAAGGTATTATGGTGTTTTTTAAGGTTGGTTATGTCAATAGATTTTGTTTGTCTTATAAGCTTGCCACGTTCAAGTTTAGTGTTGAGGTGCATCTTACATCTCACCAATCTATGGTCACTACCTGTGTTGAACTTGTTTAGCACACTGCAGTCTTCCATGACGAATTTTTTGTTACACATAATAAAATCAATTTCATTTGTCGTCCCATTTGGATGTCTCCATGTCCATTTCCTGTGTGGCTTTTCTTGAAGAAGGAGTTCAAGATGAAAAACCCTTCTGCCTCTGCAAACTCAACGAGAGTATTTCCACGCTGGTTTCTGTTGCCGTGACCGAATTTACCTACTGAAGTTTCATTCTGTTGCCGTTGCCCTATTTTTGCATTGAAATCTCCCATAATTATTTTCAAGTGCTGCTTACCTTTATTATTTAGATGACAAATTTCCTCATAAAATTCTTCAATTTCTTCTTCAGGATGACTTGTGGTGGGTGCATAAGTTTGAATAATCTGAGCCTGGTATCTTTTCGAGGGTTGGATAACGAGTCGTGCAGCTCTGTCAGAGGAACTTTCAACTTCTACCACTTTATCCTTCAGTTTCTTGTTTATTATAAATCCAACACCACTAGTTCTGCCAGTATCTGTCCCACGATAGTAGAAGAGATGTCCACTTTTCAGTTCGATGAGATCTTCTCCTTTTCTCCTTACCTCACTTAGCCCCACGATGTCCCACTTGATCCTTTGTAGTTCCTCTTCCAGTTCAAGAAGCCTTGAATCAGAACATAGGGAGCGTCCGTTATACGTAGCCAAGGTCAGCATCAGATGGCAGCCTAGTCCGGTCCTCCGGGGATTCTTAGCACCCTCTGCCTTCATGTCGCACTGGCCGCTGCCTTGGCCAGGTACATTCCAGCTGCCGGAGACTGAGGGCCAAGATTTAAGTTGTGGAGTCATTTTGGAGGGTTTGGCCATAACTCACCACGCTGGTCAAGCGGGTTGGTGAGTGTGGGATAACATTTCCTCTAATCCCGATGGTATAGTTATACCGCTATTGGCGGTCGTCAGAGCCCCTTTAGTGGGAACAGGATGTACCACGAGAAGGCGGGGTTGACATTTGTCAAGGAGAGGCTGTGATGTTACGCATCACCTGACCTTACATCCCTTTATATATATATATATATATATATATATATATATGGGATGTAAGGTCAGGTGATGCGTAACATCACAGCCTCTCCTTGACAAATGTCAACCCCGCCTTCTCGTGGTACATCCTGTTCCCACTAAAGGGGCTCTGACGACCGCCAATAGCGGTATAACTATACCATCGGGATTAGAGGAAATGCTATCCCACACTCACCAACCCGCTTGACCAGCGTGGTGAGTTATGGCCAAACCCTCCAAAATGACTCCACAACTTAAATCTTGGCCCTCAGTCTCCGGCAGCTGGAATGTACCTGGCCAAGGCAGCGGCCAGTGCGACATGAAGGCAGAGGGTGCTAAGAATCCCCGGAGGACCGGACTAGGCTGCCATCTGATGCTGACCTTGGCTACGTATAACGGACGCTCCCTATGTTCTGATTCAAGGCTTCTTGAATTGGAAGAGGAACTACAAAGGATCAAGTGGGACATCGTCGGGCTAAGTGAGGTAAGGAGAAAAGGAGAAGATCTCATTGAACTGAAAAGTGCACATCTCTTCTACTATCGTGGGACAGATACTGGCAGAACTAGTGGTGTTGGATTTATAATAAACAAGAAACTGAAGGATAAAGTTGTAGAAGTTGAAAGTTCCTCTGACAGAGCTGCACGACTCGTTATCCAACTCTCGAGAAGATACCAGGCTCAGATTATTCAAACTTATGCACCCACCACAAGTCATGCTGCAGAAGATATTGAAGAATTTTATGAGGAAATTCGTGATCTAAATAATAAAGGTAAGCAGCATTTGAAGATACTTATGGGAGATTTCAATGCAAAAATAGGGCAACGGCAACAGAATGAAACTTCAGTAGGTAAATTCGGTCACGGCAACAGAAACCAGCGTGGAAATACTCTCGTAGAGTTTGCAGAGGCAGAAGGGTTTTTCATCTTGAACTCCTTTTTCAAGAAAAAGCCACACAGGAAATGGACATGGAGACATCCAAATGGGATGACAAGTGAAATTGATTTTATTACGTGTAACAAAAAATTCGTCATAGAAGACTGCAGTGTGCTAAACAAGTTCAACACAGGCAGTGACCATAGATTGGTGAGATGTAAGATGCACCTCAACACTAAACTCGAACGTAGCAAGCTCATAAGACAAACAAAATGTATTGACATAACCAACCTTAAAAAACACCATAATACCTTCAAATTGGAACTGAAGAACAGATTCTCTGCTTTAGAAGGCCTAACATCGGAAGAAGTGGATATTTCTGAGGTTAACAGAAAAGTAACCAAAGCTTTTATGGAAACAGCAACAAAATTTGCTGGGTCTAAGAACAAATTGCATGTGAACAAATTATCAGGAAAAACCAAAATGTTGATGCAAAAAAGAAGAGTGATGAGGACAACTAAAGAAGATGTGACTTCCAAAGTGGAATATATAGAGCTATGCAAGACAGTACGAAAAGTATCACTGAAGACGTAAGGAAATTCAACTGTGAACTAGTGAGGAAAGCAATTGAAAACAACCAAAGCCTAAAGATAGCAAAGGGACATCTCAGTAAGGGGAAAAACAGATTATGGCACTGAGAAAAGAAGATGGTTCTGTAACAAGAAATAGAGGCGAAATTTTGACAAGAGTGAAAGATTTCTACTCCAAATTATATGAAAAGGATGATACATGTACTCCAGACATCATGAAAGGTACCAGTACCAGAGTTCTTCCAGTCCTTCCAGCAGAAGTTGCACATGCAATCAAGAACATGAAGCGGGGAAAAGCTCCAGGAGAAGATGGAATTACTGTAGACATCATACAAGAAGCAAGTGGAGAAATCGAAACAGTACTCGCCCAAATTTTCACTCGATGCCTTAATGAAGGGAAAATTCCTGAGGATTGGAACAACGCTACAATGATCTTGCTACATAAAAAAGGTGACATTGAGGATCTCAGGAACTACAGACCTATCAGCCTCCTATCAGTGGTTTATAAAATCTTCACTAAAGTTCTTTCACACCGCTTAAAGGTGACACTGGACATGGCTCAATCGAGAGAACAAGCTGGATTCAGGAGTGGCTACAGCACAATAGATCATATCCACGTACTGAGAGAACTAATTGAAAGAGCGAGGGAATATGAACTTCCATTGTGCATGGCTTTTATCGATTATGAAAAAGCCTTTGATTCGGTGAAACCATCAGCAGTTGCAATGGCTCTGAAATCCTGCGGTATTGAAGATGCATACATTAATATTATTAATAACATCTATGAAAATGCAAGTGCAAAGATTCGGCTGTTTGAAAATACAACACACATAAAAATTGGAAAAGGAGTGAGACAAGGTGACACCATATCTCCGAAGCTCCTTAATGCCACATTGGAAAATGTCTTTCAATCACTGAACTGGGAAAACAAAGGGATAAAGATTAATGGAGATTATCTAACCCACCTTCGTTTTGCTGATGACATAGTCATTTTTGCAACTACCCCATCAGAGCTACAGAGTATGGTCCAGGAACTTGCTGACAAGAGTAAAGAAGTGGGATTAAAAATGAACTTTCAGAAGACAAAAGTGATGTACAATGCTTTTACAAGAAATGAAGATTTATCGATTGATGGAGAAAAGCTGGAGATAACAGACACGTACGTTTATCTTGGACAGCAGATATCAAGTGAGGGTCACATGGGTGAAGAAATTAATCGGCGTACAAAACTTGCCTGGAGAGCTTTTGGAAGAAACAGCATAATTTTCAAGAGCAATATGCCATTATGTCTTAAAAGAAAAGTGTTTGATCAATGCATCCTTCCAGTGCTTACGTATGGTGCAGAGACGTGGACCTTAGCTAAAAGAGACATACAAAGGCTGCAGACAACTCAAAGTAGCATGGAGAGGTGCATGCTTGGTGTAACCAGGAGAGATAAGAAGAGGAACACGTGGATCCGAAAAATGACAAGAGTGGAAGACATCATGATCAGAGTTAAATCCCTGAAATGGCAATGGGCTGGACATACTGCCAGAAGAACAGACCATCGATGGACAGCCGAAATTTTAGATTGGATTCCAAGGGACAGGAAAAGACCCAGAAGAAGACCACATGGAAGATGGGTGGATGAAATTCGAAAGTATGCGGGAGTGACATGGAGGAGACTGGCACAAGACAGACCGTTGTGGAGGAAACTTGGGGAGACCTTCGTCCAGCAGTGGATTGATAATGGTTGACAATGATGATGATGATATATATATATATATATATATATATATATATATTTTAAATTGCCCGCTAATAAGGGGTACTACATTCCATAGCTGGAGGAATTATATTCCCTGTCTGAAAACAGAAGCGAGGAGTGCGAGAGCCAAGACGCGTTTTCCAAGGAAGATCAGAATGAGAAGTGAAGCTTATAAAATAGGTAATGGTTAAGCCTCGGTTAACCCTCACTTTGTATGACCGCCCTGGTTGCTCCTCGCTCTCGCGGTTTTCTGAAGGGAACTGATGGCAGTGGCGTAGGAACGCTTTTGATTTAGGGGGACCTTACATCTCAAGGATTAAGCCATCTATGGATGACCCCCTCCGAAATTTTTTAGTGGGGGTAGTATATTAGAGTTTTTATAAAATACGTATACTGATCAGGAATTCATCCGAATGAACATTGTTGTCATCATATTATTATTAATTATTACCATTATTATTTTTATTGCTGACAAAAAGTTCACATTACTAATTTCTTATCAGAAAATGAATGGAGAAAGTAACTTGTACAAACTTCTAGCGGATAATGCTTACCTTGGCATTCCTTTCTAGCGATGGGAACATTTCACGCACGTGTTTTCCGGTCTTTGTTGATGTTATTGTCCTAAAGTCCGTTGTATGCGATGACTGGCTCACACTTTTCGCTGGGTATACTCATTGGATCTTTGCCTTAGGATTCCAAACACATAATTTTTTACCGTTCTTTATACTCGAAATTTTTGCCCATCCTCTAGGCATTTTCAGGAGCGTGGCGACTTTACCACCGATGTTCGTGGTTAACTTCGCGCTAATGGAGTCCGATACTCCTTGTTGCCATTCGTCGGATATACTTTCCTGGATATATTTCGTTATCAAGCCCGGCTGGCGCTATCTATGTTTCATTAAAACAACTTTTTTTTTTTAATTTAATTTTTTTTTTTATTTTTTTTTATTTTTAATTTCTTCTCCTATCCTGGTTTTCTTGTCTTTTTTGCCGGTTTTTCTTTTGTTGTTGTTTTTCTTGTCTTATTAGTTCTTTCCACAGGCCCGATAATGTGCTAAGGTCGTTCTGGTTACATACCCTTGCTTTATTTTTATAGATTAATATTGCTTCTTCCCTCCTCATTTGCCTTTCCGATTTTTTATTCTTTTTTAGCATTTTAATTTCATCGAATTTTGGGAATGTCCGGTTTTCCATGCAGAATTGCACTAAAGCAGGTTTGGCTTCTTTTTTTTTTTGCCAATTAGATATGTGTTGTTTAAGTCTTTTTTTAATCTGTTTTTCATACTTCCATTGTACGATATTGGGGGTATGTGTGCAATGGGAATTTCGTAGGTTCCTGATTCTTCTAGCATTTTTTCCTCTGTTTTTTTGTTGACAGTCATACTTTTCACGGTGTGCACTGAGCTTCCTAGTTGTAAGTCATATTTAGCACAGTGCCTATCGATTTCATTATTCACTCCTTCCAAGTATGGGAAAGCTCCAATGTATTTCAATTTCTTCTTCCTCATCTTCCTTTGGTTGTGCACTTCTTGGCCTTCTTTACTCTCAGTCATATGCTTTTTACTCTCATGTATCCATTTATTAATTAGCTTGCTCGGGTACCCATACTCTTGTGCTATTTTCGAGATAAACTCTAGCTCTTGATTTTTTAGCCTGTTGTTAGATGTGTGTGGGTACGCTCGCCGCATCAAGTTTACTATGCTGTTTTTTTATGTATCACTGGATGGTGCGACGAGTATGGTATCAGTACAGGTATGTAAGTTGCTTTTCTGAACACCGAGTATTCAAAACTATTTTTGTTTTTCTTTAGTTGGATGTCCAGGAAGGATAGGCAATTATCTTCTTCAAACTCAATAGTTAGCTCTATGGTGTTACAGATTTTGCTAAACTACTGTGCTAGATCTTGTAGCTCGGCTTTGTTAAGTTTAGACATTATAATAATGTCGTCTACATATCGAGCATGAAGTATTGGTTTTTCAGGTAGATTTTGAATAATTTCTTTTTCGAGGTATGCCATAATCACTTCTGCGTATAATGCCGATAATGGGGATCCCATAGGGCCACCTTGCGTTTGTTTAAATATATTTCCTTCAAAATAGAAGATGTTGTTTTCCTTGATGAAATATAAGGTCTTCTTTAGCTCTTTCAGTTGTGACAAGTTTAGTTTTTTGTTGATGCTTAGTTGTTGCATAATCAATTCGATGGCTAGCTCGACAGGAGTGTTTGGGTATAACGCCTTAACGTCCATGGAGGCCATAGTTATTTGCTCTAGGTCTTGATTAATTAATTTGATTTTTTCTATAAACTCATAGCTATTCTTTAATGTATATTGATTCCTCATGAATATTGGGGATAGATAGTTGTATATCTTTTTTTCTAAGTTGATGAGTGGCGAGTTTTTTTCGATAGAATCAGTCTTAAAGGTGTGTCTTCTTTATGTGTTTTAATTTTTGAGAATATTTTTGGCATCCCTGCTCCCATTGGAGGGTTTGCATTTTTTATTTCAGTTGGTAACGTGCTGTGGTTCCTTATATTAGCCAGGAAGGTAAGTTGTTTGTCGGTGGGATCTTTGTTGATGCTATCGCACTATAGCTCTGAGATGACCGTCCGCATTTTATCATTATATTCCAAAGTGTCCATAATAACAATTTGCCCTGTTTTGTCCGCTTCGCAGAATTTGATCGTGGGGTCTTTGCAAAGATTTAATAGTTGTTTTCTGTCATACTTCAATTTATTAATCTTGCAGTTTTTTTTTGTGCTTAGCGTTATACTCTTTAAGCATGATTCTGAATAGCTTAAACCTTAGATCGGTAGCATGCTCTGGATGTACTCGCTGCACAATATCTTCTAAGATAGGAATGTACTCTTCTGTTCTTGGGGTTTTAGGTGGAAATGCGTATTTTTTCCCACGTTGTATCATTGCCTTTTCACTAAAAGTTAGCGCTCTCGATGATTGATTCACAAACACTGGGTATCCTGTACTTCCATCACCCCTCATTTTGATTCCATCTAAAAGGGCATTACATTTCTTGGCAGTTGAGCTTTCTGCCACCTTTTGTTGGCTTTCGACTATTTCGTTAATTTCAGTGAGAACATCGTCTATAATAAGGGTTTTCCATGTCCCGTTAAAATTCTTATATTCAGTATTCTGTATCTGGTTCCACACATTATAGCACTGAATTTGGTTTTGGTATAGTTGTTTTCTTTTATAAATGATTTCTGCACTTAGTCTTTTCTCTTGACACGTTAATAGCAACCTTTTGTCTTTTCCATGCATAAAACCTATGAATGAAATGAATGGAGAAGTTTTTTTTTTGTGTGTGTGTGTTCTCTCTTGTTAATTTTTGTACTTTTTGTTTCCATTAAAATATTGAGCAGGGACAAGTCAACATTAGGATGAATTTCTGTCAGCAGGTTTTGGAAAAGAGGGATTTCTCAGGAAATGTTATTTAACTCTTTACAAGAACGAATTAAATTTCTTATCATTTTTGTTTACGTTAATAAAGTAAAACCGCAGTAAGATAAAAACTGCTCTACCCGCGAAGATAGTACCATTGAAGCATTATGAAGTCTATATTAAAAACTTTGAACGATACATAGGCTGACAATTGATGTAAAAAGCACATTGGTCTTTTGCAAAGCTAAATGATGGTGGAGATATCGAGGAATTGGAGTTCTATGAGTGGTATGTGAAATCCGTAATGCACTTGTTGTATTGCTACAGAACTTAAGACAGAAAACAATTTTAGTGCCGGGGCTGCGGGCGCTGAAATGTCCACTTGTGCATTAATTTTTTTTTAAAAGTGCAGAAAGGACGACCTTATCAAGATGCATGGAATTTTAAGAGAAAAGAAACACTGATCGCAAGTATGTTATCAAGCCCTAGCCCTACCATATGCTGTTTGAAGTTATTAACAAAAACCTCGCACTCGTCGTTTCCCTGCAGAACTTATTTGCTGGAGTTTCCCAGATGGTTGGCCAGTTTTTGGTGGATGAAAAGCCTCGCACTACAAGCTTCGGATATATAGAAAAACCCAGATGACCCGTGATATTTCTTTGAAAAAAAAAAGAGAATAAAAAAAAAAAAAAGTAGCACATGAATTTTACAGTTTACTCTTTATGAATGATTGGTTTGTGTTTGCTCATATCTGGGGGGGGGGTGTACAGTAGATATTAATGTACCCCTCTCCAAAATTTGGGGGTACATTATACCCCTGTATCCCCCGTTCCTACGCCACTGACTTATGGTATATACATCAGTGGCTGCTTTTCAGGTGAAGTAGGTGAAGTGCCTCTTCACCTATTTCTTTTAAAATAAAATTTTATTCAGTAATTTTGTGTATATATTCTTCTTTGCCTTTATTGAGTGCCAAAATGCTCAAAATTCTTATTAGATCAATTCACAATGGGCGTTCAATACGGAAACTAAGTCTTTCTACGCAAAACAGTTCAAGTGAAGAGCCAAAATGAGAATGCTTGGAAGTCTGCAGTTATCGGCCGAGTTACCATGGTAACCGTGACGTCACCCTCTCCTATCTGCCGGGCAAGTGAAGAGTTTTAGCTTGAGACACTCAGGCTCTGCACCTGGAGTCGTGACCTTCGGAAGAGATCGCGGAGGAACGGGACGAATTGCCCATGGTAACTTGCAATCCACTAGGGTTTTCTCGTTGCGGTACATGCTTTCCGAAAGAGATTTGTTTTTTCGTGCTTTGTGATTGTTTATCAAAAACTTCACCTGTTACTTAAATTTCGTGTACAGTTTAACTGATAGTTTAAGTTTTTAGTATGTATTCTGTGAACGGCATTGTCTGTAATTTATTGCAAACTCCATTTGATCGATGGAAAGATGAAGATAAAAGAGACATTTTACTTCAAGGAAAAATGTCTCTTTCATCTTCACGGATTCACTGACAATTGTCGCCAAGAAAGAAATCAGGAAGAGCGGTAAATCTTACAATTTTAATTGTAAAAACTGTCGGTTTACTGAATATCTCTTCTTTCTCATGACAGAAAATGGCTTTGTAGAACTTCTGTTTTACAAAAATGATTTTCTTGGCCGTGTTACTTTATAGTAAAATACATTCGGCGTGGAATAAAGACGGTTTCTCAGATTTATTAAATATAACACGGTCACTTCATAAACTTCTGGCGTGGAATAAAGACGGTTTCTCAGATTTATTAAATATAACACGGTCACTTCATAAACATTCGGTCATTTCATAAAGATGGTGATTCTAGCGAACACCTGAAATGCGAATAAAAGTTAAGGAATTTTGAAAAAAATCAGAACATAAGGGAGAGTGCTAGGTTTTTGAAAAGGCATTTCAACGGAAACGTTCGTTTAAATAGACTTTTCCTGCAGACAGTGATTGATTCAGTACTGTATTTGAGCAAACAAGAACTAGCATTCCGTGACCATGACGAAAGCATCGACTCGATAAATTATGGAAATTTCACGGAATTACTTTCATTGTTGATATCAAGAATTCCTTTAGAAATTCAAAATCAATACGAAAAGATAAAAAATGTCTTCACAGGTGACTCAAAAACTATTCAAAATGAATTAAGTGAGTGTATTTCTGAATATATAAACGATCACGTTAAAAATGAAATAAATGAAGTTGAATGCTTTTCTATTCAAGTAGATGACACCACAGACATAAATTAGACTTCTCAGTGCTCTTTAATAATAAAATTTGTTGTTCGGAAGGTGTATTGGCTGAGCGATTTTTGGGTTTCCACGAAATTTTGGAACAGTTTGATTATCAACACAAATTAGTAGGACAATGTAACGATGGGGCAAGTGTAATGTCTGGACACCTGAATGGACTCCAGAAAAAAATCAAGGATAAAGCTTCTCAAGCTACTTTTGTTCATTGCTTAGCGCATCGTTTGAAACTTGTATTACAGCAGAGTTTTTCTAAAATTTCTAAGTGTCGAATATTTTATGCAAGTATCAGTGGAAGTCCTTCGTTTTTTCACCACTCAGCGAAGCGATCTTATACACTCGCATCAACAACCGCAGGATGCATATCAACCATAACAGAAACTCTACAGTCCTCCACTTCGAAGTTAGTAAGTGTAATTGTTGAAGACTGGCATAAATTGGAGGAAGCATTAGAATTTCTCACAAACAGTGAACAATCAGACAAGAAATCAATTCAACTGGCCGAGGGGTTTTTAAATGGTATGAACACTTTTGAATTTACATTTTTTGCAATAGTATTTAATGAAATTTTTGGCTCCACCGATCTATAATTCAAAATTTTGCAAAAACATCACTAGACATAAAGTACTGATGTGTAACTCAAATTAAAACAACTCGTGAAATTTTGAGCCATAAAAGAAATTACTTATTCAAATTAAGTACTAAATCCTCTTAAATTTTATTTGCAAAAAGTAATTGCCTTAACGATGAGGTATTTGAAACACTGTTTGGAAAAGCTAGCAAAATCACAGAAATAAGCAGATCTATACGGGAATATGCTGCTCTCACAGAAGAAACAATTTTTCAAAATTATATTGTATTTTGAAATTTCGGACCACATTCTTATGGAAATGGATATGAGATTTGAAGACTGTGAGAAACTTCAATTTGTCTGTCTTGCTGACACAACCAAGTTCGACCAATTTAATTCATGTTTTCCCTCCGACACTTTTGAAAATCTACAACATTTTTACGGGAAAATATTTTCTGAACTCCAGCGCCTTAAAAATGAACTGAGTCTTGTATATGCTGATGAAAAATTAAGGAATATATCGACTAAAGAACTTCTTCGAGTGCTTCATAGAGATAAAGACATTTTTGCAGAAGCTTGTAAATTGGTTTCCCTCATTTTATCAATTTTATCTACAAATGTGTCAGTGGAAAGAAGTTTTTCTTGCCTTTAAAGAGTACAAACTTACTCAAGAAACACTATTTCTCAAGATAGACTTGCTTCTTTGGCAAATATTTCTATTCAGAAAGATATTTTATTGATGCTCACGAAGAAACAACCATTCTATGACGACATAATCGACAAATTTGCAGCTTTAAAAGAAAGAAGAATTGACCTAATATACATAAAATAGGTCAGTCCTCATATAGTGATTTTCATTGAAACATCTTTTCGTACTGCTCTTGTAGCTCTTCACCTATTTTTTCAACCACGAGCCGCCACTGGTATACATACACTTCGCATTAAAATTATTGCATTCCCAGTAGTTACAGTTCTTTCCAAGGCTATGCATGTAGAAGCATAATGCTGTACGACTACTTTAACACTGCTTCATATGACAACCATCTTGTTTACCCTGGTTGAACAAGTTTATGAGACATGTTATCGACCGCTATTTCTGCCATATGCAAAACGACAACCTTTTGTGGCTTCCTCTGAATGTGCTGTACAGCTTGTTAAGCACACTTAGTACTCTTTTGATATCAGGTTTTTGTCTGCCGCCTGAACAAGAGCGAGTTGCAAAAGATGGCGTCGGCAGTGTACAAATAATAAATTTGATGCATGCTTAAGATGTGACGTGCCTGCACCGCAGGACGCACATGAGATAAAAGCAGATAGCTGCGTTAATCTACGTCTGCGTGGCTCAGTTGGTAGAGCGATTTATCCCGGAACGAGGGTACCTATGTTCGATGCTCGGCGTTGACAAAAATGACGAGGAAGTTTACTTCGTTATAACTTGTTTTGGCAGATCCGAGAGCACAAGAAGAGGAACAACTGCTGTATTACGTGATGCTGCACCCCGATAGAAAAATGCAGGGTTTTGATTTCATAATTCCAGCAATTTACAAAATTTGTATTTGATTGATTTATCTTTATATCCAACCTTGTTTTACCAATTGTGTTTAAATTCGACAGAGTTATTATATTTCAGAAGGCGATACTAACTAGTACTAGTTGAAATTTTTCATCTTGTAATTTTTTAGACATTGTATCAGAAAATTTCTTGACTGATTTCCTTTCAAAATGAACCCGATTGTCTCCTTTCTTTCAAACTTTGTAAAACAATTTTTCTTTGCTAATAAGTCCCGAATGCCGAATTTCGAGTTTGTAACTGAAGCCGTTGCAAAGACATTGCATTGAAAAAGTTATTGCCTGATTTCTATTTAAATCGAACACACTTGACCGATGTCGTTTAAATTCAGCGGGGTACTTAAAGAAGGTTCTAAATTCTGGATTTGTCTCTAAAGCCATTTCCAAGGAAGCAGATTAAATTTTTCTTGGGAGGCTTTCTTCTTGAATCGAACGTCATTTAACGGATGTTTTTAAAATCAACAAAATTATTATTTTTCGCTAATATGTCCAAAATACCGAATTTGAAATTTGTAGCACAATTCCTTAAAAAGATATTGCATTACAAAGGTATGGACATACAGACAGACTCTGCGAGAGAAAAAAAGCGTGCTAAAATATATAAACAATATATAAACACTCTTTCATATAAACAAAATGTATATGAACGGAAAGTAAAAATGCAGGACGTTTCACAAAAATATTTGTGAATGATTGTTTTTAATAACAGTGTAAAGCATTTCACAGCTGCATTTGTTTGCGAAAGTAGACAAGTGACCTCTGTCGTTACTCTAACATTTCATCTAAAAAAATGTCTGGGACCTGTTGGATCCATTCCTGACTGCACTACTGCACACATCAACGAATGGAACATCAAATAAAAAGCAAAGAACAGACCTTGCCTGGGCTTTCGAATATCCCCACAGTGTTAGCTTTCCACAGAAGTATCGTTTCTCAACCTACTTCGCTAAGGATTATGCAGTGGTGTATCTTGGGTCCGAAACCTGGGCTATCTCACCCCTCCCCCTTCCCCCAGTACCGTTTTTTTAATTGCGAAGTTTAATTGTTAAGTAACAGAAGTAACTTTTTTTCTAAATTTTAGGTACATGTCATTGCTAACATGATACCAAATAATTATGAGGATTAGGATTTGAACACTTATTTGTACATGAACTCCATTCTTCTTCTGAATACTTTATTCTCCATTCTTCTTCTGAATACTTTATTCTCCATTCTTCTTCTGAATACTTTATTCTCCATTCTTCTTCTGAATACTTTATTTGTACATGAATTCCATTCTTCTTCTCTTTTTGTGTGAACTTGAATGCTACGTTTTCATAAAATGTTTCTTCCAAGTACTTTTTCATATTTAAAAATAATGTTTTTCTCTACTGACTGTTTTTCTCTACTGTTTTCTCGACTTCTAGAAGTCCGATTTGAAAAATTCCTTCTTTGTTGGATAGTGTTTTCCGTGTCGCATGTTTTTCATATAATTTCAAAATTTTCACGTAATTCATAGACTTTCCGCTAGGGGGCGTAAAGGTAAATTGCGTTTTCCCCTATATCTCTGCTTCTAAATATCCGATCTGAAAAATTCTTTCTGCACCGGATACAGCTCCTGATGGGAAATCGTTTGCACGTAATTTCAAATTTTTGTAAAAAAAATGGTTTGGCGACCAGGGGGCGTAAACCTTAATTTCCGCTTCTGATGTATTTGCAGCAAAATATGAGCTTCTAAATTCTCGATTGAAAATAACGTCGTTTGTAGACCGATACTACTCATGCCGACAAACGTTTTAGAAACATTTTCTTCTTATAATAGCGCAAGGGTTCCTACGCCAGGGGGCGTAGATGTATATCTTATTTTTGTCAATATCTCGACTTCTAGGAGTCCGATTTGAAAAATTCCTTTTTTGGTGGATAGTGTTTCTAGTGTGACATGTTTTTCCTATAAATTCAAAATTTTCAAGTAATTCATAGACTTTCCGCTAGGGGGCGTAAAGGTAAATTGCGTTTTCCCCTATATCTCTGCTTCTAAATCTCCGATCTGAAAAATTCTTTTTGCACCGGATACAGCTCCTGATGGGAAATCGTTTGCTCATAATTTCTAATTTTTGTAAAAAAAAAAAATGGTTTGGCCACCAGGGGGCGTAAACCTTAATTTCCGCTTCTGATGTATTTTGCAGCAAAATATGAGCTTCTAAAATCTCGATTGAAAAAAGTCTTTTGTGGACCGATACTACTCATGTCGACAAACATTTTAGGAACATTTTCTTCTTGAAAAAATGCATGGTTTCTACGTCGGGGGCCTAGATGTATATATTATTTTTGTCAATATCTCTACTTCTAAGAGCCCGATTTGAAAAATTCCTTCTTTGTAGAATAATGTTTCCGATGCGAAATGTTTTTCCTATAAATTCAAAATTTTCAAGTAAATCATAGGGTTTCCACTTGGGCGCACAATGGTAAATTGCGTTTTCTGCTCCTAAAACTCCGATTTGAAAAATTCTTCCTGTATCGCATACAAGACCTGACGGAAAATATTTTTCACGTTATTTCTAATGTTTGGTAAAAAATGGTTTGGCCACCAGGGGTCATAAGTGTTAATTTCTACTTCTGATGTATTAGTAGCAAAATTTGGTATCCTGAAAACTCGACTCAATTTTTTTTTTGGACCGATACCGCTCATATGGATAAACCTTTTGTGAATACTTTCTTCCTAAAATAATGCATGGTTTTCCCACCAAGGGACGTAAAGTCACATCTTATTTTTGTCGATAACTCTGTTTCTAAGAGTTCTTAAGCTTACGATTCCGTTTACAGCAATATCTGAGGGATTAAAGACCCGATTGAAAAACTTCTTTCTTCCGTCAGATACTATTGTTTTCCATACCGGTTCCATTGACTTTGAATAGCTTTGATAAATTTAATTTGCGTCAGAACGGATTCAAAAGACGTGCTTATACACTCGAAAATTCGGTGTCGTCTTTCTTGTTATAAATTAAAGCGAAAATGATTTCTTAAAGTTTTACGTTTATTGAAATTTTGTTTTTGTCTTTTTAATATTTCATTCAAATCTGCAGTCAGAAATTCCTGTCTATGTCTTTAACCAGTTTCATATGAAGTTTCCACAGATTCTTTGAAAAATCCTTCTGCTAAAGCTAGAGCTAACCCCCCCCTGCACTGCGGGGTTTGCGGGGCTAACTGTACGCCCATGCCGGAGCTGCAGTGAAATGTACTCAAGAAATAAAGATCGGTTTATTTTGGTTACATTTTCACGTGCCCATAAAGTGTACGCATACGCTGCACCGCAGTTTATGAACTAAGTTGGAAATACGTCTAAATCAGAAAATTTACTGTAACTTCTACCTAAAAATTCAGTGGATCTTTCAACATATAATAGAATTATTTATTTTTTAATGTAGTCGATTAGTGAAAAGTCATCTTACCTACCACGGCCCCACTCTATCCAGCGTGAGGGACCAATCGTGTATCTACATATTTACTTTAACTGTTGCCAATAGATGTCGCTGCACGCTGAGGCAATCTTCAGTAATTAGCAATAATAATTAGAACCAATTTTCAGCATTTAAAAGATGTCACTGTGCTGTAAGCAAATAGATGAAAAAATAACATTAATAGAAATTAGGGTTATATAACCAGCACTGTCCAGCTCTGCACACCACGAAGGCATTATTTTTTAAAATAAGTGACAAACAAAAATTAAACGTCAGAAATATTGGGAAAGTACATAAATAAATAAATATAAGAAACATGTTGTTGAACTTTTTCGAAAAGTTAGACTTCTCAGTCAGTTAAATACAAGCAGGCAGAATAATAATATTACAGTGTTAAAATGTTATTTATTTGCTTCAAGATTTAAGTTTTTAATTTTATTTCACTAATCGCCATCACCAGAAATTTTCGTCCACCCTAGTTTGAAATTAGGGTCGCACGTGTGTTTGATACCTAAACTCAGAATGAATCGGCGCAAATCGATTTAACGACCTTATATTTGTGCTGACATTACTTAAGTATATTTTTGTCGAAAATAAGAAAATACATCTTGAATCGGAAGAAACAGCTTGCTCACATGAAATACAGATGGCGCCACATTTCTCAAATTCTCCGGAGTACTAAAGTTGGGTTACTGTTCAGAATAATAATTTCGTTACAAAGAAAACCAATTGCTACTAGAAAAGAAGGAAACACACACGAAAAAAACTTTCAAAAGTTATAATTTAAAATAGATGTAAATTTTTCGAAGTATCGGTGTCAAACATAAATGTCCGAGAAAAAGTTCCACAGTCGCTGGGAGTCGTGGCGTGCTCCTGTAATCCAGCTTCATGGAGGCAGGAACTGGTGGATGATTTTCGACGAGGACTATTCTGTGAGCTTTCATTGAATATGTTGTATGTCCACCATTCCAGGGTGCACCTAGATTTCAAAGTAACCTGACTCGAGAAAAACTAAGACGGAGAAATTGAATATAGTGAATTGCGGGTTCGTACCTCAGTCGGTCAGACCCAATTTTTTTTAATTTTTTCACAACCGAGCACTTCAATGGCGCATAAATAAAATAACTTTGAATAATAAAAGTGATATTTTTTAAAATTTTACAACCAATTTTCAGTTATAATTTTCAACTCATTTAAATGAGTTCCACGAAGAATAACTGTTTATTAATATTTGAAAAATAAAACTTCCCCTTTTTGCCAGTCATGGGATGAAAACCCCGTCCATGCTGGATTCAATGTCCATTGTCAAACTTTATAGTTCGCTGATTTGAATAAATTTATCTCTAACAGCTTTTGCTAAATCTACTGTGCCTTCAATCATAGCTATTGTTTTTTTACTTTCGCATTTTGCTGGGTCTGGTTTACTGTAAGAACTTATGATCCAACTTTACTATTTTAGCTTTGATGAAGATCAGCACCTGATAAGCTTCTTATATCTCCTTGCGTATTAGTTTTGCCTACAGGCAGTTTCAAATCATTGCTTAATTTACAATACAATTATCGCTTATTTTTTATGTAGTATATACGATATCATTCGAACAGTGGCGGATCCAGAAATTTTTGACGGGGCAAATTTTCACAAGTATTATTTCCAGACATAGAAAGAGAGATCGACCCCTTGTCAATTTTATACACGTTTTAATTTCACACCAAAACAATTCTTTTAAGCAAAGGAAAATTCCTCCTCTTCCTCCCTCCCTCCACAGTAAAATAAAAAAATAAAAAATCGTGGCATAACATTGCAAGGGTGGATCCAAAAGATTGTCAAGGAGAAGCCATAAGAAAAATGTAAATCAAATTTATAGCAATAAAATTTGGATATATAGAACTAACGAATGCACATCGTTTGACTAAAAATAAATTTTGCCCATAATGAGAAACTAGAGATATTATTAAGAATATATTTTGCCCATAAGGAGAAACTAGAGATATTATTAAGAATATACAAATGAAATTTATAATTTAAATTTTCTCGAATCCGAATCTTAAAAGGTTCTCGAATCCGAATCTAAAAAGTTTCTCGAATCCGAATCTAAAAAGTTTCTCAAATCCCTCGAATCTCCCGAATCTCGAAACTCTCAAATCCTTCATATAAGAATACTTATAAGATTGGTTGGTTGGTTGTTCCATTTTTATGGCGCAAGGGCCATGTTTGGCCAAAGAGCGCCAGACACAAGACAAACAAACAGTATTAAAAAAGTGGTATAAAACTTAAAATCTGGCTGATCAAATAAAACTGAGGAATGAGAATGATGGAAGGGCTAAAAAGACAATGAAACAAAAAGTATTAAAACATGATACAATGGTTAAAAACTAGCTGATTAGGTAAAACTGAGGAATGAGAATGATGATAGGGCTAAAATCTAGATACGTTTAAAAAAGTCAATTTGTTTAAAAAAAATTTTTTTTTTTTGGAGGTTTAACGACCACCGTGAGCAACTCAATGGGCTATAAGCAGTCGCCCGTGCCTAATTTAGGGTCACTGGTTCCAGGGAAGGGAGAGAACCAGTGCCGTAAGACAAACACAACACCCATGCCACACCGAGATTCGAAGCCGGACCCCGTTCGGACGAATGATCAGATGCCATCGCTTAGACCACTGCGCCACCGGGGCGGCTTTAAAAAATGAGAAGACAGCAACAGTATCGCATCGGCGCAGTGTCGCCGCACAGCAAAAAGCAGTGAGTGAAACGACAATGCCCAATGCGGAGACGCGCAAGCAGCACTCCTCCCTACGATTCCGGCGATATGAGGATTTCCAGATTTCAAGATTAGGTTAAATACGATGCAGCTTATTTTCCCCCTCTTGGTCCACAGACCCTGCCACGTTCGCTTAATATGTTCGTGAACAAGAGAGCGGAAATCCCGGTGAAACAGTGGCAAGGGTGTGACGACCAAAGAGGAAGCAGATCTAGCAGCCGCATCAGCACACTCGTTACCTGAGATTCCAACATGCCCAGGAATCCAGCAAAACTGAACCCGAAAACCGGCCTCGAGCAAATGACGAAGTAGCTGTCTCACATTCAAGAGAAAAGGGTGGTCACGGCAACCCGCAGATAACAAAGACTGCAAGACACTTAAGGAATCCGTATAGACCATAGCACGATGATGAGAACTCGACCGAACATGGAGAAGGGCGAGATACACAGCATGCATCTCCGCCGAAAACACCGTGGCCTCAGCTGGGATCCGCGCTACTGAAACGTCATCTACACAGACAGCCGCGGATCCAACGACTCCATGCATCTTGGAGCCATCAGTAAAAATATGAGTGTAGTCAGAATTGAGGTCACGGTGCTCAGCGAAGAGCTGCTGGTACACTGACGCAGGGGTTGAGGATTTATCGAAAGATGTAAAGGTGGTATCAACCATGACACCAAGTGGGTGCCATGGAGGATCCCCAAAACCCATGGTCTCTCCAACAAGTGACAAGTCGAGCCCTACATCACGGGCTACGGCCGCCATACGAAGACTGAAGGTTGAAATGCACGAAGGCCGGTTACCGAATAAACGAGCATGCTGGGGATGAAAAACTGCATCGTATAAAGGATGGTCTGGAAGAGATCTAAGTTTCAGGTAGAATTGAATAGACAGCTGCAGACGGCGTAATTCAAGCGATGGTTCGTTCGCGTCAGCGTAAAGGCTGGGAATCGGAGATGTTCGAAATGCTCCCGAACAAAGACGCAGTGCTTGATGGTGAATAGTGTCCAAAGGCCGGAGAACGGAACGACGAGCAGAGCCATACACGATACAACCATAATCCAGTTTCGACCGTATTAAGGAATGGTAAATGCGAATTAAAGACATCCTGTCTGCGCCCCACGAGACTCTCGAAAGGATCTTAAGAATAGATACAGCCCGCAGGTAGGAAATCTTGAGCCGCCGAACGTGCGCACGGTCAACGGTCAGACCAAGGAATTTGGTCTCCGGCAAAACTGGTATGGCTGCACGGTCTAAAAACAGCTCTGGGTCAGGATGGAGGGCGCGCCTCCGGCAGAAATGGACACACGCTGTCTTGTCGGGAGAAAGAACGAAACCATTGCTATTCGCCGCTTTAAAGATCTGGTTAATTGCAGACTGCAACTGCCTTTCAATAAAATGCATGCTTGATGACGAGCAGAAAATGTGCAAGTCATCAACATAAACAGTAGCCGAAACCGCAGGAGGAAGATTTGTGAAAAGACAATTAATGCGGAGGATGAACAATGTGACAGATAAAATGCAACCTTGAGGAACACCTTGTTCTTGATGGAACGGTGCCGAGAGCGTCGTACCCAGGCGCACCTGGAACTCCCGATTGCGAAGAAAATTAACGATGAAGGTTGGAAGGTTTCCTCGCAATCCGCATGCGTGGAGGTCACGGAAAATACCGTGCCGCCACGCTCGATCATAAGCTTTTTCAATATCAAAAAATACAGAAACCAGGTGCTGCCTACGCACGAACGCCTCGCGCACAGATGTCTAAAGGTGCAGGAGATGATCGTGAGGTGAACGATGACGGCGAAAGCCGCTTTGTGATGGTGAAAGAACTTGATGATATTCTAAAAATGAACTAACCGAGAATTAACCATGCGTTCAAGAACTTTACACAGACAGCTAGTAAGAGCAATTGGACGATAACTAGAGGGAGACTTGGGATCCTTGCCAGGTTTAGGAAAAGGCAGAACGAAAGCTTTTTGCCAAGATTCCGGGAAACTGTGCTCCGACCAAATACGATTGTATAAGATTAAGAGATTCTCGAGAGACGACTGCGAGAGATGACGGAGCATGTCATAGTGGATGCCATCAGGACCGAAAGACATAGCGCCGGACCGATGCAGAGCCACCCGAAGTTCACACATGCTGAAGGGGAGTTATATCCAGTGTCGCTAAAAGGCGCAAAGGAGACTTTCTGGCGTTCCGCAGTGGATTTAATCCTCTGAAAAGGGGAAGGATACGCCAGGTCACTCGACACGGAGGCAAACGCCTCCCCCAAACAATCAGCAATCTCCCCGACTTCAGCATATGTGCAGCTGTTACTCTCGAGAATGGAGATCTGGTGAGAGCTGTAGTTACCCCGGATCTTACGAATCTTGTCCCACACACTTTTCGAACTGGCACGTGAAGTGAGTGATGAAACATACTTGATCCAAGACTCCCTCTTGCTACGTCGACGCACCAACCGAGCATAGGATTTTGCTCGTTTGAATGTAACGAGATTAGCATCGGTTGGATAACGCCGAAACGTAGACCAGGCCTTATGTTGAGCTCTCCTAGCCGCTGCGCATTCAGGGGCCCACCAAAGCTTTGGACTTCTGGAGAGTGTCGTCGATGTTTTTGGTATAGAAAGATCAGCTGCCTGAAGAATACAATTTGTGACTTCAAGAACAGCTGCGTCGATTGACTCTTGGGTCACCATTGCAGAAGATATTACTGTGGACAATGTGAAGACCGCCCATCTCGCACGCTCCATCCTCCACCGAGGAGGGCGGGAGGCAGAAGATGGTATGTTCGCATGATGCAAGAGGACAATTCGAAAATGGTCGCTCCCGTGGAGGTCATTACACACCGTCCACGACCAATCAGCAATAATCGATGGTGATCCCAAGGTCAAATCGATCGCACTGAAGGATCTTGTCGGCTCATGGAAGTACGTGTCAGCACCAGTGTTAAAAAGGCACAAAGAGGCCGAGGACAGAAGAGACTCTATGCGACGACCTCTCGTGCTGGTGCTGACACTACCCCACAAATGATGATGAGCATTGAAGTCACCCAGTAAAAGAAAGGGTGAAGGCAGCTGATCAACCAATCTCTCCAGTACAGAGACGCTTACGTTCTCGTCCGGCGGCAGATAGACACTGCAGACATTAAGAGGCCCAGGGACAGATATTCGCACCGCCACGGCCTGCAAAGTTGTGGATATCGCAACGGAAGACACCGGAACACTGTGAGGGACCAGAATAGCGACTCCCCCACAGGCGATGTCTCCCAGTGCATTATCTGTCCGATACGCACTGTAGCCTCGAACTGAAAGCAGGTCTGATGGTTTAAGATTTGTTTCCTGTAAACAAAAGCACACTGGAGAGTAGAGCGAAAGCAGATGTTGCACTTCATCAAAACTCGTCCGAAAACCTCGACAGTTAAACTAAATGATTGAAGCCATGGTTATAAATGAAATGAAAATGAAAATGATCAAACGAAGTCAGGCTCCATCACCTTTGATGGGGGTTCCCCCAGATCTGGAGGCGTGTGACCAGGGGACAAGATGGGAGCATGCTTTGTCCCAAGTGTCTTAACGGGAGGCGCACGACGTTGAGTCGTTTCCTGAGATTTTGGAGGAGAAGAAATGCTTTTCTTATCCTGGGCTTTGGGTTTTTTTGTTAGAAGAAGTGGCCTGAGTTCCTTTGTTGGTGGTGGGATGAGTCTGCTTCGGCAAAGTGGTGGGTGACGCTTTCAGACCCCTAGCTCGAGACTGGAGTGCCTCCAGTCCGGCTGCGATGATATCGTCCAGCTTATAGGGACATTTAGTAGGGATCTGAATGTCGGTTTGAATGCCGATTGTAGATTTAGCAACCACCACTGATGCATATGAGCGCAGATCAGAAGAAGCAGGAACTACTCGCCTTCTGGCCTCAGGATAGGAAATATTCTCCACCGTCTTTAGCCTTTGAATTTTTTTCTCCTCCTTCCACTTGGGACAATCTTTGGCTGATGCTGCGTGTGAACCCTTGCAGTTCACACAAAACTCAGCCTCGGCAACACATTCTGATAAAAGATGCTCTGTGGCACCACAGCGTCCACACCTAGGATTACTCTTGCACGACTGCTGAGAATGGCCGCAAGACTGACACCTAAAACATCTCAGAGGATTAGGGATGTACGGACGTATCTCAAGGTGCAGATACCCTGCTTTGATGGACGTAGACAGAGAAGGGCTATCAAACGTTAAAATGTTGTTGCGGGATGGGACGGACTGCCCATTCCGCCTAAAGAGTATACGCCGCACACCCGTAACGTGTCGACTCCTCAGTTCTTCTAGTAGTTCTTCCTCAGTACACTCAACGAGGTCCTGAGAGGAGACAACACCTCGAGAGGAATTTAGGTATCCATGAGGTGTTATTTTGATCGGAGTATCAAGCAGCGTGGTAGTGTTAAGAAGTGTAGAGCTGTAGGCCACAGTGGACATTTCTACCAGAAGATCTGCAGATTGGAGCTTCTTTACGCTCTTAGAAGAGCTTGCTATGGATTTAAGAGCTTTATTAATCCAAAATGGACTTTTGGCACTCAAAGGCTTTGAAGGGTCCAATGAGTGCACAAAAAAGAAACCAGCATTCGAGCAATCAGGCACATGCTTTTTAGCGGAAGGGGATGAGCCTTCCTCCATACCTCTTTTGCTTTTTGGTTCTCGGGAAATTTTATTTGCATCCATGAAAAAATTAATAATTCGTCCGCCGACTTCCCCACCCACAATCGAGCCCAACGAGGGAGAGCCGGAGGTCCGCAAGCCCAAGTGGACGCAGGACACGGCTCTAGGGATAGCAAGCGGATATAGCAAGTTGATAGGGCAGACTTGCGCTCGGCGTGCACCCAGACTTTCCCATGCATGGGGATCACCCCTTTGGCATGCCCACCCTATACCCAGACTCACCCTGTCGTGCGAAACGACAAGCCGTTAGAGGTCTGGGCTCCACTCGGCCACAGACCTCATTGACTATGAGTGCGTTAGTTCCTAGCCGCCCGTGTAGGGTGAAGCAGAGGGCAAAGAGGAGTGTTGGCAACTGGCGACAACACACCCAGTCCTCCAGAAACCTCAGCCTCCAGCATCCCCTTTTCCACCTTACGGGTCACCGCACACGGCAAACGTGCAGGCAGGTCTAGCTAACCAGCTCGGAAAACCAAAGAAGGGAACATAAAATGGAGATGCCAGAAAAGAAAGAGAGAAACTAAAATCCTGAGCTGGTGCATAATCACAACCTCAGCAACCTACAACTGAGGCGGGAGCGTGTCAAGTGAAAAAACAAAAAACATAAAAAATGTGAAAATCATCACATATGGTACATGTTGGCTCGGGCCGTGGGGACGCCATTCCCCAGCAGCTGGATGAACAGCTGTCCCTTCGGTAGTAACATCGTTTGAAGACGACATGACAAAATGATCCGTCACAAGGTCAGCTCGGGCCGTGGGGGGCGCCGCTCCCTAAATAACTGGAAAACCAGTTATCCCCGTGCGGGAATACTTATAAGAAAAAAAAAGGGAAAGAAAAAACCTCTACTTAAAATTAAAAGATTTTAATTGAAGCAAAATTTGAAATCTGTGTTTAACGAAAAACAAATGAAAGGATACAGTTTAAAAAAAAATATACCCATACTTATTAAAAATATACAAATGAAAATTTTTATTTACATTTACTAAATGAAGTACCTATTGAGTCTTGAGGTTCATTTCCATTTTCTGAATAAAATTTGACAAAATAATATTTGAGTAACAATTCACATTTTTGACAGTTTTCTTTAATAACAAAAGTTCCAAACCTTTTTAATTCAAAGCAAGTATAGAGGTGGGGAGGATTATTTCAAGAGTTCATGTAGATAAACACTACACATGGAACACTAAATTGAGAAAATTCTTTCCAGAAAATTAAGAAAAATCAGAAACATGTTTGTACTAAGAATTAATAAAAACACCAAACTCTGAACTCTTTCAGGGCAATGTAAAAATATCAGAAACCTTTAATGGAGATTTTTATTTAAAAACACTAGCATTCGAACTCGCTCTGTGTCTACTTCGTTTTATATCAGCTATGACACTTGATGTGCTGAATAGTCTTTCTGACATCACTGTCGATGGTGGAACTTTTTAGAGAGTTTCCTGAAATTTTGATATTTTTTGTTGTCCTTCCAGTATTTAAAGATGTCCGCAGATGGTGGAAGCAGTGTTTCGGCTAAGTGGGCATTATTTTTTTCTTCAGGAGACAAACTGTAACTCTGCTTACTGCTGGTAGATGGCGTCATCAATTGAGAATATGTAATTCCACTCCTTGTTGTTGATTTAACGATTTTTGAGTGGTTTCTCTTTGACTTTGTTCTGATGACTGCAGATCACTGTCATCTTCTTGCAAAATACTAATATGAGAAATTTCAATGGCCAGTGTTGATTTAACTTCCTCAGGGTTTTCTTAGCTCACAAATATTTCATTTTCATTTCATTTATTGCATTTTAGTTGTTACAGACATGGTATTACGTAATCATAAATATATAGCACACATTATATTTTGTAACAACAGGGAATGGGGAGGGAAAAGGCCTGATAGGCCTGACGTGCATGCTCTCTTCTCCCAAAGCATCAACATTTTCATGAAAAAAAAAACAACAAAAAAACAAAACATAAACAAGTCAAGTTCACACATAATATCAAACACAGCTAGGGTGGTACTATAAATTAATAAAAGTAATAATACATTATGAGCTTTTGGTCAATAAGAAATACCTGAGTTTTCGTTTAAATAAATTAATATTATTAAGTGATACAATATCAGTAGAAAATGTATTCCATAATGCAGGACCAGTATAATTAACAAATGATCTAAATCGTTCTGTTAGTGGAAACATGGGGATTAATGTTGTTTTTTGTCTCGTGGAATAATCATGATGACAAGTACTTATGGAAATTGAATCTTGGTAGTAACAATTTTTAATTCTCAAAAACATTAGTTTACCTACACTATACATATGCAATTGTTGAATAGTTAGTATATTAAAATCATTTGGACTGAGTCTAGCCTGGAAGACTGTATTTGAAAATTGAGTATATTGTAGTTTAAATTGTAATAGTCTTATGAATCTATTTTGTAACGACTGAAGTTTTTTCATATTACACTGCTGGACAATTGCTAAGGACGGATCATAAACGGCTATATAGCGCATAAAAAATTAAGTGTGGTTGGATGCCAAGTGAAATAAAATAATGTCAGAATGCCAGGACATTACAAGAAAGACAATTTATTGTGCTCTGAAATCCAGAAGGCTTTGGAACGTGTTCAAGGGACAAACAGGCCATTTTGTGCAGAATACGTAAACGTGAAAAAAATGCAATTACCGTCCGCAGGCGTTCCGGCGTAAGATGTCAATACGGGATATGCCCACCATGGAGGGCGATGCAAGATTCCACACGTCGTGTCATGCTTTGCACAACATTATCAAGCAGCTGTTGGGGTAATTTATCCCATTCCTCTGTCAGTGCACGGATGAGGGTATCCTTGTTTATTGGAGGGCATTGGCGACCAGCAAGACTCCTCCCCAAAGCATCCCACACATTTTCAATGAGATTCAGATCTGGAGAACGTGCTGGCCATACGAGGCGTTGAATATCACCGCTCTCAAGACACTCCTGGACAGCGACTGTTCGATGACATGTTGCGTTGTCGTCCATGAAAATGAATCTATCACCGACAGCACCACGGAACATGCGAACATGAGGTAGCAGAACATCATTAATGTATCGTTGGCCAGTCATAGTCCCAGTTGGAAGCACATAGAGGGACGTACGGCCATTGATCATGATGCCAGCTCATACCATTACACTACATGTCGGATATCGGTCCCTTTCCTGTATGTTTGCTGGACAATATGCGGTACCACTATCACGCCAGATCAGTTGTCGTCGACAATTAGGCGATAGACTGTATCTACTCTCATCTGAGAAGAGGACAGCAGACCAGTCGTTATCAGTCCAATTGCGATGTTGATGGCACCATTGCAAACGGGCGGTAAGGTGACGTCTGGACAATGGGATGCACACAACAGGACGGCGGGCGTATAGTCCTCCTTCATGCAAACGTCTGGCGACAGTTTTTCGGGAGATCCGCTTGCCAGTAGCAGCCATAAACTGATTTGCTACCTCACTAGCTGTGCTGCGCCGGTGTCTTTTTGTTGATAGCACTATGTACCGATCTTCTGCAGGTGTCGTACTGCGAACACGACCTCCCCCGTGACGTTTGCTACACTCTCCATTTGTTTGAAATGATTTCCAAAGCCTTGAAACAACACTGTGGCTGACGTAGAACTCCCCGGCAACATCTGTTATTTTTCGCACTTCTTCAATCTTGCCAATAATACGGCCACGCGTAAAATCCTCTACGATGTCGGGAAGACATACTGAAACTTGCAAGTTCGTTAATTGATTCTTTCCCTTTCAACTTTGCGTTTGAACAACAACGGTCAATACGCGTCAAATCCTTTATATCTCTTATCAGCGCTATGACGTCACGAACAAGTTCGGCAGTCCAAAATTTGCATACGCACAACACGTCTTACTGTATCCCGCACTTATGCTAATTTCCACATTTTCCTGCCTCCCATTTTATGGTTGCTATCGTTGCTATTGTCATTCGTCCTTAGCAATTGTCCGGCAGTGTATATAAGGTAGTCGACCCCCATACAGATATACAATAGATTAGATGAGATTGAATTAAAGTATAGTATAATAAAATCATTAGTTTTGGGGTTAAATTGGCCACTGCACTACTAATAACCCTTATATTTCTTGAGATCTTATTAGATAAGTAGTCAACATGTGAATTCGATTTTAAATCATGCTGAATAATGATACACAGATAATTATGATTTTGAACCACTTCTATAGATGATCCGAGTAAATTATATTCTGAATTAAGGAAATAGGGGTTGACGTACTTGAAAAAATTCTTTCTTTTGCTTTGTTAATATTAATAGCCCGATCATTTTTAGTTAACCAATTAGTGATAGATATAAAACGGACTTGTAGTTGTAGCACCAGTGTGTCAACATCATTTCCATGTATTAATATGGTTGCATCATCTGCATATAAAATAATACACTACTGGACAATTCCTAAGGACGGATCATAAACGGCTATATAGCGCATAAAAAAGTAAGTGTGGTTGGATGCCAAGTGAAATAAAATAATGTCAGAATGCCAGGACATTACAAGAAAGACAATTTATTGTGCTCTGAAATCCAGAAGGCTTTGGAGCGTGTTCAAGGGACAAACAGGCCATTTTGTGCAGAATACGTAAACGTGAAAAAAATGCAATTGCCGTTCACAGGCGTTCCGGCGTAAGATGTCAATACGGGATATGGCCACCATGGAGGGCGATGCAAGATTCCACCCGTCGTGTCATGCTTTGCACAACATTATCAAGCAGCTGTTGGGGTAATTTATCCCATTCCTCTGTCAGTGCACGGATGAGGGTGTCCTTGTTTATTGGAGGGCATTGGCGACCAGCAAGAATCCTCCCCAAAGCATCCCACACATTTTCAATGGGATTCAGATCTGGAGAACGTGCTGGCCAAACGAGGCGTTGAATATCCTCGCTCTCAAGACACTCCTGGACAGCGACTGTTCGATGACATGTTGCGTTGTCGTCCATGAAAATGAATCTGTCACCGACAGCACCACGGATCATGCGAACATGAGGTAGCAAAACATCATTAATGTATCGTTGGCCAGTCATAGTCCCAGTTGGAAGCACATAGAGTGACGTACGGCCATTGATCATGATGCCAGCCCATAGCATGACACTACATGTCGGATATCGGTCCCTTTCCTGTATGTTTGCTGGACAATATTCGGTACCACTATCACGCCAGATCAGTTGTCGTCGACAATCAGGCGATAGACTGTATCTACTCTCATCTGAGAAGAGGACAGCAGACCAGTCGTTATCAGTCCAATTGCGATGTTGATGGCACCATTGCAAACGGGCGGTACGGTGACGTCTGGACAATGGGATGCACACAACAGGACGGCGGGCGTATAGTCCTCCTTCATGCAAACGTCTGGCGACAGTTTTTCGGGAGATCCGCTTGCCAGTAGCAGCCATAAACTGATTTGCTACCTCACTAGCTGTGTTGCGCCGGTGTCTTTTTGTTGATAGCACTATGTACCGATCTTCTGCAAATGTCGTACTGCGAACACGATCTCCCCCGTGACGTTTGCTACACTCTACACTCTCCATTTGTTTGAAATGATTTCCAAAGCCTTGAAACAACACTGTGGCTGACGTCGAACTCCCTGGCAACATCTGTTATTTTTCGCCCTTCTTCAATCTTGCCAATAATACGGCCACACGTAAAATCATCTAGGTGATGTCGGGAAGATATACTGAAAATTGCAAGTTCGTTAATTGTTTCTTTCCCTTTCAACTTTGCGTTTGAACAACAACGGTCAATACGCGTCAAATCCTTTATATCTCTTATCAGCGCTATGACGTCACGAACAAGTTCGGCAATCCAAAATTTGCACACGCACAACACGTCTTACTGTATCCCGCACTTATGCTAATTTCCACATTTTCCTGCCTTCCATTTTATGGTTGCTATCGTTGCTATTGTCATCCATCCTTAGCAATTGCCCGGCAGTGTAAATCATTTGTTGAGGCCCTAATTGGCTATCTGTGTGTGAGCAGTTTGTTCTGTTTTCTAGCATTCCTTCATGATGCAGCATTTGCTCTGTCAGGTAGTGTAACACACCCCCAGTGTTTGGAACTTTCCCAACGGCCTGATGATTTTATGCTATTATGAATAGTTCTTCATTTTCTTTTCCGACATTGCTCCTAAGGCGTTTTCGATTCATGATTATCTTAAAGTGAAGTACAATTTTATGCGTCAGACACCAAGACACCAAGTTTCAGCTTGCTAATTATACAGCGATGGATTCGAGGAAGGTCATTCGGTCTGTGTTCCTGGGGGGATTTATGGGATAAATCTATCTCACGCTGATTACCAACCAGTTGCTTGGTCCTACTGATATAAGCACATTTGATAATATCATCTTTTATAATTGAGAATATGTTACATTCCATCAGAATTTATTTGCGGTTGATTTCATATGGAAAAATAACACAGAGGTTTTATTAAATTAAACCAATACTGATATTTAAAATATAAAAATGCGAAACATCCCGATGAACTTGCAGCATGGTGCAGGAAAACATTTGCTGATATGCTAAGAAATTCCCGACAGAAATTTTTAAACTAATTATGAAACCTCCTGAACATGACACGGAGGCAGTGCCTCCGTTTCCCGATTGTTTCTTTTGCCCACGAACACACATCCTCCCAAATTTTGGAGCATCTCCAAATTGCCCCATATTCTTTTCAAGTGTATCTCCAACCACTCCATTTTCTTCTAAGGCGTTAGTCCTGTGGCGTTTTTAATTCATTATTACACTGGCGGAAAGTGAAAAGAGAACACCAAGAAGGAGACGTCTGCTACCAACGAAATTTATACAGCATAATAACGGAATGTAGAGGATAACGTGATCAAAACATTATGGCAAAATAAAATATAGCTGTATTTACTGGTAAACTGAAAAATAACATTTCCATGTAACATGGTTAGTACGAAGTTGAACCGCCATGAATTGCGTCACACTGTGCAATTCTGGCATGGAGTCTGTCGTACAGATGTTGGATGTAAGTTTGGGGTAATGAGTTCCAAGCATCCTCAACCTGGACGCGTAAATCAGGGATGGTCATGGCTGGCCGTGGAGACCGGATAAGTCGTTGTCCATTAAAATCCCACACGTGCTCAATGGGGGACGAGTCCGGTGAACGTGCAGGCCATGGAAGTTGTCTCACACGCTGAAGTGCATGTTGCGTTGCACGTGCCGTGTGTGGGCGTGCGTTTTGTTGCTGGAAAACACCACGATGGACCGACCTTACAAATGGCACAACAACGGGCTGAATGATGTTGTTGATGTACGAAGTGCTGTTTAACGTACCCGGTACAAACACCTGTTGTGTACGGGAGTGATAGCTGATCGCTCCCCACACCAGGAGACCAGATGTAGGCCCTGTGTGTCGCTGGCGGATGCAAGAAGGGTGGAGACGCTCGCCTGTGCATCTGCGAACACGCATACGGCCATCGGAGGCTCCCAAGCAGAATCTGCTTTCATCGCTGAACACGACAGATCACTATTGCGTTCTCCAGTGCAGACGTTGGCGACACCACTGCAGCCGTTCCTGACGTTGGGCTGGAGTCAGAGTTACACATGCCAGAGGCACACGTGCACGTAGTCCTGCATCCAGTAGACGGTTGCGGATTGTTCGCACAGTCACCTCAGGTGCAACAGGAGCTCGGATTTGCGTCGCAGTGGATGTTCTGCGTGACAACGCGCGCGTCTTATGTGTCGATCGGTTCGCTCATCAGTCCGTCTTTGACTCCCGGTTCCACGTCTTCTCGTGTTCCCGGGAATGTTCCTCGGACCATCTACGCCACCATCGTACCACCACCGATACTTCCCGTCTAATTCGCTCCGCAATACGCCGATACGACCACCCGGCCTCGCGGAGTCCGACTAGACGACCTCGCTCAAAGTCCGATAACTGCTGAAATCGTACACGTCTTTCATGTCCAGGCATTGCAGCTTCTTCAGACTTCTCACGTGTCCGTACGCCGACGACTGATTACATTCACTTCGTCGTACTCCTTATATACCACCGACGATAATTTGCATATTATGCCGTGCTGTGGCGTAAGCGCTCACCGGTTGGTCCCGAAATTAACATCACAGCTACGTAAACTCGACCCCATTAACATATGTAAATTTCATGATTGTCCGCCAATTCCTTCTTGGTGTTCTTTTTTCACTTTCCGCCAGTGTATTACAAAAGTACAGGCTTTGCTTTGCCCTGTAGAACCACCGTTGCTTTATTCCATACAGCTTTATTTGGCAGACTTATTTTATTCGATTTTGCTTTATTTCCGTACCTCTAGATGACTCAACATTAGTGGGAATGTCGTCTAAAGGTACGGAAGTGTGTTGCGTAACAACCTGTGTCAGCACGTACCGTTCGGCGTCGTCTGCAAGAGCGGGGACTTGTCACACGGCGCCCATTGCTCCGATTACCATTGACGTTACACCACCGGCGAGTGCGGCGGCAGTGGGCTGTTTAACCCCGCACCTGGACTACGGAATGGCATGTCATTGTTCTCTCCGACGAATCCCGCTTCTGCCTGCAACACCACGATCGTCGGATCCGCGTGTGACGGCACAGCGGTGAGAGACTGTATGATGCCTGCATTATGCATCGCCATACCGGTCCGTTGCCTGGCGTTATGGTTTGGGGCACAATTGGATATGACACCCGCACCCCTCTGATACACATAGCCGGTACACTCAATAGCCACCACTACAGCTCCGACGTTCTGGAGCCTGTAGTCCTTCCTTACCTGCCGGACCTGTCAGCGGCCACGTTTCAACAGGACCACGCGCGTCCGCACGTGACACGCATCATGCAACAATTCTTCACGGCCCACCAGGTGTCACTGCTGCCGTGGCCCGCCTGTTCTCCCGATAGGTAGCCTATCGAACACGTCTGGTGGTTGATCGGCAACCGAGTGGCCCGGCAAGCACCGACCGCTGCTACGCCTCATGAACTGTGGCAACGTGTGGAAGCAGCCTGGACTGACATACCCCAAGCCCACATCCAAAGCCGCTTTCGTTCGATGCCACGGCGTGTAGCGGCCGTTATTGCCAGCCATGGGAACCACACGAACTAATGATGTCTGCGTGTTCCGCAAGTCGCACGGTCCTGTAAGCTCAATCGTTTCATCTTTGTATCTGTTGTCATGTGTCCAGTAAATCTGGCTTTGCTATCTCGTGTCCGTCTTGGTGTTGCATTTCGGGTGGCCAGCAGTGTATATACCATATCATTATGATTTCTCGAAATTGCACAGTAAAATGCATGCTGCTTGTTTGGGAGTTAAACAGCCGCCGTGAGTAATTCGATTGAGTCGCCGCGCCCTAATTTAGAGCTACTGGTTCTAGAGAACGGAGAGTTTCTGTACCGTAAGACAATACAACGTGCATGCCTAATCGGGATTCGAACCCATCTCGGACGAGTGAAGATAATCTTGAGCTTAGACCACTACGCCAACAGGGCGGTAAATGCATGTGGCGCAGTGGTCTAATCGATGGCTCCTGACCATTCGTCCGAGATAGGTCCGGGTTTGAATCCCGGTAAGGCATGGGTGTTGTGTTTGTCTTACGGCACTGATGTTCTTCCTTCCTTGGAACCAGTGGCCCTAAATTAGGGACGGGCGACGGCTTATAGCTCATCTAGTTGCTCACGGTGGTCTTTAAACCTTGAATAAAACGATGCATGCGTATTTCTTATTATCATTATTGTTTGAATTTACCGTATAAATGCCTGCTGGGATTACTTTTATCTTTTCAGTTGTAATTATTATTATCATATTTAATATTACTCCTGGATTATTTACTAATACTAACAGTAGCAGCGCCGATATGATTTCCATTTTTGAAAATACTTCATGCAAACTCACGGGAATTGTAGGCTAGATTACGTTGTGAAAAATTGCCGCATAACAGCTCTTTAGAAGTTTAATGACGAATCTTTTCACCTGAGAAAGGTTGCTTTAAATACACTGCCGAACAATTGCTAAGGACGGATGACAATAGCAACGATGGCAACCATAAAATGGAAGGCAGGAAAATGTGGAAATTAGCATAAGTGCGAGATACAGTAAGACGTGTTGTGCGTATGCAAATTTTGGATTGCCGAACTTGTTCGTGACGTCATAGCGCTGATAAGAGATATAAAGGATTTGACGCGTATTGACCGTTGTTGTTCAAACGCAAAGTTGAAAGGGAAAGAATCAATTAACGAACTTGCAAGTTTCAGTATGTCTTCCCGACATCGTAGAGGATTTTACGCGTGGCCGTATTATTGGCAAGATTGAAGAAGTGCGAAAAATAACAGATGTTGCCAGGGAGTTTTACGTCAGCCACAGTGTTGTTTCAAGGCTTTGGAAATCATTTCAAACAAATGGAGAGTGTAGCAAACGTCACGGGGAGGTCGTGTTCGCAGTACGACACCTGCAGAAGATCGGTACATAGTGCTATCAACAAAAAGACACTGGCGCAGCACAGCTAGTGAGGTAGCAAATCAGTTTATGGCTGCTACTGGCAAGCGGATCTCGCGAAAAACTGTCGCCAGACGTTTGCATGAAGGAGGACTATACGCCCGCCGTCCTGTTGTGTGCATCCCATTGTCCAGACGTCACCGTACCGCCCGTTTGCAATGGTGCCATCAACATCGCAATTGGACTGATAACGACTGGTCTTCAGTCCTCTTCTCAGATGAGAGTAGATACAGTCTATCGTCTGATTGTCGACGACAACTGACTGGCGTGATAGTGGTACTGCATATTGTCCAGCAAACATACAGGAAAGGGACCGATATCCGACATGTAGTGTCATGATGTGGGCTGGCATCATGATCAATAGCCGTACGTCCCTCTATGTGCTTCCAACTGGGACTATGACTGGCCAACGATACATTAATGATGTTCTGCTACCTCATGTTCGCATGTTCCGTGGTGCTGTCGGTGATTCATTTTCATGGACGACAACGCAACATGTCGTCGAACAGTCGCTGTCCAGGAGTGTATTGAGAGCGAGGATATTCAACGCCTCGTATGGCCAGCACGTTCTCCAGATCTGAATCCCATTGAAAATGTGTGGGATGCTTTGGGGAGGAGTCTTGCTGGTCGCCAATGCCCTCCAATAAACAAGGACACCCTCATCCGTGCACTGACAGAGGAATGGGATAAATTACCCCAACAGCTGCTTGATAATGCTGTGCAAAGCATGACACGACGTGTGGAATCTTGCATCGCCCTCCATGGTGGGCATATCCCGTATTGACATCTTACGCCGGAACGCCTGCGGACGGTAATTGCATTTTTTTCACGTTTACGTATTCTGCACAAAATGGCTTGTTTGTCCCTTGAACACGTTCCAAAGCCTTCTGGATTTCAGAGCACAATAAATTGTCTTTCTTGTAATGTCCTGGCATTCTGACATTATTTTATTTCACTTGGCATCCAACTGCACGTGCTTTTTTATGCGCTATATAGCCGTTTATGATCCATCCTTAGCAATTGTCCAGCAGTGTATATTTTGGATAAGGAAGTCATCGTATAATAAGAAGTGAATGAGAATTTCCTAAATATATTATATTATTCTAAGAAATGAAGCGGTGACCATCACTATAACTCAACAGTTTCTTAAGAGATTACAAAAGTAATTCTGGATGACACTGAATATTATCAGATCTCTGTGTGTGTGTGTGTGCGTGCGAGTGTGTGTGTGTGTGCGCGTGTGTGTGTGTTTGTGTTTATGTGCTCGTACATTCTCTTATGTTATAGACTTGCTCACGGTCATCTAATTCTCGCGCGTGTTGCTGATTATGTTTTTCTTTAAACGTATTTCTCATTACCTAGTTCAAAGGAACAAAACTGTTTTACTTTACGCACAGTGTAAGACAATTTTGTTCCTTTAACTCTTCTGTTTCTTCTTCAACAAGTTATCTTTCTGAGAAGAGTGATTTTTTCTATGCAGATTTTTAGTGCCAATTTTATGTTTATTTTCAGCGTTCTGTAGGAAGTATTATGTGCGATGATAGTTTAAAGTGCAATTTAATATATTGCTGTCTCTTCTGTCTTCCTCACTATTGTGTTAAGCCTTTGATTATAGCATGTATGAAGTAGATATGACTGAGGGTTTCTTTACTTGCAGCAGAAAAAGTTTGCGCACAACACAGTACAATTAGTAGGCCCAGGGATAGTCACTGTCATCGGTAAAATCGTTGTTCGTCTTCTCGTTTTTATATCATGGGTAAATATTCCCTTCATCGCCTACTGAAAAGTTTATGTTGTTTTCCTTCAGAAGAAATACTTTATACACTTTTCACAAACAGAATGTCCTTTTAACAGCCGTTTCAAAGGAAAACAAACTAAAAATATTGTGCGTTTCTTGCTACGTTGCAACATTAGACTAGCGAGATCACGCGGCGACATCTGATGTCATATGTGACAAACTGAGCTAAGAATGCTCTTTTCAAAAAACGAAAAGTAACCCTAATGAAGATATACAAATGATTTGGTTGAGATCCCAACTATACTCGAAAGGAAAATGAGAATGAGAAAAAAGGGAAGATTTTAATAAGCAAATCTGACGTTCGCTTTAATTTTACTGGCTACGGCCACGACGCCAAGAAATATCCGATAACCGCACCTCGGATTTATCTGTCTACCAGTAATATTCCCAACAGACCGCTACTGAATCCGCTTCCTGTGTAACATTTTTAATAAGCACTAAGTAATCATTAACAGACGAAGAATAAAAGCTGTTAAAGATTTAGCCCCAAGTCGACCAAATATTTGTTTGGTACAAAAACATAGGAATCAGTCTAGAACTTTTAATGTGGAGTTATAGCAAAATATCCTGATGAAGGGAAGGCAAACTTAATTTACTTTGTTTCTACTATTTATTACTGTATTTTTTCTACTTTTTTGTATTATACTGCATATACATAAATAAAATTTCTGCCTCATTTTATCTGGCTAAGTATGATTATTTTAGTAGATGGCATGTGGAAATTTCACAATCCACTGAAGTTATACTTCACAATACGGAAGAAGGTTGAGAGCAATTTTAAAAATATTTAGCCCCGGAAAATGTTTAGGTCACGCTACGCCACTGTTAATAACTAAAGAGGAAAAATACATTACTGGGAATTTGGCTGCACGTAGTTGTTTACATAGCTGGCTGCCTCCTTGTTAAACGCATGTACGCCATTGGCTGATGGAGTTAGTGTCGTTCTTCGACGTCTGAAGTGTGTTGACATCAACTGTACTCCCCAAGGTCCTACACCTCTGCGAAACGGTTGTGTTAATTTCCTCGTAAGAAATATTGGCACATCACTAACCTTAATTTTCCAGTTATTATTTAAAACTGTGGGCCTTTTCCTGCTATCAGCCGCCACTATTTGACTTCCGAATATATGCGTACCACCTATGCGCACTGATCACGTTCTTTTGACCGTTTGTCTGAGCTTTGGAATCATGTGTGGTCATTCGGAAGGAATGTTCTTTAAATCGTTTGTCTGCGGTTTGGAATTATATGTCTTTAAAACGAATTTTCTTGATTTATCGACAACGGTTACAAATCGACAATCGGCCATCTGTTTTCTTCAAGATAAAGGAGTTTTACATGCTCGAAGAAATTGCTCTTTAGGTCATGAGATGACATTGGCATTAAGTAAAAGAGAGAGATATGGAGATGTTATAAACGAAAATGCCGAGACGAAGTACCTTTACGTTCTAATACGTGGTTCACAGGTTCTAAATTAGACTTCAAAACGGCTATATTTTTCGTATACTCTTGGAGTTGTAGTTATAAAACAATTTTGTTTTGTGAGCATAAACTGCGTATAAATAAGAACACTTGTGTGGACTGAAATAATTATGTGGGGGACGTTTGTGCAACAAGTTTATTAAGGAAACCTTCGTTGATAGGAGGACCAGGATTTACAGTAGAAATAGATGAAAGTTTATTTTTTAAAACTAAAAACAAGATTGGTTGTGTATTACCAGAGCAATGGGTTTTCGGAGGAATTTGTACAGAAACTTATGAGTGCTTCCTTATATCTGTTCCAGAGCGAGGTAACCGTATTTTAATACCAATTATTAAGCAATATATACGTCCTGGGACTGCGATGATATCTGACGAATGGCAAGCGTACAACCGTCTATCTGAAGGTTATTTACACTTGCAGATAAATCATTCACTGACCTTTGTAAATCCCAACACAGGTGTCCATACTCAATCAGTGGGATCTATGTGGGGAAAGGCGAAATTTAAATATAAAACTCTTTGGGGCACTCATAGGAGCATGTTGGATTCGTACCTATGTGAATTTATGTGGCGAAAAAAACTGAAAACTACTGACGATCCATTTTTTGAAATTATGAAAGATATCGTAGCCTATTGGCTCCCAGAGTAATATTGGTGCCTAATTTGTAGCTATTTGTTTTCTTATACTGTATATTTTTTTCTGTTATATATTTCTTAAACAGCTTAAATTTTATTAAAAAGTTAATAAGTAGGTTTTTGCTATTTATAGTGTCATTTTATATACCAATAAAAAATGCCCATAACATTTATCGTGAACTACTTTTCTTCATGTTGAGTGTGATCAGGTTTCATGTACACAAAGCGGAACGATACACTCAAAATTGGGAACTGCTTGAAAGCTTTCTTAATCCGAAGTTAAACAGTGCCATTTTATGTAACAATGAACAAAAGCAAACAGTGGCGGGCAGATAACAGGAAAGGTTCAAACTGTACCCTCTCCCCTAATGTGAGGACACAGCTGTTCATATAACGTACAGCAGGGCAGAAAACTATCGTGTGACTAGAATATCATAAAAGCATTCTGGAATCAGTTGTAAGACATCGATGACGATAGATGGCGCTTCAAGAACTAAAACATGTCACAGCTGTCTTTACTTCATAATAACAGCTGTGCTGTGGCGCCATCTAACTACCTGTGCATTACTAAAAAGGACCTGATGCAAGCAGCAACTCTCACATTTCAGCATCTCCTATGAGCTCCTAATAGGGTATTTCGTTTTCTCTCTTGATACAGTTTGTCTACCCTTCCGATTATCTACGCATAAACAGTGATGTATTACTAATTGTAAAAGGGCAGGAACGCGCAGTGCTTTTACGTCTTCAATACCTTTTCCTTCTTACTCCTCACCCTAATCTGCCTTCCTCCTTTTACATTCTTACATTTACAGTATAAGAAAGAATCGTCATCGGTCGAAATCATATTTACTGATTTACACGTTTTGTAATTCAAGGAACAAGATTTCACAATTTTGGTAAGAAAACGTTAAAATGTTGGGGCCCAAAATGCAAAACTAAAATCAGCCCAATATTATTGAGTAACATGTCTCTGGTAGAGGAAACGAATTCGGAGCTGAATGATGAAAGACATTTACATGATGAAAGGAGTCTTAATTCTCAAGATATTTGGATAGGAGTAGTTTGGGTACAGGACGGACAATTACATAACCCGCTTGAAAACGAGAGGTAGAACGTCCTGGAGTGTTATTGATTAGACAGTTTTTTCCGCCAGTGTGAAACGGTCCTAAAGCTCCAGAAAAGGTATCTCCTACTTCCAGTATAATTAAAGGGCACTCGTAACTGGACTAAATTCACTGAGACTGACAACTGGATTCCTTAATAATAACCAGATTAATCAAATTCCCAATTACAATAATTTCCACACTGCAATATCCCCACCTCAATGTTCTTAACAGTAGAAAAGGGAGTTTTAAGGGACGGCCAAGTGAGAATAGATTTAGAGAATGCCTACCTTCACATGCACATACAGGTTAAATGCCGGAGGTCCAAGCAGCGTCAGAGAGTAAACGGTATGGTGCACGCCGCATACCCTGGGCGACGAGAGCCGACACCCTACTCGTGTGCCACTGTTGACTGCTCGATATGGGACATTACGCTTCACCTGGGGCCTGGAACATCAAAACTGGACCTCTGCAGAGTGACGCCGCATTGTTTGGTACGATAAATCCCGTTTTAAGCTATACTGAGCTGACGGTAAGGTGCGGGTGTGGCGTCGACAGCATGAGGCCATGGTCTGACGTGCCAAATTGACTCTGTTCAAAGCAGTGGTGGCTTGTGGATCCTTCTCGACGGACATATTAGGCTCCTTTTTAACTGGAGAGGTCCTTAACTGCTTTATGGCCTTCGCGTATCCTGCGGCCGATGGTCTGTTTCAGCAGAACAATGCGCCGCTCCACCGGGCCGACACCTCCCATACCTGGCTAGAGGAATACTCATCTGAATTTGGAATCATCCAGTGGTTCCCAAGGTTCCCGGTTTTAAGCTCTCTTGGAATTCCGGGAAGTGGAACATCAGATCCATGAATCCTGGACCAACGTATCGGGCGGAGTTGTGCACAATTCTACAATAGGTATGGCTGGCATTACCTCAGGAAGCTCTTCGGCATCTACTGGAGTCGATACCTCAGCGTGTACCGGCTGTCATTCGCGTTAGAAGAGGACCAACGCGCTGTTAAGTAGGTATCTCTAATGCTTTGTCCATTGAGCATTTATAAGCATTTTTATGATAAATATGCAGACACCAGCACGTCTACAAACAATCTTCATGAACAAAACATTTAATACTGTTTGCTAAAATCTTTGGCACTTCTGACGGCCTCCAGTCTTCGAGGAACACTTTCCACCAGGTTTTTGCAAATGCCCTCCGATATGTTTCACTATTCGGCCTTCAAAGCACTGACCAGTTCAGTTCGTTTATTGGGCAATCTCTGCTCCAAGCACCAACGATCCATTTCGCCCCAGAGATTTTTTACAGGTTGAGAATTCTGTGCTTGCCAATCCTGCTTTTAGATGCCTAAGTCCTCAAACCAATGTGTAATGTAAGCAGTACGCCATGGTGCTTTGTCCTGATGAGAGAAGTGTGGGCCTACAGCAAAAGGTACTGTCACAGCGCTGGTAATGCATTATTGTCCAGGACGTACGCATTCATGGAATTATTCCAAACAACTAATGTGTCAAGCCGAACTACGAAGAACACTGCCATACCATCATGATTAATCCACCACAGTTCGCTGTCGGGACAATACAGCCTGGAATATAAACTCATTGTGCAAAACATTAGAGATACCTACCTAACAGCATGCTGGTCCTTTTCTAGCGTGAATAACAGCCTGTACATGCCAAGGTATCGACTCCACCAGATGCCGGGGCGTTTCCGGAGGTAAATCCAGCCATGCCTGTATCAGCATTGTCCACAACTCCGCCAAAGACATTCGTCCAGGATCCATGGATCTGATCTCCCCCGCCATGGCATCCCAATGAGCTTCCACACACTTTACATCCGGGAAACGTGGCGGCCACTGGATGGTTCCAAACTCAGATGAGTGTTCCACGAGTCATGCGTGGGTGGCTGCAACCCGGTGGGGCAGCGAAGTGTCCTGCTGAAACAGAACATCGGCCGCAGGATGCGAGAATGCCATGAAAGCGTGTAGGTAATCAGTCAACACATGCTGGTAGCGCGCAGCAGTTAAGGACCTCTCCAGACACATTAAGGAACCTAATGTTTCCCATGAGAAGGCTCACCAACCCATTATGCCGCCCCGGTGGCGCAGTGGTCTAAGCGATGGCCTCTGATCATTCGTCCGAACGGGGTCCGGGTGAGGCATGGATGTTGTGTTTGTCTTACGGCACTGACTCTCTCCCTTCCCTGGAACCAGTGACCCTAAATTAGGGACGGGCGACTGCTTATAGCCCATTGAGTTGCTCACGGTGGTTGATAAACCTCCAATAAAAAAACCATTATAGAGCCACCATTGCCTTGAACAGAGCCGACTTGGCACGTCAGGACCATGGCCTCATGCTGTCGACGACACACTCGTACCCTCCCGTCAGCTCGGTATAGCATAAAACGGAATTAGTTTGATCACACGACACGCCGCCACTCTGCAAAGGTCCAGTTTTGATGTTTCCGGCACCAGGCGAGACGTAATGTTCGATGACGAGCAGTCAACATTGGAACACGTGTAGAGGGTCGGCTCCCGTAGCCCAGGATCTATAGTGTACGCTGTACCGTTCGCTCGCTGGCGCTGCTTGGGCCTCCGACGTTTCTGCTGGATGTGATTAGTGCCGGTCCGTAGGAGCCTGGATTGCCTATATCGATCCCGGTCATCAATGGGATGTTGTCTGCCACTGCTTGCTGTTTGGGCGTTGGTACGTCCGTCGATGGTGTACTCGCGGTACCCCCTTGATACGGTGTTCCTCAGGAAGCCTAGTGTTCTTACCACTTGTGCGATAAAATGACCTATCTGTCTTGGGCCGACAATGCATCCGCAATCAAAGTTGCTCCGATGACCATTTTTACCCATGTTCGTCAATTCCGGTACACTATTGGAAAGCCCTGCTGTCCGCCAATTTATCGCCTGCGTTCTGTTAAGGTCTGTTCCACTCCGCGGTGAATGACCATATTAACTACCCATCACCCCTGTCTGTAATGTTTTGTCTACTGAGTGTCTGTAATGTTTTGTCTACTGAGTGTCTGTAATGTTTTGTCTACTCGGCCTTGGCCACACCCAGAAGCGACTGTCCGACTGGAAAAGACTGTACCGTGACTCATCAGTCCAAAGCATAACTTTCCATTGGTCTAGAGTCCAAGGTCGACTTTCCTTACGTCATGCAAATTGTCGTGTAGTATTAATCGAAGTGGTTTGCGGCTTGTGTATGGCTGCTCGTCCGTAGTAACATACGACATGTAGCGTCCTGCACACTTTACTGGTGCTAACATCAGTCCCAATTGCCTCACATAGGATTTTCATTATTTGAGAAAATGTTGATTCACTTTCTGAGAGGACATTCCTTCGCAGGACTCTCTTGTCCCGTTCTGTTATGTCCAGAGGTTTACCGGGTCGTTTCCTAGCAGATTCAGCCCAAATCCCCTGCCGTCTGCACACTGAAGTGCCAAAAAAAAAAAAAAAAAAAAAACTGAAATACTTCCCGAATACCGCAATGGTTCTCCTCATAATCAGATTACGGCAGCAATGCGGCCGGGCATGGACTCCACGAGCTCTCTCTTGTACTGTGGGGACAGCGGAGAACATGTTTTCTGAAGAGCTTTCTACAATTCCGTAATATTCGTCGGTGAACAGCATCCCAAATGTGTTCGATGGCGTTTAACTCCTGAGAACGAGGGAGGGGGGACGTTACGATGCCAAACTCCGTGAAATATTCCTCCAGCCATAATTATAATCGGATGACTGTGGGCCTGTGCGGTGGCGCATTGTCGTGTGAAAAAGATCGCACCCGTTGGAATGGTTGCATGGCATGAACGGGTGTAAATGATCCCCAAGGATGGTTAAGCAGCCACCACCAGCCAGAATGGTCTGCAAACGTATGAGGGGTCCTAATACCACGTTCGAAATCGCTTAAATCCTGGTAAACTGCTATCTGAACTGCGAATGCTACTACTTGAGCTTGCGGAGATATCTACCTCTATACACACCGATGAGTCATTATATTATGACCACCCTCAGCCCAGAGAAATGAATGCGCCTGGAGACCAAACGGTGGCGCAGGTGAAGTTCACAGAGTAGTATATATACAACCCGGGGACCGGCTTACAAGCAACACTGGCTTAAATAACATCGACATTCAACGGAGGAGGTCCAGAGACATATCCATCAAGTCAGTGCAGCGTAATTCAGCGTCCATGCGGTATGGGAGCAGAAGATCCACCAGAGTGCCTTTGTTAACAAAGATATTGGACACAGCGCCTCATCTGGGCTCGTGAACACGGTAATTGGACCCTGAAAGACTGTCAACATGTGAGGTGGTCCGATGAGTCATGTTACCAGTTGTTACGAGCTGATGGTAGGGTTCGGGTGTTGCGCAGACCCCATGGGGCCGTGTGTCTTTATGTGGGACGGTTTGGGTCCTCTGGTCCTCGTTAGCATGTTATTAACCGGCAATCGCTTCAGTGCTCTGATGGGTGACCATTTGCAGCCCTTCATGGACTTCATGTACCCCAACAACGATGGGATTTCCCAGGTAACAACGCACCATGTTATCTGGCCCAAATTGTCCAAAACTGGTTCGAGAAGCATTCTGGACAGTTCCAAGGGATGGTGTGGCCACCATTTTCGCCCCATATGAACCCAATAGAGCACTTATGGGACGAGGTTGAAAATAAAAATAAAAATACCTTATGGGACAAGAGCTTGCAGCTACAAATACCACCCAGCAAAAACAGTGTTGCTGGGCCAGCACTAAAACTAGCACTGGCAGCCAGAAGTGCCAGCAGTGGCCCAGCATTATGTTGCCGTTGTCCAACCATCAACAAAATGTCCCGGGGGCTACCACATGGGCCAGCAGTTCAGGCCAGCTGCTGGCCAACAGTTGGCACTCCATGAGTTGTCATATGCCAGAAGAGGGCTAACAGTTATCCATCACAGGCAGTGGCTGCAAGAAACAGCTCTTCAGCGGCCCTGCAAGCACGTGCCATAAGTTATGGCTAGATTAATGTGGTCCGCCAGTTTCGCGGCAGTGTCAGCCGGCAATCACGTGACGTAACTGATGGCGTGCCGAATCTTATTCGCCACTTTTCCAGAAGTAACCATAAAAAAGTACCCATCAGTTTCCTTAAGGCACAACTACTAAGTAAGAAGTGCATACGTCATTTTTTTAATGCTGACTTCACCACACCACGCTTGAGCTACGCTGCTGCAACACACGCACACAGGTCAGTTTTAAGCGTGTACTAATCCGTTGCCTGTACTCGCACGGTCGACAGGTAACCTGACCATGCTGTAGATTTGCTTTCCAAAACGGCGTTTAGCATTTTATCGTGATTGAAGTCCATAGATACAAAATAGAGACCTCACACATATTTTGAGGTATATGCCTTCGCACATTCTTAAACTGAGAAAGTTGGTATAAACTGAATAAATTTTGCTAATATCAACTGAACACGAGATTATAAACATCATTACATAATCTTTTCTTTTACGAAAAAAAAAGACGAGAAAATCAGGAAATGATTGCACATGCACCATTTCCTGATTTTCAGGAACTTCCTCCGAGCAAGTTCCTGAAAATCAGGAAATGCCGGCTCCGGTGGCGCAGTGGTCTAAGCGATGGCCTCTGATCATTCGTCCGAAAGGGGTCCGGGTTCGAATCCCGGTGAGGCATGGATGTTGTGTTTGTCTTACGGCACTGGCTCTCTCCCTTCCCTGGAACCAGTGACTCTAAATTAGGGATGGGCAACTGCTTATAGTCCATTGAGTTGCTCATGGTGGTCGTTAAACCTACAATCAATCAAATAAAAAAATCAGGAAATGGGGAAAAATACATCCGAAAAGACGAAGCATCAGCTAGAATTACTTTTCTGATTTTGTTTAGTTGACGAACAATCCTCACCACTTCTGTTTTGGAATAAAATAATATAGTTGGTAATACACTGTGCATTTCTTAATACACATACATCGAATTGCAATATGAAAAGTTGTTAAAAACGACCCTCCCCTGAGGGGAGGGTTTGAAACTAAACTCCAGTAAAGTTGTCGCGCTGCAGCTATTCAAGATTTGGTTAACTACAAACGTCGAGCAGGGCAAGTCATCAGAAAAAAATATTTCCGCGCAGTTCTGGCAAATGGGAAACTTCGGTAAGTATGTAGTTTAGCGTTCTAAATTATTTCGCCGCAAATGATGGATTTCGAAAAAGTGAGACGTACAGATTTTAAAGTGTACAATTTCATGGCAAATGGTGAAAAGATTTCATATTTGAAATGTTTTTTAAAGATTTTTACCGTAATATTTACCTGTAAGTACTACGCTGTGAACAGAAGCTGCGGCAGGCTTAACACAACCCTGCGGCGGAAAACGCCAAGCTTTGTTCCGTTGAAAGGAAGGTTCGTGCTTGGAATGGGCAAGAAACGATCTACCTGTACTATCATCGTAGCGTCAACCAACCGTCCCTCTGCCGTCATCACACAGCTCGTCGTTTCCTCTGCCGCAGATAACGTCACCCTGTTACAGCCATTCTATAACTCGAATATGATACTTCACGGGCAAAAAACACTGTTCTAAACGTCATGTCTATTTGGTCACCTCAACAGCCTTGGTTAAGTCGTCAATAATATGGTAGAGCTGCTGCCCTAACTTACTGCTCTCCACTTCAGTGTTTTCAACTTCATCATAACTGTTCTTCATTAGTGTTCTGTGTCTACTTATGCGCCTTTGTGTAATTAACTGCTTACTTCACGCTTTGCTATTGATTGTTTACCTTTGAAGTCTTGCTGTTTTACCTTCCATTATTATTGTTATCAGCGGACTCACAGACTCATATAATTACAACTGCTCAACTGGGCTGCCTGTGAGCACACTCTTTTTCACACCTTTCACCTTGTATATATTTGTATTTTAAATGCCTGCGAGCACACTCTTTTTCACACCTTTCACCTTGTATATATTTGTATTTTAAATGCCTGCGAGCACTTTGTTCTCTCCCATTTATTGTTTGTCTTTGTATTTATTTTGTACTTGTATATATTTTGTACAAGAGTTTTTATACCCACCATTTTGAGCAATAAAGATCTTATGAAAAAACGGTAAATATGTAGATTAGCGTCCTAAATTGTTTCGTCGAAAAAATGTTAGTACGTGGAAAAAGTGGAACGTACAGATTTTAAAATATGCAATTTTATGGCAAATGGTGAAAAAATGTCATGTGTGAAATGCATTTTAAAGATTTTTACTGTAAAACTCACCTCCAAGTACGACGACGTGAGCACCGATGCGGCAGGTGTAACACAACGCTGCGGAGATCACGGGAGTCTTGGCTCCGCTGAAACGAAGGTCTCGCTCCGGGGGCCATTTCGCTTGCGGAAGAGTACAACAGAAAAGGGGAACATTCTTGCGAACAAAGCGTTTCAATTTGTAGTGCTACGCTAAAAAAAGTAGTTTTCCGTTTCTGTCGACATTTTTCAAAATGCATGGCGACAACTGCTTTGATGTGACGCATATCATTCCCTGGCGAGAAACAGAAAGTATGCAGATGACTTCCTTTCCTCTACAAAACCGTTTAAGTAGAGGCCTCGTTCTGTTCAATGGAACCTACGTGGCATTGAAAAATCAAAGTTTTGCTCCTTCTTTGCACAGCGTTCGCAAATCATTCGATTTTATTAAAAAAAACCCTCTCAAATAAGTTAGTTAATACATTGCGCATTAAAGTATCATACGAGAAACAAAAACAAGAAATTATCACATTTTGATGTCAAAAAATGGGACAAAATGATCTATTTTCTGTAGCGCAGCACTAAAAATTGGAAAGCTTTCCTGGCAGGACCGTTCACCATTCCTCTTGTACTCTACCGCCGGCAAAATGACCGTCGGTACGAGGCCATCGTTTCAGCGGAACAAAGCTTGGTGTCGTCGCCGTGGCTTTGTGGTAGGCCTGCCGCAGCTTGTGTTCACAGCGTCGTACTTGCGTGTAAATATTACGGTAAAAATCTTTAAAATGCACCATAATGATACAATTTTTTCACCATTTGCCATTAAATTGCATACTTCTAAATCTGTACGTCTCACTATTTTGCAGTCCTTCAACTTTTCCGACGAAATAATTTAGGACGCTAAACTACACATTTACCCAAAAAACCTCGGTGTTTTTGAACATCGATGTTTTAACCTAGACGTTGCAGAAGCCGATGCATCGATAAAGCATCGAGGTTACGTGACCGATGTTTGGAACTGTTAAAGAATATCTTCTATGAAAAGTAAATGCATTTCTTTTTGTTAGATTCTGATAAAGAGAAAAGAAATATCACCTTCCTATTGGCTGTTTTAGTTGATTCGTTGGCGAAAACCCAGATCTTTTCTTCGAAGGTACGCGAGCCGATGCATCGAAAAAACATCGAGCGTTTTAAGAAAAAATATTAGTTCCTTGGTGTTGAATTACTAAGCAATCACAATTATACTGAACAGAGAATTTACCCACCGATGTGCCCATTCCCTGCTGCAGATGAAAAACTGTAAATCTTCGGCTTGTTGGCAAGACATCGTAGTTCACATCGATACTTTGAAAAAACATCGTGGTTTACGCAGATACATCGGGTGTGTTAACAAATATTACGTTACTAGATGTTGCATTTGAGTATCACTGTTATACTGAACATAGATTTTACAAATCGATTGCTCATTCATTGCTGCAGATGGAAAAGTGCGAATTTTCTAGTTTATTAGCAAAACATCAAAACATCGAGGTTCCCACCGATGCATGGAAGGAACCTCGTGGTTTTCACGATGCATCGAGCGTTTTAACAAATATTATATTACTGGATGTTGAATTGGTGAGTATCACTGTTATATTAAAGAGAGATTTTACAAATCATTTTCCCATTTACTGGTGTAGGTGGAAAAATTCGAATTCTTCAGTTTATTAGCAAAACATCGACAATCGTCTGGAGCCGGCGTGGGGTCCATCTAACTCCTAGTTTCATTGAACCGCGCTAAGGTGACGCGGACGAACTGGATGACGAACTAGCGTGTTCATTTGAAAGTACATGCACGTGTGGAACATGTAATGATGGCAAAATAATAACAGATATTAATAGTTCTAAGATGTAAGAATATCGCGGGCCTTCAACATTAAATTTCGTACCATCTCTTATAGATAACGGATGGGATATATACTTGTGATGCAAAAAGGTTTGAAGTACAATAAGTATATTACAAGTTACTATGAGTGTAATGCATATTCATTCATACGCATTTAGTTGTAGCAACATCCAAAGCTAAAGTCTGGGTTTACAATTTAAGCCCATGGTAATTATATACCTCATTAATATGCAATAAAACAAATGTTACTACTGTTCCTTGAAACCTGCGTAAAATCAGTTGAAAAAGTCTTTCGCAAGAAACCAGCGAATAAAATTTCAAAAATAAAAAATTTCTCTTGGTTTTTCTGTATTTTTTTTTCCAATGTGAAAACAACTATTTACTTGAGTATGGATTCAGTACACATCACACAAATTCTGAGATGTGCTCAAATCCCTGAGCACCTGCATAGTAAACCTTGTTTGCCTGTTTAAATTTATGAAGGAATGACAGAACTACCAAAATTCTGTACCGGGAATTAGAGGATGCATTCTGGATTTTATCACTCATTAATGGTACACGGTGTACCTCATAAGCAGTCACTACTGGTGGAAACCAAAATATTTTCATTATTCTTCAGATTCCTTCATTGGATTAAAGTCACCAATGTACATCTGCCTGTATATGGAGTGATAGTATAATGACATGTAAGTTGTTCGAAACAACCCTTCGAGGAAAACTTTATTTGAAACAGCCCTTCGAGGAAAAATTCAGTCTTATCAAGCTACATAGGTTGAACGGTATTACATAAATTCAATCCAAATGTAATGTTTTATATAACAAATCATTCTCCTACGTGGTTCCTTCAGTGCATCTGGTTAAGTAAATACGTGGGTTACCCAAACAGAATATGCTGATCATGCTGATGCCAATTCTCAATTCGAATGTTACATTTGTGTATTGTTATTTCAAAAAAGTCGAATATATCACCTGTCTCTGCATTACAGTTTTTCCACAAGTGTGGGAAAAAGCAGATTTTGCTTGTTTCCATATCACACCATTAGAAGTAATTGAAACAGTGGTTGGTTGTACTTCGAACTCTGCCCCGATCTCAGAGATTTAAAAGTCAACACTGATGTGCTGTCATCTATCAGGCAGCTGTGTAAGGGGATGCGCCTAAGAATCTCGTTTCGTGACTATTTTGTCTGGCGAATTAAAAAGACTTTTAGGAATGCTTATTTTGTCCCTAGTGAGAAGCATTTATGGAGACGGAAAAGTTTTTTATATTAATGAATAGGATGATTTCTACGTCTCAGAATAAATCAATTGATTACGTGACTATAAGATCAATTAATTACGTGGAAAAACGTAGGAAGGAAGTACTGTCTAATGACATCGTCATTAAGGGTAATCATTCCAAAAAGGGATACAACCCGCCAAAAACCCCTGAAGTTCTCGCCAAGTACTTTACCGACGTACAAAAGAGGACGGTTTCTCAATGGGATCTCCGCGATATCCTCACACACACACACACATAAATCTCCAAACATCTCTGCTCTAACTGTTTCGTTTCACCACACGTTCGACCAGCATTTCTAACGAACACCCAATTTTTTTATCTGTTATCTAATTGGTCTCCACCACTTCGGCGCGATCCAATGAGATAACGCATTGAGAAACCCAGGCTTGCCTGGAGACACTAGTCCAAACATCGAGGTTCACACCGATGCACAGCGATCCAAAATTACCGAAACCTCGGCAAAAATCCGTGGTTGTGTTTTTGTTATGGAATTTGCTCAAATTAATTGTTTCTAACTATTTTAATGTAAACTACATTATTTTTATAGATAATTACATTTTAACATAAAATTATTGCAGATATTAGATAATTGCCGAAAAGCAGTGTGCGCTTAGGTAGCATATATGAAACACACTCAAGGTGCCTATTATTTTAGAAATGAAATAATATAGAATTATAATGAAGTGCAAACAGGGTAAACAGAATGGAAAATGCAATTAAAATACAATAAATGCAATACCTTGATGGTTCGCTTCGTAATCTGTTTTCTCATTCGCTGCTATCAGAATCTGATTCTTCGCTATTGTCAGTGTCTGATGATTGAGTTCGTGGTGTCTCTGGATGGGGTAGTGGTTCTTTCAAGAGATCTAAAACTTCTCTTGAAAGAGAAAAACTGCTTAGAACTGCCTACATGTATATTGAAATTCAATGTAATGATTTTTCTTGACGTTTCGTCTCATCGATTTTACGTCGAACACTATGCGTCGACGTAATATCGACCTGGTAACCAAAAATCCACGTCGATTCGACATTACTGTGCTGCTGGGGTTGTACCTAAGACCGGACAGTTAAGATGGCACAGCTCCTAAATCGCATGCGCGTTTTCACAGACATTTTAACCATTTGCATGCCCCAACCTGTTGAATAAATCCTGTAAGTTTCAAGCAAATACCAGCAGTCCTTCATGGTGTTGCAATTTTCACAGACACTAATGTATGAAGCCAAATATAAAAAAATGTTTATGGCACCTTGTAAATGTACGTTAGAGAAACTTCAGAGCTCCTGAATAATCTTTTACGTGGTTAACTCTTTCTGATGCCTAATTTTCAGAGTTCGATTATAAATCAGCAACTACTAAAACACCGTGCTTACAAGCGGGCCAGGTGATACAATCAATAGGTATTTTTTTGAAAACCCTGCAAAACGTGAGGGAAAAAATCAAAATTTTCCTTTTCGTCATTATTCAAGTAATATACCTATAGCAAAAAAACCCCCGAAAAACAGAAAATCAATTATAACTTTCTGTAAACAAGTAGAAATGCATCCTGTAAACACATATACATACAAAACAAAATTAAATTCAAAATAAAGTAAAATAAAATAGACTAAGCGGCAACACGCTTGATTGCCCATTGCAGGAACACGCTGGGAAAGATCAAGGTCCTCACTTTAAATAATGTTATCTCTTAGCCGTACATAGGAACGCCTAATTTTTTGTAAAGGCCACGACGATCCCAGCGTATTCGACACCCTTTAAAGAAAATATAACCTGTTTCTTCTCCCTCGAAATGCGCACTCTGCTCTAGTATCGTCTGGCATTCCGCCATGATGTCATTTCGCTCTTCCCTGTTCTTTTTTGTTGGAGGTTTAACGACTACCGTGAGCAACTCAATGGGCTAAAATCAGTCGGCCGTCCCTAATTTAGGGTCACTGGTTCCACGGAAGAGAGAGAGAGCCAGTGCCGTAAGACAAACACAATATCCATGCCTCACCGGGATTAGAGTCCGGACCCCTTTTGGACGAATGATCATAGGCCATCGCTTAGACCCCACTGCGCCACCGGGAAGGCCGCTCTTCCTTGTGCAGAACTATTAGCTATTCCTATATACACTGACGGAAAAAAATCCCAACACCAAGAAGGGTTTGGGTTAGATAAACGACAGTTGGTAGGCGGTGAGAGTACATCTGTAAGATGACGTCAATGCAAATTTCGCGCTCGGCGCATACGTGTGGCGCTAGTAGCACCCCTTGGAACATGCAAAGCAGGTTTGCTGTAAATACGCGCTGTAACGTTCGTGAGCGTTCGTTATCGTTGAGATTCGACGTAGGGTGTTGATGTTAGTCAAGAATGCCTTTAAGAAGACGAAAAAGCCATTATCAACAGCTCACGGAGCTTGAACGAGGTCGTGTAATAGGGCAACGAGAAGGTGGATTTTCTTTCCGCAATATTGCAGAACGACTTGGCAGGAATGTAGCCACTGTGCATGATTGTTGGCAGCGGTGGTCAAGGGAAGGCACTGCCTCAAGAAGACCGGGTTCCGGCCGGCCACGTGGCACTACTGAGAGGGAAGACCGCCGTGTACGGCGTATGGCCGTGGCGCCTCGTACTTCGTCTGGGGCAGCAATTCGAGCTGCAGTTGCCACCACAGTGACACAACGAACTGTTACAATCCGGTTACTTGAAGGACATCTCCGAGCCAGACGCCCTGTAGCGTGCATTCCACTTACTCCAAACCACTGCCGTTTGCGACGTCAGTGGTGTCAAGTTAGAGCTAATTGGAGGACGGAGTGGAGATCTGTTGTGTTTTCTGATGAAAGCCGGTTCTGCCTGGGTGCCAGTGATGGCCGTGTGTTGGTTAGAAGGAGGCCAGGTGAGCGCCTGCAACCAACCTGTATGCGGCCGAGACACACTGGACCTACACCTGGAGTTATGGTCTGGGGAGCAATTTCCTATGACAGCAGGAGCACTCTCGTGGTTATCCCACGCACCCTGACGGCACAGTTGTACGTCGGTCTGGTGATTAAACCTGTTGTGCTGCCATTCATGAACAGCATTCCAGGGGGTGTTTTCCAACAGAATAACGCTCTCCCGCATACCGCTGTTGTAACCCAACATGCTCTACAGAGTGTTGACATGTTGCCGTGGCCTGCTAGATCACCAGATCTTTTACCAATCGAGCACGTATGGGACATCATTGGACGACAACTCCAGCGTCACCCCCAACCAGCATTAACCGTCCATGTATTGACCGACCAAGTGCAACAGGCATGGAACTTCATCCCACAAACTGACATCCAGCACCTGTACGACACAATGCATGAACGTTTGCGTGCTTGCATTCAACATTCTGGCGGTTACACCGGTTATTAATGTACCAGCATTTCACATTTAAAATGGCTCTTCTCGCGCATACAATAAGCTGTGATCTTGAAACCTTAATCGATTAAATATGTTACTTATACAAATGTATTGCCGCCATTTCATTCCTCTACAACTATTTTTTCGTGGCGTTGGTTTTTTTTCCGTCAGTGTAACTACCTACTTTCCTACCAGGGCCTCTAGACCAACCCTAACTCACTTCCGCTTATAAAACGTGCGTATAGCCCCTGGGGCCAAGGTAACTTCGTCTAAACCTTTCCTGGGTGGTCACTTTACGGGAAATAATTACTTGCTTGACTTGACTTGTAAAGGCCACTTATGGCAATGCTGTGATGGATTCTATAGGAAAAAACCGTCTTTTCAGTACTATCTGGAAATCGCACCAGCTAAAGTAACTACCATTTCAGCAGTTTACTAATTGGCAAACTGATTATAAAAAAATTTTCGGAGACGAAGAAACGTAGATAAGAGAAATCCTTCCGATCTCGAAGTTTAAATTAAGGGAGTTCAGTAATATTATGCTAGCTAACATCGATATGTTCTGGAGAATCTTTTATCTCCGAATACTTTCGCTCTATAGTACAAAAATACGCTCTCTTATTAGAAAAACCTTCATGTGCCGTAACTGTTTGCAATGCTTGTGACCCTTTGCCCGAGGTATACTTTTCACATGCTATGGTACTTCAATTCAAGTTTCCTTCAGATTACGCAGGTGGTGGCAAAACAAAGTTAACTTTTCTTTCTTCACTAGCCAGGACAGATTTTGCGTTAAGGTTGTTCCACCTAAAATCTCGGCTTTATATTTCCGTTGGTAAAGCTTCATAACATATTTTCTTCGAAATTAATGTATTCCCAACTACGAAAATTTGCGCATCGGTAAAACTAACTTTAAGTTATAGCACGGGATACTTAATATTTGCTAAAACATAACCATAACTAAGCAATTTAACATTTGTTTGTCTATTGACATCATCAATGTGCAGGTCGTGCCATCTATTTACAGATCTGAACATTACTCAAAGAAAAATGATTGATTTTTAATATAATTATGATCGTGTTTTAGCAAGTATTAAGTATCCCATGCCATAACGTAAAGCTAGTTTTATCGATGTGCAAATTTTCATCCGTGTGAATACATTAATTGCGAAGAAAATATGTAAAAATGTTTTACCCTTTTTTTTATTGGAGGTTTAGCGACCACCGTGAGCAACTCAATGGGCTGAAAGCATTCGGCAGCTGCCCGTCCCTAATTTAGGGTCCCTGGTTCCAGGGAAGGAAGAGAGCCAGTGCCGCAAGACAAACACAACAACCATGCCTCACCGAGATTCGAACCCGGACCCCTTTCTGACGAATTATCAGTAGCCATCACCTTGACCACTGCGCCACCGGTGCTGCGTTTTACCATTGGAAACATAAGGAAGAGGTTTTAGGTGGAACCACCTTAATGGGTGACAAGAAATACATCAGCGGATATCGGTACCTTTCTCAAACGCCAAGGTCATAAATTGTAGTTTCCCCGATCTGGTCGTTACATGGTCAGTTTGGGTCAAAGAGCCAAGTGGTGAAGAAAATTACAGATTCCATAAGATTTTTATTTATTGCATTACTCCGGAACCAGACCAAAGGAAAACGACAATGTGTCAAAGGGTGCTGCTTTGAACTGCCTTCATCAGTTTCTTCTGAGCTATAACGATCAACTCGCATTGAGATCAGAGTCAGTGTCGTGTTACCCACATCTTGTACAGGAATTCTATAAATTAATTCATAAAGCTGCTAGTCATACAGGGGTCAAAACAAAAGTTGTACACACTATTCATTTTTAAGAAAACTGTGAAGTAACGGATAGAACTTACCTTATTGCTGTTCAACATATACTCCCTTCCGCTGCTAATGACAGCTTGCTGGCTGTGAGGTAGATCCAGGATGCCCCGTAGTACGCCATCTTTGATTAGCTGTCGTATTACTCAGGTAACGTCCTATGGCAGTTCGTTCAGCGATTCGTAGCGGAAGCTGATTTTTTAACGTTGGGAAAAGGTCAAAGTTGGGTGGACTGAGCTCAGGGCTGTATGGTGGGTGGACTGAGCTCAGGGCTGTATGGTGGGTGGGATAAGGTTTCCCAGAAATATTTCGCCAAAAGTCCCCTTACCGACGTTGCATCATGAAATGATGTGTTGTCATGCAGCAAACTCGCTACCGCTTCCTACAAGTCTGGGCGATTTTGACGAATTTTCGGTCTCAACTTTGTCCTCAGAAAGAAATTGTGCTTCGATCAAGAGTTACTTCTCCACAAACTTCTAGGAAGGCAGTATGGATCTGTGTCAGAGTTTTCCCCAGTACAGTTTCTATTTTCACACTCGAGCGCTGATCTAACGCCGTGACTCGACCTAAGGAGTTGCACTATTCCTCTTCCAAACCTTCTCACGTCCACACAGCAAATGACAGCGCGTCGTTCTGACACAACTGCGTAGCTGAGAGTCTGACCTTGGCATGATGCAACCATTTTCGCGATTGCATCACCCACTTCCGTTTTAGATTAACGTGTGCATAACGTTTGTTATGACTCTTGTACACAACAGTAATAGCAGTCGTGGTTGCATGCTCACGCACTGTTTAGAACATAGGCAATATTTTGTATTTAAAATAAGCTGGCCCTTCAACTTTTTAAGCTCTAAAAAACCATGTTCACTGTATTTCGTTTTTAAACAGTGGCACTATTTCTGCAGTGTTGCCAAAAATTACTATGGTACTTTGGATGAAATCTTATAGATACTTTAGAGATTTTAATATCCTTTAGATTTACTAATTAGACTGGATGCAGTCTAACATCATTTGAGTCATTTAGAACAGTTGTACTTGGTGTCGTATGCTTGAATACATTTCGAGTGGAAGTCACTCAGGTATGTTAGGAACAGTATATGACCATGCACCTGTCCTTTAGGAATACCATCCGCGATTTACCAAACGTAAGAAAATATATTTGTTCACTTTTGCAGTGAGTTTTTTATTCTTTAGATTATTTTTGTTTTTGTATTTAACGACCTCCATGAGCAACTCTTACGAGTATAAACACAAGCCTGTGCCTAATTTATTGCCACTGGTTCTAAAAAACAAATGGGCCCAGCGCTTCAGGGCATGCGCACTACCCTTACCTCATTCGGAACTTGAACTCGGGCCCATCTCGGATGAATGGTCAGAAGCCAGTGCAACAGATCAGCTTCATTCCTACATTTTAAGTCAATATCCTAAAAACTGATCTCTTGAAGAGAATGGATACCTACATTTACTTTGGACAGCAGATACCAAAGGTCACATTGAAGAAGAAATAAATCGACGTATAAAACTTGGTTGGAGAGCTTTTGGAAGAAACAGTAAAAATTTAAAGAGCAATATGCCATTATGTTTTAAAAGAAAAGTGTTTAATCAATGCATCCTTTTAGTGCTTACGTATGGTGCAGAGACATGGGCCTTACCTAAAAAAGACATGCAAAGACTGCAGACAACTGAAAAAAAGCTTGGAGAGATGCATGCCTGGTGTAACCAGGAGAGATACGAACAGGAACTCGTGAATCAGAAAAATGACAAGATTGGAAAGCATCATGATCAGAATAAAATTCCTCAAATGGCAATGGGCTGGACATTTTGCCAGAAGATTGGACCACCTATGGACAACCAAAATTTTAGACTGGATTCCAAGGGACAAGAAAGGACCCAGAAGACCACCACATGGGAGATGGGTGGAAGAAATTCGAAAGAATAGGTTTGAGTGACATGGAGGAGACTAGTACAAAACAGAGAGCTCTGGAAAAAACTTCGGGAGATCTTCATCCAGCAGTGGACTGATAATGATTGACAATGATGATGATGATGATAATGATGATATATCATCTGAAAGTGTTAACGAAGAATATGGCATATCGCGTCAAGTGCATTGCGTTAAGGAATAGTAATTAAAAGTCACCAAATAAGTAAAGTACATAAATAGAATTTAGGCTGGTTTCATGATTTAAAATATTCCGGATTTAGAAGGATTATTGATAAAACATTTTATAAATAAACGAAATGTTTTGATCTATTATCGCTGCATACATACTTTATTCAGCACTACAAAAACAAGGTACTGCTTCAAATTTTCTGTATTGCTGAGTCAAAAAAAAAAAAAAAATACGTCGATGAGCCATTACATTATGACCACCTTCTTAATAAGCTGTAGGACCCCCTTAGCCCGCTAAACAGCTACCACTCGGCGGGGCATTGATTCGATGAGGTAGCGATAGGTATCCTGGGGTATCTGGTACCATAATTTCAACAGCAGATCCTCCAATTCCCGTACATTTCAGGGTGGTGGTTATTTAGGGCAATCCCGCTTTTCCAAGTCGAGCAACAAATGTTCGATTGGGTTCATGTCAGGTGAATTTGGAGGCCAGGGCATTTACAGAAAGTCACCAGCATGTTCCTCGATACACTCCTTTACGATTCTGGCAGTGTGGCATACCGCATTATCCTGTTGGTAACGGCCATCACCAGCAGGGAACACAGTTGCCATGAATGGGGGATCTTGGTCCACACCGATGTTCAGATACATGACAGCTGTCAGGGTTTGTGATATTTAGATAATGGAGCCTGAAGTGTCCGAAGAAAACATTGCCCACAGCATAGCACCGACTCCGCCGGCCTGTCTCCGACCAACAGTGCATCTAGGTGCCATAGCCTCCGTTAGTAGTCGGCGTATCCGCTCCTGGCCGTCTACGTGATGCACCAGGAAACGTGATTGGTCAGGCCAGCTTCCTCCGAGCATCCACGGTCCAATCTCGATGATCGTGTGGCCCTTTCATGCGTTGTTTGCGATTATGTGCAGTGAGCATGGGGAGCCGGCTGGGTCTTCGTTACGCAGACCCATGCCCAGAAGGCTGCAATGAACTGTGTGCTGTGACACAATGTCCTGATCACCACTGTTACAGCTGCGGGTGACTTGTGGCACTACGGTCGCTGTGAACAATCCGCGCAGTCTCCTCTCCTCTCTGAGATCAATGAACTGCAGTCGACACACGGCTAGTCGACGATTTGTCGTTTGGCCGTCTGTGCACCATTTTGGATATCTGCTCACTACAGCGGCACGTGAACAACCCACAAACCGTGCCGTTTCTGAGATCATAGTTCCGAAGAGCCGTGCCATCACAATTTGACCTTTATGAAAGTCCGACAAATCAGCAGCTTTTCGTATTCTAACTCCGAATACTCTACTAACCGATAGCTGGTCCTCGGGTTGTACAAGGGGCATCGTGAAAGTAATGCTTCCTGCTTAAAAACTTTTGAAATTTTGAATTGATTTTAACGAAACTGCATTGACATGTTCTATGATATGTTTCCAATGTGGAAACAAACTTTTTCAGAATGGCAAATAAAGATCATGAGTTACAGAGAAAAGCAGCGAGCCGTAATTGATTTCCTCGAAAAACATACATCCCCAGGAGACTTCTGAGGCTCCAGAAATCCACAGAAGTCTCCTGGGGATGTATGGAGCTGCCACAATCGATATGAGTAATGTCCGAAGATGGATGAAAAGGTTTGGAGAGGGGAAAAGTTGAGTATCCGACAAACAACGGAGTGGACGACCCGCAACTGCAGTGACAGATGCCAATAGGCAACGAGTGAAAGACCTCATCACAGCTGATCGTCATGTCAACATCCAGGAGTTGCAACAGTAAACATTGCTCACTATGTGCTGACACTGGGGAAGCTAAAGGAGGCTGTCAGAAGGAAAAGGGAGGGACATTCCACTTCATAGTGTTGTTTTACACCATGATAACGCACGTCCCCACACCTTAATGAAAACTTCACAGGCTATTGCCAAAACGGAGTGGACGATGATGCCTCAACCCTCCTACAGTCCTGATTTTGCTCCCTCAGATTTTTTCCTGTTTATTCCTTTGAAAAACACCTTTCGTGGGGAAAGTTTCGTCGACGTGACAGACATTAAACTGGCTGTGAACTCATGGATGAAGCAACAGCATAAATAATTTTTCCAAAATGGATTTTACCAATGGGTTCAAAGATGGCGAAAACTTATAGAATGTGGTGGACAGTACTTTGAATAGTCTAGCATTATTAACAATACGTCCAAATAGCGAACGACAGTTCCTCGTTTGGCCATCTGTGCAGTGGTCTAAGTACTGGCTTTGACCACTACACAGAAGGCCAAACGACGAAGTGTCGTCGTTTCCTGTGCGGTGTCACATGCTACTTCTATTGCTCATAATAACAGTGTATGACACACCGCTATCACTCAGAAAATATTTACGGATACATTCTTGTCTGAATTTTGAGAAATAAATCTATTTCTTCAGAAACAAATGCATAATTTCCCAGTATATATCTAACCTTCACGAGACTTCTTTTGCAGAAAACGGTACTACTGCTTGCGAACTGTGAAATTCTAAATGAATCGTCCAGGAAAAGGAAATGAAATAATTCACATATTTAACGGAAGGTAAAAGCGTAAGATGTGTGTGGATTTCAAATTCATTTAAATATGTTGGATTTATCCAGTTACATCTGGAAATCGTGCGTTCATTTTAAGTAAAGCCTACTTTAATAGTGATGCGAAAAAAATGTGAAGTTCAACATTATTATTATTTTTTTTTTTTGGTTGGAGGTTTAACGACCACCGTGAGCAACTCAATGGGCTATAAGCAGTCGCCCGTCCCTAATTTAGGGTCACTGGTTCCAGGGAAGGGAGAGAGCCAGTGCCGTAAGACAAACACAACATCCATGCCTGACCGGGATTCGAACCCGGACCCCTTACGGACGAATGATCAGAGGCCAGCGCCTTAGACTACTGCGCCACCGGGGCGGCCACCATTATTTGGAAACGAATATTCATCACCCAAGACGCGTTGCTTTAAGTAACGCTTTTTCAAGCAAAGATCTTTAGTGCCAGCAGATGACGTTGTGAAACGTGACCTCTGCGCTCCACGAGAGAGAGAGCAAGAGAGAACTCGTGATTTTTGTTATTGACTTTAAAAAACAGAAGCTCGAACGTCGTTATGTGTGAAGGAGCTATTCTTCTTTGGTCGTGCCAAATCAAAGAGCTATCAAGTGGCTGGTTGATGTTGAGCAACATAAAAATTCTGTATTGGCTTATAATGTTTATTTTATTAAATATCCGTTGAGTTTGACAAACTGCTGTGGTCCCTTTTTGAAACAGTCATTATCATGGGTAGTGATTCTGCCTGTAATAAACACCTTACGTTTACTGTGACAGCTCATTATTATGATAAAACTAATGGCGTGCTGTCTCCGTACGATGTCATCAAACCATCGTACGATGTCCTCAACCACCATAATGGTGGTTTGATGACATCGTACGGAGACAGCACTCCATTAGTTTTATCATGTTCCATACGTACGAATTTTTAACAAGCATTAGCTCATTATTATTTTATCTTTCTACAGAGACATACAAAATATGAATAATGTGGGATATCGCTGAGAAATCCTATATCTAGGCTGGTTAGGTGAAAGCAATGATGCTTATAATGCTAAAGCGGTGTCAAATATTCCAAAATAATGACAAAAGGAAACCTATGGCAATTGCAAGGAAAAGAGGTAAACAAAAAGAAAGAAAAACGTGACGGGGATACTGTGGAAACCGAATAAAAGATTATATTATGCAGATAATAATCCACCTCGGTGAAAGTCATCGCTAATAACACAATTGGAAATTTAGGTGAACGCACTCAGCGCCATCTGGATTTCGCACCTGTCAATAAAAATTACCCACGACGTAATGCGTGCTGAATAATTCTACTGTTAAAATTATGCAGTGAAACAAAATGAACAGTCCTGTGTTGTGTTAGTAGTAGCGGCAGAGGCGTAACTAAAGCGGGGCAGACGGGGAGGTTGCTCCGGGCGCAGTTGAAGAGAGGGCGCTAAATTCACCACCACAATCTGATTTAAATCGGAACTGAAACCTTTGTGCTAATTTCTGGAACAGATTTTTCGCTCCTATTTTGTCAGTTATCCATCTACAGAATTGGCTCATAACATGTTTCGTCAGTTTGGTAGCCTTGACAGCTTAAAATTCCCGTTCCTCCTTTTCACCTTGAGAGTCCAGACAAGTCACGATACTGAGAACTTAGTGGTGAGATGTGATGTAAATTAAATTGGAAATATATCTGGTTTTTCCTTATTAATTGAACTAACACCAATGGATTACAAGGTATGAAGGTTTGACTGAAGTTTCGGTGTTTTTAATTTGGCTATAGAGGTCCAGGGTCAGTATTATTATTGAGTTCTTAGATTTTGTACCTTGGGCTTGGTTTAAATGACTAATTGTGACGTGTCAAGTTCGACCTGACTGGTTTTTTTTTTTTTTTTTTTTGATTGGAGGTTTAACGACCACCGTGAGCAACTCAATGGGCTATAAGCAGTCGCCTGTCCCTAATTTAGGGTCACTGGTTCCAGGGAAGGGAGAGAGCCAGTGCCGTAAGACAAACACAACATCCATGCCTCACCGGGATTCGAACCCGGACCCCGTTCGGACGAATAATCAGAGGCCATCGCTTAGACCACTGCGCCACCGGGGCAGCCGACCTGACTGTGATGGTGCATTTGAGATTGGATGTCGTCTGCTTCACTTGAATGTTGTTTTGCTGTCGTCTGCTTTATGATCATCAGTGGTGATTGACGTTTGACTTTTCCTCGACTTTCGGGTTTCCGATTTGGAAGACTTTGGGTAGCGTTTCTTACATCGTACACTGAAAAACAACTTGACTGATGAATACTTAACATTTGCTGTATTGTGATGTCTCAGGCGCGCGGTCAGAAATGTGGCGACGGTCTGATATGTGGCGACGGTCTGATTGTTGATAATGACGTTAAATGCTATGGTCGCTGTGGAGGATATTACCATTATGATTGCTGCTCATTGACTGAAACTGCTTATAGAAAGATGTCAAGGGAAAGGAAATCAAAATGGCATTGTGATGTTTGCAGGAGAGGAGTGGTTCCAGCTTATGCTGTTTGTGCGTCTGGTTCCTGAATACTGCCTGATGAGAGTCAAGTTATGGCGTTGAGCTCTGCGGCTGCTCACGATAAGACTGTTGATGCTGGACTACTGGATATTGTGAATGAGAAACTGGATGTAATTGTTGATATAAGGATGGAGATTATTAAATTGCAAAAATCTGTGGAGTTCATGTCATCGAAATATGATGAGATCCTGGTTAAATTATATAATATGAACAAGACACTTGAGGCAGCACATAACATGATTGCAGAGCTTGAGTCAAGGGTCGAGACACAGGCTGCGGACATTCAAGTACTTCGTGAGAAGCAAAATGACCTGAAGCAGCATAATAGAAATAAAAATTTAGAAATCCATGGAATAAGTGAGGATAAAAGTGAGACAGATGCTGGATTGAGAGATCTAATATATCGTCTGGCGGGTAAGTTAAATATTGATAACTTTGACATTGCAGATGTTGAAACTATACATAGAATGCCTGCCAGGGGACCGAAATGGATATCTCCAATCATAGTTCAAATTCGGGGAAGAACAATTCGGGATGCCTATTTGAAGAAGGGAAGGAGTGTGATTAAAGAATAGGATATTATACCTGGATCTCTGTGTGATAAACAAATATATATTAATGAAAACGTAACGTCTTACAATAGGGACTTGATTTGGCAGGCAAAAAACTTTTCTAAAATGAATAACATCAAATTTTGCTGGGTTAGACATGGCCGCATATACAGTAGGATGGCTGAGGGAGCTCGAGCGGTGATTATCAGGGGTAGGACAGATCTGCATTTGCGTTATTTTAATTAAGAACATTTTATACGTATATCATTGTGTTAGTTATTTTTCTGTTTGAATTATTATGAATTGTTATAAAAACTTGGTTTTCATGTGTACATTGCGAACACTAATTGCTACTCATAAAAGTGACCTAAAACTGTTGCACCACAATGCTCGCAGCTTATTGGGCAAAATGGATCTGCTGTTGGATTTACAGGATGCATTTGATTCTTTATTGGACTTTATTTGTGTTACAGAGACATGGTTTAATGAGAATGGCGATCACCTGTGTCGCATTCCTGGTTATCGTGTTTATGCTGCTTCAAGGTCTGGTGGTCGTGGTGGTCATGGTGGGGGTGTGGCTGTATTTGCGAGACAGGCTCTCTCTGTGGAAATTGTCGACAATTTTACTGTCGTTGATCAAAATTATGAGATACTTGTTCTTGAATCTCGTCGGTATGTTATTTTTGCTGTTTACCGACTGCAAAATTTCAACAATTTTTTCTGGTTTCCTTGATTATGTCAATGATTGTGATAAGTTGTTGTACTGTGTAGGGGACTTGAATGTTGATTGTGGCGTACACGATGGCACTACTAAAAAACTAATGGATATTACTGTTGCCTCAGGTTTCGAGAATGTTATAGAACACCCAACCAGAAACACTGCTACTTCTGCTACCCTGCTGGATTTATGTATAACAAACAGCACCTCTATTTACTCAGGAGTTTTGGCCTATCACATTAGTGATCACATGCAGATTTTTTGTCTGTCGGATTCCTACATGAATAGTAAGTTGCCGTCCACTCGTTCATTTGTAATACGGAATTTTTGCCTCGAGAATCTTCGGTTGTTTGACTTGGCATTGACGGAAGTAAATTGCCAACCTGTATTGAACCCTACAGATCCTGTCGTGGCATATCAGGCGTTTTGGTCAATTTGTTTGCATTTTTATGATCTTCACTTTCCATTTATCACTGTAAAACGTTCCGCTCGTTTTAGAAAGCCATGGTTTTCGAATGGTCTTCTTTGATATCTCCATAGGAAGAATAGACTTTTCAGGGTATTCCTGAAGTCTAGGGATCCGGCAGATTTTAGGATGTTTAAGAGATATCGAAACTGGTATAACATTAAGATTCGGCATGCTAAAAGCGATTATTATCTGAACAGTTTTGCTTCTCCTACAGACAGTAGGAAGGCTTGGCGGTCTATAAATGATCTCTTGGCCAGATCTGGATCTGTTACTAAATCTATACAGGTTGATCATAATGGTGATACGGTTTCAGACCCGCAAATGGTTGCTAATTTGTTCAACAATTATTTAGTGGAATTGCCTCGAAAGCTTGTTTCGGATTTAAATCCGGTAGTTGGTGGTTTTTGTGATTATCTTCCGCATCGTGGCGCTTCATCATTTTATTTCACTACTGTCGCAGGTGATCTTGTTCAGGTTTTAAATGGTGGTTAAATCCTTCGGGTGTGTGTGTGTGTGTGTGATCCGGATGGTGTTCACCCTAAGGTGGTTTAATCTGTCTCTTCGCGCCTAATTATTCCGTTAACTCACACCTTTGATAATATTGTCTTAATTGGGATTGTTCTACCACCTTTGACTCTTAGCCGAATTACTGTAATTCATAAAAAGGGTTCAAAAACAGACATGGCAAACTATCGGTTGATTGCAAATATTTCGGTATTTGCAAAGATTTGGGAGAGACTATTACTAAACGGATTGAATTCATTCTTGAATAGAAACGGGATTTAATGTCCCAACCAGCACGGATTTCGCAAGGGATTTTCGCCAGAGACTGCTGATTTGGAGGTTTTGAACTATCTACATTCTAGTTTGGATTCTGGGGACTCCGTTGTCGGAGTTTTCTTTGATCTTTCAAGAGCATTTGATACTGTCTGTCACGATGTCCTACTGATTAAGTCAGAGAGGATCGGGATAAGGGGTGCTGCGTTGAAGGTATTTCGGAATTACTTTATGGGTACGTTTACATCAACGGATTTCCTTGATGTACGTTTTACACCAATGGGGTGTTTGGAATTACTTGACGACAGTACGTTCACATCAACGGATATTGCTCTGAGGTAAAACCCGGTTCTTATGGAGTCCCTCAAGGCTCGGTATTGGGTCCTGTTTTGTTCCTTATCTGTATAAACGATATATTTCAGGTCCCGAATAGAGCTCATATGGTATTGTTTGCTGATGATGTTAGTCTCTATTTTAGGGGAATCTCCTTGGACGAATTGATTCCTCGAGTAAATCTTGAAATTTTGAAGTTTGTTAGCTGGTTCGCTGATAATTATCTTACATAAAATATTGATAAGATGGGTTGTGAGCTGTTTTCCTGTACTAAGCACGGTCATGGTGAATTGAGTCCGGTTTATTTGTAAGATATGGCATTGGAATATCGGCCCTCAATAAGGTTCTTGGGAGTTGTTTTGCACGAATCTCTGAGGTGGGATGGCCAGGTGGATCAGTTGGCATCTTGCCTTAGATCAAGGGTTGGCATGATTGCGAGAGTCTTGGGATTCCTGCCAGTTAGAGTTTTGTTGATTTTGTACTATTCATTTGTATATCCCGTGCTGTCGTACTGCATCTTGATCTGGGGTGTAACTACAAAACGAAACCTCACTCGTTTGCCTGTTTTGCAGAAAAGGTATGGGCGTTTGTTAAATTCTTCGCTTCATTCAGAAGTTCTTTTCGTTATTACCGTATATTGAATGTAAAACAGTTGCACAGATATAGATTAATGCTAATGATTCATGAACGTATAAATTCAGGAAGATATTCAGGTCTCATAGTGTTGTCAAGAACAAATCATTCATATGATACTCGACAAGGGACGGAATTCAATCTCCCTTGGGAGCGTACAGGCATGATGTTTAATAACATCGGTGTATTGGGCCTGCGAGAATGGAATGCATTGCCATTGGCCATTAGATTTGAGACTCGATACCCTGTTTTCAGACGACTGTTAAGGAGCTTTTTGATTGAAAATTGTACATAACAAGGGTTCGGTTGAGGGAGTGAAAGATATTTCTATTGTTTAAGGCTTTCTCGATGCCATCTTGTGTACATTATAGTACCATATTCGTTGTCTTGACTGAACTAAAAATTAACTTTTTCTTTTTTCAAAATTTTAGAGGGGATTAGGGGCTTGTCAGGCTAAAATTTCAGCCTTTTCCCCTGGCCCCTTGCTGTACTTTTTAAATTGATATTGAAGGTGTTTTAGTTATATTGACATCATTTGAGTGTCTATAATGTTTGTATCTTATATTGTGAGGCGTTTATCCTTGTTACATGGTGATTGCATGGTTAAAAAATGACAAATTGTCTTACTTATGTTGGTTAACTGGTGTACTATATATTCTTTTATAATTAATCTTAGATTATGTGATATATTGTTCGTTCTTTTCGGTGTTGTATTGTGGTATTGTACAGCAAAAGGGTTTTAATAAATAAATAAATAAATAAATAACGTTCAAGGGGTTTTAGTTACGCATATTCCGAAATGAAGGCGCTATTGTACGTATGGTGCAAGATTAAGATGTTCACATTGTTAAAGATTCTCTCTTGGGGGCTATTCTATCATTATTGCGGCTGCGAGCGACGACTACTATTCGCATTCGGTCCATTTTATGTAATCCGGAAGTCCAGAATTGCAAAGCAGTTCGGAAAGGATAAACAGTCATAGTTTGATTGATACAGTTTTTTTTTGGGGGGGGGGGGGAGGGTCAACGACCACCGTGAGCAACTTAATGCGGTATAAGCAGCCATCCGTCCCTAATTCTGGGCCATTGCCTAAAGAGAGGCGGGACAGTGCCAATGTTGTATGACAAACACACCATCCGTGCCTCACCTGGTATCCGAACCCGGACCGACCTCGGACGAATGGTCAGAAGCCAGAGCTTAGACCACTGCGCCTAATAGGCGGCAGGATTTGAATCCGTACCAGACGAATGATCAGAAGCCAGCGCTTAGACCATTGCGTCACCGGGGCGGCAGGACTTGAATCCATATCAGACGAATGATCAGAAGGCAGTGCTTAGACCAATGTGATTGTGCTCCTTGCATACGAATACCGTTGGGGTATGTCGTTAGTTTTGTTTCGTCGAGCAGTCTATGCATATAAGATAGAAAGGTAGATGGACTCTGACTGTTTGTCCAGTGGACCTCGGTTCGAGTCATGGGTGATGTATGGGTGGTGTGTTTGTCTTGAAGCACTCTTCATTTCCTGGAACCAGGGCCCTAAAATAAGGACAGGCGACTACTTATAGCCCTAAAGAGCTGCTCATAATAGTCGTCACCCCCCCCCCCCGAAAAGAAAATAAGACAGATGGGAGCGTAATATCCTGTGTTCCAGTGTTTGGCCCCCGGAGCAGAAATGTATAGCTACGACTCTGAGTACCGGAACCCAAAGATAACAGTATTTAAGGACTAACTACTGATACAAATTCAGAAAACTGGAGACTCAAGTTAGGCAAGCAAGCGAATGTACTCGCGTTTTGGGAAGAAATTCGTTTTTAAAGTGAAGGAGTAGGCTTATTCGCAAGTTAGTTTGAAATGTAAACAAGGCAACATTTTTTCACCTAGCGTAAGATTTCAAGAAATGCACTATGCGCTCGTGTTCTACTGAAATACAATATTTTCCTTCGTATTACCCACAGACCGGGAATCTTACTGAAGCAATATTGCAGGAAAATCTTCAGATGTAATATAGAATCCGAATCGTAGTTTTGGACAGGACAGTTCCGATTCACAAGGTGACCCGGAAGTCCAGAAAAGTGAGAAAAGGCGATCGTGTTGCTAAATTAATTAAATAAACTGGCGAAAAGTGAAAAAAGAACACCAAGAAGGAGACGTCTAATACCAACGAAATTTATACAGCGTAATAACGGAATACAGAGGATAACGTGATCAAAACATTATGGCAAAATACAACGGTATTTGCTGGTAAACTGAAAAATAACATTTCCATGTAACATGGTTAGTACGAGGTTGAACCGCAATGAACTGCGTCACACTGTGTAATTCTGGCACAGAGTCTGTCGTACAGATGTTGGATGTAAGTTTGGGGTAGTGAGTTCCAAGCATCCTCAACCTGGACGCGTTATTCGGGGATGGTCGTGGCTGGCCGTGGAGACCGGATAAGTCGTTGTCCCATAAAATCCTACACGTGCTCAATGGGGGACAAATCCGGTGAACGTGCAGGCCATGGAAGTTGTCTCACACCCTGAAGTGCATGTTGCGTTGCACGTGCCGTGTGTGGGCGTGCGTTATCTTGCTGGAAAACACCACGATGGACCGACCTTACAAATGGCACAACAATGGGCTGAATGATGTTGTTGATGTAGGTGGTGCTGTTTAACGTACCCGGTACAAACACTAGTTGTGTACGGGTGTGATAGCTGATCGCTCCCCACACCAGGAGACCAGGTGTAGGCCCTGTGTGTCGCTGGCGGATGCAAGAAGGGTGGAGACGCTCCCCCGTGCGTCTGCAAACACGCATACGGCCATCGGAGGCTCCCAAGCAGAATCTGCTTTCATCGCTGAACACGACAGATCGCCATTGCGTTTTCCAGTGCAGACGTTGGCGACACCACTGCAGCCGTTCCTGACGGTGGGCTGGAGTCAGAGGTACACATGCCAGAGGCACACGTACACGTAGTCCTGCATCCAGTAGACGGTTGCGGATTGTTCGCACAGTCACCTCAGGTGCAACAGGAGCTCGGATTTGCGTCGCAGTGGATGTTCTGCTTGACAACTCCACTCTTTTTATGCGTCGATCGGTCCGCTCATCGGTCCGTCTGTGACTCCCGGTTCAACGTCTTCTCGTGTGGGAATGTTCCTCGGACCATCTACGCCACCATGGTACCACCACCGATACTTCCCGTCCAATTCGCTCCGCAATACGACGATACGACCACCCGGCCTCGCGGAGTCCGACTAGACGACCTCGCTCAAAGTCCGATAACTGCTGAAATCGTACACGTCTTCCATGTCCAGGCATTGCAGCTTCTTCAGGGTCTTCGCACGTGTGCGTACGCCTACGACTGATTACATTCACTTCGCCGTACTCCTTAAATACCACCGACAATAATTTGCATATTATGCCGTGCTGTGGCGTAAGCGCTCACCGGTTGGTCCCGAAATTAACATCACGCCTACGTAAACTCGACCCCATTACCATATGTAAATTTCATGATCGTCCGCCAGTTCCTTCTTGGTGTTCTTTTTTCACTTTCCGGCAGTGTATAAAAAAATCTGACTTTCTTTTTTAAAGTAAATAACAGCATAGTTTACTAGAGAGTGAATAAAAGAGTGAAAATATCTAGTTCTTTAAGCATAACCGAAGTTAGACGTAAACATCCGTAGAATTTTCGAAATATGTAACATTCTTTTGTGCAAACTTTTGGCACCCTTCTAATTATACCACGTCTCCTCCACAATTACCACTCTGAGTATCTATACGACCCAAAATTTTACTGATATCTGCTAATATGATATTTAATCAGTATTTCGTATTGTCCTTGGAATTTTCAAAACTTAATGTAAAATCTTATTGCCCAGTTTTAATTTTTGTAGAATAGTTTTCAGTTTTTTCTTTCAACACAAATTCGCGGAACTTGAAGAAATCTATTTAATAGCGAACATATAGGTAGGTAAAGAAAATTTAATGACATTTGTGCCCCATAAAGTATCAAGCTTTTCCCCATTGCCTTAGTTTAAAAAATATCAATCCGGAAGGAATTAGAAATTTGATTATAGACAAAGAATAGATGTTGATAATACTTGTAAACGTTTAAAGCCAGTGCGAATGCACAAAATATATAGTTTCGTTATTTTTTCGAAACGCCGCAAAACATCATTGAAATAATAGTTATGAACCGCCCCAAAAGATAACGATGCAGTGGAATGGAATGCTATACGCAGCCTTCTGGCGGCTGACGAGAAAACACGTGGCAACATCTGTCAATTGCGATTGCAACTAAGCTTCAAATCTTCGGACCTGAAAGGCTCTGAGGATGTAACATATCTGAGCAGTCGCCCATGACGGATGTGCATGGGAAGACTGCTCAGATTTCCCTGGAATGAGATTCCTCTGACACCTCAATTGTCCATAACGATTATAGCTATCGTCTCTGAGGGTCATTGAATGACCTTCCGAACACGTTCTAGTGGTGGAAACGAATCCCTGCCGCTCACACAACGAAACATGTCTCCTCATCCTGGCCAACGTCTTAGAATAAGCGCTTCCAATTCCACATGGTAAAAACGCACGCAGAAAGAAAAACAACAGAAGAAACACGATGCAGCACTTACAGAATCAGGGGCAACACAGGCAAACAATATCTAAACACATGTAAGCGAACGTACTTCACGCTCGGAGCAAACAGCGGTCACATAACGCAGTTACCAGCCTCGCCGGCGAGAGAGTGGAAGCGCCACCTATCGGCACTTGCTCTATTGTAGCACACGACGCAGGCTAGATACGGAAGTACAGCCGCTGTTTCTCTTCCTCTATGCGAAGAACAACTCTCAGGCTTTTTAGAACTTGATCACTGAGTATTTCTTTTGCATAAGTGATGAAATGTTGGAATACCAACAATTTAAAATGCCTTTTTTACACTTTCCAACCGTAGGTTGAAGAAGCGTATACGCTCCAGGTTTTTTCGTCTGTCCGCACGATAACTCGCGTACAAATGGTTCGATTTCGATGAAATTTTAGCATGTGGTAGGGGACCGCCTGAGGACGACCCCTGTTGAAAATGGGCGAAATAGGGTCAAAGGTCAACACATAGGAGCGGAATCCATTCAATTGCCCTTATGCGACATAACTTGCATAGATATGATTCGATTTCAACGAAATTTTAGTATGTCGTAGAAGACCACCTGGAGACGAACCCTATAGAAAATGGGTGAAGTGGGGTCAAACGTTAGGACATAGGAGTGGGATGCATTCCATTACCCTTATGCGTCATAACTTGCGTAAATATGGTTCGCTTTCGATGAAATTTTAATATGTCGTAGAGGACCTCCTGGGGACGAACTCTATTGAAAATGGGTGAAGTGGGGTCAAAGGTCAGGACATAGGAGCGGGATGCATTCCATCACATCTTATTAAAGCAGCAATTCTTGTCTATATGTAAATTTTATTTTGAAAATGGCTCTAAGCATTTTGATGAAAGTGGTTAACCTACCGTTTTCTGGTACTAGAAATCGATTTAGCTTGATGTCGACTTTAGAAAAATTCGTTTAGTGGGTTAAATAACCATCCCGAGTTACCACGTTTTTAGTGTCATAGCGTCGTCCTATTCATGTTTCTCATTCTTAGAAATTTTATGACGCCACACTCTCGCGATCGACTCGCGATTGAGATGTTGGCGCGCGGTCACGCCATCTGCTTCATTACGTCACGCGTTGTTTGTGGATCCTATTAAAGTTTTATGACGTCACACTCTCGTGACCATCTGCTTCATTACGTCACGCGTTGTGTGCGTATTACGCATTACTTCTATTTTCCTTTAAAACAAAAAGTTAGTTGTAGCAGTTGCTTGGAGTTGATGCGCAGTACAGTACAAACAGCGGAACGCTAATTTTGCATGTTTTTTCCTTCAAAATTTAAACTTAATACAGCATTTTTTTTGTTACATTTTTGAATAGTCACTTGATGACGAGCGTATCAGCTGTGCTAAAATATGATTAGTTCATTTTTATTAATTACCATTAACAGAGTGTCACGTGGATGGTAAAACAATATAAAAATGTGGCTGGTCGGCCCCCTACGAAGCGTGCACGTTTCAACTTTAATAAGAAGAATACGGCACTGTTGGAACAAGAACGAGCTGAAGAAGTAAATATGGAACAGCTTGGACATTCAAGAGCCGATGGTTTCCGATCACTTTCCGGTCTCCAAGCACTTGACCTTCCATTGGAAGAAGGTCAACCTACAAAAAGACCATTCCGAGCAGCTAAGGCGAGGAGCATGGAAATAATGTCCGACGTTATTATAAATAACCCTCAATGAATCTATATCGGAAGAAAACCTCGATCAAATGCGGCGAATAAATAGACAGCGATGAAGAACCAATGTTACCATGGGGTTCGATGAAGAACCCCATGTAAACATTTATTGTTTGGTGTTTCATGTTCGGAAATAATAAAAACAATTTAAAAAAAAATTCTTACCTAATACAAATAAAAAAAATGCCATTCATCTTTGTTTTGATGTTTATTCTAAATTAATTTTTTACTAATTCGTCTATTATTATTAATCTTGATGGTTTAGACTTAGCATTACAATACTTGGAAATAACATATCAAAATATAATTTTTTTGTGCCCTCATCCCCCTTTACACGAGCGATGCTCGGTGTTCCTGATATTTGCCCTTATGCGTTATAACTTGCGTAAAAATGGTTCGATTTCGATGAAATTTTAGTATGTGGTAGGGGACCATCTGTGGACGAACCATATTAAAAATGGGTGAAATGGAGTTAAAGGTGAGAACATAGGATCGGGATCCATTCCATTGCTCTTATGCGTTATAACTTACGTAAAAATGGCTTCGATTGAGACAAAACTTTTCATGTTGTTCCTGACGTATACTTTACCGGTTCTGTTGAATATCATCGAAATGGGGTCAAAGGTCGGGTCAGAGGAGCGAGATTTATTCTACAGCCATTATCCTCATAACTTGAGTAATGATATTTGGTATGTTGGAAAGCGTATCATAATCGGTGCATTGCATGGTTTTACTAACTTGTTTCTTATACTTCCAACTACGGCCAGCTGGCTGCGATTTACGTGTCAGCGGTAGCGTGCTGCCATCAATCGCCCGCTCGAAAAGATACTTTGAGTGAGTTATGTAGTAGTCCGGTTTCAGGATTACTTTTGGGTGGCCTTTAAAAGAACTTTTATGAATGCTAATTGTGTTCCTTCTCCAAAACATTTATTAAAACGGAAAAAAATGTTTCCTCATGAATGGGAAAGTGTATATTTGGCAGGATAAATCAATTGATGCCGTAAATTTACAATTAATTGAATGTATGGCATGGAAGACCACTCTGATGATGTGAATCAGCACATGAAGGCTGGGTTCCGAAGAAACACGACAATTCCGTAGAAATAAATAGTCCAGAATATCGTCTGTCAAATAATTTTTTTATTTTTCTCTAATAGTTTGCTTTTGAAGGGACGCACATTAGTTGTCTATAACTCTGATAACAGTCGCAAAGTGTCTCAGTGGACGTGGGAAGTTCACCCTGCGACGATTCTCCGATTGCCTCATCGTAGGACAATCCTTTGGCGAAACAATGTACTAGGATCATCACGATATCAAGAGGAATATGAGCATCGTGGTACCACTTTCCAAGTATGCGGGAACACAGCTCATCCTGCCCTGAAAGGTGCTTCTTCCGACACCCGAATTGTCCTAAATGATAAGACATATCCTCTATGACAATCATTGGGTGACCATCTGAACATCATGATATCGGCAGCAATCCTTGGCTTTCACATCACGAAATAAACGTAGCCTCATCCCTACCAATATCATTGAAAAATCTCTTCCAATTCCACATCTTACAGCACAGTAAAGAAGTCTTCCTGAACAAAGAAGTGATTAATGATACCTCTACAAAAGACATGTTCAACATACCAACTAGAAATAAGACCTACTAAGCGCGCTAAGGAAAGAGCGGACGTGCTGCCATCTATCAGCAGATCATTAATCACAAAAAACAATAATGAACGGCGAGAGGGCCGCAGTTTGAATAGCCACTTATTCTTCAGAAGATATTTAATTTGTAAATCCTCATTTTTTCCCCGAAGAAGGGGTTAGAAACACCGTGAGCAAGTCAGTGGGTTACAAGCAGTCGCCGCTCTTTAATATGTTGTCACTGGTTCCCGATGTTGGTGAACCCGTGCTGTAAAGTGAGCGCCTCTTTCATTCCTCATCTGGGACTGAGGACCGTTCTCTCTCGAACGAATTATCAGAAGCTGCCCTTTAAACCTCTGCACAACTTGGGCCTTTAAGGTTTCTCCTTCTCACTGATCGAGAACGTGTCAGATGGACAAAGCTTTTCTTTTCAATAAAAGTAATCATCATCAACAACAGCCGGTAAATGTGTAGATTAGAGTTCTAAATTATTTCGCCGAAAAAATATTAGTACCTGGAAAAAGTACGACGTACAGATTTTAGAGTCTGAACATTAATGGCAAATGGTGCAGAAATTTCGTATTTTAAATGTCTTTAAAAGATGTTTACCGTGATATTTACCTGTAAGTGCAATGTTTTGAGGAGACGCTGCGGTAAGTCTAACACATCGCTACGGCAAAGATGTTAAGCTTTGCTCAGTTGAAAGGAAGATTCGCTGTGGGGTGTAAATCACGCACGGATGACTACAAGTGCAGCCGCGTACGTTCTTGCCAGGAGAGCGAAGCATCATGTACTCATATGCTGCAGAATAGAGTTCGGTCATGTTTAGTCATTGTTTTTGAAGCAGATGTTGAGAAATGTTTCGTTCTTTTGCACATGATTACCTGATTCTAAATGGAAAATACGGATATGCCTTTCTATGTTGTACAAAATACTGGGGAAGTATAACTTTCGGTTCTCTTTTGAACGGCTTCTATTCGTAGCTGATTTGCTGTGGCACTGCGAACTGTACTTTTGGTTCTCCTGTTAATACTTGGTTCGAAGGTCAGTTTCTATCTCACTGATACGTATATTTTGCAAATCAAAGAGGTTGTTTTCCGGTTTTTCCTGCCAACAACGTACAGGATACAACAAAATAAAGGGTGGATAATCTGGACCTATTTTCCGTAGCGTATCACTACAAGATTTATCGCTCTGCTGTCAAAAACGCAAACGTTTTCTCCTGTACTATTTCGCCCGTCATTTCCGTACAGCAAAAAACCTTCCTTTTAACGGAGTAAAGCTTGACATCTTCGAGGTAGCGATGCTCTACAAAGCATATCCCTTAGAGGTAAATATTACGATAAAAAACTTTAAAAGACATTTGAAGTATGAAATATCTGCACCATTTGCTATTAATTTCCATACTCTAAAATTTGTACTTCGCACTTTTTCCAGGTAATAACATTCTTCTGACGAAATAATTAAGGACACTAATCTACACATTTACCCAACAACCATGTGTAATATTCCCGTAGATGCCTAATGCCATTGGGCATCAGATTTCACTCGTCTTACATTTTTTTGTTACCAGAGCATCGACACTCATCTGGTAAACCCAGGCACCCTGGAGAAAAGGAACCAGGGTAAAAGCACGTCCGTGCTGACATGTAAAAGTTCTACTAAACTGAAAAGGGATAATCATTTTTCATTGGAATTAACAGACAAAACATCTTGTGCGCACTATATATCTGGAAAAAGAAAATTTTATACGGAATGTCTTAGGGTGGGAAGCAATGCAACGTGGTAATCTAAGTATTCTGGCACGGCACTTGTGGCCTGTTACCTTCTTGAAAAGAGAAATATTTCACACAACACGTGTCTGTTAAGAAAGAATGCATCTGAGCTAACTTTTTTTTTGGATTGGAATTTTAACGACAACCGTGAGCAACTCAGTGTGCTAGAAACAGTCGCCCGTTCCTAATTTAAAGCCACTGGTTCCAGGGAAGGGAGAGAACCAGTGCCGTAAGACAAACACAACATCCATGCCGCACCGGGATTCTAACCCGGACCCATCTCGGACGAATGATCTGAAGACATCGCTTAGACCACTGCGCCACCGGGGAGACGAACTAACACATTGCAGACATGCATTAATTCAATTTTTCTTCGGCGTAGTAACGGGCGGTGAACTGTTTCGACGTAAAAAACTGTCCAGAACATTGGAAAATTATATCCTCTTGGAGCAAGAACTGTACCCGCACGTACACATAGTTTTGTTTTCAAGACTATGTACGTGAGGGTACAGTTCTTAAAATAAATATTAGAGGAGCTGAAACTTAGGAAAATACATATTCACTAATCAAAGGGTCCTGTACCTCTTCATAGCGGATACGGCTATTCTCATTCAGGAAGAGATTCCGGCTAAGAATTCCCACTTATCCATGCACTAGAATACACAATACTTATGAAAAACACAAGTTCCCAAATACATTGCAGTTACATATGAGTAATACATGTTTGGCCTTCTTTGGCTAGGTTTACCTGCTTCAAATATAAACATGTGCTGAGAATCTGATGTTCGGTCAGATTCACATGCTTCAGATGGTTAGAAATTTGACCTTAAAGGAAATTCTAGGTGAAACTGTGTGGTGTGATTACGTGTTCGTGCTATTGGGTTTGCTCTGCAGAGACACTCTGTACAATGAAGCGTATGTATTACTATAAATTAGAGAAAAATAATATTTGTATTACGACTGTAAGGATTCTGAGCATGCCATTTATTATCAACCTTGCTCTTTTAGTTTGTACAGATGTAATTTTTAACCACCGTCGCTTTTACATTCCGGAATTGCTTCAATTCTCAAATTTTTGCCTCCAATTTCATTGCTTCTAATTTCTCTCTTTCTCATATTTCTCGAGAAATCATGTTATTTTTCATTTTACTTTGCTGTATGTTTCGAGAACACAATTATCTTTCCTTTAATTTCGGAAGTTTAACGGGCAAAATTCATGTTTCTAAATGATACTTATTTGTTCTTTAGGAAATATGTGTTCCGTTAAATTTTCTAACGGCTATTGCTCGGCTAAAGGTATTATAAACTATATTAAAAGCATACAAAGTTGTCAAATGTATTATTCGCTAACGTCAATGTTTCATTGAATTCCAATGCGCTTATTCAAGAAGCTATGCGAAATTACGCAGAAAAATTATCAATAAATTAAAAATGGTTCAAAATTATTATTTTAGAATCTTTTGTGAAGACTTACGGATGTTTATTATATAAGTGTGCACTTTTAAAAGCGCTACTTTTGTGTTGGATATGTTTCCTGTAATTTCTTAGACTTACAAATTTGCACTACGTGAATAAATATGTCCAGATGGGTCTCTGGGACTGTTTGTGTGGGGGTGTTTCAACTGTCTTAGGGCTCCTGCCGTTTCGTAATAGAGTTTTTACTTTAATCTAGCTCCGGCAGATATCTCTATGTCAGCTTGTCCAGATAGCAAAACCTTACATCCGTTCTATCTACAAACAACTGTGTTGTCTACTTCTGGTCAGGTTCAGATAAGGAGATCTTTGTGTAGTTTTGTTTTAGAAATCCGCAATGAATCCCATTCTAATTTTCCAGGTTTCCCCAATTCGTCATTGTAACGGTATGATTAAGACGGTATTCATATCTTTTCACACTATTAGTTCTGGATCATTTATCAGGACTCCTGTGGCAATATAACTTTCCATATTTCCCAAATGTCTCCGCCTAATTGCTTGGAAAGTGTGACTTTATCTGGTATGATTATTGCTACAAATAATTCTGGCAAATGTCTAATACAGTAGGGCTTTGATTTTTGGCACGAAATCTTGTTTGTTCGTTATTTCATTTGCGTACTGAGGACAGCACCTGTTCATTGAGTGAGCAGAGCCTTCTTTGTCCAGACGCCTTTTATATGGGGCAAATTCTGGGTTTTGTTTGATGTTATTCTAGAATTCGTTGCTATCTTTGACCACAATTCTTGAATTTTTGGTGTTTTGCGTGATTAGCAGGATAACGAGCTGCTGCTGTTTATTAAATAAACCGTACCTTCCATATTCATCGCCTAAATAGTTCTAAAGCAGACGATTGACTGCATCACGTTAGCTCTGCATCGATGACGTCCAGTTATGGCGTGGAACTTACAGAAGTTCCACGTGGCCTTACAGAAAAATTAGAGAAATTTTCTCTGGCTCCTGAAAGAAGGTTTAGGAGTGTGAATTATCACCCAACTTATATCTATTGTAACATAAAACTTTTATTTCCTCATGAATGCGAAGCTGTCTATGTAGCACAATAAATCAAACAGATTGATTACTTTCCGAGGAAGAGCTGTCTGATAACGCGAATCAAGACCTCAAACAGGGTTCTGAGGAAATGCAATTCTCTCGACTATAATGAACCTGTATCACCGTCAGAATAAATATTCCAGAACGCAGTTTGCCAAAAGAATTTTCTAAATTCTCTTCTGTTAATATACAAAAATTCTTATTTAAATATTTATAATATAAATTGCTGGACTTCAGAATTAGAACGCTTTCAAGTAGTTCCCGATTTCAAGTGTATGGTTCCGCTTTGTTCACATAGAACCGCATCACACCCAAAGCGAGAGAAAGTAGCTTACGATATAATACGGAATTTGTATTACAATTTTCATCGAAATAAATCTTATTGTAAGAGAAATAATTACAGGCATTTTTGTTATTACGGAAAATAATAATAAATTTATTTCAAATCACAGATTTATCCATCACAATTCCATAAAGAATGATAATGCAATGTACTTCCGCCTTCTTAATAGCTGTCTCTAAATCTTTGGCTGTCTTACGCAGCAATCGCGACCAATTCAACAAATGCATAATTTGCAAAATCAGAGTAAATACTTACAAAAAATGAGGAGTCAGTCTTAGCCCCTTTGACTTCCAAAACAAAACTTCGAAGTAGCTTCGCATAAGAAAAACACGATAGCTCAGGATAAAAAGCAATGACAAAACACTTAGTAGGATTATTCAATACAGTTTCTTCATAAAATATATTTACAAATAAATGAAATCTTTAAGGCTTCTACAACAGTGAAATTCTAAAAAATCTGCACAAAATGTATCGTGAACTACTTTCACGTTGGGTGCGTTGAGGCTCTAGGTACTGTGACGTATATTCTCAGGTAACTTTCGTTTTCAGTTCCTTTTCCTATGTAAATTTGAGTTTGTTCTCGTTTATACTTCAAACTTAACGTGATATCTTCTCTCTCACGAGAATGAGGTTGGCAACACATTTGAGATCAGAGAGAAACTGGCGTATGAATGTGATAAGAACAATAGATGAAAAAGACGATACAACAGTTGCTCAACGGGATGTGTGTAAACGTTCGATCGCTAAGATAAAAGTGTAGTTTATCTTCGGTGTCATATGTTGGATCTACTTAAAGATTGCTGGACCAACAAAAAGTTATCGTAAGTTGACTTCTGCTTATGTTTTGTCTGGCTCGTAAAAGCTTAATTAGGAACTGTTGCATCGTATTCTTATTTAGTTCAACATTCCTTAGTTATGGTTTTAGACCTAGCGTGACACCAATCTTGCTCACGAAACAGACATTACGTTACAGTACACAAAGCATAACAATACACTCAAAATCGGGAACAACTTGAAAGTGTCCTGATTCGTAAGTCCAGCCATGTAAATGTACACATTAAATGATGTATAAAATATAAATATAATATATACATTTTTTTTTTGTAAATTATAATATAAATTCTCCCGCGGAACATCTATAAAACATACCAACTACCCAACACACCACAACTAACACGTACTGCGCCAAAAAGCGTTAAATAGGAGGTGGTAAAAACGCTATGTCAGAGGAAAGGAGTGAGCGTTGACGTGCTGCCATCTAGCACTCGTTTTAGAACTCGTTGAAAGCCGAATCCCGAAGGAGACCAAACATTTTCTCTACGAATAACAAAAAAGTTTATTCTACTTTTGATACCTGGCTTCTACAAAATAGCATGAGTGTGGATGCCGTTTCGGATCTGAGTGTATTTGTCATCCCCAACATATACCAGATTTCCCCTCCACAGTCCGTTCCTTGAAAACATTTCAAAAGTTAGAAACATTGAAAAATTACTCCTATTTTAAACTTCTGTTCCTCAAAAAAACGTTTATTTATTATTAATTTTACAGTGCTATCCCGTTACTAAAGTTTTGGGTACCACATAACTAATAATAATAACGTTTTTTGAAGTATTATATTTAACATTTTTACATAAGAAATTCAATTGAAGGGGATGTATTATAAACAGATAAAATGAAGTGGAATGCATTTAGTCAATTAATAGCAGGTACTGTATTGTGACCAGTCAAGTCACATTATGTGACCACCAGAGTCACACGGTCGAGTCACATTATTGTGACCACCAGCTAATATCTAGAGTAACCGCCGCCGTGTGCAGCGCGGACGGCAGCTAGACATGGCTGAGAGTGACTTAATTAGGTGCTGGAAGGTGTTCATAGGCATGGGGAGCCATGATGACTGCAGTGCATCTGACATCTGCTGGAGGATGCGTGGTGGAGGATCCACAGAGCGAACAACACGATCGAGGTGATCCAACAGATGCTCAGTTGGGTTTAACTCTGGGCAACTAAGGGGCCAGGGAAGTACTTTGAAATCTTCATCATGCTCTTCCAACCATTCTCGCACATTTCCAGCTGTGTGACACGGCTGGAAGATCCCATCCGCCCCAGAGAAGACAATCAACAAGTATGGGTGTACGTGGTCTGCTACGATGTATTCATAACGAATTCGGTCCATAGTGCATTCCACAGGTATGAGTGGACCCAGAGAATGCCACGAAAACATTCCCCAGACCATAACGCTGCCCCCACCAGCTTGTGTTCTTCCAGAAATTGTTGGAGAGTGTTTGTTCTCCGATGTTTCTCACCTTAGACGCTAGCGTCCATCTGCTCGATGAAGTAGGAAACGTGATTCATCGGGGAAGGCAATCCTTTGCCAATCAGCGGAACTTTAAGTCCGATACTGCCATGCAAATGTAAGCCTTTTCTGCAGATGCACTTTCGTTAGCATAGGTGCAGACACCATCCGTCTGCATCGGAGCCCCATAAGCAGTAGGTTTTGATGAACTGTCGTTTTAGACACACTTCCGGTATCCACCTGGTTCATTCGGCCAGTGAGTTGCTCCACTGTAGCGTTTCGATTAGCCCTCACGCACCTTTGAAGCCGACGTTCACCTCTCACATCAATAACACTTACTGCTCCGCAGTTTCTACGTCGCTTATTCGCAATGGTGCCATTTCTCCAATCACGATACACTTCAGCCACAGCAGCACGCGAACAGTTCACAAACTGCGCTGTTTCAGAAATACTGCCACCCTTGGCCCGAAAGTCGATAATCATTCCTTTTTGTAAATCTGATAAATCGCTTCTTTTATCCATGACAGCAACGAGTGATATGTTTTCAGAATGCCCACAGCACACCTTATATATCCTCCAAGCCAGCTCACGACACGTGCCTTCTTTCATTGGATGCGCGCTGTTTACGTCAAAAGTAGGAGGTGGTCACAATAATGTTACTCGACTGCGTATATTCTATCAACCTAAAAGGGGGCAGGATGCGCAATAAGATGTGGAATATCACGAAGGATTGAAAATATTGACATCACGCAAATTCCGTTGTTATTAGTGGTAATCGTAATACAAATGTTCTCGAGGATGATTTTAGATAACGTATTTTGTGGGTTGGTAAATGAGACTTCTGCGTCAAAAATATAATTAGCGGAACTAATTATATTTATATTTAGTGATAATTATAATTATATTTAGTGATACATGCGTTAATTCTTTGAGAGAAAAGAATTACGAGCTTGAGACTTTCAATGACTTAGAGTAGAGAATCAGAAACGCTCGGAGCTTGGTCCAGAAGTAAAACTCTTGGAGGTGAGGGCATGATTTTTCTGTTGCGTTTTAATTTCCGTCTGATACATCCCTAATGTAAAATGAGAGAAAAGAAAATTATAGGAGATGTGACGATAAAAGTCAAATGAGCAAAAAGTCTATTACTGATGATTGGTGAGTACAAAAAGGTTGCCGAGAAGATGTTCCAGCAGAGCCCGAGAAGCCTTTCTACTTTCCACGAGTTTCCACGTCAGGTCTCCGCGCCAGGTGTAGTAAGAACAGTTTCCCGTAGCTTCAATTGCTCCTTTGTCACAGTGCAGAGGAGAAGAACGGGAACCTAGCTTAAGAGTGTGTAACCAAATAAATGAAACTGATACAGAAGATGGCCTTTGGAATGAGTGAAAAGACGAAAATATTGAGTGCTAAAGTTTAGGCAGAGCAGTATACCCTTAATTATTTCCTTGCGAAGAGCTAGATGGGTACGAGTCTCTAAATCTAATCTAAAGGGGACCACAGGGTGCAATTCTCACAGTACTGCAAGTTTTTTTAAATATGATCAGTTAGTTTCTAGGAGACGAATGAAAACGAAATAGAATTTATCTGAGAGTACGATTCTTTTCCAGTTCTCTCATTGTAAGTACTGGGAAAGTGACAAGCCTAAAATTCAAGCAAATTTTCATTGCAGCAGCAATTTATTTACAGAGGATGAGTCGAAAGTTTTACAACATTTGGATCGCTTTATGTCTTCTACCTACCTTTGCGACGAAAGCTGACTAGCATTCAAAGTATAGGCCATCATGTAGCACCGTCTTTAGCCACCTGTCTGCCAGTTCTGCGATTCCGCGGCGCAATCAGTTCTTTTCCTTCGAGGCGAAGAACTCCTTCACCCTAACTTCCACCTCCTCCTGGTTGTTGAAGTGCCGCCCGCAAGGGAAGTAATCCATGGACCGGAACAGGTAATAATCCGACGGGGAAAGTTCCGGAACTATATGCTGGATGTGGCATCAGTTCGATGCCCTCAAGTTCCTGCAGTTTTGCCCGGGTCGTTCGCGCTGTATGAGGCCAAGCGTTGTCCTGCTGTAAGAGAGCGCGCTTTCTGTTCACCAGTGCCGGGTACTTCTCCTCCAAAATGGCATACATCCACTCCAGCTGTTCACAGTAGAGGTTGGCGTTGAAGGTCAGACAGTCTGCAACAAATTCGAAATGAATTATTCCCTCGAAATTTAACCTGATCCAGCGCATCATCTTGTGCTCGAAACGCCAACGTTTGGCAACAGGCTCTGGAAGCTTTCCCGGCCTCAACCACTGCCGTTGTTTGTTAGGATTACGTAAATAGACCCACTTTTCATCGCACGTAACAATTATGTTGATGAAACGTATATCGCGTGGGATCTTGAGGGACAACGCTGCAGCTCTTGTAGACCTTGCCGAAGTCCTGAAGGTGACGAACAACGCTGGTCTGTGATATGCCCAGCTCGCCTGATAATCTCCGAGTGGTGGTTGTCGGATTGAAGCCTCCGAATCCACGGTTCGCGGCCTACCTGACTTTGGCTGATCGTCGAGGATTCTGTCACCTGAATGGAATTTCTTTAACGATCTGGTTGCGGTGCTGTGGTCCACGGAATCTTTTTGTTTCGCATGATAAATGTCTCGTGTTGCTTGAGCAGCATGGAGGCCGAGTTCATACTCGTAAAGGAAAAGTTCCCTATTTAGCCAGTTGTATCTGTTCACCTTTAAGGCGTCCCAACCACAGACAGAACGACGACACGCAATGCTGTTAACAGCAACGACTACCACTTATATCCTATTCGACTGAGTGCAGTGTGCGACTTGAACTAGTTTAAACACGTGACATATCAGCCGCAGCACATGCCCTTATGCAAATATTGCAAAACTTTCGACTCACCCTCTGTACTAATAATAACCCGACATTACGTATTATGTCTAACAGAAAAGGTAAGCAAATATTTTCGGATTTTAATATTAAGAGCTCATAATGATGTAGTCCATACCAGGTTGATTTCATCTGATAGTAACTTAGCTTATATTTTCCACAAAAGCGAGCTCTTAAAAGGAAAAGAAAGCCGTCCCGGTGGCGCAGTCGCCCAAGCGCTAGCTTCTGACCATTCGTCCGAGATGGGTAAGTGTTCGAGTCTTGGTGACTCATGGATGTTGTGTATGTCTCAGCGCACTGGCTCACTCCCTTCCCTGAAACTATTTGTCCTAAATTAGGGACGGGTGGCTGATTATAATCCATCGAGTTGCTCACAATGGTCGTTAAAGAAACAAACTTCGGAGAAACAGAATTCCAGCGAAACTGCTTAAACCTCTCGCTGGAGCTTTCTACAAGCGTGTGAATTAGTACATTTTTTATCGTGTTGGAATTGCATATTCAGGTTATCGAAAAACATCAATACTTATTTTGAAAACCACAAATAGGCTTTTTTACGAATTTTTGAGTTCAGACAAAATGAAATTTGTACCCTTCAGTTTGCCTATCAGTTACTGCAAGTGTGAAAAACTGCTTCAATACATCCCAGTTTTCCAAGAGTTTCACTACAAATTGGTGCATTGCCAGCCATCTTTTCGCTCCTGGCATCAGAACCTTTTCCCGTTATAACCAGGAAGCATTGCAGCATTCCCCGCTGTTGGGGCCATCCTGGTAGCGAAGTGGTCTAAGCGACGGCTTCTGTTCATTCGTCCGAGATGGGGAGTCCAATACTGGTGAGGCATGGATGTTGTTTTTTTACGGCCCTGGCTCTCTCCCTTCCCTGGGAGCAGTGGCCCTAAATTAGGGACGGGCGACTGCTTATAGCCCACTGAGTTTCTAACGGTGGTCACTGTACTGGCAGATACATACAATGCAACAGCTCGAACAAGTTAATCTGGGAACCTTGGTAATTTATCTCTCGCAGCTTTACTTACAATTATTTTACACTGTGGCAGACTCATTTTATCAAGGCCAGTGACTGTCTGTCGACTGCAAGCCTATTCATAAAAAAATTTTGTTCACCAAGCATAACGTTGATACTATCACACGCAACACCAGTTATATTGTTCAAAAGGGTAGTTTTTGATGCAAAGCATTGGAAAAGGCGTCGCACAGTTTTTCATCAGAGAAACCTCTAGCAACCAGCGTGAATAATCCTAGTTCAGTTCTGAACTTGGTCTCACTTGGATAGATGCATCGCACTAATACACACAGCGATTAACTTAAGCCAATGTCGGTACTCTCATTAACAAGAACTGAAAAAACTACAATTTCGGTTTACCCACAGCTTCATCGTTTTCACTTTATACTAAGACGTTTTTCGTTCACGATGTACGCTTTGTAGTCTTATTTTAATATATTTCACAATTTGAAACCACGTTCAACTGAGGCGCAAGATCGTTAGCTGTTTGGAAAGCAACATTACGTTCTGCAAGAAATCACATCTTCTTTTCGGCTATTATCAGCTTTTTCTAGTGACACTTACCTTTTTTGTCAACAGCTGTTTTGTCAGCAAAAATGCTTTTCACTTAAATAGTACTTTGCATTCCCGCGTACTTTGCAAATCCTTTTTGCCAGAGCTGTGATTTTACAATTCAGATTCCCTATGTACTAACAACCCCCAGCATGCAAAACATTTACATTTTTATTCATTGGTTTGGGATAAGCCCCACTCAATTTTTGAATGTAATGAATCTTCCATCCAATCTGCTTAAAATTTCTTGTCACAGAGCGTTTCTCCATTTCTCAGTTCACCGCGTCTTGCTCAAAATTTCTGCTGAGTAGTGACCTTTACACATATTGTGCTGTTTTTTTCTTTATCGCTGTCAGCCATTTTAAAATCAATGACTCTTCTATGAACATAAACTAATTCATCAAACTCATTACTTTCTTTGGGTGGTCTTCCGATTTAAAATGTTTTACAAGTAAACTAAAACACTTCCTTTCAATGGCGTAAATCTAATTCACAATTTAAGCCGAGCTTTCAACCTTCCGGTAGTGCGAGAAAGCCCGGCTTAAATTGTGTATTAGTTTTACGCCATTAAAAGGAAGTGTTTTAGTTTATAAGCGGTGTAGAGTCTTCGATAGTTTTACAAGCAGTTCCGACCTCGAGTGTATCGGTGGCACGTCAATTCGTCGCGCGTGAATTCGTCGTGCGTCAATTCGTCGCGCGTGAATTCGTCTTGCGTCAATTCGTCGCGCGTCAATTCGTCTTGCGTCAATTCGTCGATTAATCGTCCCGCTTTAATGATTGTAACCCTTGAATACCTAAAGAAACTTGTGTTCGATAATACTCGCACTCTTAATACTGAAGATAATTATTTAGACTTTTTACTAATCTGTTATTACCTTAAGTGGTATCGTTTTTATTTACATTTTTAATATAGAATGATATCTGGTGAAGCTGCTTTGCCAGTTAATTTTAAATTATAATGATAATTGTCTCTCAGGGCCGCTGATCACTAGTATGTCTGCTAGACATGATGTTTGTTTCATGGATTATTGTTTTGGGAGAAGAGAGCTAGTTGACCCATTCGGCTTTTCCCCTCTTTTTATCCCTGTTTTAGCATATCTGCCCCGTAATCAGTTTCACTCAATCTGTGTAATTTGTATGCGACAACTAAAATGAAAATAAATGAAATGAAATAATAAGTATCATTATAAGGAGCAGCTGCTATTTAATATCCATATTCATCACCTAAATAGTTTCAAAGCAGACGGTAGATGGCAGCACATCAGCTTTGCATTGATAGCGTTTGGTTATGTCGTCGAACTGCCATAACCTTTTGAGTGGCACTCCCAGAAAATTTCCTAGCAGCACCCTATCAGTGGCACTCCCGGAAAAATGCCTTGCTGCATGCACACTATCAGTGCAACTTCCGGAAAATTTCTTTCCTGTGCACTATCAGTGGCACTCCCGGAAAATTTCCTTGCTGCACCCTATTAGTGGCGCTTCCGGAAAATGTTCTTGCTGCACTCTATCAGTGTAACTTCCGGAAAATCTCTTTACTGTGCACTATCAGTCGCACTCCGGGAAAATTTTCTTTGCTGCACCTTATCAGTAGTAATCCCAGAAAATTTCTTTGCTGCACTCTTTTTTTTTTTTTTTTTTTTGTTTGGAGGTTTAACGACCACCGTGAGCAACTCAATGGGCTATAAGCAGTTGCCCGTCCCTAATTTAGGGTCACTGGTTCCCGGGAAGGGAGAGAGCCAGTGCCGTAAGACAAACACAACATCCATGCCCCCGGGATTCGAACCCGGACCCCTTACGGACGAATGATCAGAGGCCAACGCCTTAGACCACTGCGCCACCGGGGCGGCACTGCACCCTTTCAATGACACTCCTGGAAAATGTTCGTACTGCACAATCTGGTCTAAAACGTGGTTGCTCGGAACAGTTCTGTTTGACGAAAATTGTCCAAACGAACATCGCCCGGATGTTTTCCGTTTAACTCAAAAAGCCTTGAAATTTAACAAAGGTTTTGTGAAAAAACTTGCCACTGAAGGGGTTGAAGGAGAATTAGAGGAATTTTCGATGACCCTTAAAAAGACGTTTATGAATGCAAATTGTCGCCCGACTCATAAATATTTATTGTGACGAAAATGTCTTATTTCTTCATGAATGTGAAGCTGTCTATCCAGCATAATACATTAAATAGTTCCAAAAAAAGAACTCTCTGAGGACGCGAATCAAGGTCGCAAAGCGGAGTTCTAAGAAAATACATTCTCTTGACGATAATAACCTGTGTCACCGTAAGAATAAATATTCCACAATGTATTTTGCCAAATGAATTTTCCAAATCCTCCTCTGTTAATATAATAAAAAGCATTATTTAAATATTTATAATAGAATTGTACAAATTATATAATATACATAAAAAGTAAATATAGTATACAGCATACATTTAATTTATTTTGTAAATCATAATATAAATTCCCTCTCTGAACATTTATAAAATATACCAACTACGTACACAACATACCACAACTAACACGTACTACGCGAGAAAGTGTGAGATGGGAGTCAGTAAAAAAACAATGTTCAGAGAGGGAATTTATATTATGATTTACAAAATAAATTAAATGTATGCTGTATACTATATTTACTTTTTATGTATATTATTCGAATGCGGAAGGGGATCAAAACTATGCTTAACAAAAGTTTGTTCTAGTTTTGATATTTGTTGGTTATCACCCAACATATACCATAGCCGCCCCCCTCCCCATATCCGTCCTTTCCTTAAAAATGATTCAGAAGTCGAAAACAGTGAAAACTTTTCCTCCTATTTTAAACTGCTGCACCTCAGAAACAGTTTATTTATTATTAATTTCACCGTTGTATCCCGTCACTAAAGTTTTGGATACCACATAACTAATAATAATAACACGTTTTTTGAAATAATATATTCAATATTTTTACATGAAGAATTAAATTGAAGTGAATATAAACAACACTTGCCGTTTTTACACGATATTATAAAAGTCGATGATGGTGACTTTAAAACTTTAATCAAAAGATTAAAATACATTAGCACTTTCGGGTCTACTATAGACCCATCTTCAGATTTGAAACAATCCAACTCTGAGATTACATATGATTATATATCAAGAACAATGCCAGATTACAAATTAAAATTTGAGAAACAAAACACATATGTGACGTAATCACTCACAAAACCTGTGCACGAAAGTCAACGTCTTGTGAGAGGGGGCACAGTTTGTTCAAAACAAGGCTCTTCCGAACCCCCACCCCGGAATGTAATTAGGGAAATCATCATTGCAACAAGAGTCAAAGTTCTTAAGTATAAATAAACTTCTTGTGAATAACAAATTTGATTTACATGACGGAGATGCCAGTATTAACATATTGTCCCAATCTGGAAAAAACTTGCCACTGTCAACTGGTCTTGCCAAAGCAGTCGTTTGTGATCCGTTCCGAACATTGTATTTGTGTTATAGGAGTCTAGTATTAAACTTCCTAAAAGTTGAGTCGTTTTATACATAATCGTGAGTTCCTGGGTCGTTTGATTTCAACGGAATACAGTAAACACCCCATTTACCGAAGCTTGACACAGGATCACGGTCTACGGATCGATGACAAGATATTCATGGTTTTGACTCCAAAGTCGACTTCATATATGTGGCAGGCATTCTTTAGGGCATGAACAATAAGTGAAAAATATTGTACGGACCCCACAAATCTTGGTTTCTGATTATCCTTAGACAAGGAAGTTAGTGTTCTATTTGCAACTTTCCCAATTATACGTTGGACTGTGTTTTCAGGGTACCCATAAATTCGCGCTAAGTCTGTAATTTTCTTGAACTCCTGATTACGAACAATTAAAGAAAAAGAATGTGAGAAGGCGCGATTAACCAGAAAGTAAAACGTTGACAATTTTTGATCATCAGGATGGGCAGATGCAAAAGGAATTAAAGAGGAATGTGCTGAAGGTTTTCTGTAAACAGGAAAACTGACAGAATATGAAACAGGATCACGTACAAGAAAGATGTCCAAAAAAGGTAACGAATGGTTATTTTCCAGTTCAACCGAATACCTGATGGTTGGATGAAAGGAAGAAAGAAAGTCAACAAATTTTGGAAGGTCGCTGTTGGTAGACGGCCAGAAAACCAGGACGTCGTCAACGTAACGAATGAAAAGGTAAGGGTTAACATGAAATTGGCCCAGATCCTGGTTTTCTAAATTTTGAGGTAGAATTTCTGCCAACACAGGAGAAACGGGGGACCCCATAGGGGCTCCTTCAAGCTGCCGATAAATTTGATTGTTGAACCTGAAATACGACCTATCTTTATCAAGCTGCAAGGCACGGTCAAGAGCCTGGATCTCCAACGGTGAATATAAATCTAAAGCAGACAATTTGGAATTGATAATATTGTGAGCAACAGTAAGAGGAAAATTAGGAAAAAGAGAGATGACGTCTAACGAAGCCATGAAGAAAGGTTGACCACACGAGTTAAAAGAACGAATTTTCTCAATGGCTTGGGTAGAACTGGAAATAGAATAACTAGACAAAGAGGTTAAAGGAGAGAGAAAGTTTGCAAGCGCCTTTTCAAGAGGCCTAGTAGGACTTGAACGGCTGGACACCATTGGACGAATTGGTAAGCCCTCTTTGTGGGTTTTAACTCTCCCAAATATTTCTGGGAGTCTTGGACTTGATGTTGTATACGTAGAATGAACAATGCTTTTTGGAAGACTGTCATGATTTTTTAAATTGCTCACAGCCCTTAGAATGGCAGTTGTAAGGTCTTTCGAGACAATAATATGAGGAATCCCATTAATAGTCTCTAGCATCTTGCTGAAGTAATCTTGCTTATTGAAAATGACTATTTGTGAAGATTTGTCTGTCGCTAATATAGCCAAGTTCGGATTCTTTTGTAGGAGCTTTAGTTGTTTCTGCTCATCTAGTATTGAGCTCGGCTTATGAAACCTTGCTTGGTTTTGAAAACTATTGAAAGATCTTGCCACTTTGTGTCGACACTAATCCTGTACATCTGAAGGTAATGCTGTAAGGACTTGTTCCACTTGAGGGATTAAAATTAATTTATTACAGGACCACTTCTGAGAGGCGAATTTTAAACGTTTCTGCAAAGCAGCGTGTTGTACGTTATTAAACCTGTAGTCGCTTAAGATAGCGGTATGATGACGGCATGTAGTGCAAAAAAAAACCGTTTCAAGGGGTTAATTTAAGTGTTTATGTAAGTAGGTTTAAGTACTCCTCGAGTCCGGGTATGAGCATAGCGGAGTGGATATCTCAAATCCACATCTCTAGTCACCAGTGAACATATTTTTTTACTGTGTGTTTGCACTAATATTCCAACGACATTCTCGCACACTGCTAAAAAAGTCAGAATTAATCTGTCTGACAAAACTGAATGCACACTATCACTCATAATCTGCATGTCAATGAGTCTGTGTTCGCAGAAATTCTACTTCAAAATTTAGAAAACCAGGCTTTGGGCCAATTTCATGTTAACCACTTACCTTTTTATTCGTTACGTTGACGACGTCCTGCTTTTCTGCCTGTCTACATACAGCGACCATCCTAAATTTGTTGAGTTTCTTTCTTCCTTTCATCCAACCATCAGGTATTCGGTTGAACTGGAGAATAACCATTCGTTACCTTTTTGGACATCTTTCTTGTACGCGATCCTGTTTCACATTCTGTCAGTTTTCCTGTTTACAGAAAACCTTCAGCATATTCCTCTTTAATTCATTTTGCATTTGCCCATCCTGATGATCAAAAATTGTCAACGTTTTATTTTCTGGTTAATCGCGCCTTCTCACATTCTTCTTCTTTAATTGCTCGTAATCAGGAGTTCAAGAAAGTTACAGACTTAGCGCGAATTTATGGGTACCCTGAAAACACAGTCCAACGTATAATTGGGAAAGTTGCAAATAGGACACTAACTTCCTTGTCTAAGGAGAATCATAAGCCAAGATTTGTGGGGTCAGTACAATATATTCCACTTATTGTTCATGCCCTAAAGAATGCCCGCACAGATATCCAGTCGACTTTGGAGTCAAAAACATGAATATCTTATCATCGATCCGTAGACCGTGATCCTGTGCCAAGCCTCGACAAATGGAGTGTTTACTGTATTCCGTTGAAATCAAACGACCCAGGAACTGACGATTCTGTATATTACGGCTCAACTTCTAGAAAGTTTCATAGTAGACTTATAGAACACAAATACAATGTTCGGAGCGGATCGCAAACGTCTGCCTTGGCAAGAGCAGTTAACAGTGGTAAGTTTTTTCCAGATTGGTACAATATGTCAATACTGGCATCTCCGTCCTGTAAATCAAATTTGTTATTTACAGAAAGTTTATTTATACTTAAGAATTTTGACTCTTGTTGCAATGATGATTTTCCTTATTACATTCCGGGTGTTTGTGAGAACCTTATTTTGAACAAACAGTACCCTCTCCCACAAGACATTGACTCACGTGCACAGGTTTTGTGATTGATTCCGTCACATATGTGTTTTGCTTCTCAAATTTTAAGTTGTAATCTGGCATTGTTCTTGATATATAACCATATGTAATCTCAGAGTTGGATTATTTCAAATCTGAAGATGAGTCTATAGTAGACCCGAAAGTGCTAATGAATTTCAACCTTTTGATTAAAGTTTTAAAGTCACCATCATCGACTTTTATAATATCGTGTAAAAACGGCAAGTGTTGTTTATATTGACTCATAAACGAATTAAGCTTCTGTAAACGTCAGTTGCAGTGGATGTATTATTAAAAAATGAAGTGGTATGTATTTACTTAATAAATAGCAGGAACTCAGTGAATCACACAACAAGCCAAAAAATTTAACATTTGATACTAAAGATGATAACGCATTCTAGAACAACATAAAACGAAACCCAGAATTTACCCTTATACAACTGACGGCACGGAAAACAATGACGATCTGATCAGAATAAAGGTATGAATTTCTTACACTACGAATCACACAACAAAGATGCATTGCAAATATGTCGGTCTGTTTATATCTATCATGCCAGATAAACTGTAAATTTATAGAGGCGGAAGGAGCAAGTGAAGTCCCCCCCCCCTCCGAAACCGTCACCAACTTGGTATCGTCGTCGTGATTAGATGAAATCGCTCCATCATTCTGTGTACGTGCAGTTCGCCTGTATACACCCGGGATGGTGCAATGGTCTAAGTACTGCCCTGTGAATACTCGTCCGGGATGTCTCCTGGTTCGAGTCCCGGTGTGGCATGCATATTGTGTTTGTCTTGCGCCGCTGGCTCTCTCCCTCCCCTGGAACCAATGGACCTAAGTTAGGTACGGGTGACTGCTCATAGACCATTGCGTTACTCACGGTGGTCGCTAAACCCCAAATTAAAAATAATTAAATTAAGTATAGCTCGAAATCATTTACCATTTTGTGTTCTTTGTGCAGTGGTAAATATGCGAATTAATTCCTTTTTTCTTTTATTCGTTATCTCTGAAATTCCGTTATTGCACTTCATAGAAATCTATCCCTCAAAACTGCGGCTGACTTTCTAACTTGCTATAAACTGTTAAACTAACAGCTAGATTACAGAAAAAGACTATTGCAACCAGTATGAATAATCCCAGAAGTTCAGTTCTGAAATTTGTCTCATTTGGCGAGATGTATCGCACTAATACACACAGCGATTTATTTAAGACAATGTCGGTGCTCTTATTAACAAGAACTGAAACACGAAAGATGACACCGAATTTTCGGGTGTAATGAGCATGTCTTTTGAATCTGTTTTGATGCAAATTATATTTATCAAAGCTATTCAAAGTCAATGGAACCGGTATAGAAAACAATAGTATCTGACCGAAGAAAGAAGTTTTTCAATCGGACTTTTAATCCCGCAGCTGTTGCTGTAAACGGAATCGTGAATTTCCGCCCTGTGGTTGCAGACTTGTTTGTGCGTTAAGAAAAATTTGAATTTATATGAGATATCTTTTGCAGCGGAAACGTTTTCCAACAAAGAAGGAATTTTTCAAATCGGTCTTTTCGAAGCAGAGGTAGGGACTGATATAAGATATGCATCTACCCTCCCTGGCGGAAAAACCGTGCATTATTTTAAGAAGAAAGTATTCCCAAAAGGTTTTTCGATGTAAGCGGTATCAGCCTAAGAAATTTAGTCAAGTTTCAGGAGCTCAGATTTTGCTGCAAATATATCAGAAGCAGCAATTAACGCTTATGCCCTCTGGTGGCTAAACCATTCTTTACCAAATATTAGAAATTATATGTAAAACATTTTGCATCAGGAGCTGTACGCGATACAGGAAGAATTTTTCAAATCGGAGTTTTAGAAGCAGAAATATCGCGGGAAACTTGATTTACCATTATTCCCCCTCCGCAAAAGTCTACGATTTACTTGAAAATTTTGAAATTATATGAAAAACATATCACACCGGAAACTCTACCCAATAAAGAAAGAATTTTTCAAATAGAACCCTTAGAAGCAGATATATTGGCAAAAATAAGATATACATCAACGTTTCCTGACGGAGAAACTATGCAATATTTTAAGAAAAAATATTCCAAAAAGGTTTATCGACGTGAGTGCCCTCGGTCCACGAACGAATATTTTCAATCGAGATTTAGAAGCTCCGATTTTATGGCAAATACATCGTAAGGAAATATGAACCCTTACGTCCCTTGGTGGCCAAAGTATTCTTTACCAAAACATTAGATATTATATGCAAAAGATTTTTCATCAGGAGCTGCATCCGCTGAATAAAACGTTTTTCAAATCGGAGTTTTGAAAGAAGAGATATAGGAGAAAACGCAATTTACTTTTACGCCACTAGCAGAAAATCTATGCGTAACTTGAAAACTTAATTATACCTAAAATACTCTTCGACATAAATGGAATCAAAAGATAAAATATTTTTTTCAATCGGATGTTTAGAAACAAATATATGGAATAAAATGTATCTTGAATTCGATATGATCTGCATTTACGCCCTCTAGCGGCGAAATTGCACATGGTAAAACGAAACGAAATAAAGGATACTCATTCGCACATTTCAAGCTTCCCAATGCAAAAAGAATTTTTCAAATCGTACTAATATGTACAGAGATATGGTATCTACAGGCGGACGGACGGACAATCTGATAACATAAGCAAGATCTTTTTTTACAAAAGACATGCTAAAAACAAATCATCGATCGAGATGGAAATTGTGCATACCAATTTCCATCTCGATCGATGATTCCTTGTGTGTCCTTTTTTGTGGGGGTCAAAAAGTGTGTTACAACAAAGCAGTGTTAAGACAAGAAGAATATAGTTACATGTAAAAGAACAATCCGTCATAATGATATGAAACATTTAACCCAAGCAATTCGATAAAACATGGAGCACTTCATCAGCCCTATACCTTGCCCAATAAACCAGACAGAGCTTTTCGTAACAATATGCGTACGGGGTAAAATCACCTCCTTCATGCATTTTTCGGAGCAATTTGGGAAATATGGAATGTTATATCAGAACCGAAGTACAAATAAATGATCCAGAACTAATAATATGAAAGGGCACCTGATCAAATCACTAAATATGGAAAATTATAATGGAATCAGTTGTACATATCTTCAGCACTACTACACGAATATCTCCACATCTGCACCGGAGTAGAAGCGGAGAACGGCAATGGTTACAACGAAAGCAGATGTAGGTTTCCGTCTTCTTGAAAGAGCTGATATGTCGCTCCGTGTCGGTGCAAAAGGAAAGTTAAAACTACTGCGCAACAGTCTGACGGCTCCAATCAAGCCCCTCCATTTGCTCACAGATGGCAACGGCATTGAGGTCGGATGTTCAGTGACGTATGCGAAAAGTCAAAGAAAAGAACGGGTTTCACAATGTATGTTCCGGCTGACTTTCATTAAGCTGATTTCACGTTAGATTGTCTCTCGTTAAGTACCCGCTGCTGTCTTTAGTTGCATGTTCTAACTCACTCTTGTTGAATTCGGTTAGAGCTTGTAATTGATCTGAAGGATTTGTTGTATGATAACCGATGTTACACGGTCGAGCACATTATTGTCACCACCAGCTAATATTCAGAGTTACCGTCGCCGTGTGCAGCGTGGACAGCAGCTAGACGGGCTGGGAGTGACTCAATTAGGTGCTGGAAGGTGTTCGCTGGCATGTGGAGCCATGCTGACGGCAGTGCATCTGACAGCTGCTAGAGGTTGCGTGGTGGAGGATCCACAGAGCGAACAACATGACCGAGGTGGTCCCACAGATGCTCAATTGGGTTTAAGTCTAAGGAATTAGGGGGCCAGGGAAGTACTTTGAAGTCTTCATCGTGCTTTTCCAACCATTCTCGGACATTTCTAGCTGTGAGACACGTCGCATTGTCGGTGATCCCATCTGCCCCAGGGAAGACAATCAGCATGTATGGGTGTACGTGGTCTGCAAGGATGGATTCATAACGAATTCGGTACGTAGTGCCTTCCACAGGTATACTGGACCTAGAAAATATCACGGAAACATTCCCCAGACCCTAACGCTGCACCCACCAGCTTGTGTTCTTCCAGCAATGGTTGAAGAGTGTTTGTTCTCGATATTTCTCACCTTATGCGCCAAAGTCCATCCGTTCGATAAAGCAGGAAACGTGACTCATTCGGGAAGGATATCCTTTGCCAATTAACAGAGGTTCAATTCCCATACTGCCGTGCAAATGTAAGCATTTTCTGCTGATGCACCTTCGTTAACATAGGTGCAGTGACCATCCGTCTGCATCGGAGCCCCATACGCAGTAGGGTTCGCTGAACTGTCGTTTTAGACACATTTCCGGTAGCCCCTGGTTCATTCGGAGAGTGAGTTGCAGCGTGTCATTCGGCTCTCACACCCCTTCGAAGCGGACGTTCTCTTCTCACATCAATGGTACGTGGAGCTCCGCAGTTTCCAAGTCGCTTTTCGCAATGATGCTATTTCTCCAATCACGATACACTTTAACCACAGCAGCGCGCGAACAGTTCACAAACTGCGCGGTTTTAGAAATACTGCTACTCTTGTCACGAAATCCGATATTCATCCCTTTTTGCAAATCTGATAAATCGCTTCTTTTATTCATGGCAGCAACGAGTGATATATTTTCATAATTCCTACAGCACACCTTATATACCCTCCAAGCCAACTCACGGCACGTGCTTTCTTTGATTGGCTTCGCGCTGTTGACGTCAAAAGCAGGAGGTGGTCACAATAATGTGACTCGACTGTGCCTATGTTCTGCTGTTATTTGAGCTTGATTGAAGCGCGTACAGGGTGATTCTAAATTCATAGGACAAACTTTAATATGTTGTAGGGCACATCAGAACAAACATTTTGTGTCAAACAATGTATGTCCGCAACCGAAGCGTGTAGGTGCCAGAAGGCGCTGTTTGGCGTGCTTGAAAACCATTCCTCTGCTTAAACCCATCAGTCGCAAGGCGGATTTAGCACGTGATGGAGCAGTTCGCGAATTCCGAAAAGGCAGACATATATCTTATGTATGGGGCTGCCAATGGAAACGGAAGAGCTGCGCAGATATTCTACCCTGAACGCTTCCTCAATAGGCGAGTGCCGGATCATAACATGTTGAGCCTTTTCACCTTCAACAAAACTGGATCATTCCATGTAAGCAGGCATGAAGCGGGTGGGACGAGAAGTTCAAGAACTCCAGAAATGGAAGTACGTATTATAAGAGGGGATGAAGAACTCAAGCACGAGATTTGTTGTTCGTAGCGTAGGTGTAAGCCAAACCACCGTATGGAGAGTTTTGCAGGAGGAACAGTTACACCTCTTCCATTTACAGAAAATGCAAGCATTCAAAACTGAATATTATGCTCTGCGCGTAGAATTCTGCCGCTGGTTTATGCAACAGAGTGGAGTGTAGCCGGATTTTCCAGCGCATGTGCTTTTCACAGATGAAGCCTGTTTTACACGTGAGGGAGTGTTTAATGTGCACAATGCTAATGTTTGGGCAAACGCAAATCCGCACACGGCACGGCCCCATACTTACAAGCAAAGACTATCTGTCAATCTCTGGGCGGGTATCATCAACTACTTCCTGACTGGGCCATATCTGCTACCACCTCGACTCGACGGGAGGAGTTATCGCTTTTTTCTGTAGGAGGTCTTGCCGGAATTGCTTCAGTATATTGCAGCAGCCGTTTGAGGTCGAATGTGGTGTCAACACGATGAGGCGCCAGCATATTTTAACATTGATGTGAGTAATTACCTGGATGCCACTTTTGGGGGCTATGGATTGGCCGAGGTGGACCTGTCGCTTGGTCACCACGATCGCCCGTTTTATCAAGTCTCGATTTCTTCCCATGGGGACATCTGAAAGGCCTCGTGTAAAATCTGGCATTGACTCTACTGCGGACCTCGTCGCCAGGCTGTCTGTCGCTGCTGCAATTGTTCGAGAAATACCTGGCATCTTCGAAAATGTACGCCAATCACTGCGTCGACGCTGTCAGGCATGTGTTACTGTTGGCGGTCGTTCCTTCGAGCACGTAAAAAAATTGCTTCATTTTCTGAACAATTCCTGTGATAGCACTTCAACGCTTTGGTTGCTGACATACAAACATGTTTTGACAAAAAATGTTTGTTTCTACATTTTTCGACAAAAGATGTTTGTGCTCTACCACTCCTTTAAGTTTGTCCTATGAATTTAGAATCACCTTGCATAATTTGTCGCTCACCCCTACTTTAGAGCTACTAGATAACAGGGAATGGATAGAGCCAGTACGGAAAGACAAGCACAACATCCATAACTCACCAAAATTTGAACCCAGACCCATCTTGGATAAATGGTCAGAAGCCAGCCTTGAGACCAATGCGACAACGGGGCTGCAGACAATTTTTACAATAGACCTATAGTAACTAATTATAACCTAGTGATACAATCTGTAAATTTATTAGCCTAAATTTGCGTTCTTTCATAACGCTTTTGGTCTGTACACATTTTCTGTTTCCTGAAAAAAAGTAACAGCATGCCATGTTCTGAGTATTGAAACGGTTAATATTTTTGTAAGTGGTACTTCTTCAGAGCTGCAAAGAATCGAAGCAAGATACCTAGAAAGGAGCATAAAATGGAATTTACACAGGAATCGTTTATACATTTAAGGATGGTTTCGACTTTTTACGGATACCGGACAACAAGAATTCTTTGTAAGAATTGCCTTGTAAAAAATTCCATAAACAAAATATTTCGTAGTTTTAATCCAGCAACACTTTCACTTTGTAGGCAATTAGTTGGGTTCATCGATAAATATGTTTCACTCTACCGAGAAATATTTCGTAAATTTTTGACATTTAACAAACGAAAGTTCTGGTGCATACGGGCACTCACTGCACAAACACAATAATAATATTATGGAATAAGCCTTCATCCTACAATAATTGTTTCATTTAGAGAGCAAGCCAAACGCGTTACTTTATCATCTCCACGTTTGCGCATTTTAGATCTTTATATGACAAAAGTTCAGTGATGCGTAAGTGAAACTCATTCTATGTCACTTTAATTAAATTTAAAATGAAATTCTTAACAGTATTGCATATAAAAATTATGATTTATAAATTCTTTGTTTGTAACGAAGATCTTTAATTTATTAAGAGAATAAAATTTTCCATATTTGCTAATATTGTTCAACAGCTACCGTTTCCTGATATTTCTGTTTTGATAATGTGTACATTTATTCCAATTTGCAGTCAGGGTAGGAATTCTGTTACTACAATTCAAAAAACTCTGTGCTTCAGAAACCGGAGCTTACTTTTTAATTGATGTAATGTGAAACTGACAGATGTAGTCCAGAAAAGGTATTATTATCCGTTAGAGTTCTTTTTCTGGAGCAACGAAAATCTAAGAGAATATGACTTTATACGCGAACACTCCATACAATCCAATTTTTGTTGGGAAAAAGCTATAGTTAGAATCTCCGAAGTTCATCATGAAGTGCTCCTGATAGGAGTCGAAACATTTATTTCTAGGGAGATACAAAAGAAGAGGCTGTACATACAGACTTCTTTTAATCTAAGGAGCACCAAGTGCAGTAAACCCTGATATATTCTGGATGATTAGACAGATTTTGTGAGTATTTTGATGCACAGTCGTTTTTGTGAGCTTACGGCTCACAAAAACGACTGTGGATTATGTGTTTCTTTAAGCACACGAAACATATACATCGGAGATATGCTGAAGGCCAAAATATCATGACAAGTGCTTATTTATGCAGGTGAACCACGGCGCGTGTGTAGGTCATGAAATGATATGAATTTCCCAAGTACTGAGCACTGTTAATCAGTGTTATTCTTGTTCTTCAGGTGAGAAGCAGCTGACGTAAACTAGTTTGACAAACTCCAAATTATAATGACCAGACGAATGGGTCAGAGCATTTCCGACCGCAAGGTTGTGGGTAGCTTACTGTCAAGAGTGTTTAGTACTTTCAAAAATTCGCCCGAGGAGGAAAAATTTACAAACCACGGGCAAGGTGTGGGCCGACCATGGTACATCAATGCTAGATGAGAGCGAATGCAATCCTGTATTATAGTGTTGTTGATAAGTTACTAAGATCACCATTCTGGTAATGGATAGGTGTTGCTTTGGCACCTTTATCCACCATATTATAATTTTTTTAAGACTGTGTAAAATTTATTTTGAAGACATTGCAGAAATTTTATTTCGTGTTAAAATTCATTATGAATATCAATAGGAGTCAAAAGTTTATTTAGAAGAAGCAATATTGGCAGCCAATAAGGAACTGGGATGCTTTTAGTTCTGCCACTGTCACTCCCAATCGTATAATATACAAAGACCAATTTTTGCGGCACAACGTTCGGTGTTTCACGCTAGTCGTAATAAATGGTTATCATTTCCACATACCGGTTTGCTAATTATTCAGAATTTAAGCAGAAAACTAAAGCTTAAAGTTTAGAGGCCCTCGACAAAAACAGGCGTCCATCACCTTATGGAATGAAGTAAACTCAGGTTCGGTTTGGGATGAAACTCTGTGCCAGAAAGTTGTTCTACAGACATTTTTGATCATTCCAACATTTTGTAGCTTACAAAAGGGCTCTTAATTCAATAAGGAATCTGATTATATACGCTCAGTTTACTGTGTTCTTTGTACATATTTGAGGTCAGCGATATTATATAAGTTTGATACCAAAATAAGGTGAAGTGGTTGATTATGTTTTCCTTATAGCGTCAAAAGATAGCGCCACATCCAATATAACAATTGCTACGCTATTTTCCTTCTTCTGCACGAAACACCATTCCCAGTCACCTTAGTACCTGACCATTAATTATTTCTTTTGCATAACTGGAGTCCCTCTTTGTTGAAATACCAATATTTTAAGACATACTGAACATATCTGTTCTCTTCTTGCCGTCTACATGAGTTTCTAAAAAATGCTTGCTAGTAGCTGAAATATGAACCAGAGTTTTGCGAAAAAATGCGTCACTTAAAGCAACATCTGTCGCAAAAAGCCATGGTTTTAGATTAAGTAACAGGCACAATGCTGTTTACAAGAAGTCCCTGTCATGGTCAAGAAAATATTTCACACACTTTATTTTAATTTTCAAGTTATCCGAGAACACAGATTGAACATAATTATCATATAATCGTGAACTATTTCCAAAAATTATTCGATTGCACAGACATCTGTGGCTCGCGCACTGCAACTTACGTGCCACCGGTACCATGATGCCCTCCATCGGCCACGGGGAAAGATACTTTGCGTAAGTTGTGTAATTACCCTGTTTCGAGATCATATTTGGGTGACCCTTAAAACAAGTTAGTAATATCATGCAATGCATTGATTATGATACGCTTTCCAACAAACCGGAAATCATTACTCAAGTTATAACTCAAGTATGAGGATAACGGCTGTGAAATAAATCTCGCTTCGGTGCCCTGATCTTTGGCCCCATTTTGATAATGTAAAGCAGAATTGGTTCAGTGTACCTTTGGAGCAACATACTAAAGTTTTGTCGTAATAGAAGCATTTTTAGACAAGGTATGAGGATAATGGCTGTGGAATAAATCTCGCTCCTGACCTTTGACCCTATTTCGGTGATATTCAATAGAACCGGTTCAGTATACCTCCGGAAAAACATGATAAAGTTTCGTCGCTATCGAAGCTTTGTTAGGTAAGTTAAGACGCATAAGAGCGATGGAATGGAAGCCGTTCCTATGTCCTGACCTTTGACCGCATTTCTTCCATTTTCAATAGGGTTCGTCTTGCGGTTGTCCCCTACCACATAGTAAAATATCGAAATCGAACCATTTCTACCAGAATTATCGTGCGGACAGACAGACTGGCAAAGCTGGAGCTGTAACGTACCAGGAGATGTGACGTACCTGCCAGAAGGACGTACACGACATAAAGGCAGATAGGAATCAGAATAAAACGTCCGCGTAGCTCAATTGGTAGAGTGACTTATTCCGGAATGAGGGGATCCGGGTTCGAATCCCGGCGTAGACCAAAAATGACGGAGAAATTTACTTCGTTATAGAGCATATATTTCTTCAACCTACGGGTGGAAAGCGTAAACAACTTTTATAGTTCCTAATTGTGTCTCTACTCCTAAACATTTATTATGACGGAAACGTTTGTTTTCTTGAAGGGACGCAAATTAGTTGTCTATAAGACTGATACCAGTCGCAAAGTGTCTCAGTGGACGTAGGAACTTCAACCTACGACGTTTATTTGAGTGCCTCATCGTAGCATAATCATTTCGCAAAATAATACACTAGGATCATCAGGACAGTAAGAGGAATATGAACATCATGGTACAACATTCTTTATCTCAAAGACTACAGTCTTGTGACGATTATATATAGATTAAGATAATACAACGTAATTGTCACAAATGTTTATTTTTTCAAGCCGACCATGGTTTCGCTGGGTATTGACCTAGCTTCATCAGGACGAATGGCACGTAAATATTCAAATTGTATATGACATCATAAATGGTGTTTACAGTCACGTGTTTTGGTTAGATGCTTCCACGCGTTTGATATAAATGGCGTGGATGCCATGTCATTAACAAGTTGCGAAGACTTCTGATATATATGGAAAGCTTCCAAAATATTAAGTTTCGTGGTTGAATCTGGCTTGTCAATAAGTTTTGCTTCTTCAAAGAGAAATTTTTGGTCCTTTTCGTAACACTGTTACGAGAAACAGAAATGTGTGATCCTTTTCGTAATTTGTGAAAACTACGTTGTATTATCTTAATCTATATATCATCGTACAACTTTCCAAGTATGCGGGAACACAGCTCATCCTTCCCTGAAACGTGCTTCTTCCAACACCTGATTTGCCCAAAACGATAAGACATAACAGTAAATGTGTAGTTTAGTGTTATTTCTAAATTATTTCATCGTAAATGTTGACGATTTCGGAAATGTGAGACGTACAAATTTTAAAGTACGTAATTTCATGGCAAATGGTGAAAGAATTTCATCTGTGAAATGCAATTTAAAGATTTTTACCGTAAAACTTGCCTCCATGCACGACGACGTGAACACCGCTGAGGCAGGCGTAACACAACGCTGAGGCAGGCGTAACACAACGCTGAGGCAGGCGTAACACAACGCTGAGGCAGGCGTAACACAACGCTGAGGCAGGCGTAACACAACGCTGCGGCCACCATGCGAAGCTTAGCTTCGCTGAAATGAAGTTCTCGTTCTGGTGGCCATTTTGCTGGCGGAAGAGTACTAGAGAAACGGGGAACGTTCTTGTGAGCAAAGCGTTTCAATTTGTAGTGCTACACTACAGAAAATAGTTCTTCATTTCTGTCGCAATTTTTCAAAACACATGGTGATAATTGCTTCGTTCTTATGCATATCATTCTCTGATTCGAAATACAAAGCATGCAAATACCTGTCTTTCCTCTAGAAAAGCGTTAAAGTACTATTCGCATTCTCTCTGCAACAGAAATTACATGACATAGGAAATTGAAAGTTTTTCTCCTATTGACGGTGTGGTTCGCAGTTCATTCATTCAAGTTAGATTACAAAAAAATAACCTCGAAGAAGAAGTCAGTTCATACATTGCACATCAAAGAATCTTATTCGAAAAGAAAACCAGGAATTGTCAGATTCTGATGTAAAAAAACTGAGACAGAAATGATGAGCTATTTTCTGTACCGTAGCACTACAAAATGGAACGCTTTCCTGGCAAGAATGTTCCCCGTTCCTGTTGTAATGTTCCGCCAGCCAAATGGCTGCCGGAACGAGACCATTGTTTCTGCGGAGCCAAGCTTCCCGTGGTCGCCGTGGCTTTGTCTTACTGTTGCCGCAGATGGTGCTTACGTCGTCGTGCTTGAAGGTAAGTTTTACGGGGGAAATCTTTAAAAAGCATTTCAAATATGAAACTTTTTCACCATTTCCCATGAGATTACATACTTTAAAGTCTGTATGTCTCACTTTCTCGAAATCGTTCAACATTTCCGGTGAAATAATTTAGGACGCAAAACTACACATTTATCGACATATCCACTCTGAGAGTGATTGGGTGACCCTCTAATAATCATGACATTGGTAATCCTTGGCTTTCACATCATGAAATAAACGCAGCCTCATCCCTAACAATTTCATTGAGGATCTCTTCCAGTTCCACGTCTTACAACACAGTAAAAAAGTCGCCCAAGACAAAAAAAGAAAATAACTTAATAGCTCCCGATACAGAACACACATTCAACAAACCAAATAGAACTAAGACCTACTAAGCGCGCCATGGTAAAAGTGGATGTGCTGCCATCTATCGGCCAATCAGTAATCAAAATAAATAAAAATAATGAACGGCGAGCGGGTCTCAGTTTGAAGTATAGTCACTTATTCTCACTTATTCTTCAGAAGATATTTAATTTAGGAATCCTCATATTTTCCCTGACGAAGCGGTTGCACCCACCGTGAGAACTTCAGTGGGTCGCAAGCAGTCGCCCGTCTTCAATATGGTGTCACTAGTTCCCGAGGGTGGAAATCCCGTGCCGTGAAGCAAGTGCTACTTTCATTCCTCATCCGGGACTGAGGACCGGTTCCTTTCGGAAAAATGGTCAGAGGCCAGCGTCTAAACCTCTGCGCCACCTGGGCCTTTAAGGTTGCTCTTTCTCAGCGATCGAAAACGTGTTAGATGGACAAAGCTTTTTTTCTAATGAGAATTCTGCTAAACTGAAAACGATAATCAATTTTCAATGGAATTAATAAACAAAACATTTTGTGCGCACTATATATCTGGAAAAAGAAAATTTTATATGGCATTGTGTACGGTGTGTAACAATCGCTGAATATCCGCCGTGCATCGGACGAGCACGTTAAAGTGACGGCCCCCAGGCTGGACCCCATTTGTTAAATGTGTATCCTTTCCTATGCCTCCCCCCTGAAATTCTCTCACCCCTCTATGTGCAATATCGTACTTGTACGGTGGCGCCATCTACTGTACTCTAATCTCACTACAAACTGTTCTGTCAAAGTTGCTAGACTTGCTCTCATTCCTTCCGTTTCTGTGTCCTGCCCAAAAGTCGATCTCGCTGTAGGTGGCTGGGACCTAAACTCTACTCACTGTGGACGGAAGTCCTACAAGAAAATGACAAATTCTGTGATACCGATCTGTGACATTAGTATTTCAGAAGAAGTCAAAGTAGTCTAGCCCGGTCCTTGTGGCCCGTTTCCTTCTTGAAAAGCAAACTATTTCACACAACACGTGTGTGTTAAGAAAGAACGGATCTTGGTGGTCCTCTGTGGGTTACACTACCTGGGCACTGCCTTCCCAGGCACACTTCGGCTGCTACGAATCCTCTTATTCGGAAGGGAGATGAAATTTGGAACTTAAGAGAAGATAAAAGCGATCAAAAATGTACTTTAAAATGAGACAAGAAAAAATAATTAAACAAAATACCCTTCCCCCTTCCAGATGCAAACCCTATTCTGAAATTTCTCGTGATCTTGCTCTTCTACTCGCAGGTTACCTTTGCATCTATACACCCTACCTTCGTTAACGTCAACGCTTCTTTTTCGCTTTACCTGGGAATTAACTTCAATGTTGGGACCTCGATCGCGCGAGCGTTGAGACACTGCCACCAATCGTCCGGCTTTTCAAAACAAATTTGATGCCAAGTACGGAAGTTTTTTCAGGCATCAACGTCGATGTTATAGTGGTATCGCCACATCGGGAACCAAGTTCAGGAAGCCACAGAGCAGAACTTTTCATTTTATTTTTATTTTTGTGAAACGGTAGAGTGTATAATAGTAGCGCACCCAGAAATTTGGGGGGGGGGGGGGGCGTGGGCTTTGGCATACAGAATTTTCCTATGGTATGGGATACTCCCTAAATTTACCGGGAAAAATAATCAGGTGCCATAACAATTTAGAAGGAGGTTGACTTTTGTACATTTATTCTTATCCAGTTACTAGTAATGTTGCAGTACAAGAAAGTTAAATGATTAGAATAAGCACTAGATGAAGTTCTTTTCCTGGTTAGATTTTTCTAAATTTATTTAACAGAACTACTCCCTTATAATTATTGCATATTATGATTATACGGTACATGATTAAGAAGTACTGCAGATCGGGTATCGTGATTTTTTGTTCCGAACTTCGACGTAATAATTTTCCGCTCTGTCAGTCAAAAGGGGGCGGCCGGGCCCCTTCGGCAATCCCCGTGGGTGCGCCACTGCTGTATGTTAAAAATAAGAAAAAAAACACCCTGCGAGTATTTCAACTCTTGACGATTATTGGTGTTGATTGGAGGCAGATTTCTTTCAAACGTTGGCTGGAACCGATGAACATAAGGAACACTAAGCATACGATTACTAAGTCATCCTTTTACGTTGAATATTTGCCAGCGTATTTTATTGACGCATGTCTGAGAAAGTTCCGCTGAGAAAAATCAACTATTTTGCTGCGGTGCACAGTGGCGGTTCTAGGCCTGGGCCGGGGTGCCCTGTGCCCAAATATAACGGGATCTCTGTTTTTTGGAATTATGTATTAATTTTAATTAATTACCGGCACTTACAGGAATTTGTGCCCATCAAACCAATTTTGTTTTTTGTCTTGAACCCCCACTGCGGTGCACTCACTCCACCGACGAAAGCACAGATTGGGACCTTCACATATTAGTATGATGAGGTATAAAGATATTTCAAGGTGGTGATAAATGAATACATTAATGTAGAGGATATTTCGTGGGCAAGATTATTCTAAATTCTCGTTTGCTAAAAATTTGTAATTTCAGATCAAACTGTTTTCTAACATCACTCGAGTAAGTTCCCAAAAATTACAAAATTAATAGAAACCTCGATATTGCATGCGAAATTACCAATATTCCAATATTCTACATCAAAAGAATATATATATATATATATATACTTAAGAGCAAAACTGAAGACTAAGGAAAAACTTTAGAATTTAAAACGAAGGTTGCAAAACAACCTGAAAATCAAAACGCGCAACGCAGCAGTTTTGAAAATTCAGAATTCACATTCTATAAAGAAGATACCTAAGCAAAAAAAATACATATATAATTTTGACTCACACCAAGTACAACATAGAAAAGGTTATGTATCTACCTGTGTGAGTAAAAGGAGAAAGGATAAAAAAAATAAAACAACTGAATGTAGAAGGTGTCGAGAATACTGAGCCTTGGCTTTATCAAGGACCAGCAAAAACTCTGCATTTTCTCACTTCCACAAAGACCTAGTTGGAAATGGGTTTCTGCAAGGCCATAGATGCAAGTAACATTCCCACCTAAAATAGTTTAAAAAATATATATAAGTCATGTCCTCCGTAGAGTTGCATGACCTAGCACTAGTTAACAATTTCGCTTGCATCCAATAAACCTTCCTGGCCCGACCCATGCTCTTCATCTGTTACTATTAAACAGAGAGAAGAAGATTAAAGAGAACTCAAGCTGTGAGAGTGACATAATAATTAGAAATGATTGCAATTAAAAAAGGAAATGTTAATTTTTAACGAACAGATTTTTGAAAGAAAACTTGAGTCTAAAACCCCTACTCTACAGCTTATGACAGCACGAAAACGAGAATAAGTTAAAGATAATAATTAACTAAAGAAAACTTTGTGAAAGTTATATACCTTAAACAGTTAGTTGCAATATGTACAAAGTATTTCAGCAGTGCTTTAAGTGCATAATTAATTAGTTATTAAGAACTTAACTACTTTGAAAAAACAGCGCATAGACAGCGCATAGCAAAGGAACAAGCTTAGCCATCTTCTGTTCCTAGTTACCCCAAAAGACGCTCAAAGTTACAAAGAAAAGAAAGAGTTAAAACCCGCAAAAATGTTAACAGACAAACCAATGCCTAAAAGCTGAAAAGCTAAAAAACGACAGAGAAAAAGTACATGAAGTACAAACATTGAACTTATAAAACCTAGAACCCAAAAACAAGGAAGAGAGCTTACCTCTTGTGTGACAGAAACTTTTCTCCTCACAAGAGAAGAACATGGCTGACCTCTTCCGCCACTCCCTAGACGCTGGGGGGCAGTGAGGGTGGGGCTGATGGCCTCCTCATACAGCAAGAAACCAACGCGCGGAGATTTTAACCAGAGAAAAAAATATATATAAACTTAAGACTGTGGATCTGTATGATCAGAAAGAGCAGAATTAACTCTCCAGAATACATGAGAAATATTATAAAATACACGAGCAGTTTATTTAATAATCTTTGCATGTATTAAATCACCTTAGTGAGCTTCTATAGATTAATCAGAATCTTATTAATTTTAATGTTGGTTTTACTATTTTTAGTATAGCTATCCTAGTGATGAATAACTAGTTTTCTTTTTTATTTGTTTTTATTTTCTTTTATAAACAGATTTTTAAGCTTTTTTTGTGATTTTGTTTATATTATTTAATTTTTTTGTTTTAATAGGACCGTCATATCCATAGCACTAAGGTTCCTTTAGGTAGTTAATAGGCATCCTCTAGCCAACTTCCTTACGGCTTTGATTGGTCAGAATCATATTATTAACTGTGTAGAAAATTAAAGCAGATCTGCCAACCTTACTCTATTATTCAGAATAATTTTTCTTAAAGTTCTTTTGATGAAAGAAGAAGGAATTTCGTTCTCTAGAAAACTTTCTAATAGTATATTAATGTGGTAATAGAAGTCCAAATTGTTGCTGCAAATTCTTGAAATTCTTAGGACCTGAGAAATTAGTACATTCTCAATTACTTTGGTTGAAATGTTATTATTCCAGTGTAGATATTTAATTACTTTGAAAGGAAAATTAACTCTTTTATCAAAGAGGCTAATAGATGGGTTACCTCTGTTGAGCTTAATGCTTAAGTCTAGGAACTCAAGTTCCTGATTACTGTGGTTGGTTTTACATAAGTTAAGAGAGCTAGGATAGATATTATCAAAATCACTCTCTATAACTTCTGAATTATTGATACACAGCAGATCATCAATATATCTAAAAGTGTAAAGGTAGTTATCTGAGCAGGTGGGGTGATTTTTAATGAATTTATATTCCTTAAAGAACAGGAATAGATTAGCGATATTCGTGGACGTTGATGTTCCCATTGGAATACCGTTCACTTGCTTATAGAGAGTATTATTATATAAGATATGGTTATTTTTTATGCAGCAATTGAGATAAGAGTTCCAAGTTCCTACATCAACAAATTGGTTAAGTTTAAATTCTGCATACAGCTCTTTAAAGGTAGTGACTATATCTGATAGAGGCAGATTAGTATATAGGTTTTCAAAGTCATAACTATTAATATCTAGGGGACAAACTTTGAGTATAGTAGAAATTACTTCTGCATTATTATTAATTATCCAAAAATCTCTGTACATCAAGTTAGAACAGTTTCTAATGTGTTTCAAAACCTTCTTTAAGACATCTTCAAAAGCAAGATCTATTTTCTTTTTATGACTCCTTACTCCACTAGCTATGAACCTGAACTTCACAGGATCCTTATGAAACTTAACCGTTGCAAAAAGAAATGGAAATTCAGGCTCATATCTTCTAGTTTGTGGAATTTTAAGTTTCTTGAAGAATGCCTTAAACCGATTTTCTAACTGCTTGGTAGAATAACTTACGGGCTCGTATGTTACTCTATTATTGAGTTCCATAGTTAACAATTCAAAATAGAACTTCTTACAGATAATTGCAAAATTATTGCTAGCTTTATCCGTAGTGGTAAAAATAAATTGGTCTTGTAGTTTGGAGAGTGACCTTTTAGCTTCTCCAGAGAAAAAGAGATTTCTGTCGAAACAAAAGTCCAGACCTGCCAACTCGCCGGTGAAGCTATTGATTATATTATATTTCCATTCTGCGAAGGCCTCAATAGGCTGATTGTACGTTAAACTGGTTTTTACGATGTACCTATTTACATCTTGAGTGAAGCTCTCAAGAATCCTTTCTTTGGAAATTGTGAAGGAAGGTCTGAATTAAGAGCCATACTCTAATAAATTCCTAAGCTTTTCATTTTCAACAAAACTCAAGTTTCCGGTGATAATATGGTTGTAATTCTTATCATAGTGAACTGTTTCTTTATGTTCATCACAAGAACATGTAGTAATTACAGGAATGTAGCTCGAAGAGTTAAGTTTGTAGTTTTTAACTATTGACCCTAAGGTCTTAACATATTTAAAACTTACAATAGACTGGTGCCTGTGGATGGGAAAAAAAATTGCATTATTGTAGAACAGCTTCCTTACATTGAGATTATCGTAGGCTTTATTTAGGAACCTGATGGTAACAAAATTACTGGAAAATTCTTTAAGAGAAATTTTATCTTTAAGAATATGTTTAAGAATGTCCAGAACCAAAGCAAAAACATGCTTATCAACATGGTCAGCAGTTTCATTCCAGAATTTGAAAAAACGTTTAAGGACAGAGTGCTTGAAGGACTTGAGAATTTTGTAAGTATTTTTAACAAAATTAGTGCCAGTTTTAAAGCTTTCCAGAGTTTTTAGCAAGTTAACAAAATCAACTTTGCTTGATGTGCGAAATAACCTCTGTCCTCTATTACCTCTAGAGCAGCTCTTATTATTAACAAGAAAGAAGAGTTCACGAATTGAAAATTTATGCTGATTATGCTTATTGTCAGATAGAGTGGAATTAAGGCCATAGGGATAAAGAGACTGATGCTGCAAAGTTTCTGTCACACAAGAGGTAAGCTCTCTTCCTTGTTTTTGGGTTCTAGGTTTTATAAGTTCAATGTTTGTACTTCATGTACTTTTTCTCTGTCGTTTTTTAGCTTTTCAGCTTTTAGGCATTGGTTTGTCTGTTAACATTTTTGCGGGTTTTAACTCTTTCTTTTCTTTGTAACTTTGAGCGTCTTTTGGGGTACCTAGGAACAGAAGATGGCTAAGCTTGTTCCTTTGCTATGCGCTGTCTATGCGCTGTTTTTTCAAAGTAGTTAAGTTCTTAATAACTAATTAATTATGCACTTAAAGCACTGCTGAAATACTTTGTACATATTGCAACTAACTGTTTAAGGTATATAACTTTCACAAAGTTTTCTTTAGTTAATTATTATCTTTAACTTATTCTCGTTTTCGTGCTGTCATAAGCTGTAGAGTAGGGGGTTTTAGACTCAAGTTTTCTTTCAAAAATCTGTTCGTTAAAAATTAACATTTCCTTTTTTAATTGCAATCATTTCTAATTATTATGTCACTCTCACAGCTTGAGTTCTCTTTAATCTTCTTCTCTCTGTTTAATAGTAACAGATGAAGAGCATGCGTCGGGCCAGGAAGGTTTATTGGATGCAAGCGAAATTGTTAACTAGTGCTAGGTCATGCAACTCTACGGAGGACATGACTTATATATATTTTTTAAACTATTTTAGGTGGGAATGTTACTTGCATCTATGGCCTTTCAGAAACCCATTTCCAACTAGGTCTTTGTGGAAGTGAGAAAATGCAGAGTTTTTGCTGGTCCTTGATAAAGTCCAAGGCTCAGTATTCTCGACACCTTCTACATTCAGTTGTTTTATTTTTTTTATCCTTTCTCCTTTTACTCACACAGGTAGATACATAACCTTTTCTATGTTGTACTTGGTGTGAGTCAAAATTATATATGTATTTTTTTTTGCTTAGGTATCTTCTTTATAGAATGTATATGTATATATATATATATATATATATATAGAGGGATGTAAGGTCAGGTGATGCGTAACACCACAGCCTCTCCTTGACAACTGTCAACCCCGCCTTCTCGTGGTGCATCCTGTTCCCACTAAAGGGGCTCTGACGACCGCCCATAGCGGTATAACTATACCATCGGGATTAGAGGAAATTCTATCCCACACTCACCAACCCGCTTGGCCAGCGTGGTGAGTTATGGCCAAACCCCTCCAAAATGATTCCACAACTTAAATCTTGGCCCTCAGTCTCCGGCAGCTGGAATGTACCTGGCCAAGGCAGCGGCCAGTGCGACATGAAGGCAGAGGGTGCTAAGAATCCCCGGAGGACCGGACTAGGCTGCCATCTGATGCTGACCTTGGCTACTTACAATGGACGCTCCCTATCTTCTGATTCAAGGCTTCTTGAATTGGAAGAGGAACTACAAAGGATCAAGTGGGACATCGTCGGGCTAAGTGAGGTAAGGAGAAAAGGAGAAGATCTCATCGAACTGAAAAGTGGACATCTCTTCTACTATCGCGGGACAGATACTGGCAGAACTAGTGGTGTTGGATTTATAATAAACAAGAAACTGAAGGATAAAGTGGTAGAAGTTGAAAGTTCCTCTGACAGAGCTGCACGACTTGTTATCCAACTCTCGAAAAGATACCAGGCTCAGATTATTCAAACTTATGCACCCACCACAAGTCATCCTGAAGAAGAAATTGAAGAATTTTATGAGGAAATTTGTCGTCTAAATAATAAAGGTAAGCAACACTTAAAGATAATTATGGGAGATTTCAATGCAAAAATAGGGCAACGGCAACAGAATGAAAACTTCAGTAGGTAAATTCTATCATGGCAACAGAAACCAGCGTGGAAATACTCTCGTTGAGTTTGCAGAGGCAGAAGGGTTTTTCATCTTGAACTCCTTCTTCAAGAAAAAGCCACACAGGAAATGGACATGGAGACATCCAAATGGGACGACAAGTGAAATTGATTTTATTATGTGTAACAAAAAATTCGTCATAGAAGACTGCAGTGTGCTAAACAAGTTCAACACAGGTAGTGACCATAGATTGGTGAGATGTAAGATGCACCTCAACACTAAACTTGAACGTGACAAGCTCATAAGACAAACAAAATCTATTGACATAACCAACCTTAAAAAACACCATAATACCTTCAAGTAAGAACTGAAGAACAGGTTCTCTGCTTTAGAAGGCCTAACATCGGAAGAAGTGGACATCTCTGAAGTTAACAGAAAAGTAACCAAAGCTCTTATGGAAACAGCAACAAAATTAGCTGGGTCTAAGAACAAGTTGCATGTGAACAAATTATCAGGAAAAACCAAAATGTTGATTCAAAAAAGAAGAGAGATGAGGACAACTAAAGAAGATGTGACTTCCAAAGTGGAATATATAGAGCTATGCAAGACAGTAAGAAAAAGTATCACTGAAGACGTAAGGAAATTCAACTGTGAACTAGTGAGGAAAGCAATTGAAAACAACCAAAGCCTAAAATTGGCAAAGGGACATCTCAGTAAGGGAAGAAAACAGATTATGGCACTGAGAAAAGAAGATGGTTCTGTAACAAGAAATAGAGGCAGAAATTTTGACAAGAGTGAAAGATTTCTACTCCAAATTATATGAAAGGGATGATACATGCACTCCAGACATCATGAAAGATACCAGTACCAGAGTTCCTCCAGTCCTTCCAGCAGAAGTTGCACATGCAATCAAGAACATGAAGCGAGGAAAAGCTCCAGGAGAAGATGGAATTACTGTAGACATCATACAAGAAGCAAGTGGAGAAATCGAAACAGTACTCGCCCAAATTTTCACTTGATGCCTTAATGAAGGAAAGATTCCTGATGATTGGAACACCGCTACAATGATCCTGCTACATAAGAAAGGTGACATTGAAGATCTCGGAAACTACAGACCTATCAGCCTCCTATCAGTAGTTTATAAAATCTTCACTAAAGTTCTTTCACACCGCTTGAAGGTAACACTGGACATGGCTCAACCGAGAGAACAAGCTGGATTCAGGAGTGGCTACAGCACAATAGATCATATCCACGTGCTGAGAGAACTAATTGAAAGAGCGAGGGAATATGAACTTCCATTGTGCATGGCTTTTATCGATTATGAAAAAGCCTTTGATTCGGTGAAACCATCAGCAGTTACAATGGCTCTGAAAACCTGCGGTATTGAAGATGCATACATTAATATTATTAATAACATCTATGAAAATGCAAGTGCAAAGATTCGGCTGTTAGAAAATACAACACACGTAAAAATTGGAAATTGAGTGAGACAAGGTGACACCATATCTCCGAAGCTCTTTAATGCCACATTGGAGGGTGTTTTTCAGTCGCTGAGCTGGGAAAGCAAGGGGATAAAGATTAATGGAGATTATCTAACTCACCTTCGTTTTGCTGATGACGTAGTCATTTTTGCAACTACCCCATCAGAGCTGCAGAGTATGATCCAGGAACTTGCTGACAAGAGTAAAGAAGTGGGATTAAAAATGAACTTTCAGAAGACAAAAGTGATGTTCAATGCTTTTACAAGAAATGAAGATTTATCGATTGATGGAGAAAAGCTGGAGATAACAGACACGTACGTTTATCTTGGACAGCAGATATCAAGTGAGGGTCACATTGATGAAGAAATTAATCGGCGTACAAAACTTGCCTGGAGAGCTTTTGGAAGAAACAGCATAATTTTCAAGAGCAATATGCCATTATGTCTTAAAAGAAAAGTGTTTGATCAATGCATTCTTCCAGTGCTTACGTATGGTGCAGAGACGTGGACCTTAACTAAAAGAGACATACAAAGGCTGCAGACAACTCAAAGTAGCATGGAGAGGTGCATGCTTGGTGTAACCAGGAGAGATAAGAAGAGGAACTCGTGGATCCGAAAAATGACAAGAGTGGAAGACATCATGATCAGAGTTAAATCCCTGAAATGGCAATGGGCTGGACATACTGCCAGAAGGACAGATCATCGATGGACAGCTGAAATTTTAGATTGGATTCCAAGGGACAGGAAAAGACCCAGAAGAAGACCACATGGGAGATGGGTGGATGAAATTCGAAAGTATGCAGGGGTGACATGGAGGAGACTGGCACAAGACAGACCGTTGTGGAGGAAACTTGGGGAGACCTTCGTCCAGCAGTGGATTGATAATGGTTGACAATGATGATGATGATGATATATATATATATATATAGAGAGAGAGAGATTATCTATCTCACCTTCCTTTTGCTGATGACGTAGTCATTTTTGAAACTGCCCCTTCAGAGATGCAGGGTATGATCCAGGACCTTGCTGACAAGAGTAAAGAAGTGGGATTAAAAATGAACTTTCAGCAGACTAAACTGATGTACAACGCTTTTACAAGAACTGAAGATTTATCGATTGATGGGGAAAAGCTGGAGATAACCGATGCCTACATTTACGTTGGGCAGCAGATATCCAGCAGAGGTCACATTGATGAAGAAATTAATCGACGTATTAAAACTTGTTTGGAGAGATTACGGAAGAAACAGTGCAATTTTTAAAAAGAATATACCATTATGTCTTAAAATAAATGTGTTTAATTAATACATCCTTCCAGTCGTACGGAGCAGAGACATGGACTTTAATTAAAAAAGCCATACAAAGACTGCAGACAACTGAAAGAAGCATGGAGAGGTGCATGATTGGGGTAATCAGGAGGGATAAGAGGAGGAACTCGTGGGTAATGAAAATGACAAGAGTGAAAGACATCGTGATCAAAGTAAAATCCTGAAAAAGCAATCGGCTGGACAGAAAGACGGACCACAGATGGACAACCGAAATATTAAACCGGATTCCAAAAGACAAGAAAAGACCCAGAAGAAGACCACATGGGAGATGAGTGGATTAAATTCGAAAGCATGCGGGAGTAACATGGAGGAGACTTACACATGGCAGACCATTGTGAAAGAAATTTGGAGATACCTTCATCCAGCAGTAGATTGATAATGGTTGGTGATGATGATGATGAAGATATATCATCATCATCATCATTGTCAACCATTATCAATCCACTGCTGGACGAAGGTCTCCCCAAGTTTCCTCCACAACGGTCTGTCTTGTGCCAGTCTCCTCCATGTCACTCCCGCATATTTACGAATTTCATCCACCCATCTCCCATGTGGTCTTTTTCTGGGTCTTTTCCTGTCCCTTGGAATCCAATCTAAAATTTCGGCTGTCCATCTATGGTCTGTCCTTCTGGCAGTATGTCCAGCCCATTGCCATTTCAGGGATTTAACTCTGATCATGATGTCTTCCACTCTCGTCATTTTTCGGATCCACGTGTTCCTCTTCTTATCTCTCCTGGTTATACCAAGCATGCACCTCTCCATGCTTCTTTGAGTTGTCTGCAGCCTTTGTATGTCTCTTTTAGTTAAGGTCCACGTCTCTGCACCATACGTAAGCACTGGAAGGATGCATTGATCAAACACTTTTCTTTTAAGACATAATGGCATATTGCTCTTGAAAATTATGCTGTTTCTTCCAAAAGCTCTCCAGGCAAGTTTTGTACGCCGATTAATTTCTTCATCAATGTGACCCTCACTTGATATCTGCTGTCCAAGATAAACATACGTATCTGTTATCTCCAGTTTTTCTCCATGAATCGATAAATCTTCATTTCTTGTAAAAGCATTGAACATCACTTTTGTCTTCTGAAAGTTCATTTTTAATCCCACTTCTTTACTCTTGTCAGCAAGTTCCTGGATCATACTCTGCAGCTCTGATGGGGTAGTTGCAAAAATGACTACGTCATCAGCAAAACGAAGGTGGGTTAGATAATCTCCATTAATCTTTATCCCTTTGTTTTCCCAGTTCAGTGCTTGAAAGACATTTTCCAATGTGGCATTAAAGAGCTTCGGAGATATGGTGTCACCTTGTCTCACTCCCTTTCCAATTTTTATGTGTGTTGTATTTTCAAACAGCCGAATCTTTGCACTTGCATTTTCATAGATGTTATTAATAATAGTAATGTATGCATCTTCAATACCGCAGGATTTCAGAGCCGTGGTAACTGCTGATGGTTTCACCGAATCAAAGGCTTTTTCATAATCGATAAAAGCCATGCACAATGGAAGTTCATATTCCCTCGCTCTTTCAATTAGTTCTCTCAGTACGTGGATATGATCTATTGTGCTGTAGCCACTCCTGAATCCAGCTTGTTCTCTCGGTTGAGCCATGTCCAGTGTTACCTTCAAGCGGTGTGAAAGAACTTTAGTGAATATTTTATAAACCACTGATAGAAGGCTGATAGGTCTGTAGTTCCTGAGATCCTCAATGTCACCTTTCTTATGTAGCAGGATCATTGTAGCATTGTTCCAATCCTCAGGAATCTTCCCTTCATTAAGGCATCGAGTGAAAATTTGGGCGAGTACTGTTTCAATTTCTCCACTTGCTTCTTGTATGATGTCTATAGTAATTCCATCTTGTCCTGGAGCTTTCCCCCGCTTCATGTTCTTGATTGCATGAGCAACTTCTGCTGGGAGGACTGGAAGAACTCTGGTACCTTTCATGATGTCTGGAGTACATGTATCATCCCTTTCATATAATTTGGAGTAGAAATCTTTCACTCTTGTCAAAATTTCGCCTCTATTTCTTGTTATAGAACCATCTTCTTTTCTCAGAGCCATAATCTGTTTTCTTCCCTTACTGAGATGTCCCTTTGCTATCTTTAGGCTTTGGTTGTTTTCAATTGCTTTCCTGACTAGCTCACAGTTGAATTTCCTTACGTCTTCAGTGATACTTTTTGGTGCTGTCTTGCATAGCTCTATATATTCCACTTTGGAAGTCACATCTTCTTTAGTTGTCCTCATCTCTCTTCTTTTTTGCATCAACATTTTGGTTTTTCCTGATAATTTGTTCACATGCAACTTGTTCTTAGACCCAGCTAATTTTGTTGCTGTTTCCATAAGAGCTTTGGTTACTTTTTTGTTAACTTCAGAGATGTCCACTTCTTCCGATGTTAGGCCTTCTAAAGCAGAGAATCTGTTCTTCAGTTCCAACTTGAAAGTATTATGGTGTTTTTTAAGGTTGGTTATGTCAATACATTTTGTTTGTCTTATGAGCTTGCCACGTTCCAGTTTAGTGTTGAGGTGCATCTTACATCTTACCAATCTATGGTCACTACCTGTGTTGAACTTGTTCAGCACACTGCAGTCTTCGATGACGAATTTTTTGTTACACATAATAAAATCAATTTCACTTGTTGTCCCAATTGGATGTCTCCATGTCCATTTCCTGTGTGGCTTTTTCTTGAAAAAGGAATTCAAGATGAAAAATCCTTCTGCCTCTGCAAACTCAACGAGAGTATTTCCACGCTGGTTTCTGTTGCCGTGACCGAATTTACCTACTGAAGTTTCATTCTGTTGCCGGTGTCCTATTTTTGCATTGAAATCTCCCATAATTATCTTCAAGTGCTGCTTACCTTTATTATTTAGATGACGAATTTCCTCATAAAATTCTTCAATTTCTTCTTCAGGATGACTTGTGGTGGGTGCATAAGTTTGAATAATCTGAGCCTGGTATCTTCTCGATAGTTGGATAACGAGTCGTGCAGCTCTGTCAGAGGAACTTTCAACTTCTACCACTTTATCCTTCAGTTTCTTGTTTATTATAAATCCAACACCACTAGTTCTGCCAGTATCTGTCCCACGATAATAGAAGAGATGTCCACTTTTCAGTTCAATGAGATCTTCTCCTTTTCTCCTTACCTCACTTAGCCCGACGATGTCCCACTTGATCCTTTGTAGTTCCTCTTCCAATTCAAGAAGCCTCGAATCAGAAGATAGGGAGCGTCCGTTGTAGGTAGCCAAGGTCAGCATCAAATGGCAGCCTAGTCCGGTCCTCCGGGGATTCTTAGCACCCTCTGCCTTCATGTCGCACTGGCCGCTGCCTTGGCCAGGTACATTCCAGCTGCCGGAGACTGAGGGCCAAGATTTAAGTTGTAGAGTCATTTTGGAGGTGTTTGGCCATAACTCACCACGCTGGCCAAGCGGGTTGGTGAGTGTGGGATAGCATTTCCTCTGATCACGATGGTATAGTTATACCGCTATTGGCGGTCGTCAGAGCCCCTTTAGTGAGAACAGGATGCACCACGAGAAGGCGGGGTTGACATTTGTCAAGGAGAGGCTGTGATGTTACGCATCACCTGACCTTACATCCCGAAGATATATATATATATATATATATATATATATATATATATACTGTATAAAAACATGAATTTTTTTATATACACAAATATACACAGTCGTATCAGAATAATATGTCCACTCCCGGAATCACAGTGTACCCAGCCAGGCGCGTCTCACAGTACATTTGACAGGGTCGACCACACGGGGATATAAACGGCCGGCCAGGACAGATGAGCCATATTGCGACCTGTGAGCACAATGTGCAGAGGTAGTTATCTGACGGACCTTAAAAAAGGAATGACCATCTGCTATCGCGCCAAAGGTGGAAGCATCTCAGAAACAGCAGATTTTGTGGGCTGCTCGTGAGCTACTGTAGTAAGGAGGTACCAAGAATGAACCACTGGCTTACTGAGTATTTCCCGACGTCATAACTGTGGAGCCACAAAGGCCATCGACACCAGAGGAGAACGTTGCCCTCGTCAACTGGTAAAGGGCAATCGACGCGCAACAGTGCAGCAATTGACCACGCAAGTGATCGCTGGGCACCTAGGAACGTCATTGCGATAACAATAGAGCGAACCCTGTTGCGCATGGGTCTCCGGAGTCGACACTGCATCAAGGCGCCTATGTTAACTCAGGTCCATCGGCAACGACGCCTGCACTTCGCATGGGACTACTGTCATTGGACAGTGGAAGAGTGGGAAAAGATTGGCCTCTCCGACGAATTGAGGTTTTTACTCCACAGAAGTGACGGGCGGTGGACGATACGGCGTCAGACACACGAGAACCAACACCCGGACACGCTTGTATGCCAAATACAGGCCAGCGATGGCAGTGCACATATCTGGGGGATGTTTTCCTGGTATGACCTGGGACAGCTGGTACCACTGGATGGGTCCCTGAACGCCAATGGCTACCAATCCATCCTCGCTGATCACACGCATCCCTTCATGTTGGACGTTTATCCTGGTGGTGATAGTGTCTACCAAAAGGACAATACTCCGTGCCAAGTCGCTTAAATGGTACGCGACTAATTCCAGGAACAGGACAGCTATGTCTCCGTTCTCCGCTGGCCGGGGAAAATACCAGACCTCAATCCCATAGAGCACTTGTGTAACTATTTGTTTCGACAGGTTCGACGTGCCGACCCACAATCACGCCATCTCCGGAACGTCCGTGCTCTGCTGTAGTCTGAATGCGCACGTGTACCTTGGGCAACCTTCCATGGCCTCATTGCGTCCATGCCACGCCGTGTCGCAGCTGTCATCTGGGCCAAGGGTGGTTATTCCCATTATTAGGTAGGTGGTCATATTATTCTGATACGACCGTGTATATTTTTGTACATATACTGTATATATACAAAACATGACTATCTCTCCTCTGATCATTCGTCCGAGATGCGTGCGGATTTGAATTTCCAGCGGAGCATCAATGGCGTGTTTCTCTTCCGGCATGGGTGTCTGACTTGCCTTTAACCAGCAGACCTGAGTTAGGTACAGGGACTGCTTATAGCCCATTGAGTCTCTCACTGCGATCGTTAAATCCCCAATAAAATTTTTTATCGATATCACATGCCTCGTTAAAGTTTGTTCGAAAGGCCTTCATGTTCGGGATCTGTAAAGCACGGGCAACGCCCGCCATAATGAGATCTGAACGGACCACCACGATACCTAAAAATCAGATCTACTTTTCATACAGGATTGGGGCCGCTTTTTTCACAGGCAAACTTCCTCAGAAACGAGCATATGGAACCAGGCTTAGAATCCCTCTGTTCGTTATCTCATTGGGTAGTCCTAGGACTGCGCAGATCAATAGGCCTTATTCATGTGACGTCAGAAGTGGATTTCTGGGGATTAACATCATCAATGTTGTCGCTATTTGATGACCCCTTACTGTTGGCTAATTCTTTAGATTTTAACGTCTTGCAGTACGCCGACGAATTAATAGAGCTACAGGGCGAAGAAGTTGAAATTGATTTCTTAAAAGAACAAATCAATGTTGTAAAAATATACCAAGACAATTTTGTGTTTGATGTTTATTTCGCATGACGTAGGAGAACATCGCCATTAGTCATGATGCAGTTTTAAATGAAGCATTTCTCATACACGGTATATAAATTTTCACGTTCTTTTTGTCAGACATTGGTGAAACAGCTAAAACAAACCTGGATATTTTTTTTTTTTTTTTGAAAACGAAATATTTAAAATTAGAGACAAATAGGTACAATGGAAAGAGACTGGGATTAAAAAAACAACTAAAGACTTCCCATTGTAACCCACTAGGCAATCTACTTAAAAATAAAACGACTGCGTAACATTAAATAAAGGAAAAATTACAGATATGATTCGCTCTTTGGGGAAAGAACGTATAAGTTGATTCGCTACTTACCGATTTAGATATGCAATTTGTTTTCCCCTTTTCACATTTTTTTTGGAAATTAAAATATCGAAGGAATACTACCAGGTTTTATTCGCCTTCTATTCTTAGGACCATAATATTAAAAATCGTAAAGTGGACAGAACTTGTTCGAGAATGCACATTGGGATGGAAATCATCGCGTTTCATTTTACAGTCATACCTTTAACAGTTTCGGCCTTTTCAGAGGAAAATTACGGAAAGTTATTCCTTCTTATGTACATTTTAGGTGATAGGATTTATTAGCACAACCGTACGATGAGAAAATGTTAGAGATGTCCTTAATAAATTTACGAAAATCGTGATTTCCTTGGACCCCTGCAACTTAACGCTTTGTTAAGCAGTGGGAAGATGCATGTAAACAAATGATTGCTGGTTCGCAGACTCAGAAAAGTTTTCCGATGATGCAGTGTGAGGTGAAAAAGGTCCATTAGATAACGAATTGGCATATTCATTTGAAATGTGTGTCGAACGTGTGATGTGAGGTGTGATGATGAAACAGTGATAGCAATTTAGTAGATATGAATCCAAGATGTATGAATCTAGCGGCGTTTCAAAATTAAATTTCGTTTTCTGTTATAACAACAAAAACATTATTATCCCTTTTAAATAACTTATGGAAAATACATTTGTCATACAAAAGAGTTTGTATTGAACCACAATTAGTTTAATGCATTTCCATTCTTTGTCCTAGACACTTTTAAAGCTGAAGCTTGAGTTCACCGTTTAAGATGCAACCTACATATTCTAATATTTACTGCAGTGAATGTCTGTTGTGTGTAACCCCGCTCCCCACATTCCACTGAGAACCCCTTAACCATGAAGGATATTAGCTTCATATGCACTGCTCATACGTGCAAAGGTTAGCAGTGCACAATGCCCTACAATAGTTTTCTCCTCTCCGTAGCTGTGACTCCAAGAAACAATGGCTAGTAAACGATTTTATCTTATATACGTATTTTCCTTCCCCTACACATTATCCCTATATTACAGGTTTAATGCTAGGCACGAGATAACATACAAGGAATACATATACAGTGCTTAAAATAAAAAATGCATCTAGGTATACCAGCAGTGCTTCCTAAAAGTCTTCCAACACATTCGGTGAGTAGTTGTTTTCTGCGGATATTTTATGTTCAACAGAGCACGTGAAGGGTAGTATTTTATTCTAAATTGAAAAATAATCGTAATCTAACCACGTTAAATGTTGAACAACTCTCCGTGTGTTCAATTTTCAGAGCAAAATACATGATCTTAAGATTAATGTTTGACAAAAATAAATTTCCCACAATATGCTAGAACTCCGCACAATGCAGGAATGTGTGCTGATGTGCTGCCTGCCATCTATAGGCCGAGGGGTGAGATGATAACACACGAGCTCTGTATTGATCTCAAAGACTTTGCTAATTTGGCTAGGTCTTAAAAGCATCTTCAGTCATGTTAACTGAGTCACCTCTTCGAAATATGTATTCCGAAGAAAACATTTAATGAATCAGGACCTGTCTCTGTGGCAGAATAAATCAAGTACGTTTATTACTTCCCAGCACACGCCTATCTGTAATCTGATTCGTCCGCGCCACTCGAGAACTGACCAATCGGATAACGAATTTGAGGGATCCCACGATTCGAGAGACTAGCAAACGATTTTATCTTATATATACATATACACACAAACCACAGCAAACACACCCCTCACAATTATTAATTCGCTCTGAATTCAAATATAACCTGTCGCGCGATTTTACCCAACAAGAGCCAGACAATTTATGATGTATGTTTCGAATCATCTGAAAACACCAAGAAGGTTTTCGCATCTAGTAGTTATTTTGCCTAGTGACCACCAGCAGAATATTTTGTGGCACCATGTTACCTGTCGCAGACTAACCAGAAAATTTTTATGTGTGTGTTTCAAGAACCAAATCCTCAAAGCGTACTTTGTTGGAATAAGTTACATGATAGGATCCAGAGAAATTTTACCAACACTTCTCTTGCTTTGTCATTGTTCTCACGCACTATCGGATACGGTGATTCATGTTTCGCTGTTATTCAAAACTTGGCACCGCTGTAGCCTTTCAAACTTTTCATTCAGGATATCCGAGTGAGCGATTTGGCATGCTATCCTCTGATTCCGAACGGTAGAAATATTCACTGCAAATTCTTACTGTGCCAACTTCAAACTTGTCTGTTCTCTTGCTGTTAAAAATCTACGCTTTTACCATGATGTTGTTATTTACAGGAAAAACAAACCACAGCACCGTCCATAGTTTTACTTGCAGGTATTTCCACAATTCCACAATTAAGCGTAGCGACCATATTGCCCTTCACCGTAGCTACGTACGATTGCATGTCCACCCTTACCTTAGCAGGACAGGCGAACTGGATATAATTAGGTATTCCTTTAGTTTCATTAAAATTTTGACGGAGTGAATAAAACTTCTATTTATTTATTCGAATAAATTACTTAGTTCAAAACTTTTGATGCTGTATAAGATACAGCATGCTGATAAAAATATGAATATAAAATATCTGCAATTGCGCAAAAACAAAGAAAAATGCTAATATTAGGTGTACTAATAAGTTTTAAAGCGTTTTTGTGGGACGTATACCGCTAACTTACATATCCGACATTTTCCCGCGTTGTTGTCATGTTACCGTAACTGGTGCAGAGTATAAAATGTGACAGGGAAGTTTTCCCAACAGTCAAACGCACTTGCACATCGGTAGGTGAAAGATGGAAAGAGATACTGCATTTATTCGACACTGCATCCGTTACGAATTTCATCAAGAAAAAGTGCTGCAAAAACATTTTCATCGATCTGTTCTCTTCCGGGAGAGAATATTGCATCGAAAAGTTGGTGTGAGGTTTGGTTTAGATGATTTAAAGCAAGTGATTTTGATGTTAGCTATCGAGAATGTAGCGGCGCCCCGTAGAAGGTTGCACACGAGGAACTGCAAGCACTGCTCGATGACGATTCGTCTCAAACGCAAAAAAAAAACTAGCTGAACAACTGCGGTAACTCAACAAACCATTTCCAATCGTTTATACACAATGAGAAAGATTCAGAAGGAAGGAAAATGGGTGCCACATGACCTGAGCCTGAGGAACAAGGATGAGCGTGTCATGAAGTGTTTGAATCTGTTGAATAAACAACACAGAAAGTCTTTCCTGTGGAAAATCGTTACGGTTGATGAAAAGTGAAAATAGTACGACAATCCCAAATGTAAAAATCACAGGGTAGAGCCCGGTGAAGCAACGAATTCGACACCGGAACGCAATAGTCACTCCAAGAAAGTTCTGCTGTGCATCTGGTCGGATATGAAGGGTGTGCTCTATTTTGAACTATTGGAACACGGTCAGACTGTTACTGCTGATCGCTACAAGCAACAATTGCTGCGATTGAACCAGGAAATCTGTTGGTAACGTCGATTCACCGGCAAAGGATTGCGTTCCGTGAAATTACTACATGACAACGCCAGGCCGCACGTCACGAAATCGGCCAAGCAAACGTTACTGACGTTTGGCTGGGAAGCTTTGGAGCACCCGGCGTATAGTCCCGACATAGCCCTTTCAGACTGTCATTTGTTCCGGTCGATGCAACATGGTTTGTCTGCTGTATGGTTCCGGGAAAATGCGACGAAATGCAAATATGGGATGACGACTTCATTGCATCACACGACGAAGTATTTTTCATGGCTGAAATCCGTCAGCTGTCCGACCGATGGCGGAAGGGGAGAGCTACTGACGGCGCATATTTTGATTCGTAAAGGTATTGTTTTTTTCTCTCAAATTACATGTTGCGTTGTCTTAAAACGCTTTAAAACTTATTTGTACACCTAATATTATATTAATTGAATCTGAGTTCAAGTTTTATATTTCAAATCTAATTTTACGTATTTTGTATTTCACGATGTTTCACACCTAAAAAATATAGCCGAAAATAACGTTCGCTCTATCAGCACAGTCATAATATATTTGTGATGGACGGAATTGGTGGGTTTGACTGACAAAACATTCGAATCACACAAACTGTTATTATGGAAGACAAATAAATACTAACTGGGACTCAATAGACATGCGAGTTGTGAGAATTCAGCGAAGGATCCAAATATATTCTGTTCAAAACGTCGATTGCTTGTCAATTTGAAAGAAATTTAAGTCATATAAAGTAATTAATAAATAAATTAAGTCAGCACATGTGAAACCTCTTTTAAGTATAATATTAAACAATGTGAAAAGATGTTAAACACTTTTTTAAAAGTTAGGCCCATCATATATGCATAATATTACCAAAATGAAGCTTAGCATTAAATCAACAGAATTAGGGCTTGAATTCTGTTTTTTGGATAATGCATTACGTCTAATAAGAGGAAAAGTGTAGCCCACAAGCTACATTTGTTTTATAAAAGCGCAGTGGCATCAGATTTCAGTTGAACACTAAAAAAAATCGCAGAACATTTTTATATACGCTGCATACCTCGTGGCACAACTCCCGCTGTACGACTTATGACTGCACGCGAGCGTTTCTTTTTGATTTACCATATTGCTTCATAATAATTTCTTATTCAAGACTGTCCAATGCAATATAAATCATCCAAAAATACCCTGCGTAAATATCCTAGCGTCATGTCAGTCCTCTCGGCAGGGCTGTGAGTTCTCATTCATCATAGGCGGCGATAGATGGAGCCACACCTGATATTTTGATGGAGGAGATTGCTTACTGCTAACAATCACATTTTCTTCTGTAATACGTTGTCGTGTTTGAAAGGGAATTTCGTAACTTAAAAAGGGAAACAAACATTTCCTTAGAAATTTGTGTACCCAAAAATTATGCTGGAAAACTAATTGCTTAGAAATTATGCTCATGAGAAGACTACTTTTAAAAGGACATCAAGAACACACACACACAAAAAAATTATTGCAATAGATGAAATTGAACTTTTATAAGAATTTCATGTCTTCACGTGCGTAATTCACCGGAACGCAAAGGAAAAGTGCGTGATCAGAGGATATTTTCCGCGATATAGTAACAACAGCTTATTTTTTTACGTACTTTCAAGGATATACTTTTCATAGCTTTATCAATAGCTACTACGTTATGAAGATAGTCCCTGCAAAAACAGTGTTGCTGGGCCAGCACATAAAACAGCACTGGCAGCCAGCAGTGGCCCAGTACTATGTTGCCGTCTCCCAACCGTCAATAAAAGTTCCCGGCGGCCACCACATGGGGCAACAGTTCAGGCCAGCAGATGGCCAACAGTTGCCACCCCCATCAGTTGTCATATGCCACAACAGAGCCATCAGTTATCCATCACGGGCAGTGGCTGCCACAAATGGCCCTCCAGCGGCCCTGAAAGCACGTGCCATAAATTATGGCTAGTTTAATGTGGTCCGTTGTTTCCCCGGCAGTGGCAGTCAAAAAGTACGTGACGTAACAATGGCTTGCCGTATCTTGTCTGCTAAATTCCGAGTATTAGCCATAAAAAACCAACATAAACGCAGTTTCCCAAAGCCACAGCAACTTTTCCCCCTATACGCAACTTCTGCATGACAGTACGGCGCTGAGGAAATTTTCTCAACAGGTCCTGAAAACCTTCCCTGTGGATCTGGCTGGAAACGAACCAACTAACTTCTGCGTTCGAAGCGAGCTCTCTGTCGACTACACTGATTTGCAACGCACAGGATTCGCTTGAAGCTCAGCCTTTTTCCAGCACGATGTGAAACGGGGTTCTCTTTTCAATTTTACGTTATTGCGAGGTATTTTTCATAAATGTCAGTTTCATATAATTCATAAATTTATTTTTTCAACCTAATGAATATTTTTATTTACCTCAAGGGAACTTCACTCATTTTCAAAGAGTGTACCAACTTAAAGGCGCTTTCCAAAGTTTTGGGCTGTCCTTGTGGTCATGGAAGGCGATTGTTTAATGAATATATTTACCCGTTCATATCACATTCAGTTATATTTTTAATGTTGTATTAAAAATGTGACACCTTTCCGCAGGTCCGAAACTACAAATGTAATACCTTTCTGCGGTCCGAAACTACATTTGTTTTAAAGGTAAAAGATATTTTATTTTACTTCTCGTTATTTTTAGCAACGAATTTCTCCAGTCTTGTGTATTCAACCGATGGATGAATACAATATTGTTACATAGCGTTGCTTTTCTTTTTAAATAATTGATAAGTTTTGTATGCGTAAAATTCGTATTTTTTTCCAACATAACTTTTTTTTATGCTTTTTCCAGGACTTTTGTTTGAAGCGATTTAGTGTATGTTAAAACGAAAGATAACACAGAAATCATTTCTTGTTATTCATGGGAATCGAGTCGGTGTATTTCATGGCTGTCTGTATTCTTGATTCTTTGTGTGTCAGTGGAGCAGTTTTGCAACCAAATTAGTTTCTATAAATTCACGAGAGTAGTTGACTATTTCTTCCCAGCAAAAACACATGTGTTGGGAAACATGCTGGCTACCAGCTGGGAGTGACGGGTTACTGTTGGCTGAAATCTGTCACTCACAGCCCTTTAGCGGTCCGTTGGTGGCAGCGCTATCAGTTGGCAACCATTGATGGCTCTGCAGCATCGCCGTGAATTGCGGGCCACCTAGCAAGTGCCACTAGTGGCCCGTAGCTGGTAACCGATGAAACCCCAACACCAGGTGGATGCAACGGGACTGCGCATACGCAGAAGCAACACGTGCTGTGTCTTTCGTAGTACCAGTTAGTTGAAGACGACACTATCGCCATCGTGAAATTTTAGTGAATGTTAAGGAAAAAAAAAACATATGTAGAGAGGCGAACTAATTTCCTAAAGAAATGCCACGTCTACGAAGATATCAGATTAAGCCATGAAATACTAGATTACAGCCATAAAATACACCTACTCCATTCGCATGAATAATAAGTAACAATTTCTGTGTAATCTTCCGTTTTAACATTCACTAAACTGCCTGAAACAAAAGTTCTGGAAAAACATTAAAAAAGGGTTATGTTGGGAAAAAGAAAAGAATTATACGCGTACAAATTTTGTCAATTATTAAAAAAAAAAGCCGCGCTATGTGGATATAATGTACTCATCCATGGGTTGAATACACAAGTCTGGAGGAATTCACTTCTAACACTAACGAGAAGTAAAATAAAATATCTTTCCTCTTTAAAACAAATGTAGCTCAGGAGAGCGAAAAGGAAAGAAACAACGTTAAAAATGTAACAGAATGTGACATGAACGGGTAAATATATTAATTCAGCAATCGCCTTTCAAGACGAAATGGACAGCTCGAAATTTTAGAAAGCGCCTTTAAGTTGGTACGCTCGTTGAAAAAGTGAAGTTACATTAACGCAAAAAAAAAAAAATCGTACGTTGAAAAACTAAATTTATGAATTATATGAAACTAACATTTATGAAAAATACCTCGCAATATTGTAAAATTAAATAGAGAACCATTCGTTCCACATTCCGCAGAAAAGAGGGTCAGCTTAAAGCCGTGCTCATGCGTGTCAAATTAGTCCAGTTGGTAGAGCGCCTCCTTCCCACGCCGACAGTCCTTTGTTCGTTTCCAACCAGATCCAAACGGGCGTTTTTCCAGATCTGTTGAGAAAATTTCCCCACCGCAATGCTATATAGTTCAGAAGTTTCGTAAGGAGAATAAAAAGTAATTGTAGCTTTGGGAAACTGCGGTTATCCTTTATGTATTTTTTTGGCTACTACTGGGGAATTGGCAGAGAAGATTCGACAAGCCATCAGTTACGTCACGTGATTGCCGGCTGCCTCTGCCGGGAAACTAGCGGACCCCATTAGGCTAGCCATCACTTATGGCACGTGCTTGCAGGGCCACTTATGGCCCCTACTGCCTGCGATGGATAACTGATGGCCCTGTTGTGGCATATGACAACTGGTGGGGGTGGCAACTGTTGGCCAGCTGCTTGCCTGAACTGCTAGCCCTTCTGTAAGCCGCCTGGAGATTTTATTGACTGTTCAGCAGCGGCAACATAGTCCTGGGCCATTGCTGGCAGTGCTGGCTGCCAGCCTAGCCAAGCGAGACTGTTTTTGCTGGATTACAGTTCATTAATAATTATGTATATATTTTTCTTCCGGCGGTAATCTTCGTCGACTTGGAATTTCTTTAAGAAAATAATTCGCTTCTCTACGTATGGCATTTTTTTAACATCCACTAAAATTACACGATAGCGATAGCGTCGTCTTTATATAACTGGCACCACTAGAGACACAACATGTGCTGCTTTTGTTCATGCGCAGTCCCGTTGCTTCCACATCGTGTTGGGCTTTCTTCGGTTGCCAGCTACGGGCCATTAGTGGCCCTTGCTTGGTGGCTCGCAATTCACAGCGATGCTGCAAAGCCATCAATGGTTGCCAACTGAAAGCGCTGCCACGAACGGACAGCTACTGTGCCGTGAGCTGCAGATTTCAGCCAGCAGTGACCCGTCACTCATAGCTGGTGGCCAGGAGTTTCCCAACACTTGTGTTTCTACTGGGGTACTTTGAACTTTTAGTCATCTTGAGATTATCCACAACGTTCTGCTCTTTATAAAGAAAGGCAATGAAAACCTATCAAAAAATCAAACGCTTTACGTCGCATTCTAAAATTTCATTAAGTACATGTTTACATCAAAATATGCTAAGACTCGGAGGTAGATTAGGTTTTGCGTGCTGACATATCAGAATTTAGAATGAAAAGCAGTCATACAATAATAGAAATTCTATCCTATGTATGCATATTGACTAAGCTTTTTTCCATCAGCCCGTTCGGCTGCGAATTTCCAATTATATTAAGTGAACATAGATACTATCTGGTAACGAAGGAGGGTATTGTTCCATGCAGACAGTAACGTACTCTGTTAAGTTCGACTGTAAAAAAAAACAATTTTTTACAAGGTCTAACGACAGAATGGCTAAGTCGAAGGACTATATGCAGTTTCTCGTCTTTAATTTAACGCCTCTGTTCCACAGATGGGAGAGACCATGTTCCGTAGAGAAGTCATGGTCTTTCCCTAAACTTGTATGGAAATTAAAGCATGACATACCAACTATGCGTCATCTCAATCTCGAACCCGGGCTCATCTCGGAAGAATGGTAAGAAGTCAGCGCTTCGGTCTTCGACATGGTGATACAGTAAAGTACTGAGGGTGAGTCGAAAGTTTAGAATATTTAGGTCTCTTTTTGTCTTCATACGTACCTTTAGAACGAAAACTGACTAGAATTCAAATTATAGGCCATCGTGTTGCACTGTCTTTAGCCATCTGTCTACCACTTTTTCGATTCCGCGGCGGTACCAGTTAGAACTTCTTCACCCCAGCTGCCGCCTCCCTCTTCTTGTTGATGTGACGCACGCAAAGTAAGTGGGCCATGGACCGGAACAGGTAACAATCCGACAGGGCCCGGTCCTGACTATATGCTGGATGTGGTATCAGTTCGATGCCCTCAAGTTCCTGGAGTTTTGCCTGAGTCGTTCGCGCGGTATGAGGCCGAGCGTTGTCCTGGTGTAGGAGAGAGCGTTTTCTCTACATCAATGTCGGGTACCTCTTCTCTTAAATGATATACATCCGCTCCAACGTTCAGAGTAGAGGTTGTCGTTGATGGTCCAACCATCTGGAAAAAATTCGTAATGGATTATCCACTCGAAATTCCACAAGACGCAGAGCATCACCTTGTGCTTAAAGCGCCCACGTTTGGTAACAGGTTCAGGGAGCTGGCCAGGGATAAATCACTGCCGTTGTGTCCTAGGATTTAGAAAATAGACCCACTTTTCATCGCACGTAACAATTCTCTTGATGAAACGTAGATCGCTTAGGTTTTCTAGGAGTTTCGTGCACAATTCCACTTAGGGGTTTGCTTCAGCTGGCATCAGTTCGTGAGTGGAAAAGCGGCTGGTCCTGTAGACTTTGCCGAGGTCCTGAAGGTGACGAACCATGGTGGTCTGTGATATGCCCAGCTTGCCTGATAATCTCCGAGTGCTGGTTGTTGGATTTGCTCTACGGCCTGGCTCACGGTCTTCGAATCCACGGTTCGTGGCCTGCCTGACCTCGGCTGATCGTCGATGTTTCTATCACTTCAGCGAAATTTATTTATATAAATTAGGTTCGTGGCCTGCCTGACCTCGGCTGATCGTCGATGTTTCTATCACTTCAGCGAAATTTATTTATATAAATTAGGTTCGTGGCCTGCCGGACCTCGGCTGATCGTCGATGTTTCTATCACTTCAGCGAAATTTATTTATATAAATTAGGTTCGTGGCCTGCCTGACCTCGGCTGATCGTCGATGTTTCTATCACTTCAGCGAAATTTATTTATATAAATTAGGTTCGTGGCCTGCCTGACCTCGGCTGATCGTCGATGTTTCTATCACTTCAGCGAAATTTATTTATATAAATTAGGTTCGTGGCCTGCCTGACCTCGGCTGATCGTCGATGTTTCTATCACTTCAGCGAAATTTATTTATATAAATTAGGTTCGTGGCCTGCCTGACCTCGGCTGATCGTCGATGTTTCTATCACTTCAGCGAAATTTATTTATATAAATTAGGTTCGTGGCCTGCCGGACCTCGGCTGATCGTCGATGTTTCTATCACTTCAGCGAAATTTATTTATATAAATTAGGTTCGTGGCCTGCCTGACCTCGGCTGATCGTCGATGTTTCTATCACTTCAGCGAAATTTATTTATATAAATTAGGTTCGTGGCCTGCCTGACCTCGGCTGATCGTCGATGTTTCTATCACTTCAGCGAAATTTATTTATATAAATTAGGTTCGTGGCCTGCCTGACCTCGGCTGATCGTCGATGTTTCTGTCACTTCAGCGAAATTTATTGAGCCATATAGTTGCGGTGCTGTGGTCCACGGAACCTTCCCCTTTCGCATGACAATGACAAATGTTTCGTGCTGCTTGAGCAGCGTTATGGTCAAGTTCAAGCTCGTAAAGCAAAAGTTCCCTAATTAGCCGGTTGTGGCTGTTCATCTTTTAGGCCTCCCAACCACAGACAGAACGACTACCACTTTACATCCCTTTCGACTGAGTGCAGCCCGCGACTTGAACTAGCGTAAGCACGCTACATACTCGTCGCAGCACATGCGTTAATGCAAATATTGGGAAACTTTCGACGCACCCTCTAAATAAATTTGTGGAATGTTGCTGCGATATTTATTTATTTCTTGAAAAAGTTCGACAAGGGAACTGATCAGAGTTTAGGGAGTCTTTAAAAAGCCTGATAAGTAAATCTCTTATGAATACGAAAATCGACTTTTAATCAACGGATTCGTGAGTGCTACACCTTCGCACACGAGCGTTCATGGAATCAGATAACGACCAGTTTGAATTATCCATCAATTGGTGTTTGGGAAGTGCTACGTGTAGTAGCACGCGGTCGTTGTATACAACGCATGCATTGCATGCCCTAAATACGTGCACAAATTCAGTGACGTACCTGAAAATCTCTCCCCCCCTATCACCGCGAAAAGATATCTTCCAGGCCCTTTTGCAAAAATCAATTTTGCTCTCAACTACTGAAAATTTTAGATTCCATGTCATGAACTAGGTTTTTCGGGCGTTTTAATAATTCAAATTCTTTGCAACCTGTGGCTGTTTATTGTAAAACGAAAAATTGTTACACTTTATCGCGTGTGACAGTGCAAGTTGTGACTAAAATGATAGCCCTAGTTTTATACCAATACAAGGCATTACAAAACACTTAGCCAAAGTTAATTATATCATGCAAATTTTATTCTTTTAGAGAACTAAGGCAAGCCTCTTTGAAATGCCTCACGATCACACAGACAAAACATGTAGCAGCCGTGTAAGAGTGTCGAAAGACCTTTTCTGATTTGTACGAAAATACAGGACAGAAGTAAGCAAATAAAAAGTATTTAGAATTGTGGTTAAAAGAGAGTAAAATTACTTAAATCATTTACTCTTGAATATAAAAAACAGACCCCCTGACATGATGTCACAATGCTTTGCACATAGTAAAAGTCTTTCGTTTTGACTCTGTTACATGTAAAAATATTACACAGGTCTCTGTTTTTTCGTTCTCGCGAAGAAAACACAGACCTGGTTTTTTTGTTCCCCCTTTTACCTCATATTCTGAAGGATGCATAGTTATGTGTAAGCAATGTTATATATAAAGCGCTTCATGCTCATTGATATAAAAATTTCATTTATTCAACTGATATTTCATTCACATTCTCTTGTTATTATACACTGCCGGACAATTGCTAAGGACGGATGACAATAGCAACGATAGCAACCATAAAATTGAAGGCAGGAAAATGTGGAAATTAGCATAAGTGCGGGATACAGTAAGACGTGTTGTACGTATGCAAATTTTGGATTGCCGAACTTGTTCGTGACGTCATAGCGCTGATAAAAGATATAAAGGATTTGACGCGTATTGACCGTTGTTGTTCAAACGCAAAGTTGAAAGGGAAAGAATCAATTGACGAACTTGCAATTTTCAGTATGTCTTCCCGACATCACCTAGATGATTTTACGCGTGGCCGTATTATTGGCAAGATTGAAGAAGGGCGAAAAATAACAGATGTTGCCAGGGAGTTAGACGTCAGCCACAGTGTTGTTTCAAGGCTTTGGAAATCATTTCAAACAAATGGAGAGCGTAGCAAACGTCACGGGGGAGGTCGTGTTCGCAGTACGACACCTGCAGAAGATCGGTACATAGTGCTATCAACAAAAAGACACCGGCGCAGCTTAGCTAGTGAGGTAGCAAATCAGTTTATGGCTGCTACTGGCAAGCGGATCTCCCAAAAAACTGTCGCCAGACGTTTGCATGGAGGAGGACTATACGCCCGCCGTCATGTTGTGTGCATCCCATTGTCCAGAAGTCACCGTAACGCCCGTTTCCAATGGTGCCATCAACATCGCAATTGGACAGATAACGACTGGTCTGCTGTCGTCTTCTCAGATGAGAGTAGATACAGTCTATCGTCTGATTGTCGACGACAACTGATCTGGCGTGATAGTGGTACTGCATATTGTCCAGCAAACATACAGGAAAGGGACCGATATCCGACATGTAGTGTCATGGTATGGGCTGGCATCATGATCAATGGCCGTACGTCTCTCTATGTGCTTCCAACTGGGACTATGACTGGCCAACGATACATTAATGATGTTCTGCTACCTCATGTTCGCATGTTCCGTGTTGCTGTCGGTGATAGATTCATTTCCATGGACGACACCGCAACATGTCATCGAACAGTCGCTGTCCAGGAGTGTCTTGAGAGAGAGGATATTCAACGCCTCGTATGGCCAGCATGTTCTCCAGATCTGAATCCCATTGAAAATGTGTGGGATGCTTTGGGGAGGAGTCTTGCTGGTCGCCAATGCCCTCCAATAAACAAGGACACCCTCATCCGTGCACTGGCAGAGGAATGAGATAAATTACCCCCAACAGCTGCTTGATAATGTTGTGCAAAGCATGACATGACGTGTGGAATATTGCATCGCCCTCCATGGTGGCCATATCCCGTATTGACATCTTACGCCAGAACGCCTGCGGACGGTAATTGCATTTTTTTCACGTTTACGTATTCTGCACAAAATGGCCTGTTTGTCCCTTGAACACGTTCCAAAGCCTTCTGGATTTCAGAGCGCAATAAATTGTCTTTCTTGTAATGTCCTGGCATTCTGACATTATTTTATTTCACTTGGCATCCAACCACACTTACTTTTTTATGCGCTATATAGCCGTTTATGATCCGTCCTTAGCAATTGTCCAGCAGTGTACATGTATAGGAACTACTGTATTATGGTTATGAAAACGGGGCTTCACGTCCTCTGGAATAGTTACTTCCCGTCACCTAGTTTTTATAAACTAAAGCGAAAATTATTTCTTGAAAATTTTACTATGTACTGGGAAAAAATTGCTTTTCTTTTTAATACTTTTCAAATCTGCCGTCCAAACTTTCTGGTTATATCTTTAACCAGGTTTACATAAAGTTTCCGCAAAAATTTTGAAAAATCCTTCTGCTCAGGCTAGAGGCCCTTTTAGCAGTGAGTCCCATCCCCCGCACTTCGGGGGTTGCGGGAGCTATCAGTACGCCAATGCACAGATGCTTTCTATGAAAAAACATAACTACACCAAAAAAAGCTTTGTGCTGCAGTTTTTTACTAGAAAATTTAAACAATATACCTGGTTTCAGAAGATTTTGATTTAAAATGAAATTCACCTATTTGCAGGCATTTTCAGAAAAACAGCGTTAATGCAAAAACTTTATTTCGCGTTATCATGCCCGTAGTCATGTGAGATAATGCCGCGAAAAGGAGCAGATCCTAGGCAGGGAACTGACATGAACGAATTAAAGCGTTGTGGATGCGAAGTACCGTGTTACCTTTACTTTTCGGACCTCGATCAATTAGATCCTTTCCCTCTGCCACCTATGTTAACAGACCTCGACCAATCTTTTCCTATGTCGCCTATGTTAACCCGACCTCGACCAATGTGATCCTTTCCCTCTGTCGCCTATGTTAACCGCTCCTGAAAAACCCGGCGATGTACGAAAGAGCGCATTGCATTAACCAATAAAAAGCAGAATTTCTTTCGACGGTGACCTTGTCTGGGTTAATACGACCCTGTGCGTAATTTCAGATTCAGAGGGTTGTTTTCTGATGCAATTGCAAAATTGCAAGGCTACCTTTCCGTACATTCCTTGACTTTTTGAAGTACAATAATTCTTCAAGACAATTTAATCAAACTGCAAACGTAAGCTAAGAAAATGGATGATGCGAAATTTACAAGTACCGTCCGATTCCCTAAGTTTTACAGAAAAATCTGAATGTTAAACAACGAAAGGCCGACCTCAGACCTGAGTGGCTTAACATAGTCGTTAAGTATGCAGCTAAAACCGTACGAACCTATTACACATTTCGACCCTTTTATATACCAAACAGATATGATTTGTAGTGTTTTTCAACTCCAAAAGCTGTTTTGCTGGCCCTCACGCCACTGTTTAAAATTCCGTATTCTGTACCATCCGAGGGTAAAGTTTTCGCCCAATGGTAGGTCTCAAACTATAACCATATTCTACAAATATCCTACATGGCAAGCTTATGGTCTCAAAAGATTACGATGCGAAAAGCATCGAGTTTCCCAAAGAGAGCCTGAATTCACTCAAAGGAACGTATCTTACTGGCTTTGACTTCGCAAAGTTAAAAACTGATTTTTTTACTCTTCCCCCTGAATTAAGCCGTAAAATATTCTACAAATTTGTAAAACTATACCAGTAATCCGATTTATTGGCGTAGGAATATATAAATAAGCGTTTCCAAGCTTTTGCACATCAACCAGATGGATTTTAAAGGACGTTAGACAGAAACTCAAAGGAAGTCAGACAGTTTTTGTCTAATTTCCTTGAAGAAGCCATCTGGTTGATGTTACACCTCTCATAAAATTTTTGTTCCAGTAACCTTTTCAAGAAAGGCACACAGTTTCTGTCTAACTTCCTTGAAAAAGCCATCTAGTTGATGTGAGAAAGCTTGGAAACGCTTATTTATATATTCCTACGTCAATAAATCGGATCACTAGTATCAGGGCGACTCTAGAAGTTTTGTATAAGAGTGGACACTGCCAGGGCGTATCTGAGTGGCATGATGGTCTGGGAGCCCTGAAAATATTTTCGGGGTCGCCCTCATACAACCCTGTACCCTGATGTCTTCGGCGGTGAAAGGGCATTTGAAATCTGTGGGTTCTGAAATCGGTTAACGTGTAGATTATGGTGCAAAATTCAGGGACGAAAAATTTCAAAAAACTGTGACGTACATCTTATTTGAAATCAAAAACGATGTAAAATAAAAAAAATTTCATTGATAGACTTATTTTTGCAAAAGTTTTACGTAAAATTTACCTCTCTGTGCGGTACGCCTAAATCCAGTCAGCGGCGACGATGACGCTGTGAGTGCCGCTAGAGCATCTGCCACGGCTGCCCGTGGTCTCAGCGGAAGCATTCGGGCAAAAATGTTTAGGCCTAGCCGTGCAGCGCAACCTCCAGCTTGGCTAACTGTGGTGAGCGCGGAAGGATACTCAGCCCAGCCGTGACAAACATGACAACCTGTGGTGAGCGCGGAAGGATACTCAGCACAGCCGTGACACACATGCAGCAGTACAGGGTGGCTCCGCTTTCACAAGCAATGGAAGAGCCTGCTTTTTTTACTTTATAATATTTGCGATTCTTCAGTGATGCATTTCAGGAATTTGTAAATCGATGAGAACCAACGATGTTCCGCGACCGAAATTCCAGTTTTTCTAATAAAAATCTGTAAATTAATTGGTATGAAAAAAAAAAAAAACACTTTAAGGCGTTAGCCCCCCCCCCCCCAGTCCAGAGAAAAATTGCTGTACACGCTCCTGGAACATACCATTGTAATTATGATATCTTCATATTCTTAATTTATAGATTTCTCTTGTTACTTTGATGCGCTATCAGTGAGCACTGACACTTAGCTTTAAAAAAAATTCTCTTTTGGTTTGATTTCGATATAACGCTATTATTATGCGCGAAAATGTTAACTTTAATTTCAGTTGGCAGATGCCGTGTTAAATTTAAATTTTGTCCTTATTTCTTTTTGGAGTTTACTTTTATCAACGGATTTTCGTTCTTTAAAGGAACATGTTTTCTTATCGCAGAACTTTGGAAATTTAAAATCCCCCCCCCCCCAGATGAGCAGGCCCAGGGTCCCCTGATAATATTATTATGCCCCTCGTTTTTAGCCATTTTTGGCTTCGGATTTCTTAAATATTTGTAATTTTTTTTGCTTTCAGACTTTTTTTTTTTCGCTTCAGATTTCTTAGTTATTTGTACATTATAATGAACAAAGAATTATTTCGTACACAGGTACTAAATAATGTAAGCCACCCCAGTGGCGCAGTGGTCTAAGCGATGGTCTAACGATCCTCTGATCATTCGTCCGTTAGGGGCCCGGGTTCGAATCCCGGTTAGGCATGGATGTTGTGTTTGTCTTACAGCACTGGCTCTCTCCCTTCCCTGGAACCAGTGACCCTAAATTAGGGACGAGCGACTGCTTATAGCCCATTGAGTTGCTCACGGTGGTCGTTAAACCTCCAAAAAAAAAAAAAATAAATAAATAAATAATGTAAATCTGTACAATCTCTTAAGAGTTTCTCTTGTTCCTGCATTGTGAAATACACAATCGAGTCACATTATTGTGATCACCTCTTATATACTTTTGACGTCAACAGCTCGTAGCCAATGAAGAAGGCACGTGTCATGAGCTAGCTTGGAGGAAAGGACCTCAGGTTCGATCCCAAGCAGGTACGAACGCTCGATTAACTAAATGTGCGTTGGATGGGCACGTTAATCCGTCGGACCGTGGGTATGACTTTTATCCCACGTGCGGTGTGGGATCTGCTATCGGATGTCTTTAGATTCCACCCCAATCACAGTTCCCCGAAAGAGCCCGAACATGGAGGAAATCGATTTGGATGTCTTGTAAAACTAGGTTTTCCTATGCTCTTTTACTAGTATGATAGCAGTCTTGTGATTTCCTCTTAATGCAGACTTATTGGTTAAAAAACAGTTTTTTAAAGGCAAGTTGGACAGTCGTATTAAACGTGGAATTAAAATGCAAAATTTCCATTACATTCTAAACATATCTGCCAGATACAGCACTCCAATCTCTCAGCTGAGTTGCAGTCAGGACCATATAGCTAGCTTTTCTTATCTAGCAAGGGGAGACTTGAAATTACGCCTCTTCGAGTTCAAAATTACGTTCCTTGGAGTTCCACTAAAATAATATGTGGTTTTTACTTTCTCACATACTGCCGTTTTCAGAAAGCATTATAATCATTCAAAAATCGCACTTCAGGTTTTTGACAAGTTTTACTAAAATGCAAAAAACTAGTAAACAACTCAGGAGCCACAGGTTGTAAATAGCAAGTAAAGCGTACACATTATGAGAACGACGATAACACAACACTTCACAGAAATACAGAACGAAAACAAACCGACGCAGAACGAATGAGTATCGTTGGGGAGGGAGAAAATTGCTTTTCTCCCCTCCTTTGCTTTAAATTTCTTGCCGTGACTTTTACTCTCTTGTGCACTCAGCTTATCCTCAAAGTCATAATTTATTTGATTCTCTTTAGTTTCACTCTTGGCCAGAAGAGTTTTGTAATAATCTAAATTTTTTTTTAACAGTGGCTTCTTCAGGTACATTCACTTTATCCTTTCTAATACTAATTTTTTTTAGTTCCCTTTATTCCTTGATTAATATCCTTCTCGGCTCTGATTCCTTTATCATAGGTTATGAGGGCACTCACCTTCCTTCTTTCTCTATACGCTTGTTCCAAATTAAACCTCCAATCTTGGAATTATTTTTTTGTTTAGCTCCTTGCTTTCATCTAATTTTTGACAGAGTTGTATCATACTTTTACATTTACTAATTTTTATTCTTTTCTTGTGGAGTTGCTCCCCACTAAGTTTTTTAGAACAAAAATTTAGATATATTTTAAAAGCATCCCACTATTTGGTGTTTCTGACGTATGCTTTCCTCATTATCAAAAAGACCTTTATTTATGTACCAAGGGCTTTTTACTTTTTTCACTCATTATATTGACACTGATACTACACTCGATCACCACAATGACATGATGAGATATATGGTGAGTCAATGTGTGTGTTATGGCTTGCGGAATTACAGTCTGTCATTAAAGTTAAAAGACGGTACCATTTAGAGTATGGTTGTAATCCACCGTCAACGAATGCAATTAAGCGGTGGATGAAACAGTTTAAAGAAAGTGGCAATGTGGAACATCGTGTAGGAGCCCGTAGGCCTAACGTCAGCGGTGAGACGGTTGACCAAGTTAATGAAAGTTTCCAACGAAGCCCCATCAAATCCGTTCGTAAAGCAAGCAGAGAACTGTGCATTCCGAAATCGACAGTTCACGATATCTTGCACAAGAAATTAAAGTTTCATGCTTATAAAATTCAAACAGTGCAAAAGATGCATGTAAATGATCACACTTTGCGATACGATTTCGCTGTGGATATGCTGAATAGAGGGGAAAACGACCAAAACTTTCTCAGTACTCTAATTTTTACTGATGAATCCACATTTCATGATCAGGTATTGTGAATCGTCACTACTGTAGGATATAGGGTAGTGAACCGCCTCATGCTGCTATTGAACTGGAACGTGATTCTCCAAAAGTTAATGTGTGGTGCGCCCTATCAAAAAGAGGAGTGATTGGCCCTTTCTTCTTCTGCGAAAAAACCATCAATGGTGACATTTACTTGGATATGCTAGAACATTTCACTATACCCCAGATCAAAAGATATAACGTCATTTTCCAACAAGACGGCCTCCGCATTGCTCAACGTGTGTACGTAAGTGCCTAAAGGAGCATTTCCCCAACAGGTGGATTGGGCGTGGTGGTCCCATTCCGTGGCCTCCTCACTCTCCAGAGCTAACTCCATTGGATTATTTCATATGGAGTTATGTGAAGGAGTGTGTCTATCAGACGCCTTTTACTGATTTGCGGGAACTGAAGCAGCTTATCACAGCTGCTATTAATTCCATAACTCCTCAGATGCTTGCCAATACATGGCATGAAATCGAGTATCGCTTGGACGTACTACAAGCAACCAAGGAATCTCTAATCGAAATTTATTAACTTGTGTATAGTTAGTACAGTCAGTTTCTTTCTATCTGTTTAGTGTTTTGTTTTATATAATTTTGTAATGTGTCCAATAATTCTCGGATACCCTGTATTTGCAACAAAATCTGAGCTAAAATCTCGATTAAAAAAATTATTTCGTGTACCGATACTTCTCACGTCGATAAACCTTTTCGGAATATTTTCTTCTAAAAATAATGCATGGTTGCTCTTCCAGAGGGCGCAGATTTATATCAAAATTTTGACAGAGTTTTTTAGTGCGACATATTTTCATAAAATTTCAAAATTTTCAAGTAATTCATTGACTTTCTGTTAGGGGGAGTAACGGTAAATTGCGCTTTCCCTGATATCTCTGCTTCTAAAATTCCGATTTGAAAAATTGTTTATACACCGGATACAGCTCCCGATGGAAAATGCTTTGCATATATTTCTAATATTTCATAAAGAATGGTTTTCGCCACCAGGGGCCGTAAGTGTTAATTTCTGTATCTGATGTATTTGCAGCAAAAGCTGATTCCTGAAGATTCGATTGAAAACATTCCGTCGTGGACCAGTACCGCTCACGTCGAAATACCGTTTGATAATATTTTCTTCTTAAAATAGTGCATGGTTTTCCGCCAGTAAGTGTAAACGCATATCTTATTTCTGTCCATATCTCTGCTTCTAAGAGTGCGATTTGAAAAATTCTTTCTTGTTTGGAGAGTGTTTCCACTGCGAAATGTTTCTCATATAATTCCAAATTTTTAGTAACGCACACGTTTGCCACCAGAGGGCGTAAGTTCACTATTCCGTTTACAGCATCATATACAGGATTAAAAACCGATTAAAAAACTTCTGTCTTCGGTCGGTTACTACTAACAATGCAAATCCTGTGTGTGTGTATTTTCTTTCCAAAACATTGCACTTTTTCGCCTTTAGGTGAGCAAATGCGTATTCTGTTTTTCTCAGTGTCACTGATTTCACTTGTGTGATTTCTAAATTCTTTCAACACCGAATGCCATTTACTTTGCAGAACACCTTAGGGTAGTATATGAGCAATTTTGTAGTTTACAGTTTTGTCGGTAGGTGGTGTTTGTGTAACTGTTCGATTTGAAAATCTCTTTGTCTCTACTTTCCTCGAGCTATGAGAAACTTTTTGTGCGCCATTTGTTAATTTTCATAACATGCTTTTTAGCCGCTGGTGAAACTACGTAGATGTTTCTATTTCTGGATGTTTTATCGATTGTAGAAACCAGTTTATTGTTTTCTATACCAGTTCCACTGACTTTGAACAGCGTTTATGAATTTAATTCGCGTCAGGACGGATTCAAAAGAGGTGTTCATTGCAACCGAAACTTCGGTATCATCTTTCTTGTTTCTTTTGTCATCCAGCCACGCCCACCCGCTCTTCGCCCGTACATTGTTTTCCATCCCCGTCATTTTTTTCCTTCCGTTATCGCTTCTTCGTCCCGCGGACCTGGTTTCTTTCCCCGTGATTCCGCCCACCCCTGCTTTGCCTTAGCATTGGTTTTAATTTGCGTCATACTTTTTTTCGTTCATTGCGTCAACCCCTGCTTCAAATCGCAGTGTTATCCCTCCCCGTCATTTTTATTTCTGTTGTGGCTGTCGCACGCTGCTTTGCTCTGTTGTCGTACCCCTTTTGTCTTTTCTTCTGTTGCAGAAAAGCACCGGTGAGCTTCGAGAGCACCTTTCGCAAGGGCTTTACTACGATGGATAAGGAAAGAAGGGTTTCAATTGTTTATTTGGCTGTTCGCCGCCGTTGCAGGAACCGCTGGAGCAGCACTAGCCGTTTTTTAAAAAAAAAAACTGCAACTATTTATGGGGGGGGGGGGACATTTCTTAGCAATTAAGCGAAGTCAGGCCGACCGAAGTCCGAGCGGACGTAAGTTATTCGGACTTAGGTTAAGCTGATCAGACGTCCCCAATTCTTGAGGACAGTCCTCGAATTTAGTTTACTGTCCCCAAAAACGTCTAAAGCCTTTGGGGACGCAAATTATCCTCTAATTTAATGTTTGTCCCCAAATGTCCTAGAATTTACACTTCCTCGTTAACCCTTTAGATTTCCAATGAAAAATGTTCTTACAAGTAGCTCCCGTTGTACTAATTTTCTAACGTGCTTCTTGTGAAAACAAATTTAGACTTTTTTTTTCTTCTTTCTGGGTTTAAGTTCCACTACGAGAAACTCTAAGGACTATAAGCAGTCACCTGTCTCTAATTTGGAGACATTCGTTCTAGGGAAGGGAGAGAGCAAGTGCTGCAAGACAAACACACCATCAGTGTCTCATTCGGGACTCTAATCCGTACCAACTTGTACGAATGGTCAGTTGCCAGCACTAGGTCAATGCACCGCTGGCGCTGTCAAATTTCGACTGTCCTTGTTCTGAGTTTCTCCAAAAACTTTGGAAAAATTCGCCATGCAATTACTGTGGTGTGCAGCCTAATTTTAATTCAGGGCATGTACCTAAGGTACATGCACTTTAGCTAATATGTTCCCGCCATCATAGTTCGGATACAAATTACCAACATTCTACAAGATATATCCTTTTAAGACACAGATTTTAATGTGTAATATCACACTGGTTGAAGCAATGCAGTTTTGTGAAAAAAATATTTGCATATTTATTTTGTGTCCCCTAATGAACTACCGATTTTGGGACGCCACGCCCTTTTGTCCTCAAATCAGTGTCCCGATATCTGGTCACCTTAACTTAGGTACGAGATGACACATCCGATCACCATGTTTCTTTTTGCATTCGATTGGACATTGCCTATGGTCTGGTTTTCACGACTTCCGATTCCTGAAATTCCGTGTCATTGAGTAATAATCGTCCAAAAATTTGCATTTTGGGTTTCTTTTGGGATTTGTGAGAAGTGGTCGTTTGTTACCTATCTCCTCCGAAGACCTGCAGCCGATCACGGTGACACTTGCCACAGAGAATGGGAAGAACATGGTGAGTAACATAGGGTGGGTACTGTGGTGATTGGACATGTCGTATAAAAATAATGACCATTAAAAACTGATGAGTTTTAGTAATAATTGAAAAAAATCCGCTCTCTATACGAGACTCGGGACAATTAGTTGTTCGGGCATAGCTACAACATACACATCCGATCCCCGTGATTTTTGGCATGCGATTGGACATCGTCCATGGTCAGGTTTTCACGACTTCCGATTCCCAAAATTCCGTCTCATTGAGGAATTTCAATTAAAACTAGATGGCCGTTTCAGGAAAGTCAGGTCACTTGAGCCAGCTCACTTAAACTTGAACCGTTTCAGGAAAGTTGGGTGACTAACATTAATTAAAAAAAATAAAAAATAATTTGAGTTGAAAAATGAAGAAATGGAAAGACTCCGTCTGTTAGCTCAATACTTGCTTAATCTATAATAACAAGTTAGTAAAATCATGCAATGCATTGATTATAATACGCTTTCCAACATACCAGAAATCATTACTCAAGTTATCACTCAAGTTACGAGAATAATAGCTGTGGAATAAATCTCGGTCCTGTGCCCTGACCTCAGACCCCATTACGATGATATTCAACAGAACCGGTTCGGTATGCCTCTGAAATAACATGATAAAGTTTTGTCGCAATCGAAGCATTTTTACGTAAGTTATGCTGCATAAGGGTTATGGAATACATCCTGTGTCCTAACCTTTGGCCCCATTTCGCCCATTTTCAATAGGATTCGTCCTCTGGCAGGCCCGTACAACATAGTAACATTTCATCCAAATCGAAGCATTTTTACGTAAGTTATGGCGCATAATGGCGATGGAAGTTATTCTGTTACTATGTCCTGACCTTTGACCCCATTTCGCCCAGTTTCAATACGATTTGTCGCCAGGTGGTCTCCTACCACATACTAAAATTTCATCGAAATCGAACCCTTTTTACGTTAGTCATGATGCATAATAGCAGTGGAATGGATCCCGCTCCTATGTACTGACCTTTGACCATATTTCGTTCACTGTAAATAGGGTTCCTTCCCAGGTGATCCCCTACCAGTTACTAAAATTTCATCGAAATCGAACGATTGTTACGCGAGTTATTGTACGGACGGACACAATCACACAATGCGTGCCGTAATGAGGCAGATGGGAATCGCTACCATCGCTCGCCGCAAGTGTGACATCATAAAACGTTAATAGGATTCATACACAACGCGTGACGTAATGAGACAGATGGCGTGACAGCGCGCCAACATTCTCAAACGAGAGATTGTGACGTCATAAGATTTCTAAGCATTGGTAACATTAATGGAACAACGCCATCCCTAAAAACGTTATAATTCGGGAAGGTTATTTAACCCACTAAACGAATTCTCCTGAAGTCGAGATCAAGCTAAATCGATTTCTAGTACCAGAAAACGGTAGGTTAACGACTTTCATCAAAATTTTTAGAGCCGTTTTCAAAATAAAATGTACATACATACATACATACATGAATTGCTACTTTTTTTTTTTTGATTGGAGGTTTAACGACCACCGTGAGCAACTCAAATGGGCTATAAGAAGTCGCCCGTCCCTAATTTAGGGTCACTGGTTCCAGGGAAGGGAGAGAGCCAGTGCCGTAAGACAAACACAACATCCATGCCTGACCGGGATTCGAACCCGGACCCCTTTCGGACGAATGATCAGAGGCCAGCGCCTTAGACCAATGCGCCACCGGGGCGGCTGCTACTTTAAGGTGGACGTCAAGTAATTTTGCTTCCTATACTTCCAACGGAAAAACTTCTGTACACATTTTCTTCACAATTACTGCGTTCCGAAGGATGAAAATTTGAACATCGATTAAAATAGCTTCACTTCATACCTTGGAATACTTAATATTTTCTAAACCATAACCATAACCCTAATCACGCAATCGAACATTTATTTGTCCACTGACGTCATCAAAGTACAGGTCGCGCCATCTTTTCTCTGGTTTCAACACCACCAAAGGAAAAGTTATTGATTTTTAATATAATTATGGTTATGTTTTAGAAACTATTAAGTTTTCCAAGTTGTAATATGAAGTTAATTTAATCGATGTTCAAATTTATATCCTTGGGAACACATTCATTGTGAAGGAAATGTGTACAAAAGCTTTTCCATTGGAAGTATAGGAAGCAAAATAACTTAACGTCCACCTTAATAATATGGGATAAGGGCAATGTAATGAATCGCAATCCTATGTCCTGACCTTTGACCACATTTCGTCCATTTTCAATAGTGTTCCTCCCCAGGTGGTCCTACTACATACTGAAATTTCATCGAAATCGAACCATTTTTACGGGCGTTATGACGCATAAGGGCAATGGAATGCTTCCCGATCATATGTCCTGACCTTTGACCCCACTTCACCCATTTTGAATACGGTTCGTCCCCATGCGGTCTCCTACCACATAGTAAACTTTCAATGAAATCGAACCATATTTACGCAAGTTATGACGCATGAGGGCAATGGAATGATCGCGCTCCTACGTCATGACCTTTGACCCGATTTGTCCCATTTTCAACAGGGTTCGACCTGGTTAAAATACTCCAAATACGTGGCGACAGTTAATAAATAAATACATCGCTTTTTCCACTTTCCAGAAAGACACAGCATCCGAAAAATTGTTTTTCAGCCGCCGCTGTGGAATTGAACCAACAGAACTCTCAATATCTAGCCGAGTGCGTTACATATACGCCACGGTGGCCAACAATCCACGGTGCTATGTGTATTTTTAAGTCAGCTTCTGACACCATAAATCCGTAAGATGGGCTCAGCTACTCAGTCGTCTCCATCTGATGGGCATTAACGGCACTAGCTATATATACACTGACGGAAAAAAATCCCAACACCACGACAAAATAGTTGTAGAGGAATGAAATGGCGGCAATACATTTGTATAGGTAACATGTTTAATCGATTAAGGTTTCAAGATCGTAGCTTAATGTAAGCGCGAGAAGAGCCATTTTAAATGTGAAATGCTGGTATATTAATAACCGGTGTAACCGCCAGAATGTTCAATGCAAGCACGCAAACGTTCATGCATTGTGTCGTACAGATGCTGGATGTCAGTTTGTGGGATGGAGTTCCATGCCTGTTGCACTTGGTCGGTCAATACAGGGACGGTTAATGCTGGTTGGGGGTGACGCTGGAGTTGTCGTCCAATGATGTCCCATACGTGCTCGATTGGTGAAATATCTGATGATCTAGCAGGGCACGGCAACATGTCGACACTCTGTATAGAGCATGTTGGGTTACAACAGCGGTATGCGGGCGAGCGTTATACTGTTGGAAAACACCCCCTACAATGCTGTTCGTTAATGGCAGCACAACAGCTTTAATCACCAGACCAACGTACAACTGGGCCGTCAGGGTGCGTGGGATAACCACTAGAGTGCTCCTGTTGTCATAGGAAATTGCTCCCCGGACCATAACTCCAGGTGTAAGTCCAGTGTGTCTCGGCCGCAGACAGGTTGGTTGCAGGCGCTCACCTGGCCTCCTTCTAACCAACACACGGCCATCACTGGCACCCAGGCAGAACCGGCTTTCATCAGAAAACACAACAGATTTCCAATCTGTCCTCCAATGAGCTCTAGCTTTTTTTTTTAATTGGAGGTTTAACGACTACCGTGAGCAACTCAATGGACTATAAGCAGTCGCCCGTCCCTAATTTAGGGCCAAAGGTTCCAGGGAAGGGAGAGAACCAGTGCCGTAAGACATACACAACATCCATGCCTGGCCGGGATTCGAACCCGGGCCCCTTACGGACGAATGATCAGAGGCCAGCGCCTTAGACCAATGCGCCACCGGGGCGGCGAGCTCTAGCTTCACACCACTGACGTCTCAAACGGCAGTGGTTTGGAGGAAGTGGAATGCACGCTACAGGGCGTCTGGCTCGGAGCTGTCCTTCAAGTTACCGATTTGTAACAGTTCGTTGTGTCACTGTGGTGGCAACTGCAGCTTGAATTGCTGCCGCAGACGCAGTACGATGCGCCACGAACATACGCCGTACTCGGCGGTCTTCCCTCTCAGTCACGTGGCCGGCCGGAACCCGGTCTTCTTGAGGCAGTACCTTCCCTTGACCACCGCTGCCAACAATCATGCACAGTGGCTACATTCCTGCCAAGTCGTTCTGCAACATTGCGGAAAGAACATCCACCTTCTCGTAGCCCTATTACACGACCTCGTTCAAACTCCGTGAGCTGCTGATAATGGCTTCTTCGTCTTCTTAAAGGCATTCTTGACTAACATCAACACACTACGTCGAATCTCAACGATAACTAACGCTCACGAACGTTACAGCGCGTATTTACAACAAACCTGCTTCGCATGTTCCGAGGGGCGCTACTAGCGCCACACGTATGCGCCGAGCGCGAAATTTGCATACACGTCATCTTACAAATGTACTCTCACCGCCTACCAACTGTCGTTTATCTAACACAACCCCTTCTTGGTGTTGGGATTTTTTTCGTGAGTGTATATTATAGCTGTTAAATCCGAAGGGTGAGATCCACGGTGAAAATACTCCAAATACGTGGCGACAGTTAATAAATAAATACATCGCTCTTTCCACGTTCCAGAAACACACAGCATCCGAAAACAAACTGCTATAATATATATATAGCTAGTGCCGTTAATGCCCACCAGATGCAGACGTCTCAGTGGCTGAGCCCATCTTACGGATTTATGATGTCAGAAGCTGACTTAAAACTACACATAGCACCGTCGATTGTTGGCCACCGTGGCCTATATGTAACGCACTCGGCTAGATATCGAGAGTTCTGTGATTCAATTCCACAGCGGCGGCTGAAAAACAATTTTTCGGATGCTGTTTGTTTCTGGAACGTAGAAAGAGCGATGTATTTATTTATTAGGGTTCGTCCCTAGGTGGTCCCCTACCAAGGTAAGTAGAATATAGAAGGTAGGTCCGAGAGCAGGTATTCGTAGCCAGTAGTTCTAAACCCTCAGGCGAAGTGAGTTTTGTGACGTCAAAGGTGCAAACGGAGTTAGCAATGGGTCAAAGTTGAGACTGACATCCTGCCTAAGGTGCATGTGCTTTCTAGGACGTATGCCAAGTTTCAGCGACTTTTGTCCAGTATTTTGCAAATGATACACATTTTTGCCGTGAGTTAATAGTCAGTTTATATATATTTTTTATTAATATGCTTGGTCAAAGCAGCTTTTCATGCGTTGTGCATTAATGGATATGCTTGGATGCCCTGTTGCGTGTTGTGTCAACAGCAAAAGATTGAAAAATTGCAACTTAAATTTTCATCGGATTCCAAAGGGCAGTTTGAGAAAAGCCCGGATGAACTCATGTCGACGAAAAGATGCATTTAACACTGACAACGCCAAAATATGCTGTGCCCATTTTGATGAGGATTTTGAAAGAGATTAAAAAAGTGAATTAATATGCTGCAATCCTCGCCTCGCCTGAAAACAGGTGTGATTCCTCACGTTAATATATTTGGTTGTTGTGCAAGGAATATATTTGGTTGTTACACAAAGCAAGAAACCTCATAACGTGCTGAAAAAAAAATCTCAGCAGTTTTTGTCAGAAGTAATGCAGAATTTTATATCAAAGAATGCCAGATTAAGTTCAGATTTTCAAGTTCAGCCTGTTGACGACTGGCTGAAAGTGATTATTTTCATTTAGCTTGAAAGTCGAAATAGAAGAACAAGGAAAGAAAATTGCACCATTAAAAATATTTAGAAAAGCTCAATAAAATACATTCTGAGTTACGATTCTGAGTTACGTATTAGAAAACCAAAGCTACAATCAATTACTTGAAAGCTAGAAATGTACAATCTAAAAATGCATTCCTGAAAAAAATAAAAAAATTCTGTCATTGCTGCGGAAAACGATGAAAAAAGCAAAAGAAACTTTGAGGGAATTTTTTAAAAAGAATATCAGCAGAGGTGGCCATACGTATCTTGCAAGTTCTTGAATGAAAATTCTTCGAAAATTTGAAAGCGTTTTCCTGACAGTTCACGGAAAACAACTTGCGAAACATCATATAGTTAAGCATATATCTTTGGAACTCAAAAAGGTGTTTCCAGAGATGAATGAAAAATTCGTACATCTTCACCCAAAATTCAGCATTTTTATTAGGACTAAATTCCTTAATAATTATATGATTGAGTTACGATCGAAACTTCAGTATTAATATGAAAATAAAAAATAAACAGTGGGCAAAAAGTTCTCAAAAGTTAAACAAACTCGTGATGAGAGGTACTTCAAACTCAAAAAGGTATATTCTTTGCCTTTCTGTTACCTAAAATGCAGCAATTTTTTTTCTGAAAATGAAGAAATACACGCACAGTTGTTAAATGTTACATATCATATCATACAGCATCTTAACATAAACATCGGAATATCTTTTTTATCTGGAATGTAGAGATCTTGTTTCTCGCTCTTTGGAGCCATCTGTATGATAACACACCACATTTTATCTTTAATTTATTGTAACTAGAATAACGCGTTCACGGAATGAATTATTTTTTTTAATTTTCAACACCCAGCGCCCAGCAGAAAGTTTGAAAATAACTATAAATTTCAGGTACACACCTGAAAATCAAACACAAAATTTATCAACTTTCATAGCTCTTAATCTTTAGTTTAAAAAAATAGCGAAGGTATTTGTATGGTTTATTGTGCACGGCAGTATTTCTTTTTAAAGTACTAGTTACTTAGATTATTAATTTTACTGCGATTTTAGTTTTTACTTTAAAAAGTTTCGAAGCGCAAATTTTAATTTTTTGACATTTTTTTTAACATATTTATATTTCTTTTGGAAATCGAAATACATTTTGTTGCCTTGTATTTGAAGATACTCTCCATTAATGCAGTGTAAAATATTCTGAAATATTTTATTGAAGCGTTTTCCATGAAGTCTTGAAGTTTTACACCCAAAGTCTTTTCTCAAAAGCTTGTAAAAGGCCAAACAGAATACTTCGTTCGCTCCTTAGCTGCTTTGCACGTTTGACGTCACAGGTGTGTGGTACCGAGTATCCAATACCGCTCGACCAGCTTATGGACCTACCTTCTGTATTCTACTTACCTTGGTCCCCTACCACGTAGTACACTTTCATTGAAATCGAACCATATTTACGCAAGTTATGACGCATAAGGGCAATGGAATGATTCCGCTCCTACGTCGTGACCTTTTATCCCATTTCGCCCATTTTCAATAGGGTTCGTCCCCATGTGGTCCCCTACCATATACTATAATTTCATCGAAATCGAACCATTTTTACGCCAGTTATCGTGCGGACAGACGGACGGACGGACGGACAAAGCTGGAGCGTATACGCTTCTTTAACCTACGGTTGGAAAGCGTAAATAAAAGGAAATTCGTGTATGTGTGTGTGTCTGTCTTTCGCGATACAAAATGAAAAACACGTGGTTCCCGATCTGAGTGTGTCTTTCCGCTTTGTTTGCATCCCACCTGATCACAATCAGCGTGAAGGAAATTAGTTCATGACACATTTTAGGCATTTGTTTTTTAGAATGTTTCGTACTTTTGTTCTGGAAGTCATAAATTTTACACTTTCGTTTTTTAGAATTTGTTATAACAGACGCCTTAATGAGCTTAGATTATGCCATAGCATCGCTTCAAAATTTGCCAACTGTACCTGATGTTATCGGTTAATGTTGGCTGTTTGTTCTGCACATTTTAGGCATTTGTTTTTTAGAATGTTTCGTACTTTTGTTCTGGAAGTCATAAATTTTACACTTTCGTTTTTTAGAATTTGTTATAACAGACGCCTTAATGAGCTTAGATTATGCCATAGCATCGCTCAAAATTTGCCAACTGTACCTGATGTTATCGGTTAATGTTGGCTGTTTGTTCTGCACATTTTAGGCATTTGTTTTTTAGAATGTTTCGTACTTTTGTTCTGGAAGTCATAAATTTTACACTTTCGTTTTTTAGAATTTGTTATAACAGACGCCTTAATGAGCTTAGATTATGCCATAGCATCGCTCAAAATTTGCCAACTGTACCTGATGTTATCGGTTAATGTTGGCTGTTTGTTCTGCACATTTTAGGCATTTGTTTTTTAGAATGTTTCGTACTTTTGTTCTGGAAGTCATAAATTTTACACTTTCGTTTTTTAGAATTTGTTATAACAGACGCCTTAATGAGCTTAGATTATGCCATAGCATCGCTCAAAATTTGCCAACTGTACCTGATGTTATCGGTTAATGTTGGCTGTTTGTTCTGCACATTTTAGGCATTTGTTTTTTAGAATGTTTCGTACTTTTGTTCTGGAAGTCATAAATTTTACACTTTCGTTTTTTAGAATTTGTTATAACAGACGCCTTAATGAGCTTAGATTATGCCATAGCATCGCTCAAAATTTGCCAACTGTACCTGATGTTATCGGTTAATGTTGGCTGTTTGTTCTGGTACGCGATAATGGGAACAACGCGGAAAAAAATTTTATTACGGAAAAATCTTCTATCAGTCCGACTTCCGTTTTCGGAATTTCCCCCTCCAATTTCTAACTGAAACACAATCAGTTATCGAACCAATTTATATTTTACAATAATGCTGAACAGATAAAACATTGCGAGAAAAAAAAAAAAAAAAAACATTAAGAGTGAAATCGGCACTCCGCCAAACTTCCGTTTTCGAAAGTTTTAAAAAACAGACTTCGCTTTCGAGAATGACGCAAATGATGACAACAAAGGCAGAATTCCTCGAATTTGCGGAAGGAACTCTTGCCTAAATTTCACAAGGAAATTTTTGCCCCATTGAACTCTCGATATCGGAAATTGTTGTCCGCAGTTTCAAGCTGAAATACGAACATATATGTCATCAATTGATATTTAGCAACAGTACTATACAGAGGCAACTTCGCAAGAAAACTAAATTACCTTACACTAGATTCTCCCGCGGATTAAACAAAAATTCTGCTTGTTTTTTTTTTTTTTTTGGTTGTCATTTGTATAAATGTCGAGTTCGATGCGAAAATGAAGAGAAATTATTGGAGGATTAGTGGGAAGATAAGGGGGTCGTTTTCTGTCTGGGGACGGTATTTTGTATTTCAAAAGTTTCGAAAACGTTAAGTTAAACGGATTTTCCCCGTAATCGCAATGCCTTTTTACTCGTAATGTTGTCTCCGTCAAGTATTGTTAAATATCATTTTCATGCATAAATGTTTGTATTTCAGCATGAAACTCTGAGCAACGACTTCCCCGGAAACATAAGTTATGCGGGCGGCGCGAAAATTTCCCAGTAATCTTTAGACATGAATGATGTTCTTCCGCGGATCCGAGGAATTCCTCTTTTCCCGTTATCATCTGAGTCACTCTCGAGATTGCTGCGCAGCTGGACAGAAAATTTTCGGAGATTGGTGTGGCATGGGAGTCGTTTTTTTTAGAAGACGGAATTCCGTCATTCAGAACTTTCGAAAACGAAAGTTAGACGCAGTGAAGAATTCTCCCGTAATCGTATTTTCTTTCTCACGATGGGCCTTGGACCCAGTACTGTTAAAAATAATTTTATTCCATGAATATTTGTATTTCAGCTTGAAAATGGGAGGAAAACATTCCGGACGCATCGCAGCAAAAACACAGATGTTGGGCAACTGCTAGCCACCAGCTGGCAGTTATGTGTTACTGCTGGCTGAAATCTGCTGCCCACGGCCCGGTAGCAGTCCGTTGGTGGCAGCCACTGATGGCCTTGCAGCTTCACCGTTAATTGCGTTCCACCAAGCATGTACCACTAGTGGCCCATAGCTGGCAACTGATGCAACGGGACTGCGCATGAACAACAGAAACAGGTGCTATTTCTCTCATGATACCAGTTCGTTTAATATGACACTATCACCATCGTATTATTTTAGTGGATGTTAAGCAAAAAAAGCCTTATTTAGAGAGGCAAATTCATTTCCTAATGAAATGCCACGTTGACGAAGATTACCGTCGGAAGAATAATATATAAATAAATATTAATGAACTGTAACAAATAGTCAATTACTCTCATGTATTTATAGAAACTCATTTCATAGCAAAATTCCTGCTGTAACACACAAAGAATCTAGAATACAGCCAGCCATGAAATACACCCACTCCATTCCCATGAATAACAAGAAATTATTTCCGTGTGATCTTTCGTTTTAACATACATTAAACCGCTTGAAACAAATGTCCCGGAAAAACATTAAAAAATCGTTATGTTGGTAAAAAAATTTACAAAAATTACACGCGCACAAATTTTATAAATAAGTATTTGAAAAACAAAACAAAAAAAACGCTATGTGGATATAATGTGCTCACTCGTGGGTTGAATACACAAGACGGGAGGAATTCACTGATAAAAATAATGAGAAGTAAATTAAAATATCTTTCCTCTTTAAAAGAAATGTAGCTTCGGATCGCGGAAAGAAAAGATACAACGTCAAAAATGTAACGAAATGTGACATGAACGGGTAAATACATGTATATTCATTCAACAAACGCCTTTCAAGACGACAAGGACAGCTCGAAACTTTGGAAAGCGCCTTTAAGTAGGTACATTAGTTGAAAATGAGTGAAGTTCCCTTAAGGTAGATAAAAACAATCGTTACGTTGAAAAAATAAATTTATGAACTATACGAAATGGAAATTTATGAAAAGTACCTTGCACTACTGTAAAATTAAAAGAGAACCATTCGTTTCACATTCCGCAGAAAAGATGCTCAGCTTCAAGGTAAGGCATGTGTGTGGGAAATCATTCCGGTTGCTAGAGCGCCCGCTTCCAACGCAGACAGTCTTGGTTCGCTACCACCCAGATCCAAACGTGTGTTTTTGAGGACCAGTTGAGAAAATTTCTCCAGCGCAGTGCTGTTATGCAGAAGTTTGGGGGAAAACAGCAGTTGTGTCTTTGGGAAACTGCGGTTATTCATTTTGTTTTGTTTTTCTTTCTTAAAGCAACTACTGGGAAATAGACGGACAAGATTCGGCAAGCCATCAATTACGTCACGTGATTGCCGGCTGCCACTGCCGGGAAACTATTGGACCACAGTAGGCTATCCATCATTTATGGCACGTGCTTGCAGTGCCGCTTGTGCCAACCACTGCCAGTGATGGATAACTGATGGCCCTGTTCTGGCATGACAACTGATGGGGTGCTAACTGCTGGCCTGAATTACTGGTCCACGTGGTGGCCGCCGGGACATTTTATTGATGGTTGGGCAGTGGAAACATTGTGCTGGGCCACTGCTGCCCCAGCGGTACTGTTTTTGCTGGGGAACGAAGATTTCTTCCGCAATTATCACCACCACCACCGCAATGTTCCCACTATGTTATGTTGTTGTTAAATGTTATGCTCCCCATAAATGTTTGCATTTATGCTGAATACGGAAAGGGGAAATGTCCAAAACGGAGGTGACAAAGTTTGAAAATTTTTAAGAATTGATGCATGATGTTCAACAACAGCAAAATATTAATATTCTCAAAGTTCATTCATTTAAAATAGCGAAATTTTGGTAACACGCATTCTCGGTCTTAAGGCTCAAAGTTCTTTCAGAGTGATGAAGGAAATGATTATCATCTGAGGCTATTAAAAAAAGAGAGAGAAAGACATAAAGAAAGAAATAAAGGCAATTATAAAGAAATGTGAAGGTAAAGATATATGAGAAAGAAAAATGAAGCACTGGATGCTGTGTAGCTGAAGGGACAACAAAAGATAAAGATGGCTGAGAAGAAAGCAAACCTTGCTCGTGGAAGAAACCTCGGGCTGATGGTTTATCAAGTACAACAAGCAAAAGAAAAAGCTGTTTGGAGAAATGTCTTTTTAAACCATTTTTTTTATTATTATTTTAGTAATTTGTGTTGGGAATACAGCAGTGGGCTCCAGTTCAATATTTAAATAAATAAATTACGGTGAACAATTCCATCTTGCTCATGCTATATTATTTTCAGACTTTCTGGCAGCACATTCGAATTTTTGTCCACCGAGGTTAAAGAGTTAATTTTTTTTTATTTTTGTTAGTCCCATGTATGTAATTACGATTGCTGGAAAAATGTGCACTCTGTTTAAGTTTAGTTTTTTAGTTTCCCAAAAAAATTGTATGCCGTCACCAGATGAAAAATGACACACACTCTAATCCTCAAAAAAAAAAAAAAAAAAAATCTTCAGTTTTGCCTCGATCTCGAGAATAACCCAAGTGATGGTGAAGACTGCATAATTCCTTGAATCCAAGGAAGAAACTCATACCTGATTTGTAAAATTAATTGCTCATGATATTTATTTGAAAAATAAAATTCTCATCAGCTGATTCACGTGTCCATAAACTGGTTATGTTTCCAACATGAACAATGTATTTAGATTGTAATTTTCAGAACTCTGAAGGGTCCATTTCTAATGCATGTAATTATTTGTATGATACGTATTTAATGCTACAATTTTGGGAGTGGTCCAAACATAGACCCAAGATTTTGTAAATTTTTCTTTTAATTTTTTAAGGCGTGGAGTCTCACTCCTAACAACTTTATTTTGGCAGATGTTTAAATTTTTCGTTGGGTATTCTGCCACCCCAAAATGAAGTGCTTAAATATATGGTATAACAGTTGATTTTTTAAAGTTGAGCATTCTTCCTTTTCTCGCTGGTATTAACATGTTTTTGAGACAGTACCGTTGTTCCAGAAATAAAAAAAAATTTGGTGCAAGTGGTTTCCATTTTTGGAAAACAAAATCAGCTTAGGAGAACCATAGTTTTCAAACAATTACACAATATTTTTCGTACTTTATCTGCACAAACAGTTATTAAAAACAGCCATATGTTAGACATTCATGAATATATTGACTTTATTTATGAAAACTACAAGAAATGTATTAGGAACGAGTTTTCAAATATAGCAATAAACTAAAAAAAATTTTTTTCTTGTTCCTACTATCAACCATTGACAACAAAAAAAAAAAAAAACTTTTTTCTTTGTTGTTCTTGGATGAAACTGACTGTTTTCAATCATTGACAAAAATAAATTCTAGGCATGTTTGTTCACCATATTTTATGATAAATTTAATTACTGCTACAAATATGTATTTACAGAGCAGAATAAACTTGTGCGAGTAAGTAAAATGAATTCAAGATTTATGTTACAGCCACTCTTCTGACACCATTTGCTAACCGCTGTTCTGTTCTTTAATCTGCACTAGTAATTTAAAGCAAACTAATTTAACAATTGAATTACTGAAAATATTCCTTACCAAAGCTTCAACATGAGTCGCATAATTTTTTAAGAAATGGTCTAATTTCAAGCATTAACACGTAAACTACAATGTTCATCTACTTTTTTACAAAATGTAACAATCAACTTCATGAGCTGGAAACAGTTTTCAAACTGACATTCTTAAATATGAAAAGTAAGAAACAGCATATGGCATTAATGTCTGATGGTCGTGAGTAATAAGTATTTATACTATGTAAACAAAATAAAATTCATACATCATTTTTCCTGTATCATTTTCATGTAACTTCTAAAAGAGAATTTTAATATTAATGTGTCATTTTGTATTTACATGATATTAAACAACCATACATTCTGGCATTAAACTTTTACCATTGAAATGAGAAACAGCGAAAATTCATGGCAAAAAATCTCACTATTCAAAGCATTGTACTTTACATAGGTCCTCAATTTCTGAGGTACCTCTTCTATAAAAGTACTATAGCATGTACTGTTAATTTTCAGGTTCAACATTTACATTACTTCAACATAGTATTTGATGCATTTTTACAATTTAATTCCTAATCAGAGGCAACACAACTTCTAATTTATTTTCCCCAGAAAGTAAGTGCCAGAACATAACTTTTCTGTGGTGCATAAATTCAGTTTAACATTTATTCTTTGTCCAACGTCAGATAAATTGGTAGTACTTGCTTTCTTAATACTTCTACAGAAAGAGAGCATTTTTAGGAGCCCCATATTGTCATTTTTCTTCAGCACAGGGACACAAGCACATTAACCACTAATGTGTTTTTTTTTTTGCATTTATTTTATTCATTATCACTTCTAGATATAGAGGTAGAACACTTTAAAAAACGGTGGTACAGGGTTTTTTGTTTGGGAAAATAACACCACTGGAATCTTGTTCAAGCCTTTGGGGCTCTGGATTCAATGAAGACAGCACATTTTCCTGTGAGCTTTCTCCACAAGCAGGTGCTGCTCCATGTATTATATTTTCACTAATTCAATTCAGAAACAGCTTTAAAAAAAAGAAACTAGCAAGTTTGTTTTCTTACACTACTGCACATAGTTAGAAACCTTGGAATCAATTATTGGTGGTCTAAAGGGTTTTCCAGCTTTAAGTACATGCACTTCACTGCACAGGATATGAAACTTTTACTTTCTTGTGTGTGATTCAAATTCAGGGCACATATTTTTTTGTTTTGCTTGAATTCCATCTGATGACACTGTAGAGGAAGTTCTTGATGCAGACTGAACTAGCACTCTTACCTTCAAAGAGTTTGCTATTGGGGAATTTAAAGCACTGACTACATTTGTTGATGTCACAAGAGATGTGCAAATTGCGGGCCGTGTAGCAAATGTATTTCCTGGTCCAGGACAATACATAGAAACATCTACCTGAAACTGGATCTCCCTCCACATTGTTTGGAAGATACACAAACACATATGTCACAAAACATAATTTTCTTTTTTCACATTGTGGTTGATGATTTACCATCCTTTTTCGGGTATTACGTCAGATTGAGTACTTATCAAAATGTGCACCGACTGCATTCTTCATTTACATTTTACGTGGGAAAAACATTTGACTTCTTGTGTCATTTAACAGAAGAACCACGTGCTCAATTTCATCGCACTTTTCATAAATTACAGAAACATGTCCAAGAAAGGTTTCAGAAATTTTATCGGGTTGCAGATTTCTTAGAAAAGTTATTATGATTACACATATTGCCTCATATTTGACATCAATGTTTGAGAGTGCCATGTAAATGCAATGGCTTCTTCAGCATTTGAACTTAGAGCACCGATACCAGTAGAACTGTCATCAATTTTTTGGCCTAATGAAATTGGTAAATGTTTCCTTTCACAAGCACATTTCGTGGTTCTAGATATAAATGAACATTATAGATTGTGTATCTAGTGAATTCACCATTATTAAATTTCCTATGAGCAGATTTGCTGAATTTCATTTGCTACAATATTTGGTGCACTTTTCCAAAATTATCCTTGATGTCCAGTTTTACAAAGGAGTAAATTTCACACATTCTTCATACAGAGCACTTGGCTTATTTGAATGTGCACATGTATTATTAACAATGATGCACATGTATTATGAATTATGAAATTTTTACATACTTCATCACAAACACCTGTACCTTTGTCCAAACATTCAGATGCTTCATTTGGCAACAATTTCACATGCTTGAAGGGAAATCTCTTCATTAACATAAGGAACCTGGAGCTCCTATCTTGGTTCAGTTTTGATGTAGGTGTATGAGAAACCAGTGGATCTCATCCCGAAGGATTCACATTAACAACTCTGATTTTGATAGCAAATATCAACCTTTAAAATTTTTATTAATGACAACCTCTCCCCTATTACAAGCAGATGTATTGGCAAGCTAGAACATTGGTGCAGCAAACCATAAATCAAATCTTCCTGGATAGGCAATGGAAATCTGTACATAAGAAAGTGTAAAAACGACCGAAAAAAGGAAAACTGTCTTGAGTGAGGATCCGCAGCAATATGGTCTTACTTAATTGAATAACACCTAAATTTACATACTACTAATATTTAACAATATCACTATACTTTCTAATTCAATCACAATATTACACAGTCCAACATTTTGATCTACTATTTATCTGTGAATACAGATAAAACACTAAAAATTATACATGTAAATGCTAGATCATTACAAAATAAAATTACATTCTTAGAAACACTTATACAAATAATCTGCACACCACTGGATGTAATATGCATTACGCAAACTTGGTTTACTACCCAACACTGTACATTTCAGATAAGTAATTTCCAGGTTTTTAATCTCAACCGATAATATTCAAGGGGAGAAGGGGTTGCAATTTATGTCAATAAACAACACCAATAGTACTCTTTACTAAAAGAGTTCACACTTCTGAATACAAATATTAAAATACTCACAGTTCAAAATAAATTTTATATTATTACCACATGTTATAGACCACTGAACTCGTATTACAGTGAATTTCTGTTGATATTAAATAACGTATTTGAGTTTGCAAATTTTACAAACAAAAAAACACTTATAATGAGAGATTTTAATACTGATATTTCTTGCAATTACTCAATAACTAAACAATTTAACCAACTGGTTTTGTGAATACAATTACTTCCTCAACTAGAATCACTTTCAACATTAATACTGCAATGGACTTATCTATAACTATTTATCTGTGAATACAGATAAAACACTAAAAATTATACATGTAAATGCTAGATCATTACAAAATAAAATTACATTCTTAGAAACACTTATACAAATAATCTGCACACCACTGGATGTAATATGCATTACTGAAACTTGGTTTACTACCCAACACTGTACATTTCAGATAAGTAATTTCCAGGTTTTTAATCTCAACCGATAATATTCAAGGGGAGAAGGGGTTGCAATTTATGTCAATAAACAACACCAATAGTACTCTTTACTTAAAGAGTTCACACTTCTGAATACAAATATTAAAATACTCACAGTTCAAAATAAATCTTATATTATTACCACATGTTATAGACCACTGAACTCGTATTACAGTGAATTTCTGTTGATATTAAATAACGTATTTGAGTTTGCAAATTTTACAAACAAAAAAACACTTATAATGAGAGATTTTAATACTGATATTTCTTGCAATTACTCAATAACTAAACAATTTAACCAACTGGTTTTGTGAATACAATTACTTCCTCAACTAGAATCACTTTCAACATTAATACTGCAATGGACTTATCTATAACAAACGCTCCAATTCAACTTATAGCAACAGGAATATTTCAACACGATATCAGTGATCATTTATCAGTATTTTCAATATGCTGGAAGATAAATCAATTTAAAACCCCACCTATGCTTTATAAAAGTCAAGTCAAAAATTAATTAATTCTTGATAAATTTAAAACACTTTTAAGTGCTTTAACATGGGAAGAACTTGTAATGTATGAATTTCCAAACTTAGTTTACAATGAATGGGTTTAACACAACGAGATATAAATACATAGAGTGCTTCTGTGATTGGTTCTCTGCTGTGGCAGCTGAAGCCAATGTAGGGAGAGCCCGCCATCTTTGATGAGGTACAAATTCTGCGTGTGTCAAGGAGTCACCTCAGTTCTTTCAGCTGCTCGGAGATCGTGTTATGTTCTGTGAATATTCACAATTATCAGCACATGTTGGATAATTATTTCAACAATAAAATGCTATTTACTCCACTTTTGGAAGGTCAGCCCTACATTTCACAAATAAGCATTTTTAAATAAGGTTGAGCTGTAATTGCTCAGTTAATCAAACGCAGAAAATAGGACATCTAATCCGTGTAGCTGGTGATTAATCCAGCAGATGAACCATTTCAATATCTGTGTTATCTTAAGACTTTTTATTCCTTATATTTGAGGCTTTTTGGGAACAATTTTTACTTATGCTAGTGTTGTTGTTTTTTTACATATACTTGAGGATGTTTTGCAAATGGCATTTGCATATATATTCTAGAATCTGTACAGTGTACTTGCAACTTGTCTGACAAGACAACAAATATTTCAAAATCTTAGGAAGCAGCAATTTCTTTTTATGTTATACAGATCATGTACCCATGGCTAATGCCCATTAGATAGCAAATACTGGTAAAGCAATCAATTTATGGTTACTTAAATTGCAGAAGTAATAATTGTGATTGGTAATATAAATTTATTACTTGCTGACACCTGTCAGGAAACAATCTAGTATTTTATCTGAAAACACAGGGTCACCCAGCTTGTGTTCTAGGCATTTGTCCCTGATTAGTGATTAATCTGTTGTATTACTGCAACAAAGTGAGTGTGGGGAAGTTGAAAATTTCTTGACATAATACTCTTTATTTGTGAATGTGTTAGTACAATGTGTGTGGTTTTTGGGTAGCAAAAATACAGGCAATATTGATTTAAAACTGAAAAATAGGAAACAGGGAGTACAATAGTACCTCAAAAATGCAAATAACATAAAATATTTATGAGAACTGGCACAAATGATTATGAAATGACAATTGAAAAAAAAATTATGGAATAATACAAAAGAAAGGGAGTAGCAGCATTTTGTAATAACTACTTGCATTTGATTTTTGCGTGATAGGTGGTGTTTTTTTTTTTTTTTTTTAAGAATGTGACCTCTGATTCATAATGAATGTACAGTCAGTATGTCAATGTATAAATTGCCAGTTATTCCTTTTGCATCAACCATATATATGAGAGGTTAGTATTGAACAAATATCACTCACGTAAATCAATCTTTCTTTGAATTGAACAAGTTGTGCCTGTATTTCTCTAAAATACAAATCAGACGCACTTGTATTTCCAGCAAGACTGTTGAAGGAACCCACAAAATAATAACACAAAACATAAGCTCGCCAAACTTTTTGCACATCATGAATGCAAATCCGTGGTTGTTAATTTCTCACTTCATATTAATAAGAGGCTGTGCCCTTAAAATTGAAACAAAAAAAAAAACTATGTGCAGTACATCTTAACAATTGCCAAAATGTGTACAAATATCAGGTGAAAACTACAAAATTTCAGCTTTGGGACAACAAAAAACTAGGCTTCTTAAAAAAAAAAGTAAAATATGAAAGTGTAAATAAAAATTATTAAATACTTAATGCTGAAACAAAAAAAAATACAATTTTTTGTCCCATAAAAAAATTAAAGTCCATAATCTGAATTTTTTGGTCACTCAGCCCAGAGCTTGAAAAATATCTAAAATAATAAATGCCCAGAGAACAGCAGGATATATAGAAAGATTTTTCTTTTGATACCAAAAAAGACATGCAAAGAATGCAGACAACTCAAAGAATATATATATACATAGAGAGAGAGAGAGAGAGTGAAACCACTGAAATGGCAATGGGCTGGACATGTTGCCAGAAGAACAGACCACCGATGGACGACTGAAATTTTGAACTGGATTTCGAGGGACAGAAGACTCATGGGAGATGGGTGGATGGAATTCGAAAGCATGCCGGAGTAATATGGGGGAGACAGGCTCAAGACACACAATTGTGGAAGAAACTTGGGGAGACCTTCATTCAGCTGTGGATTGATAATGGTATATATATCATCATCATTGACAACTATTATCATTACAATATATGTATACTGTATATAATCAATATATGTATATATCATTATCATCATTGTCAACCATTATCAATCCACTACTGGATGAGGGTCTCCACAAGTTTCTTCCGCAACTGTATGTCTTGAGCCTATCTCCTCCATGTTACTCCGACATGCTTTCGAATTACGTCCACCCATCTCCCATGGGGTCTTCTGGGGTTTTTTCGGTAACACTTAAGCTATGATTTTACTTTGGGGCTCCAGATGTCTTTCCCTAAATAGTGGTTTGGGGTTCCTGAGTTGTTTTATTCTATGTCATTTTTGTTTAGAACCATGAAAGTGGGTTACTTCTGGTTAATTCTATGTTTATTTCAACTACGGCTAATTCCTGCAGCAAGGTGCAGTGTTGATGTGGTCTAATTACTACATGAGTGTGCTTAACTTCTTTTTACTGATATATGTATAACATCAACCATTATCAATACACTGCTGGATGAAGGCCTCCCCAAGTTTCTTCCACAGTTGTCTGTCTTCAGCCTGTCTCCTCCGTGTCACTCCTGCATGATTTCGAATTTCCTCCATTCATCTCCCATGGGGTCATCTTCTGGGTCTTATATATACATAGAGAGAGAGAGAATTATATTGTGTGAAGTATTTAGTGTATGTACTGGGAGATACCTTTATTATGGTCAAGTTACCACAATTGCCTTGCCTACCCACGAATAAGGCTTACAGATCTGTGTTGTCGAACGTTAAGGCTAACAAACAGATTAGAAACATGCCCAGTGCTAAGGACTTTTAATTTTTATTAAATAAAAACCAGTTAAGTAGTTGTTTTCTTCTGATTATATAAGATAGGGGCAGTTGGTAAAAGTATTTTAATATTGGTACCTCTCGGCTGTGTAAAATCATTGTTTGTTTTCCGTTTTTCTTCGAACTTTTTTTTTTTTTTTCATTTAAAACTCTCATAAAATATTTGGCGTCTATGTATTTGGAGTGATAAGCTGTATGATGATTCAGCATTCTCATGGTGATGACCCACGAATATCTAAGATTTTTACCGAAATTGCGGATTGACTGCAACTGTATTTTTATTTTTTTATTTATTTCTTTTTTTTTTTCATTTACTCTATTACCGCTGACTTATATTTCACTGAAAATTGTTTCCAAAAAATTTGTGAAATGTCAAAAAATTACGGCATGAGATTTTATTCAACGAGAGCAAGCTGCATCCATTAAAATATCATTTTCTTTTTAAAACACTATTGCCGCCAACTAACAATGAAAAGCGTTATTTGATACGTTAAAGTTTTCGTCTCACCCCTAGGTATTTATAACAACATTTCTGAGTTATATCCTTATTTAACATCAAACCATATATTACGAAAACTCCCTTTCTTAACACAGAACGGAAATCGTTCTGTACCTCATCAAACATGGCTGCCACTTGTTTCCGGTGGCTTCACCCGTTCCCCGACGTAAGCGCTCTACGTACTTCTATCTCGTTGGTTTCACACAACTTAAAAAGAAATCTATGATAAAGTCTTCCCGATTATTTCATATAATACAAGATGGAGAAACACATTTTGCAAACCTTGGGTTACTTCACATCTCTTAAATCAAATAAACAAGAAAAATAGATGATTTTCAAAATTTATAATACCAAAATTACAAAGTGATTTCAACAAATTCAAAACCTTCCGAAATCCCTTAAATTATAATATCTGAAGAGTAAAAAGAAAATATTATGCACATGTATTCGCTCAAAAGTTTTCTAAATACACCTGGAAACACTTACATATTTTACTTGGTAATCAGTCTGGGGTAACAACTCGTGACTATCTATTAGACAACATGCAAACAAAACTAACAGAAACACAAGATATTATAACCCATCTGAACAATCCCTTCACAGCTATTCCACATATCTTTGATCAAAATTATTCAGCTAGAAAGACCACATATACAATATATGAATAAAGCACACCTTTCTAATTCCTTTTTTCTCACAGAAATTACATGTTAAGCACTTTTGCTCATTTTAAAACAAATACCGGTCCTGTCCATCATGACATTCACCCTACTAAAATAAAACATGTTGCCAAAATTATAATGAAAACATTAATAATAATCTTTAATTTGATATTCCGCACAATAATTTTTCCTGGTGAATTTTATAACAAAGATTACGCCGAAATACAAATCAGGTTCAAAAAATGATGCTAATAATTATCACCATATTGCAAACTTGTCCATATTTGCTAAAATTCCAGAAAAATTTATATACACAAGACTAATAACAGTTACCCTAAAATACAATAATAAGCAAAAATGAATTTGGTTTCCAACCCCATAAATCTACTGAAATTGCAATGCTTCACTTACAAAATATTCAAAAAAGTGTTAACACTCAACACTATGACACTTGCTATATTTTTAAATCTAACAGAAGCATTTGACACAATAAATCATGAAATCTTCTCTCATAAATTACATATTCTGGGAATAAGGGGAATGCCACATACTTTACTTAAAAAATATTTAACCTAAATACAACAATATACACAAATTAATCAATTCCGTTCCACTTTACAGCACTCGTATTATGGAGTCCCACAGGGATCGAATTTGGGACCTTTGTTATTAAATTTATATATTAATGATATATTTAGAATAACATCAGAAAATGATGTCATACTATATGCTGATGACACCACATTACGTTTTAGAGGATACAACATAAAGGTCACTATTACTAAAGCTAAAACTTACTTACAGCTGTACTCAAATTGGCTAACTACTAATGAGCTGATAATTAATACTTAAAAGCTATGGTCTTCTCCAGACAAAGATCTGAATGTGGCCATACGATCAATTTCTTATTACAAAATAAAATAATTGATAGAAGTACTAAATAAGCAGAAATACGTTCAAATAAACTATCTAGAAATATTGGCCTCATTAGTACAATATTAACAACTCTTTCAGTTAAAACACTAATTCTTTTGCATTACTCATTAATTCTGACACATTATCTACTGTTAAATGAAGTGACCTCGTGCTTAATCCAATAAAAATGACTTCAAAGGAAGCAGCCACCACCTTGCATGGTAATAAAATCCGTGAAAATGATGGTGGAAAGCTTAAAAATTAAAAACTTTCCCATTACGTTCAAAGGATATTTATTGATAAAAACTGAAATGTAAAACATACATTAGACCTTTCGGGCAACCCAGTTGCCCATCTTGAGATGATTAAACACTTTGACAATGTGTAGGTGACTAATATATACACTGTGAACATGGGATGAAAGATGTCATAAAGGACTACGTGACCAGTGGTGCGCAGAATTGCACTCCTTGGGTTAACGTTAGCCAATGATAAGAAGAAGATTAATTTGTGAAAAAAGGGGAGGCAGTATGATACATTAATACAACAATTCTGCGTACCACTGGTCACGTGGTCCTTTATGACATCTTTCATTCACATCTTCACAGTTTATATATTAGTCACCTAGACGTTGTTAAAGTTTTAATCATCTGAAGATGGGCAACTGGGTTGCCCGAAAGGTCTAATGTATGTTTTAAATTTCAGTTTTTATCAATAAATATCCTTTGAACATAATTGGAAAGTTTTTCATTTTTAAGCTTTCACACCATTTTCAGGGATTATATTACCGTGCAAAATGGTGGCTGCCTCCTTTAATGTCATTTTTATCTACTGTTTTTTAGCTTGAAGTCAAACAACTAAAACAAATTTAAATAAATTACAGGTCTTTCAAAATTAATATATTACATTAACAGATCTATATTCTAAATGAAGTACTACTATGACTATATTCTAAACGAAGTACTACTATGACTACACACATACATCCATATCTACATCCCTCAGTTAATCCGAATGATTTCTGAATATTAACAATACATCAACTTTTATATTATAACCTTGGCAAAATCAGTTTCAGAGACTTAAAAATAATTTGCATGTAGATTTAATTTAATAATTGCAATAGACACAACTACCAAACAAGAAACAGATTACTGCTTCCCACAATATAGCCAAAAACTCAGCTATTATAACAAAGTTAAACTATGCAGGACCAGATTTTTGGAATTCATTGACTTTGGATTTAACAAATTATACAACCAAAACCTCTTTTGAAAAAACTTAAAAAAATTTAGTTCTTAATATAGGCCCAGAAACGGCAATCTTTATAGCCCCCCCCTCGAACTTTTGTGGCCAAGTTGAAGATATGTGGCAGGGCTGCTGGTAAATTGCCACACATGTGTTCCTGTGTGGCAGTTTACAGTGAACCGTTTGTTCATGGGTATTTCCTTCAGGGGTATTTTTCAGGGGGTAGGTTTACCGCTTTTCAGTTTTCAGGGGTATTTTTACCGTTTACTGCAAAATGTATGAGTTATCCTAGTGACAAATGCATAGGTAACGTCATAATGACACAAAGTTTATTTAGAAGCTTTCCGACTCACTAAATCTTGAGACATGGTAACATGTAATAAAAGCTAATCAAAAGAGACTCAACAATAGGCCTTCAGGTGCTGTAAGGCACCTAGACTTCGGGCTTTCTTGGAAGACCTTAAGTTATCACCACAGCCCGTGTAAGCAGTGATGTATTCTGGCATCTTCTGGGGGCTGCTTGCCCCCCCCCCCAAATCCATGCACGTCATCCCGTAAGATTTTGTGCTATCTCCCCTTATATTTAGTATAATTGTCATCGTTTATAACTGAATATTTGGAGAAATCAATTTAAAAGAACTTAAGAAAATGAGGGAAAATATTATATTAATAAAAAAAACCCATCCACATGGACTTCAAAGTTTCTATCATCCTTCAATAAAACATTTAACAGTCCACGTTGTAGGGGCAATTTTTCAAGCTCTGACAACTCGAACTACTTCCTCAATAAAACTTAATTCCACAGAGTAGAGGTGTTTGCACTGCAATACAGCATCATATCTTGGAAGCTGGCATTCCGCTTTGCTTCAGTCTTCTGAATGCCGACTTTTCATGTATAGAGTTAAGCCTCAGTGTAGCTAATGAGACGTTAGAACTCCCAACACAACAAAATATTTGCTAAGTTTTAACAATAGCAAATTGTTAGACATTTTTCTCATAAAAAGTATTTTTTTCCCTTGTGATGGAAAGTTTCTGAGATACAAAAAAAAAAAAAAAAAATCGAGGCACCTCAAACTGGCATCCGAACAGTTAGAATTTTATTTACTACTATGTGCTAATCTAAAGGGGCTGAAACTAAATGGCAGGGGAATGGTTTACATCATACATTTTCAGGTAACACTGTAAAGATTCTTTAATAATCAGAAATACGCTTGCAGTAAGGAAGGCGAGGACATGTTTGCCACTCCCAATGTTTTTTTTTTTTTTTTTTTTTTTTTTTTTGGCGAGGGGGATTTTTTCCAGCACAGCTTTATCTTCCTAGCATCCTCAATATTTTACACCACCCCATGGTGAAATCCGTGTTGCATTACTGAATTAAAGCAAGGGTATAACATATCTGAATTTCTAATCACTTGTATGTGTGTAGATTACTTGGAATTTCCATGTGCGATACACGGGCATAAGAAAATGTTTATACTTTATTTAAAAATTATAGCGCAGGCTTCTGATCATTCGTCCGAAAGAGGTTCTGGTTCGAATCCTTGTGAAGAATGGATGTTGTGTTTGTCTTACGGCACTGACTTACCTGGAACCAGTGTCCATAAATTAGGGACGGGCGACTGCTTATAGCCCATTGAGTTGCTCACGCTGGTCGTTAAACCTCCAAGCCAAAAAAAAAAAACACAAGCAGGACATGTACCGTCTTTCGAGTAAGCCGGAAATTTCCCCCACCCCATCCTGAAAGTCGAAATACCGACAACGGAATTTTTCCAGCCTGCTGTTTTTTTTTCACGTAAAAGCGCAGTAACGGTCAAAATACTAACCCGGAATTTTCCCCCACTCTGTCAGCCTGCTGACTGCAAGACCATTTTCCATTCAAAACTGCGGTAAGAGTTGAAATACTAACCAGGAAATTTCCCCCACCTCATCCAGCTACTTGCAAGACAGTTTTTTTTTACTATAAACAGCGATAAATGTTTGAAATGCCGAGACCGGAAATTTACTACACATATTTGGGGACGTTGTGCGACTACATCTTGTTTTAAACAGCGTGAAAATGGAAATGGTAGCCGCAGAAATCTTCCCCACGTTCCACATTTTGTGTAAAACGCAATTTGTGCATGCTCCCCGACTGAAAAAGGTGGGGGACTTTTCCGAAAGAGGGGGAAATTTCCTGTGGGGGACTCTTCCGTCCACCGTTCATAACGTATACAAAAAAAGTTACTTTACATCTTATGTAATGCTTAGGAATACGAGTACGGTTAAAACAGTAAAACAAATAATGTTTTGTGGTTGAGTAAAATTGGAACATTATTTACTTGATTTGCTAAGTAACGCTTATGAATATGAGCTCGGAGAATTAAAATTTGACAAAAAAGGCACAGATCTAGACATTATAATTAATGTTATATTTCGAAAAACCTACTCATGGGGAGGTGTTTCATGGAAATTAAAAGTGTATTTTTCATCTAAACCGATAATGTTTAGGTGGCCAGTTTATCAAAGACCTTCACCACTCTCCAACCGATCTCTAACAACAAAATTTTAAGTTTTCGGTAAACTGACCATTCGGTGAAATGATCTTTCGATCAAGTGATTTTGGGCGAAGTGACCTTTCGATCAAGTGAACGATACCCTTAAAAAACCCTACTGAGTTAAAAAATTAAATATTCCTTTCTCTGTCACATCCAAATAGTAATACTAATTATTTACTAAAAACAATTCATGATAAGGCCAAACTCACTTGTCTCCTAATTCTGAGTGAACTAAGGACTATGTCAGAGCTCCTAAGAGGCCTTTTCTCTAGTTCCCTTTGCTGTTTAACAGCCTTTGTATGTATAATTTACTGCTATATTTTAATGTTATGTAACAGCATAAATAAATAAATAAAATGAAATAAAAATAATAACGTACTGATGGGTTTGGGGTCAACTTCACAGGCCGGATATGAAAGAAAATGATTTCCACACTGATGGATGATGGATATACGTTTGACTCTAGATGCAGAACATAGATGCTTTGTGTGCCCTTGTAGGGCTGGTTTAATTCTGTTCACGGTAAACTTCCGAAAGGCCAAAGATTAGATTTCCAAAAACCTGATCCCTTGGGAACAACTTCCTAAACATGAACTCATAGAGGTATGTGGGAAACAGTTCTCTGCTTGTACCAAACTGCCGTTTAAATTTTCGTTTTACAAGCATCCACAGATTTTCTATGTTTTGCGTATGAATGCTAGGATCATCGGGATGCACAACATTTTGACTGTGGTTTACGACATCATGGGTATATATGCCGTTTTTTAAATTTCTGATTTCATTATACCCGGACCAGCCATCTGAAACAATATGTGTTCCAGGTAATATATGCTTCAGAATCAAACCCTGTAAAGTGGAAGCTCGGCGGTTTCGTATCTTTGTTACAAAACACCTGCCCGTTCCTCTTTCAATTCCTCCGAACACCCAGTGCCCTTTTCTGTGATGCCCGACATGATATTTCCGATGAAAAAACATACTTTCGTCAATTTCGACAACAATGGGCATTCCAGAAGTGGGATCGAAACCTCCAATCTCAGGAGCTCTTCTCCGGAGGAATTTCTGGCAATCTTCACGTATGAAATTGCACCAATCAATAATCGTCTTTCTAGTAAGATGGAGCTCACGTGACATGAAATTCTGCGGAAAATCCAAGCACCAGCAGAACAATATAATAATGACTTGGTACATTGTCAATTTGCCACGACCAAAAAATGAATCTGCTCTGACAGTCTTTGAAAAATGGCATAAGCTACACTGCCACCTCTTTTTATCAACTCTGTCTAAAGCAGATATCAGAGAACACTGCACGTCACATCGAGGGCATGTGACAGTGTTTCTGATTAGCCTATGACGGGCAGCCCATTGCATGGCGTCATTGTTATCATCACCACGAATTTCATTTTGTACAGAGAAAAGTAGATATTCTCCATTTCTGATGTCATGTTCTGACATGACTTCATTAGGCGGTACGATGGAGGTCTTATTTCTTGGTCTTCCCGCCATTGGGCACACACAATCCGTGAATACGAAATCCGCAAATGAGCCAGAAGCAAATGACAGAGTAGTGGAAAAGACTTGGGGAGGCCTTCACTCAGCAGTACAGGGATGTAGAACAGCCTTAGCGGCGCTAAGGCACTTTTTGGTTATATTGTCAGAGAGGCAAGGATAAGAAACTTTTTAATTGAAGGTACAGAAAAGTAGTTCACTTCTGTATTCTATATGCAAATATTGCGTCCATGGACACCCAAAGTTCTTATTGCAGAGATTAAGCGAAATATTCCGATAACACAGCAAGATTCATCGCGAATGAGTTGCAGTTAAAAGCGGATGAGAATTCGTTTGTTCAAACGGTAGCCCTCAAAAAAACACTTACTTCATTTGTTGTCTCCCTGCTTTCTGAACGACATTGCTTTAAAGACGCCATCGGAAATACTAGGGGCGAACTGCAGTCTGTAACTCTGCTTCACGCAGCTAAGACTAATACTTTCGTCTGGGGAATAACTTTAGATTCCCACATTTGCTACAATCACCCTCAGCGCTATTCTTCAACTGTTTATCGTCACGCATCCTCTAGGTACTAATTTATACCAAAGTAACACATTTCCCCCTCCCCTACGTATTAGGTTTAAATGACAAATTTGTGACACCAGCGGCCGGCTTTTCTTTTCCCATCTGTTTCACTGCTGCTTTGTCTTCCGAACTTAAGATAAGCCCCTTTGATGTGTCCGAGGGTACTTTTAGCAATGCTTCTGTGAAGGTGGGAGTTTTCTTATATCTCTCCCCTGCCTCAACCCTACTTCCCTGTGACTAATTACTCTCTTAAAAAGCACTGAAACCACCACAAAATGGCACATCGATTCCCTTTTCATGCAATCAAGATTCAGAGACATTACAGGAACAAAACAAACTGATTCCTCTTCCTAAAACTCAGAAGAAAAAAAAAGAAAAAAAAAAAGGAAGGTCTCAGTATTTTAACACAAAAAGAAGCCCACCCGAAAAGTAACTGATATTGCTATTTGTAGCTCGACCGTGAAGAAACAGGTGATGTTATTCGTAGCCCGCCGGAGCCCGCCTCGAGGGGCTACAAATATCTACAAAAACCAGTAAATATATATATCTCTAGCAAGTACATATTTTCTGTTTTTTTTTTTTATGTTATGTTATCACAAGGTCTACCGGCACAAAATGAATCTAGGTAAAAAAGCCCCAGGAAAATAAAGTCCCAGACTGTTGATAAACGCGGGAAAAATGTCTAGGAAAAAAAGTCCGAGGAAATAAAGTCCGAGGAAAAAAAGGCCAGGAAAAAAAAGTCCGAGATGGGCGTTTTGATTGTCATCATGGGCATACTAATAAGTCGATTTGACATACTGTTTGACTGTTGGGGCGGGAATGGGGGACATGCTTTCATTATTTACCTAGTGTGTTGGGGTTACCGGAAAACTGCCACACGTTTTTCATTAAGGGGCCAGGCACAAAGTTCTATTCCTCCGAGGAACACTGAATGTGTGGCATTTTTTCAAGTTTCCTAATTATGTTTTAGTTTTCCAAGGCGCCTAACGACGGGAAGGAGCTCCTTTGTCTGGATTTTCACGCCGGTGCATACCTTTTTTAGGGTGACTGGCCACAACAGTTCAACAGGAGGGACTGAGATATAAAGATCGCCGAACATTTCTAAAAACTACAGTGTTCGACAAACAACAGAATTACACATGACTCATGCTGTGCTCAGAAAAGGACGATAAGGTGGGATTTTTTAATAACGCTGCACTTGTTAGGCACTAAATATTTTCATAACACGTCAAGTTTGTAATACTTTTCTTTTATTTAATTTATTCATAGGGCCTATACCTTGGCCTTTTTAACAGCTTTTAATCCGCCGACTTCATATTCATAACGTTTACGTATCAAATGAAATCAATAGCATTGCGTTTCTGCTTAGGCACTAAATATTAATTTATAGGCCCTAGGCCTAGGCCTTTTTAACAGTTTTTGTTCTACCAATGTAATATTGACAGCGTTTACACGTCAAATCAAGTGAATAATAGTGCGCCTTTACTTAGGCACGAAATATTAATTCAAGAGCCCAGGCCCTTTTACTTGCTTTTTATTTAAGAAATGTCATATTCACAACGTTTACGCAGCAAATCCAGTTAATAATATTGGGCGTTTACTTAGGCACGAAATATTAATTTATAGGCCCTAGGCCTATGCCTTTTGAGTGATTTTTATTCTACGGATGCCATATTCATAACGTTTACATATCAACTCAAGTTAATAATATTCCGGTTTTACTTAAGCACTAAATATTGTTTCATTGGCCCTTGGCTTAGGCCTTTTTAACAGTTTTTATTCTAACGATGTCATATTCATAACGTTTACCCAGCAAAAGCACAAGTGCTGGGTTGGTTGGTTGGTTGTTTGATTAATTTTTATGGCGCAAGGGCCGTGGTTGGGCAAATAGCGCCATACACAGGACAAACAAACAGTATTAAAAATGTGGTAAAAAGCTTAAAATCTGACTGATCATGTAAAACTGAAAAATGAGAACGATGGAAGGGCTAAAAAAGATAATGAAACAAACAGTATTAAAAACATGATACAATGATTAAAATCTAGCTGATTCAGTAAAACTGAGAAATGAGGATGATGATTGGGCTAAAAATCTAGATACGTTTAAAATAGTAACTTTCTTCAAAAAATGAAAAAACAGCAACAGTATTGCAGTGGTTATTTAGGAGCCGCTGCAGTGTAGCGGCGTCCTCGTTGAACAAATGAGAAAGAAAGAAATGAAAACGTACATCACGAAAACGAACACAGGTACACAGAAGATGAGTGACGGTGAGTCGTCAATTGCCCGTCTCACACATCGGCGCAGTGTAGCCACACAGCAGAAAGCGGTGAGGGAAACGACAATGCCCAATGCGGAGACGCGCAAGCACCACTTCCTCCCTACGGTTCCGAAGATATGAGGATTTCCAGACTTCAAGATTAGGTTTAATACGATGCAGTTTATTTTCCACCTCTTGGTCTCACAGACCGTGCCACGTTCGCTTGATCTGGTCGCGAACCAGCAAGCGGAAATCCCGGTGAAACAGTGGCAAGGGTGTGACGACCAAAGAGGAAGCAGATCTAGCAGCCGCATCAGCACACTCGTTACCCGAGATTCCAACATGCCCGGGAATCCAACAAAATTGTATCTGGACACCAGCCTCGAGCAAAGAACAAAGAAGCCTTCGTACGGTAAGAAGAAAAAGGTGGTCACAGCAGTCCAACGATGACAGTGACTGTACAACACTCAAAGAATCAGTGTAAACCGCAGCCCGTTGATGAGAGCCCGACTGAACATGAAGTAGTGCAAGATACACAGCATGCATCTCCGCCGAAAACACCGTGGCCTCAGCTGGGATCCGCGCTACTGAAACGTCATCAATACAAACCGCCGCGGATCCAACGACTCCGTGCATCTTGGAGTAATCAGTGAAAATGGGAGTGTATTCAGAATTTAGGTCACGGTGCTCAGCGAAGAGCTGCTGGTACACTGACGCAGGGGTTGAGGGTTTCTCGAAAGATGTAAAAGTGGTATCAACCATGACACCAAGTGGGTGACACGGAGGATCCCCAAAGCCCCTGATCTCTCCAACAAGTGACAAGACGAGCCCTACATCACGGGCTAAGGCCGCCATACGAAGACCGAAGGTTGAAATGCACGAGGGCCGGTTCCCGAATAAACGAACATGCTGGGGATGAAAAACTGCATCGTATAAAGGATGGTCTGGAAGAGATCTAAGTTTCAGGTAGAATTGAATAGACAGCTGCAGACGGCGTAATTCAAGCGATGGTTCGTTCGCGTCAGCGTAAAGGCTGGGAATTGGAGATGTTCGAAATGCTCCCGAACAAAGACGCAGTGCTTGATGGTGAATAGTGTACAAAGGCCGGAGAACGGAACGACGAGCACAGCCATACACGATACAACCATAATCCAGTTTCGACCGAATTACAAGTGCTGGGAAACTGCTGGCCACCAGCTGGCAGTGAAGGGTCACTACTGGCTGAAATCTACCGCTCACGGCCCTGTAGTGGTCCGTTGGTGGCAGCGCTATCATTTGGCGAGCCATTGATGGACCTGCAGAATCGCCGTGAATTGTGGGCCTCCAAGCAAGTGCCACTAGTGGCCCGTTGCTTGCCAGCAATGCAACTCCCAACAGTAGGTGGAAGTAACGGGACCGCGCATGCGCAGAAGCAACACTTGCTGTGTCTGTCATGGTACCAGTTAGTTGAAGACGACGCTATCGCCATCGTGTTCTTTTAGTGGATGTAAAGCAAAAAAAGCCATATGTGGAGAGACGAATTAGTATGAAATTTTACGTCGAAGAAGATATCAGATTAAGCCGTGAAATACTAGAATACAGCCATGAAATACACACACTGCATTCCCATGAATAACAATTCATGGAATGGAGTGGATGAATAACAAGAAAAAAATTTGTTACCGCTTGAAACAAATATCCTGGAAAACCATTAAAACAACGTTTGTTGAAAAACAGAAAAAAAATAATTATACGCGTACGCAATTTATTAATTATTTGAAAGAAAAAAAGCAACGCTATGTGGTGTACTGAGCCATGGGTTCAATACACAGGAGTGGGAGGAATTCGCTTCTAAAAATAACGAGAAGTAAAATAAAATATCTTTTACTCTTTAAAACAAATGTAGCTTCGGACAACGGAAAGGAAAGACACAACGTTAAAAATGTAACAGAATGTGACATGAACCCGGATAAAAATATATGTATTCAACAATCTCATTTCAAGACGGCAAGGAAGTACAAAAATTTGGAAAGCGACTCTAAGTATATACACGCCTTGAAAATAAGTGAAGTTCCCTTAAGGTAAAAAAAAAGCTATCGTTACGTTGAAAAAATTAATTTATCAATTATATGAAACTGACTTTTATGAAAAACACCCCGCAATATTGTAAAATGAAAGAGGGAAGCATTCGATTACACATTGCATACCAAACAGACAGCTTTAAGCATGTTGGCCTGAACTGCTGGCCCTTCTGTTGGCCGCCCGGACATTTTATTGACGGTTCGGCAGCGGCAACATAGTGCTGGGCCAGCAAGACTGTTTTTGCTGGGTATGTATGAACTGAAGTTAACCATATCGCACTTTTACTTAGGCACTAGTTATTAATTTATTGGCTCTATGCCTAGTAATTAATATTGAATGCCTAAGTAAAAGCGAATGCCATTAACCTGACTTGGTACATAAACTTTATGAATATGACATTGGTAGAATAAAAAGTATTAAAGAGGCCTAGGCCTAGGGCCTATGAATTAATACTTAGTGCCTAAGTAAAAGCGCAATGCTATTAACTGAAGTTGATAAATAAACGTTATGAATATGGAGTTGACGGATTAAAAACCGCCAAAAAGGCCTAGGACAAGGGCCTATAAATCAATATATAGTGCCTAAGCAGAAACGCAATGCTATTGATTTTATTTGATACGTAAACGTTATGAATATGAAGTCGGCGGATTAAAAGCTGTTAAAAAGGCCAAGGTATAGGCCCTATGAATAAATTAAATAAAAGAAAAGTATTACAAACTTGACGTGTTATGAAAATATTTAGTGCCTAACAAGTGCAGCGTTATTAAAAAATCCCACCTTATCGTCCTTTTCTGAGCACAGCATGAGTCATGTGTAATTCTGTTGTTTGTCGAACACTGTAGTTTTTAGAAATGTTCGGCGATCTTTATACCTCACTCCCTCCTGTTGAACTTTTGTGGCCAGTCACCCTAAAAAAAGGTATGAACCGGCGTGAAAATCCAGACAAAGGAGCTCCTTCCCGTCGTTAGGCGCCTTGAAAAACTGCCACATATAATTAGGAAACTTGGAAAACTGCCACACATTCAAAGGTGTTCCTCGGAGGAACAGCAGTTTGTGCCCAGTCCCTTAATGAAAAACGTGTGGCAGTTTTCCTGTGTGGCGGTTTGCCTGCAATTCCACGACACTTGGTAAATAATGAAAGCATGTCCCCCATTCCCGCCCCAACAGTCAAACAGTATGTCAAATCGACTTATTAGTATGCCCATGATGACAATCAAAACGCCCATCTCGGACTTTTTTTCCTGGCCTTTTTTTCCTCGGACTTTTTTCCTAGACTTTTTTCCGCGTTTATTAACAGTCTCGGACTTTTTTCCTGGACTTTTTTTCCGCGTTTATTAACAGTCTCGGACTTTTTTTCCCTCGGACTTTTTTATCCTAGATTCTTAATTTATAGGCCCTATACCTGGGCTTTTTTTAACAGCTTTTAATTTGTCGACTTCATTTTCATAACGATTACGCATCAAATCAAGTCAATAACATTGAGCTTTTGCTTAGGCACTAAATATTAATTCATGGGCTCTAGCCCTAAGAGTTTTTAACAGTTTTTATTCTACCAATGTGATATTGATAGCGTTTACACTTCAAATCCGGTTAATAATAATGCTCTTTTACTTAGGCACGAAATAGTAATTCATAGGCTCTAGGTCTAAGCCTTTTTTATAGTTTTTACTCTACCAATATCATATTCACAACGTTTACACATCAAATAACGTTAATAGTATTACGCTTTTACATAAGCAAGACATATTAATTCAGAGGCCTTATAACAGTTTTATTCTATGGATGTCATATTCGCAAATGTTTACATATGTAGTCAAGTAATAATACTGGCATAACTACGAAGGATAAGAAGAGGAACTCTTGGATCAGGAAAATAAACAAAGTTTAAGACATCATGATCAAAGTAAAATCCCTGAAATGGCAATAGGGCGGACATACTGCTAGAAAAATGGACAACTGATGTATTAGACTGGGTAACAAGGAACATAAAAAAGACCCAGAAGAAGACCACGTGGGAAATGGGTGGATGAAATTCGAAAGCATGCTGGAATGACAGGGAGGACATTAGCTAAGACAGAGACTTGTGAAAGAAGCTTTGGGTGGGAGCCCTTCCAGCAGTGGAGAAGAAGAAAGTGTTAAGAAGGCCTAGGCCAACGACCTTTTAATTAATGGATGGTGAAAAGCAGAATATTATAATTGACATTACTTATTATGTAAATCTTGTTTTAAACAGCATTAAAATGGAAATGGTGACTCCAGAAATCGCCCCTACATTCGATATTTTTGTGTAAACTGCAATTTGTGCACGGTCCTTGAGTGGAAAAGGTGGGGTACTTTTCTGTCCACCGAAAGTAATGGGATCCAATTTATTATAAGAGAGATTTAAATCTCCGATATACTGTACATGCAGGTGATGAGTGAACTGCAGTTCTAATAATTACATTTAGCTTAATGTTACGAACATGACGAAACAAAAAATGCCGACCGACCCCGGAAATTTCCCCCACATATTTGTGCTTCTAGACGGCTGCATCTTGTTTTAAACAGCATTAAAATGGAAATGGTGACTCCAGAAATCGCCCCTACATTCGATATTTTTGTGTAAACTGCAATTTGTGCACGGTCCCTGAGTGGAAAAGGTGGGGTACTTTTCTGTCCACCGAAAGTAATGGGATCCAATTTATTATAAGAGAGATTTAAATCTCCGATATACTGTACATGCAGGTGATGAGTGAACTGCAGTTCTAATAATTACATTTGCTAGTGTTGCCTAACATTATTTAGAACATTTCTTAAAATGTTTTAGAGAAGCGGTTATATCAACGTGAAGAAATTACTACCAGATCTGAGAAAGCAAAACAGATGTGTCAAAAGCGGGATATATGTGTGCGATACCCGTTAAATGTCAGTTGACCAAATAGAAAAACAGCTGTTTACATGGATCCAATTGTTCGGAGAGGACGCCATTGTTTGAAGGAACGCACTGGTTCTCTACCCACCCCTAAATTATGCGCCGCAGGCAAAATGTATCTGCAGCATTCTTTTCACGGAGGAAAAGGAGGCTCTAAATCTAAAGGCAAAGCCCTGGTAAATCTGGGGTGACCTGATGGGGTGCGGCTTTTACACAAAGTTTGAGTATAAAATTTAAAGTCAAAAGAAATCGCACTTTGCAAACAAGCTGGGTTCGTTAATATGTGTAAACTGTGTCCTTCCTTAGGCTGTAAAGCGGGGATGCAATGTGGTTTCCTATCACTTCATCCCTTTAGGAACACTGTTTTTTGTTGTAATATACTTGTCTGGAACCCTTCACTCGGATTCAGAAAACAGACAAGAAAAACGTAAGAGATCGTATAAGAGTCACACTTTCGCTTATTTACTGAGGCACCTAGATGGGGTACACAGAAGTGGCGTCCGGAGAAGTGATCACCGGAGAAGTGGCCACATTGCAATTTCAGACCGAAGCCGAGTCCCCCCCCCTCTCCAAATTTCAGTTCGTTAGATCAGATTTGATCAACTGCTATTCGCTATTTCCGTTCGGGTACGGAGAAATAGCCACAGGAGAAGTGGCCACCGCAGATTTGGCCACCGTACAACTGGCCACATCGCAATTTCAGTGCCTTAAAATTGTCCTGAATAAACAAATATCGCGTGGTTATATTTCCTACTACTTGAGCAACTATTGTTCACAAAACATTGTATTTTAATATTTCATTTTCAATAAGAAATTTGGACATTTCCATGATTTTATGGCCAAAGACAAAGCGGAGAACTGGCCACAGGAGAAGTGGCCACAAAAATTTTAAGGGACCGCTTCCCCTCAGGTTGGTTATCTGAGTCACATAAAGTTTCCGTAATTTCGTATTTTCTTAATTGCGATATTTAACGTAATTCTTTATAAAAAAAGGTTTATAATCTACAACTGAACAAAATAATTTCAGAGTTTATAAACTACAGATTCACAGATTCTTTGCGGGTATATGCAAAAACAGGAAACTTGTTGGGGGAAGGGGGGACTTAATACCAAAAATATAGAATATAGGAATTTCTGGTCCCATTGGGAGATTTTCTGCATTTACAAACACTACTAAACTAAATCTGTACGGACACGTGCTAAGGCAGGAAACCCGGAAGGGGGGAGGGGCTTATTACCAAAAACTTCTGTGCGGGCATGTGCTAAGGCGAAAATGCTCGGAAGGGGGGGGGGTTACTGCGGGAAAAAAATATAAATAATTTCTGGTTCAATCGGGATATTTTCAGCGTTTACGAACTAAAACTGAACGAAACTTCTGCCGGCATCTGCTACCGTACGAAACCTGTCTTCTGTGTGTGTGTGTGGGGGGGGGGGGGGGCTTAACGCGAAAAATGTGTATTTTAAGGAATTTCTAGAGCTGTAGTTTGTAAACGCGGATAATCTTCCAATCGAACCAGAAATTCTCTATATTTTAAATTTTCGGCACCCCCGCCGAGAAACTTCCTGCGTCAGTAGCTAATGCGCTTGGAGAATTTGTTGAGTTCTGACGGTAAACGCTGAAAATCTCCCGATCAGACCAGAAATTCCTTATATTTTATATTTTGTGTACTAACCCCCCCTCCCCACACACACACAGGTTTTCTGCATTAGCACATGCCCTCATAGAATTTTGAGTTTTAGTTCGTAAACGACGAAAATGCCCGGATCGGACCCCACCTCCCCCCTCAGGTTTCCTGCTGTAGCACATGCCCGTCTTAGAGAATTTGCTGAGTTGTGATTGCAAAAGCCGAAAACCTCCCGATTCGACCAGAAATTCCTTATATTTTATATTTTTGGTAATAAGTCCCCCCCCCCCCCCAAACAAGTTTCCTGCGTTTCCACATGCCCGCAAACAATTTGCTGTAGTTTATAAAACCCGGAAATTCTTTTGTTGAGTTATAGATTACAGACGTTCTTTATATAGAATCACGTTAAATATCGTAATTCAGTAAATACGAAAACTTATGTGACTCAGATAAATAACTAACCTGTGGGGACGTGGCCACAAAGCGGTCAAAAACGTACGGCCCCTTAAAATTTTTGTGGACACTCAAAATTTTAAGGTGTTTGTGTTTGGCCCGAAAGTCATGGAAATGTCCAAATTTCTTATTGAAAATGAAATATTAAAAAAAAAATGTTTGGTGAACAATAATTGCTCAAGTAGCAGTAAATATAATCACACGATATTTGTTTATTCAGAACAAATATATGGCACTGAAATTGCGATGTGGCCAGTTCTCCGTACCCGGTTAAAAAGGTCAAGGTATAGGGCCTATGAATTAATTAAGTAAAAGAAAAAAATATTACAAACCTGACATGTTATGTAAATATCTTGTGCCTAAGTACAAGTGCAGCGTTATTAAAAAGTCCCACCTTATCGTCCTTTTCTGAACACAGCATGAGTTGCTGTAATTCCGTTGTTTCGTCAAACATTGTAGTTCTAAGAAATGAACTTATAAGTCATGACAATTTATTTCTTCAAAGTAAAGTAAAATTCTCTCTTGGCTTACATGGAATGGTTTCTCAAAATTTGTTTGGAGTTTCCAATTCAATTCTCTACATTTGCCAGGAAACGGCGATCTTTATACCCCCTACCCCCTCCTCTTGAACTTCTATGTCCATATAACCTTAAACTGGTATGAACCGGCATGAAAATTCAGACAGACAAAAGAGCTACTTCCCTTCGTTAGGCTCCTTGAAAAACTGCCACATATAATTAGGAAACTTGGAAAACTGCCACACATTCAAAGGTGTTCCTCGGAGGAACAGCAGTTTGTGCCCAGTCCCTTAATGAAAAACGTGTGGCAGTTTTCCTGTGTGGCGGTTTGCCTGCAATTCCACGACACTTGGTAAATAAAGTATGTCCCCCATTCCCGCCCCAACAGTCGAACAGTATGTCAAATCGACTAATTAGGTTGGCCCATGATGACAATCAAAACGCCCATCTCGGACTTTATTTCCTCGGACTTGCATCCTCGTATTGTGTTTGACTGTCCTCGTGATATGTCGTAAATGTTTAAAACAATTAAAAAAAAAAAAAAAAGGACGGATGCGTATGATTCCTGGCACCTTTATGTATTTACTTCCGTTCTTGTTCTTTGTTTAAGTAATCCACTTAATTTCTCTCTCTCTCTCTTTTTTTATGAACGTTTGGAAATAAAATCGCTGGATATTTTTTTAAAAACACAGGCTGAATTTTATTTTTAAAAAATATTAATATTCACTAAAAGAATATTTCGCTTTCCCTTGTTCATTTGGTGATGAGGAATTACAATTGCGTTTTAAAATAAACGTCGAATCTCATAGGTCGTCCCGGTGGCGCGGTGGCCTAACGATGGCCTCTAATCATTCGTCCGATAGAGTCCGGGTTCGAATCCCGCTGAGGCGGGACATGGATGTTCTGTTTGTTTTACGGCACTGGCTCTGTTCCTTGCCTGGAACCAGTGACCCTAAATTAGGAACGGGCGACCGTTTGTAGCCCATTGAGTTCCTCACGGTGGTCGTTAAACCTCCAACCAAAAAAAAAAAAAAAAGAATCTCTTAGTTTTTATCTTTTTGCCTCCCCCTTTTCCTTTAAATTTTCCACCTGGAAATGGAAGAGACGTATACCTCCCACGTACGACCACTTGACGCACACCCCAGTGGCGCCCGTATGAATACTTTTAGGGGTGGGTGGGTAAGAAAAATTTTTACCTCCTTCCAGGCTGTCCAACAACCGCCAATAGCGGTATAACTATACCATCGGGATTAGAGGAAATGCTATCCCACACTTACCAACCCGCTTGGCCAGTGTGGTGAGTTATGGCCAAACCCCTCCAAAATGACTCCACAACTTAAATCTTGGCCCTCAGTCTCCGGCAGCTGGAATGTACCTGGCCAAGGCAGCGGCCAGTGCGACATGAAGGCAGAGGGTGCTAAGAATCATCGGAGGACCAGACTAGGCTGCCATCTGATGCTGACCTTGGCTACGTATAACGGACGCTCCCTATCTTCTGATTAAAGGCTTCTTGAATTGGAAGAGGAACTACAAAGGATCAAGTGGGACATCGTCGGGCTAAGTGAGGTAAGGAGAAAAGGAGAAGATCTCATCGAACTGAAAAGTGGACATCTCTTCTACTATCGTGGGACAGATACTGGCAGAACTAGTGGTGTTGGATTTATAATAAACAAGAAACTGAGGGATAAAGTTGTAGAAGTTGAAAGTTCCTCTGACAGAGCTGCACGACTCGTTATCCAACTATCGAGAAGATACCAGGCTCAGATTATTCAAACTTATGCACCCACCACAAGTCATCCTGAAGAAGAAATTGAAGAATTTTATGAGGAAATTCGTGATCTAAATAATAAAGGTAAGCAGCACTTGAAGATAATTATGGGAGATTTCAATGCAAAAATAGGGCAACGGCAACAGAATGAAACTTCAGTAGGTAAATTCGGTCACGGCAACAGAAACCAGCGTGGAAATACTCTCGTACAGTTTGCAGAGGCAGAAGGGGTTTTCATCTTGAACTGCTTTTTCAAGAAAAAGCCACACAGGAAATGGACATGGAGATATCCAAATGGGACGACAAGTGAAATTGATTTTATTATGTGTAACAAAAAATTCGTCATAGAAGACTGCAGTGTGCTAAACAAGTTCAACACAGGTAGTGACCATAGATTGGTGAGATGTAAGATGCACCTCAACACTAAACTCGAACGTAGCAAGCTTATAAGACAAACAAAATGTATTGACATAACCAACCTTAAAAAACACCATAATACCTTCAAATTGGAACTGAAGAACAGATTCTCTGCTTTAGAAGGCCTAACATCGGAAGAAGTGGATATTTCTGAAGTTAACAGAAAAGTAACCAAAGCTCTTATGGAAACAGCAACAAAATGAGCTGGGTCTAAGAACAAATTGCATGTGAACAAATTATCAGGAAAAACCAAAATGTTGATGCAAAAAAGAAGAGTGATGAGGACAACTAAAGAAGATGTGACTTCAAAGGTGGAATATATAGAGCTATGCAAGACAGTACGATAAAGTATCACTGAAGACGTAAGGAAATTCAACTGTGAACTAGTGAGGAAAGCAATGGAAAACAACCAAAGCCTAAAGATAGCAAAGGGACATCTCAGTAAGGGAAGAAAACAGATTATGGCACTGAGAAAAGAAGATGGTTCTGTAACAAGAAATAGAGACAAAATTTTGACAAGAGTGAAAGATTTCTACTCCAAATTATATGAAAGGGATGATACATGTACTCCAGACATCATGAAAGGTACCAGTCCTCCCAGCAGAAGTTGCACATGCAATCAAGAACATGATGCGGGGGAAAGATCCAGGAGAAGATGGAATTACTGTAGACATCATACAAGAAGCAAGTGGAAAAATTGAAACAGTACTCGTCCACATTTTCACTCGATGCCTTAATGAAGGGAAAATTCCTGAGCATTGGAACAACGCTACAATGATCTTGCTACATAAAAAAGGTGACATTGAGGATCTCAGGAACTACAGACCTATCAGCCTCCTATCAGTAGTTTATAAAATCTTCACTAAAGTTCTTTCACACCGCTTGAAGGTAACACTGGACATGGCTTAACCGAGAGAACAAGCTGGATTCAGGAGTGGATACAGCACAATAGATCATATCCACGTACTGAGAGAACTAATTGAAAGAGCGAGGGAATATGAACTTCCATTGTGCATGACTTTTATCGATTATGAAAAAGCCTTTGATTCGGTGAAACCATCAGCAGTTGCAATGGCTCTGAAATCCTGCGGTATTGAAGATGCATACATTAATATTATTAATAACATCTATGAAAATGCAAGTGCAAAGATTCGGCTGTTTGAAAATATAACACACATAAAAATTGGAAAAGGAGTGAGACAAGGTGACACCATATCTCCGAAGCTCTTTAATGCCACATTGGAAAATGTCTTTCAATCACTGAACAAAGGGATAAAGATTAATGGAGATTATCTAACCCACCTTCGTTTTGCTGATGACATAGTCATTTTTGCAACTAGCCCATCAGAGCTGCAGAGTATGATCCAGGAACTTGCTGACAAGAGTAAAGAAGTGGGATTAAAATGAACTTTCAGAAGACAAAAGTGATGTACAATGCTTTTACAAGAAATGAAGATTTATCTATTGATGGAGAAAAGCTGGAGATAACAGACACGTACGTTTATCTTGGACAGCAGATATCAAGTGAGGGTCACATTGGTGAAGAAATTAATCGGCGTACAAAACTTGCCTGGAGAGTTTTTGGAAGAAACAGCATAATTTTCAAGAGCAATATGCCATTATGTCTTAAAAGAAAAGTGTTTGATCAATGCATCCTTCCAGTGCTTACGTATGGTGCAGAGACGTGGACCTTAGCTAAAAGAGACATACAAAGGCTGCAGACAACTCAAGGTAGCATGGAGAGGAGCATGCTTGGTGTAACCAGGAGAGATAAGAAGAGGAACACGTGGATCCGAAAAATGACAAGAGTGGAGGACATCATGATCAGAGTTAAATCCCTGAAATGGCAATGGGCTGGACATACTGCCAAAAGAACAGACCATCGATGGACAGCCGAAATTTTAGATTTGATTCCAAGGGACAGGAAAAGACCCAGAAGAAGACCACATGGAAGATGGGTGAATGAAATTCGAAAGTATGCGGGAGTGACATGGAAGAGACTGGTACAAGACAGACCGTTGTGGAGGAAACTTGGGGAGACCTTCGTCCAGCAGTGGATTGATAATGGTTGACAATGATGATGATGATGATGATGATGACAACATACTAAATTACAACAAAAATAAAGAAATTTGATAACTGCAATCAATCATTAATATGTTATTTTTAAAAATACTTTAAAAAAAGTTGCGTCTATTTCAGATCTTTAAATTTATCAAAAATTTGGCTATAACAACGCCTGGGGGATCGAGCCCCCCACAAAGTGGTGAAGTCGGCTTGCCTGCAATAAACTAAAGATAGGGATCTATTTCAAGAGAAGTAGTCGGGATTGAGGATAGGAGTGTGGTGGAGTTCGAATCGAACTCTATCCCCTACTCCCTGCTTAACTAACACACCCCCTTCCAATTTTTTGTCGCTGTGTTGGGAGAAGTTTTCCACCACTTCCTTCCTCTGATATGATCTGATCATATGTAGAAGATTTTAGGAAAGGAGTGTCTGACCCCAGGTCTTAAACAACCATTAGAAATAGGAAGCTAGGAGATTTGGCCTAGAGTGCCCGATAGGAAAGTGACACGGAAGCGAAGTAGAAAGGGGGAGGAAGACGCCCTTATTTATTACCGGGGGGGGGGGGGTCAGTACCCTGGGTCCGACGACTTAACGTGCCCGCCCATCCGACGTACGGCGGGTATTTGGTGGATCGAGCGTTCGTACCTGCCTGGGAGCGAACCTGAGGTACTTTCCGTGGCAGTCACGAACGTTGCCCACTAGGCTAGGCCACCCGCGGCCCCACTTCCTTCTTCTCCAAGCTCGACAGCATTAGCCGAAAGCAACAGGCTCTTGACTGAGTAACTTCTCATATCAAATTTATTTCTGAAAATGCCGTCGTTTTAAAAACTTTTCTTTTTAGGCAATTTCGTCAAAGAAACTGTTGACCAAAGAAAAATGGATTCTGAACAGTCCTTGTGTTGCTTTTTGCTCTTAACACTAGGAACTATTTTTTCTAGCGGAGGTAGCTGTTTCCGTCAGCGACAACAGCAAGGAGCAATGGCGTCTGGTTCAGACGAGGCCGTGGTTTCACAAAAAGTATTAATCTCTTAGGTTATGAAAAATTGTTTTACATAGAAGTTTTGTCCAAAAAGCTGTTGAGCGAAGAAAAATGGATTCCGAAAAGTCCTTATTTTGCGTTTTGCTCTAACAGTAGGGACTATTTTTTGTAACGGAGGTAGCTGTTTTCACCAGCGACACCATCAAGGAGCAATGGCGTCCAGCTCAGGAGAGTCCGTGCTGCAGCTAAAAAAAAAAAATCTCGCGCGGCGTCTGCGTGCATCGATCACCGGTACTTCTGCCCGGCCCGAAGTGCACGGCTCACGTCGGACACTCACAGCGTCATCGTCGCCGCTGACTGGATTTAGGCGTACCGCACAGAGAGGTAAATTTTACGTAAAACTTTTGCAAAAATAAGTCTATCAATGAAATTTTTTTATTTTACATCGTTTTTGATTTCAAATAAGATGTACGTCACAGTTTTTTGAAATTTTTCGTCCCTGAATTTTGCACCATAATCTACACGTTAACCCTGAAATCTTCCCGTGGACTTTTCCGTTTTTGCAAAAAACTGAAAACGATATACGCTCAATCTTACGCGGGTTAAGTTAATTTCCCGTTTCTGCCAAGAAAAATACTCCCGTAAAATGATTTCCCGTTTCCGCAGAAGAACGTTTAACTAATCGCAATATCTTCGCGTAATCTAAAAATTCATAAACCTCTCATAAAAAATTTCGAACTTATCGGCCCGTAAAACATTAAATAATTCCCACTATTTCGCATTTTCTTTGGATCAATTGGAAAATTCTTGTTTGTGTAACCAAAGACATCAGGCTGTACGCACGCTTACATATTCCGTCCGACAAGAGTGGGAGATTCTACATAATTGTTGTATTGTTCCTCGTTCTTAATTCTGCAAATTGTTCAAAGTTTCGGACGAACTTGCTTTGGATAAATTCTTTAGGAAAATAGCAAGCTGTGCCATTAAATTGAGCGCATAAAAACTTGTTAAAGTATTATACACAAAGACAAAACAAATTACCTAAACTTTTAAAATACCAATTGAAACAGTTCTACCGATGATTTTGATGCCAAATCGTATATTTCAAGACAAAGTAACGGAAGAATGATAAAACAATCTTAGGATGGAATTTCCTTATAAATGCGGTATTTTTTTTTGCATGCCTACACATAAATTTCACCACACTTCACTGGCTACGTGTATCCCTCCACAGAGTTTGACGACGCGTTTCTTAGGTTTGAGTTCGTGACTTTTGCGATTTAAATCGCGGATTGCTAACGTTAAGATGAGTTATATCCTGACCTGTGTCGTTCCGTTGGGCTACAGAACATCTCAGAATATAACTAAACAGCCGATAATATAAACTGTTGCGCGACAAAACTTTCCAATTTATTGCAATGAAAAACGCTATTGGCTAACAATCTCTCCGTCTAAACCCAAGAAAATTTAGAAAGTTGGTCCAACTGCGTATTAAAGAACGTCCAAAAAACGGAGTACGCTATTTGACTTTACAAAATCAAATATCATTCTACTCGCAAGCACGCACGCATTGTTCTGATTTTCGTTGTGGAACTATTTATGTCGCGTAGTGGCACACTAAGAGTCACAATGAGAAACGTAAATAAGTCATACGATCCGCACCTTTCAGGCTCTAGTTCTTTGCCGTTAAATGCATCGATCACACAGGAAGCAAATTATCTCACGCGAGTGCCATCACCCGTACGGGTTACACGTTAGCAAAGAATATAAACAACAAATCCGATGAAAAATGTTTTCTAATACTTGGAATTTCAAACTTCAAAGATAAATCAGCAATCTCTTATCTCGTGTTTATGAATCATTAATTAATTTTAAAAGCTACAAAATAAGCTAACAACGTTTGAATAAAGAAATGTATGCCAATTGCTGTAAAAATAAATTGCTGCATTAATTATTAATTAGTAAAATAATTACTTCAATTGAATAGGGCGATTCTTTCTTTTGTGCGCACTATATATCTGGTAAAAGAAAATTGTATACGAAATTATCTACGGTGGCAAGCAATACAACCGTAATAATCTAAGCATTCTAGCACGGCCTTTGTGGCCTGCTACCTTCTTAAAATGAGAAATATTTCACACACCCGTGTCTGTTAAGAAAGAATGAGTCTAAGCTAACACATTGCAGACATGCATTACTATAATTATTCGTCGGCGTAATAATGGGCGTTGAACTGTTTCTACGTAAGAAACTCTCCAGAGCACTAGAAAAGTATATCCTCCTGGAGTAAGAACTTTACTCGCACGTACATATTTCTGTACAAGTTTGGCGTCCTACATACTTATGGGCGATAAATATTCAAGGAGTTGAAACTCAGAGATCCAGGAAAATATATATTCGCTAATCGAAATGTCCTGTGACTCTTAATATCGAATACGGCTATTCTCGTTCAAAAAAGAATTATAGCGAGGAATTACCACTTGTTCATGTACTATAATACACATATTTATGAAAAAAAAAACAAGTTCACAAATACATTGCAGTCACATATGAGCAACACTTCCTTGGTGTAGTTGTGCCGGATTTACCCGCTTCAAAAGCAAAGAGCTATTAAGAATTTGATGTTCTTTCAGATTACCATTCTTAAGATGTTTGCAAATTTAAACTTAAGGGAGATTCTAGGGGAAACTGGGTGGTGGGACTACGAGTTTGTGCTGTTGAGTTTGCTCTCCAGAGACTCATACTAAACAATTTCGTAGAAACGGTTATATTTCATTAAACTAAAAGCCGTATCCACACTCAAGCAAGTAAAATTCGAGCATGAATGATATGATAGTGCTATCAATTTCTCTACATTGACCTGCTTTTCTGCTAAGAATGTCTCTACCTGGAGAATCAATATTTAATAAACACAATTGACGTGGATTAGGAATATCAAACAGAAGTCATCGCTCTTTCCACGCTTTAAGTGAGTTAGGGAAACATTTTCATCGGCCGCCACAGGGAATCGAACTCAAGGTCTTCCAGTTACGCGCCGGATGTGCTATCACTGCATCACAGCGGCATCGAATTCTCCAGACTCACATACGACTAACTGCCATACCATTTGGCAGGTTGCTTCTTGGAGCCCCGCACAATGCTGGGGATTCACCAAAGATGGTAAGCTGCAACTGAACAAATAACTAAGAGGTAAATGAATAATTAATACACACAATTGACGTGGATTAGGAACATCAAACAGAAGTCATCGCTCTTTCCACGTTAATTGTGTGTATTAATTATTCATTTGCCTCTTAGTTATTTGTTCAGTTGCTGCTTACCATCTTTGGTGAATCCCCAGCATTGTGCGGGGCTCCAGAGAAGCAACCTGCCAAGTGGTATGGCAGTTAGCCGTATGTGAGTCTGGAGAATTCGATGCCGCTGTGGTGCAGTGGTAGCATCTCCGGCGCGTAACTGGAAGACCCTGAGTTCGATTCCCAGTGGCGGCCGATGAGAATTTTTCCGTGACTCACTGATAAACGTGAAAAGAGCGATGACTTCTGTTTGATGTTCCTAATCCACATCAGTTGTATGTATTAATTATTCATCCGCCTCCTAGTTATTTGTTCAGTTACTGCCTCCCAACTTCGGCTAATATCCAGTATTGTGCAGGGCTTCAAGAAGAAACCTTGCAAGTGGTTTGGCAGTTAGTCGATGTGAGTCTAAAGAATGTGCGGCCGTTTTGGTGCAGATGTTCTCTACCTGTCTGAATGACTGGTGATTCCCTAAATTTACCCCAATTACTGATATGTCTCGCCACGGCCAACATGCGACATGAGATGCTTCTGTAGGGCAGATCGGATATCTGTTTGCATTTGTACGCATCGGTCACTTTGAAATTTATGACCCTGGGAGGCGAAATGGCACCATACATGAAAGAAATTTGTGTGACTGAGGACAGAGCCCACTTGGTGGAATGGACAGATGCCAGTGTGAAGGGCACTGTGCCACCGGGGAGTTCCATATTTCATTTATTCTCTGCTCGGAAACGTTTTAGATGGACAAAACTTTTCTTTGGATTTAAAGTGGTGCTAAGTTAAAAAGTGGTCATATAGTGGGAGAGCAAAGTGTGTGAAATTTGACTTGCGTGGGCTTTTTGCGGTACAGCATTGCGGTTTGATTTTCCATAAAGTACATGAAGAACAGTAATTCATATGTTGCTACTGCGGGAAATACGACAGGCGATGGGCTGAGCAGCCACCGACACATCCCACAAAACATGCTGTATCTTTTTTATTTAGATTCATGTAGTGACCACTTATACCTTAAATTGAAAGCAATTAAGCATTCTATATCATGCAGTTAGGTAATGTTTGAAATTGCACGGGCATAAAGCCGCTAGTGGCAAAATAACACAATAACTGAAAGAATTAAGTTAAATATATGTATGTACTAATATATACACAAATTGTATATATTATTAATACTATCTATCTATCTATCTATCTAGTCGAGTCACAATATTGTGACCACCTCCTACTTTTTGGCGTCAACACCGCGTAGCCAATGAAAGAAAGCGCGTGTCGTGATATGACTTTGAGGGTATATAAGGTGTGCTGGACTCATTCTGAAAACATGTCACTCGTTGCTATCATGGATAAAAGGAGCGATTTATCAGATTTGTAAGAAAATGATGAATATCGGCTTTCGGGTCAAGAGTGGCAGTATTTCTGAAACAGCGCAGTTTGTAAACTGTTCGCGTGCTGCGGTGGTTTAAGTGTATCGTGATTGGAGAAATGGGACAATTGCGAATAAGCGAAGTGAAACTGCGGAGCACCAGGTGCCATTGATGTGAGAGGTAACGTCGGCTTCGAAAGTGCGTGAGGGCCGAACACGCTACGGTGTAGCAACTCACTGGCCAAATTAATCAGGGGCTACTGAAAGTGTGTCTAAAACGACAGTTCAGCAAACCCTGCTTCGTATGGGGCTCCAATGCTGACGGATGGTCACTGCATCTTTGCTAACGAGGGTGCATCGGCAGAAAAGGCTTACATTTTCACGGAAGTATCGGAATTCGATCTCCACTGATTGGCAAAGGATTGCCTTCTACAATGAGTTACGTTTTCTGCTTCATCGAATCGATGCACGTTGAGGTACAGTATAAGGCGATAAACACAGGAAAACAAACACTCTTCACCAATTGCTGGAAGAACACAAGCTGGTGCGGGCAGAGTTATGGTGTGGGGAAGGTTTTCGTGGCATTCTCTCTGTCCACTCATATCTGTTTAAGGCATTATGGGCCGCATTGGCTATGAACCCATCCTTGCAGACCACGTGCATCCATACATGCTGATTGTCTTCTTTGGGGCGGATGGGATTTTCCAGAAGGACAATGCGACGTGTCACACAGCTAGATATGTCTGAGAGTGATTGAAAGAGCAAGATGAAGACTTTAAACTACTTCCCCAGCTTCCTAATTCCCGAGACTTAAACCCAATTGGGAAATTGTGGGTCCACCTGAATCGTGTGGTTTGCTCTGTGGATCCTCCACCACGCACCTATCAGCAGCTGTCAGATGCACTACAGTCCGCATGGCTCCACATACCTCTGAACACCTTCCAGCACCTTATTGAGACACTCCCAGCCCGTCTAGCTGCTGTCCGCCCTGCACACTGCTGTTACTCTGGATATTAGGTGGTGGTCACAATTATGCGACTCGACCGTGCATTATATTACATTATATTATGTAATATTATATTATACTATATTATATTATACTATATTATATTATATTATATTATATTATATTATATTATATTATATTATATTATATTACATTATATTATATTATATTACACTCACCGACAATGAAATTTTCGCAGCTAGAATAAAACATGTTACAACCGCGAAACTTTGCAAATAGCTAGAGTGCGTGCTGGTATGCCAACGATCCACGTTTGGTGCAATTGCTCATGACCGCACACCCTGTGGTGGCACTGCAAGCACAAACCGGCAACCTCATAAACCGGCGGGTAGTTGATGCCTGATGAAAGCTAAAAGCACCGGCCGGCGCAAGCAAGAGTACAGAGGGTCAAGAATACCGACTAGACGCCACAGACTTCGATTTACGCAACTTACAGGCTTTGAGAGAGGCCTGATCATCGGCCTGAAAACCGACATGTGGTCGGCGCGCCATATAGCCCGCCACGTGGATCATTCTGACCATAGCCTCCGACCGTGTTGGGATCATTGGATACGTGACGGCACTGCCACACGGCGGAACGGGGCCGAACGGACCTTGAGAACCACCACTAGAGAGACTCGACAAATCGTGCGCAAGGCACGACCGGATCCTACGGGGACCCGGACCACTACATAAGCATATGTAGCGCCTCCTCTGTGCCCACGAACTATTTCCCGACGCCTTGCAGAAGCCAAACTACGATCGCAGCGCCCATTACGCGTGCTGCCATTAACACCGAAACATCTCCGTCTCCGCGTGCAGTGGTGCCAAGTAAGAGCGAGGTGGAACGCCACATACTGGCGACGTGTAATGTTTAGCGATAAGTGCCGCTTCGTTTTTGGGACAGATGCTCATCGCGTCCAGGTGTGGAGGTCCCCGGGTCAACGGCACAACGCCAACCTCGCTATCAAACTCCACACCTCCCGCAATGCAGGCATTATGGTTTGGGGAGCCATTACCTACGATAGCCGATCAGGTCTAGTAGTGGTACGTGGTTGATTGATCGGTCAGCGGTATGTGGATGAGATCCTATGGCCCCATGTGCTCCCATTCCTGGCCGGGATTCCAAATGCGGTATACCAGCAGGATAATGCCTGCCCGCACACGACTCGGGTTACCCAGGACTGCCTATATCATGTCCAGACCCTTCCATGGCCTACCCGCTGCCAGCGCATGTCCCCTATCGGTTATGTGTTGGGCCAGTTGAAACGCCGTCTGCCGCCGTGCAGCACTATCTAGGATGAAAATATTCCAAATACGTGGCGACAGTTAATAAATAAATATATCGCTCTTTCCACGTTCCAGAAACACACAGCAACCGAAAAATTGTTTTTCAGCCGCCACTGTGGAAACGAACCAACAGAACTCTCGGTATTGCGCCGAGTGCGTTACCTTTACGAAACAATTTTTCGGTTGCTGTGTGTTTCTGGAACGTGGAAAGAGCGATATATTTATTTATTAACTATCTAGGATTTCCAGCACAACGTACAGCGCGGGGCGACCAGTCTGCCGCAGGACAACATCAGGCGTCTGTTCGCCTTCATGCCGGACCGTATTGCAGCTTGTATCGACGCACGCGGCGGTGCGAAGCGCTATTGAAGATGACCGGACTGTGTGCCCTCTGTAATTTTCCAGCAGCTCTGTTTTTGCCATCATGTGTATCATTCATGTGTATCATTACGTTTATAAAATTTCAGTTCAATCCGATGCTTCCTGCTTGGTGCACAAATTTCATTGTCTGTGCGTGTATATTATATTATATATCATATCGAGCAGAAAAGAAGTTTCGCAAAAGTGTAGCACAAGAAAGCTGCAGTTTGATAAAATCATATAGTACAATCTGTAATGCATTTTATTTAAGAGTTTATATCCAATACTTCAAATTAGGAGAGCATAAGAGAAGTTCTATTAAAGACTATTTTTCTCAACTTTTGGGAATAATTTTTCTGTTGCTGTGCTTTAATTTCGAAACAATATAAGATATTGAAAGAAAACAGCTGCAAATTGATTATTGTATATTTCCCAGAAAAGGTGGTCCGTGTTGTTCTTGCTGAAAGATATCCAAATAAATATATTTCACCTTAGGAAATTTCTTGATACTCGATTAAAATTAATTAAACTGTATGAGAGGACTAGAACATTCGTACGGTTCACGTTCCTTGGCATGAAATCTAAGAAGCCCAGTGTAGAAAAGCATGCGAATGTCAGGTTTCAACAAAGGATCCTAAAGTTTGGAACCAAGTATTTGTAGGAATATTGTAAGTTTTTATTTTTGTTTTCATCTAAATTCCATCCGACACTACAGTAATCAGATGTTATCTTTATAAGTTTTATACACTCACGAACAATAAAATTTGCGCACTAAATAGGAAGCATCGGATTGAACTGAAATTTTATGGACGTAATGATACAGATGAATGATACACATGATGGCAAAATCAGAGCTACAGGACAATTGCAGAGGGATATGTGGCACGCAGTCCGGTCATCTTCAATAGCTCGTCGCACCGCCTCGTGCCGCGATACATGCTGCAATACGGTCCGGCATGGAGGCGAACAGACGCCTGATGTTGTCCTGCGGCAGACTGGCCCACTGTGCTGGACGGTGTGCTCCAAATTCCGGGCAGTGCGACACGGCGGTAGCCGGCGTTTCAACCGGTCCAACACATAACCGATAGATGACATGCCCTGTGAGAGGGCACGCCACGTAAGTGTCTGGATATGATGTAGGCAGTCCTGGGCAACCCGAGTCGTGTGCAGGTAGGCATTATCCTGCTGGTATAACGCACTTGAAATCCCGGATAGGAATGAGAGTATATGGAGCCGTAGGATCTCATCCACGTACCGCTAGCCCGTTAATGATCCACGCACCAATACTAGAGCTGATCGGCTATCGTAGGCAATGGCTCCCCAAATCACGATGCCTGCAGTGCGGGAGGTGTGGAGTTCGACAGCGAGGTTGTGATTGCACCGTTGACCCGGTTACCTCCACACCCGGACACGATGATCATCTGTCCCCAAAACAAAGTGGCAGTCATAGCTAAACACCACACGTCGCCAGTCTGTGGCGTTGCACGACGCTCTGATCTAGAACCATTGCACACCGAGCCGGCGATGTTTCGGTGTTACTAGCAGCACACGTAAGAGGCGCTGTGATCGCAGATTTGCTTCCGCGAGGCGTCGGGAAATGGTTCATGGATACACAGGAGCCGCTACATCTACCTGTATAGTAGACCGGGTCCCCTCTGGACCCGTTCGTGCCTGGCGCACGACTCGTCGATCCCCTCTAGTGGTGGTTTTCCTGGTCCGTCCGGAGCCGCTCCACCGTGTGGCAGTGTAGTCACGTGTTCACTGCTCCCAACACAGTCGGAGGGTATGGTCAGAACGATCCACGTGGCGGGCCATACTGCGCGCCGGCCACATTGCGGTTTTCGGTCCGATGATCAGGCCTCTCTCAAAGCCCGTAAGTGGCGTAATTCGACGTCTCTGTCGTCTATCCGGCATTCTTCTCACTGTGTACTCTTGCTTGCGTCGGCCGGTGCTTTTCGTTTTCATGGGGCATCGACTACACGGCGGTTTATAATTCTTCCGGTTCGTGCTTTCAGCTCCACCAGAGGGTGTGCGGTCAAGTTGACTCGCACCAAACGTGAATTATTTGGATACCAGTACGCACTCTAGCTATTTGAAAAAGTTTGGTGGTTGTAGCATGTTTTCTTCCTGGTGCGCAAATTTCATTGTCCGTTAGTGTGTGAACTACTTTAATGACACCAGTTAAAATAACTTGAAAAACAAACAATTATGCAAAGCTAAAAAGGTATGAAACTAAGAATATTTTTCAAAAACAAAATGCTAAGCACTGATATTAAAAAAACTTTTCCGTATCTCTTGTGATTGGTTAACCTTATTGCACATTTATGTAATTTGGATTTTAAAATTTTTAAACAGTTAGTTCCTCACTGACATTAAATGTTTGCAAATGTACTGTGATTTCCTGCAAACTACGTAGTGAAGTAATATATACGTTTTCGTAAGTGGACATAAACTTCTTTATTCGAACTGTGATTCGAACAATGTTAACTTGTTTTGTTGGTTTTGAAATTTGTTATCAATTCATCAAACAATAAATAAGCGATCGCCGTTAAGTATAGTAATCAGAATAATACGTTTTGGAAACAGTCTGCATCACATTTCTTGCTAAAATATACCCCCCGCGTGAAGGCTCTTCTGGGTTCTGCATTGCTTTCTGCATGACGTCATTTCGACAGCCAATAGCAGCCTGTTTCCGTAATGACTCAGTCCAAAGAGATATCGACGAATCTTTTTATTGATAACTACTTGCGCTCGGGAAAGGAAGCTGATACATTTTTACATGTTTTTAATTCGCGTTATCACCTGGCGCCCAAGGCGCATGCGGTCTTTTTATTAAAACAATAATATTTATTCATCAATATTTTCATTTCCAGGTGTTAACGCCTTGAAAAAGCTGAGAACGAATAGAAAAATCACGACTATTTCTGATTGCCGACATACTGTATTTGAAAATCTATGAGTCATTCCAAAAATGTGATTAATTTGAAATCGACATGAAACCTCAGTCATTTTTCACATGAGCACATTAAGAAGGTTATTCGGAAATGGTTCACTCGGGTAGATAGCAATTACTTTACAGATTGTACAGGAGGAACAAACTTGAAGACCAGACTACACTGAAAGTAAGTTAAAAATGTGAGTCGAAGTAAATTTCATCAGTTTATCCTCACGTTACCTGGCTGTCGGTTTTCATTATTGTTGTTTTTAGTACATCTCTGGAAGAGATTTTCTTAGTAGAAAGCAGATACGTTTTACTTGTTCCATGATTTCGTACGATAATACGAATTATCCATCGTTTCACTATTTAGGCAAGTAAAACAAAAGCGTCTGAATTCGTTGGCATGTTAGGAATGTGCGTCATTCCAAATTAATATGAGCAGCTAACATTCCAATTTTTCGTAAACTTCAGCACCATTGAATGGGGAGCAGCTAACATTCCAATTTTTCGTAAACTTCAGCACGCTTGAACAAATGATGATATTTTCGAAGTGCTACAGGTCGGTGGGATTCCCTACGTCTCCGTTCGCGACACATCATGTGTCACTACGCGATATAAATAGTTCCACAACGAAATACATAAAGCCGAGTGCACGATTGCGAGTAGAATAATAGAGACTGTCGTAAAGTCAAGAATGTACTTCGGGTTATACGTCCATACCTGCCCACATTGTGTGATAAAATAGTGTCTGCTGGCGTGATGTCATCTGACGGCCTACATAAAAATGGCAGCACGTGGGCTGTGTATCGAAGGCGTTTCGTTACTATTCTAGCTGCCCTAATCAAATTTTTATAGGAGATTTTCTAAAGTATTTTTTTAGTCTTTTGAAAATGGCAGATTCTTTATTCTTTAGAAAGAATTTTTATCCTTTCAAGGGTTTCTATCGTATAGAAATGAGAGAGCACAGCACGTCATCGCTGACTGCTCTGTGCTGCAGAGGAGTTAGCGCTGACTTGCTGCCACATGAAGGGCGATGTGAAAGGTAACACCTTGTAACTTCTGTGTCGATCGCGTTTCGTTACTATTTTAAGTGACCTTTAAAAGGCCGTTTATGGGATGCTAACTGCTCCCATACTACGAAATATTTATTCTGGCGAAAACGTAACCGTGAGTCGAACACTGTTAACGTGTTTTGTTGGTTTTCAAATTTGTTATTAATTCATGTAAAAAGAAAATAAGCGATCGCCGAAAAGTATCGTACTCAGAAATTATAAGTTTTGTAAACAGTCTACATCACATTTATTGCTACCGTGTAAATCCCATGAGTGATTGCTCTTCTGTGGGCTGCATTGTTTTCTGCGTGACGTCATTTCGACAGCCAATAGCAGCCTCTTTACGAAATGACTCAGTCTAAAGATATATCGACGAATATTTTTCTTGATAACTCCATTCGCTCGGGAATATAAGTTAATACATGTTTTTTAATTCACGTTATCACCTGGCACCTAAGGCGCATGGGGTCTTTTTTTATTAAACTCTAAAATTTTGTTCATCAGTATTTTCATTTTGAGGTGTTAACTCCTTGAAAAAAGCTGAGAAGGAATAAAAAAATCACTACTGTTTCTGGTTGCCGTAGTTTCCCGTATAGGACATCACACATTTTCCGGCAATCAGTCCCAAGGCCTGCATATCGGTGATCACAATTTAACAAGCTCTCTGAGCCGAAATCCATGATAAGGTCAACAGCAGCAAGTCTTACCTTACAAAAAAGCTATGAAACGAGGGCCACATCGAAGAAGAATCAAATAGGTGCATAAATTAGGTGAAGAGGTTAGGGAATGGACAGTATAATTTCCAAAAGAAATTTTTCATTATGTCTTTAATTATTCCATACTTCCAGCTCTTACTTACGAATCAGAGACATGGACCTTAACGTAAAAAGATATATAGAAGTTGCGGGCACAACTGAAAGAGGCATGGAGAGTGGCATGCTTGGTATGTTAGCATGCACCTCTCAGCTACAGGAATCAAATATTGACAAAGAGGTCAGCCCAGGTTTCTGATGCAACATTGACATTCCAAGTCGATTGTGAGCACACTGTCGGTGTGAAACCGAAGCATACTTCTCTGTCGGCAACCGGGTAACTTGCTTTTTATATTTGCTGTAGATTACGTCTTAACCTGTTAAACCGAGTATTGCTTAACAAATAATCATGTTAACAATTCTCGGGAATTTTTGGTTTCATTCATCTCTATTCTCTTAATTTCTGATTTTAACCGTGTTACAGTATCTAAATAGGAGATATATTTTAAAATCTTTAATTTTATAATGTAGCGGACGTTGCAGGAATCGGCATTAGGGTAGAACCCGAAACAACCTCAAAAGTTTGCGGTATTTAGTAAAAAAAAAAATTAAATATATATACGAATTATAGCATTCAAGATATTCCTCCATTTTCAAGTGGACATGTTTTACTCGCTGCTTACCTTAGTTTTGAGCACTACGCATAAAATTTGATTTTGTTTGACATTATAACTGAGTTCACGATCGAGGAGCTCAGTTGTTATGTGCCAGCCTTTGTCGGGAGTGAAGCTCTGCTGGCTGGTCATATTTCTTCCCTTTACGGATTGGCCAATAATCTTGAAACTGCTATCAGGATTCTGGGTCTCCGTATGTCCCATCCGCAGGAATTGCTAGCGACGAATGCGATGCAAAATGGCAGAATTCAATATTGTATCTGGGTTAAATTTTAATTTTTGTAACTGCAAGGAAACGCAAAATATTTCACTACCGCTATGGTGCTATTCCGAACTCATAGATGGTACTTTTCCGAAACTAATTCGTCTTAAATTAAAGCGAAACCCGTTAACATAAATACGAGTACTATTGGGTAAATGAAGCGGGTACACACATTTGTAACTGCTAGAAAAGTAGCTACATAACTAGGAATATCCATATGTCAACTTTCAGAAAGAGAGCATTGTTTTTGAAAAACCTAGCTGCATTTCATTTTTTGAATTCAGAAAGAGATACAGGGGTTGGACAAAATAATGTTAACACTATGATTATAGCGGAAAAAGCAAAAGTTGTGATTATCTTTTGTGTATCTTTTATTTGTATGAATTCTCTAGGTTGTATGCCAATGTAGTGCAAGCTGTGTTCAACAGCGGTTCATACGAGCGGTCGGTGAAATGCGTGACCTGTCAGACTTCCAAAGAGTATAAGTCGTGGGAGCCCGTTTAGCAGGAGCGCCTGTAACCATAACAACCGAATTGTTCGGTGTTTCAAAAGCAACAGTCTCCACGGTTATGCTGCGTACGCAAAACATAGCAAGACTTCATCAGCTAAGAAAAAAGTGGGCGAAAAGCTATACCGAATGAGAGAGGCCGTCGAACACTAATAAGGGTAGTGTCCAAACAACACAAACTACTGCAGAAAAAGAGACAGCAAAACTCAATATTTACCTGGAAAATATTTCCACAAAAACAGTCCGCAGAGAACTTCCCAAAGCCTACATTTACGGAAGAGTTGCAGTTGATAAAACTTTAATCACAGAAATCAACGCTACAATGAGAAAAGACTGTCTCATGAGCATAAAACCTGTACAGCTGATGACTGAATACGTGTGATATGTTCCGATGAGTCCTCATTTACATTATGTCCAGCAGTAAGTCATATTTAGGTATGGAGAACCTCCAAGGAAGCGTTCCATTCGGAATGTCTGGTTCCAACTGTCAAACATGGGGGTGGGTATGTGATGATTTTGTTGGCCACACTTTGCTTTCGGTTGCCCCGTCACGACCCTACATAGTCAAGTTCCTACCAACGAGTACTTCGACAGTTCAGGTGATCAGGTGCATCCTATAATCCAAATATCGTTTCCCAACAATTATGCCATTTATCAAGATGATAATGCACTCATACACACATCCAGAACAGTTCAGTCATGGTCTGTGGAACGCCAAGATGAACTTCAACATCTGCCCTGGCCAGCTCAATCACCTGACTTTAATATTATTGAACCACTGTGGACAGTTTTGGAGAGCAGAGTAAGAAGCCGATTCCCTCAACCAACATCTCTGAAGCGATTGGCTGATGTTCTAATCGACGAATGGTACAACATTCCACTGGAGACTATTCAAGCTGAATGAATCTATTCCAAGGGGGTTGGAAGTTGAACTAAAGGCAAATGGTGATCCGACACCTTATTAATAAAAACACGCAGACTATTTCCCATGTGTTCTTATTATTTTGTCCAAACCTGTATGTATCTGTATTAATTAGAAAAATCGTTCATTCTCACCAGTAACAGAAATTAAGATGGCGTTAAGCAGGGCAAGGCTTCATAATTTGATATAATTAATTTTCAAAACCACTTTCCGTTGTGCACTGAATCATAAAACTTGGGAGTTGTTGCAAATAGTTTCCAGGATAGCTAATGTTCGGTACTAATCTCTGTCAGACTATCTTAATTTTTCAACCTAACAATTGTTGGCACCTAGTGTAGTTTTAGAACTGTGTTTACATTCTTACTGTAATAAATCAAGGCGAAACCAATCGGAAGCCTTGACTTCCGCATGATGTCACAAAAAGAGGAACTCATCTGTCTAATGTCATGGCTGTGTGCTTTCTAGACGGCATTGATCAAATTGTCTTGTGGATCGTTTTAAATTTTAGAGGAAACGCATACTTTTTGTTATAGTTTTTCAAGAGACCGAACAAAAAGCATACACCGGGTGTCCAAAGACGCGATGTAGTTCAGAAACTTCAATGCTAGCCAGTTTCTAAATCCTGTATGAAACATAGCCCGTTTTCTTTATCATGGCAGTGGTTCTATCCTGGCTCTGGAAAGAGCGTTTCTAGGTTTAGAATGGGCAACTCGTTGCAACTATACAGTATTATAAATGAGTCGCCAAGTCAGAGTCACTTTTCCAAAAAAAAAAAAAATATACTGTATTCTTTCTGCTGAATTTATTCTTCATTAATGAAAAAAAAATAGGATATCTGCTTCTCATAGGAAGAAAATTGCTTTTTCTGTAGATTGTCCAAAAACACTTTACACGCTCATTATGAAGCATGTGTTAAGCGCAGTCATATCATATTTTACACTTTTGAAAAAAATGAATTCATCAGTTTCAGACTTGGTCCATACTTTTCGCAGATTTTCCAATTTACTGACGCCAAATGAATTCTTTGCCAAAAAACAACAGAAGCACCCCGAGAAGTCTTTCGATCCTGATGAAACTCCGCATGCAAGTATCGCAGTGACCAATATGCAAATGATTAAAAAATAACGACCAATGGCCGAATACGGACTCACCACAGCGCATGGGAACGGCGCATCGAGGAGGGTACATCAAGAGAAAGCTCGTATGCAGAGAAAATTGTGACAGCGGATGCGGTTGCATTAATCTCCACTGACTGTGAAGATGCCTCGACGTCGGATCCGGGCACACTAATAGTAGTTTAGCGAGTTTTACGGAGGACGTATAATTGGGCTGAGAGAGGATGGTTGGTCAACTCATCGTATCGTCAGATATTTGGGTCGGAGTGACGCGGCAATAGGACGATGTTGGCAGCAATGGTTCTAAGAGGGCACAACCTAGCTTCACGGAGGTAGTGGACGGCCGAGGGTAACGACAGAACAAGAACAGCGAACGTTTGTGAGAACCGTAATCGAATTCGTTGCTCTCAACCATCCATGGCCCTGTTACGTCGTTTAAAAGTACGGAAGTGGACATCAGCACAGTTGCTAGACGACTAGCGGCACGGTGACTACATTCGACGAGGCAACTCCGCAGCATACCACTGACCAGCGATCATCGCCAGCACCGGTTGCAGTGGTGTCGGGCTGAACAATGTAAGATGGTGTCTTGTGGCGTCGTGTTGTCTTGAATGATGAGTCACGCTTTCCACTAGCCGCCGATGACCAGCGCATATCTATCTGGAGAAAACCCGGCCAGCGCACGGTTCCTGCCTTTTCCGTGGAACGGCACACGGATCGCACACAAGGGGTGAGTGTCTCGGGAGCCATTTCCTACGATAGCCGGGCAGCTCTGGTAGTCCTCCGTACCACCCTCATGGCTCAACGGTACGTCGACGACATTATAAAACCTGTATACCCTGCCACACATGGCACGGCTCTCCCAGGTCTTCCTCCGTAATGTCGACATTTTTCTATGGCCAGCCCGATCGCCCGACCTCTAACCGATTGAACATGTTGGGGACATGATGAGACCAAGACATTGTAGAGAAACGCCAGTACTTTTATGAGCAAAAAAAAAATGTTTGCTCAACAGAAGGAAACCCTGATGTCATACCTGCGTTTAATCAATGGTCTTCGTCGTTGGCCTAGATTGGTCATTGTCTCCACATTGCTGACACGTCACCATCTACCGGCATTCTTGTCATTACAAACAATCCCAGTGACCGGGGAACAAGTGAAAGCTTGAGGTAGAAAAATTTCACTACACATCCGTTTCATTTATTTACTGCTTCTATTATATAGTTCTTAAGTTTTAAATAAAATCTTCAGTCAAATTCAAATGAACAAGCACATTTTTTTCAAATAAAACAGCTTAAATCCGGAATGGCGGAAAACGTATAAAATGTGCAGTTCAGACGCAAAGCATAGAATAAACAATGATGTTGAAATTAAAATGTTTTAAAGATCAAATACAATTATCCTGAAAAACTCATGTAAATAACCCAGAAGCGATATGCAATGGAAATTTTTCCCCCTGGCGGTCTGACGGCAAAATAATTCATCCTTACATATAAATTCATATTCAGTAGAAATGCGTCTCTAATGAAGCGCCGCGGCAAGAAATCTGAAAGCATGTTTTAATTCCTTTGATAAGTAATATTATGGGGAAACGATCAGGTCAAAATGAGTTTTCACTTTCTGTCTACATGAACAGAAGTATTTTAAACACAATTATTTAGTGAACTTTTCCGTGATAAAAAAAGTAAGTTAATTTTAATATTTTATATTATTTTTACACATATATTACTGACATTTTTGAGCGGATTTTCACGATTTTGTTAAGTTAATTAAATCATACATTTAAATTTATTGAGCATGTAATTATGTTTTTCATTAATATCTTATTTCTTCAAATGAGATAACGCATGTTCAAAATCTCAGTTCCAGATTTCACAGTAAGATTAAAGGAAAACCAAACAACGAGGAGCAGTTGGCCTTGGGGGAAGGAAAGGACGTTATAGGCAAAGCAGGTACACAGATGAATAAGATGAATCAATCATTCTAATCTTTACTTTGTTCGGTTACTCAGGTGAAAGAAATGTATATAAAGTTCTTAGAATGGCGGAATTTATACAAAATAATTGCATTACATGCGTGTTGTACAATTTTTGCAAGATAATGTCTTATTTGCCGGATTATCCCTGATTTTCTTTCCAATAGTTGCTTGGATGCCTTTTAGGTATCAAAATAGATACAGATGCAAGTCTGCTATTTCTGCAATTACAATTTTCTGCATAAGTTCGAACTGAAAATGAGCTTTCCAACAACCGTTATTTCTAAAATTATTTTGAAATATTTTTAATCCGACAGCGTCCATTTCAGATTTAATTTTTGGTAATTAATGTGTAAAAACCATAGAAGTAAACAATAAAGTGACACAGATTTCTGACAGCTATCGAAGAATCCTTGCAGATGTTACTTTTGACCTCGAACTTTGATATATAAATTTACCATAGGATTTTCGCGTGCGGTGTTTATAATGAATTTTTTTCCGGTAAATACTTTGTTGGAAAAATTAACATATTCGTCGACCTTTGGCACCTCGGAAGTAAATCCGATGTAACTTCATATTGTTGCGCCTCGTTAATTATATATATTGTTTGTGCAAAATGAAAATTTGACTTGCACTACTTCAAATTTACTTAGCAGCGATTGCTGAAAACGTGAAAAGAAATTTTATGTTTTGCGGCATTTGGTTCATCAAGCCGAAACACTTTGATCAAAATAATTTTGAATTTGGATGGGCGTTTTTCAGGAAACGGATGATCATTGCTTATTCAGTATAGTGAAAATCCTCTAAATATATGGTGTCAGAGAATAAACAAAGGCATCGCACTTTCCGCATTTATCAACACCTAGCAACCGAAAAATTGCTATCCGGCCACCGCTGGAAATCCGAATTCCAGATCTCTCGATATATAGTCGAGTGCGTTAACCTTAGGATAATGTGGCCAACAATCAACGACGCTATGTGTATTTTTCGGTCACCTTCTGACATCACGAATCCGTAGGATGAACTCATCTACTGAGACGTCTCCATCTGCTGGGCATTAACGGCACTGGCTATATACACTGCCGGACAATTGCTAAGGACGGATGACAATAGCAACGATAGCAACCATAAAATGGAAGGCAGGAAAATGTGGAAATTAGCATAAGTGGGGGATACAGGAAGACGTGTGCGTATGCAAATTTTGGATTGCCGAACTTGTTCGTGACGTCATAGCGCTGATAAGAGATATTAAGGATATGACGCGTATTGACCGTTGTTGTTCAAACGCAAAGTTGAAAGGGAAAGAAGCAATTGACGAACTTGCAATTTTCAGTATGTCTTCCCGACATCACCTAGATGATTTTACGCGTGGCCGTATTATTGGCAAGATTGAAGAAGGGCGAAAAATAACAGATGTTGCCAGGGAGTTCGACGTCAGCCACAGTGTTGTTTCAAGGCTTTGGAAATCATTTCAAACAAATGGAGAGTGTAGCAAACGTCACGGGGGAGGTCGTAATCGCAGTACGACACCTGCAGAAGATCGGTACTTAGTGCTTTAAACAAAAAGACCCCGGAGCAGCACAGCTAGTGAGGTAGCAAATCAGTTTATGGCTGCTACTGGCAAGCGGATCTCCCGGAAAACTGTCGCCAGACGTTTTCACGAAGGAGGACTATACGCCCGCCGTCCTGTTGTGTGCATCCCATTTTCAAGACGTCACCGTACCGCCAGTTTGCAATGGTGCCATCAACATCGCAATTGGACTGATAACGACTGGTCTGCTGTCCTCTTCTCAGATGAGAGTAGATACAGTCTATCGTCTGATTGTCGACGACAACTGATCTGGCGTGATAGTGGTACTGCATATTGTCCAGCAAACATACAGGAAAGGGACCGATATCCGACATGTAGTGTCATGGTATGGGCTGGCATCATGATCAATGGCCGTACGTCCCTCTATGTGCTTCCAACTGGGACTATGACTGGCCAACGATACATTAATGATGTTCTGCTACCTCGTGTTCGCATGTTCCGTGGTGCTGTCGGTGATAGATTCATTTTCATGGACGACAACGCAACATGTCATCTAACAGTCGCTGTCCAGGAGTGTCTTAAGAGCGAGGATATTCAACGCCTCGTATGGCCAGCACGTTCTCCAGATCTGAATCCCATTGAAAATGTGTGGGATGCTTTGGGGAGGAGTCTTGCTGGTCGCCAATGCTCTCCAATAAACAAGGACACCCTCATCCGTGCACTGACAGAGGAATTCGATAAATTACACCAACAGCTGCTTGATAAATATGTGCAAAGCATAACACGACGTGTGGAATCTTGCATCGCTCTCCATGGTGGCCATATCCCGTATTGACATCTTACGCCGGAACGCCTGCGGATGGTAATTGCATTTCTTTCACGTTTACGTATTCTGCACAAAATGGCCTGTTTGTCCCTTGAACACGTTCCAAAGCCTTCTGGATTTCAGAGCACAATAAATTGTCTTTCTTGTAATGAACTGGCATTCTGATATTATTTTATTTACTCGGCATCCAACCACACTTACTTTTTTATGCGCTATATAGACGTTTATGATCCGTCCTTAGCAATTGTCCAGCAGTGTATTAATTATAGCATTTAAATCCAAAGAGCCAGATCCAAAGTGAAAATCCACCAAATACGTCAGTGAATAAACAACGCCACCATCGCTCTTTCCACGTTTATCAACACATAGCAACCGAAAAATTGTTATCCGCTCACCTCTGGAGATCCCAGTTGCAGATCTCTCGATATCTGGCCGAGCGCGTTAGCCTTACGCTAACGTTACCAACAGTCAACGGCGTTATGTGTGTTTTTCTGTCAGCTTCTGACATCATAAATCCGTAAGATGGGCCCAGTAACTGAGACGTCTCCATCTGGTGGGCATTAACGTCACTGGCAATATATTAGTTATAGCAGTTAAATCCAAAGTGAAAATCCTCCAAATATGTGGCGCCAGTGAATAAACAAAGACATAGTTGTTATCCGGTAAGCGCTGGGAATTCGAATCCCAGATCTCTCGATATCTAGCCGAGTACATTCGCCTTACTCTACGGTGGGGTACGATCCCAGCAAAGGCAGGATAACAATTTTTCGGATGTTATGTGTTGATAAAACGTGGAAAGAGCGATGTAATTGTTTATTCAGTGACGCCACGTATTTGGAGGATTTTCACTTTGAATGTCGACCTTTGGATTTAACTGCTATGATTAGTATATAGCCAGTGTCGTTAATGTCCACCAGATGGAGACGTCTGAGTAGCTGAGCCCATCTTACGGATTTATGATGTCAGAAGCAGACAGAAAAACACACATAGCGCCGTGGATTGTTGGCCACCGAGGTGTAAAGCTAATGCGCTCGACTAGATATCCAGAGATCTGGGGTTCGATTACCCGCCAATGGCAGAATAACAATTTTTTGGTTGCTGTGTGTTGGTAAAACGTGGAAAGAGCGATGTCATTGCTTATTCCCTGACACCACGTATTTGGAGGATTTTCACTTTGCATCTCTCCCTTTGGATTTAAATGCTATAATTAATATATAGCCAGTGCCGTTAATGCCCACCAAATGGAGATGTCTCAGTAGCTGGGCCCATCTTACAGATTTATGATGTCAGAAGGTGACAGAAAAGCACACATAGAGCCATTGATTGTTGGTCACCGTAGCGTTAAGCTAACGCACTCGGCTAGATATTTGAAGATCTGGGATACGATCCCAGCAGTGGGCGGATAACAATTTTTCGGTTGCTATGTCTTGATTAGCTTGGGAAGAGCGATGTCTTTGTTTATTCGCTTATTAAGTATTTATTTCATTGCTGTTTACATCATTCAATTATTTATTTCATTGCCCTTTATATATTTTTATTTTTACCATAAGTATACTTCAAGGTGTATTTATTTATTATTAAATTTACTTTTATTATATAACTTCTGCTCTCACCAATTTTTTGTTTGTGGGTTTAACTACCCCCTAGAGTAACTTGATAGATATACTCTGTCGCCCGTCGCTAATTTAGGGCTACTGGCTTAAGGGAAGGAAGACAGCCAGTGTTGTAAGACAAACACAACATTCAAATCTCATCTCGATTCGAAACCGAACCCATCTCGGACGAGTGATGTGATGTCAGCGCTAATGCCACTGCGTCACCAGGACGGCACCCTGCCCTGAACATTCCGTTTCATGTAGGGAGGCATTACCCCACAGTTTTCCATATGGCAGATATTTTTGGTACCTATTCGTATCCAAGAACGAAATAAAAGCACGCTTCCGTGTTCAGTAATATGCTTTTCTCATGCTGTGCAAAAACGACAAGGTGGGTTTGAAATTTATGTCCCCAGATAACGGCACCCTACGATGATAATCAGTCATAAATGGTTTCCTTGGCCATTTGCCAATTGAATGTTACAGCCTCAAATGGAATTTTTATCTTTGATGTTTATAAAGTGATAGGAATATTTTTCAACCGAAATTTAACGAAAAGAATATAATTGTGTTGTCATGTCCAGGGTTATTACAACTAAGTTTTACAAAACTCCACAGCTCTGGATTAAACGTAAGCAATACTTCATATGCTGGCCGATTACATGGAGTTTATTCACCGTTTCATCCACTGTCCGGCATTTGGCGCTGTGTCCGTCTTGAGCTCTTTAGGACCCGTTGCAAAACCCTTACTGGTGCAGGTTTTTAACAATTTCCCATTTCCAAATGATGAAAGTACTTATTATAGGGTTGGAAAGAAAATGATGTCCGATGACGAAGTAACCAAAGTCAAAGTCCCGGCCAGTGAGTTTGCGCAGCACACCGGCATGACATCAGCAGTTAAGTGGCTTAAGTCAGTGGCAGTTTGCCATCAGAAGGCGAAGAGTGTAAGAGACAGCCAACATGGAAGTGGACAAGTAGCACATCCGCCATTGCATGCTGTATGGGTTTCGTCGCGGTAGCACCCCAGCAAGTGCTGTAAGGAACATTACCAGCATGTACCCGAATGTCATATCACATTGTCAGGGCTGTTGATGGTTCGAACGGTTTCCAGAGGAAAATTTTCACCTGTCAGGCCATCCCAAAACAGGAAAACCTGCAACAGTGGATATGGACATGCTGAAGACATTAATGGAGACAAACCCACGTGTGACCACGCAGGAGTTGGCTGAACAGCTGGGGACTACCTACACGAGCATTATCAACCACCTGCGTCAACTTGGGAAGGTGCAAGAGAGGGAAGTTTGGATGCCCCATCAACTCACAGTTGAACAGAAAGCAAATCGCATGAGTGCATGTGTTTCTTTGCTTGCCCGTGACCAAGTTGAACCGTTCTACGATTCTGACAGGAGACGAAAATTGAGTTCTGTACGATAATGTCATCGCCGGGAAACGGTGGTTGGACCCAAAAGCCGTGGTTGTTAAACAGTGGTAGTAAGCCGGCTTTGGGAATCGGCATGATATCCAAAGCCGGCTTACACCCACGTAAAGTCATGATGTCAATCGGGTGTGATATGCGGAGGACGTCGTGTTTTTTGAGCTGCTGCTGGACAACACCACTGTCACCGCCGATGTGAAATGACGTCAGCTCGATGATCTTCACGCATTGTTCACATCGAAACGATCAGCACTGCTGAACCACAAGGTCGTCCTCCGGCAACAGATGGAGCGAGACCTAACACAGCACGGGTGACCTGCCACAAAATCAGGGACCTGGGCTGGGAGCTGCTGCGGTACACAGCCTATTCCCCGGACATTGCCCCCAAGAGACTATCACCTTTTCCAGTTATTGCAGCATTTTTGTACGAACAGCAATTCACCAACCAGGACCATGTCTAACGCGCACTTACTTCTTTGCGCCCAAGTGGCCACAATTCTGCAGGAATGGTATCCAACAGCTGCCCAGACGATGGGAGCAGGTCTTTGCAAACGATAGTGACTAAAGTTTGGATCGATTTGTATTTTCAACCCGAAATGTAGTCGCCATGGTTTGTCACGACCTGTTCCCATCGTCTGGGCAGCTGTTGGATACCGTCCCTGTAGAATTTAAAAACGGTCTTACCTACTGAAACTTACCAGTTCCCGCAGCCAGCAACTTAAACAACTACAACGGCCTTTCAATAAAAACTGAGAGTAAAATCACACAAAATGAAGAAATATAGGTACAGCAAAATATATGTTATTCTTTCTCAAAGTATCTTCCCTCGGATGATACGCAACGGTCCCATCGTTCATTCCACTTTTCAAAGCATGCGGCGAAGGCATTTTGTGGAAGCGGCTTTAAAGACCCCTTGACCACTTGAAAGATGTCAGCATCCGTGTTGAATGTTGCGCCACGGAACTTCTCCTTCATTGTTGGAAACAACCGCAAATCGCACGGAGCGAGGTCACGATTGTAGGCAGGCTGTGGCATGATTTCAATACTGGATTTCGAAAAAAAAACTGTTGGACATAAGCAGCCACATGTGGGCGGGCGTTATCATGGTGTACGGTCTACTTGCCCACCAGTTCCGGTCACATAATCGGTATGTGTCGTCGCAGACGCTTCAAGACTGAAATGTAATACTCAGCATTGACAGTAATTTGTCGTGGAACGGTACGCTGGTAGATTATACCTATATGATAAAATAATATTATCATCATCACCATCCCAGCTGATTTGGTTTGGCGGACTTTTTTGGAGGAGTCGAACTCGTGAGTTTCCAGACACTCGTTGCGCGCCTCGTGACGAGTGTCTGGAAACGCACGGGCTCGACTGTGGGGGTTGAAATAACGGACCCATGTTTCATTGGCAGTTACTACTGTGTTTAGAAAGTTTGGATCGTTTGCAATCATTTGTTTCCATTAATGACACTCCTGAACTCTGGCTAACAGTTGTTCTCTCGTCAGATGATGAGGTACCCATCTAGATACACACACGATGCAGCTGTAATTTGTCGCGTAAATGCCTAATATCAACGTTTTTGAAATATTACTTGAAGCCGCTATGTCTCCCCACGTCATTCGTTGATCTTCTTGCAGGATTGCCCAAACAGTGTTAAAAATACTGTCAGTAACAACACTTTCAAATCGACCAGGCTTAGAAGCAAGTTCTGCCGACAAACGCCCTTTTTTGAAATCATGGGGCTATCTAAAAATCGGTGACTCACCCAAACATCTATTTTCGTAAACGTTTTACATTAAATCATCTGTTCCTGGAGCCGTTTTACCTAAAGGATAGCAAAATTTAATCGCACAACCCATTTCACTTCTTAACTCTGAATCACTCAGTCTCACTACAAAAAGTATTCTGACAGATGAGAACAACATGAGATGACTTTGAGAATTACACTGAGGAAAGTCCGAGTGTGCATCATTGAACATACATTTGAGATATATTCAACGGAAAAAAGGCAAATAAATACTAATTCCGAACGCTTATGACGAAGTAAAAGTCTTGTAAAATCTTCAGTTTTCAGTTTAGAACCACCAAATTTGGTATACTATCTCATGAAACTCTAACGTAGACTATAGACGGTTTTTGGAAGGGGTCGAAGCCAGTGGTCAGACTTCCACACTTACAAAATTTTTGCAAAATCTACAGTTTTCAATTTAGAACCACCAAATATGGTATAGTATCTCATGGAACTCTAACTTAGACTGTAGATGATTTTTGGAAGGGGTCGGAGCCCGGGGGTCACAGCCCCCATACAAAAGTTTCGTAAAATCTACAGTTTTCAATTTAGAACCACCAAATTCGGTATACTATCACATAAAACTAACGTAGACTATAGACGATTTTGGGAAGGGGTCGGAGCCCGAGGGATCGGAAGCCCCCATACAAACTTTTCGTAAAATTTACATTTTTCAATTTAGGACCACCAAATTCGATATACTATCTCATGAAACTCTAACTTAGACTGTAGACGGTTTTAGGAAGAGGTCGGAGCCCGGGGGTCAGGGACATCTCCGCATTCACAATTTTCGTAAAATCTACAGTTTTCAATTTGGAACAACCAAATTTGGTACACTATTTCATGAAACTCTAACTTAGACTGTAGACGGTTTCTGGAAGAGGTCGGGGCCTGTGGTCAAGGTGCCCCTACACAAAATTTTCCTGAAATCTACAGTTTTTCATTTAGAACCACCAAATTTGTTATACTATCTGATGAAACTCTAACTTAGACTGTAGATGGTTTTTGGAAGGGGTCGGTGCCAAGTGGCTCCCACACAAAATTTTCGTAAAATTTACAGCTTTCATTTTAGAACATCCAAATTTGGTATACTATCTCATGATACTGTAACTTAGATCTCATGTGGTTTTTGGAAGGGGTCGCGGCCCACATGCAAAATTTTCGTAAAATCTACAGTTTTCAATTTAGAACTACCAAATTTGGTATATCATCTCATGGTTATCTAACTTAGACGGTTTTTGGAAGGGGTCGGGGCCCGGGATCAAGGGGGCCCCATATAAAATTTTCGTAAAAAGTTCCTTTTTTGCTCTTAAGATCTGCATCACAATTCAGCACTCCAATACCTTATCTACGTTCTAAGGCGCTCTTTGGCCCTTTCAGGTCCTTGCGCTACAAATTACCAACTAACCAATCAACCAACTAATCAACCTACGGTCTAAGTTAGAGACCATAGATAACAACAAAGTGCAAGAATATGCGATTAATGGTGTATTAAAAACACAAATCAATATAGTTTAGCTTCACCACCAACGGGCGGCTTATCAGGCAGAAATATAAAGTAATACAAATAGAGAGTTCCAGATATTCAAAATTTAAAACGGTAAGAAAAAGATGAACAATGCCAATGTCAAGTCGTATGCATGCGACATCACATAGGTACGTTGCATTTCTTTGTCGCGGGATTCTCAGAAGCACACGCCAGATGTACGGCAGTTCTATAGATGTCTCCTCGAAGGTAAGTATTCCCATTCCTTTTTCTTTCTTTTTTGTTTCGTAAAATTAAATTAACTAAATCAAAAAAATTAAATTAAGTTTACTGGAAAATTACAAGAATATCTTTTTCATTCATTAACTTTCACCCGCTGAACTTGGTGATTCCACAAATAGTAATATGTACCTAGCAAATGGTTGGTATCCTTGCTAGTACAAATTATATTAATGATTTCTTTGCGTCCAGTTCAATCTAGTATGTCCATAACAGCGTTTGGGGAAATATGAAAAATACATTTCAGCGTGTGCCGCTACGGTGGCGGAAAGATCTAGGCGATGGCTTCCGACCACTTTTCGAGAAGGATCCTGGTTCAAATTCCGGTGAGTCACAGACGTTGTGATTGACTTCTGGCACTGGCTATCCCCCTTCCCAGGAACCAGTGGCCCAAATTAGGAACGTTCGACTGCTTATAGCTTACTGAATTGATCACGGTGGTCGTTAAACCCCAACTAAAAAAATAAAAAAGATTGCGACGAGTCCATTGCTATTTGTTATGGAGCCGTATGAAAAGTACGTTTGTGATATCAACGCGCCCACTTCCATGTAGGCTGGCCATAAAATTTTAGGGGATCGTACAAAATTGCACTTTTGTTTTCACCTTGTCAGCGCTTCGGTATATGGTTGAAGTGTACGTATAGATAGTTGGGCCATTTCAGCACGCAATTTGGTTTATATAGAAAATAAAGATAATGTTACATTTTTACTCAGTTACAACACATTAATCCCAAAGGCTATTTCTTGAAATCTTTAATCCGCCGTGCTCATATTCACAACGTTAACAGAACATGTCAAGTTATTAATGTTGCAGTTTTACTCTGTCACAAAACTTTAATTACAAGTTCTTATGCGTAATCTTTTTTTAGGAATTTTTAGTCCGACGTATTCATAAGGTTTCGATAACATGCCAAGGTTATGGTACTGCGTTTTGACAGAGGCACAAAAATTAATAAACAGGCCTTAAGACTTTTTATCAGTTTTCAATCAACCGTGCTCATATACATAACATTTTCAGAGAAAGTCAAGTTTATTCTGTTGCGCTTTTACTCGAGTACAAAACTAGAAACAACCATTAACTTTCACCCGCTGAACTTGGTGATTCCTCAGTTCATCCATTAACAAGTATTTTAGGTAATTGTATGCAATGGTCATATTGATAATGTTTGATGACAAGTCAGGTTTGGAAAAACATGTTGCGCTTATTAAAGATTTTTAAAAAGGCATAGAGGCTAATAATTATTGTTTGAAGCCTAAATAAAAGCTCATTTTTAACTTGACTTGTCATGCAATCCTTATGAATATGGCATTTATTTTATTTTGTACATTTTACATAGCGTGTGCATTTTTTTTATATTTTGGAATTTGTTTTATTTTGTGTTGTACTTGTTACATAGAGTTTCGTATTTTTGTTATGCTTGTGACTTGTGATTGCATTTTGAATTTTTATTTGTTTCACATTTTGGATTACTTTTTGACATTTTAAGATTTTGACATGCTATTTTGAAAATTTTGTCTTTTTTAATTTTGCGTTGTGTTTTACATTCTTGCATCTTCGGCAGAATTACGTTCTTGAAAAATTTCAAATACAAGTTAGTAAAATGTATAATTCAATTAGTGAAAAATACCGGCACATTTTAGTAAAGGGTAGAATTATAAGAAATTCCTCTTAAAAAGTCTAGCACATTAACATTGTCTCTGTCCGCCAAATAAGTTCGAATTCCTTTTTATCTTGCCAGCGTTTCTCTTCTAGGTGGATTTGTTGGAATCTGTGCTATCACTCTTTCGATTTTAGCCATAATTGTTCTCTGCTCTTTCGCAATTTCACTGATTATTTTGTACAGTCACAGTTTTTTCTCTCCCAGAATTGTATTCCAGCGTTTGTCCCATCCTTCAAGTTTGTTTTGTGTTCTGGGAAAGCCAAGTAAATTGTTTTCACTTACTAAACAAATTGTTGGTGGGAAAAGCCGACGGAGTCTGCTCGGATTGTTTCTTCTGCTTCCACGAATTTTTCCAAGAACATAATTTTTCCCAAACCACTGAATTACAGAATCTGCATATTCTAGTAAAATTGATTTCACTTCTTCAAAAGCAGCTGGAATTTCATCAGATGAAAGAAATGCGAATGCTTGAAAATGTCTGGCTTTGAGAGCAAACTCACTGTTTCCTACATATTCTGAGCCTATGCCAGAAGATGGATATTTCTCCGCACATTTTTTCCGAGATGAAACCAACAACATTTGTGTGTGATGCTTCCAAATTTCTTTTTAGCAGCATTATAATGGTAGCTATTTCAAAATCTCTCATTATACGTATATTGTGGTGCAAGCTGAGTATCATAGTCTGATGCATAGTCTTGTAAATCCTGCAAAAATCTTGTATAATAGCATAATATTCTTCATTCTTGCTGGAAAGTAACCCATAAACTAGTAGGACAAATCGTTGCATCTCTGGATTCGTTGCAACCCTAGCTTGAATGGTATATAATTGCTTAAAAAGGGTTGGACAAGTTTCAAATGTTCCATCCATAACTTACAGGGGTGCTTCTTTAAGCTTTCGTAAATTATTTTCTGTTAAAAATAAGATAGTTCTTTGATCTCCAAATGCGCTATCTCTGCCAAGAAATTTTACACCATCTCTTTCCTGTAAATTTATCGGGGCATCGATCCCTTCTAAAGGCTCCACAGGCATGTCTTCTCTTCGTATTCGTTTTACAATTTGCCTTAGTGCATCCATATTAGGCATGTAAGCTGCATTTACTCTAGCCATTGACGTTGTCACGGTTTAAATAATTTGTGCAGGGGCTTCGTCCGTATTTCTCGCTCGTTCCTTTACTTGCGCTCTTGCAACAGCAACATCACTTTTCTCCGGTCTTGGAACATGATTATGTATTTTCTCATTGCGCATCCTGTGTTCATCTCCAATAAGAATAGTACTAGCAAAGCCAGTACAGTTTCCATAATTTCTTTCAAAACAGTGCCAATACCATAAATCACCCCCACTCTGTTAAGGCAAAATAAATAGCCTTTCCAATTCAGCAAATAATTTTCTTTTTGTGAGTTAACTATGTGACATATTTCATCTGCATAGTGCCTTTGGAAAACAATGCACTTTCTCTTTCCAAAATACACTGACGGAAAAAAGTCCTAACACCAAGAAGGGGTTGTGTTAGATAAACGACAGTTGGTAGGCAGTGAGAGTACATCTGTAAGATGACGTATAAGCAAATTTCGCGCTCGGCGCATACGTGTGGCGCTAGTAGCGCCCCTCGGAACATGCAAAGCAGGTTTGCTGTAAATACGCGCTGTAACGTTCGTGAGCGTTAGTTATCGTTGAGATTCGCTGTAGTGTGTTGATGTTAGTCAAGAATGTCTTTAAGAAGACGAAGAAGCCATTATCAACAGCTCACGGAGTTCAAACGAAGTCGTGTAATAGGGCTACGAGAAAGTGGATTTTCGTTCCGCAATATTGCAGAACGACTTCGCAGGAATGTAGCCACTGTGCATGATTGTTGGCAGCGGTGGTCAAGGGAAGGTACTGCCTCAAGAAGATCGGGTTCCGGCAGGCCACGTGGCACTACTGAGAGGGAAGACTGCCGTGTACGGCGCATGGCCGTGTCGCATCGTACCGCGTGTGCGGCAGCAATTTGAGCTGCAGTTGCCACCACAGTGACACAACGAACGGTTAAAAATCGGTTACTTGAAGGACAGCTCCGAGCCAGACGCTCTGTAGCGTGAATTCCACTTACCCCAAACCACTGTCGTTTGCGACGTCAGTGGTGTCAAGCTAGAGCTCATTGCAGGACGGAGTGGAGATCTGTTGTGTTTTCTGATAAAAGCCGGTTCTGGCTGGGTGCCAGTGATGGCCGTGTGTTGGTTAGAAGGAGGCCAGGTGAGCGCCTGCAACCAACCTGTCTGCAGCCGAGACACAGTGGACCTACACCTGGAGTTATGGTCTGGGGAGCAATTTCCTATGACAGCAGGAGCACTCTCGTGGTTATCCCACGCACCCTGACGGCACAGTTGTACGTCGGTCTGGTGATTCAACCTGTTGTGCTGCCATTCCCGAACAGCATTCCAGTGGGTGTTTTTCAACAGGATAACGATCGCCCGCATACCGCTGTTGTAACCCAACATGCTCTACAGAGTGTCAACATGTTGCCGTGGCCTGCTAGATCACAAAATCTTTCACCAATCGAGCACGTATGGGACAACTTTGGACGACAACTCCAGCGTCACCCCAACCAGCATTAACCGTCCCTGTATTGACCGACCAAGTGCAACAGGCATGGAACTCCATCCCACAAACTGACACCCAGCACCTGTACGACACAATGCATGAACGTTTGCGTGCTTGCATTCAATATTCTGGCGGTTACACCGGTTATTAATGTACCAGCATTTCACATTTAAAATGGCTCTTCTCGCGCTTACAATAAGCTGTGATCTTGAAACCTTAATCGATTAAATATGTTACCTATACAAATGTATTGCCGCCATTTCATTCCTCTACAACTATTTTTCCGTGGTGTTGGGATTTTTTTCCGTCAGTGTATGTATGTATGTATGTATGTATGTATGTATGTATGTATGCTTTAGATACATAATATTACTAATCTTTTGATTCTCCGTTAGTCTTTTGAATTAGCTTCAGAAAGCTCTGTGCTGAAGGGATATATCTTCTTGTGGAAGTCTTGTAAAGCGCATAAAATTGTACTAATGCTATACATAAAAACCGCTTCTTTTACTTCATTTTGCTTATAACGTTTAGTATTCACCTTCTGCCGTGATTGTAAGTAGCATATGGCTTTCAACAATAAGCCACACACAACGGAACGGAGATTAGATGAACCGAATTTTGTGCTGTTGCTACGGGGCCTTTGATAAGAGATGATTATCACTATTGCTAGAGTCGATCCCCGCTATATGCTCTAATGCAGCCTGCGCTTCAATTTTCCGGAATAATTCATTAAGATTAATTGCTAATTCTAATTCATATTTTTCTTGATGCAGCAGAGTATTCCCTCATCAGCGGAGGGGTTTCAGTTACATGTCTTCAGGTGAAAATAACATATTCTAGCAAATTTGCATGAAGAATGTATAAATTTCATTCCATCACATACTGGACCAACATCATGGCGTCTATTTCCAATTTACTATTATTGGGTTGGTGCGAATGAAATGTCCGGCAAAGGGCCAGTGCACCTGGACGGCGAGAACGGAAAAGTATGGCAACTTACTTAGGCAAAATAATGCCCCTCGGCATCCATACAAAGTTTCCATCTTCCGGCACGGCCATGATTCCGGAACGAAAAAAGTCTTGTTATTGGGAACTGAAGAAGTCATCAACTGCACGTTGAACCTTATCTGTCGTGAACTGTTTCCCGGACAGGAAGTGATCCAGGCGACGAAACAGATGACAGTCTGTTGGAGACAAGTCCGGGAAATACGCAGGATGAGGTAATGCTTCATAGCCCAGAGCACTTAGTGTCAGCATTGTTTGTTGTGTGACATCAGGGCGGGCATTGTCCTGGAGCAGAAAAACAGCATGTCTGTTGACCAAAGGCGGTTGTTTCTCCAGAAATTTCCGGTGCGTCTGGTGTAATTCAGCACAATAACCTTCTGCAGTGATGGTTTGGCCTCTTGCCAAGAAACTCCGATGAATTATCCCGGCTGTGGACCACCAGACAAGGAGCATCATCTTCTTGGTATGTAGGGGTGGTTAAGGATGCCATCCAGCAGACTGTGTCTCGCTTAACCATTGTGCAGATCGTTTCCGATTATCATAAAGGACCCACTTCTCGTCGCAGGTGACGATTCGATGCAGTAAAGATGTAAAGATTCATGTTTATTCCTGGCAAGCAGCGACGTGCAGACTTCCAAACGCCTACTCTTGTTGGTAGTTGTCAGCTCATGCGGCAGCCACATGTCGAACATTTTGACCTTACTCAGAAAAGCCATACGCCGAACAACTGTCGTGTGGTAAAAATGTACCTCGGCCGCTACCGGACGACACGTTTTTCGGGGTCCGCTTCAACCATACGTAACAGAACATCGTCAGAAACAGCAACAGGTCGGTGCCCACGTGCTTTGTTTTGCAGGTCCGTAACTCCGCTTCGAAACTTCACAAACCATCGCCGAATGGTTTGTTTGTTGGCTGTATTCTCCCCAAAGGCTTTGTTAACGTTCCGAGTGGCAATTCCTGCAGAAAGGCCGGGTTGAAATTCATACAGGAAGATGACTTTCAAATCCGGCGTCTGCATGTTTTCTTTGCAAACGGCGTTACGTCCAAACAAACCATGCCTGAAGCTTGTTCTTCATACACATGCTAGATATTTATACTAACTCTGTGATGTAACGCCTGCAACACATGTAGGTGGTTCCTTTCCTCTGTGGTGGGGGCCTGTCTCCACTGCTCGTTCGCGCCGGACATTTCATTCGCACCAACCCAATATGGCCTCGAGAAGACAAAAGGCGCTTTAGTTAAACTGATCAACTGATCAATAGTAATGAATTATGTATTTGTTTGTACCATTTATAGTGATGAATTAAGTAGTTCTGGAAGAGCAAAAGATTTTACTTTGCTCTCTCCATTTCCCAGAAGTAAATGAGTAATCATCCACGAAAGATAACCTTTAAAAGGGTAGTCGCTTGAATCTTTTGAATAAAAATCACAAGATATATACTGAGTAGCAAATAGTCAGCGCATTATACGACCAAGCACTTAATAGACCCATCAAATAACTTTTGATCTTACTTCCCATTAAAACCTGTATTTAATTAAAGATCATCTGTGTAGCTTAAGATCACTGGCGTCCAAAAACCTAAGGACGGACTTCATGTTTATCTGTATAAGAAAAACAATACATGACCGCAGCCAAATGAGGAAAGAATTATATTGCTAGCATATGAAAAGACACAAAAAAGTGTTTATAAGTGACGCACAAATTACATTGTAATCAGTGTTTACGTAAGAGTAACAAATTTCCGAAGGATATAGTTGAAGAATGGTTGTACAGTGTTTACCAATAACCAGACGGAAAGACCTTTCATTGGGGATATGTCCACCCGAACAGAAATGCATCTCTCACAACGTCGTAGTATGCTGAGCACCAAGTGATCCAGGATTTCCTGAGACAAATTGGCCCACTCCTTCAGAGCATGGATGAGGCACTGCTTTTATTCAGTAGGAGGGTTTCGAGCAGCACAAATGCGTCTCCCCATTGCGTTCGAGACGTGTTCGATGGGGTTGAGATCTAGGAAGTGTGCTGGCCAGCCGATGCGATGATTGTCCTCGATCTACAGAAGTGTCTGCATTGCTCTCGTACGATGAGATGTCGCGTTGTCACCCATGAACAGAAAGTCTTCCCCTACAGCACAACGGAGTAATCGAACATGATGTAGAAGAACGTGGCTGCAATATCATTCGCCCGTCACAGTTCCATTTTCTAGCACCTGTAGCTCCGTGCATCCATTAATCATTATGCTGTCCCACATGTTACTCTTACGTAAACACTGATTACAATGTAATGACCACGGGACCAAAGTATCTGTCCCTTCCCTACACATTCTCTCGTTGGTACGCAATACCATTTTCACGCTAGATCAATTGACGTCTAAAATACGGGAGGACAGACTTAAATGAATCATCTGCGAAGAGTACATTGGCCCATTGATTGAGTGTCCAAATTCTGGGGATACGACACCACTGAAAACGTGCGCTCCGTTGAGGTCCAGTTAGAGGGACACATACTAGAGGCTTCCGGGTACATTCCCCTATTTGTCACAATCGTCTTGTCACGGTTTGAGTGATGTCTGGTTTCCTGTGCTAGAATAGAGGCGACTCGCAAGCTGACCAGTCGTGGTACAGTGATTACGTCCTGCTATTACAACTAAACATTTGTCTTCATGCGTCATAGTGGAGTAAGGGCGACCTACACACTAGCATGCGTCTGGAACACACTTCGTTGGTATTGGTTTGAAACGCTGCCGAGAGCCTAGATACCACACGATGTGCGATTCTGAACTCCTTGGCAACATCACTCACTCAGTAGCCTTCATCCTGCTTCTCTAAAAGTCTTCCTCGCGTGAAATCATCTAGATGATGTCTTTGAGAATAAACATTTATTGTTTTCTAACAAGCTAGTAAAATCATGAAATGCATTGACTATAATACGTTTTACAACATACCAGAAATCCTTACCCAAGTTTTTACTCAAGTTGTGAGCATAATGGCTGTGGAATAAATCTCGCCCCTGCACCCTGACCTTTCACCCTGCTTCGATGATATTCAGCAGAATTGGTTCAGTATACCTCCGGAACAACATCTAAAGTGTCGTCGCAATAGAAGCATTTTTAGTCATGTTATGAGGATAATGGCTGTAGAATAAATCTCGCTCCTGTGCCCTGACCTTTGACCCCATTTCGAGGATATTAAATAGAATTTGTTCGGTATACCTCCGGAACAACATACTAAAGTTTTGTCGCAATAAAAGCATTTTTAGTCAAGTTATGCGGATAATGGCTGTGCAATAAATATCGGTCCTGTGCCCTGAACTTTCACCCCATTTCGATGCTATTCAACAGAACCGGTTTAGTATACCTTCGGAGCAACATACTAAAGTTTTGTCGCAATAGACGCAGTTTTACCTAAGGTATGATGCATAGGGGCTATGGAATGGATCCCACTCCTATGTCCTGACCTTTGACCACATTTCGTCCATTTTCAATACGGTTTGTCCCCAGGTTGTCCCCTACCACATACTAAAATTTCATCGAAATCGAACCATTTTTACGCGAGTTATCGTGCTGACAGGCAGATAGACGGACAAAGATGGAGCATATATGCTTTTTCAATCTACGGTTGGAAAGCCTAAAAAAGGTCTGTTTGATATGGCTGGAGATTTCAAGAACTTTTGTATACTACCTCGATATTAGCTCAGAAATAAGAAATCTGAGTTTGGGGAAATCTCAGTTTTCAACGGCAAAGAACCTAAAGAGAGGAGTGAAAGTGCATCATGCTTAATTGTCGTAGTCGGTTAAGAACTCCCCGTCTCCTACAGATGATGTTCGCACATTTTTAGAACGATTTTCCAGCAATATAATTAATGTTCAAAGTAAAATTATATCTTTCTTAAATGTTCTGTCTGATAGGCCTTTCTCTGGACTATGAACCTACATGTAGACTTCCAAGATAACAAGGCGTTTCTTAAAATTGGTAGTGGTATTTTATTCTACTTCTCTTCCCCTGCTTTCCATAGTCCAATCAATGTTTTAGGTCAGCGTTTAGAAAGCACTCTTTTTAGCAGTTCGAATGCACAGTAGACCGTTGACGACACATCAGCGGACTTTGAAGAAATATGAGCAAAATGAATAGGCTTGATACCAGTCTCTTTAATTTTTTCAAGAAATAGAGTGGTAGATTTGGATGTATGATTGGTAGCCTTACCGTGATGGAGTTCTATTCTTTCAAGGCTCCGTGGCTAAAGGAATGGTACTTCCTCTTTAAATATAACAGTTAAAACATTATTTTAGTGACAGGTAGAATTCATTTTAACGTTCTTTTCAACTTTTCTTAACTTTAATTTCCCATTGTACAAGAAACCAGTAATAATCATGAATCCTTTACTGAAACTTTCTTTGTATTCTTAGAACCAAGTTCGTGTTTTTTCTGCTCTTTTGCGACGTTAAATCGACCTTTTTTGTTACATTCGTTTAGGTATTATCCATGTTTCATGAATAGTCACAATAAATTTGCACCTATCTCCGGCTAAGTGATTTTCATGAAGAAGTCTACACCATGTTCTGCTCTCAACCACGTGCCTAGACAGAAGACGGTGAACATTTTTTCCAGATTCAAATCTTTGTTTTTTTACCTTGTTCACCGTTGATACAGATATCTTTAATGACTCGGCGATGGATCTTTGGGTCGGTGTTTTTTTCTTTTAAGACCAGAGACCTTACTTTTGAAACAGTCGTAAAAGTACGTATATTCGTTTGGTGTTCTTTTTCCTGTTAAAAACAATGCCTGACGATTTTTAATCTCTAATATTAATAATGTTGCTTATTTCACATTTAGAAATTATGTTAATTCCACGATTTTCACAGTGTTTTTTAATTACAGAACAGGAACGTTTCTCTTCGTAAAGAGCAAAAACATAACTTTCTATGCACAATTTGTTCACGTGCGCCTTATTCTTAGCAGACGATATTTAACTGCAGCAGATGTTTCATTCGAGTTCGTCTAACATGTTGTTGCCAGCTCCAATTTTTTGAGCTTCTTTTATTTTTTGTAATTCTTTATCAAAAACGTTCGAAAAATGTGTGAACATCAGCTGTGCAACAGGATTATTTTTAAAATTCGCCTTCATGCTGATAAGGGAACAATGAAAAAGATACATCAAGCAGAGGTCATCGCTCTTTCCACGTTTATAAGTGAGTCATGGAAAAATTGTCATAGGCCGCCACCGGGAATCGAACCCAGGGTCTTCCAGTTACGCGTCAGATATGCTTCCACTGCAACACATCGGCCTCGAATTACTCCAAACTCACATACACTGTCTGCCAAGCCAATATGGCAGGTTGCTGCTTGGAGCCCCGGACAATGCTGAGGATTCACCAAAGATGGTAAGCAGCAACGGAACAAATAAGCATATCCGGCGCGTAACCGGAAGACCTGGGTTCAATTCCCGGTGGCGGCCAATGAGAATTTTTCCATGACTCACTTATAAACGTGGAAAGAGCGATGACCTCTGTTTGATGTTCCTAGTCCACGTCAAATGTCTGTATTGATGAAAAAGATATATTCGATTTTAAATCATTTGATTTTATTGTGACTTCGTAGGTACTTGCAATCTCAGTTTCAGATGTAAGAAATAAAAAAAAATAGAGAAAACCTCATAGCGTGATTAATTGAGGAATAAGAAAGCTTCAATACGAAAATTGTAATGACTCAGGAGTCTCCAAATGCATTTATTTGTTACACTTGAGCTACACCATTCTCACGTAAATGAAACAGTTCTTTTCCGTTGAAATCGAGCTATTTTGTTGACAAGGAATTTCCCTGATGATTATTTTCAAAAAAAAAAAAAACAAAAAAAAAAAACAAGCATTACAGTGTAACGAAAACTCATCGTGAAGATAAAAAGCAATTTTTTTTTCATCCGACTGATTATAAATTTATGATAGTGTAAACAAAAAGCAACTAAAGTATATCCGAAACATCTGACCACAAGTTAAAGTTCTTGGCAATAATTAAAAGTGGGAGTGCTCTGTCACAGCGCGTGAAGGGAGATAATAATCAATATCCTACGAGTTTTTTTTTTAATTTTTGTGTTCAAAGTTCAAGTTGAATTTACTGTTTAACAGATAGTCATTAAAAATGTGTAAAAGTAATCGGCCCTATACTGTTATATTATGAATGAAAAATTATAGGAATTAAAATTTGACGGTAGAATGACTCAAGTATTTACTTATTTTGTAGTGCTTTGAATAGGACTAAGTCTATAGATACCTCGTTCTACAGACAGTTCTACCTAAAAAAGACATGTGAGTTTACTTCTAGCCAAAGCATACACACATAGTTTTAATACGCTGCCCTAACGTTATTATCCGGACACCCCTCTGTTCATTGTAAATTAGGTCTAACGCAAGAACCACGTCATACACCCAACTATAAATCTGCTCGAAAGCTGTGATGAGACAATAGCACGATTGCTAATGGAAGATACCCTGATCGACAGAGTTAACTGATTGTGAGTTCACCTATTCTCAATCCACATGGATAGAGAATAGGGTGCTACATATGCAATCTCTCCGTACATGAGTTTTCAACAGCACTGAAGACTCAGGTCAACGGTTGATGATGTGATATGCAAATATGAGCGGACTGAGGATCAATCTCTCAAGAAACAACCCACTAAATCTCCGAAACAAACAGAACGTGAAAGGGAGATTTATGCGAATGTCAGCTCAGAAACCACATTAAGCCTTCTATAAGCCGCTAATCACTTCGACAAATGACACAGGCCGATTTGTCTGGTGTAAAAAGCGTCGGTCCTGGACACTAGAACATCAGAGCAGTCCACCAGCCTGGTGGTCGTTCTTGGGTGCGGTGGATGCGGTGGATGCGGCAAGAAATGTACCTTCCGGATTGAACCGGCCCGACAATGAAATTTGGTGAGGGCAGCATGATGGTATGGACTTGTTTTTCGAAGTTCAGTCTGTGCCCACTACCCCGTTTTTTGTTTGGAGATTTAATGTCCACTCTGAGCAACTCTATGGGCTATAAGAAGTCACCGGTCCCTAATTTAGGCCACTGGTTCCAGGGAAATGAGAGATCCAATGCCGTAAAACAAACACAACATCCATGCCACACCGGGATTCCAACCCACACCCTTCGCGGAAGAATGGTCAGAAGCCAGTGCTTAGACCGCTGTGCTAGTGAGGCTTCTTAACCGCTCTTCTGGACAAAACTAACTGTAAAGACTGAGCTCTACCTAGACGTTCTGGACAATTCTGCACAACCAACACTGTGGCAGTTCTTTGGGAATAGCCCATATTTATATCAGCAACACAACGCACCATGTCATACTGCTCGCGTTGTTACTGATTGGTTTAGTTTTCTGTTCGGGGACTAAGCGACCACAGTGAACAACTTAATGGGCTGTAAGCGTACCGAATTTGGGGTCACTGGTCCCAAGGAAGCAAGAGATCCAGTTCCGTAAGACAAACACACTACACATGCCTCTTCTGGAACTCGAACCCGAGCCCACTCGGAATGAAAAGTCAGAAGCCAGCTTTTCGACCATTCCGGCACTGGGGTGGTTTAAAGACACCGGCGTCGAAAGATTGGATTGGCACCAGCACAAGTTATATATATACTTTGTCCCAAACTCGTCAATAGGTGTCTGTCCAGGATCTACGAATCGGTTGTTCCGCTCCATGGCATTCCAGAGAGCTTCAACAAGGTTTAAATCCGAGGACTTTAAGATGCAACTGGATGGTTCCAAACTCAGGTTAGTGTCCTTCGAGCCATGCCTGGGTGGTTGCGGCGAGGTGAGACTGCGCATTCTCATTCTGAAACAGACCACTAGCCGCAGGATGCGCGAAAGCCATGAAAGGTGAAAAGCAAGCACATGCTGGTAGCCTGCAGTGGTTAAGGACCTCTCCAGATACACTAAGGCACCTAACGTGTCCCATGAGAAGGCTCCTGAAACTTTCACAAAGCCGACCTGGCACGATAGGACCATGGCCTCATGCTGTCGACGTCACACCTGCACCCTCTCGTCAGCTCGGTAGAGCTGAAAACGGGATTCATTTGACTAAATGATGCGGCGCCACACTGAAGAGGTCCAGTTTTGATGTTCTCGTCACCAGGCGAGGCGTAATGTCTGAAGACGAGTAGGCCGTTGGCTCCCGTAGCCCATGGTATGCCTTATGCGCCATACCGTTCACTGGCTGATTCTGCTTGGGTCTCCGACATTTAACTTGGATGTGATTTGCGCCGCCGTTGCCAAGCGGTTGGTCTGTACGAGCCCGGATACTTTACGTCGACCCTGGTTATCAATGGCATGTGGTTGGCCACTGCTTGCCCTCTGGGCTATGGTAGGTACGTCGATGGGCATACCAGCGGTGCACCCTTAATAGGGTTTCTCTCGGGAACCCTAAGATTCTTACCACTTTGGCGATGTCTTGTGCTCTATCTTGCGCCGACAATGTGTCCACGATCAACGGCGCTCAAATCACCAGGTTTACCCATGTTCGTGGAGTGCGACATACTGTTCGGATACATGTTCACCCATGTTCGTTGATTCGATACACCGCAGATGATCTTCGGCACACCACTGTTGAATTCTGCAACGATTTGCCATGTAGTGACCCATCGGTTAGCTTGTACGATTTTCACCAGTCTCCTTTGAATCCTCTGATCCACCAGATGTTTTCGTCCACAGGATCGCTAATCACGGGAGGTATTTTGCATGTCGCACCAGTCACGGTACACCCTCGCGAAGGATGGGGGTGAAAAGCCCTGAAGGACTGTAGTTTGTAAGATGTTCAAATCGGCATGGCTGGCGCCAAATATCATGTTACGTTCAAATTCGCTCAGATCACTCGTTTTGCCCATTCCGACCCTCAGATTAAGCCTAATTGATGCTCGACGAGCTGGACAGTTCGATTTATTGCACAAACTGTATTCAAGCGCCATCTTACATATTGGATTGAACCATCTATGCAGCGAGGACAACTGTACACTCGCATCTTAGCGTATGTACACTGCTCATTATAATTAGGAGAGCATGCGAATTTGGAGCAATCATGAAAGCCAATCGTGTGATATTTTGCCGAAATGCGGAAAGCGCAAGATAGCCGAAGCATGCATATTCTAATGCTAATCTCCGTCTGTGACGTCAGACTGCATTAATTACAGATTGGGATAAAAACGAAGGTTTTCTGGGATCTCCCTTATTCAGCCGCGTTTGTCGTGAGATCTCGTTTCTTGAAGTCTTCGGTTTGAACGATGTCTCAACAGCATGAGCCACAGGAATAAACAGCGTGCAGCGCTATTGGCGCAGCCTGGAAACATGTCAGACACAGCGGGTGGTAGCAGAAGCCATCGGAGTGTCGTGAAGTGTCATTTCCCGACATTGGATAGGATTCCAGTATATGGGAAGTGTTCGAAGAAGGCAAAGTCAAGAATGTTCATGAGCAACTACAGCAAGGGACGATTGTGTATTGTTAACAGGCCGTCGAAACAGGCGGCAAAGTGCTACTCAGCGCCAGAGAAAGCTTCTCGTGTCAACAGGATTCAGGTTGTTAACTCAAATATCAGCAATCGTCTTCACCAAGCCGGAGGAGGGGGTCTTTATGCACGTAGACCAATTGTGTGTGTCCCTTAAACCACATGACACCGTGCGGCCGTGTTTGAAACTGGGTTGAGGAACGTTGTGATGCGGCGAATTGCGTCAAGTTCTATTCTCTGACGAGTCAAGATACAGTCTGGAGTCTGACAATTGACGAGTTCTTATCTGGAGAGAGCCCGACACATGAAATAGCTCAGCTTATGTGCAGGAAACATCCCATTACGGCGGACATCGATTGAAGGTTTGGGCGGGCATAAATACTGGTAGATGTACAGAGCTGTACGTCCTCCGAAACGACAGTCTTATGGCCCAGAGATATAGAAACTAGATTCTTTGACGTACTGTCATGCCTTATGCTCTGCAGCCGTCAGTGATTCGTTCCTTTTAATTGACAATAACGCTCAACCTCATATTCCTCGGCTAGTGGTCAACATGCTTCAAGAAGAGGGAGTCAAGCATATGGAGTGGGCAGCACGATCCTCTGATTTACATGCAATTGAACATGTTTGGGACGCACTTAGCAGAAGCATTGCAGATCGGTCGGACCTCCAAGGACTCTTCGTGAATTGAACAGTGCCCTCTTTGAGGAGTGGCGGACATACCACCAAAACCTTCTCTATAACCTCATCAGTTCCATGCCACACAGGTGCGGAGCGGCCTCAGTCCTTCGAGAGACACTAGAGGTCAGTTACCACAACATTCAAGAAGTCAGTCTTCTTGTTGTACAGAGATATGCATATTGTTGTACAGCAGCATATCGGATCATGGGCATTAAATGATATTGCATAAAAATTCGCTACTGTGCGTTTCCTAACACACACACACACATACACCGATGAGCCCTTACATCATTGACACCCCCAGTCTAAAGAAATAAGCGCTCCGGAAGACAGGCGAAGTTCACAGAACAGTATACATACAATCCGAGGACCGACTTTCGGTTAGTAGAATGTTCGGGGTTAGAATGGGAAAACTGCCGATTTATCGGAGTTTGATAAAGGACAAATTGTGATGGCACGTAGCCTCGGATCTATGATATGGGAAACGGCGCCGTTTGTGAGTTTTCTTGTGCCGCTTTAGTGGGTACGTATCAGAAGTAATGCACAGATGGCCAAACGACGAACCGTCGTCAGCCGTGTGTCGTCAGCAGCTCATTGATACCAGAGAGGAGCAGAGACTGTCGCGCATTGTTCAAGCGACCGCATGGCCACAGTGCGACAAATCACCCGCAGCTACAACAGTGGTGATCAGGACAATGTGCCACAACACACAGTTCATCACAGCCTTCCTCACATGAGCCTACTTAACCGAAGATCCAGCCGGGTCCCCATGCTTACGGCACATCATCGGCAACAACGCATGAAATGGGCCCAACATAATCGAGATTGGACGGTGAATGAATAGCAGAAAGTGGCCTGGTTTGATGAATCAAAATTCCTCGTGCATCACGTAGATGGCCGAGCGTGGACACGCCGATTACCAAAGCAGGTTATGGCACCTGGATGCACCTGGATGCGACGGTGTTGTGTTGTGGCCAATATTTTCTTGGGACACTTTGGGCCCCATTATTCCAATAGCGCAGTCCCTGACAGCTGTCATGTAAATGAACATCGTTGTGGACCACGTTCACCCATTCATAGCAATTGTGTTTCCTGCTGGTGATGACCATTGTTAAGAGGATAATGCGCCATGCGAAACCACCAGAATCGTCAAGGAGTGGTTCGAGGAACATGCAGGTTACTTTTTGTTAATGACCTGACCTCCAGATTCATCTGAAATCAACCCAATCGAACATTTGTGGTTCGACTTGGAAAAGCGGGTTCGCGCTAAGTCACCACCACCCGGAAATGTACGGGAACTGGAGGACCTGTTGTTGACATTATGGTACAGATACCCCAATATACCTATTGCCACCTCATCGAATCGATGCCTCGCCGAGTGGCGGCTGCTTTGCGGGCTAAAGGGAGCTTATTAGGTAGGTTGTCATAAATTAACAGCTCATCGGTGTATTACTGAATATTCTACTGTATCTTACATAAAAATAATGTTTTACCTTCAAGAACGTCAGTCGCACGTAATTTTCCTTACAATATATCTTGCTCTCCTAAGTCTTTTGCACAGTGTATAACACTGAAGGTTTATTAAATGTGTAAAGATCGCCAAATGCAATGCAATACCCTGTCTGCCCTGCCTGTGTGTGTGTGTGAGGTGGGGGCGGGATTCCCTTCCACCAAAGTGGCTCACACTCACTGCTCGATTTCTTTTTTTTTTTTTATTGGAGGTTTAACGACCACCGTGAGCAACTCAACGGGCTATAAGCAGTCGCCCGTCCCTAATTTAGGGTCACTGGTTCCAGGGAAGGGAGAGAGCCAGTGCCGTAAGACAAACACAATATCCATGCCAGACCGGGATTCGAACTCGTGCCGCTTACGGACGAATGATCATAGGCCAGCGCCTTAGACCACTGCGCCACCGGGGCGGCGCTCGATTTCCTTTTCCGATATAGTGTGGTAGCGTAGAGCAAATAATAGGCAGAAACGTGGCGTGCTGGATTAAAGCGCCAAATTTTGCTCAGTTCTTATATACCCTCAGTACTATCAATTAAGAGGGGGTGCCTGATTTCAGTGTCCGACATCTTGAAATACGACGCCATCTTTGTTTTCTTTAGACTGTACCTGTAATTTTTCGGCTTTTCTTTGCTTTTTTATTGTTTCTTTGGGTTTTTTTTTCAATTTTTTTTAATTGTTTTTGTTTGTTTTTTTGTTTACAGATTGCTGAATAATAAGAACTTATCACAAATAAGAATAGTAAGAATTTATGGAAAGAAATCATGAATTGGTAAAAGTGCATTATTTGCCATACTGATGGTGGAGATTTGAGGTTCCCAGCAGATAGACCTCCTGACGACGCATGTAAAAGCTATGATGAGTTTCTACACATTGTAGAGGAGTTCAGGCAACTTGATTGTTTACCAGTTGAGTTTACTGAATGTGGAATTGCAACTCATTTATTGGAAAACCATGCCAAGTGGCACAAACAGTGTCGACTTAAGTTTTCTCGGTCAAAACTGGATCGAGCCAGAGAGCAACAAAAGAAGAAACGTAAATGTAAATCAAATGAGGGTGGGCGAAAGTCTGCTCGTCAATCAAGCAACATAGCATCTACAAGTACGTGGGACGAACGATGCATATTCTGTATGGACACACAAGGACTGCTTCATAATTGCTCAACATTAACGCTAGACAATACTCTGAGAGGTATGGCTAGTGAATTACAAGATACAAAACTCTGGTGAATTACAAGATACAGAACTCTTAGAACGAATCGCTGGTGGAGATTCAATAGCCATTGAAGAAAAATATCACAACACATGTTTAACAGCTTACAAGAATCGCCATAGAAGTATGGAGAGAAAGAGAGATGCAGTATCATTTGATAATGGTAGTGAGAAAATATCAGAATCTCGTGTGTTTGTGGAGATTGTTATGTACATAGAATTGTCTATTGAGGAGCGAAATTATTTATTCAAACTTACTGATTTACAAAGTTTGTATGAAAAGTGGCTTGGGATTTTGGGATTTTATAAAGATAATCAACAAATCGAGACTTAAGAAAAAGCTATTCGAACACTTTCTTGGCGATTGTCACGAGCAGTCTGATGGTATAAACGTACTGTTGGTATTCAATGAGGGTCTCCAGAAACTGCTGACAGATGCTATGCAATCACGTGATTTCGACCAAGAAGTTCTATCAATGGCCCGGGTTTCAAAATTTCTGCGAGAAGAAATTTCTGATGCAGTTGTTCCTCAGTTCTCTGGTAACTTTGTGTCAGACTGTGAAGAGCAATCAGTACCAGCGATCCTGAAAACTATGGTATGCATGCTGCTCTATAGCCCGAACATAAAGGAACAGAGTGTTTCAAATACCAAATCATGCCTCACCATTTGCCAGTTGATAGTATTCAACTACAAAACGAGAATTTCCACATCTACAACAAATATGAGCTACACAAAGTCTAAAGAACCTCCACTACCGTTGTTTCTAGGAATCTCTATTCATGGCCACACAAGAAGCAAGACATTGGTGACGCAACTTCATGAGAGTGGGATTATTTTGAGCTACGACCTAGTGCTAGAAGTAGAGAACTGGCTCACAACAGCTGCCTGTCAACGTTGCAAGGATGATGATTTGGTCTGTCCCACTCAACTCCGAAATATTCACAGTAGGTGCACTTGACAACATCAACCATAACCCATCCTTAACAACTTCTCAAGGGTCGTTCCATGGAACAACCATCAGTGTATTTCAGTTTCCAATTGTTTTGAACCATGGTATTTCCAGACCTCAAATCACTGTTCCAGCTGTTGACTGCAGCATGAGGCTGTCACTATCAGATGGCTATAGTATTGTTCCAGCTGTGGCTTGCAACACTGATAACATTAAAGTGCCAGATAATGCCGACGCAGAATATGGAAGGCTATTTGGAAAAGGCTAAGGAAGAAGAATTACAGTGGATGAAACATAGCATTCCCATTCTCTGTAAAGAAACTATAAAGAAGGATGATAAAGATTCCTGGGGTGCTTATCGTGCCTTTCGTCAAGCTGAGGTTACAATTACGCCGGGTATAGTCTCTCTTTTGCCTTTGTTCGAGGAGAAATCTGCAAGTATAGCCATGGTAAAATATGGCATGAACATTTTAAGAGGTATCACCGAAAGTTGCAATCCAGGCCAGGTACCAATCATAGCTGTCGATCAATCAATGTTCGCCTTAGCCAAGTATGTTCAGTGGCGCTGGCCAGAAATGTATGGTGAAAGTAAGTATGTTGTTATGATGGGTGGGCTTCATATTCAGATGGCTATGTGGAGTATGGTTGGTGATCTGCTGCAGGATTCTGGGTGGACAGAGTGTCTTACTGAAGCCGAAATTGCGTCATCCGGAATGACCAACTCCTTCCTGATAACATCGCATCTAACTAGAAGAAGGCACGCACATCAAGTAACAACTCTTTCCTTGGCCATACTTCAGCATTAAGCATTCACATCTTTACCCTGGACCACATGATGACGACGCTTTTGGAAAGTGAAAGAAAGAAATGGTTGAAAAGAACCCTACGTTTGAATTCTGGAACTTTATCCTGGAATTAGAAATTAAAGTTTTGATATTCGTTCGTTCTCACCGTGAAAGGAATTCGCCTCTCTATGTCAAAGTTATGGAACAACTTGCTCCTTGGTTCTTTATCTTAGACCACACAAATTATGCCCGTTGGCTTCCCGTGCATATTAAAGATATGAAGTGTATTTCTGACAGCATCAAGGATCACTTTCAGAGTAGATGGTCCTTCCTGAACACTAACAGGAAATTCTCAAGTATGCCTTTGGACCAGGCACATGAACAAAATAACAAGATAGTAAAAGTTTCAGGGAGTGCAGTAGGTCTGACAGAGAATCGGGATGCTTTTATAAGGTTGCAGGCACTCACCTGGCCTCCTTCTAACCAACACACGGCCATCACTGGCACCCAGGCAGAACCGGCTTTCATCAGAAAACACAATAGATCCCCACTCCGTCCTCCAATGAGCTCTAGCTTGACACCACTGACGTCGCAAACGGCAGTGGTTTGGAGTAAGTGGAATGCACGCTACAGGGCGTCTGGCTCGGAGCTGTCCTTCAAGTAACCGATTTGTAACAGTTCGTTGTGTTAAAAATCGTTTACTTGAAGGACAGCTCGGTTTCAGGCCCTGAACTGTCACGTCTTTTGAATGAATTTCACAACCTAGCAGAACTTTCCAACGGCAATAACAAAAGCCATGGCCAAGGGTTTTTCTACACAGGAAAACATTCAAAGATCGAATCAACAATGTAGTTGAAACTATCTCACCGAAGTTTAATCCCTTTGTGGAGTGTGACGACTACTCAACATTTTCAGTCATGACTGTGATGGAGAGTCAGTAGTGAGTGCAATGCGCACAATGGAAACCATGGCAACAAACCAATACACATCATATGTAAAAGATGTTCTTATAAATAGGACAATTTCGATAATTAGTCCATTGAAAAAAAAATCGTGTGCTACTCTTCCAGCGACCTGAACATAGGACTCAAAATAGTACATTTGATCATAAGGATGAGCTAAAAAGTGACTATGGACTCTTCGGCCAACTTTTCATAGCATGTCAAGTGCGTCAAGGCGATCCTTTCGAGTTCTTTTCCCACGAAAACCATGCTTGGCCTCCGTCTGTAAGTAAACACGGGGATCTACGACTGACTAGCGATAAATCAGATTTACTTTCCTGCCTATCTCCAATTAAAGACCACGATGTACCAAACTTTGATGCCAAAATATTTGATGGACCTGTCGTTGTACTTGCACATCCTAAATATGATGCATGTACATTTGGAGAATATAGTGATATGGTCTTCTTACCATGAATCAAGAGCAAACTTCAGGATTGCCCAAAAATCGATGTTGTATGGGACACATGCAAGCCAGACAGTCTGAAAGAAACTGCACGCGCGAAGAAAGGGAAGGGAGAACGGAGAAAAGTTGCAAAGGACACCATACTTCCCAAAAACATTGTTACATTCTTGCAGAATTCAGAGAACAAGATAGAACTGTTTAACACCTACTAAGTGATGCAGTCGCAGCTCATGACGTAAAAGAAGGTAAAGAAATATACATCACCTACGGTAAATCTGTTATTTCCAAAAACAACATTGCACCGATGCCCGAAATTGATCAAGAAGAAGCTGATACCAGAATGTGTCTTCATATATTAATTGCATTGCAAAAGGGTGCAAGCAGCTACCATCCTTATAAGCACAGTTGACACAGATGTTATTGTGGTACTAGTAGGCATTTTTTTCGAGCTACAAACTTACAAACCTGATATTCAACTATGGATTGCATTTGGTAAGGGTAAACACTTCCGATATTTTCATATCAACGCCATATGTCAAGAGCTCGGAGAAAATACACTGACGGAAAAAAATCCCAACACCACGAAAAATAGTTGTAGAGGAATGAAATGGCGGCAATACATTTGTATAGGTAACATATTTAATCGATTAAGGTTTCAAGATCACAGCTTATTGTAAGCGCGAAAAGAGCCATTTTAAATGTGAAATGCTGGTACATTAATAACCGGTGTAACCGCCAGAATGTTGAATGCAAGCACGCAAACGTTCATGCATTGTGTCGTACAGGTGCTGGATGTCAGTTTGTGGGATGGAGTTCCATGCCTGTTGCACTTGTTCAGTCAATACAGGGACGGTTAATGCTGGCTGGGGGTGACGCTGGAGTTGTCGTCCAATTATGTCCCATACGTGCTCGATTGGCGAAAAATCTGGTGATCTAGCAGGCCACGGCAACATGTCGACACTCTGTAGAGCATGTTGGGTTACAACAGCGGTATGCGGGCGAGCGTTATCCTGTTGGAAAACACCCCCTGGAATGGTGTTCCTGAATGGCAGCATAACAGGTGGAATCACCAGACCGACGTACAACTGTGCCGTCAGGGTGCGTGGAGTAACCACGAGAGTGCTCCTGCTGTCATAGGAAATTGCTCCCCAGACCATAACTCCAGGTGTAGGTCCAATGTGTCTCGGCTGCAGACAGGTTGGTTGCAGGCGCTCACCTGGCCTCCTTCTAACCAACACACGGCCATCACTGGCACCCAGGCAGAACCGGCTTTCATCAGAAAACACAACAGATCTCCACTCCGTCCTCCAATGAGCTCTAGCTTGACACCACTGACGTCGCAAACGGCAGTGGTTTGGAGTAAGTGGAATGCACGCTACAGGGCGTCTGGCTCGGAGCTGTCCTTCAAGTAACCGATTTGTAACAGTTCGTTGTGTCACTGTGGTGGCAACTGCAGCTCAAATTGCTGCCGCAGACGCGGTACGATGCGCCACTGCCATACGCCGTACACGGCGGTCTTCCCTCTCAGTAGTGCCACGTGGCCGGCCGGAACCCGGTCTTCTTGAGGCAGTACTTTCCCTTGACCACCGCTGACAACAATCATGCACAGTGGCTACATTCCTGCCAAGTCGTTCTGCAATATTGCGGTAAGAAAATCCACCTTCTCGTTGCCCTATTACACGACCTCGTTCAAGCTCCGTGAGCTGTTGATAATGGCTTCTTCGTCTTCTTAAAGGCATTCTTGACTAACATCAACACCCTACGTCGAATCTCAACGATAACTAATGCTCACGAACGTTACAGCGCTTATTTACAGCAAACCTGCTTTGCATGCTCCGAAGGGCGCTACTAACGCCACACGTATGCGCCGAGCGCGAAATTTGCATAGACGTCATCTACAGATGTACTCTCACCGCCTACCAACTGTCGTTTATCTAACACAACTCCTTCTTGGTGTTGGGATTTTTTCCCGTCAGTGTATGTCGCAAGTATTGCCCTTTTCCCATGCTTTCATGGGTTCAGACACCACATCACAATTTTCTGGTAAGGTGAAAAAGTCAGCATGGAAAACATATCCGCCGGGCACTGAAGGATTTCTCTTCCCTACAAAACATCCATTTCAGCCAGTAGATGCTAAAGGCACAGGCATTGGAACTTATAGAACGATTCACCTGCATACTGTACGATGGCACAACGGAACTTGACAGCGTCAGCAAGCGCAGAGAAGATATCTTCACACAAGGAAAATAATTAAAGATGATGCAAAGTCTACCACCCACACAGGATGCCCTGATTCAACACACTAATCTCTGCATCTATCAAACTAGCATTTGGTTATCCAATTTGAAACCACTACAAATTGCACCTACTCCGGCTAACTTTGGTTGGAAAAGGAACAAAAAGACATAGCAACCGATTTGGATGTCTATACCCGAAGCAAGCAAAAGCTGTAGGGAATTAATCAAGTGCGGATGTAAAGCTGAACCCCTGTGCTCCAAGAGTTGCGTTTGTAAAAAGGTTACACTTGCCTGCACATCTCTTTGTCATTGCAAAGGCAATTGTGAACAGTTAACATCTTAGAAATTGTTTTACTAGTTATTGTGTAATATTATTTTATTAAAATGTTTGTAACATGGTCAAATACAATATCTGAGCAAATTGTGATTATATAGATGTCTTTCTTTAGTAACATTGTAGCCTATTTATTCTTCTTAAACATTATTCAAGACATTTTTGATGTAAGCCTAACAGCATTGGAGATATTCAACAAAAACCGATAAAAAATTAGAGATTCTCGTAATAACCTGAAAAAAGTACAAAAATTCGGACGCTTGTTACTCGCAAAATATTTAAGTTACAAAACCGGTTCTAGTTTCAAAATTGTAGAAAATTAAGTTTTAATTAAAATTGATTAAAATAGTTTTTGCTGTAAACTCAACCGTTGGGAAGATAATTAGCAAAAACCGACAAAAAACAGAGATTTTCGTAATAACCTGAAAACAGTCCAAAAGTTTGAAAGCTTGTATCTCGCAAAATATTAAAGTTACAAAAGCGGTTATTCTCTTAAATTGTAGCACATTTAGTTTAAATTAAAAGATATCCTACCATTTTCCCTGTAAGTCCAACCGTGGGGGATATATTTAGCAACATCCAATGAAAAGTCGAAAATGTACAGGTACAGTCCAAAGAAAATAAAGATGGCGTCGTATTTCAAGATGGCGGACACTGAAATGAAACTGCTGCAGTTATTCGGCATTGATGTTAACGTTCATAGCCTGATCATCTGGCACAAGAGTCCAGTTCACAGGACCCGCACAATTCCTCCAAATGCATAGCATGACTTTCCTCTTGAATCGCCGTCTTTGCACCACTGACCGTGCTTTCCTAGCGGGGCCGCAGCGTCTGGTTCCCAATTGTTGGATAACATAGTGATATCAAATTTTCATTACCTGTGACTATACTAGACCAAAACTTATGGTAGACTTGACAGCAATCTGCGATAGCGAGCAGTATTTTGTTCAGCCCGCTGCGATATCAATTCATGGGTAACCATTCGATGGCGCCTGGATGATAAACCGAGGTGGTTGGAGGTGACGAACGACGATGGACTGGGAAGACTCCAAGTCAGCTGCCAATTGTTGTGTATTGGTATCGGGGTTCGCTGTCACAGCTTCGACCAGAGTCTCGGTGTCTGTGAAAGTCCTGCAATCGGCTTGCCTTCGAGACTAGTGTCCTCAGCATCGAAATGCTGGAACCATTTTCGTGCAATGCTGTAGTTCACTCTTTTCTTGCTTCAACTGCTCATTTATCTCGCTGCTCCTGCGTGTAACCCTTTTTCCCAATAATAGAGTAGAAGCACCCGAATAGCACGTTCTTTAGCCTACATCCTCTTCTCACCTGACAATGCAATGTGGCTCCGTGCCAAATGCACGTCTTTTGCCTTGTGTGTTTCACGTTATTGCGGTACCCAGTTGAAACTGGCGTGCCTTTACCACAGAAATGGAAGCCAAACGGTATGAGTGCCTCAAATCGGGACAAACATTTGCCTCACCTTAGTATAGGTATACACTGAAGAGCAACTGGATTAGAGATACCTGTCTAGTAACGTGTAGCACCACCTTTCGCCCAGATGACGGCGGCGATTCGTCTCGGCATGGACTTGACAAGACACCGGAAGCGTTGGGAAGCCATACGGATCCACGATCCCTGAACAAGCTCCTACATTTCACGAAGATTTGATGAAGGGGAGGGGGTTAGAGCCTCGAACATCTCTCTCGATGGCATCCTAGATGTGTTCGATGGGATCGAGGTCAGGTGACCTAGCTGGCAAAGGAAACGAGGTCACGTCGGTGGTGTGTTCATCCAACCATTCGGATACACTTCGGGAGCTGCATTGTCTTGTTGCAGGATGAGGTCCCCAGTGGGATGTTGAAGACGCACAAACGGGAGCAAATGGTCGTCCAGGATATCCCGGTAACGTTGACCTGTGAGGGACGACGTCACACGTACCAGGGGTCCCATTTCCGTTCACGTAAACAGTCCCCAGACGAGAATGCCAACCCCACCAGCTTGAAGAGTACCCTGCTGGCAAGAAGGATCCACCGCTTCATGTGGTTTGCGCCGTACTTGTATCCTGCCATCCGCATGTAGCAACGTGAATCTCGGCTCATCAGTCCAGGCAACATTTTACCACGTGTCAAGGGTCCAGTGGCGATTTTCTCGCACCCATGCTAATCTTTGCACCCTGTGATGTGCGGTCAGCAGCGGTACCCTCGTGGGACGATGGCTTCTGTACCACACAGCGAAGAGATGTTTCTGGATGGTGTGGCTGCTTACACGTTTTTGTGCACCATCGTTAAATTGTCGAGTGATTTCTCGCACTGTGGCCCGTCTATCCGCTGTTACAATGCGAGCTAGCCGACGATGACCCCGCTCATCCACACGCTGTTGTCCACGGCAGTTGGCCCTTGCAGGGATGGTTTTACCGGATTCGATGTACTCACGGTGTACCTGTGACACAGTGGCTCGTGAAAATCCCAGTGCCTGCACGACTTCCGAGATGGAGTGACCCATTCGTCGGGCCCCGACAATGTGCCCACGATCAAATGCGCTTAGATCCTTCGTCTTACCCATACTGCTTCCGACCCTTACTGATTCCCGTCACATCACCCCTTATATTGTCGGATCGCTGCATTCATCATAGTCGTTTCCGTGTACAGGGGCGCTCACAGGGCCACATTTGCATAACCGCAGCTGTTTCTAATTCAATTGCTTTTCAGTGTATAACAAAATTGAACAGGACTATTAAAACATCCTCTTGACGCCATAACGCAGTGATAACGAAACAACACAACAGTTAAAATGAGCGAAATACACTTAGGTCTCATCGCTTGAAACACGGTGTTCAAAATGGCAAAAACACTCAATGTTTCATTCATTGATATAGAGGCGCCATCTATAGTATCACTTTCCAATTAAAATTTATCCATCTATTGTATCATTTACAACTGCCGCGATCTGCTTTAGCTAGTAAATTTAAATTTTTAGAATAAAAAATAACACACCCAATAAAAAAATCACAATATTTTTCATTTTTGTCGTATATAAACGAAAATAGCATGGGGAATTGTTTAAAATCTGTGGGTGACAGAGAAAAACGGATGTGATATTCTAAATCAGATTACCCGAATTACTATAAAACACTTGAAATTTTGCAAATTCCAGAATCATGTTGGGTTGTGTGATTACCTGCTGTGCGCCGTTTCCTGTATTAAAACGGTCGTCACTACGAAGAAGTTTACTATGCTTTGACTAGTGTAAATTTCATGTTTATTAAAATTCCTCAGCTTCAAATTGCTTAAGAATTTTTTGTTCTGGTCAGAGCTTCTTTATCACCTATGTCACTCAAGAGGTGGTATTTCTTGCGTGGCGTTCAAAATTAAACTATTTTCAATATGTGATATATTTGGCTGTAGAAAAGTCATTGAATGCTAAAGGTAAAAGCTTATCTTTCGATCCAAAGGAATCATTTCGAAAAGTACCTCTTGCAGCCACGGTGGCGCAGTGGTCTAAGCTATGGCTTCTTATCATTCGCCCGAGATGGGTACGAGTTCGAATCCCGGTGAGACATGTATGTTGTGTTTGACTTATGGTGCTGGCTCTGTCCCTTCCCTGGAACCAGTGGCTCTAAATTAGGGACGGGCGACTGCTTATAGCCGACTGAGGTGCTCACGATAGTCGTTAAATCTCCAATCAAAAAGAAAAGTACCTCCTGATTTGAAAATAAACGTTTTACTGTTAATCTCCCATGAGCAAATTTCTTAACGAGATGTGGTTTAACTGATGCACAAATTTGAAAATTTATTACTGCGCACCATAGATAAATGCTGAAGTCACACGCATGTTGCACAGATATGATAGAGAAATTTTAGCCGGGTGTTTACTGTTTATGTCAGGTTACCTCAGTCCGTGAAAACTGGAGTAATTTTTATTTATGTCAGCTTTACCTCAATCTGTACAAACTTCTTAGCTCTTAAATATTATGAACATTTCGTTACCTTTCGGTATATATGACTGTTTTAGGGCTTGATATTGTGCACTGACATTTCTGTAATCGTTTAAAGAATATTGCTGTTGGTATATAATGAAAAATGTAATTGTTATCCATAATTTCATTCAGAAAAAACGATGTGTAAAGTGCCGTTAATTCTGAAAGAAATACTTCACGACTCAAATAAAAGAAATTAAATTTAAAAAACTATTTTCCATTGTCGACAAAAAATATTTTACAGGTGTCCGTGCTTTTGCATTTGAAAAACGCTTGTTTATGTTTGTTCTCATTTGTATTTTTTGTCACGCAGCAAAAGTTTTTCATGCGCAGTGTAGGTTTTGTCCTTCCTGCAATGGGGGAATAATTCACAACTCTTCTAAAGAGAGTGCAGTTCCACGACTGGAAGTAAAGGGGCGGCAAACTAAGAGGTGACCAGAACAACACAGTACCCAAATCAGCTACTGCCTACTATTAATAAAAACTTAGTGCAATAATTTTTATATCATGTCATCAGGATGACGTTTCAACAAGTTTTTCTTTTACCATGGCGGAAAGTACAGAGTTATTTTGTGTGTTGTCTTGCAAAATAAACCACGACAAAAGCTCTAAATATGAGACTGGGCTGTAATTTCTGAGAATCTCACGTTAGGTACTTGATGTTAAGTTTCTTTTTTTACCGTGCGTGGGTGGTCGTTGCCAATTCCACTTTCCTTCACCAGGTGGTAACACGCGTATATATCATGTGATGCATCACAAAAGAATACAAGAAAAAGAATAAAATCTGTAAAGTGAATTCAAACTGACAAAAGGTATTGAACGGGACTGCTAAATGTCTTGTAGAAGTTCTAGAAATATATTTACAAACTCTTAAATACATCAAATGACCGGAAGAAATTTGAACCAGCTATCATGAATTCTGTTTGGTAAAAGCTTACCAAATATTTTATGCCGAAATTTGTGGGATTTAAAGAGCATATGATGTATTTATGAAATTCACTGGGACATGACGGACTCTTGAAGAGAATGATTTTAATCAGAAGTTAAAATGTAATGCAACGGAAACGACTAGTGAACCTAAAGGTCGAGTACAGTTTTGCTGTCTGAAGCACGACAGTTAAAATCCTTAATGAATAAAATATTTACAAGTTAAAAAATATAAACACGAGATCTTTCACAAGGGCGACCCTTGCATCATCAGGTGAAGACTTCATTTGAGCATACTTAGTGCGAAGTTATAAAGTGTCTGTGTCTTGTTGACGTCATGATGTACAATGATGTACATTAGTTGGTGACGATTGGTCCCTCCTATCTAACTTCTGATGCTACGTAGTTCCGTCTTTGAAAGGTCATATTAGATTAGATTAAGTTAACTGATTGTGTAGTGGGGGTTTTAAATCTCGAATTTTTTCTTGAATATAAACTGTATTAAACAGTTGTTTCAAAACATACGGCAAAGTAGTGGGAATGTCATCGTTACAGCACCGTCCACGATAACGATGGATGAACAATGCTTCCGCAAATAATGTAGATCTTTTTTCTTTGGTGCTTAGAAGAATATATTCAATGAGGGGGTGTGGGTTCATTCCTGGACTGTGTGGGCCAAAGCAGTGTTAGTGGCACCTGTTCGGGTTGAATATCGGTATTCGGCTGTACGAATTCCTAGGCTCCGAAGGGTTGAGCCTATATACCAGCTATCGTTCAACTCTGAGTTCAGACTCTTTAATGGTATGCAATACACACCATATTGTTCATTCTCAGGCTTGACGTCCCGATCTCTGCGCATCAGCTGGAAAATATTACTGGAGGACTCGCCAAATGAAATGCCGTGTTTCTTGCAGATGTTGTGCAAAATGTGCTAGATTGGCGGCTGATATTCAATCAACGTACTTAATACTCTTATGATTGCTGATTAAGGTTACGCAAACCTTTTTCTTGTTTTGAGCAATCAGAGCATTCACAAAGTTGCTATTGTACCCATTCTGGGTCGCGATGTGCATTATTTTTTCTTGTTCGGTTCTCCGCAATCTGGCATTTGACGTGTGTGAAAATGCTCGGCTTATAAGAAACCTAAAAGTCGCAGCTTTATATTTGTGTAGGTCGAATGCCAGATTGCGGAGAACCGAACTAGAAAAAATAATGCAAATCGCGACCCAGAATGGTTACAACAGGAACTTTGTGAATCCTCTGATTGCTTAACACAAGAAAAAGGTCTGCACAAACTTAAACAGGAATCATAAGACTATTAAGTACTTTGGTACTATTGAATACCAGCCGCAAATCTCACACATTTTGCACAACATCTGCAAGAAACTCAGCATTTCATTTGGCGAGTCCTCCAGTAATCTTTTCCAGCTGATGCGCAGAGATCTGGACGTCAATCCCTGAGAATGGAAAATATGGTGTGTATTGCATACCATTAAAGAGTCTTAGCTCAGAGTTCAATGATAGGCGGTATATAGGTTCGACCCTTTGGAGCCTTGGGATTCGTACAACCGAACACCGATATTCAACCCGAACAGGTGCCTCTAACACTGCTTTGGCCCGCACAGTCCAGGAAGAAACCCACACCCCCTCATGGAATGATGCATATACACTGGTGTGCAAAAATTAAGGACGAAGAGGAGAAATTAGCATAATAGCGGAACGAGCAGGCAGAACGGACCGAAAGACCACTCAGGAGATAGACTAGGGTCCGGTAAGGTAGGGCATGCGCATATATGCAGCATGACGTTGGGGGTGGGGGAGTGGGGGAGTGTCGGAAGGGTGTAAAACACACGGGCGGTGTACGCTCAGCAATTTGGTGAAAGCTATTGCACTGCGTACATCGATTTGAATAACGTCGAGTTGCTACCACAGTGTGATATGGCCAACAAGCAATCCATTAGACGACATCTGGATGACTTTACTCGAGGTCGCGTCATTGGGAAGTTGGAAAAAAGTCGAAGTGTGACTAGTGTGACCGAGGAGTTCGGGACCGCTTACAGCATCGTTTCACGAGCTTAGATAGCATTTCAAACGACAGGAACAGCTATACGAGAGTTTAGCAGTGGCCGTCCACGAACAACCACGGAGGCGGACAACCGGTATATTGTCCTACGGGCGAGAAGAGACAGACGGCAGACAGCGGGAGAAATCGCAAAACACATGCAACAGACAACTGGACGTCCGTTATTGTGTTTTACCGTGGCCAGGAGGCTGCACAAAGGTGGTCTATTTGCACGATGACCAGTACGGTTTGTGCCATTAACGCCTGCTCATCGGAGACGGCGGTTTCTGTGGTGCCAGGAACACAAAAACTGGATACATCAGCAATGGTGTCGAGTTCTCTTTACGGATGAGAGCCGATTTAGTCTGACGAGCGATTCTGGACGTATACCCATATGGAGAGAGCAGGGAACACGCAATTCCACCTCCAACATCATCGAAAGGGACCGGTTTGGAGGTGGCAGAGTTCTCGTTTGGGGCGGTATCATGTTTGGTAGCCGTACTGATCTCCACATCTTCCAAGGAAGTTCAGATACTGGTGTCAGCTATTGTACCAAGGCTCTCCTGCCTCACGTGTGTCTGTTTAGAGGTGCTGTAGTTCCTGAGTTCCTCTTCATGGACGACAACGCTACACCTCATTTTACAGTGACTGTCGCAGAGCTGTTGGAGAGTGAAGATATTCAACTCATGGATTGGCCCGCAAGGTTCCTGGACCTAAATCCAATAGAACACGTGTGTGACCTTTTCGGGAGACACTTGGCAGCACGTCACCAGCCGCCAGCAACGATTGGCGTTACAAGAGGAATGGGTGGAGATGCCTCAATAGCTCCTTGACAACTTCGTCCTCAGCATGGACAGATGTTGTAAATCCTGCAACGCACTCAGGTGTGATCATATCCCCTACAAAAGACTGGATTTTTCTTGGCAGCCGCCTGTCACATGGACGTTTCTGTCTTCTGTCCAGTTGTGCTCGAAGCTACCTTTTCAATAAAGTGTGTTTGTATCCTTTGGATTCCTTGTGTGGACGGTTTTGCTCACTTGTCCCATATTCTTACATCTTGGGAATCTTATGGCATGATTTGAGTCGACGTGGAGCACTTCTGCCCCACGTTACATTCGAAAAACCGTCTCGTCCTTAATTTGTGCACGCCAGTGTATTATTGTAAGCACCAAAGAAAAAAGATCTACATTATTTGTGGAACCATTGTTCATCCATCACTATCGTGGACGGTGCTGTAACGATGACATTCCCACTACTTTGCCATATGTTTGGAAACAACAGTTTAATGGAGTTTATATTAAAGAAAAAATTCAAGATTTGAAACCCCCACTACACGATCAGTTAACTTAATCTAATACCACCTGTCAAAGACGGAACTAAGTAGCATCAAAAGTTAAATAGGAGGGACCAATCGTCACCAACTAATGAACATCGTTGTACATCATGACGTCAAGACGCAGGCACTTCATAACTTCGCACTAAGTATGTTCAAATGTAGTCTTCACCTGATGATGCAAGAGTCGTCCTTGTGAAAGATCTCGTGTTTATATTTCTTAACTTGTAAATAGTTTATTCATTAAAGATTTTAATTATCGTGCTTCAGACAGCAAAATTGTACTCGACCTTTAGTTACTCTCAGCACGAAGATATTTATCTCGTATTAGATTAGGAAACCAGAGGTGTTGATGAAAGTCTTGAGGCCCACATATGAAAGTTCTATGAACTTATTAAAATGCTGTAACTATATTTTATATGCTAAACCGAGTTATTACTTTATGAATGTTTAAGAAACCTCCGCCGCCCCGGTGGCGCAGTGGTCTAAGCGATGGCCTGTGATCATTCGTCCGAAAGGGGTCTGGGTTCGAATCCCGGTCAGGCATGGATGTTGTGTTTGTCTTATTGCACTGGCTCTCTCCCTTTCCTGGAACCAGTGACCCTAAATTAGGAACGGGCGACTGCTTATAGCCCATTGAGTTGCTAACGGTGGTCGTTAAACCTCCAATCAAAAAAGAAAAAAAAAAAAAGAAAAAAAGAAACCTCCCAGAAATTATTAAAAGCATTTCAAATGCGAAAAATTTCATTGCGATTCAACGATACAACACTTGCTTCAATTTCATAGCAGTGAAGTTTTTGTATTAAGGTAAGAAAAGGAACGCAGTTTTTTAAGGCTTTGTGCTCTGATGGAAGTTTTGATACGCACAAGTTTTGCCAGAAGTTGCTTACCTTCTTGCAGAATAATTCTTCGGTGTTAAGTGAGTTGAGACACTTGTTTTGAATGATGCTTTGGAAAAATGTTATCTCTTTATTCATAACACACGCTTCGGGTTTATCTTGCTGTCAAAACATAGCGTTTATGCGCTGTAAATAGCAGATCAGAAATTTTGAGTTGATGAAGTATGTTTCAAGTGGACCATTCTAAAACTTTTAATATGTTTCAGCATGCTTTACGTCATTTATTTTTGCGATGCAACGAAATTAATAGTTAGCTAACAATCGAGCGATGTTTGGACATTTCCGATGGAACGTTGGAGAAGAAATCAGCAACTAGAAGATGGCGCAAATGCTGGTGATAAGATGTGCATTCCTAATATCCAGTTCTCACATGAATTCAGTTTTTCGAACGATGGGTTTTTTATTGTTATTTCTTCGTAGCTCCATCACCACGAGGAACTTTGAAGACTATAAATATTTGCCAACTGATATTTTATGTGTACTAGTTCCAGGAAAGGAATTGAGCTACTGCCGTGAGACAAATACACAACACATGCCTCATCAATGTTTCGAATCCGGGACCGCTCACACGAAGTACGAAAAACCAGCTCTTAGGTTACACTGCCCCAACGGCTCTGGAAGATCTGTCCTCGGACATACCATCGGAATGTTCGAACGATATTTCCGACATCAACAGGTCGATGAATCTAACCCAGTGAAGCACCATTTTGATGCGCAGTTGTAATCCCCGTTTTCTCGGATTTGCGGCTGACGTCACATGGGATGCAAAACGCCGATGCAGAATTATGTTGGGCACAACGAAACTGCAAGATCATTCAAATGCCTGGAAAACGTTTCACTTTGCTGAATAGGCGCCTGTATTGATGTTTATTTCGCAACTACTGTCCCTTAATAGCTTGTTACTTTTGTTCGTAATTTATTATTGTCTTATATTAGTGTAGCTCAATATGCCAGGACATGCAGTGGCAGATTGTTTATCTTACAACCGGAAAACTAAAGGTTCGGATATTGCTTACCATTACTTTCCTGCAGATACTGATTTGGAAATCTGCTTACTAAAATGTGAACGAAAAGATCCTTTTAAAGTGAAAAATGCATGAATTTGCTCTAAAATTTTACTGGTGATAGTCATATTCGTGACTTAAAATCACAATTTAATTTGTTTTGTAGAAATAAAATGTTGAAAAATAAATGACATTATTTACTTGTTTGTTCAACCTGTTAACGCAACTACTTGATGTGCTAATAATCAAAAAGCTAGCCTTTAACTAACTTGGATTTTTAAGAATTTTACATTCGCACTGACATTAAATTTGTGTAAATATAACTTCGTGTGAACGACGAAATGCAGCAACATGATTGTTTACGACAATGATCTTATATTTCTTTATTCGAAAGTTGTTAATTTATTCAGTTTTGGCTGGTTGGTTGGTTGATAGATTTTTATGGCGCAAGAGATTTGTTTGGCCAAAGATCGCTAGACACAAGACCATAAAATAAAGATAGCTTAAAGGCGTGGTACGCTAATTAAAAGAAGATAGATTTGGTAAAAGTGAAAAACAAGAATGAGGAAAGCTTTAAAAGCTAAATGAGTTTAAAAACGTCAATTTGTTTTAAAAAGGAAAAGACTGTGAATGTATATAGCTTTTGGTCACCTAAAATCTTCTGCAGCGTAATTGCGCTCTCGTGCAACAAATGGGAATGAAAATATTGCAAATAAGGAACACGAAAACAACCACAACCACATAGAACATGAGTGAGAGTGAGACGGCAGTTGCACGTCTCACACATTGGGGCAGTGTCGCCACACGGCAAAGAGCGGTGGGTGAAACGCCAATGTCCAATGCCGAGACGCGCAAGCACAATTTACTTACGACAATTTTGCTTCAAACTAGATGTCCACAGCCTGATCTGCAGTTTAATAGAGAGAAGCTTGTTCCTTCTCTATTGATTCCACAGGTACTACCACTCATCCGTGATGAATTTGCGGATGCAAGGACGAAAATCTCGGAAAAACAGTGGCAGTTGAGTGATTGTCAAGGAGGAAACGGATCTGGCAGTTGTATCAGCCAGCTCGTTACTCCGAATCCCAACATGGCCAGAAATCCAACAGAACCGGACCAGGAATCCTGCGCCAGTCAAAGTACGCAGACGACGAAGAGCATTAATGGTGATTGGTGATTCATTGCCCTTCGGGGATGATAAAGCTTGGATAACCGATTGGAATTCAATGCAAATCATAGTGCGACGATGGGGTGTAGACTGGATGTGGCACAAAGCGAGATGCACCGCCGCATACATCTCAGCCGAAAAGACTGTCGTTTCCGGCGTAATCCTCTCAGCATAGGTATCATTGACACACAAATGCGGATCCTACAAATTCACCGGAGTTCGAGCCATCGCTAAAGACAGGCACGAAATCGTGATGGAGAGAAAGGTGCTCTGCAAAAAGCCTCTGGTACACCATTTCAGGCGTAAAAGACTTAGGCCACACAGAAAGAAATAGATCAGCCATTTCCTTAACCGGCTGCCAAGGGGGTAAAAGCCCTGGTCACACCAATCATCGACAAGTCTATGCCAGCATTTGGCACTATGTTTGACAAACGAATCCCGAAAGTGGGAACACAAGAAAGACGGTTGGAAAACAAGCGAATGCAATATGGTTGAAAGGCGGGATCATGCATTGGATGATCAGGGAGATATTTAAGTTTGGTATAGAACTGGTGAGACACTTGCTTTTGGCGAAGGCATAACGGCGGTTCATGAGACTCGGCGTCTCATTGAAGCTTCTAGATACCGTTCATTGTCAGACAAAAGCCTGGTAATGAACGGTGTCTAGAAGTTTCAATGCCGAATTCCGTGCATCCGTACGTTACACTGCCATAGTTTAACTTTGTCCGGAGAAGAGAGTGATAGACGCGGAGCGCTGAGCACCTGTCAGCCCTCCAAGACGTTCCGGAGAGGACCTTAAGGATATTCATTGATCTCGTGCACTTCACATTTAAGGACAGAATATGAGGTCGGAAGGTGAGAGCGCGGTCGAAGGTCAATCCCAGGAACGCCTCTGTCACCACAGGAGTGTAAATGCTCCCCAGACGAAAATGAGGGTTCAGGTCAAGACCTCGTTTACGGCAAAAATGCACGCAAACAGTGTTCTGGGGCGAGAAGCCAAAACCATTATGAGAAGCCAAGAGAAGATCTTACTGATGGCCGACTGCAGCTCACTCTCAATTGTGCGCATGTTGACAAAAGCACAGGAAATCTGAAAATCATCCACATACATAATGCTACAAACCATCGTAGGAAGTAATGTGAAAATATGATTGACTCGAAGGATAAATAGACTGACTGATAAAATGAAGCCCTGAGGACACTAGGGGACACCTTGCTCTTGTGAGTACATCGCAGAGAGGGTCGAACCAATGCGCACACGGAACATCCGGTTCTGAAGAAAACCTGCAATAAAAGTTAATAAATTTCCCTCGTAATCCGCAGTCATGCAGATCACGAAGAAAGACGTATCTCTATGTGTGATTACACGTCTCTTCCATATCAAAGAACAGGGAAATCATGTGCTCACCTTGAGCAAACGCTTTCTTGATAGATGTCTCAAGGCGAAGATAATGATTAGTTCTAGGGCGAAAACGACGGCATCCGCTCTCGTGAGGTGACAAAAAAATGATGTGTTTCCAGATAAAATATGAAACAAAAAGTGATGATACGTTCTGGAAATTTGCATAGACAGCTGGTCCTAGCGATGGGTTGGTAGTTGAACGAGTTCGTTGGATCTTTACCAGGTTTGAGAACCGGTATTACAATAGCTGTACGCCAAGATTCCGGAAAAACGTGATCGCACCAAATCCTGTTAAACAGGATTAGCAGACAGTCAAGAGACGACGGAGAAATGTGCTTGAGCATTTCATAATAGATGTTATCTGGTCCGTCAGATGTTCGTCCAGACTGATTTAAAGAAATCTTCAATTCCACCATTGTCAAGGGGCTGTTATAGTCGTCCGAAGAAGCTGTCGGAAGTATATCCTTTTCCTCCCAAACCAGGCCTGAAGCTCTTTGAACGAAGAAGGATAAAGCTGCTGCTGCTGGACACTAAAGCAAACGCTGCGCGAAGACAGTCAACAATATCCTGAGTGTCAGCAACCGTTCTTCCACCACTCTCGAGAAAGGAGATCTCTCCAGATGGGTACTTTTCCTGAATATTGCAAAGCCAATTCCAAACGATTTTGGAGCTGATATATGCGATGATTCCTGGTACGTACTGGAATCCAAGATTCCCGTTTATGGTGACGTCGAAATATTCGCGCATATGACTTGCCCTTCTTAAAAGCTACTAGGTTGGCCTACGTGGGGTATCGTCGAAACCTACCCCAAACGTTTTGCGGAGCCTGACGCGCTGCCTTTTATTCGGAATGCTACCAAGGCTTCGGACAATTTGAAAATTTCGTGGACGTCTTGGGGATGGAAAGTTCTGCCCCCGGCACAAAACAATCCGTTACCGCTACAACAGCTTCATTGATTGAACCTGTGGACATCATATTAAAAGTAATAGTCGCTGAAGCAGAGAATGCGTCCCACTTTACCCGATCAATGTCCCACCTAGCGGGACGGGTGGAATAGCAGAATCCGTCATCTGCAAGTTGAAGAAAGATCGGGAAGTGACCATTTCTAAGGAGATAACCAGACACGCTCCAGGACCAGTAAGGATTAAAGGAAGGTGAACTCATCGACAGATCAATGGATGAGTACGAGCGCCTTGGTTCGTGAAAGTAGGTTTTACTCCCTGTGTTATGGAGACAAAGTGACGTGTTGAATAGTAAGGACTCGACAACGCGGCCCCTGGAATCTCGACTGCTGTCCCCCACAGCGAGTTATGTGCATTAAAATCACCGGGAAGAAAAAAAGGAGGTGTCAGCTGGTGAACCAAATCTTCCAAGTCAGAAAGGCTTACAACTTCATCTGGTGGTAAGAAGATGGAGCAGATGGTGAGCAGAATATTCACAGAAAGCCTCACTGCCACTGCTTGCAGATTCGTACGCAAAGCGACTGATGTGACCGGAACACCATCAGGAACAAGAACGGCCACTCCTCCACATGCGATAACCACGTGCTCATGATCTTTCCGAAAAATACTATCCCGTCGCATGGAAAGAGTGTCCGAACTACGGAGTTTTTTTTCTCTTCGAGATACATGCACGCTGGTGTATGTAAAGCCAGCAAGCCCTTCAATTTGTCAATTCGTGGTCGGAATCCTCGGAAATTCCACTTTATGAACAAAGCTATGATGACAAAAAAGATGTTGAAAACTCGAGAAAAACTCAGACGCCTGAAAAGTCTCGGAGTTCATCAGTTACTCAGGTAGCTCTACAGGGCCCCTGGGCGGCGTGCTACCCGGGGGAGTATTGGTGGATGTTTCCAAGATGAGGACTTGGACTGAGTCGTCCCGCCTGGGATCTTTGTCGGGGAATGTGAGACCGTAGATTCCTTTCTCTTTTCTTTTTGTTTGACGTTTAAAGAGTAAGACAACTGTTATGAAACTACCCGTCTGGGAGAGTCTGCAGAAGATGGCCACCATTCGGCTGCTGTGGTGAAGACAAATGATTGGTCTTAGAAGCTCCAAATACCTTCAATCCAGCAGCACAAGTTTCTTGAAAAGAAAGGACAGTCATTCCGAACATTTACATCCCTCTGAGTTGCAATAGATTGCCTAGAAGTTAAGACGAAAACGTAGTCGCATTCTCCTGAGGCAGGTGGGACAACCTTTTCCCTAGTTTCCTGGTAAAAAGATCTTCCGCAGTTTTCACTTCCTGAATCTTCCTCATATCAATCCACCTCGGGCAGTCCCTCGCATTCGACGCATGGTCTCCTTTACAGTTAACGCAATGGGGAGCTGCATCAGAGCACAATTATCGTGGTTCACACGATAATCATCGTGCGAACCAAAACAACTGCAGTTTGCAGCACCACGACATAACTGTGTGAGTGCTGCAATTGAGAGCTGCGGAATCCATGCTGACGGCTGGTGACGTTCTGCCAAGCGTCTCCCGATAGCGTCTCACACGTGTTCGATTGGATTTACGTCCGAGGACCTTGCGGGACAATCCATGCGTTCAATATCTTCACTCTCCAACAGCTCTGCGACAGCCACTGTACGATGATGTGCAGTGTTGTCGTCCATGAAGAGGAACTCAGTACCCAAGCAACTTTAAAACAGACGCACGTGAGGCAGGAGAACCTCGGTACAATAGCGGACACCAGTGACAACATCCTTGGAAGATGTGGAGGTCAGTACGGCTACCAAGAACATACCTCCCCAAACGAAAACTCCGCCACCTCCAAAACGGTCCCTTTAGATGATGTTGGAGGTGTGATTGCGTGTTCGCTGCTCTCTCCAGATGTGTATACGTCCAGAATAGCTCGTCAGACTAAATCGGCTCTCATCCGTAAAAAGAACTTGACCCTGTTGCTAATGTGCCCAGTTCTTGTGTTCCTGGCACCACAAAAACCGCCGTCTCCGATGAGCAGGCGTTAATGGCACACACGGTACTGGTCGTCGTGTAAATAGACCACCTTTATGCAGCCTCCTGGCTACCGTAAAACGCGATAACCGACGTCCAGTAGCCTGTTGCATGTGCCTTGCAATATCTCCGCTGTATGCCGTCTGTTTCTTCTCCCTTGTAGGACAATATACCGGTCGTCCACCGCCGTGGTTGGTCGTGGACGACCCCTACTAAACTCTGGGACAGCTGTTCCTGTCGTTTGAAATGCTCTCCAAGCTCGTAAAACGATGCTGTGAGTGATCCCGAACTCCTCGGCCACACTAGTCACACTTCGACCTTCTTCCAACTTCCCAATGACGCGAACTCGGGTAAAGTCATCCAGATGTCGTCTACTGGATTGCCTGTTGACCATATCACACGGTGGCAGCAACTCGACGTCGTTCAAACCGATGTACACCGTGCAATAGCTTTCACCGAATTGCCGAGCGTACACCGCCCGTGTGCTTTACACCCTTCCGACACTCCGCTCCCTACGTCATGCTGCATATATGCGCATACCCTACCGTACCGGACCCTAGTCTATCTCCTGAGTGGTCTTTCGGTGCGTTCTGGCTGGTCATTCCGCTGTTATGCTAATTTCTCCTCTTCGTCCTTAAAGTTTGCACACCAGTGTATAAACACACATCGCATTTTAAATAGCCCGCATTTAAGGGGGATGGTAGAGTCCGGCGATCCAATATCAAAATAACTGTCCTGGAGTTCACCAGCTTCCCGGTCCGGCGAAACTTAATACGACGCACTGTTGTCACACCCTGGCTAGCAAACTCCTCAAGAAGTTCCATTAGGTCGCGTTCAGAGAGAAAACACCTCCTGATGAATTCAGGGATTGGTGAGGTTTGATATCCACAAGTACACCACCCAAGTTGAAAATATTTAGCAGCAATTCACCATGGGGTGGAATTGACGTTTTCACCAAGAGATCTCTTGATTATAACTACTTCACACTTTTTGGCGACCCAACGGCTCCCTGCAAGGCCTGAGCTTCCTCCCTTTGTATGAATGATGAAAAATCGTGCATTGTGACATGGCAAATTACGCATTTTCCTATATGAGGAGCTAGGCTCCTAATGCAAAGCACTCTTGAGCTTCGTAGAAGGGAGATAGTTAACATTATCAATAAAGAATGGAAGACAATTCGTCCGTAGACTTCCCCACTCACCACGGAGCCCAACAGCGGAGCACGAGCGACCCGCAAGCGTCAAAGGACGAAGAACACGGCTCTGGGGATAGGCAGCGGATATAGTCAGTTGATAATACAAGCATGTGCTCGGCATTTACTTTGAATTTCCCGTGCGGCAGTAACACACCGTTTACGTAACCACACTATTCCCAGGCTCACCCTGTCGTATAAACCGATAAGCCGTCAGACGTCTGGACTCCAATCGGCCACAGAATTCATTGACTAGGAGTGGGTTAGTTCCGAGGTGGCCATCTAGGGTGAAGCAGGAGGCAAAGGGGAGTGTTGGTAGCTGTTGGCAACTACACCCCGTCCCCCAGAGACCTCATCCTCCAGCATCCTGTTTTCCACCTTACGGGTCACCGCACATGGCGAACGTGCTGGTAGTTCTAGCTAACCAGCCCGGAAAAACAGAGGAGAAACATAAAATGGAGAAGAAAGGAAAAAGAAAAGAGTAACTAAACTCCGGCTCTGACACATAATCACAACCTCAGCAACCTACTACTGAGTCGGGTGCCGGTCAAGATTCAGACACAAAATTAAAAAAAGGGAAACATCAAACAGTATAAGTCGGCTTGGACATTGGGGTCGCCATTCCCCATCAGTTGTATACACAGCCGTGCCTACGGTGATGTTATCGTACAAGGAAGAAAATACCAGATGTTCTGTAACAAGGTCAGCTCGGTCCGTGGGGTTGCTGCTCCCCACATAACTAGAAAACCAGTTATCTTGGTGCGGGAATATTCAGTTTTTAAAAATAATTCATGAAGCAGGAAATAAGAGATCGCTGATAAATATGCTAAACTTTGAAATTTCAAGTATTTATAAACATTTTCCATCGCACTTGTTAACATTCGTTACTAAGGTGTAACCCGTTCGAGTGATGGCTCTTGCCGCTCGCTGCCTTGCTTTCTATATGACATAATTTCGTCAGCCAATAGCAGCTCATATCCGAAATGGCTCAACCTAACGATGTATCTAAGAACCTTGGTATCACCCAAAGCGTTCCAATATCTCGAGGGAGACGTTCCCATAAGTTCGTGTAAAGGCCCTGCAAGCTCACGCATCCTTTAGTGTGATCCAGAACAGTCAAACCAATGATGTATGCACGACTTTGGGAGCCCAAGCAGACGATTCTTTAAAGGATCTCTAGGAAAATACAGTAGGAGCCACATACTACGCGTAAGTACATGCAGGCCTAACGTCATCAGAAATGTTTGGTCATCATCAAGACAGTTAGACAAGATCATATGTGGATACTGCAGGGCACTATACGACTTTGAGGTGACATCAAGTATCGAAAGGGAAAAGGACTAATCATCGAAAATTGAGTCCTCGTAGGCCGCAGTGATTCCAGACTTGCGCCCAAGTACTATGATTGGATGAGCCATCTGTTAGGTCAGAGGAGAGAAAGCCCGAGATCTATCCGCATGATGAAAAGCAGATACGTGTTCGAGAATGTTCATTGGCGGAAGAGACAAATGGCTCGAAGCAGCCATGGCGTCCGCTGCCACGACCACAGGAACAGAATAGAAATAAGCGAAAGAATTACAGCATAAAAATTTAACCGTGCCTGTCACCTTTCGGGCAAAACAGCTCTACGAACCTTCACAGCTAATCAACTATGCATGAAACGAACACATACATCTGAACACCATACAAAATCAACAAATCGCCGGAAATAGTCAAACACATCCTATTGCATCCACAGGTTGGATGATATGCTTGTGCTCAAGGTTGGGAGCGAACAGCTATGGGGAACATCATACGAGTATCCCTAATTTCATGGGTAGTGGTTGGTGATAAGGGCGTAATACTCTGGGTGTTGTTTTGCTGAGACACTCTCTTTCCTCTGATAGCGATTAATGACCCCCTAAACAACATCTAGTACCATTCAAATATTTCAGATGGGTTCATTCGTTTGTGCAGACAGTTTTTCCAGACCAAGATATAGACCAATTGAACAGCGCGCCATGGCGTAAGACCCGGATTACTCATCAATTTCGAGGGACCACTAAGATGACTTCCATGTTCTCCCATGACCGTTCATGTCGACTGACAGACCCAATTGAATACATTTAGAACTATAATAATCGGCACCTTAGACGTGTGCAACTGGTACACCTCATTACATAGCCGCAGTGGAATTTTCACACAATGCTGGTTAGGTGCTAAAACTGTCCTGCTCTTGCATTGTATTCCATGCGGTTCCCGAAAAGAGACACACAGAGTTTACTTTTCGTGCAACAATTCTTGGATAGAGAAGAATGAGAGGGATGACAATGAATAGCAGAGTACAGCACGCCATTTGGGAAAAATCCGAAACTTACTACCTATCCATCAAACCAATTATCGTGCACATACATAATTGAAAAGAAGATTTCGCTAAAGTTAAACATTACTCGGTAAGTGCTTCAAGATAGTTGATAGTAAGCAAGTTCTGCCTTCACTATGCAACTTTTTCATTACAAACCAGACGGGCGTGGCTTATACTGTAGTTACACCCATCATTTATATAATACATTGAAAACACGTTCCAAGCAATAAATTACTTGAAATATTTTCTCGCAGTTTACATACTGTCATGTTACATATTGCATGGTAAACCGAAATTTTTGAGTCAGTCAGAGACCCTGCGCTTTTATTGTAAAAAATAAAATTTGGGCCGCCGGTGGCCTAGTGGTCAGCGTTTGTGACTGCCATTGGGATGACCTCAGGTTCGATACCAGCAGGTACAAACGCTCGAACCACTAAATACCCGCCGTACGTCGGATGAGCACGTTAAGACGTTGGACCCCGGGTACTGGCCCCCGAGAACAAATAAGGGCGTCTTCCTTCCCCTTTCTACCTCGCTTCCGTGTCATTTTCCTATCGAACTCTCTAGCCTAAATCTCCTAGCTTCCTATTTCTAAGGGTTGTTTAAGGCCTGGGGCTAGACACTCTATTCCTAAAATCCTCTACATATGATCTGATTCTGATTCTGAAGCTTCAGCAACAGCAACTTCAATTTCGTTAAGGCACTGAAAGAAGCCTCCAGCTACTTTGGTAGAAAGACGTGTTTTACTGATGAGAAGAAAACCACCCGTCATATGCTGCGTAAAACTAGCAAATCATTTCACAAAACTGCGGAAGCTGGCATCCATCGTATAGAAAGTTCGTTGACATATATCGGAAAATTACGACAAAGACACGTGTGAAAAGGCGAACTGCATTTTCGTATGCCAAATAAAATACCTTTAAATGTGATATCTGCACCACTTTCAGCACACTATTGTGTATGTATGGAGCACAAGGAAATCTGAGGGATTTTTTTCATAATTAACGATTCTTGTGTTGCGGACGAAAACAAAATTTCTCTCGTTTAAAAATTGATGGGGAGAAAAAATTCCATGAAATTTCTGAAACGTCTTTCAAAATTATTTTTCACATCTTTCCAAAAGGACAAGCAGCTTTTCTCTTTCTGCTATATAACATTCGACATAGTTGCAACTATTCGTGTTATCCCTTCAAAACAATACTGCTATCCTCTTGAAAATCAGAAACATCATTTACTTTCATCATCGGCGCCGCAATTTAGTTAGCCAACGCTAATCGATGGATTCCGTGAAAAGGATTCCATTAGCATTGTCTCGTCAGATATATCTGTATGGTTCTGTTTTGTATTGCTACTATTTCAGTCTCTCAAGACTTTTAAGAGAATCAAGAATATAATGACTGGAGTGCATCACAAAAAAAAAAACATTTCTCACATGCGAAACGCAAAATATCTGCTGTCGTATAACTCTAGAATTGTGAGTAAAATCACACCAAACTCGGCAAGTAAAAAATTGGTATGCGCACATTATACAGAAAGACATATTAGCAGCATATTAGGTGTTTCTAAAGATTCGTAAAATATTGTGAGAAAACCATAATGCAAGTAGATTTGACGGACATGAAGCTTATTCGTAAATGAGCGAAATGCCGAAGTAAGAAACAATCAAAATATTATTGCAAATCGGAAAACAAACAACATATGGCAGCACACAGCAGACAAAAAAAATGTGAAAAGTAACGAAATAGGAATGACACTAATCCCAGCAGTGCTACTGAGACGGTCAACAGCTGATCGAAGACGATCAGGGAGCAATAAAAAAGGCTAAAGTTTTTCACTGTGTTCATAAATTCATTGGAAATGTTGGTATATGAAAAAAATTTAAGTCCTGCGTCAGAAAACAGAAACTAAGGGAGAGAATGGACAAAAAAGAGGTACAGAAACGACCCATTTACTTGCATCTGTCAGAGACGATAGCAGATATTAACACCCTTGTTGGGTGTAAAACTCTTCCTCAAACTAACAGTTTTATAGTTTTCCTTTTTAAAATGACTGTTTAGAGGACATATTTTGTGTAACAGGAGCAAAAAAATATTTCGTGTGCGGAAAAAGCGTCACTTTGTTTCTTGCGTCCCAGAAAAGGTAGAAAGAAAATTATGAGGATTCATCGAATTCAGTGCTCATGAGTTGTGGGCATGGAAGGAAGAGGAAAGAAGAACAGCCATAAGGATGTGTGGCCAGGGATGTTTTGGTCTGCTGGCACCATTAGGTGCTACTGCATAACTTTTCTGTAATAAAATCTGTTATTGGTGACCAATTATTTGTCTAAACTGAAATGATATTCGAAGAATGAGTTCATTGCATTGTGGTAAGTTATTGCTTCAGAGATGAGTGCAGTTAGCTAGAGAACAGCCAGTTCACCTATTCTCGATGACGGATATATAGGCCCCAGATTTTGACTCGGGTTTTGATTGCATGAATTCTCTTGGTGGCATAAAACCTCATCAGGAGTTCTTGCGATGACGTTTTCGCGGTGAATAGGCCACAGCATCGCCCAGGAGTAGTGTGAGACTCCCCGCAGCCTTCTAACATATCGTTGTTCTTGTATGTAAATTGTACGGTAAAAATATATAAAATATCATTAGTATTTGTACGTTTTACACGTCATTTTATATGAATTTCCATGTTCTTCCTCCAGTACTTCCCCGTCAAAGAATTTTGGACACGGAAGTATAAGTTTACTCTTTTCATTACACACCAGAAAGTTTATCACGATGTGTTCCAAAGAAAGTAATTTTTGGTTTTTCTTGGCCTCCACACAAGCTCTTTTAAAAGCCATAAAAAAAAACGTGTATATTGACCTGCGCGCGCATTTTCGTGTTCTGACACTGAGCGCGCGTCCCTATTTTTGTGGCCTTGCATGCACATCCTCTTCGTGATCCTGCGCGCTCATTATTTTTCTTCTTCTGACTCTGCGGGTGCATCCTTATTTTACTGAAGTCTGGCTTGCTACATTGACAGAAAGTATCTGCATTGTAGTGAGTGCAATGACTTGATTTGTACATACGCTAGTACATGTACTTCTCATTTCTCATATTGGCACGTTGTCCTTATTGCAACACATGGCGGTTTTACTTAGAATTTTATGGGTCACCTTAACTCCTTTCCCTGCTTTTACTCCTTTGCATGGATTTGAGTTGGTATCCCTGTTACTGCCGTAGATTTACGCCGGGGATGCACTCTCGGACAAATCGACGTGATCGGAATCGGCGTAAATTAAAACGATTTTATAATGTAAGCCAACGGCAAGTCAACAACATGCGTCCCGGCAACCAAATATGACGAGTAATGTACTAATGCCATTTAAAGCTCTGAAATAACAGAAATAAAACAGAACAAACATGTTATCTCACAGTTTTCAGCACGTTCAATGCTTGAACAAAGAGAGAACATAGCTTATTTTATCTAGCTTTTTCGTCTTATTTTCGATCCTCTCCTTTCTATGCGAGACACCCTAATGGGAAAACCCTTTCAAAGAGCTTGTAGAAATGAACTCAAAACAAACTTTCCTTACTCCCTTTCCAGGCAGAAGCGAAATGACTCACTGTGACGGGTGATTAATGCTCACCTGACTGTCGTGGAATGGTGTCGGGTTTTGAGGAGATTACATCTCACAACCAATGAGTGGGTGCACAATTCGTTGGTCCCCGGGATTCGTATTCACCTCTGCGTTCATTCATGTAAGACGCTGGCCTATAGAAAATCGCGGAATGAAAATAACTCCGGGACTTCCCGCAAGATTAAATTTGTCCTTTGAAAGGTCAAAGCGCCGGCACTGAAATAGAATAACAACAAACTTACATATGCAAAAGTCTGCATTTTACAAGCAGCTTTTACCGATTCATTGATCCCTTTAAGGCAAATTCGCGTTAACGAAACATATGTAATTGCAGAGACGACTGTATTTTTAATTTTTATTCAAAATTAGGGGTGTAAGAATTAAAACTTAGTATAAGAAGCAGTACGAGAAAAAAGGTTAACATTCGTGCAGTTAAAATTCAAAAGTTAAAGACAACACCGTCAATACACGATAAAAACTTATGAAAGGGTAACAACCCTTTACAAGTCAGGTAAAACTTTACTAAAAGTTAAAATATTTACAGATTAAAAATGAGATCTTTCGGTAGCACTATGTCCCATCTTCAGACTACAATAGTATATGCCAGTGTGCTCTCTATATATACAATGTCCAAGAGCTTCCATGACGTAGGAAAAGTGAAAAGTCTGAGGGAAAAGTGAAAAGTCTGAGCATACAAATCAGACTTGTGAAGGGTTTTTCCCCTTTCATAAGTTTTTATCGTGTATTGACGGTGTTGTCTTGAACTTTTGAGTACGAGAAAAATTGTAAAACTTTATAAATATAATTTTTTTTTTCACTTTTTGACCTTCTGGTTTCGAATTTGGAGTTATTCTGAATCGGGCCAAATCGGATAGAAGCTGATGTCTTACATACATTTACGCTTCTTTATCTCTCACCCTTTCCACTGGAGTGCTAAGTGCCATGTTCCCATAATTCTTAGCCTAAGTGTTCAGTATCATTTATTTCCGTTTTAACCATGGGGCTTATATTCACAGTTGCCTCACAGTTCCCTCTGATGTATGTGATTCAACAGTTAGTAACTTTTTTATCAATTATCCCCAGAACCATTCCAGTTTTATGTTGTAGTGTTTTCATGCGCTTTTTTCAACAGTGACAGTGGCTTCCACGCCTTAAGAACAATAACAAATTCTCAGAAACATAAAGGAACGGAAAGAAGAAGCATTCCGCAAGGCACATCTGACATCTATTTTTAACACCCAACTGGCTCCAAGCATACTGAGAGCAATGCAGCCATTGAAAACTCGTTTTTCGGAAAAAGTGAAAAGTCTTAGCATGCAAATCAGCACAGAGCCAGCGCTGTCTCCTTAAGTAAGGGGGATACAGAAACAAGCAAGTCCGCATTTTACGAGTTGGGGCGAGAGGGATATCAAGTAGGCAGACAGATTGGATCTTCCAAAATGGGTAAAAAGGTATTAACTGTGGAAGAAGTATTATACAGGTATTATACAGCGAGGAGAACAGTGAGCAAACTGTCAAAATAAGCGCCAAATTTAAAACCAGGTGGGGGAAATTTCGCTGCGTAGTCGAAATCTGTGTGGGAATTACGCCAGATGTCACACACGAAGGGCACAAAGAAGATACATGATCGTTCACATGATTTTTAAATTGAAACACATTTATATTCGCTGAATAAGGTTGTGTGGATGCTCATTTCGTACTAACTGTTTCTTCCTAATTTGTGAACATACATCATAACTCGTTACTTTTCATCATAGTTTCTAAACATATAATACTTCAGAACTCGTTGTTTCTTCATACTCTTCAACAGAAGTTATGGATACTTTCCTGTCTTGTATCAATGCGCTTGGATATGCAGTAGCAGGCTGTTTATCCTTCAATAGGAAATGCAAACGTTCGGATATTGTTTACCATTACATCCCTCAAGATGCTGACTTGGAAAAAAAAACTGGATGGAATGTAAACGAAAGGAGAATTCCAAAGTAAACAATGCAAGAATTTGCATAGCTATATCCGTAATTTATAATCAAAATTGATTGTATTACCTTGCAAAAAGAAACTGAAAATAGATACTGTACCAAGCAGCAATATATTACAGCTGCTAATCCTCATGAATCATAAACAAACATTCCTAGCGCTGTGAGTGTCAGTTTTTCATCAAATAAATTACATGGGCGTGGAGTGAGAAAATGAGCGTTGGGAACCCTTCCCAGTGTCACTTAAAGAAAAAGTGCCAAATCTGTTTCACCTGTTATTTCCGAAATTCTTTATCTGATTTACAACTTTTGGTGAGGCAGATAAGGTCATCGGAAATGAAACAAAGACTGAGTGTTGAGTGCAGCAAATAAAAAGTACAAAATAAGAAACTGAACAGCCAACTTTCATCTACTCAAAGGGAGTTTCGTGAATGCTTGAATAACTGTGCCTCATAAGTGGGAACTAAGGGAAGTCTAGTTTCACTGAAAGAATTTTCGGGGAATCACTTCCAAAGTGGGACGTGTATCCATCCGCGGGGTTCACCGACGCGTTTGTTTAGGTTTGAAATCGTGGCTTTTGCAGATTAAACCTCGGATTGTTAATTCTCTAATGAGTTATATCCTGATCTCTGGTTTTCTCACCCTGCAGGTAAGGGAGAGTGGGGAGCGGAACGGAAGATATAACTAGGGAGCCAACAATACATGTAAATGCGTGCTTATAAATTCAGCTACAAATTCGTGCTGTATAAAACCATCCAATTCGATCCGACGAAAAGCTCCCAGTTCAATAAAAGACACTATTGGCTAACGCAACATCTCCTTCTAAACCCAAGCGAGTTTAATGTTCAACTGCACATTAAAGACGATCCAAACAATCAAAGAATTCCATTGAACTTTTTCAATGTCTTATTATTTTTGTTGAACGCACGCCCGCAAGCGTTCTTTTGCAATTCGTTGTGGAGCTATCTATATCGCGTAGTTGTACACCGAGAGTCAGAGCGAGGAACGTATGCAAGCCCGATGACACATCGCACTTCGGTAGTAGAGCTATTTGCATAAATCAGATACATTGTTTGCTCTTTGAGGGAAAAAAATGTGGTCGGGGAGAAGAATGGCGTCTATAAAGTCATAACACTGTGGGCCATGTCTGATAAATAAAATAAATGTTATGCAAAGCTAGAAAAATATCTTACTAGAACATTTCTTAAAAGTAGAATGCTAAAAACTGAGCTTGAAAAACTTTCACCTTTCTTAATTACTACTTATTGTTTATTAACTTATGTTGAATATTTAAATCGTTTAGATTTTTAAGCTTTTAAACCTTTGCATTTCGGATTGATTTGAAATTTTTCAAATATAATTACCTGGTGACTACCAAGATCAACAATACATTTGTTTACAGCAGTGGACATACATTTCTCCTCATTCGCACTGCACTTTAGTAATAAAACAGTTAATTAAATATTTCAAGAATATTAAATTCTTATGGATACATAATACAAACCTTTATTTTTACTATCAGGTATGTATAATTTTACATGGTGAGAATTTCATCTCAAAACGGATTTAGCGAGGGCCACGATTTATCGAGGGTTTTCATCAGTCACGTGCTTCTTGATATAAGCGGATTCTACTGCATCCGCTATTTTATGCTGGCGATAAAAATTATATCTGCCAGTTTTTATTTGCGATTTACCTAATAAAAATTTGTTAATGAGTAAATATGTGCTGGGGATGAGGGGGGGGGGGGGGGGTGTATCAGATAACAGCTAAGACGTAGGGTCCTGAAACTGTTTTTAAAATTTGTTGTGATTGTCTCATAAGAAACAGCATTTAAAGGAACAAAATCGTTAGTTAGCCATGTACCATATGAATTCTGAATATATTAGACCACTATCACTGTAGAATTTTTATATGCCATACCGGGGATCGTAGGTCCCAAAAGAAATGCGAGATTTATCGCTGAAGACCACACGACACTAATCTGTCTGCAATTTCATTGGAGTACGGCACGACACCAGATGCCGGCGTCGATGCTCATTGGTTAATGTGCAACGTATACTCTATATTCACTTTCCTTTTGATTTTACTATCTCTGGTTATTTTATATTACTATGTAAATTATCTTCTTACTGAACGAGATGTTATTTCACCCGCTGAATGAGATCTGGCAATGAGTGTAAGTCATGACGTGGTGGTAGCCAGTATAAATAGGCGCGTTCAACGATTCCCAAGGAGAGCGTTTGTTGTTGTACGGAGAGCGTTGGTTTATGTGAAGGAGAGAGTTTGTTGTTGTATTGAGAGCTTCGTTCTATGTGATTAGTTTGATTCTTCATTATTGTGAAACGAGTTGTGTGTGTGCGTTGGATGATTCCAGAGTTATATAATAAAAGAGCTTTGTCGTAAGTACGTCTTTCTCAATTCATAGTTTTTGTCAGATCTCTGTCTGGCTGTTAGGTTTATGTTATTAGTTGATTATCATTAACAACCAGCGTTAAGACTTTATTCATCCTAATTACTGCTACAACATTACTACCAGTTATAAGTTTGTTCAATACTATTACTACACTACTAGCAGGAGACTTTATTCATGATCTTAATTAACTAGTAACAACAACCATTTGAATTCACTATTAGAAGCTTAGTACAAGCATATAATTCAGTAGTAGAAGCATTATAAAACATTACTAGCTTAGTTAAAAGCTTTATTCACTATAATTAGCTTAGCAGCTGGTAGAAAGAGTTTATTCATTATAAATGGTATTCAACCAGATTGACGCGATGCTTGGCGTCCTCTTTCCGGCAGTCTTCGAAACAGTGTTTTTCTTCTGATGGGACGACTTAAAACAACATTTACCGTTCTTCTGGTGGTAGAGTTAATATCTGTGGTGAAGAGAACGAAAAAATGTTGAAGGATCAAATTATCCCCCATCATGCGTGTTCCAACTCCACACCCAGCACACAATCCATGGCTTCTCTCCAAGGCTGCTGTTTAAATCGATACAATGTTGCGTAATCATGACTCAAATGCTACGCAGTGCCGCGAATCGACCATCCATCCGGACATATAACAATAATCAGGCCCCTGTCAAATGCCCTCATTCGGCGATATGGCAGGATAATTTTTCGTCCTGTTATTCTGTTGGTAGTTTGCTTCCGGCTTGAAATCGCAGCTCAAAGCCTCAGGACACTTTTCACGAAGAAACCTGACGTAGTTGTGACGTTATGTCAGAGACGTTCTCACTTGTATCGCTAAACGCTGCAATTCCAAAGCTCTCATATTTCAATCGTATGCATATCTCGGCTAAACTTAGCCGCGAAGGGATTTGTATGCGCTTCTGATCATTACTTCTCAGGGAGCTGCGATATCAATTTTACAAAGTACATTTAGCGAGACCGAAGATACACTGCTGGACAATTGCTAAGGACGGATCATAAACGGCTATATAGCGCATAAAAAGTAAGCGTGGTTTGATGCCAAGTGAAATAAAATAATGTCAGAATGCCAGGACATTACAAGAAAGACAATTTATTGTGCTCTGAAATCCAGAAGGCTTTGGAACGTGTTCAAGGGACAAACAAGGCCATTTTGTGCAGAATACGTAAACGTGAAAAAATGCAATTACCGTCCGCAGGCGTTCCGGCGTAAGATGTCAATACGGGATATGGCCACCATGGAGGGCGATGCAAGATTCCACACGTCGTGTCATGCTTTGCACAACATTATCAAGCAGCTGTTGGGGTAATTTATCCCATTCTTCTGTCAGTGCACGGATTAGGGTGTCCTTGTTTATTGGAGGGCATTGGCGACCAGCAAAACTCCTCCCCAAAGCATCCCACACATTTTCAATGGGATTCAAATCTGGAGAACGTGCTGGCCATACGAGGCGTTGAATATCCTCGCTCTCAAGACACTCCTGGACAGCGACTGTTCGATGACATGTTGCGTTGTCGTCCATGAAAATGAATCTATCACCAACAGCACCACGGAACATGCGAACATGAGGTAGCAGAACATCATTAATGTATCTTTGGCCAGTCATAGTCCCAGTTGGAAGCACATAGAGAGACGTACGGCCATTGATCATGATGCCAGCCCATACCATGACACTACATGTCAGGATATCGGTCACTTTCCTGTATGTTTGCTGGACAATATGCAGTACCACTATCACGCCAGATCAGTTGTCGTCGACAATCAGAGGATAGACTGTATCTACTCTCATCTGAGAAGAGGACAGCAGACCAGTCGTTATCAGTCCAATTGCGATGTTGATGGCACCATTGCAAACGGGCGGTACGTTTACGTCCGGACAATGGGATGCACACAACAGGACGGCGGGCGTATAGTCCTTCATGCAAACGTCTGGCGACAGTTTTTCGGGAGATCCGCTTGCCAGTAGCAGCCATAAACTGATTTGCTACCTCACTAGCTGTGCTGCGCCGGTGTTTTTTTGTTGATAGCACTATGTACCGATCTTCTGCAGGTGTCGTACTGCGAACACGACCTCCCCCGTGACGTTTGCTACACTTTCCATTTGTTTGAAATGATTACCAAAGCCTTGAAACAACACTGTGGCTGACGTCGAACTCCCTGGCAACATCTGTTATTTTTCGCCCTTCTTCAATCTTGCCAATAATACGGCCACGCGTAAAATCATCTAGGTGATGTCTGGAAGACATACTGAAAATTGCAAGTTCGTCAATTGATTCTTTCCCTTTCAACTTTGCGTTTGAACAACAATAACGGTCAATACGCGTCAAATCCTTTATATCTCTTATCAGCGCTATGACGTCACGAACAAGTTCGGCAATCCAAAATTTGCATACGCACAACACGTCTTACTGTATCCCGCACTTATGCTAATTTCCACATTTTTCTTCCTTGCATTTTATGGTTGCTATTGTCATACGTCCTTAGCAATTGTCCGGCAGTGTATTAGAGTCAAAGCAGCAAGATCATAGATGTAGTTTTCCTCTGTTTACTACTCAAAAGTACATTTAAAGCCAGAATACAACAGCTCTTACATTCACGAAACTTCGCCACTGAAGAAATTACTCTCGCCATTTCTTTCTAAAGAAAAATGTAATTGGTTTTTGAAAGAAAATGTATCTCTTTAAAATATAATGAAATATTTAAACATGAGAATAAAAAAGGAACAATTGCCGTTATACTAACGGCAATGAAACTGCGCATTCAATTATCATTTATATAAATATATCAGTGGATTATACTTTCACCAGAGGTTGCGAAATGGGAAATATTTCATCAACAACATTGCACTGTGCTTTACAGCTTTATAACTTGAGTGTTATCGGGCAAATAATTACTGAAAGAAATGACTGAAAGTATGCTTTAGTCGACGTTCCATTCGCTGAAAAATTAATTTCTTTAATGGATTTCTAAGACGAAAAGGCCACTTCTCCGAATACCACTTTTATTTCAAATATATTAAAACAACATCTGCTACCTTGGTGGTTTCCTATAAAAAGATTCCGAAATGTTCATGTGGCTTCGATATGATATATTAGCATATCGTACAATTGCCAAAAGGGTGGATGTCTTTCAAAGTGGAAAGAAAGAGCACACAACTTAAACACAGTGGCGGACATCCTTTGACCGGGGAAAATGACAGTGCATGCCATTTTGTATAAGGTGGTGGGACGACATTCTAATAATCCATCAAGAGTGAAGTCATTTCTGGCAAATCGCAGTGGAAAATATTTGAACATCCGTCATATTCACCGGGCAAGACCCAGAGGATATTCACATGTTCCAAAAAATAAAACACCCTCTTAGAATCAAGTGCTTAGGGACTATCGGCAGCATTATTTCTGTGGTACGGCGTTTTCTTAGAACATTGGCTAAAACCGACGCTACTGAAAGCGTTTGAGGCTTTCCAGATGTTCGGCAACGGGTTGTCCGCAAGGGTGGAGGGTATATCGAGGGGCTGGGGCTGTCACCTGTATTTCCTTTTCAGTATGTATTAAGTACAGCAATGTTGCCATTACAAAGGATTTAAACGTTTTATTACGCCAGTTTTACGTGAATTGCACAAACTGCATCGCTCCCGAATATCAATATTTAAAAACACTTCATTACCTCTTTAGTATACAGTATATAGTTCATATGGTTCATACATGTCCATAGATACATGTCACATGCAATTTTTGTAAATGTTGAAAGGACATTGCAGTGTTTTGTAATGAAAAAAACTTGTTAGCAATAATTTCACTCAAAAAGTGTGATGTCCATTTGCTGTTCATTCTGATGAAACCATTGAAAACTCAAAACATTTAATGTTGAATATTTTCCGTTGTCGATGAAGAGCACTTGAATAGGTATTCTTGCTCTTGCCAAATCTTTGCATTTATATTTTCTTCTTTTTTTCTTAAAATAGAAAAATTTTCGGTACGTTTATTTTCAGAGAGGGGAATTTTATTACTTGTGTGTTGTACCAAAAACTTTGAAAAATCGCTATTGTAAAATTATAGGAGTGCTAATATTAAAGCTATTTTGGTGACCTAAATATTGTGAAGGCACATACCTGGGCTTTGATCACCTTTCCACGGATCAGGTCCTTCTCCTAGGTGTGCAATGGAAGCATGCTGAAATTAGAAAATCCGGTTCTGGCCGTTTGACATTCCGATCGAGGGGCTTGTGCTTTTCAAGTTTTCTGAGGAGGTGTTTGTATGGCTTTGAATGAATAGATGATCCACTGCCAATCTTTAATCATTTTTCTACTTGGAGTGAAAGTATTTTTTGTCTTTAGGGAAGATTGGATCATCTCCTGTTTCTTTGTACTGTAATTACTGATTTTTCTGAAGACCGAACAAGTTTGACAAATAACGTTACACAGCAATGGCCACTGCATCATCTTGTCGAAAACTTCTAACTAAATTAACCGAACCAACAATTTAATTCTTAAAATAAAAAAGAAGAGAAACGAGTTCTCAGTTCTTGAATGTATGCCACTTTACAATACCGCTAAAGACATACTGCTCCCAGAGATTCTTGCTGAACAATAAAAATATTCCAGTTGGAAGAGAATGGTAGAGCAAGTTAATTTAGGAAACATTCGTGGCATAATATACACTGAAGAGCAATTGAATTAGAAACAGCTGGCGTTATGCAAATGTGGCGCTGTGGGCGGCCCTGTAAACGGAAACGACATGACGTTTGCAGCGATCCGACAATATAAGGAGCGATACGACGGGAATCAGTAAGGGTCGGACGTCGTATCAGTAAGATGAAGGATCTAAGCGCATTTGACCGTGGGCAAATTGTCGGGGCCAGTAGAATGGGTCACTCCATCTCGGAAGTTGTTCAGGCACTGGGATTTTCACGAGCCACTGTGTCACGGGTGCACCGTGAGTACATCGAATCCGGTAAAACCATCCCTGCAAGGGCCAACTGCCGTGGACAACAGCGTGTGGATGAGCGGGGTCATCGTCGGCTAGCTCGCATTGTTACAGCGGATAGGCGGGCCACAGTGTAAGAAGTCACTCGGCAATTTAACGCTGCCGCACAAAAACGTGTAAACAACCACACCATCCAGAACCAGCTCCTCGCTATGGGATACAAAAACCATCGTCCCACGAGGATACCGCCTCTGACCGCGCATCACAGGGTGCAAAGATTAGCATGGGCGCTGGAACATCGCCACTGGACTCTTGACATGTGGAAAAATGTTGCCTGGACTGATGATTGCCTGGAAAAATGTTGCCAGTCGAGATTCACGTTGGTACATGCAGATGGCAGGAAACGAGTACGGCGCAAACCACATGAAGCGATGGATCCTTCTTGCCAGCAGGGTACTCTTCTAGCTGGTGGGGGTGGCATTCTCGTCTGGGGACTGTTTACGTGGACTGAAATGGGACCCCTGGTACGTGTGACATCGTCCCTCACAGGTCAACGTTACCGGGATATCCTGGACGATCGTTTGCTCCCGTTTGTGCGTCTTCAACATCCCACTGGGGACCTCATCCTGCAACAAGACAATGTACCGTGCCATCTCTCCCGAATTGAATCCGAATGGTTGGATGAACACTCCACCGACGTGACCTCGTTTCCTCGGCCAGCTAGGTCACCTGACCTCAATCCCATCGAGCACATCTAGGATGCCATCGAGAGAGATGTTCGAGGTTCTGACCCCTCCATCAAATCTTCGTGAACTGTGGGAGCTTGTTCAGGGGTCGTGGATCCGTATGGCTTCCCAACGCTTCCATTGTCTTGTCGTGTCCATGCCGAGACGAATCGACGCCGTTATCAGAGCGAAAGGTAGTGCTACACGTTACTAGACAGGTATCTCTAATTCAATTACTCTTCAGTATACTCCATGACTTAGAAAATGCTGCACCAAGGAGTAAATGCCATGCAGATTGGCGGCTTGTGTTGACAAATGTGTTATTTAAATTATTACAGTTGCGAACCAATCATGTGATAGGTAAGGGAGATAAAAAGGATAAAAATTCTCGCCGTAGCTACGCTTGTTCTTTGTCACTTGAGCATGTGGACAAATCCGTCGAGCCATTTTTCGGACGGATACACGAGTAAGAAGTGAAAATACTTGACGACCTTATCATCAATACTACCATCACATGAGGCTTCACCATATGGCTACGTACGGATGGTCAGTCCCTGCGTCGCATCGCGGCGGAAGCACAAGCACTGTCGCCCGAATATGGCGACAGGGCTTGGAGGAAAATAACATGCGTCGTCGTCGTGGAACTGGTGCCTCTGGGCGGACGTCCGAAAGACTGCATCGTTGCGTTCTACGGTACCCCGTAGAATCCTCACAATCAAAAGCGAACGGCTTTCGACGAAGGTTACGGGCAGTGAAGAATATTCCCGTATCGGCAAGGTCTCGGAATCGCAAATTGTCTGAGGCAGATTTGGGCTGTCCCCAGCCATTTCAATGACTGTCCCTCACTGAAGCACACATCACACATAGTTGTATGGCGCTGTACCCGACATGCGTGGCAGTAATAATAGCACCATGTCGTATTGAACGACGAGTGCTGTTTCTGTCTCAACACGGATGTTCGCCAATTGAAAATCTGGAAACAACGGGGGCACCGGCACGATCTCGATGCCATCCGTAAGCCACATACGGTTTCTTAGCCTGGTGTCATGTTTTGTGGTACTATCAGTTTCAAGAGACGATCAACGCTCTTAGGTATATGGGGTACAACGGCAGCATGACAATAGGACGATAATATGTTTACTGATAGAACTAAACCTGCACCACTGAAAAAACGGCGTAGCAGGGATTAATAGATCTCACTACTAAGGAAAAGGTAGGTTGAGACAGCACCCCACTTCACACATGGACGCCCAACACGGACGGTGGTCACACGCCGTTCTTGTGACCACCTTTAAGTTTTTACTTTTAAAACACCATAGATAAACACCATAGATAAGTTTTTACTTTTAAAACACCAACCTTTTTAACATCACGGCACACCTAACCTCCGAAAATATTTTCGCGGCACACTTGATAAAGTACTGTTATATCAGAGCAATAATTCGTAATGATGAACTGTCGATGCCAAATATTTCTATTAAATTTAAAATTGAATTAAAATTTTGATGTCAGATGCAGTTAACAGAAACTGCATTTGTTGCCTTTTTACACAGCTTATTTCAAATTACAAAACAAACAAACAATTTAAGGACTTTATTTTGAAATAAAAATAGTTCCATCAATGCGACATTTGGAATTGATATAGCTTGCAAATATTTTCAATCCTGGGTCGAACATTTGAACATTCAATTCGTAGATCGGTTTCAACGTTAGACAGACGAACCCTGGAAATTGATTTTAAATTGCTCAATGCCGAAATGCCTGCTCACACAAGTACGATATTGTGAAAGGCAGCAACAATGTAATAGCTTTTTTATATCGATGGGTAATGTTCGGTCATGCTTAGCCAGAAAGAATCCGCACGATCTATTGGTCTCACTCTCACTCTCAATGTAGAATCACAGCACATATCAATTAGTTCGTCTCTTTCTACTCCCGTTAGATCCAAATTTTCAATTTTGTCGGCAAAGTCAAAGGGTGACATAATCCAGTCTAGGATTGTTGTTGACAGCGATGGAAAATAGTTATTGATCTTTACTTCCAGGTTCACAATGTGCTCGGCAATTAATTCTTCCAATTCTTCCGCGTCACTTCTCGAAACCATATTGTGCAGTGTAGGGAATTTCGATAGATCTTCTTTCGAAATAGAGTACTTCCAAGAACTGAGTTTCCTCAGGAAACCTTTTATTTTGTTTGCCGAGTTAATTATATCCTCTGGGCGTCCTAGCATTGACAGGTTTAGATCGTTCAATTTTTTGAAAATATCTGCAAGGTAAGCCAGCATAAAACTTCAGCTTTCGTCGTTCAAGAATGCAATAACTGAAAATTGACCATCCTCCTTAAAAATGCTCGTAGCTCTTCCTTCAGTTCCATAACTCGATTTAAGAGTTGGCTTCTGGATAATCGCCTTACTTCGGTGGGGAAAAGTAGTGTTTTGTGGACATAATCCATTTCATGGCAAAGTTTCTCAAAAATCCGTACCTGTAAATGGAGGGATTTTACAGAAATTACCATTTTAGCACTATCATCGAGCACTTTAGACATCTCTTCTACAACTGCTTTAGCTACCAATGTTTATGAAGAAAACAGTGTGTAACTATCATTGGTGGATTATGATTCTTTGCTGTGGAAAGAAAGCATATATATTTCCCTAACATAAATGGTGCTCCGTCCGTGCAAAGGGAACAGCAATCGCACCTTGTTCAAATATGTCCCTTTCAGTCGTTGTGTTCTTCAGTTCCAAACAAAACAGAAATTGTTCAATAATACTTGTTTCATCCACAAAACGAACAAATCTAAGTACCTGAGCTTTGTTATTTCTGTGGGTGCTCCCGTCTACTTGAAGAGGAAATTGCTTGCTTGTTTTAATTTTTTCAACGACATTCTGACTGATGTCCTCAGACATTTCTGCAATAGGTCGACACATCGTGCTATTGGACAAATACCCTTTAGGAAGTGGCTGTTTAGCTCTTTTCCAAGCATGGTTTTAACAATAACCTGACAAGCTGGACCAATTAAATTTTCACCAATATTATGTGGTTTCATGCTTCTTGTTATCAATTCATCAACTTTGAATGTCGCCTCAAGTGCACTATCATTGGTGGATTATGCACTATCTGAAACGGCAAGCCAGTTTTTTCATTCGTTTCGCTGCCTTACGTTGTTCTTTTAAAATACATTTAAAATACGATGCAGGTTTGTGAGACACACCTGGATGTTTGGTTGTTAGATTCCGCTTCATTTTGCTCGGAACATTTGCTTCATTACTGCCGCAAACAATACAGATGGGGGGCTGGCCTGTTTATAAACTTCATTCCGTGTGAAACCGATAGATGAATAACTATCTTTATATTTCCCTAACATTTTAGGAAGCATCACACTGAAACTAGCAGAAGAATTATCACAAGCTGATGTATTCCATTTTCCATCACTTACACTTGGTTGTATAGTGTGTACTTCAGTACACTGACTTCAATACTTATTCACGTTGCTGGAAGAATTCACAGTAGATGAAAGTTGAACATCACTGGCGTTTTCTTCAATTTTCCGCGTCTTCAATAAAAACTTTTCCATGGTTAATAAAAAAATCACAGACACAAATAAACAAAGCACTGAGCCTGGGAGACATGTAGATGCAACTATGATGCGATCCAACGGGTACTGCACGTATAACAACAGCGGACGGTCTCGGTCAGGCAGCGTTTCCGAAGAGAAACAGCGTCTGCTTTGTGCTTCCATCTTGTGATCAAAAGCTGAAACAATACAGACGGGAGCGGAAGAAGTAGAAGTTGACTATCGCGAAACGGAATTATGGTAGGTTTGAATGAACCAGTTACGTTACTGATTCGAGTAATAGTGTTTTTTTAGCACGTCTTTTGTAAAAAAAGATCGTGCTCCCTGTTATCGGTTTGTCCGTCTGTACCCACGATATCTCAGCAACTATTAGTCCAATTTGAAAAATTCTTTTTGCATTGGGAAGCTTGAAATATGTAAATGATGATCCTTTATTTCGTTTTTCTTACGATGTACAATTTCGCCGGTAGAGGGCGTAACTGGAGATGATGTCGAATCCAAAAATACGTTTTATTCCACATATTTGCTTCTAAACATCCGATTGGAAAAAAAAAATTATATCTTTCGATTCCATTTATGTCGAAGAGTATTTTAGATATAGTTACTTTTTCAAATTACGCATAGATTTTCCGCTAGGGGGCGTAAAAGTAAATTTTATTTTCCCCGATAACTCTTCTTCTAAAACTCCGATTTGAAAAAACTTTTCTTCAGCGGATACATCTCTTAATGTAAAATATGTTGCATATAATTTCAAATTTTTGGTAAAGAATACTTTGGCCACCAGGGGGCGTAAGCGTTAATTTTTGCATCTGATGTATTTGCCATAAAATCGTAGCTACTAAAATATCGATTAAAAAATTCTTTCGTGGACTAATACATATAATGCCACTCACATCGATAAACCTTTTCGGAATATTTTCTTCTTAAAATATTCCACAGTTTCTCCGCCAGGGGGCGTAAATGTACATCTTATTTTTGTCAATATCTCTACTTCTAGGAGTCCGATTTGAAAAATTCCTTCTTTGTTGGATAGTGTTTTCCCTATGACATGATTTTCATATAATTTCAAATTTTTCAAGTATTTCCTAGACTTTCTGCTAGGGGCGTAGCGGTAAATTGCGTTTCCCCCTATATCTCTGTTTCTAAATCTCCGATTTGAAAAATTATTTCTGCACCGGATACAGCTCCTGATGGGAAATCGTTTGCACATAATTTCCAATTTTTGTAAAAAAATAGTTTGGCCACCAGGGGGCGTAAATCTTAATTTCCGCTTCTGTTGTATTTGCAGCAAAATATGAGCTTCTAAATTCTCGATTGAAAAAAACGTCGTTTGTTGACCGATACTACTCATGTCGAAAAACCTTTTAGGAAAATTTTCTTCTTGAAAAATGCATGGTTTCTATGCCAGGGGCGCAGATGTATATCTTATTTTTGTCAATATCTCTACTTCTAAGAGTACGATTTGAAAAATTCCTTCTTTGTTGGATAGTGTTTCCGATGCAAAATGTTTTTCCTATAACTTCAAAATTTTCAAGTAAATCATACACTTTCCGCTAGGGGGCACAAAGGTAAATTGCGTTTTATTCGTTATTTCTGCTCCTAAAGCTCTGATTTGAAAAATTCTTCCTGTATCGCATACAAGACCTGATGGAAAATATTTTTCACATAATTTCTAATGTTTGGTAAAGAATGGTTTAGCCACCAGGGGTCATATGTGTTAATTTCTGCTTCTGAAATATTTGTTGCAAAATCTGGGCTCTGAAAACTGGACTAATTTTATTTTCTTCGACCGATACCGCTTATACGGATAAACCTTTTGAGAATACTTTCTTCCTAAAATAATGCATGGTTTTCCCACCAGGGGACGTAAAGTCACATCTTATTTTTGTCGATATCTCTGTTTCTAAGAGTTTGTAAGCTCACGATTCCGTTTACAGCAATATCTGAGGGATTAAAAACCCGATTGAAAATCTTCTTTCTTTGGTCAGATCTATTGTTTTCCATACCGGTTCCATTGATTTTGAATAGCTTTGATAAATTTAATTTGCGTCAGAACGGATTCAAAAGACGTGCTTATTACACCTGAAAATTCGGTGTCAACTTTCTTGTTTTATTCTGATGACGAAATTTCACGGCACACAGATTGGGAATCCCTGACATAGATAATCTGCCAATATATTCACACGCTAAGCAGGCTGACTGCGCTGTTTAACCCAACAAGCACACCAGTCAAAACATATTACTGAGTTGCTTTGACTGCCATTTAAAAAGCTTAAATGAATGAGGTTGTGCTGATATACTGAAAAGTACCAAGGGCACTGCTATCAATGCTGGAAATTCTATCGTTAGAGAGGTGGCTATTATTACAATTACTAATAGTTATGAACTGGAGATTTTCACAGTTGAGAAAAAAGCTTCACTCTGCATATACGAGACATATTTCACAACCTAGTTTTGAATTAAAACGATGGATTGATCTTACTAGGTTAGTGCTGACGACCTGCAACAAGATCTATGCAATTAAATGCCTCAATATGACATTTGGATAGCGTTTATTTATTGTTTTGTATTTTCTCTTTTAGTTTCTCTGGGGCAGTTATTTTAGAGGCGTTGTACTGCATGATGTTTTTCACGCTTTATCGTAACAAAAACATTCTTTTCAGTAAGAGAGTTTTCTAACGTATGAAAAAATATTGGAAATTTTTCACAGCTCTGTGCGTTAAAATGTGAAAAATAACTTCGGTTATACTTCCAACTGCGTCCCGCTGTCCGAGATTTACGTGTCAGCTGTAGCGTGCTTCCATCTATTGGCTGCTTGGAAAGATACGTCGCGGGAGTTGTGTAATAATCCTGTTTCGTTATTATGCTTGAGTGGCCCTTGAAAAACCTTTTATGAATGCTAATTGTGCCCCTACTCTAAAACGTTTATTATAAATGAAAAGTTGTGTTACCCCATGAATAAGAAGGTGTCTATATGCAGAACAAATGAATGGATTACGTAAATTTATAGTCAGTGATTACATGCCAGGGAAGAACTGTGTGATGATGCTAATCAACACCTGAAAGCAGTGTTCCAAGGAAAGACGACAATTCCGTCTGAATTAAGATTCTAGCATCTGGTCTGTCAAATGAATTTTTCATTTGCATCTATTAGCTTGCGTTTGAAGAGACGCAAATTAGTTGTCTATAACACTGATACCAGTTGCGAACTGTCCGTGGACGTGGTAGATTCACCCTATGACAATTCTTTGATTGTCTCATTATAGAGCAATACTTTAGCAAATTAATACACTAGAATCACCACGATATCAAGAGGAATATGAGCATCATGGTACCACTTTCCAAATATACGGGAACACAGCTCATACTTCACTGAAACGTTCTTCTTCCGACACCTGAATTTTCCAAAACGATAAGGCATATCCACTCTGAGAGCCATTAGGCGACTCTCTGAACATAATGAATGATATTGGGGGCCCAATCCCTGGCTTTCACATCACGAAATAAACGAAGTGGAGATATTGACAAAAATAGGATATACATATATGCCTCCTGACGAAGAAACCATGCATTATTTTAAGAAAAATAATTCGCAAAAGTTTATCACCGAGAGTAGTATGGATTCACAAACGAATTATTTTCAGTCGAGATTTTAGAAGCTCAGATTTTTTGACAAATACATCAGAAGCTGAAATTAACTCTTACGCCCGCGGTGGCCAAACCATTCTTTACCATAAATTAGAAATTATATGCAAAAGATTTCCCATCAGGCGCTCTATCCAGTGCATAAAGAACTTTTCAAATCGGAGTTTTAGAAGCAGATACATCGGTGGAAACGCAATTTACAATTGCTCCACTAGCGGAAAGCCTATAAATTTCTTGACAATTTTAAAATTATGTGGAAAACATGTCGCACCGAAACTCCATCCAACAAAGAAGGAATTTTTTAAATCGGACCATTAGAAGCAGAGATATTGACAAAAATAAGATATACATCTACGCCCCTGGCGTAGAAACCATGCAATATTTTAAGAAAATATTCTGAGAAGGTGTATCGACATAAGTGGCATGGGTCCACGAACGAATGTTTTCAATCAAGGTTTTAGAAGCTTAGATTTTGGGGCAAATATATCAGAAGCAAAAATTAAACTTACGCCCCATGCTGGCCAAACTATTCTTTACCAAAAATCAGAATTATATGCAAAATATTTCCCATCAGGAGCTGTATCCTCTGAAGAAAAAAAAATATTTCAAGTCGGAGATTTAGAAGTAGAGATATCGGGGAAAACGCGTTTTTTTTTATGCCCCCTGGCGGCAAAATCTATCGGTAACTTGAAAAAGTAGTAATACCTAAAATAGTCTTGGACATAAGTGGAATCGAAAGGTTAAAGATTTTTTCTGTCGGATGTTTAAAAGCTAGTAAATGGAACAAAATGCATTTTGAATTCGATATCATCTGCATTCACGCCCTGTAGCAGCGAAATTGTACATAGTAAAAAAAAAAAAAAAGGAGATCATCATTCCAATATTTCAAGCTTCCCAATGCAAAAAGAGTTCTTCAAATGCAAAAAGAATTCTTCAAATAGTTGCAGAGATATGGTGTCCACAGAAGGACGGGCGGACGAACCGATAACATAAGCGCGATCTATTTTACAAAAGACGTAGTGAAAGTGTCTTAATTTAACAAAAATGCATCAACTTACATCAGAAAAAATACTTTAAGTACATTCTATTTTTAATTAACTTTAATTTAGTATTGGTGGATTTAAAAAAATTCCATTTTTTGTCGGCCCTCCCGAGAAAATGTTCTATACACGCCCCTGACATGAGATGTTTCCAAAATATGGAACATGATATCAGTTCTTTTACTGATAGTACTGATAAATAATTCAGGAATAATAATAATAATAACTTAAAGAAATAAAAATAATCTCAGCTGGCATATTTGCGAAGCAGAGAAATACAGAGTAAATTTAGAAAAATAATGATATAAGGAATAAGGCTAACCTCACCGCATGCGTTCGACGTTCCTGTGGCCCAGTCGTTTAAGCGCTGGATTCTGAACACTCGTCGGAGATGGGTTCGAATTCCAGTGAGGCCTGTATGCTATGTTGCCTTACGTTACGGACGCTCTCCGTTCCCTAAAAACAGTGGCCCTAAGTTAGGGTCTGGCGACTGTTTATAGCCCACCGAGTTGCTCACGGTGGTCATTAAACTCCAAAACAAGCAGCATGCAATTTACTGAGCAATTTTGAAAAAAAAAATAATAATGATATGGCATATACGTGCGATTTTAAACCTGTGGTAAGCGAGTACTGCTAAAACACCCCAAAAGATACGTAAATATATGAAATGAAATAAAGAAATATTTATTAACATTTCTTGATTTTATTTCATTTGGTTGTCATTTCGCATTCCTTTCTTAAAAGGTACGCGCATACAAGTTTTACACAACCGCTGACAGAGAACTGAGATGTGTGGGTAATGAGTCATCACTACTGCGCATGGAGTGGTTAGTTCACTACGTGGGCGTGGCCTCCTTAAGCCAATACAATTTAAGCTCCCAGGAACCCTCTTGAACGTCCTCATCACATTTGCTTTCTCATCATTTTGTGCTTCAGGGTGTGACTAGGGTGCAATAATTTCGTAAAGTTTCTTTCGTTTACTCTTTGTACAGTGTACTGGCTTCTTTTGCCATGGGACGAGATAAAAGAAAGTATGATTTCTCCGCAACCGTCACGTTTAATTTGAAAATTTCTTCATATTTTTTAATTATTGAAATAATGCCACGTCGTCAAAGAATAGTTAGTGAAATAATATGCATTAGACATATGATATATCCCAAAATGATTCAAAGTACTTTATTTGGGGATTTTGCATTCCGAATATTAGATTTCATGCATTAAATATTCAGATCTTTGACTTCCAATCATCTTTTGCTTAGAGTACTCGGTATTACATCAAACTCCCAAATGTTTCACTTCATCGGTTTTTCATTCTGGAAATGGGTTATACAAATCCAAAAATAAAGAGGCGCAGGGATACTACAGCCAGACAACAGCCTATTGAAGAACTACTTGATTCTTTGCTGTTCCGAAGATCAACTTCCACTCTTTTGACAGAGTGATCCTTGTCTGCTCATTGTGTGACGCTGCTGCTGACGCCTTGCTGAGGAATCTGGTGACTTCTAACTGCAAATGGAAACTTACGGCTCTACAAGACCCGCCATCTTGTATTGCTGCTTTCTCTTGTTAACCAACGGGCAAGCGTATTTCACAAATTGCTCGACCAATTTTGCACATGTTGGAACACCGTTTGCGGCTTACGCAAGATATATGATAAATAAAGAGTTCCCTGGTTTCAGAATTTTTATTCACCTTTCCCTTCATTTTTATCTGCAGAGAAAGTCGTGCCAAAGCGTCTTTCATAGGTTTATTAATTAATAAAAATACTTAAAGGGTCCAAAATGAAAATCTGAAACCAGAGAACTTTTTATTTATCATAAATCTTGCGTTAGCCTCAAACGGTGTTCCAAAATGTGCAAAATCGCCCGAGCAATTTGTGAAATACGCTTGCCCGTTGGTTAACAAGAGAAGGCAGCAATACAAGATGGCGAGTCTCGTAGAGTACTCTGTATTACATCAAATTTAATTAGAAAAAGGTATTAATATAAACGGCCGGAAATGCAAGCTTTGCCTTATTCAGAGCGGCTCATTAATACGTGTAATTCGATACTGCGTTTATGTGATTCCAATTTGCTATCAAAGGAATTATCAAGAGTTCCTGGCGATAAATATTTGCAAAAACCCTGCACATTACTCCCACAATATTTCAAAATTAGTAGCTCAAAACCACCAAATCCACAGACACACACCAGAAAATAAAATCGTTCGTAAATCTCACATGTTGCATAAATTAGTTTCCCTAAAACAATATGATATCGCCTTAGGGTGCTCGATAAATTACAATGTTTTAAAATATACCTTCAAAATTAAGCATTTGCTCAAAGCATATACTAATATTTTTTCTAATTAAATGCCGAAAGCAAACATGCGGCTTTAACGAATGAAGTTTTAAGGAAATTTAAACGGAATTACCTATTCCGAACTCGATTATTAGGTATGATTTTCAATATAAGCTGGAAAAAAATTGTTTTACGGAAGTTTAATTCGGAATATCTCATAACGTGAGTAACGTGCGGCACTCCATTCTTTCATTCGGCCTTTGAAAAGTGTTCGTCAACTGGGAATCCCTACAGTAAAAAATTCCCTTCACTTGCGTTTTCAAAATGATTTTGCTTGACACATTAGAGAACAAAGTAACGAATATATTTCTTCAAAGATCATCCCCTTTCTGCGATTATTTAAGTGTAAATATATAAGGAACAACTGAAAGTTTTTACAGCTTTGTTGAGAATCGAATTTAATGTATGAAGAAAAGAACAACATGGTGCATAATGTGGTTTTACACAATGTTCTTTGTAGTAGATATAATGAAAGGGCAAAGCTGAGCGTCATTTAATGCGAATAGAGTTTTGCAATCTTTATCGTAGTGAATAGCAATAGTGCAAAAAAAGTTAATCACAATTTTAGAAGGATAATTTGCAAATAATCATACAAATGAGTGCCATTCGACGTCGGAAGTGTTCAGTACACAAAATCATTGAAACAATGCCATATGTGTAACGAAATAAATGCTGTTAAATATTAATAAACGTTTAACAATCGAAGCTGAGCAGCAGGCACAATGGAAAACCATGGATTTCATTTTTTGGCCATTAGGAGAAACAAGGGTTATTATTTTGTTCAGGAAATATGCGCAAATAGTTTTAGGTTTCCATTGACGTACTGAATAAGAATAACTTACCAATTCATTTTGTACAGTGTAGTTACTGGTACAAATACATATATATGTTGGAAAAAATTTGAACTTTCAACCCCGAATGGACATATTGTTCGTTGCAAACAATAGAAACTAAATGCAAAATGTTCTTCGCCACGAATGCTATCCGAAACAGAAAGGGATTTTCGGAAGTAGAGGTCCCAGTGGAAATGTTCTTCGCCACGAATGCTATCCGAAACAAAATCGGATTTTCAGAAGTAGAGGCCCCAGTGGAAATGCCATATCATTTTACTCCCGCTAGGGATTAAACTGCGTAATATTTGAAAATTACTACTGGAGACAGACCGTGAAAAATAGTTTTGAAGGAGAAAGGAACTTTCTAAAGCGGATTTTTAGAACCGATATTTATGGTAAACAAATTTTTTGGCTCATAAAACATTTAGATTAGGTTTCTAATGTACAGTTTTACACTGAATTCAAATGGGAAATACAAAAAAAAGTTTTTCAAATCCGAGAAATACTTACTGAAGTATGATAATCATATGCTCACGGACTGACTGGCGAACGAAAGAATGCCACAAGCACGTCCTCTTTTTTAACCATTTAAAGGGCTGGAACGAATTAACTCGGGTTTAGCAAAATCAGCTCGAACGAATATATTCGCTGGCTAAGAAGCGGGCAGAACACGGTTGCAATGAGTGAATCTCCGCTTCAGAAAGCGTTGCTTTCTCCTATTTGCAGTGGTAATTTATGTTGAATTTAATTTTTAAATTGGATGTGTAGTTAAATAGCTAATACCAACACTCCAACTGATTCTGTACGCAGCAGAAAATAAAAAGCTAATACCAACACTCCAACTGATTCTGTACGCAGCAGAAAATAAAAAGCTAATACCAACACTCCAACTGATTCTGTACGCAGCAGAAAATAAAAAGCTAATACCAACACTCCAACTGATTCTGTACGCAGAAGAAAATAAAAAGTTTTTTCGCTAGACCTTCATTCAAGGCGGAAGAATGTGTGCTTAACAATAATAGAACAAAGAGCCCTTCATGCTAGTTATAATGAAATCATATACCGACCTGAGTTGTATGCAAATAGAAAAAAACGTTTAATTATAATACAAAGGAGGATACGAAGACACAGTTATATCCAAATTGAGCTGTTCACAACACGTTGATGCTCCACTATAATGCATAAAACATTTCTTACTGACGCCAACTGACGACCTGTTTGTTCAGTCCTGACTTCAGTCTTGCCACATAATTGCGTCGCTGTTGGAGAAAAACATTTACTTAATGATAGGAAATACACATCCACAAAATAGTGTAGCGGAACTGAGTCTAATGATCGGAAACATTGCATTTAATAAAGTTGCTTTCTTTATTCAAAATGTTAATTCTATTAATGAACAAGACACACCGACATCATCGAACACACGACCTTCACAAGCATTGACCAGAGCATAAAAAAGTTTTCTTCACAACCGCACTCACAACAGATGGCGGAAGAAAGAGACCCGGATTTGAGGTTTCAAGTACATGTAGTGAACAATAGCTGCGCGGCCACTTAGTGATGTCGCAATCCATCTGGAGCGGCTGCAAATTTTGTCTGACGATCTGCTTTTTTTTTTTTTTTTTTGTTGTTTTTAGCGCTAAGAGGCAATAATTCTAATAATCCCACTCGAACCAATGGATTGGCATGTCAGTTGAAGATTATCATTCAGTTTTTCAATTTTGGCCCTAGGCAATGGTTTTGTGAAAAGATCATCCAATATTTTACCTGTATGACAATATTTCAAAGTCATGGTAGAAAAGTGGAGGTTTTTGGTGAAATGATATTTAACATCAATGTGCTTGGTTCTAGCACTGGTTCCCTCATTCATCACCAATATGATGCACGGCATGCTGTCCTCGAACATAGTGGTTGGACGATCTTGCTGGTAATGCAGTTCGTCCAGCAGTTGTCTTAACTAAATAACATCTTGTGACGCCTGAGCAATGGCGAAGTACTCGGCTTCCGTTGAAGACAATGCTGTGCAATTCTGCTTATTACTTGCCCATGAGATGCAACTGTTCTCGAGTTTGTAGGTGTACCCACTAGTTGATTTTCGATCGTTGGTGTCGCTAGCCATAAAGACTCTTCTTTAATTTACAAACTTTGTTTCTATGCTTAGGATCTTCATAGCCTTTTGGCTAAGTCATAAAAAATCTTCATCTACTTGCTATAAAGATAGTCAGTCTTGGTATCAATAAGACTGACATACATCTTTCGATGAGCTAAAAAAAAAACCTCCAACTGGATTAAGGCAGCAGATGAAGATATGAAATCACTTCATCAAAACAACACTGGAGAACTGGTAGACCCTCCTAAAACTAGACAGCCATAGGATCCAGATAGATTTTCATCACTGTAGAGTACGTTGCTTCATAGTCCTGACCAGATTTTCTTATTGTACCATTTTGCTACTAACCGGGATTTATATATGTTTATAGTACTATTTGCATGATACTTATAGTGAAAATCTATCTGGATCCTATGGCTGTCTAGTTTTAGGAGGGTCTACCAGTTCTCCAGTGTTATTTTGATGAAGTGATTTCATATCTTCATCTGCTGCCTTAATCCAGTTGGAGGTTTTTGATGAAATGATATTTCACATATCACATATCATATAAAACATAAAACATCTCTAAGCTCTAAATCACGTATCCTTCCTGTTTCATTTTTTGCAGTAAAGAAAACCAGTTCTTGTAGCTTTATATCCAATTTTTTAACCACTCGCAGTAGTTATAATATCAACTTGATTAGTGTCTAACGATACGAAAAAGTTCCGATCGTTGGCCATGTGGCTTTTGGCTCCAGAGTCGATAGACCATTAATTAAAAGTGTCGGTTTTATTTGTTTTGGTTTTTAAGAGAACATTCTCATTTTGTTGATCATTAGAGACATTACTTTTATTTGCCTTGTTACCAAAGTTACTAGATACTTCATGTTTAGTTTGTTTAATTACTACATCACTCTTGTGTGACTCAGTATTTTTATGCTTTTTTACCCATGTTCCAATGCCAACACTAATTTTTCAAATGATCAGGTTTCTTACAAAACTACAAACATTTTGCTCTTTATTTTTGCATTTGTTGGCTTGGCTTTTAACTTTAAAGGTTGTTTGATGAACCATTGTTGTCGTTTGACCTTTCAGTTCTGGAATTGTACTCATCAATTAATTTATTCTTAACAAGCTCAAGGGTTAATTCATTTTCTGGTCTTGCTTCAACAGCAGTTGCCAATATATCATAGCTGCGAGGTAAGCTACACAATATAATGGCAGTAATGTGTGAGTCCTTCATTTCTTCCCCAATTGCCCTGAGTTTATTATAGATTTCTAATACTTTGTTCATGTGTTGCAGAAATGGTTCATGTTCATCATGCTTTGTGCTGTAGAGCTTTGTAAGCAAATATAATTTACCTGGGAAATTTGTACGCTCATGAACACTCTTCAAAGCATTCCACATATCAACAGTTGATGTTTCATTTTTCGGATATCAATATTTTGAACACCTAGGACCAATAAAGAAATTATGGCTTGGGACTGTGCGTCTTGCTTACCCCACGCTTCACTTTCTTCTTCATTAGTAACTTCACGAGAAATTAAGTGCCATAAATCTTCCTTAATTAAATACATCTGTATTTTATATTTCCAGTGGTCGTAATTTGCATCACTCAGTTTGTTAATTGAGAAAGAAAAAAGAATTCGTTTGAAAATTCGTTATTTTTCACAATTCTTATTTCTCGTTAGCAAATTCAGAAATTTTCTATCCTATCCTGAATGAGGTACGTCAGTATCTATTCAGGATAGGACAGAAAACTCATATATACACTCAGAGTTAAAGAAATATTTTTCTCATAAAATGTGGTAAACACGTCATGATAATTAAGATAGCATGATTGCTGTGTTAATTATCATCATATATACACAATTCTTATTCTTGTCAGTATATATTCAGGATTGCGAAAGAAAAAACGATACCTCAGTATTGAGAAAGAAAAAATGATACCTCATTGTGGTTCGAGTTGTGCTACGACCTCCAGCTTGAAAACATTGCCGATGAGCTACACTTTTCCGTGGTTTTTCTCTTTTTGCTCCGAAAAGTTCGTCCTACCCATCTGATGTAAAACAATTTTTGGCAAATTGCGAAATCTTGCGTAAAATTCCATGAAGAACGTTAAGACAATACTAACGAGAGTTGAGGGAGTTTTCCTAAAAGAGAATAAATGAAAATAAAATTACACATAAGTTTTGCAATCTTAATTTTCTTGGTCCCAGTCGCACCTACACAAAGTATGTACAAGATCTTTTCAAAGACCGCGAATGTATTAGAAATTCGGCGTAAGAAAGATCAAGGACGTTAAGATTGGTACAAAGGTGACGTTTGAACAAAACAAACTGGAGAACAGTGCTTTATTTGTGAAGGTATCGACTTTAGGGGCTCGACTGTTTATGTTTCAAGAGAGACCGATGGGCTAAGGAAGGGCAGTAAAGCAAAAGGTGAAAAGTAATGCATGTCACAAGGAGTAGATAAAGTTACATTTTACAAAGAGTGTCGGAGAAACTGCACTCAAGAAAGAGCATTTAAAGCCATCGAAACAAGTTTAGTTCCGTAAAAGAAAACACCACCAGTGAAAAGCAGAATAAAATCCAATGAAACGTTTCAATTCAAAAAACGTTGCTTGTTTCGCTTTGAGATATGAAGTATCGAATAAGAAAGAAAACAGAAAAATTTTAATGCTAAAAGGAAAAGGGATATCAATTTGGTACGCCTTTTGATTTTGAAAGAAATTTGCCCTATTCTTCTACAGACAGGCTCACGGCTTAGTTCTCACAGCTAAGACAGCGGAACCCCAGCACAGCTCCGTGATCATGTACCGAAAGCATCAAGCTACTGTTTTCGATGTGGCAACGGATCTGTTGTTGGTTACATTCAAACGCAAACAGCATGGAAAGTGGAAAAGTGGTTACCTTTGCATTCTGTGCTTACTTTTTATCTCATCATGATGACTGGCGTTGCTTTCATCAAAGAACATATTTCATGGACTACACGAAAAACCTTAACTGAGATACTGAAAAAGAACTAAAAAAGAAAGAACTTACCACTATATGCGTTTGGATACTGATAAAAAGAAATTACTTTCGTATTTACAAGTAGTATTTTAATTCGTATTACAAATGTATAGAAAAACACAATTTTAAAACGAAAGCATCGACGTTCATTGCCATTCGTGATTTATTATTTGAAGCATTTCTTGGAAGACGTCTGTGCTCCTGGCATTACATTCTCTTAGGAATATGAATTCCATCACTCGATCACCTAGATTATCTTTATGTACACCTTGTTTCATTGCTACTTTTTAAATACCTCCATAAACATGCTGTATGCGTTCGAATGTAAACAACAACAGATCCGTTGCCACATCGAAAAAGTAGCTTGATGCTACCGGTAGATGCACACGGGGTTGTGCTAGCGTTCCGCTGTCTTAGGTGTGTGAAATGAGCCTTGCGCCCGTCTGTGGAAGAATAGCCGAAATTTGCATGGAAGGAAAAATATTGCTCTGGTCTGGTCAAATCTTGAACCTCTGCTGAATTACCGAAATTGCTTAAAGGAATTTTTAAGAAAAGTAAAATTCAGAAAAAAGAAAAAAACAGAAGTGATCTATTTAAGTTTAGCGTTTGAAAACGTATATTTTGACATGGAATAATCTGCTGAGTGCCAGTATTTTTTCGAGAGGTTTATGGAATTAACGGAGACTGAAAAATGAGTTAAAAATTCTGATTGAGTTACATGGCGATGATATAATTATTGACGCCTACACAATGTCTCCTCACAGTTACTCCTTTCCCGTTCGGTAACTGCTTTATCGAGAAACACACGAAGAATATCTAAAGCACCGTATTGTCTTCTACTCAACAGATTTTTAAAAAATTCCTAACATTTATCCGTATGCATTTTGTTTGTAATTCGCAAAGTTACGCATGTGTCCGGTGTGACTTATTGCAAGGTTTGATCCCTTATATGGCATAGCTCTTCTAGGGTACTTTTTTAAAAAGGGATTTGTAAGTCATTCTGTGAGCATACTTGGCAAGTTATGAAATGTTGGACATTTCGTTCCTTGCCACTACGGTTTTGAAGCAATTATCCAATTTCTCACTCACAGGCATGCCTTCGTTTTTGGTGAGTATCAAGCATATGTCTTGTACACATTGCAATCAGAAGGTTCCATATTACCTAGGACATTTGCTTATTGGAAGGTTTATTTCACAACGGCGTCTTGTCATAAGTTATTTCCAGAGAAGTTTTTCCCAGAGGAGCGTGCGACGAATCCAACGAGAATATTCGTAACTAAAAATCATCATTCTAATCTCACTGTTCAGGGTGTTGTTTAGTTCTTAGAATATTCACTTCTGAACTTTTACAAGGATTTTTGTTTCCTGTCACAGAATTACGTCATTTTTCAGTATTCAATGGAGCATCACATGATACGTTTGAAGTGCTTGGGTCCTCTTTTCTTACTTTTGGGAGTTCAAATTGCTGCAAATAATGTAAAGCGGAAAAAAAGGCAGAAGCTCATGTCCACAGTTTCTCGATAACTCCGTCAATTCCGATGTTTGTAGATGTTTTCACGTCATTTATTCTGCGCGTTATATCCCAGAGTCATATATGATGCGCATAAGTTTAATTATTTATATATTGCAAAGGTGCCGCAAACTTGTGATTTACAAATTCATGATCTTAATTGGAGACGATGAGTTCACACTTATTTGTTCGAAAACTGTGGCAGACTTTTTATACATATTATTCTACACACTAACGTTCAGTTATTACCACGCTGCGAAATACAATCAAACGGAAAATCATTACAGATACCTACGTAATAGCGTGTCTGTCCTACTCTAGCGCGAATAGCTGCATATACACGCCAAGGCATCGACTCCACCAGATACCACAGAATTTCCGGAGGTTATACTGCCAAGATGTTTACGTCACAACTCCGCCCGAGACGTCGGTCTAAGATCTATGGATCTCAGATTCCCTTCCACTGCCACTCAGAGAGCTTCCACAGAGTTTAAATCCGGGAAGGTTGGGGGCTCCCGGACAGTTCCAAACTCAGCTAAGTGTTTCTCTTGCCATGCCTGGGTAGGTGCGACTCGGAGGGGCGGCGCATTGTGCTGCTGAAACAGACCATTGGCCGTAGGATGCGCGAAAGCAATGAATGCATGTAGGTGATCAGCCAGCACATGCTGTTAGCGCGCAGCGATTAAAGTCCTCACCAGACGCATTTAGGGACTTAATGTGTCCCACGAGAAGGCTCCCCAAACCATGACAGAGAGCCCTTGAACAAATTCATTTAGCACGATGGAGCCATGGCCGCATGCTGTCAACGCCATACCCGCACAATACCGTCAGCTCAGTACGGCTGTTAACGGGATTCATCTGATCGCAGACACGGCAACATTCTAAAGAGGTTCAGTTTTGATATTCCGGCCACCAGGCGAGGCGTAATTATATAATCATCAACATCATTGTCAATCCAGTGCTAGATGAAGGTCTCCTCAATTTTCTTCAATAACTGTATGTTTTGAGATTGTCTCCTCCATGTCGCTCCGGCATGCTTTCGAATTTCATACGTCCATCTCCCATGTGGTCTTCTTCTGGTTCTTTTTATGTCCCTTGAAATCCAGTGTAAAATTTAAGTTGTCCATCAGTGGTCCGTTCTTCAGGCACCATGCCATATCATGTCAATACATTTTGTTTGATTTATGAGCTTACTACGTCCCAGTTTAGTGTTGAGGTGCTTCTAACATCTCGCTATTCTGTGGTCACTACCTGTGTTGTACCTGTTTAGCCCACTGCAGTTTTCAATGATGAATTTCTTGTTACACATAAGAAAATCAATTTTCCTTGTCGTCCCATTGGAATGTCTCCATGTCCATTTCATATGTGGCCTTTTCCTGAGAAAGGAGTTCTTGATGAAAAACCTTTCTGCCCCAGGAAACGCTACGGGATAATTTCCACACTGGTTTCTGTTGCCCTGATCGAATTCACCTGCCAAAGTTTAATTATGATGCTGTTGCCCTGTTTTCGCGTTGGAATCTCCCATAATTATCTTCAGGTGCTTCTTGTCATTGTTATTTTTTATATCTCTTTTTATTTGAATATACAGTATTTATTCTCAGGAATTATATATTCATATATTTACCGGACAAAAAAATAGTCACCCGCAACAATATAGGTAATCATTTAATATGATATATTTCTGAGGTTATAATTATAATTTTATTTATATACTTCGGGGTTATATAAAAATAAAATATGTGTTACTTCTTTCTGCAGGCGAAACTTTAACCTGAAATTAAAAAAAATTAAAATCAGTGGGAAGAAAGAGGTAAGGTGCGTCGCATAAATATAGAGACAGTCGACTTTGCCCCGTGAACGCAATGCGATTATAAGTAGGAAGTTGAAGTGGTACCTAATTAGGCATAACCTTACAACAAACGTTTCGATCCATCGAGATGACCGGATTGTGTGAAAAGAACACCACAAAGTGAAATTGTGTAATTTAAGGTATCTCATAAATATAAAGACAACTATGTAAAGTAGTCACATGCAAATGAGATGTACAAATTAGCATGTTGTATGCACGAGCATGGGCCGTAATTCGGTCAAGACTACAAAAGACAGCGAACCTGCCGTCAGACATTCATTTGCCGAAATTCCACGCAACAGTCAACTTTCTGGTGAGGAGGTGCAGAAGATTTGGAGACTGAGAGCAAATGAAATTGCCTGTAGCGAAAATTTGTAAAGCCATGGGGAGGAGTAGAGAAGTCATTTTAAAGACTTTATCGAAACGCAGTGCGTTAACTGCCAGAAAACGGCCTGGAAGGCCTCGAATAACAACCAGACGAGATGATCGTGCCATCATGAGTTTAGTTTCATCCCAAAGGTTATCACTACGTCAAATTTTCTGGACTGTTAGTGTCACCGTCTCAAAGGTCCACAGTTCATCGACTAATCAAGGAAAGGTGCAACATTTTACTCCGTAAAATGCGCCCCGTCTGCCACATTTTGCTCCCCGTCTGCCACACCTCACGCGGCGCCATAAGGAAGCAAGATTGTTATGGGCAAGCAGCCACATGCACTAGACGGACGAGTGGATCACAACTATTTTCTCCGATGAGAAAAAGTTCAACCTGGACGGCCCTGATGGTTGGAACTGCTATTAGCATGATTTACGACGCGAGCCACGCACTTTCTTCAGCAAACAGAAAGGAGGGGGATCTGTGATGGTCTGGGGAGCTGTTGCGTTCAATAGGACAACGGACATCGCTTTTCTGCAAGGCAGGCAAAACTCGGAAACGTATCAGGACATACTCAGCAGCCACCTTCTGCCGTTTGCCGAAACTCTAGCGGGTGTTGATTATCTGTTCCAGCAAGACAATGCCTCTATCCATCGGTCTGTATCAACGAAAAGCTGATTTAATACTCATCATGTGACCGTAATGGATTGGCCAGCACTAAGCCTCCAGATCTGAACCCTGTCGAGAACCTCTGGGGTATCCTAGCTCGTGATGTGTATGCAAATGGACGGCAGTTCTCAAGTGTGGTGGCATTGAAAGAGCAGATTGAACGAAGCTGATTCCAGAACACTTACATCACTTGGTGGACAGCATGCCCAATCGGGTGTTCAGTGTTATTCGAAACAACGGCTCCACTATTCGTACCGGAGGTGCTCATAACTAGTAAGTCTTCATATTTTTGAGACAGCGTATTTCTGTTTTTTCTTGTACTTGGAGTTGGAATTGTTATGTTTCCGACAAACTATTGTGCAGCTGCGTGTCCCTTGCTATTTTTGTTATAAATATGAGGTGTACATTTCAGCTCGTTGTTGTTTCCTTTTTATTAGAGAATTTCTTCTGTCTCTATATTTATGCGACGCACTATATGTAAGTCGGTGGGGTCTATATGGTAGCCTAGCGGGCAACGCCCATTACTGCCACGGAAAGGACCTCAGGTTCGATCCCAGGCAGGTACGAACGCTCGATCCACTATATATCCGCCGTGCGTCGGATAGTCACGTTAAGCCGTCGGACCCCGGGGACTGGCCCCCAGGTAATAAATAAGGGCGTCTTCCTCCCAATTTCTACTTCGCTTCCGTGTCACTTTCCTATCGGGCTTTCTAGCCCAAATCTCCTAGCTTCCTATTTCTAACGGTTGTTTAAGACCTGGGTTCAGACACTCCCTTTCTAAAATCCTCTACATATGATCATGATCATCATGTAACTGGCTGACACAAAGGCATATAGCCTTTGTCCGATGAAAAGGCCATAGCGTAAAGGAAGTTGCTTAATTTGCAGGTTTTAGCAAAGGAACAGTTCTACATGTTCATAAAGATTGGTGTAAGTCAAACTCAACTGAAAATGAAAGGGAAAACTATGGACGGAATACCATTTTGACAAGTTGTGACGGGTGCAAAAATTCTCGCCTGGACAACGAAAACAGATTCCAAACAAGGAAGGAACACCTCCAACCTGTTAATAATGAGCCTAACACGTCTGAATGTGAGAGAATATTGCACCGGAAACTTCATCGAATGTATATCTGGAGTAGGTTTAAAGACTGAAATCAATTCTAACTTCATCTCACAGAAAAACTCCATTAGCTTTGGCGAAAGCCCTCATGACATGGACTATTTGGCAGTGGAAGGATGTCATATGGTCTAAGGAATCAAAAAAATTTTAATACCCAAATGACTCAAGGCGTAGGATCAACAGCAGGTGTAAGGAAACATTCAATCCTAAGTGTGTTCAAAGAACTTTTGCTAAAGAAGGTGAGTCTGCAATGCTTCGGAGTTGTTTCAGTGGTTGAGAATTAGGACCGCTAGAAGAGGTGAAGAATACGATGACTCACCATTTTTCCAGAGAAATTTTAGACAATCACGTGTTTTCGGCTGCACGTTTCCAGGATTCTTTTTAAGCAACTTATTCGGTTTACCACGAGGACAAATGTAGGATTCACAGAGCTAAAAACGTTGTGGATGTGTGTCAAGAGCATTGTAAACATTTGGGACACATCGACTGGCCAGCTAAATGACCAGATTTAAATCCTATCGAAAATTTATGGGACAACCTTGAACGAAGTGTAAAACCAAACTTCAGCGTCCCACTAATCTCAATGAAAAGCAAGACAAACTCCTCTTAGAATGATCAAAATCTGACTCAAGTTATTTAAAAGTATGTTGTGGAACCTATTCCAGCAATAATTAGTGCTGTGATTTCTGCACGTGGTTATTAAGGTTGTTCACAAAAAAAAAAAAAAATTCAAAATGTTTAGCTCCATTCACACTATCTTATATCTATGGGGAACACATGTTTAAATCCGAAATTACAGCTCAATTGGTCAATATCCTGACCCTGCTCATCTCAACTGATTAATTTACTAGTGCGAAGTAATCGGGTACGAAGCGAAATAATCACTTGTAAGCATACATTTTACTATGGAAAATAATAATACATTTCTTTCATGTCACAGATATATACATTGTAATTCCATAAAGAATCCTAATGCAGCGCACATTTCATGTTGTGTAATAGCACACAATTAATGTGTCTAATATTCACTTTTTCCACTCAGATAGGTGCATTTCGTGTTGTGAACGGCAGGAGTTGCTTGCGAAGGCAAGATGTTTCGCGGGTCACCAAATGACTTTCCGAATGAATTTGTTTTATCTTTCTGTGTAGTTATGTAGTCCGAAGAAGCACGCTTCAAGTATTTTTCAAATATGTGTTCCAGCACACTTTGCTCCATAATCCTCATATTCCTCTTTTATCTATCATGATGTGGACAGCAATTGGCATCGACTCCAGTGGCGTATATTCCAGGTTAACTAAGCTAGCTGGGAAGCCCATAGAATACATAAATAAAAGTGAATTAAATATACACTAATAAAAATCAATTATCAACGGCATTAAAATATGTCGATTTTTTCGCTGAGAAAAATACGCGCGCGGATTCGCTTCTTTGATTCAGTCTGGAGAGCAAAAACCAACGGCATAACGCCAGCAGCTCTTCCAGAGTCTTCGCAGTTCTGATTCGAAAACCTTCCGTATGATCGCCTGCTAGCGTTTCCATGACAACATGAATCAGCTGGTAGAGGTGAATGGGCCATTGCTTTAAGCAACGGTTCGCTCAGAAAAGAGAAGACTTAGACTATCTCAGTCACTCGCATACTCCCGCCCATAAGAGCACGTGTTTCGCGAGAGTTGTTTCAGTTTTTATGAAGTGTCAATGTGAATTAAAATCAGAGATATTATATCTTAAATTCGTGGATTTGTTGGATTCGAACTGTTTTGATAAATTTTGTAAAAGCTTCCCTGAACATCACTGTCAGAACTTAAACAACTATATGCTTAAAATATTTTGATACAGCTCGACTAAAACGTGAACTGAAGGTGTTTTATTCCCTTGATGAATACAAAAAGAAATCAGTAAGAAACATTACGTGTTACATAAAGTTGAATAAATTAGACATAGTGTTTAGTGAGGTGTACAAATTAGCAGAATTCATATTAAACTTTCCATCAACAACTGCAACTGCCGAAAGATTTTTTTTTTGCATTAAAAAGAATCAAAATATATCTTTGATCCACAGAAGAACATGCACATTAGAAAAACTTGGCTGTTTTGTCAATGGAGAAAAACATTCTTTTTAAGTATGAAAAAGTACTCGGAAGAAACATTCTATGAAAACGTAACACTCAAGTTCACACAAAAGGAAACAAGAATGGAGTTCATGTACAAATAAAGTATTGAGAAGAAGAATGGAGTTCATGTACAAATCAACTATTGAGAAGAAGTATGGAGCTCATGTACAAATAAAGTATTGAGAAGAAGAATGGAGTTCATGTACAAATAAAGTATTGAGAAGAAGAATGGAGTTCATGTACAAATAAAGTATTGAGAAGAAGAATGGAGTTCATGTACAAATAAAGTATTGAGAAGAAGAATGGAGTTCATGTACAAATAAAGTATTGAGAAGAAGAATGGAGTTCATGTACAAATAAACTATTGAGAAGAAGTATGGAGCTCATGTACAAATAAAGTATTGAGAAGAAGAGTGGAGTTCATGTGCAAATAAAGTATTGAGAAGAAGAATGGAGTTCATGTACAAATAAAGTATTAAGAAGAAGAATGGAGTTCATGTACAAATAAAGTATTGAGAAGAAGAATGGAGTTCATGTACAAATAAAGTATTGAGAAGAAGAATGGAGCTCATGTACAAATAAAGTATTAAGAAGAATGGAGTTCATGTACAAATAAAGTATTAAGAAGAATGGAGTTCATGTACAAATAAAGTATTAAGAAGAATGGAGTTCATGTACAAATAAGTGTTCAAATCCTAATCCTCATAATTATTTGGTATCATGTTAGCAATGGCATGTACCTAAAATTTTGAAAAAAGTTACTTCTATTACCTAACAATTAAAAATGAAACTTCGCAATTTAAAAAAAAACAGTACTGGGGTATGCCACTGATCGACACAGATGTAAACTAACAGAGGGAAATCGAAAAATTCGTTTGGAAGACCATATTCTGGAATACGTGACCCCACGAAAGTGTCCTCTTTCCTCAAAACACTATTTTGAGATGCTGATTCGTATTATTAGACAGTTCTTCCCAAGCAGGTGATTAATCTTTTTGATTTATCTTATAAGTAGAATCTGATTCATAAGGAAAAAAAACTTTTCTTTTGGAGTGCATGATCTTCACAAATGTATATGCATTTGTGAAGATCATTTTAACGGCAAACAGGAATAGTAACATTAAGAGATTTATACACAGCTCACGCATTGACCTCTTTCACATAACACATGCTCTTAAAACACACCAGAGGTAAGACACAATAGTTAGTGAGGACATGCTGCCGTCTACCGGCTGATCTGTAATTACGATATTGCGCAGAGTGGGCAAATGTTGGAAAGTATAGCCGAACGAAGTACTTCAATGTACTTCTTAAGTGGATCTAAATCTAAATTTTGTGTTTTACGAAATCGCCCGCGCGAGTATTCTATAAGGCTATCGACCAACAGTTCTTTTGATTTGGAACTATGGCTTCTTAGATTTCGCTTGAACGCCCTCCAATTGGATTCGTTACTCTGAGTATGGCTCCACTGTCAGGATCTACAAAATTCTTTGGGTATTTGACAGTTAAATGAATGTAACCATGTTCTGTGAAATATATTTTATTGAACTGAGTACATATAAACACGCTAGCTACGGATTAAAAAGCACCGTATTACTATTTCCTTCATAAAATACATTTACAAATAAAACAATCGACATATTTCCTTCATAAAATACATTTACAAATAAAACAATCGACATATTTCCTTCATAAAATACATTTACAAATAAAACAATCGACATATTTCCTTCATAAAATACATTTACAAATAAAACAGTCATTAAGGCCTTGAAAGCGATCTGATTCGAAAGTTCAGCCACGATGTTAATATACCCTCTTTCCTAAAACAACGAGGTGCATATAAGAAATTCATTTCATGTTCCCCAGAAGGAATCAGAGAGTGATTTGAGATGAATGTTTTTATTAAGCCGATGGCGAGCAGTTTAGTAGAAATACCCTTCACTGTCGTAAAACACCTGTCACTCAACCTTCACGATTGCTTCATTTCCTCTCCGAGTGGTGCAATTTTAATCCCTTACGGAATAGTCACCGCCTATAGCTTTATTTTGACAATCGTCAAGACAAAAGTGTTATCTTTGTCTTGATGGCATTCTCTTTGCAACTAGAACAAGGGGCGTTGCTAGCCTAAAAACATTCAGGAGAATAAGCAGAGTTTAGTTTGTTTTTCACTGCTTAGTACTCACCCGATTCTCCCTTACCGTAATGATACGAAATAAATCTGCAGAATTTCAAAACTGATATTTGTCACTTTTAATTTAATCACGTTTTTAATTTTAAGCCATTAAATTTATTAAATTCCAGAGTATACCCGAGATCTTTAGTTTCAGTATAACAATTTAGCGCAGCATTGCGATTATTTAGATGCTGATCTTTTACCCATTTTCGGTGGAATTTTGTGCATATGGAGACGGCTCCCAGTTGCTTAACTGCTGTGAGAAGGACTGACGTCACCTTTCTTCGGCTTAGGAGGATTTTTATTTCTGGTCTTTATTAGGACAAGCAATAGATTACGTATGGAAACAGTACTGACGCCCAAGTTTTAGTTTTATAGCCCTCGCAGTTTAAAAAATGAATATAATGAATATCCGAAACTATGTGTAATATGTACGCTAGCTGTGAATTGTTTAGTTTATTGGGGTGTCGATGCCTCGGTGTGCCAGGCTTTGGAGACAGACACAGCGTTCTAAGTTGAGGGCAATGAAGAGCAATAAAAACGGAGGCTCAACTCAGGACAAAAAAAACTAGCCCTGTAAAAAAACATTCAGTGCGCCAGACAAAACATATTTGAGCGTCCATTTGATGTCCATTTCCACCAGGTGCATGCAACGTTGCCAGTTCTTCAAAAGAAACTATGGCTAAAAAGAAAAATAATACAAACCACATTACACGCCCGATGATTTTCGGGGCGTCTAATTAAGCAAGAAGCGGTTCCTTACTCGTCATTTGGTAGCATGTTATGGCCAAATGCAGGGACAGACTGGGAAAACCAAACCAGGTCGAAATTTTTAATATTTTTTGCTCATTTTCAGCTTTTCCGTTACGCAAAATTGTTCTGCTAGAAGGCGTAGGGTTATATCAGGTTTCCTACTGTATTTCTTTTTGTAATTATTCCATTTGAAAATCTCTTGGTCTCTTATACCTTCCTTGTGCTATGAAAAACGTTTTTATCGCCATTTATTAATTCTCGTAACATACTTTTTTGCTGCTGGTGGAAGTATGTAGTTTTTTTCTATTTCTGGATATCGACTACAGAATCCGCGGTTGACTGTTTTCCTAACTGGTTGCATTGATTTTGAATAGCTTTGAAAAAAATTATTCGCGTCGGAAAGGATGCAAAAACGGGCTCATTACAACTGAAAATTAGATGTCATCTTTCTTGTTTATACTGTATTTCAAACAAAGCTTTTGTGAAAATTTTAAGAAAAAGTGCCGGAAAAAAAGAAAGAAAACAGCAGTGTGGGACATAAGTTTTGTGGAAAGGTTTCCAAAGAATTGCGAAATTATCGAATTTAAATATATTTTTACGGCGCAATATAATATTTATCCAAGCGGGTGTTCTGTTTTGCTCTTACGAAATTGTGCCATAAATATATACATTTGTGTTTTCGATAACTTTTGTTACTTGTAGACATTGTTTTGCGAGCTGTAGATTACGTTTCGGTGTCACTTGAATTGTGTATAAAACACAGACAGCCAGAAAACTTCAATATACCACCCATGCATAGGAAATGATCGTCCAACCCAACCACGAAGACTATTGGTTACATAAAGTGTGACATCCGGGGGTCCTTCTGCAGAACACATTTGCCATTGGCTTACGCAACGAGTGGTGTTTTGGTTTGATGTCAATGGTAGGCAACCGTGACCGTGGTATCGCCAAAGTACTCATCTGTGGGATTGGCCAAAAACCAAAGAGAACATCGAACGGTCTCTGATCTACCACTTTACATGCCGGATAAAAGTTTTTTCATCTCTGAGCTTCCTGCGGAGCTAAACACACTCGTCCGCTCCTTTCATATCTCAGGCAGCACAGTTCAGTGATGACGCGAAACTTCCGTATTAGGCCCGCAAATATTTCAAGCACTGCACTTTTGATGTGCAACCTGTATCCTTCCGCGAGGTTTACTAACTATTTGTTTAGATTTGGGTTTCTTGCTCTTACTATTTAAACCTCAGATTGTAGCGGATGTGTAACAAGGGAACCGACAATATGAACACTTGCTCAATAAAATCGTCCAATCCAATCCAACGGAAAATACTTGTGCTGACATGTTGCCATCAATCGTCTGTTTTCGATCTACTTGGGGGTCGAAATGCTATGAGATCCCAGAGATGATAAGACTAAAATGACCAATCCAGCAAGAAGTTCAAGAAAAGATATCTTCCGGACAAATAAACTGAACTACCAAGGTGGCTTTCGCCAATTGGTAGGCCATGAAGCTCCATTGGTAACGCTCCTCCAGCCATTTTCTTTTTGGAAAATAAGTAATTTTGCTCTAAAACGTTTCACTGCTTGTTTAGTGTTGGTTTAGCATTACAGAGATGGGAAAGAAAAAGATAAATTTTCTTTCGCACAATCCAAAATAAAGAATGAACGGCCTTGTGTTTAGAGAGACTGCCCTCAGACCAAACAGTCGAGGACTCAATCTCAGCCAGGCTCAGGTCCTCTGAAAAATAAATTGCCCCCATGAACTGGGAAAAGGGAGTCATCTGTGCCTTGCCCTGGACTTCGACTTACAATCTCCAAATCCTACTTCTGTAATTTCTTGCTTCTTCTAACAAGGTGAAGCGGACTGTATGTCTGCGCCATAGCTAGAATAAGTGGCAGGTATTGCTTAAACTCGCCAGCCGTCAGAAACCCATGCTTATGGTACTATTTTTTTTATTTAATCTGAGATGTTCTTATTCTTAAATGTAATTATTCGAACTTATATAATACGGCAAATTAAACATAGTAATGATTCACGGTGACGAGAATATATTTTTAGGCATCAAAAGTCTATATCATGGCTGCTTAAAGAGCAAATTTACGAGTATCTGGTACTTATTTCTTTCAAAATTAGTAAAACAGTGAATACGTAACTGCGTATTTATTCGCTATTCTTCTCGCGATTGTTTTCTTGGAAATCCACAGCTCTTTGAAATTGAAAGAACAGCCTAACCAACGCTGTAATGTAGTTATTCATCTCCCACTGAAACTTCCCTGATCACCTTTAAATGTCGACAAGGACGGGTTTATGAACGAGTGAGCTGTATGCCCGAACTGAGCGGCGTATTTCATAAGTATGTATACGGAGTTACCATCGAGGCCAATGTGGACATGCAATTGGTTGGAGGCTGATTAATAGATTGCAAGTAGGAGGAGCGTAGAAGGAGAGTCACGTGATGAGAACACCTATTCCTTGCGGTACTCATGCACGTTATTTTAACCCTTTAATGACCATGACCCAAAAATCTTGCATCACTCTAAATAACATAAAGCCTGAAACTGTCTGCTGTTTCACTTCTTTTTTAATAACAACAATTGTGACTGAGGGTGACTCCTGCTGATCCCTCTAGACAGACGCCTGTCTAGAGTAAAGAATCACTCTAGACAGGCGTTTCGGGCGTCTAAGGTTGTTTGTACATACAAGCGTTTTGGGCGTTATGGTCGTTAAAGGGTTAATGCTTATTTGTGTTCTTTGGAAACCTGATTGCCTTTAGTTCTTCAAGCAGTAGAATGGGAATGAGACATAAAGTAATTAGACACAGCACTTAATGGGTAAGGGAGTTTCCACTTTGAGATGTCATACTCTAATACCTTCTGATTTATCTCTCGAATCGGCCGAGAGATAGTAGTACGTCAGAGTTCCAATGTCACAATTCGTTCGGGAGGTATATGTTCGTGATGTTCGAAAGATGTAAGATTACTGCCGGTGAATTTTGCAGCGAGAACCCGTAAGTTTGATTTAATTTTAATTTTTTTCTTGAAGGAGATTGTTTATATGTGGAACTAAGCGCCTTTACTCGATGAGGCTGGAAGGGACGAAAACATTAGGAATCTTCTAAACTTTAGAAAAAATATGTGGCAGACAACTTACAACTATTTTTTTTTTCGAAGGAGATTGTTTAGATGTGGGACTAAACGCGTTTATTCGATGAGGTCGGAAGGGACGAAAATATGAGGAATGTTCTAAGCATTAGAAAAAAATATGTGGCAGACAACTTACAACTTGATTAGATACAATATATATGGCAGACGACATTCTGGACTATTCACTACGACGAAATTGTAATATCTCTACATAACACTGTTTTCCGGTGTTAATTCGTATCATTCGACATGTCTTCCCTGGAAAAGAAAATTATAATAATAATAAATTTAGTTGATTATTTCTGCTAGATGGAGTTCTTCACCTATGTGATGAAACGTAACTTTAATACGTCAGAACAAATATTCCGATGTAGGAAGAAATTTTCATCGTTAAAGGTCATTTTAACGGTACGCTCAAATGCTGCAGTTCATTTTAAGAGACTTTCACCACAGAAGGAATTACGATGGGTAGGCAGCTGACGTGCTGCCATCTATTGGGTGATACTGAGTCTTTGATATTCATTCAACCATTTTTTGAATTCGCCCTCAGTTTAGCATTACGACGGATTTCGCATTTGTATTCGTCTGAGAAAGTGCAAGTACTGCTTATTAAAGGTATAGAAAATTACTTGGCAGTGAATTGTTCAGTACTATGATTCGGCATAATATTTAAGTAACCTCTCTATGAATATTTAACAAGAAGAACTTCCAACCTTGGAAGACGTATATTATGATGTTTTTCTTACGAGAAATTTCGCCTACTCCATGCGTACATACAATCTCAGTAAGAACTCAAAACCATTAGCGTCTTCAGCGTGGCTTTAATCGCAATTCCTTATGTACACTTATGGAAAACGCTACGGAGCGTCAAGCCCGGAACTATGGCTGGGTTAAACTTTTTTTTTGTGTGAATTGGTAGTATTAAAAACAAAATAAAAATATACTGCGAGTATTCTAATTCGAGAAGATATTCGCTGTCATTGGCATAATCTAGCTCATCACACTTGAATATTACTAAAATTAAGTACAAAAAGGAGAGTTGTTTTTAAATTACATTTTCTGGCTCAAAACGGAAAGTTGGCATTCACATCGAGATCAACGCGCACTTTTGCCAACCATCCAGAAATTTCATCTACCACGTAACGTTCTGCGAGTTCCATGCAATAAAACACTAGCTGGTTTCCGACTGAGCATTGGTGCCCGCTTCTCGACATTTCTACCGCAATCTAGGACCTTTACAACTGATACAGAAGACACCTATTCACCAGCATAGCTGAAGCATATATCCTCACCTACCCATCCAGCTTACCTACAATACTGTTGTGAATATTGCAACACCATGAAAGACTGCTGGTGTTAAACTTAATCTTACGGGGTATGCATAACAGTCATTCATTCACTGAATAATTATACTTTATAAATCTGTACATTCGATTAGATAAATTGTGTGAAATGATTTATCTCTTTAAATAAACTTGAGTATTGTGAGAAAAAGTAAATCTTTCAAATTTTGCAAAATGACACGGTGGAGGAACTATCATGCTATTCATCTTGTAGATATAGTTCAGCGGAAAGAACGTTAATCTGAATATATCCTATGAGGAATCTGCGAATTTGCTAATGATATAATTTTTCCAAAGGATTGGCTCGTTTCTCTAATTCTTTCCAGAATTTCGCACATTTAACTCTCAGCTATATTTTAAAACTATGAACTCTGACCTATTTCTTTGAAGCAATTTACTTTGAATGTCCCCTTTACCACATTCTAGAAGCACAGGGGGAAATCACAAAAATATAAGTTGTTTTAAAAATGTAAATAATTATTTTAAAAGAATCAAAGCTTTTGCAACACGATCTTAATAGTTGCAAAGTTTGACATGTTTACAACGCAATTCAGCAAACCTATTGCAACTAATACTAAAAACTGACAGGAATATCTACACTATGTAAAATACCTTTTTTAAATGCTAAAGCTAAATGTTTTTCTCTTAGTATAATTATATCGCTGAGTGGCCGTTCTAGAAATATGAAAGGAACTGTTAGGTTGTATATATATCTACAAGATGAATAGCACGATAGTTCCTCCACGAGAACACATAGATTTTTCTAAACCTTAAAGAAATATTAGGATGATACACAGACTTTCAACTTCATTTGAACAGAGCGACTTTATACTTGATTCTAAGAAGAACTTGGAAGATAGACAAAACTATTGTTTGAGTGAATTTTTCAGTATTTCCTTATGACTTTCAGTCCGACAAATCTAAAACCTGACAAACAAATGCTGAATATCAATTGAGAAAAGAATAGTTATACTGTGCGTTCAAAGCAAAAAAGAATAGTTACATTTGTTTGAAATATTTTCAATTAGTTACTTAAAGTTGATCTACAGTCCGTAAATTTATCCGGTGAACATAATAAAGACTACCCTTAGAAATTAAGGTAAAGCTACCCGTAAACTTTTGACAGAGGTATTCTTTACTTTAAAAAAATGAAGGCAACGTATGACAGAGTACTGCCTTGAAGATGAAGCATAATGTATTACTAACCATAGCTCTAGAAATCAGATTAGTAATCAACATACGCATTTACTAGATGCAGTACGTATCACCTACTACTGAAAGTGAAAACAAATTCATCAAGGTGATTAGCAGCTGCTTCAGCAGATTTCAACAGATTAGGTAATAAATCTGACAATTCCTAACAAAAATTTAAGAATGAAATAAATAATATTTATTTTTCTGTGAAATTAGTGCAAACTAATATACCGATTTGCATACGTGGCTACACAATGTAATTTCTTTTTCAGATTTTAAGAAAACATCAAAATAGGCTAACAAAATTTAAAAAATGAAAAAAAGTAATATTTGCTCTTCTAAGAAAGTAATGCAAACTAAGCTACAATGTAATCTTTAAAAGATATTGATGACACTTAAATGTATTTCGGTAGTATCCAAATATAAGCAACTTCGAAATCTACCAAGACATGCAACGAGGTCTTCCGGCGATGGAAACAGACCGTGACAGCAGATGTTTACGTTCCCGTTCGTCTAAGCTGGACGCCCTAAAGGGCCTGCAAATTGCATTTGTAACAAAAACCAAGGAAACACAGCTCCGAGTGGCAAGGGACAGTGTACAAATTGAAATCTGACTTAACACAGCAACAGAAAACCATCTGTACTCCGTTTTAGTGCAATAACCGCACTGTTATGCATGTATACCTCTTTCCTGATATTACAGAATTGTAATCATCACAGTATATGGTATTCTTATTCAGGATTACCTGGGGTACCTTTATTTCTTTAATTACGTATTCTCCTTGATATTGTTTCGGGCTGGCTTCTTGCCACTGTAGCTCAGACTACATACAAGAGCTGATATCTTATATTGATTACACTTCTTTGCCTTTCACCCCATCCACTGGAGATCTGATATCCTCCCTAATTCTTAACCTAAAGTGTAGAGATTCATTTATTTACAAAATTAAGGAAAACTGATATTATATATACACCCTGATTCATAAAGAAGCATACAGTTTCCAAATGCTGTAAAACAGCAACCGTTGGAGACACGGACCACAACTGTGAACCGTTAGGTAAATGTACTCGTAAAGTTTGTGTCCCGCTACTGAGGGAAGTGACGTAAGCGATAGCGCGCGTGTCACGTGACTAGTCAGTCAAGATGGCAGCGTCTGCAGTGAAGAAGGCGTTTTGTGTTTTTGGATTGAGCAAAACGGAATCTGTAACTTTTGTGCAACGGCATTTTCGATCACGATTCGCAAAAGAACCTCCAACCAGAAAATCTATCTACGATTGGCATAAAAAGTTTTAAACAACGTGCTGTTTACTTAAAAGTCCTGGACGACCGTGTGTAGCGGAAGAAGTCATCGATAGTGTTTGTACCGCCATTCAACGAAGCCTGGGAAAATCAACGCGGAGGGTGAGTCGTGTAGTGCAGATCTCACAGCCCACTCTCTGGAGAATTTTGAGACAGAAGCTGAAAATGATTGATCAAGCGGAGCTGAAACAGCGTATCACAGCCACTATCACTGTCGTGTGACTAAGGGTGCACACATAGAACATATGTGACTGTCTCTAAAAATAGCTTGAAACATATCCCTACAATTATGTTACATGTAACATAAAATATCTTACATTGTTCTTGTTTTATAGTGCGTTGGAACTGTATACTTCTTTATGACTCATCTTGTATATAAATTACTAAAACTGTCCCTACTGTTTGAACCAGTACTTGCATATGTGCTAAGTGTTCTGAGCTTCCATTTATGACATCATAAAAGCTTTAATTCCAGAAGTACCTTTATTTCCCCTAGTATACTTACTGTTTTACGTGCTGTCTGGTTAACAATATTTAATAAATTTCTAAGTATTAGCACAGGGTCCGATTCTACCATGTATTGCGGATAGCACTTGTTCTAAGCTTTAAAACAAGTGGTAGATTTCTGTATCTCCCGTAGTTCAGGAGGCATCCCTTGGTGCCAACTCATTTACATACACTGACCCATGGTTTTCTCATTCGGGATCACACTTGTTTACATTCTTCACAACTGCTTGCAACAAGTTGCACCATCAAATACACATTGCAGACTGAAAGAGCTTGTTCGAAGCAATTGTGTTAGTGTAATAAAATCACTTAGATGGAAGCTTGGAACACAAAACACACAGGCAAGTACTAGTTCAAGCACCATGGACGATTCCAGAAATTTGCACAACATGCATTTTTTGAGTTGCATGAAAAAAGAATGTGTGCACTTTAGGCTAAGAATTACGGGAGGATGTCTCTTAGGGCTCCAGTGAAATGGGCGACAGACATAGAAATGTAAGTGTATATAGGTCAACAGGCCTTGAATACAGTTTTGGGCAGAATAGTCGGGCACTAAGCCAAAACAACACCTGAGAGAAATGGCAAAATATGACCCAAAGAATTCTATAGAAACATCATGTGTTGTAAAGACGGCAACGTGTTAATATGAGAAAGAAGAAACACTTGTACAAGGATACTGAAGAAAGACATAGCACTTGAACGAGAAAAACATCAGCACTGAAATACACAGCTGATTTTTTTTTTGTGAATGTAGTAAGATTTGAATTTTTATGCCGCCCCTTTAAAATCCCGTCGGGTTTTCCCAATTTACAGTTGCAGATGGGCCTCGTAAGGGTCCAAGAGTGGACGGTCGTTGGAGAAGGAAGCTGCCAGCTCTTCCAGCAATTTGCGTCACGAGACTTAGTTGCATCTTCCGATGGATTTCAAAGTTGCTTGTATTAGAACATTACTAAACACTTATTAAAATGAGAAATCACAATTTCTATTAAAAGAAAATATATTTTTTTATCAAAACCTAAAACTATGTGCGTGGCAGTCTGTATAAACAGGTGAGATGGTACTGCTCATTGAGGAATAACCGAGTCGCATAACGGGGGCAACGGTTCCAACAAGTGAGGAATAACCTAATATAGGTTTCGTTTGCTTCTCATTCTGACTTTCCTTGAGGGGACATTCTGGGACCTCGCACTTTTCGCTTCTGTTTCCAAACTAAAAAGAAAAAAAATCGATTGCACGCGCATTGAATTTTTGCGTGACTAACTTTAGTATGACCGTATAAACTGCAACTTAATACACATAATAGGCTGCTTTGAGTACATTACTGAATTTTTCTGTGCTTATCATCTAATTCATCTAATTGTGCTCTCCACGGATCAAGAACCTAAGGTTCAAAATTTTAGAGCGCACACTTCAAAAATTTTGAAAAACTCCTTCTTGTTACTAGCTCCCTCGAAAGATTTAGACGCCAAGGCAACAGGCTAGCGTCTGCGCCTCAAACCTTAGTAGACGGGAAAAGAGGTGACGCTGTAGGTCCAACGGCCTTGAAAGGAGGAATGAAGAGGCAGTTAGGGAAAATAAAATTATTTTGCAGTATTATTTTTGAAAAAGAAATTAAATATATATATAATTTTAATGTGTTTCATGTTCCACTATTTCTTTTAAAATGCTCGCCTTTGATTAGGCATTTAATTTAAATGATAAACCAATGTACATATGCATATGCACCGATGCCAGAAAAACTGGTACACCAGTCTAAAACTTGGTAGGTCCCCACGGGAGCGCAGGATTGCAGAAATACGACGGGTCATGGACTCCACTAGCTTCTGAAATATGCTGTATTTTTTTATCATGCCCCGATTGAGTACACGTTCTGGAGGACTTACTAAAGGCTCAGCAACAACATTTTCATTACCTGAAATTAAGGACTCTCTTTTAGGCCAGGTCTTTTTAATGTAATGTGAATTTCTGTCCCTACTGCTCCATTTACAGAGGAAGCACCAGTATATTGTGTAACCAAGTTATAGACCAAGGAGTAAAGCTAACACTTTAAGATCGGCACAAATATTCCATGAGTGTTTTTGTATACTATACTTTGAAGCAACAGTTTCCTATTTGCATGTTTCTCTCGTGTACGCAGCATATGCAACAGGCACTCACGGATGTATGTTTCTGTTATGAAGAAGGGCAATTTTTAAGCTTATTTTTGAGGTATCTATAAGAAGTCTCCATTCTTCAGGTTAGTTTTGCTGTTCTAAGGCTTCAAACAATAAGTCCATATCATTGCAGTACACAAGATCACCACTCTTCGAAAATAAGTGTTCAAACTCTTGCTCTCGTCAACAAAAACTACATACTTTTGTACTTGGTTGTAAAAAATTCCATCCCTTCAATCTTGAAGCCAATATTTCGGCCTGACGCTTTGCTAAATGTAGGTCACGGACCAGATCATTTAATTCTTCCTGACTTATAAGGTGAAGCACAGAATCTTCCGAGAAATCAGCGTCTTGTTGTACTTCAATATCTTCTTCGCTGTGAGAATTTATTTCATCAGTAACACTATCATCTAAACTCCATGACTGTGAAGGAACAGGAACAGGAAGATCTGTACTATGAGGAACAGGTATTATGGTCGAAGGAATACTGGGATACTGAATCGTGTCTTTGGTCTTAGCTGTAATTCCAGATATCTTAGTTATGCAGAAGTAACAGTCTGTTCAATGGTCTTTCGGTTCTCTCCAAACCACTAGTACCGCAAATGGCATTTGACGTGATCCCTTCAACCAGCCAGTCAGCAAAAGTACACATGTATTACAACAAATGTGAGACGCCCAAGATTTATCTCCATCACACATTTTGCACTGGAAATAAAGTTCATACGATTTTCTAATCAACGGTGTGAAATGTCGCATTTGAGACTTCAAAGTAAATTGTCCACAAATGTAGCAGAAACTGTTTGGATGGTTCACACTAGTGCGCGTCATTATTTAACGTACATTTTGCACTATCCACACTGCTTTTTAAAACAACGAGAAAACACATGTCCTTCAGTACCGATTAAATGCATTCGAATGGCAAAATTCTGCTTTGTTCCCCCTTTACAGAAAGAATTACACCACAGGAAGTTATGACGCCAGTATGTCTACTCTAAGAGACGCAGCTATTCCCACTGCAGACAAATGTCTCCGTTGGGAGACATAGGGAAATTTCTTTAACTAACACAACATTCATCCCAATATAGAGTTCCATTAAAGGAAATTGTAGCCCAGTGGAGCAATTGTGACTACATATTTGGTTTCAGCACCCGTAAATCCATACAAAGCCGCTAAAGTTTTTTTTGTAGAAAAATCATTTTTGTTCAGTGTACTTATTAAATTAATATACAAACTCAGCTTGCCGTGATATTAAGAATTCAATTCGAATTTTGTAGATCGGTTAAATACGACGTAGAGCTGGGGTCGTTGATAATCCAATGATTTTAAATTAGCACGCAATCACATTGATATATCAAAGTGAACGCGTGGAATTATATAGCACGCAATCACTTTGACATCTCGAGAGCACACGCGTATTGATCGATATGTTCAGTAGTTAAAAACTTGTTTTCTGCTTGCAGCACAATCAAAATGTCAGCATGTGACGGTTCTTGCTTTTGAAACTCAATCGTGTAAATATGAGCTGTCGATTTTCTCAAAACTATCTGATCTTCCATGAGTGATTTCAACTTCAACTCGTAAGTAAGCCTGTTGCAAAATATTTTGAAAATCGTAGGATAATGTAGCGTATTTGACTACGTTTCTTCTCAGCATCAAGAGATGGCACCACATTTCAGACGTCGCGATGCCGTCAAGTGTTCCAGACAGAGGCAGCGAATGACAGAGAGATGTGGCTGTTTATAAGTATAATACTTTATTTTCTTTATACAACAAACGTTTTAAATCATAAATGACGAAATAGGTATGCGTTCAACTGTTAGCCTCTGAAAGAATCTGAAATGTGGTGACCGAACTATGAAGCTCGGGCAACATACCTCTCTGTGACGCAGAAGTCACTGTGTTGAAGCTTAACAAGGTCTGCGTTATGGCTCTTTTTCTGGCATCCGAGGAAGAAGAGAGTGAAAGAGAGGGATCGGATTCACTGGCTGGTGAACCAGTCACATTTTGTGTGAAGGACGTGTTACCTTACCTTTACTGCGATTCCAAGAAATTACGGCTTCCAATAATTCACAACTGTAATCTCACGAGAACAATTTTCCTTATCGTGAGTTGTCTGGCTTCCAGGAGTAGTTACTAAGAATTTATTAATCTACTGCTCCATATAACATAACAAGAGACCAAATTCCTATGCTCGCTTTTGAAACTCAATCGTTAATTATGAATTTTAGGTGGATTTTACGTAAATTTCGTTTCTTGTATTTCAATTACTTTTCTCGTAACTTATTTGCAAGTGATCTGATGAATTATACAATATTAGGCATAGGCCGAATAACAGCAGACATCGATATTTCTTAGTATTTCAAAAAGTTATCAAACGATTCGGTAATGGACATGCATTCAATTCTGCACGTGAAAGTTCCAGACTGTTAGTAAAGGGCTGCAGAAAACAAATTACTATTTGGTTTGACCTTTTTTAAAGCGAAACCGTAATGACATGAAATTAAAAAATCAGGAAGACTAATCACTTGCTCTGCAGAATACTGCGGCCACCTCGGTTGACAGACCTGACCTCCATAAATTTCTGGCTGTTTCATTATTAAAAGTCCAGTGTGTACCAGATAAAACCTTCTACACGGCCAGAACTGAAGAAATCCATTAGCAAAGAATGCTGATGCATTCACTCGGACATACTGCATTCAGTACTTACTGGCATTGTCAGCACTATATTTGTTGCAAAACGTTGTGGTGAGGACATGTAATACAATTACAGTTGTGATAGTGTCGCCAAATAATTCAACATAAGTTCATTAATTTTTACTGTATTTAACACCTATTTTAACCTTATCGCTCTATACCAGTAAGCGTTTGACAGAAACTTTTCTCCGTTGTCAAATAAAATACCCTTACCAGCCGGTGAGTTCCGCGCATACTGCACAGTGATACACGAATTTGTTCTATTGTCTATTCGTGCACGACGGAAGTTCGGTGTGGGCAATCGCTGATTTTGACCTTTTGCATTAAAATCTTCTTAACCAGGGGTCGTTTGGTACAGCTGTGAAGGAAGGACGAGGTGTTGTCGCGTTAAAGAAGGGACTGTCCAGTGCGTAAGATAGAGACCAAGCCCAAAACAAACAACAACAAAAAAAGGTATAAACACTTTCTCGACTGGACTAGCTGCTTAACTTACTGCCATCTGCCCACAACTGATATAACTTATTTTTGCTACTAACGGAACTCCTTTCCTGAAAAAGAAAAAAAGAAAAAAAAATTTTTTTTATCTGTCTGGTCCCCGCTCTGGCGGTGCAGACGAATCTGATAACCGATTGGCGTGTGTTGGGAATGCGCGTTGAACGTGCGCTGTTGTAACAAAAATAGAAGATATTAGTTCAAAGATGTTAGAATATCGTGGCGCTTTAACTTTAAATTACGTATCATTTTAATAGATAGCCGAGGTGATATATAACTGTGATTAAAAAAGTACGAGTTACTGTGAGCTTAATATGTGTTCATATGGTTTTAGTCCGGGCAACTTCCAAAGCTAAAACCTGGGTTTACAATTTAAGATGTTTGTCAAAGCAGAAAGATCACGTGTATCAGCAACATTAATTGAATGCTTACTACTATCCCTAGAGCAAACTGGTTAATTTATGGAAACAGGGCCATTTTTATTTGAAACAGGGGCAATTTTATCGGGATGAAAGTTTTTAAAATATCTCAATAGATATTTCTTTAATTCCAAATGTTCTTTCACAGTGGTTGCATCTTAATCTCTTTGCATTCCCAATAATTACATTAGGAAACGTGGAATGGATACAGCAGGATGATCATTTTTAACATGTTTATTTAAATCCTTTTTGATGCTAAATGTCTTAACACAATTTCGACAACCTCATCGGCTTGGGGTACTCGTGCCAAGAGATGATAAATGATACAACCCACCGAAAATCCTAGCCACAGGAGAGGACACTGCTCATCCCCGTCGGGAGATATCCTGCCACATTTGTTTAGGTTTCTCTGTCATGTAATTGGTCTCCGTCACTTTAGCGCGAACAAATTATTGGGCGACATAAGGGATCTCAAGTCTAGCTCTAGACGTTTGTTCTTACGTAGTTCGGAGAAGAACCAGCTGGCTTAATGTTACGAAGTGGTGTCGGTTTGGTCAACACCACCGAGATTTATAGCATATGTTTCACAAAAGATAACAACATTGTGAAATCAAAATGATTTCAAATTAATATTATTTAGAAAATACTAATCATTGATCGAGTTTTGATCACATGCATTATGTATAAATCTGTGTGTGAAAAATGCTTCCTTTGTGTCTATTTAATAATATGTATAATATGAAAATTATGTATATATATATCATCATCAACATCATCATCATTTTCAACCATTATCAATCCACTGCTGGACGAAGGTCTCCCCACGTTTCCCCAACAACGGTCTGTCTTGTGCCAGTCTCCTCCATGTCACTCCCGCATACTTTCGAATTCCATCCAGCCATCTCCCATGTGGTCTTCTTCTGGATCTTTTCCTGTCCCTTGGAATCCAATCTAAAATTTCGGCTGTCCATCGATGGTCTGTCCTTCTGGCAGTATGTCCAGCCCATTGCTATTTCAGGGATTTAACTCTGATCATGATGTCTTCCACTCTTGTCATTTTTCGGATCCACGAGTTCCTCTTCTTATCTCTCCTCGTTTAACCAAGCATGCACCTCTCCATGCCTTTTTGAGTTGTCTGCAGCCTTTGTATGTCTCTTTTAGTTAAGGTCCACGTCTCTGCACCATATGTAAGCAGTGGAAGGAAGCATTGATCAAACACTTTTCTTTTAAGACATAATGGCATATTGCTCTTGAAAATTATACTGTTTCTTCCAAAAGCTCTCCAGGCAAGTTTTGTACGCCGATTAATTTCTTCATCAAAGTGACCCTCGCTTGATATCTGCTGTACAAGATAAACGTACGTGCATGCTATCTCCAGCTTTTCTCTATCAATCGATAACTCTTCATTTCTTGTAAAAGCATTGAACATCACTTTTGTCTTCTGAAAGTTAATTTTTAATCCCACTTCTTTATTCTTGTCAGCAAGTTCCTGGATCATACTCTGCAGCTCTGATGGGGTAGTTGCAAAAATGACTACGTCATCAGCAAAACGAAGGTGGGTTAGATAATCTTCATTAATCTTTATCCCTTTGTTTTCGCAGTTCAGTGATTAAAATACATTTTCCAATGTGGCATTATAAGGAGCTTGGGAGACATGGTGCCACTTGTCGCACTCTCTTTCCAATTTTTATGTGTGTTGTATTTTCAAACAGTCGAATCTTTGCACTTGCATTTTCATAGATGTTATTAATAATATTAATGTATGCATCTTCAATACCGCAGGATTTTTTTTTGATTGGAGGTTTAACGACCACCGTGAGCAACTCAATGGGCTATAAGCAGTCGCCCGTCCCTAATTTAGGGTCACTGGTTCCAGAGAAGGGAGAGAGCCAGTGCCGTAAGACAAACACAACATCCATGCCTCCCCGGGATTCGAACCAGGACCCCTTACGGACGAATGATCAGAGGCCATCGCTTAGACCACTGCGTCACCAGGGCGGCGCGCAGGATTTTAAAGCCATTGTAACTGTTGATGGTTTCACCGAATCAAACGCCTTTTCATAATCGATAAAAGCCATGTACATGGGAAGTTCATATTCCCTCGCTCTTTTAATTAGTTCTCTCAGTACGTGGATATAATCTATAGCGCTGTAGCCACTCCTGAATCCAGCTTGTTCTCTCGGTTGAGCCATGTCCAGTGTTACCTTCAAGCGGTGTGAAAGAACTTTAGTGAAGATTTTATAAACCACTGATAGGAGGCTGATAGGTCTGTAGCTCTTGAGATCGTCAATGTCACCTTTTTCATGTAGCAGGATCATTGTGGCGTTGTTCCTATCCTCAGGAATCTTCCCTACACCATTCATTTCTATAATATTTTTCTATGTTTTCTTCACAGACTTATGGGCCAACAGTATACGCAACATTTTAGCGCATGTAGATTACTATTGGCTAATAACTTATAATGCTTCCCACAATGCAATGATCTATATTATATATAGATTTAACGTGTATCTATGTATCACATCTGAAGAAGAGGCAGCCGCTACCTCGAAAGTGCTCATGGTTTTATTTGTATATATTTCTCATCTTTTAATCATTAAATCGTGCTAAAGACGGAAAACTTTAATCGTTTCACCGATTAATGTCGCACGAGTCTTCAATATTTGTTGCTCATTGTACCGCATAATTATAGTTATTCAGTATTCAAATTAACATAAGCATGTGGAAAGCAGCAGTATCTACTTTTAGAAACCTGCGTCTCAGCCTGGCCGAGAAGGAAACCCACTTATATTTTCTGTTAAATTGTAGGGACTTGGGAGTGATTCCACGATTTCTGCAAATCCATACTCAAAGACTATCATGGCATGACAACAGAATACTCAGGATTGCCGAAAATAAAAGGCTATCAAGGGTTATACGCAACAAAAGAGGTTTATTGGATCTTCTAAACCGTAAGTGCTACTTTGCTCACCTAACCTTTGTCAAAAATGAGCACCCAGCTATCGTAGATCAGGGGCTCACCATTACTTCTGCTAATTTAAGGAATGAAATCGAGACTCTGACTTGCACTGATATAAAAAAACTGTGTATGTTGGTCGACAAAAGTGTTGGAAAGCAAACTGGCTATTGTCGTATCTACCATAGTAGCCCGGAACACCCAGCTCTAACAAAGTTTAAAAATCTCAGTAATATGGATGTTAACAGTCTGCAAACCAAGGCCTTAAATAAGGGAGCAAAATTCTCTTATCCACCAAAGAAAGGATCCATACTGAACACTATTACCTAGGTGGAAAGCATAGTTAAATGTATTCCTGAACAGTATAAGGATTAGAGGATTACGCCAGAGTGATAATGGCCCATACGTTACAACATGACACTTGTTGCCCTATCCCACAACCTGATCTTATTCAAGAGCAAATACAATTAGTTGAACTCAAAAACAATAATGACGTGTCTATTGTACTTGCAGACAAATCTTATCAGAATGTGTTATTGAATAATTGTGACTATGTTAAAAAAATGCATGAAGTTATTAACACTATTCCACACAAAACCATTCAAAGTGATCCTAGTCAGGCAACAGTTGTGACTCTTCAAAGACTAAAAAATGCTTATTCATTTCCTGAAGGTTTTCACATGCATTTACCTCTCCTTCTTACTATCGTGTGCCTGATATGTTCGAACGGGTTAAACTGCATAAAGAGAATTTTCCCATTCGTCCTCTGGTGTCAGGCTATGGTAGCCCCACCAGACCCTTAGAAAAAGCCTTAGCCCAATATCTAGCCACTTATACTGTGGATTCACTTTATTCTGTTAAAAGTTCCACAAAGGCTATAGAAAGACTGCGATCGCTTCAGCCACAATCGCAGCCTTTCATTTTGGCATCTCTTGATGTGGTCTCATTGTACCCTAATGTACCTGTTGAGGCCACACATCAGATTATTGAGGCAAAACTTGCTGATTCCCGTATCTCGAGTTCAGAAATTAATGCTATTATGAACGCACTTCGTCTTGTTAAGAAACGTTCATATTTCAAATTTAAAGACAGCATTTATCAACAGTTGGAGGGCTCCCCAATGGGTTTCTCCCTGTCTGCTGTTCTAGCTGAAATTTTCTTACAGCACATTTAAAATCAGGTCCTTAATTCTTTCCCTCACAGTCCGTTGCTTTATTTAAGGTACGTTGACGACATCCTGTTTGCATGGCCTCACAACCGGGAGGATTTATAATTATTTGCCAACGAACTTTCATCCATGTTCCCAACTATCAGGCTCACGATAGAATTTGAATCGAATAACTGCTTACCTTACTTGGATATTCTTATTCGTAAGGACTATAGCCTTAATTGCATTACCACTTGTATATATAGAAAACCCTGTCATACACATGTTTTAATACCTTATTATTCATCACACCCTAAACAACGTAAGTTGACAGCATTATTCTATTTGTTTAGAAGAGCTCACTCACATTCATCAACTACTGAATCATTTCAGCAAGAAGTTCACTACATTTTGGGTTTAGCTGAGCAATATGAATTCCTTAAATATCTAATTAGGCAAGTGTTTGGCAGGGTCAAATGTGCCCTACATACTACCCTGTTAAGAAACTCCAACTCCAATTCCATATATGTTGGTTCTATGCAATACAATTCACATTTAACGAGAGCCTTAACTCAACTATGTAAACCATATGGCTTGAAATTTGGTTCACGAACACGAAACTAATTTTCAGTAGTTCGTAAGGATCGTGAACAGAACAGCAAAACGGGACAGTGGGGTATTTACATTATCCCTCTGGTTAAGGCAACAACAGCACAAGCAGCCTCTAATTATGTGGGCTCTACAAAACGCAATATTGAATTACGAATTAAAGAACACAAATACAATATTAAAACAGGTATGTATTGTACATCCCTAGCCAAATCTGTTATACAAGATGATCTTAATCCCGACTGGAGTAATGTAAGAATAATTAATACTCCTAGTAAACCTGGTGACCTTTTAATTGCAGAAAGTGTGTATATAGAGGCTTCTGGTGACCAATGCTGTAATGAACATGCCCCCTATGAGTTACATAACGTTTGGAAATCTCTTATTAAAACAGTAAAATATAAATTGTAATATAAACTTAAAATTAAATGTTCGTCCCCACCCTACACCATTTATTTCTATAATATATTTCCATGTTTTCTTCACAGACCATTGGGCCAACAGTATACGCAACATTTTGGCGCATGTAGATTACTATTGGCTAATAACTTACCACACACCAAAGTAGGAACAATTATCACTGCCATACACCAAAGTAGGAACAATTATACTTTCATAGACAGCCATGCGGGACTCCCTTGAGAAATCATCATTCCTGTGAAAACCTCCCAAGGCAGCTATGAGTTTCAATGAAGAAGTCACTCTCCTACTAATTTCACCATCCAATTTGTTCTTTCTGTCAAACATGCTTACTAAATACACAAACTCATTCACCTGTTCAATCACGGTGCCATTTAGACTTATGCTACATTCAATACTACCAGTTCCCCGCTCAAAAACTGTAACTTTGGTTTTTCCCTTATTAATATTCAGTTTGAAGTTCATGCAAACTTCGTACATCCGGGACAACATACGCTGCAACTCACTTTTGCTCTCTTCCAACATGACAGTGTCATCAGCATAGAGCAATGTGCACACACACACACACATATCACCAAGACATAAACCAGTGTTATCTATTTTGGCATCACTCATGCATGCATCCATAAATATATTAAACAGCCAGGGTGACATTACACAACCTTGCCTGACTGTTGCACCAATAGAAAACCATTTTCATAAAACACCATTCACTCGTACACAAGCTCTACTACAAGCATACATGGCTTTTACACTATTAAGTAGAATCCCAGTAACACCATATGCACTCAATACCTTCCACAGAAGTGTCCTATTTACTCGGTCGCAAGCTTTCTCTAAATCTATGAAGGCAGCAAATTCTTTCTTACGAACAGCCAGATACTTTTCAATCATCATGCGTAATGCAAAAATTTGGTTAGTGCAGCCTTTACCAGGCATGAAACCACTCTGAACATTCCATACGTTCACTGATGTAAGACTTCGTACTTTTTCTATAATGACCTTAGCAAACACTTTCCCCGGCACACTCAGTAGGCTAATACCGCGATAGTTCTTGCAGTCAGTCTGATCACCTTTTCCCTTATACAAGGGAACAATAATAGCATCCTTCCAATCACGAGAGACCATTCCTAGCTCCCAGCACAAGTAGCAAATTTCAGTTAACCAGTCAATCACAGAGTCACCACCATATTTCAACATCTCAGAGGTTTTGCCATCAACTCCCGGAGCCTTATCATTTGAAGAGATTTCCGATCTTTACACACCTCTTCTCTGTAGATCCCTCCTGTGCTTCCCCCTTCACTGTGACATCATCTGCTTCTGCCTCAGAATTACATTTGCTTTCTTGATCTAATATTCTCACAGAAGTATTCACCCCATCTTTCACTTAACTCACTGGGCTCCCATATCATTTCCCCAATCCTGTTCTTCACACAACTACAACTTTGTTTCCCATATGTTTCCTGAGTCTCACCAACTTTCAGAAAGTTTTTCTATTTTTTCAAAAAGCCAATTCATGCTTTTCCAACTTCTCCTTCCTTACATTTGCCTTACTCTGGCGACATCCCCAAATAGGCACCCTTCTTTCTCTTTACTGCCTCATTAATCTCACTATTCTACCAACCATCACCTCTGTTGTTACCCACTATTGTGGTACCACAGACCACCTCAGCAGCAGTAACAACACAGTTTTTAAAACATTCCCACTTCTTTTCTGCATCCCTCTCACACGACTTCAGCTACTGCAGTCATTCTCTGGGTAAGTTAGCATAATGCTGATGAACCTCAGGAAGCCTTTAAATCTTTATTCTTTCCACCCTAGGCCTCTTGCTATTGCTTTTCCTCCAACCAACATTCAGTTTCACTCGCGACAATACCAAGTAATGATTTGAGCCAACATCTGCACCTCTCGTCACACGAGTGTCAACAACTAAGTGTTTCAGACACTGAACGTAAACAACAAAATCTATAACACTCTTTTGTCCAAGAGTACGATTTTCCTAAGTATATGTGTGGATAAACTTGTGGTTGAAAAACGTACTAGATACACACAAACCATTCTCAATGCAGAGTTCAATTAATCTTTCACCATTATCATTTACACAAGGATCATTAAACTTACCCAGAACATTGTCAGAAATTGCATTCTTCACACCTACTCGAGCATTGAAATCCCCTGCTATTATAACTTTTTCTTTAGCACCAAACTGGCTCAAAACAGCTTTTAGCTCATTCCAGAAATCTTACTTCCTATCAGAAGGTTCTGAGTCCCAAAGAGCATACACTGCAACAATTACTATTCTCTGAAGTTTCACTTTCAGACGTATCCAAAGAATGCTCTCACTAACGTAACTATAGTGAATCAAGTTGTTCTTCATCTTTTCACTTAAAATCACACCTACACCAGCTTGTCCCCTAACATTAAATAATACTCCAGACCGCATACTCACTGTGCCATTCCCGTCTTCTACCCCAGTTTCCTTCTTTTTGATTTCACTTACACACAGCACATCCAATTTATACTTATTAATTTTTTTAATTATCTGATTCATCTTGCCACTTATACCATTAGTATTCCACGCACCAATCTTACACTTACTCAACTGTGATCTCCTTCTTATGCGCCTTTTAGAATTTCCAGGTCTATTCCGTGGTGGACCGTCCTTCCCAAGTGTGGTAGGTCCACCGTATCCCACACTTGTCATTTTTTTCATTTCTTTGTGTTTTTTAATCAGGTAAGTACATAAGTCTGGGGATTAGCCCACAGCTGACGGTTCCAGTTGGTCATCCAACCTAAGTATTCTCGAAAAAAACCCAGTGAGTTGGGTTCTTTTCGCCAATGTCACACAGAACCAGCTTGCACCTCTCCCAAGATGCACAGAGGCACTTGTTGCTGTTCTGAGCGCCATTGCCCACGGAGTGCCTCGTGTAGGCAAACCCATCTCTCACTAAGACCGCCCAGAGGTAAAAAATAAGGATACTTATCCTAAAGCAAAATTTTGCATTTAACTTTGTAGGAAAGTGAAATTGAAATGCATTTTTATGGTGCGGAGAATATGATTGCTTCCCAGTATTTGCTATTTGTTTGACGTCTAGAAGATAAGACGTTTCCTCCCAAAAAAAAAACAACAACAAGAAAAAAACAATTTCTTTGAGCAGGGATAAGTAACTCAGATTCCTAAAGGTATCCCTGTCGGCAGCCCTGAATGGCAATTATCTACAACCGGAATTATTTTTACCTAAAATGTTATATAAATATATGTCCTACGAACCGCAAGAAGTACCTAATTTTCACATTATATATGGTATCTCCAGTTGTAATCAAAAGAAGTATCTTATTCTCATTTGCGTATCATTTAAGTCTATATATCAAAAGCAATACCACTGGTACATCGAGGAATTGTGCTAGTTGAAAATGCAATAATATACAAGTCTTTCACCTCTTTATGAGGAATACTTATGCTCGGTCACCTTTTGGTGCGGTGAACATCACATGTTCACCAGTTGTTTAAGATTTACCTACATTTTCAATTCAAAAAATTAATAGTATTCAATATGCATAATACTCGTACGCTGCTTTATTATTGTGGCAGGTTAATAAATAGAACATGTTGGATAACGTAACTATTTTGATATCTAACCCGATCTCCATTCCGCTGATTTGCAAAAATTCTTAAGAATAAGTTTTTCAAATTTTCTAAATAATAATTTAGCTAACTTGAAGAACGAATACCTCCATGCTAATTAAAAATCAATGTATCAAATGCAAAAAAATGATTTTTTTTCCCTTTCAGAAATAAAAGAGTTTTATCTTTCAAAAGGACATATTTGTCGAAATAGTGTGTGCTTCTGAAAGATAACACATTTTTAACGTTATGAGCAAATTCGAAATTCTAACCAGTTTTGTAGAAAATTCAGAAACCGAGTTTTTGAACCACAGTTCATAAAGTCCTTTTTTTATTTGAGGAGGGAAAGCGGGTAAGCATACGAGTCTACATAGCTATAAGACAAAACTAGAATTTAACTGATATCACAACGTTGGAAGTTTGATTTTGTCTGCAAATATTCTGATGAATCCTGAGTTTTGTTATTTGACGGAATGGTGTCATCATTCAGCTGTGCTTTTGCACAATACTTTCTGAAACTCCGCACTTTTAGAACTCAGAACATTTAATTTTGACGTCATATATGATATGCAAATTGCGAAGCACCTTCAGAATGAGTGGCATTTTCCATTGTTATACTTACAGTTACGTGAATGTGATTATAGGCTTCAGCTTTTGCGACTTTAGGGATTTAGTAGGACTGCGAGAAATTCATAGATACCATTCCGCTCATCTTTTGAGGAAGCATTCGACAAATATAAAAATCACCCAACATTTTTGTTTTGGTAGAAAGCTAAAAATGGAGTTTCGAAATGATCTTCCTATATATCACTAGCTGTCGGTTATCTTGTTTTGAATAATTCTCCAGCTGAGCTTTTTTTAGATTTTAAGTGATTTCTTGAGATGATATTGAACAAAACTTGAATAATCCTGTTTTCCGACCTTTAACGCACCTACCATTGTGAACTTAACAAGATCAGTTCGGGTAAATTTTTGCAACCATAATTTCCTATGAACTCCAACAATAACCGTAAGCCTGTATTGTTTCATTCACACGCCGTTCACTTACCTTGTTACTTTTAAAACTACACTGCTGGACAATTGCTAAGGACGGATCATAAACGGCTATATAGCGCATAAAAACGTAAGTGTGGTTGGATGCCAAGTGAAATAAAATAATGTCAGAATGCCAGGACATTACAAGAAAGATAATTTATTGAGCTCTGAAATCCAGAAGGCTTTGGAACGTGTTCAAGGGACAAACAGGCCATTTTGTGCAGAATACGTAAACGTGAAAAAAATGCAATTACCGTCTGCAGGCGCTCCGGCGTAAGATGTCAATACGGGATATGGCCACCATGGAGGGCGATGCAAGATTCCACACGTCGTGTCATGCTTTGCACAACATTATGAAGCAGCTGTTGGGGTAATTTATCCCATTCCTCTGTCAGTGCACGGATGAGGGTGTCTTTGTTTATTGGAGGGCATTGGCGACCAGCAAGACTCATCCCCAAAGCATCCCACACATTTTCAATGGGATTCAGATCTGGAGAACGTGCTGGCCATACGAGGCGTTGAATATCCTCGCTCTCAAGACACTCCTGGAGAGCGACTGTTCGACGACATGTTGCGTTGTCGTCCATGAAAATGAATCTATTACCAACAGCACCACGGAACATGCGAACATGAGGTAGCAGAACATCATTAATGTATCGTTGGCCGGTCATAGTCCCAGTTGGAAGCACATAGAGGGACGTTCGGCCATTGAACATGATGCCAGCCCATACCATGACACTACATGTCGGATATCGGTCCCTTTCCTGTATGTTTGCTGGACAATATGCAGTACCACTATCACACCAGATCAGTTGTCGTCGACAATCAGACGATAGACTGTATCTACTCTCATCTGAGAAGAGGACAGCAGACCAGTCGTTATCAGTCCAATTGCGATGTTGATGGCACCATTGAAAACGGGCGGTACGGTGACGTCTGGACAATGGGATGCACACAACAGGACGGCGGGTGTATAGTCCTCCTTCATGCAAACGTCTGGCGACAGTTTTTCGGGAGATCCGCTTGCCAGTAGCAGCCATAAACCGATTTGTTACTTCACTAGCTGTGCTGCGGCGGTGTCTTTTTGTTGATAGCACTATGTACCGATCTTCTGCAGGTGTCGTACTGCGAACACGACCTCCCCCGTGACGTTTGCTACACTCTCCATTTGTTTGAAATGATTTCCAAAGCCTTGAAACAACACTGTGACTGACGTCGAACTCCCTGGCAACATCTGTTATTATTTGCCCTTTTTCAATCTTGCCAATAATACGGCCATGCGTAAAATCATCTAGGTGATGTCGAGAAGACATACTGAAAATTGCAAGTTCGTCAATTGATTCTTTCATTTTCAACTTTGCGTTTGAACAACAACGGTGAATACGCGTCAAATCCTTTATATCTCTTATCAGCGCTATGACGTCACGAACAAGGTCGGCAATCCAAAATTTCACGTCTTACTGTATCCCGCACTTATACTAATTCCCACATTTTCCTGCCTTCCATTTTATGGTTGCTATCGTTGCTATTGTCATCCTTCCTTAGCAATTATCCGGCAGTGTAGTTAGTGTATTCATACTAGTTTGCGTTAATTAAGTAATATATTTAAGTCTGAGAGTAAAAACTCTCTTTCAAAATTAATCGAAGCCAACTTCAACATCATCTAAAAAAAAAGCAATGACATCATACTTTAAATTTATTTTTCAATGATTATGACGGTGATTCTCATGCAGTTATTTCGTTTTTGAACATACGTTTTTAAACGTGATTTGCATGAGGTAGCAGAACATCATAATAAAATAAAAACAAAAAGTACAAGACTTTATGGGGCAATAAAGGAAATTACAAAAATACGGAGGGCCACGGTTCGTTGTTTGGCTATATGTGCACTATTTTTGATACGTACTCACTACAGCCGCACATTAATAACTCACAAGCTGCGCCGTTTCCGAGATCCTAGTTCCGAGGCGACGCGATGTGCCAACACAATTTGTCCTTTATCAAACTCCTATAAATCGTCAGCTTTTCCCATTCTGACTCCGAACACTTTACTAACCAAAAGCCCGTCTCGGGTTGCATATGTACTGCTCTGTGAACTTAACCTGCGCCACCGTTCTATCTCCATTCGCTCAACTTGTTTCAGGCCAATGCATACAGATTAAATAAACTAATGGCACTCAAAATAGTATAACTATACTAAAATTCCGAAATTTCTTGGCGTAGAATATAAATTAATGGCAAATGCGCTTCTTTATGTCTCAAGACAGCCATAAAAATAATCGGTGATCTCAGGCCCTGGACTTTGGCTATCCGTCCGAGTTCGGGTCAGGCCAAGCATAGTTGATGCGTTTGTCCGACGGCGCTAACTGCCTCCCTTCAATGGAATTAACAGCCCCAAACTAGGAATTGGTGATTGCATTTTTCACGGTAGTAGTTAAACCACAGACAAGAAAAGAAAACAAATAATAATAAAGAAGTAGTTTGGTACTTCCTAAAATGTAATATTCTGCATTATGGTGCAAAACGTATTGCTGGCAAACAAACGAAGAAGAAGGAACAGCCAGATTTGACTTGAAATTACGGACTTAAAAGTACGCAATCGGAATTGAAGTCATAACATTTTGCCGTTCATGACCTACTTTCCGGTTGTCCTATGTTTATTACAATGGCGAAATATAAACAGCCCTCTGATTTCCACAGCAAGAAATCCTTCATTATTTAAATTAAACTTTTTTCCCATTATAATGTGAATTTCTCCTCTCCCGAAAATTCTTAAATTCTTTAAACCTGCAACATGGATAAGTGAGCTATAGCTACAAATACACTGCTTTTTCTGAAAAGTAGCTACATTCGCCACTTTTAGGAATTTTTGTACATAAGTTCTGAAGATACTTTTATGTGTACATTCTGACACATGGAATTGAAAGTTAAACACAGCAGATTCCGCTTACTTGGGACACATCGGGGAAAGAACCTTTTGACCCAATTAAGCGGCTATCTTAATTACGAAAGCCTTATCCCAAAGAACATATTTGAGAAGTTCTACAATAATTGTCCAAATAAAACAGCTGCCTTTATTAACCGATGTCCCAATTAACCGGAATCTTCTGTACCAAGATAAATAAAAACAAAAAGCACAAGACTTTATGGGGCAATATTCAAGGTCTTAATACAGGTGAATTCATACAACACCTGCGCTCGGCAGATATTGTATGAATACACCTATATAAAGACCGGCATTATTGTCCCGAAAGGTCTTGTGCTTTCTTGTTTCCGTTTATGTACGGTGTTTTCACAGTGTTTTATTTCATACTAAGATAAACTACCCAAGTCATTTGCCGCCCGGTGGAGCAGAGATCCAAGGGCTAGCTTCTGACTACTCGTTCGAGATGAATGTTTCGATACTCGAAAAGCCATGGAAGTTATGCTTGTCTTATGGCACTGGCTCTTTTAACCACTTTCCCTAAATTAGGGATATAGACCATCGAGTTGCTCACGGTGGTCACTGAACCCTAAACAAAGAAAACATAACAAAAATGAAACACAAATAATTTATTTTGAATTTTCTTCAGCTCTGGTTATCATACGTAACACATTTTATCACATTCAGCAGCTTATATTTCAGACTAGCTGGTATGCCAAAGAATTTCAAATAAAAATTCTGCAAAGTACCTGCGACTTCATTTCCTTTGCTAAAAAAATTGAGTCTCTCACGCAACTGTCTGTAGCAAAGTCGCTAGCTCGATCATCACGTACGTACTGTTTCTTCAGTCCGACTGAGGAGACTTACTTCTCTGTAAATAGCATAAAGTAAGGAAGATAATACCGTACTTTATGATCAACCGCTTGGCTAACTTTCACAATGCAGATCAAGGGAGGTACGCGATTGCAGGCAGCGGACAATCAGCCCGTTGTTCCAGCCAATAATGTTTCAGGAAATCTGGAAACGTCAGGTAATTTTCAAAGAATTTATATTTTTTTAACTTTATTTTAAAGTGGCCCGATTTGTAGCATGTTACTGATGTAACTACATTTCTCTCTTTGTAAGGATGCTACACGCCACCCTACTGTAAAATGTAACGTCCTGCAGTGACAATGCTATATGTAGTCCGCTACTTCCAATCACTGAAGAGGAATATTAGGATTAGGGAACCACGTCCCAAGTGTACGGAAACACAAATAATATATCTGTGACACGTGCTTCTCCCGAAATCTGAATTACCCAAGACGACCAGACAAAATCACTCTGAGAGTCATTCGACGATTTCTGGCACGTCCTTTGCACATCGGAAGTAATCTTTGATATCACAAAACAGTGAGTGCTGACGAGCTGCCATCTAACGGCCAATCTGTAATGATTATATCTGGCAAAGCGGGCATGGTTGAAGGTATAGCCTAATATACACTACCTACCAACAAGTAATTGGACACCCCTGCAATCGACGATATCTGCGGTCCAGATACACGTCACGGCCGCCGCCGTTAAATATCGTGTGAGAAACAACAACGCAGCCAGTCGCATGCAAGATGCCACGCAGTTCGGAGCTCCGATTTCGAGAAAGGTGTAATTGTCGGGTATCACAGAAATGGCCGATCCATACGTGACATATCTAGCGAGTTGAGGTACCCAAAATCGACAGTGGCCTACGTGATTGGCAAGTGGAAGATGAGAGGTGACTGTCGGAATGTGCCCCGACCCGACAGACCCACAAAACTGTGAGTTAGAGACCGACGGGTGCTGGCCAGATAAATTCGGAAGAACCGCACCAAATCGATGGGCTACATCCGCGAGGAGTTTCAACAGGCATCTGGAAGTGTTGTTTCGATGAATACCATCCGTACGGAAGCCCATCTGCTCGGTTATCATGGACGTGCTGCCGCCCACAAGCCTTTAATCACCAAGTCCAATAGCGCTGCTCGACTAACGTGGTGCAAAGAACGTCGACAGTGGACCATTGAACAGTGGGAACAGGTTCTCTGGAGCGACAAATCAAGGTTCACCCTCTACCGTTCGGATGGCAGGGTCTGGGTTTGGCGTCTGCCTGCAGAATGCCTCCTGCAGGAATGTATTGTGCGAACTGTGAAGTTCGGCGGCGGTGGAATTATGCTATGGGCTGTTTCTCCTTGTATGGCACGGGACTCTTGGTCGCAATTCCTGGTAGACTCAACGCCGAGACCTACTGCACCATTTTGGATGACCATGCGCTTCCTACGTTGTGGCTGTTTTACGGGGTGGACCCATGTTACTTTCAGGATGACAATGCCACCTGTCATGTTGCGAGGTCCACCATGGCTTGGTATGGTGACAATAGGGTTAATCAAATGGACTGGCCGGCGCAGAGCCCGGACCTTAACTCAATGGAGCACCTCTGGGACGAGTTGGAGCGTCGACTTAAGGGGTTCCACCACCGTCCGAAATCGGTGAAGGAACTGACCTGTCTTTTCCAAGCCGAGTGGAAGAAAACACCGCTAGCCGTCGTACAACGCCTGGTTGAGAGTATGCCCCGGAGGGTCGCAGCTGTAATTGCCGTTCGTGGAGGCTCCACCAACTATTGAAGGTGAATAAACTTCGTTTTCCTTTGCTATCACATGTATCCTATTACTTGTTGGTAGATAGTGTATTTCACATTAAGGAAACAATTAACACTGCAAAAGCGCCTTTTAAGCTCCAGTTATATAACGAAATGCGATAATAAAAGCAGTAACATTTTGCCATCTATCGGGCGATCTGTAATTACTATATCAAGCAGAGCGCTCCAGGGTTGGAAAAATACTGACATTACTACTAGTTCAAACAAAGGGATCAACCGTTGATATTAACATTAGAAGATATAAGTTATCCCAAGCATCTTCACTAAACCATCATATCTGTCATTAAGGGAAAAAACAATTTGCCTTGGATCCACTCTGCTTTTGTTCTACTAAAGTTTATATTATGCCTGTTTAAAAATATTTTTGGACTACCGCTGTGTGAAATGGAAACAGCTGAAGGAAGCATGCTGTCATTTTCTGGCATAACAGGTACAACTCAATTTCCCAGTTCTTGGGGCAGTAACAGTGCAAAGGTAGTGAGAGGTCAGATGGCTAAACATAGTCCAAATAGCACAAATATTCATAACAAATCAACAGTTTCAGTAGCATTGCAGGTGCTACTTTGAAACAAACTCGATCCCAAATACGATGGTAGCCCCTTGGGGTGGTTGACTGGGCGAATTGCGTGTTTTATTGTGCGGTCATATCAACACCAACAGATGTTTTCGTGTGCTTGATCGTTACCATTATTACGCCTATTTTTTAATGGTCAAAGAGTACAAAATGCTCCTTGATTTAAAAAAAAAATTCCCCCTGATCATTTAAGAACAAGCAGACGCGAAATACTGGGAAGTTTATTAGAACTTTAGAACCTTCTTACAATGAAGGGCCGTTAGGCGTAAAGTAACATATATTGTACCTAAGCTGCAGCTATAAAAATCGTTTACGGGAAATATTTTATGTGTGCGCGAACTGCAGTGGAAATAATCCGAAATGCAATGCCTTATACTAAAAATCTATATGATTAGTGCATGCAAGAAAGACTTTGAAATGCTCCGTTTCTAGGACCTTTCGGTCCTGAAAGGTAATTCATGTGCGCATACTATGTGCAAATAATGGCTGCTATTTCTAAATTGTCCAATATACGTTGTGATTATTGAGTAATTAAAACAATGCCATGGGGGAAAACAAAAGATAGCAGCGAGAAAAACATGCCACGTGGGTCAGTCCGAGGGAAACAGCGGTTGACTTACGTGTGCGTGAACTGCCGTGAAATTAATCCATAGTTTAAGAGGATTGGAAAAAAATTTAAAAATGAATAAACAGTGAGATATATCTAAACAAAAAAGGACCGAAAGACTTATACCAGAATTCATGTAAATAAGACAGTTTGTAAGAAATGTGCATAGGTTCTGCAAGCGAGCAACATCCCTCCAGGTAAACAGTGGCATTGTGTGGATTTGAAACGGACATAGGGTTATGTCACTATTGAACTATTCTTTCACCCACTAGATGGTACTTCAAGTGCCAGCATGCACGGCCCTTAATCATGTTTCTTCTATGGGGAGTATAGGTCTATGTCAGGCCATTTTGGCCTTTTACCTTGTCTCCGTGTCATAAATATTATTTATAAATAAATAAATTATGTATTCATAAATAAATAAATTATTTATTTATAAATAAATAAATAAATAAATAATTATGAAATACCGGAAAGGTAGATTATAAAATGTTCTCTGTACATGCGTATTCCTGCTGCAGTTCTCATTCGTAATTATTATACGCGTATTTAACCGGTTCATGATGGACAATGAGCAACGGTAACTCATGGCAAAAGTAACAGGATGAGACTAAGGCAGGACCCTCTTGAGGACGGCAGGATCAATTAGCTCCACAAGTTCTGAAAGCAGGCTTTGATCCTTGGTCTGACTGACAATGACAGGATAAGAAGACATTTTAGTGACTTCTTATCCACGAAGTCACTTTAGTTTTTTGGTCAGTCTGGAGGGTAAATGTCAAGAACTCTACTGTTATTAATTTCAGTTCAGATGGCAGACACATTTGGTCGGCAATAGTCTTCACCGTTCGAACGTTCACCCAGGATTCTCTCTCATGCAGTATCCTCTTATTCAATCCTCTGATATGTCAGGGGCTAGTTGCCTTGCTTTCAAAGGTGGCACCCTTTTTGGCATGTTCGGCGTAGAACTATTCTCAGGGTTCATTCACAAACTTCTGGCATGCCGCCATAGAGGAAGATGATTCGCGTTCCTCCCTCTCTTTGTCCTCAGAAGGGTGTTTAAGAATAGTTGAATTTCAAACTTAGTTAAAGAATAGTTAAATTTGAGTAGTTACATTTTGGGGGAAGAATTGTTAAATTTCCGTATTCGGCACCATGTAGTTCCAGACTGTGGAAGTGCGACGTGTATCCCCTCGCGGTGTTTGACAAAGCTTTTGTTTAGGTTTGAGATCGTGGCTTTTATGATTCAAACCACATATTGTTAATTTAGAAATAGGTTATATCCTAAGTTGTGTTGCCCGCTTCCGAGGAGAACTGTCACAGCTGAGGATAGAACAAGGGAGATGACAATCAGACCTCTTGATCAATAACATCATCGAATCCAATCCAGAGAAAAACGATTGTCGTCACATGCTTCCACCAGACGTCCTGTTTGGAACTACTTGGAAAAAGATTACGAACAATCGGCTAGAGATGCTACAGGGGGTACTAAACCCAAGAACAAACCGGACCGAAGTGCTGGCCGAAGCATGAGATGGAGTCCATAAATGAACACGTACGTCATGTGAACATACTACGAAGTGAATAAAATGGAGACATATATGACAATGTACAGGAAGAGATTGTATGACACATGGCAACAGCAATACCCGGACATTCAAGTCAGCGAACAGCGAGTAGCCGATTAGAGACGGACCATTGTCGCGAAGAATATGATGCCATCTGCCGTCCTGGAAGCCATCAAACAAGAACTAAGTGACGAACCACAGAGTAGCGAGTAGTAGGCTGCAAAAGGGAATACAATGTCTGATGACAAGCATGAGACAGAGTCAGAAGACCGGACCAAACAAAGCTGGTGGGTGCCCTAAGCTGTTGCCAGCGAATTGAGGACAGCCGTCCTAGAGTGCAAAGGTATGGACCCTCCATGAGACGTAGAACACCGAGGCAAAGAACTAACAGAGATCTATCGCAAATAACAGAACATCTAAACAAGTATGTGATACCTGCCGAACCAATATTATATGTGGCACCACGTTAGAATCCCTCCACACTGTTGTGTACTTTGCCGCAGTTGCAGCCACAAGACTAAACGGGAGAAGTGCCATCCATCAGAAGGAACAAAGGACCATGAAACGCATCCTACCAGCATGGAAAAGAAAACTGCAGAGCGGAGTTGATGAGCTGCTGCAGAAAATCGGCCAACTCACACAGTACATAAAGGAAAATAGGTCCAAGAAGCTGATAGGAAAAGTAAAGCTCATCCTGAAAATTAGAAAAAATGGGAGCCTGTAAAAACACAAGAAAGGAAAGGAATTAGGAAAAGAGGGAGCCTGTGAAAATACAAGAAATCCCACTGAAAACAATAGGCTCCCTCTTTTCCTAAACCCTTTGCTTTCTTGTGTTTTTACAGGCTCCCATTTTTTCTAATTTTCAGGATGAGCTTTACTTTTCCTACCAGCTTCTTGGACCTATTTTCCTTTATGTACTGTGTGAGTTGGCCGATTTTCTGCCGCAGTTCATCAACTCCGCTCTGCAGTTTTCTTTTCCATGCTGGTAGGATGCGTTTCATGGTTCTTTGTTCCTTCTGATGGATGGCGCTTCTCCCGTTTAATCATGATCAGAGTTAAATCCCTGAAATAGCAATGGGCTGGGCATACTGCCAGAAGGACAGACCATCGATGGACAGCCGAAATTTTAGATTGGATTCCAAGGGACAGGAAAAGACCCAGAAGAAGACCACATGGGAGATGGGTGGATGAAATTCGAAAGTATGCGGGAGTTACATGGAGGAGACTGGCACAAGACAGACCGTTGTGGAGGAAACTTGGGGAGACCTTCGTCCAGCAGTGGATTGATAATGGTTGACAATGATGATGATGATGATGATATATGTATTATCAGGTCTTTAAATATATCCTCCCTGGTGTCACGCATCTTGCAGTGAGAGGACCTCCGCTGACTGTACAAATCACCTCCAAATTAATAATTCGTTGTTTAAATTGCAAATCTCAGACATAAACAAAAGAATTGGCAAACACTGCGGAAGATTACACCTTCAAATACTGCAATAGTTTCAAAATGGCACATAAATAGTTAAGCATCGCGATTTTACACATTCCACAACTATATCTTAAATACTGCATGCTGATTGCCTTCTACCTGCAAAAGGTTTCACTCGAGCTGTGATATATGATGCTTCTTCTGATTGGTCGAGAGGTGGAAGCTGCAGGCAATGTCGTTCTTCTGCAGTAGTTTGCAATTAAAACTTCTGTACACAAGGAGCCGATACCGATTTCAGCAGGAACCGATTCTTTTTTTTTTTTTTTTTTTTTTTTTTTTTTGATTGGAGGTTTAACGACCACCGTGAGCAACTCAATGGGCTATAAGCAGTCGCCCGTCCCTAATTTAGGGTCACTGGTTCCAGGGAAGGGAGAGAGCTAGTGCCGTAAGACAAACACAACATCCATGCCTGACCGGGATTCGAACCCGGACCCCTTACGGACGAATGATCAGAGGCCAACGCCTTAGACCACTGCGCCACCGGGGCGGCGAACCGATTCTTTTCAGCCGGAATAAGAATTTGTTTTCCCAAAACTTCTGAAGGATGGATGACATAACGGAAGCGGACGGATCTGTTCTTCGAAGCTCTTACTCCCAGTGTATTATTATTTTAAATCATACGAGATCGCTATATTAGTTTGAATGCAAGAAAGTGCCAATAGAGGGCGCATCGTACGAGATCGCTATATTAGTGTAAATGCAACAAAGTGCCAATACAGGGCGCCTCATGGGCAACAGGAACAGGATAGTAAATTCGAACCTACAACGAATGCCAATGGCTGCACTAAAGTTTGACATCATTGGACCCTTCTCCACAGCACGTATCCCATTCACTGATGGAATGTTCGGCTTTTTCTAAATGTTTACATAGCTTAGGTGAAAGCCGCAGTAATTTTTTTCTTGGAACTACTAAACCGAAAAAACAGTTTTTGCTTCGAAGTAGAAAGGATCGCGGGCCTCCAAAATAATGTTATTGTAAACAGATAAATTTGCATTACGTACACGGATGCCTAAGAATTAGTTCGAAGCAGTTTCTTAGGTTACAGCTACAGAGCTAATCCATTCGAAAGGGCAAGGAAAAGTGGAAGCTAAGTCCAAAGGAAATCTTTTATTTTCTAATTTTAAGGGCAGTTGTAGACCTGGGGTGAGACACTCCCTTACTATAACGGATTACAATTCAATTCAATCCAATTCTTGAGACTGGCATCCTTTTCTCGGGTCCTGTCGCCTTTGCCAGATTCAGGGACATGTTAATGGTCCCTGTACCTTCTGGAGAATCTCGTCACTTTGTTTGAAAAAGAATCCTTGCTTTGATTACGGACAACACCGCAGAAAGCAGCGCTGAAAAAGTCGGAACGGTAAGAAGTAAGATAGGCAATCAAAAACATCTTGCAATGTATTAAGGATACGGAAGTCGTGATGTTACTTTGGTATCGAGTGAGAGGCTACGAGTAAATCTACGCTAGCTCATACGTACCTGTTATCTTCTAAAAAGCGAACACTAACAAACAAGTCTCCAAGAAGCTCGATAGGAATCTTTTCTGACCCCTCATGGTCAAAGAGATTAGGTCTGCAAAGTCTCTTTTGTTAGGTACCAAAGAAATTAAATATGCCTTCCTTTAGCACTGTTAACTCTAAGCTCTGATACGCTCCACCACCTCACTTCTAAATAATAAAAAATGTTCCCTGCATTTGTGGAAGATTGGATATGTTTCCCTCTGACAGAGATAAATTTTAAATAGTCAGTAGTTGAAGGAATGCCCACCCAACAGACAATACCTTTTACGGAGCGTTCAACAGCCATATCGTTTGTGGCATTGTTTTAATATAGATGCAAGGGAAAATTATATCGGTATATATGATATTAGTTTTCACTATGGAAAATTTATCATATAACAAATCAGGCATATGAGTTCTGTCGAATCAGCACACCCTATTTTGTAATTTTAGCAAGGAGAGCTGTATGGAAGGGATAATATTGCGTATTTTTCTATTGGGACATTTTCAGCAAATGAAAATGAGAAGGAATGTTAGATAAAAAAATGAACACTTCCAGAACATTTTCACCAGCTCCCTAGAAATGAAAATAATCCATTTTTTTTGGAGGTTTTACGACCACCGTGAGCAACTCAATGGGCTATAAGCAGTCGCCCGTCCTTAATTTGGGGTCACTGGTTCCAGGGAAGGGAGAGAGCCAGTGCCGTAAGACAAACACAACATCCATGCCTGCCCGGGATTCGAACCCGGACCCCTTCCGTGTAAATGATCAGAAGCCATCGCTTAGACCACTCCGCCACCGGGGCGGCATGCATTTTCCAGTGGGATTCGGAAAGTTTTAATTAGATTGTCGTGGAAAGAAACAGAAAAGAAATACTGTATAAGGAGAGGAAACCAAGTTATAATGAATCCAGTGGCGTACCTTGGGTTCGAGGCCTGGGCTATCTCACCCTCCCCCTCCCCCCAGTACTGTTTTTTTAAATTGCGAAGTTTAATTTTTAATTGTTAAGTAATAGAAGTAACTGTTTTTCTAAATTGCAGGTACATACCATTGCTAACATTATACCAAATAATTATGACGATTAGGATTTGAACACTTATTTGTACATGAACTCCATTCTTCTTCTCCTTTTGTGTGAACATATTGTGGCGACCCCCCCCTCGCATAATTAATTTACGAGAGGCGTGGCTAATTAACGGTAATTGAAACTTGATTGGGGGTTTTAATTAACAGAGAGTTATAATTTATACACTTGAAAGAGGGGCGGTATATTAAGAAAAGATCTGCTGGCACTTGGAATTCAAGTGGCGAGTTGCAGGTGTTTGCCACGAGAACAAAGAGCCCATAAACAAAAATGGGACGGGTCGGAGTTTAAAAGCTATCTCCCATGACTCAAAAATGTTTGGACGGCAAAAGCGTTTGAAGCGTTTGTCTGTGCAGCGTGCGAAACAATGGGAAAGCTCTTGGATTTGAAGAGCGGTGTATAATAAATATGTAGCGGTTTCAAGTGGTAGAATTCACCGCTTACCAACGTTTTGGAGACGGGAGATTGTTGTTGAGAAGAGCAGAATCCGTTTGATAGCCGAGAGAACTAGGCCTTTATTTTCCTCGCGCTAGTACAAATGCTTGCCGTCTGCTGCTTGCTCTTGCGTTCTGAGCATAAGAAGGGAAACTAGCTAAAAGCATAAGCTGATGAACAACCAGCACGAACTTTATCTGAAAACTTTCTTCACCTTGCCGGACCACCGAACCCGCTGTAAGGAGCCATTTCAATTGAAATGCAAGAGAAATAAAATAATCACGAAATCGCCTCGCTCATGCATAGAGGAGAGGAGAACCGCCTGGCCCCAGGAACGAAGCAGCCCCCTGCAGAGACAGAGCCTCTGAAGAAACCGCTAGCCTCTTCGTGTTCAAAGAGGGAATAGAAATTTTGTGCGTGTGTCTGAGTACGTGCGTTCAGCGACTAGGGACGACGTCGTTTTGGCCACAGCAAAGAAAGGGTAGTAATGGAAGTTAAGAACAAACTACCCGTGTGAGTGTTTGTGTTTGTTGGTGTCATCAATACTTTGGATACTCGAGGATATATATAAGTACTTTAATCAGTATTTTCTTTGCGGTCCATTGTAAACGAACAGACTTTTCGTTAAGACATATTTTCTGAAACACCAAAGAGAGCCAAAACTGGCCAGAAGTTATAGCTTTTACTATAAGATGAAGAATCCGGTGTAATTTATGCATATATCTATTAAATCCCTGTTTTAATTGTTATACTGTGCCTCCATTGGTTTATTGGTGTACTGTGTCGGCTAATCGTCTAATGAGGTATTGGCGGATCCAGTGATTCGAATCTCAGTCGGGAATTAATTTGGCATCCTGATATCTGAAGACCAAAAGGTCGCAACAATATTAAACTTTTCGAATCACAATGGAAATTTTTCGTAAAACGTTTCTTCCGGTTTCAGAAATGTTTTTTCCGGGTACTTTTTCATATTTAAAAATAATGTTTTCCTCTATTGACAAAACAGCCAAGTTTTACAAATGTGCCTGTCCTTATGTGACTCTAGGACATATCTTGATTCTTTTCAATTCTGAAATTCTTCTATCGGCAGTTTCAGCTGTTGATGGAAAGTTTAATATGAGGTCTGCTAATTTGTACACCTCACTAAACACTACGTTAAATTTATTGAACTTTATGTAACACGTAATTTTCTTACTGATTTGTTTTTGTATTCATCAAAGGAATAGAACACCTTTAGTTCATTTTTTAGTCGAACTGTATCAAAATTTGAAGCATACTGTTCTTTAACTTCGGACAGTAGATGTTCAGGGAAGCTTTTACAATATTTGTCAAAACAGTTCGATTCCAACAAAGCCAGGAATTTAAGATATAATGCACTGGTGTGCAAAAATTAAGGACAAAGAGGAGAAATTAGCATAACAGCGGAACGAGAAGGCAGAACGGACCGAAAGACCACTCAGGAGATAGACTAGGGTCCGGTACGGTAGGACATGCGCATATATTCAGCATGACTTACGGGGGGGGGTTGTCGGAAGGGTATAAAGCACACGGGCGGTGTACGCTCAGCAATTCGGTGAAAACTATTGCACGGTGTACATCGGTTTGAACGACGTTGAGTTGATGCCACCGTGTGATATGGCCAACAGGCAATCCAGTAGACGACACCTGGATGACTTTACCTCATTGGTAAGTTGGAAGAAGGTCGAAGCAGGACTAGTGTGGCCGAGGAGTTCGGGATCGCTCACAGCATCATTTTACGAGCTTGAAGAGCATTTCAAACGACAGGAACAGCTGTCCGAGAGTTTAGCAGTGGTCGTCCACGAACAACCACGGCGGCGGACGACCGGCATATTGTCCTACAGGGTAGAAGAGACAGACGGCATGCAGCGGGAGAAATCGCAAGACACATGCAACAGACAACTGGACGTCCGTTATTGCGCTTTACCGTGGCCAGGAGGCTGCACAAAGGTGGTCTATTTGCACGACGACCAGTACAGTGTGTGCCATTAACGCCTGCTCATCGGAGACGGCAGTTTCTGTGGTGCCAGGAACACAAGAACTGGACACATCAGCAATGGGGTCGAGTTCTCTTTACGGATGAGAGCCGATTTAGTCTGACGAGCGATTCTGGACGTATACACATCTGGAGAGAGCAGGTAACACGCAATTCCACCTCCAGCATCATCGAAAGGGACCGGTTTAGAGGTGGCGGTGTTCTCGTTTTGGGCGGTATCATGCTTGGTAGTCGTACTGACCTCCACATCTTCCAAGGAGATTCAGTCACTGGTGTCCGCTATTATAAAGAGGTTCTCCTGCCTCACGTGCGTCTGTTTAGAGGTGCCGTGGGTCCTGAGTTCCTCTTCATGGACGACAAAGCTACACCTCATCGTACAGTGGCTGTCGAAGAGCTGTTGGAGAGTGAAGATATTCAACTCATGCATTGGCCCGCAAGGTCCCCGGACATAAATCCAATCGAACACGTGCGGGATCTTATCGGGAGACGCTTGGCAGCACGTCACCAGCCGCCAGCAACGATTCCGCAGCTGCGATTGGCGCTACAAGTGGAATGGGCCGCGATGTCTCAACAGCTCATTGACAACCTTGTCCTCAGCATGGACAGACGTTGTAAATCCTGCAACGCAATCACGGGTGATCATATCTCCTACTAAAGACTGGATTTTTCTTGGCAGCCGCTTGTCACATGGACGTTTCTGTCTTCTGTCCAGTTGTGGTCAAAGCTACCTTTTCAATAAAGTGTCTTTGTATCCTTTGGATTCCTTGTTTGGACAGTTTTGCTCATTGTCCCGTATTCGTACATCTTGGGGATCTTATGGTAAGATTTGAGTCGATGTGAAGCACTTCTACACTACGTTACATTAGAAAAACCGTCTCGTCCGTAATTTTTGCACGCCAGTGTATCTCTGATTTTAACTCACATTGACATTTCACAAAACTGAAACAACTCTCGCGAAAAACTTATGGGCTGGAGTATGCGAGCGGCTGAGATAGTCTAACTCTTCTTTTTTCTGAGCGAACCGTTTCCCAAAGTAATGGCCCATTCCCCTCTACCAGCTGATTCATGTTGCCATGGAAACGCTAGCAGGCGATTGTGCGGGAGGTTTTCGTATCAGAACTGCGAAGACTCTGGAAGAGCTGCTTGCGCAGGCGTTTTTTTCGCACCGAAAGCATCGACATATTATAATACCGTTGATGATTGACTTTTATTTGTGTATATTTAATTCCGTTTTATTTGTGCATTCTCTGAACTTCGCTGCTACCCTAGCTAGCCTCGAACATACGCCACTGAATGAATCATTCCCTGGAAAAACACAAAAAAAGAGTTGTTGCTTGGGTGTCTCGCACATGCTTTTATTTCGGCTGACGAGGATAGATGGCCGCCCCGGTGGCGCAGTGATCTAAGCGATGGCCTCTGATCATTCGTCCAAACGGGGTCCGGGTTCAAATCCCGGTGAGGCATGGATGTTGTGTTTGTCTTAAGGCACTGGTTCTCTCCCTTCCCTGGAACCAGTGACCCTAAATTGGGGACGGGCGACTGCTTATACCCCATTGAGTTGCTCACGGTGGTCGTTAAACCTCCTATCAAAAAAAAAAAAAAAGATAGATGGTGCTGCAGTTCGAGGATATTTATGCGCTTTTGAAGAGCTTCTACACTGAGAGTGAAATAAAGATACGCAGCGCCATCTATCTGCGTCAGACGATAGATGGCGCTGCATATCTTCTTTGGACCAAAAACACTTTGTTTACAAATGCTTCCGAAATACTACGGATATCACTGCGCGGCGTCGGCCGACGTGTTTGTTTACGTTTATATTACGGTATGTTAACTTTAGGGTGAGTTATGTGCTCAACTGTGTCTCCCTTCTATTTGCCGAAAAGGGGTCTGCATAGTTGAGGATATATCTAGGGAGCCGACAACATCAATACTAACGCAATAGAACCATCCAATCCAATTCAATGTAAAGCCATAAAATCCAAAGAAAAAATGCTATTGCTAACGTTGTGTCCCCTTATAAACTCTAGCAAGTTTAGAATGTCCGTCCAATGACGTATTGAACCCTCCATACAAAAGAAGTTCACTATTTTTACTTTACGAAAGTCTGTTATTATTTTACCAGCACGCACGCGTTCGTTTGCATTTTACTGTTTAACTATTTACATAGCGTAGTGCTACACGGAAAGTCACAATGGGAAACATAAAAGAGCCTGCAGACCCATAGTATTAATACTTCAGAAGAACATCCGTTTGTTCAAGTGTTGATACCATTCAATAGGTTTAAATTTCAGGAAAAACTGGAATATTAGCTGCTCATATTAATTTGGAAATGCGCACATTCCTAACGTGCCAACCAATTCAGAATCTTTTGTTTTACTTGTCCAAATAGTGAAACGATGCATCAGTCATATCGTCATATTAAATCATGGAACAAGTTACTCCTATTGGCTCTGTATGCTGAAAGGTATTGAAAAACAACAATAATGAAGACGGACAGTAAAGAGCAGCGGGCCGCCCCGGTGGCGCAGTGGTCTAAGGTGTTGGCCTCTGATCATTCGTCCGTAAGGGGTCCGGGTTCGAATCCCGGTCAGGCATGGGTGTTGTGTTTGTCTTACGGCACTGGCTCTCTCCCTTCCCTGGAACCAGTGACCCTAAATTAGGGACGGGCGACTGCTTATAGCCCATTGAGTTGCTCACGGCGGTCGTTAAACCTCCAAAAAAAAAAAAAAAGAGGAGCAGCGGTTCGTCAATTGCGTGCTGAAATTTTCTTGACCCTCATTTATCTCTTACTTTCAGTGTAGTGCGGTCTTCACATTCCAACTCCCTGTACGATGCGAGGAGTTTTTTGTTTCTTTCAGTGTGACGCCCATTCTCTTAGCAGTGGCGTAGGGTGACATAAAATATATCTGGGGCTAAATATTTTAAAAATTGCTCTGAGCCTTCTTTCGTACTGGGAAATATAATTTCAGTGGATTGTGACGTTTCCAAACGCCACCTGCTGAAATCATATTTAACTACATAAAATGTAGAAATTTTATTTTTATGAATGCAGTACAACGTATAACATGAAAAAAAAACAGTTTATACAAAAGGGTCTTCACATTCCACTTCCCTGTAGTAGAAACTAAATACAGTATGTTTGCATTCGCTTCCAATTAATGAGGATGTTTTGTTATAACACCGGATTAAAAGTTCTAAACTGATTCTTATGTTTTAGCACCAAGAAAATATTTGATCGATTCGGCTTAAGTCTTTAACGGATTTTTTCTTCATCTCTTAATAGAGTAAAAGGGGGTGTTCTGTTAAAAAGTCCACTTTCTTCGTGTCGGACGACGGAAGAGTGATTACTTCTGTTAAACGGAAAAGCGACCAACCCGGAAAAACAGTTTTACGCATGTGCAAGTCATCGCGCATCTATTCGTTCATTACTGTTCTTCGGAGTTTCGAGAAGGGCGCCAAGGCGCCGAGTGGACGAGAGTCGCCTTTTAAGCCCACGTGGTATTCAAAGCGCTGTAGTAAACGTATATGACAGGATGCAATGCGTTACCCAGTTACTCAACTATTGTAGTGCCTCACATTTGCATTCAGAAAATCTGGGGACTGGTTACTACCACGGTTTTTTTTTCGGAATTTTTTCAGTTAAAAGAAAAATCTTTTTTTTCCTCATTTACATGCGGGGTTTAGCCCCAAATGCCCATAATGCCCGACGCCACTGCTTCTTAGATGTTTTTATGTGAAAAATGATTGAGGATTCACTTCGATTTCAAAATAATCACATTTCTGGGGATCACTCACAGATTTTCAAATACTATGTTAAGGTCCTGACTTCAGTGTAAAAATAATTTTCCAATAACTTTCAATTAACAATTATATTTTCACATTCTCTGAAATATTGCTCTAATTATTCAGTTTAGAAGGTAAATCAAGGGAATTTTTTTTTATTTTAATGAGGAAGAGGGAGAACGGGGGATGCGCGCTCTCCGCACAATGTTCTTTTAATCTATTGGATCCTTTCACAAAACCTTTGAATTTAAAACTTAAAACATCTTACCTTGATTTCCTGTTCTTAATTCATCTGTAAGAGAACAAATAATCTGTCGGAATTGCTGATTGGTATAAACATGCATATATATATAACCAGCTCTCGGTAAATTATATGTATAATAATATATTATAAATAATATCTCACAATCCAACTTCAGAGTAAGGCTGTACAAAAGCATATCATGTATCTGCTGCGGTACCTCGCGGCAGAGAAGTGAGGTAGAAGGTTCACATGTCATATAAGAGTTTTGAGCTGTCGCTAAAGAAAGCTTATATTTTTTTATAGTGTTCGAGTTACGATTAAGAAGCTTATATTTTAACTAGAGTCTCGTGGTACGCAACGGATCGGCTTGCTTCGTACCTAATTTATTTACTTTTTAAGTTTACTGTTCTGTATCTCTTAGCCGTGGCGCTTACCGATTGCGTGATGGTTTGAAACAATCTCTTGCCTGTCTTTCTATCCCTCCGCGGGGTTAATAATAGCTTTTTACTTAGCTATATTCTTGCTCAATAACACCATCCAATCCAATCCAATGAAAAATATTTGTGCTGCCCCGAGTGGTCCGTTTTGGAGCTGCTTGGGGCAGAATAAGGTAGGAGACTGGTTTTTGGCTGCGTTTCTTAACTTATCTGTGAATGGCTGGTATAAAATTGGATAATTCCACAATTTTGTAGCATATTTGTACATCTATAATTCTCATTTTTCTCTTTACAAACTCTTTGCTATCAGGCGACTCTCGCCCGAACCTATTTATTTAATTTCTTAAGTTTACTGTTCTGTATCTCTGCAGCCGTGTTGTGGAGACTAGCGATGCGTGACAGGCAAGGGATCTATTCATACGACCACACAACTGGTCAGCTCCGAGCTGCCAGGACCTCATTTACATAAGAATTAAGCGGATCCCTTGCCTGTATTGGCGCAATTGAATTGAGAAGATAGGGACTCACACACACACAAACAAACAAAACCGAAAGCATGCTTTTATTTGATTGCATTATTTTTTCTTTTTACTGAGAACCCACTTAAAATTTTATATCTTCCGTTTTAAAGAAATGTCTGGTTTAAATCAACAGTTAAGTAACTTACAGTCCGTATGTGTATTGCAATTCTTTTTTTTAAATATCCTCTTAACAGTTTCCTCTTTAGATTACTTTAGAATAATAGAGGCGAGCGGAGTGATCCAACAAGTTTTATGGGAGGGGAGTGATCCCATAACTTTATTTTATGGGGTTTTTAACTACTGCTTTTCAAACAAAAATCAATTTTAGCTCACTGTTAGTGTTAACTGCAGTGTAGTTAGTGTTAGTGATGGTACAGGTTTGAGGTACCGTTCAGTTCTGTATGTATCACCATTTCCCGAAAGCTCGGCTGCGCTCTTCATGCCTTTCAGAGAATATTTCCATTATTTCCTTAATGTTCACACTATCAAGTACTTTTTATATACATGGCAAACAGCTACGGCATTCAGTCGCTATTGGGACATTGTGCTTCTTAAGTAGGTCTTTAGTCTTCTTAAGGCATTACAGCTTTTTTCTGCTTCACATGTCTGGCACTGTCAATAGGAGACGAGTTGAATGAACTCGCTGAACAACCTTTTTACCTAAGATAGCATGTCCTTAATAATCTGGACAGCCTTAGCTGTTAATGATTATTTATAGTGCTGACGTAACACAGCAAGTTGAGCTGTGAGAAAACTTTTGTGAAACGCCGGATATGAAGCTATGCTCTGATGTGTCACGCCTTTCAGCAAACAATCTTCCAGATCTCCGTATTTAATGAACCCCTTTTGGGGGCACCGTGTAGTAAGTTGCACGGTTGCTGTGTCCAAAATTTGTAGAAACTGCATTTTGTAGAAACTGTAACTATATTTTCCTCAGGGTTTTTAGCTATGTAATTTTTTGCATTTCCGCAGAAGCTATTCGGGGGATTTCTGGGCCTTGGGAATTCAAGGGGATCCATATTCATCGAATCAATAATATTCATTGTTCTCTCGAACAAAATTTAAAAAGAACTTTCGTTTCTTTTACGTTCCAGCGGAGCTTTAAGAATTTCTACTGATTTTATCATGCCAGAGACCGTTCGGGTTTGACTTTGTAAGGATTTATTCAGCACTTGCAACGGCTGCAGTGTTTCTTCTGTGAAGCACATACCAACAGCAGAAGATCCCTCCCTAAGTCTCTCTAAAAGGCCTGATGCTCATACGTGGTGGGGATCGGCCATTTCCTCCAAAGCATTTAACACTGATTCATACTGGGTAAGAACCTAACGAACAGTTCAACGTGTTGGGCAAGGAGGTGTCAGTGTAGTGAATGAACCGGAATTGCTTATAGCAATGCTTTCAAATAATACTCTAAATTTCCCACTTTGACCAAACAGAACACCTGTTTTATTAACTAACTCTAAAGACGATTTTAATGCACGGCAGCTCAGGCAAACAGCCTCAGTAACAAGATTGCAGCAGTAGGCTCCACAGTGAACAAATAGCGCCAGTAGCTATATCATATGTCTGTGATAATTTTTGTGTATCGTTATATTTTCCAGAGATATTTGCAGCACCGTCATAAGCGTGTCCCCTTAACAGATTTATCTGCAGTTGCAATCGACAAAGGGCATCGAGAATTATTTAACCCCATTTTTTTCCAGATGTTTCTTCAGCCAAGTAGAATAAAAAAAAATCCTCATTTACTTTTAGAATTTTATCAGCGTATCTAATAAATATCAAATGCTGACTTTTCGCAGTAGTGTCACGCGTGCCGTCTACAATAATGAAAAACACAGGATAAATTTTCCCATTGATTTCTGAACAGATTTTACGTGTTATGTGGCCAGAAAACACTTCCAAAATTTCGTTTTGAGTTTCCCAGCTGGTAATTTGTTTTACGACTCATCCATTCTTTCAGTTCAGAGACACCACCACACTTCCATTCTAGAAGGTTCATGAAATTCCCTTCATTATGTCGATGACCTCGAATGTCCAAACTTTGTCTGCAGAGGTATTTTAAGCTCGATACTACCTTTTCTGGGCAAACACGGGCTTTTTGCTGCTATTGTTCAGATTGAGTGGATAAATGGGATTCAATCGGTTCTGATTGTGCGATATGCTTTTGTTGAAAAACACAAGATTTATGTGCTTTACTTCCTTCGTGGGCGTGGAATTTTTCGATAGCTTTTTTCCAATTACTAAAACAAGTTGTCCTGAAAGTGGTTTCTTGTGACTTGGGAAGAAGAGCATTCAGATTATTTTCACAAAGTTTTGCGCAGAAATAGCACACTACACCATGGTTTTGAATTGAGGGCAAGCACGGAAATCTTACAAACCAATTGTTTTGAAAAGTCGAAACTCTGTTCTTCAAGGTTTGAACTGGAAGAAATTCCGGGTCGCAGTGATATTGCTGCTGGGTAGATGAAATACAATTCGTGTGAAAATCCGTTTATTTGGTGTAATAAATAGTAAACAGGCGTGCGCGTTTTCACCACCAACGGGTGGCTTCTTCAGGCTTAAAATGACGTCTAAAGAATATACAGGATTTAAATGTAATATAACATTAATATAAACAGAAAACTAAGTGCAATGCTAGAAGGTGAAGTATGCCTCGTGCAGGCAGGTGAAGAACATGGGTTAGGTGCGTGCTGTATGTAGAAACATGCACCATGCAAAAGGTAAGTTAAATAAAAGTTCATCATTGCACGTGATTGGGTTGGTTAAGATCTCAATGTATTCCTTTATAGCAGTGGCCTTGGGATTTGTGTAGGAGGCGACTTTCTTCATGTTGTCCAATTGCGAAGAGCATGTCTTTTTCTGTTTAAATGAACAATTTCGTCATGAGAGAGCTGCTCTTTACGTTGGTCGCCAGACGCTAGAAAACAATTTCTTTCCGTGTGACGATAAGTCTAATACTGACTACGACCAGATTAAGGGAAACGGTCATTTGGGGTGCGGAGACTGACACCTTTAAAGTTTTTTCGGATTTTGGTTTGAGACAGGCAGACAGTTAGCGAAGTTAGTCCCCTCCCACCAGGCTCCATTCTATTCTTCTCCGCAAGGATTTGTCAGCGTTCATTTCACCCACCACTAGGCTCCCCTCCCGAAACGAACTTTATCTACTCTGCCATCTCACTCCGTTTAAGATGGTTCCACCTAAAATCTCTGCCGTATGTTTCCAATGGTAAAACGTATTTACATATTTTCTTCGCAATTAATATATTTCCGAGGATGAAAATTTGCACATCGATAGAACTAACTTTAAGTTATAGCATGGGATACTTAATACTTGCTAAAGCATAACCATAATTAAGCAATCCAACATTTGTTTGTCTACTGATGTCATCAATGTACAGGTCGCGCCATCTATTAACAGGTCTGAACATTACTCAAAGGAAAATGATTGCTTTTTAATACAATTATGGTTATGCTTTAGCTAGTATTGACTACCCCATGCTATGACTTAAAGTTAGTTTTATCGATGTGCAAATGTTCATTATTGGGAATACATTAATTGCGAAGAAAATGTGTAAAGAAGTTTTACCAAGAAACGGTTGTCTTTGGTACAAAGGAAAGAAGCTGTTGCCTCGGAAGCTGCTAAATGTCCCTCTTAACGTGCAATCTTGTGTAGTCATTCCGTCAGCGTCAGGCACTTCCTACCAGTCAAACGTAATCTGCGATTAATTTTAGTCCTGAAGTTTGTCTCTTAGTCTTACTATTGTATGTTTTAAAAGAAAGAAAGAAAAAGTCCCGAACGAAAATGTTTTTGTATGATTAAAATGCTAATTTCTTTTGTTTCGTTTGGTGCTGAAGCAGGGGGAACACGTGCCTTCTATCCCCCTGTAGCTGCGCTTATGTTGCTTGCCCGGAGTCCTTAGAACCGATTTAAAATACTAACTTACCATATGAAAACATTTCTTAACAAACACACGACTACATATAGTGAAAGTGTTTTGATGGGTGATTATTTTCATAACGCATATACCGTTGTCGCTACAGTTAAGCTTGTTACTGAAAGTTGAATATAGGAAGTTATGTCTTCACGCTGAGACATGGAAAATGTTTTTGTTTTTCTTACCCCACATTCAGTAGAATTCAGTTCGAAGAAATGGGACATTACTATCCCATTGCCAGAAGTACATGTATACGTATTTAAAAGCGTCTCACTGGACAGACAAAAACTGTTTGTAACAAACATCGCAGAAACATTGCTATGTTCGTACGTAACTGTCTAACAGAGTCGTAGAAAGGAGATAATGAAATCACAGCTAAATATTAAAGAGCCAGTGGTGCCAGTAGGTTTGGTTACTTAAAAAAGGCACGCCCCCATGTACGTAAAATATCGATTTCAATACGACCATTTTACTGAAGATACGTAGTGATAAAAGATGATGTGTTGCTGACGAGAACTTGCTTTTATTTGTTGTTGCTTAAGTCAGATGTCGCCACGTCCGATCTATCTGCTGGCGCTCTTGGCGATGTGTCGCGGAGATGTTCCGTTGATCGCAAATATACACTACCCGCCTTGTGCCAAGGTTAGACAATTAGCTTCTTGGACGAGGATTTTTTTTTGTTAGAAAAGAAAAAATTATGAAAACGTAAGCCGACGTAATGTTTCATTTATCCAAAATTTCTCGAGAGGAAGGAACGAATTTCCGTGATATTTTCATCGCTCTTTATTACTACAAATGGTGCATGTATTGTTTTTTGTAATTCGAAAATTACTCTATATCTCTTTATGGTAGGGGATAACTTCATAATGTCCGGTATTTCCTAAACTTTTTGTTCTCCGTATAATAATTATAAGTGAATATTTTATTTCAAAATGCTGATTACACTCTTGAACTTGTCTATATTGATCTTATTCGTCAATTTTATCTCTAAGGCATTATTGCTTTCCTTTTAAAACTGAGAGAGCATGATCTTCGTAATTTTTAAAAGTCCTCTTCAGCACAGTTAAATGACTGTTAGTGTGCAACTATAATTACAGTACTATGGATCCATTCATTTTCCCGTAAAACCGTGAGAAAGAGGAGCATTCTAAACATCGTGATGTGTTTCATTTACATTATACACTCACAAAAATATTATTAAGCACGTCTAATGCAACTGTGTTTCGGACGTTTCTTAATTTGTCCCATTCTTGCTTCTTATGAAGTTAAATAATGATGCCTGGCACTATCTCTTGGTAGTTAGACTGTAAAATGGCAAATACTCACATGAGCGTAATTTTAGTTTGACACGGATATATGGAGAATTTTGAGAAATATTATTATATATTGCATATTAGATTAATCACCACAGGTAGGGGCATATATAGAATCACGGAAAGCTGAAGTTTCTGAAATCCATCAGAACAAAATAGAGATGAATGAAAAAGAAGAAAATAAACCTTTTTTTTTTCTGATGTAAGTGATGCATTTTAATTAAGCATTTTTTTCTATTGTAAAACGCATTTAAACCAAAAACTTAAAATGAAAATTTTTCGGAAGGGGCCATGGCTCCTTGCCTCCCCCCCTCCTCTGAATATTTATAAGACTTCACTAGTAATTGATACGAAGTGTGCAACAAAGCTTCTTTATTTTCTGTTGAGCCCCGCACATACGCAGTATGTGCTATGGAGGCAATATTTACTTATTGTATTGTTTTCGCAGTATTTTGTAAACAACAAAAAGGTTCTCATAAAAACAATGAAATTTATTTTTTAAACGCAGTTTTCAGTTTAATAATTGAAAACTTTTACATATTAAGAAAATATCTTAACAAATGGTGTCATTGTTTTTTATAAATTCCCTATTTCAGGGAAGCCTTTCTAGGTATCAGTAAAACGAAGTTTTCTTGCTACAGGGTGTTCGACATTCATGTGCTATTATACCTCCTAAGGATATTTTAGAGAATGGTCCGTTACGCTATGAGCTCTGGATGAGACATCTCATCTATCGTAAAGTCCATGTGTATTATTTAAATAACATGTATACCGTGATACCGTGTAGGCTACAGACAAGTTTGCTTCTCAAAGTTGAATATCGGAATTTATGGCTTCACCTGACATATCGGGAAATGCATTTGTTTTTCTGTGTTTGGGGTTTTTAACTGCTACCGTGAGCAACTGTATTTGCTACAAGCAGTCGATCGTCTCTAATTCAAGGCCACTAATTCCAGGTGAAGGAGTAAGTCAGTTCTGTACGGCTAACACAACATCTATGCCTCACCGAGATTCGAACCCGGACCCATCTCGGACGAACGGTCAGAAGCCAGTCCCTAGAAAACTGCACCACCTGGGCGGCTCTTAATATGTTGGGCCAGTTAGTGTTTTAGCTGCCTTCATATTTTAGTATTTGACAGCTGCCTGAAATTATACTAAACTTATTCTTTCATGTATTATCTTTTTCTTGTGAATAACAATAAACTAACATTCTTAATGCTGTCGAGATACGATTAATGATGGAAATAATTGCAACTATAAAAGACGATACTTTTTATTTACAATTAAAACCAGATGGTCGTAGCTGGATTTAATTGTATTAATAAATATGACGCGATATTATTCTGCTGCGTTATAACTTGCGTTATGACGCAACAGAGCAATAGAATGGATCTTACTCCTATGCCTGAATTGATATAGAATGGATCCCACTCCAATAGAGTGGATCCCACTCCATTGCATTTATGCGTCATAACGACATAGGAGCGGGATGCATTCCATTGCCTTTATGCGTCATAACGTACGTAAAATGGTTCGATTTCGATGAAATGTTAGTATGTGGTAGGGGACAACCTGTGGACGGACCCTATAAAATTGGACGAAATGGGGTCAAAGGTCAGGACATAGGATCATGATCCATTCCATCGCCCTTATCCCAAAATACAATTAAAAGAGCAATTCTTGTATGTATGTAAATTTTATTTTGAAAACGGCTCTAAGCCGTTTGGTGAAAGTCGTTAACCTACCGTTTTCTGGTACTAGAAATCAATTTAGCTTGATCTCGACTTTAGGAAAATTCCCTTAGTGCGTTAAATAACCACCCCGAATTACCACGTTTTTAGTGTCATGGCGTCCTTATGACGTCACAATCTCGGGATTGAAATGCTGGCGCGCGGTCACGCCATCTGTCTCATTACGTCACGCGGTGTGTGTGGATCCCAGCATTCCAGGACACCCTGGTACCAACACCACCGGCCTTCTTAAGCCGCATCTTCTCTCTCCTAGGGGAAGTAGAGTCAGCTATTTGGGACTATCGGGTCACTTCCCCAGGACGAGAATAAATGGAAGCGGGCCTAAAAGAGTTCCGCAGAGCTTGCGTCGCACAAGCACATTAGACGGGAGCCCTGGAAGGTAAGCTGTCCAATCTCCTGGAGTCGCGCTGCAAGGCCTATGCCAAAGTGACTTCCTACGCCGAAGCGGCCAGGAAAGGGGCTAGTACGGCGAAAGTGCCTTCGCCCGCCTCAAGCGGGAGTAAGAAGAATTCATGATATAAGAGACACGTTATCCTGGTCTATCCCACTGTCGAGAGTACGTCCTCAGACGACGTAAAGAGGACCCTGCGAACTGCAGTCAACCCAGTTAAACTGCAGTTAGGGGTCAGGAGCATTCGAAACATAAGGAAAGTTGCAGTTGCGGTGGAGCGTTCCCGTCCCGAGGAGCTCAACCGCCTTGTCCAGGAGTTGAGAAACAATCCGTTGACCAAAGACTGCACGCTCCCCACAGCCCCACGAAATAGACTTCCCCGTTTGAGAGTGTATGGTGTCGACTGGGATTTCTCTGGCAAGGAGTTCGAGGAAGGGGTTCGCGGGCAGAACCCCGACCTCGATAACGGTTTTACAGCTCATTTCTCCATAAAGGGTAAGGGAGGTAGGGTCCACTGTGTGGCAGACGGGGAGCCCAAAGCCTTCAGACTCTTGATGAGGCAGAAGACACTGAACTTGGGTTGGTCAGTGCTCCGCCTAAAGGAGTATTTGCGCGAAGTCAGGTGTAATGGCTTCGATCATTTCCGGTGCAACTGTCCTAAGTCAGAAGACAGGTGTGGCCATTGCGGTGTAGTTGGGAACCAGCACCGCCAGTGTGCAGCCACAACGAAGTGTAGCAACTGATCAGTTGCAAATGCTAAGTTCCGTTTGAAACTAGATGATGCTCACTCTAGCTTCAGTAAGACGCGTCCAAGTCTTATTAGGGAACTGGAGTAACGAAAATGTCAGGTAAACTATGGTTGACAGATGGTGGTACCCTCAGAGGCACGTCGCTCTCGATCTTAAGATTTTTGATTTTTTGACCAAGGTGTTTATGATGATTCTGGCCCGGGGTCATGACCACAGAACTGGCCCTAGTCCTGTGGACCATGTAAATAATCTTGTGTGTGTTTAATATGATTCTGTGCTAAATAATTGTGAGAGGAATGCATGAGAGCGTCATACTATCAATGTGCATGTACTCATTTGGTATTATTAGATACCAAATAAAGGACTCTAGTCCTAAAACCTCGCGTTGGCGGACTATCTCGCGGCCACGACATGAGAAAAATTATTGAAAATTAGTTTTCCCCGCCCATAGCACGTAGCACACACGGGCTATGATCGAAGGGTGCAAGGTACTGCTCTCGTGGGGGAGGCAGAACCCCACAGGTCCCTGGACCTTTTCTGTCCGAGTGAAAGACTGTGGTTTCCTGGTGTCTGGCGGGCTAGCTGTCGCATCGCCATCAGGAACCTGATTAATTTCAAACTTGTGAGAAAAGTTACACATTTCCCTGCGATGTCTGCAAAATAGACGGTACAGGTACAGTCATCAGCCTAGGTTATTGGTGTAGTTTTGCTCTCAGTATTTATTTTTAAAAATAAAGTATTACTCTAAAAGAAGTTCTGAAAAGTCGAGCTGGAGCCGCGGATGGCTTAGTGGTTAGTGTTTCAGACTATCGATGCTGGGTCCCCAGGTTCAAGCCTGGGCTGATCTTTCAGAGATGGTGTGATTTACTAACAATCGCGGAATATCCGCCGTGCATCGGACGAGCACGTAAAGTGACGGCCCCCAGACGCTAGTATCCTTTCCTATGTCCTCCCTGAAATTCTCTCACCCATCTATGTGCAATATCGTACTTGTACGGTGGCGCCATCTACTGTACTCTAATCTCACTACAAACTGTTCTGTCAAAAAGTCGCTAGACTTGCTCTCATTCCTTCCGTTTCTGTGTCCTGCCCAAAAGGCGATCTCGCTGTAGGTGGCTGGGACCTAAAACTCTACTACCTGTGGACGGAAGTCCTACATGAAAATGACAAATCGGCGTTATTATAACAACCAATTTCAGAAAAGTAGAGCTGTGTCGCTTGTTCAGCTATAGTAAATTCAAAGCTTAATTGCTAAGTAATTAAAAAACAGGTACAAGTTTTAAATATTGAAGAGTTGTTTTATTGTTATAACATAGATAAAAAAATAAAACAACCTCTTTGTCGCAAACCATTTCTCTCTTTTTTTTAAACCAAAATAAGATTTCGTGAAACAAGTGTACATCTAAAATTCTGTTGGGAAAGTTATCGCCTCACAGTTATTGGAATAGCTACACTCAGGGAAGAAAGTTTCAATAACCCATAGTTCACGATATCACACCGAATAATCAAAGCTGACACAGCATTATGCGTTCTTCTTTCCACATTATAAAACATCTTATCATACAAATATTTTGTGTAATCAATGAGAAGAGTAATTGCAATTCGTACCCAGAAGAAATGGAACAATTAATAGACCGAAAAAGAAAACAATAAAATAAAGATATGCAAGGGAACATTAACCGGTGCGTTTCTTGTGATTGCATTGCGTCAGTGTCAGATAATAAACAATTTCTGTACTTCACCGAATGCGAGATGATACATATGTGAAGGGCCGGACTTACGAGTGTTTATGATGGCTTTCATGCTGTTTTTCTAAATAGGGAATTGTTCGCTATGCAGTGTCATTTGGTGTTGAGGGCAGATCTTAATTTTTAAAACGGAGAACTAATTAACATAATTAACAGGAATGTGTTCCACGTAGCCTACAGAATGTTGTTTTACTGTATCAAAGTTTAGAAACACTGAATGATTAAACAAAAGGTAGTCATGTGTAATTAAAAATGTCAGAATAAATACCTGGAGCCGAAGAATAGATAAAAACCTCTTTTAACTGCACCCTAAAGATATATTCCGTTTCCCAGAAAATCGAGAGGTCCCGTCTGAGCGATAGATCTGCCAAAATCTTTCGCAAAGTAAGGTTCTAGTTCAACTACATTGTTTAACTGATTACATACTTCAAACCTATATTTACAATCTTTTAATTACATTTTAACATTTGTTACAGAAATCGACGTCGCAACCTATATTTCCATGGTTTCAAATATACCCATTCTGACTTTTAGCGTCCCTTTCAATACTGCAAAAATAATCCGTGATAGCCTGCAATGTTCGCAAAAGTTCTTCCTTACCTGAAGCTGGTCTTTTACTGCTTATATTTCAGACAAATTTGATTCTGAATATGTTTTAGACAAAGTTGTTTCTAAATATGAGCTATGGTACTATTCATTTGCGTGTATTAGATCCACCACGAAATTTTACCAATTTGCTACAAAATACGGTAGCCTCTAACCGTGTAATTGCAGCGTTATCCATTATTTTCTTTAGTTTTGGGGGAGCTTTTATACCCTTTCTGATGTATTACTTTACGCATTTCCGGTTCGATATGAATTACTTTATTTCAGGTTCGTATGAATTACTTATTTCAGTATGGATTAGACATTCTTAAGTAATGATTATTTTATTTCCGGTTCAGTCTGTGTACATTGCGGTGGGCTATTCATGGACGATTCTACAACAACAAATGAATCTTCACATTTAACAGTGAACGGTTAAATTTCCTCGATGTTAATGAGCAGTCAATCCTTCATTGCTGCATTATATTCCTTCACCGGCGATTACTCTTTCCACCTTTTGAGGCCAAATTTCTACCTACCATAGTAAAAGTGTCTACTGTGCAAATATTGGTATTACTATCACTCAAAGGGATTGAGTGCCAGCAATTGGAATCATTAAAAAACCAAAAGTTTGTGGAGAACAGAAAGATATTTTGCATACCCAGAAGTGAAATGTTACATATTATGTTTCAAAAAAGAAAAACACATTCCTATTTACATATCGCAAGTTCGAAGCAATCTTATGCTAAATAAGTTGTACGGAATTTCTATGTATTTTCCGCTTAATATTGAAACTGTACTGTACCAAATTTAAATAATTCGGTTTCTTATGATTTGAAACAGCTACATTTCAATTTCTGATAATACATAATTTCATGTGACCTAAGTCCAACAACATATTTCTTTACCACAATAAACATACATTTCTACATTCAGACGCTGCTCCTCCATTTTGTTACTTCGAAAGATTATCATTTATCCAGTAAATCAAAATAAACGATGGCCGAAGCTGTAGTTATTTTTAGATATTTTAATTAAGCTTTACAGTTGTATTCGTTTTTTATATTTACTTCATAGCAGGTATCTATGATGATGAATGGCAGTGGCGGCCATCGTTTCTTACTCTCTCACATGTTTTGGCCAATCATTCTACATAAATAACCTCATTACATAGTATTCCCACATTAAGAAAATTAATACAAAAAATGTATTGCAGGCACAAGAAGAGAATTCCACGACAATGATGATGCACAAGTAAAGTTTTTTTCCAGTATCAGTACATAACTGTTTGGGGCAATTTGTTGCCTGGATGGCATCTAATCGCTATTCGATTTCACGCTATGTTTTGCTTAACATCTCAACAAAGACTGAACAAAGGACGTCCGTTTCTCCGCTCTTCAACGTCTCGACATCCGGACCACTGCTAAAATAAACTTGGTCATTCACATAACCCAACAGGAAAAAGTCTAGAGGGGTTATGTCGGGCGATCGAGGTGGCCATGTCATGACACCGACGTAGATAACTCTTCTGCCCGGAAATGGGGCATTCAGGAACTCACGAACCATTGTTGACCAATGTGGTGTGGCACAATCTTGTTGGAAAATAACGGAAAGTTCGAGTGCATGCAACTGAGGTTTTACAAAAAGATCCAGCATGTCCAAGTGCACGTTACATGACACCGTAGGCTCTGTAAAACACTAGGGTCTGATGATTCTGTCTTGCATCAGGCCTAACCATACGTTCACTTTCTGGCTAGCCCTTTCTTGTTCGATGAAATAATGCTGATTTTCTGATCGCCAGATGCGCACATTGTGGCTATTTACTATACCAGAGACGTGGAATGTGGCTTCATCTGAGAAACAGACACGGTGCAGATAAACACTATCATGAACTATGCGCTGCAATATCTCCGTCAAAAAGGCGGCACGACGAAGCTGGTCATAAGGCTGAAGAGCTTGAAGGATATTTTCCTTATAAGCATACAGATGTAGACGTTTGTGTAAAATGTTGCGAAGTGTGGCACGGGGAATACTAGTTTCCAGTGAAACACGAGGAATGGATTGCCTTGGGCTATGCAGAAATGTCTCCTGCAGCTGTCTCTTGTGTAACCGGTTTTGGGTCCGCTCGGGGCAGATCGCCAACACTGCCCGTCGATTTAAACATGTCATACCATGCTTTTATGATTTTTTGCCGCAGTGGTGATCGTCCGTACATTTTTCTGAAATGAGACTGGACAGTAACCGCCGATTTGCTCTCATGCAACGACAACGCGCACGCCGCCTTTTCTTGCATGCAAGCCATTTTCGATGAATGATCTCTTTATTCAGCAGTAGTGCTCAAGGAACGAGGAGAAAAAAACTTTACGAGTGCTGTTATATTATTGCCAACCATTTGATTTTAACTAACGTAGATTTTCTGTATTATTTTATTTTATGTGGGAAATACCTTGCGCACACGGTACGTAAAAGTCATTAACATAGTGTATATTTAAAATAGCCGTTACTTAAAATACCAAATGACCTAGGCAAATATTTAAGGCTTCAGCTCTTCTGTAAGCACCATCAGTGTTCAAGAAAAATTAAGGTTCTTTCGGAGTTCGATAAAAGACTTACCATTGGTTTCTTTCTGACTGCAGTTACCATTTTAACAACAGCAGAGCTGTTATTAAAATGGTAACGAAAGACACTACAACGTTGATCTTTCACCTACACCAATTTCATTAATCATTCAATCCGTTATTTTTGCGATACACAATGAGGTTGCAATGCGTTTCACTTTCTTTTGCTCCCAGAGATCGGAAACGATTTCTCATTTAGGAAGTAATATCCATTGTTGAAAAGTGGCAACCGCTGTATTTGTTAGCTGTCAGCGGTAAATTAAGAAATGACGGAGAAACTTAAAAATAGAAAAATATGTGAATAACATTCTTTTGAATTATATTCGCGAATCGTTCTCCAGCTGGCCATTCGTGCATCATCCAACGTTAATAGTGAATATTTGAAAGCTGGTGTTGTTTTGGGCAGTTCGCAAATTCGTACTGTGGCTTTGAAAGTGACTTTGTCGTAAACACTGGATCCCTGAAACAATAAATCACTCAGTGATATTAGGGACAACATGGAAATTGAATTACCATTCGTGAATAAACTTCCCGAAGGAATGATTTATACCATTACAACATTCCACGCTTATGGTAATTCGTAGTTTTTTTGCCACCAGCTTTCCTGGTTGATAACTGTTCAAGGTATACAAAGCATATTTCTTGTTGACACCTGGAGAGGAACTATTCAATGTATGAATTTTTCATTGAATATACAGGGTGATTCATAAAGAAGTATACAGTTTCCCGATGCTGTAAAACAGTAAAAATTGAAGACACGGGCCACAACTGCGAACAATTAGGTAGATGTACTCATAACGTTTGTTTCCCGCTACTGAGGGAAGAGACGTAGGCCATAGCGCGCGTGTCACATGACTAGTCAGTCAAAACGGCAGATTAAATTAGGATAAAATGAAAAAATATGAATATTTCACATACATGCCGGTTTTTAGGATTACTTAAAGGTGTGTTGGAAAGTGAGGGAAACAAAAATTCTGAAGTGTTTGGTACATCTTGTAATATCATGTTGTTAAAAAACGTTTACTCAAATGAAATGAAAAAATAAAGTCATAGTAAAGAAAATACTAATACAATCGAATTTTAACTGTCATAGATCTGTATATTTCTCGTATACCCATGAAAAGGTAAGATAGAAACATTTATTAAGTTATACATTAAAAGCAAGAAAGGAAAGGTGCTTACCTATGAAAAGGAAATAATAATGAAGAAACGCCTGTTGAAAAGAAATAGAAAAGTAAAGTTGGAATAAAGAAAATACTGTTGCAGTCCAATTTTTACCACTACAGATCTGTATATTTCTCATAAATGTAAACTTTTAGAAATACTTAAAAGTGAGTTTTGAAAAAACATTACGTTACATGAAGAAACAAAAAATATATCTGAAGTTTTGTTACATCTTGTGATATCAAGTCGTTAAGAAACGTTGGTTGAAATGAAATGAAAAAATAAAGTCCGAATCGTGCACATAGAATGATACTCAAAAACACAAAATTAAGTTAAATAGGGGAAAATACGAAAAAAAAATGTTTGTTAGAAAGGAATGTAAAAAGAAAGTAAGAATAAAGAAAATACTGTTTCAATCGAATTTTTAAATGCTATAGATTGTATATCTCTTGTACATGCACGAAACAGCGATGCAAAAAATAAATTAAGTCACAATTAAAGCAAGTAAGAAAAAAATAGTTTAAGAGGGGAAAAAATAAATCTGAAGTTCTGTCACATCCGGAAATTCAAGTCGTTAAGAAACGTTGGTTGAAATGAAAAAAAAGTCAGAATATAAGTATGAGGCAGTTTGCAAAGTCTGAAATAAAATAATGCACGAATACGCAAACATAATATGATATTCAAAACATAGATTAAGTTAGATAGCGGGAATTGAGAAGAAAAAACGTCTGTTAGAAAGAACTGTAAATATACAGTAAGAATGGAGAAAATATTGTTTCAATCGAATTTTAACTACTATAGATCCGTATATTTCTTGTACACACATAGAAAAGCGAGATAGAAAAATAGATTAAACCATACAGTAAAAGCAAGTAAGAAAACAAAACAGTTTCAGAGGGAAAAAATTAAAAATCTGAAGTTTCGTCACATCTTGTAGAACAGATATCAAGTCGTTAAGAAACGTATGTTGGTTTAAATTTGAAAAAAAAAAAAAGATACTGTTACGAACAAATTTTATGTATATCTGCTATAGATCTGTATATCTCTTGCACAAACATGAAACAGATATATAGAAAACGAGATTAAATCGTACATTAAAAGCAAGTAAGAAAAGTTGGCGGGACTGTACGGCATTTCGTTTGTTACAGAATCGGCCTATTCCCACTACTATATATTAATAATAATGAAAATTTCTTAATGTATGAATTGTTCATAAATATATAATAGTAATGAAAAATTCTTTGACTGTAACATGGGAAGTAAGTTTCAAAACGGACTTCTAATGTTAAGAAAAATAGTAACACGGAATTTCGGCGAGGTTTCTACGTTAAACGTCAAAATGATTAACAGGAAACAATATTGCATCGAATTCTCTAGTAAAATCGCATTGTAGTTTAAGTCCTTACATGCAAAAAATAAAAAAAAATAAAAATGGAATTAAAAAAGCAATTCGGAAGGTGGATCTTTAGAAATATAGAAAATTAGAGACAAAAAGATAAAATTACGTAACATAAGTACGCGTTTTTAAAGCTTTAACCACCATGAGCCAAAGCTCTTGAGTCTCTCATAACTGTATACCATTCAGAAGAGTCTGTTGCCATTTTCATAATTTCTGTCCCCTTTCATCTTTTTACAATTTAATAAAAGAAGGATTAATACAAATTTGGAAGATGTGAATCTGTTTGTTGAGTTAAATATCACCTGAATGGTTACCCAGGTAATATCCGAAAACTTGAAATTTCGTCTTCCTAGAGCAGGAATCGAACCCGTGGTCCCGGATAACCCCCGAGTTCATTCATTGAAAAGAAAAATTAGTCCTAAAAAAACACCATACAAAATTCCGATCTTTAGAAATTTCCCAGAAGAAATCACTTATTTCACAGAAGACGGATGCCATGTGACCCGGAACAAGAGGACGATAGGTAATACGTCACCTTTTCGAAAATGCCTCGCATGCGGACATCCCTTTTACGGGAATTCTTGGTAATTTCATGTGTACATAACAATTCCGATATTACCAGTAGGGGAAAAAAGTCTCCTCCTGCTAGCATTTTTACGATGGAACTTCGGAAATAAAGAAATAACAACCACGAATAAAGGGCCGCCCCGGTGGCGCAGTGGTCTAAGCGAAGGCCTCTGATCATTCGTCCGAAAGGCGTCCGGGTTCGAATCCCGGTTAGGCATGGATGTTGTGTTTGTCTTACGGCACTGGCTCTCTCCCTTCCCTGGAACCAGTGACCCTAAATCAGGGACGGGCGACTGCTTATAGCCCATTGAGTTACTCACGGTGGTCGTTAAACCTCCAACAACAACAACGAATAAAGGATACTTTTCCCGTCACTCATTTATAGGAGTAATTTGTAAATATAGTGAATAGCACCATTTATACTAGTACTAATACTTTGACTATAAAAGCTAGTGACAGTGAATGGTATACGACCCATCTTTCGCCATTAGATTACATTGCACCGATAATTTGCTGAAAACTAAAAAGTCATCTCTACTGTCGAAGTCACTTCTGCCCGGTGGCGCAGTGGTATAAGGCGCTGGCCTCTGATCATTCGTCCGTAAGGGGTCCGGGTTCGAATTCCGGTCAGGCATGGATGTTGTGTTTGTCTTACGGCACTGGCTCTCTCCCTTCCCTGGAACCAGTGACCCTAAATTAGGGACGGCTTATAGCCCATTGAGTTGCTCAAGGTGGTCGTTAAACCTCCACACACACAAAAAAAAAAAAAAAAAAAAAAAGAAGTCACTTCTTCAGCGCATGTTGCTTTGGAATGCTTCTCCTGTGAAATGGATTTATCTCTAAAGAATTGAGAAAGGCAAGGAGCCATTGGAGGCAGGGAACGTACTCATGATGCCCCCGCAGATTACGTATGGCCCGATTTATCATGGCATGAAGTAAGTGCAAACTAGCAGCTGTGATGAGGCTGAGTGGCTGACCGCTAAATCGTGGACACGGTTATATTCCCCCAACATATCTCAGCCATTAATATCGTCTAATCTTGCTAAAACTAGCCAGGTGGTGCAGTGATCCACGCGACACGACGGTTCAGATCATTCATCCGAGACAGGTCCGGGTTCGAATTCCGGTGAGGCATAGATGTTGTGTTTCTGCTACAGCGCTAGCTCTTTCCATTCCTTGGAACCAGAGACCCTAAATTACGGACGGACGACTGCTTCTAGCTGACTGAGTAGCTCACGGTGGCCGTTAAACCTCCAATAAGAAAAATATCTCGTTAAAAAACTTAAGTGCAGTGAACAAATGAACGAAAGCTCCTTTAATATCTGTTCTGGAACCAATCAGATTAGCTGCACCTCAAGTACAGCAAACTAGCCAAAGAAAACGTCATTTCAGAAGATTATGCGCTGCTCCATCTGTAGTGGATTTCAACAAGTCGTTTAATATTATTTCGAGATCGCAGGGCAGAAGCTTTCTGCACTTTGCATGTTACTTAGACATTTAAAACAAATCAAATAACTCTACATTAAAATTTCTCCATTTTAAAATGATATACTACAGAAAAACATAACAATTATTATCATTGTGCATCCGAGGCGAGGTTTCATTCAAGTGTTTAAAAGACACACTTGCAACGTAATGTGTTTTTCCGGTTCCATATTGCTGTAGCTTAATCATAGGGACAACCATCACGATATATTTCAGTGGTGGTAATTGTTCTCTTCAAGAATTTTATCCTCTGCACCGTGACAGAAAGCACGTTTCTACAAAAGATTGTTTTTACCCAGTGGCATGATATCATACCATCAGGTAGAAACAAGTGTATCAAACATCTGCCGCCCCAGTGGCACAGTGGTGTAAGAGATGGCCTCTGATCATTCGTCCGTAAGGGTTCCGAGTTCGAATCGCGGTGAGGCATGGATATTGTGTTTGTCTAACGGCACTGGCTGTTCGCCTCCCTGTGACTTGTGACCCTGAATCAGGGACGGAGGACTTCTTATAGCCCATTGAGTTGCTCACGCTTGTCGTAAAACCTCCAAATAAAAAAAAATTCAAACGACTTCTATAGCCCGGTTGTTCAGCATTTTTATAGCTCCTTCAGTAGGCACTCAGGAAAATGTTAGTGTTAATCATCTTCCAAAATGACTAATTTGAATAACAAAACTAAGAGGAAAGCAACGCTTTCTGATGCGCAACTTCACTCTCTACAGCCGTGTTCGTCCCACGTATTACACAGAGAACATATTTGTTCCATCTGATTTTAGCCCATTTTTTAATCTAAATTTCATTCGTTCCAGCCAGTTAGAGAGCTATATATTGATTTGGACACAAAAAGTAAAACAAAGAAATTAGTTTTTCCTTATTTTTGTAAAATTGCCTATGTTAACATGCACTGGTGGAAAGTGAAAAAAGAACACCAAGAAGGAGACGTCTGATACCAAGGAAATTTATACAGCATAATAACGGAATACAGAGGATAACGTGATCAAAACATTATTGCCAAATACATCTGTATTTGCTGGTAAACTGAAAAATAACATTTCCATGTAACATGGTTAGTACGAGGTTGAACCGCCATGAACTGCGTCACATTGTGCAATTCTGGCATGGAGTCTGTCGTACAGATGTTGGATGTAAGTTTGGGGTATTGAGTTCAGAGCATCCTCAACCTGGACGTGTAAATCGGGGATGGTCGTGGCTGGCCGTGGAGACAGGATAAGTGGTCGTCCCATAAAATCCCACACGTGCCCAATGGGGGAAAAAATCCGATGAACGTGCATTCCATGGAAGTTGTCTCATACCCTGAAGTGCATGTCGCATTGCATGTGACGTGTGTCGGCGTGCGTTATCTTGCTAGAAAACACCACGATAGACCGACCTTACAAATGGCACAGCAACGGGTTGAATGATGTTGTTGATGTAGGAGGTGCTGTTTAACGTACCCGGTACAAACATGAGTTGTGTACGGGAGTGATAGCTGATCGCTCCCCACACCAGGAGACCAGGTGTAGGCCCTGTGTGTCGCTGGCGGATGCAAGAAGGGTGGACACGCTCCCCTGTGTGTCTGCGAACACGCATTCGGTCATCGGAGGCTCCCAAGCAGAATCTGCTTTCATCGCTGAACACGACAGATCGTCATTGCGTTCTCCAGTGAAGACGTTGGCGACACCACTGCAGCCGCTCCTGACGGTGGGCTGAAGTCGGAGGTACACATGCCAGAAGCACACGTGCACGTAGTCCTGCATCCAGTAGACGGTTGTGGATTGTTCGCACAGTCACCTCAGGTGCAACGGCAGCTCGGATTTGCGTCGCAGTGGATGTTCTGCTTGACAACTCCACTCTTTTTATGCGTCGATCGGTCCGCTCATCGGTCCGTCTGTGACTCCCGGTTCAACGTCTTCTCGTGTGGGAATGTTCCTCGGACCATCTACGCCACCATGGTACCACCACCGATACTTCCCGTCCAATTCGCTCCGCAATACGACGATACGACCACCCGGCCTCGCGGAGTACGACTAGACGACCTCGCTCAAAGTCTGATAACTGCTGAAATCGTACACGTCTTCCATGTCCAGGCATTGCAGCTTCTTCAGTGTTCTTCGCACGTGTCTGTACGCCGACGACTGATTACATTCATTTCGCCGTACTGCTTAAATACCACCGACGATAATTTGCATATTATGCCGTGCTGTGTAGTAAGCGCTCACCGGTTGGTCCCGAAATTAACATCACACCTACGTAAACTCGACTCCATTAGCATATGTAAATTTCATGATCGTCCGCCAATTCCTTCTTGGTGTTCTTTTTTCACTTTCTGGCAGTGTAGTTTCATTTCTAAGCTCACAGGTCTCCTCAATGTCAAAATAACTATTCCTTCTGTCCATTTCATGCCGCGCCTAAAAGAAAGTTATTTCCTTGTGAAAAGTATTCCTAGCATCAAAATCACACGTAGATACGTCATATACGTCTTGCCAATCGTATATGACGTGTGACCTACATCCGACCCAGGATGTGAAAAAAGCTCATGAGACGCTACGATGGAGCAGGAATAGCTTCGACTGGCGTAAATCTGAAGGTTCTCAGACATCCGTGTTCAGTTGTTTGGAATTTACTTGTTGTGGGTAATGTAATGACTAGCATACGCGACCGGGAATCGGGAGGTGCGGGCTCAATTTCAGCAACAGTGCGATGTAAATTTTCAAATTTTCTAAAGGAAGTAGTTACATAGAATACAGTGAAAATATGCCAATAATTGCACTACAATGCATACCATAACCTTATGAAGAATTATTTCTTAGGGGAAATTCGTTTCACAATTGTATGTGACGCCTAGCATTTCAACAAGTTATTTTGCAGATTGAAACATACTATATAGAATACCGAAATCAAAGGCCTAATTAAAGTGTTCGCACTAGTCTGCTTATACAGTTCTGAACTTTTTTAGATGACGCAATCGTAATATTATTTTGAAATTTAATTAAAGTGTTCGCACTAGTCTGTTTATACAGTTCTGATCTTTTTTAGGCGACGCAATCGTAATATTATTTTGAAATGTTTTGAATCCTTATTTTGCAATACGGCAAACTGTATGATGCCTTCCGATAGGCCTTTTCTAGGGATCTGGAATCTTTTATTAAGGGTTTTCTAGGATATGTATTTGAGAAACTAGTAATATAGCGCTTAGCATTTACCTTATGTTGTTTTTGCCTTTATTGGCATTCTTTTTCTGTTTGTCTTCAGGATTTACCGGCAACCATGCCTATGCTTATCAGCTGCTTATGCTTTATCTGGAACTTCAGTTAGAGTCCTGCTGATTCGATTAGTCGGAAGGGCTTTCTAAATTTCCGCAATTTTCGCAAAGCTTAACTTGCATTTCTTTTTGGTTGTTCTTATGGAGACACAAGTGTTCCTTAACCAACTCTCTTAAGGCGTTTTTAATTGTGACACCAGTAGCAAAAATCATTATTTTTGGGACTACCAGAAGCTCAACTGATTATATTCCAGCTTATATAGTTCTCCACATCGAAAACTCCCTACGTCAAAATTCGTGAAAGAAACGTGCCCGCAGTTTGCAAAACTGAAGAATTCTACAGAAAGGGAACTATGCAATAAGGCTGAGGACAGTAGTGAAGAATTTTTACCCTCATATTGCATCAGAGGATATATATATATAACAAATAATTGCTTCCGTTCGTTTCACATTTGTAGAGGCTGCTCCTGGCACAGAGATTGCAGTGTAACAACTTCTGCTAAGTCTCTTTGGAATCTGTCTTATTCCTTTGGATTTAGACTTATCATATAGATGCCACCAGTGTCCAAAGAAGGACAGAGAAAATAATACATAAAGCACGTTTTTTGAAACAGATGTTCTAAAGTTTGTAATACGCCGTTCCGAGTATGCCGAAATGTGAGCAAAATTTGCCAGGGGTTATATCGAAATTAGAATAATCAAATCTCTAAAGTGAGTTCCAACATTTATTTGAATAAGTAATTTTAACATGTCTTTGCGTGTGTGTTTCTGTACCGCTGTAACCAAAACCAAACGGATCTCAAAAGTTTTGCGTTAAAGTACCTTATCAGATGTTACCCACTTGCTAACTGCAACGTTTCACAGAAATGTATTAATTTATTTTTAATATTAAATTTTTTTCGAATATGTAAGCGCAAATGAAGTCAACAATACATAATACCTTCATTAACTAATGACACATGTTATTTGATGAAAATGGAAGATATTGTGGCTTTGCAATGAAAATTGCGCGTTTTTGATAGGTCTGTGTACATAATATTGGATCATCTCCTCCGTATTTAAGGTCTAGAATTTTCCAAACGCGATTACCGATTTTACGTAGTAAAACGAATAAATTGAAGGGAAGCATGTCTACATGAGCAGCAAGCATTAATTCTTTCAAAGCCTCTTTAAAACAATGTTGGAATATATATAGAGGTAAAGACTGATTCTTCCTATCTATAAAACGAAACACCAAAAACAAATATTTATACCTCTTTAATTGAACCTGAAATTTATCTTTATTCTTTTAAATTTAAATTCATGCAATAATGAAACAATAAAAAATAGCATTAAAAAGCATATACTTTGGATGTTGAAAAGTATGCAGAACAAATTTTGTCAGAAACTGACGGAACAGAAAAGGGTTGAACACGATCTTCTTATTGTTAAATGTTGGAGAAAAGTTCATGTAAAATGTGATTTATATCGTACTCTATTCAACAACAATGTCAATTGCATTTTAGAAATGGGCGAAGTTTCAACATAATTTAAAAAAAAATATTTCATGAGATTCTAGGTGAGGAAAACATGGTTTTGAAAAAAAATGTTTAAATTCCTAGTGGATTTTTTTACGAATTCTTGTAACATTGTAAGCTGCAGTGTATCACTTTATTTCGATGTAAATAATTGAAATTAAGATCCGTTGGATTCTAAGTAAGTCAAAGCTGATCATACTTTTAGATGGTGTACCATTCTTTTATTTGCACCTCTAAAATTCCATTCTGGTTGCTCTTGCTTTGAAATAAATCGAATTCGTTGAAATTACCTACTGCAAGGGAATTGTCAACTAAGAAATTTTTATGAACAGTGATATACCTCACTATAATTTGATTAGATTTTACAGGAAAAATTCAACACTTGACTGTCCGTAGTTTCGTACTTAAAGAGAAATCTCCAATAAGAGCATCCTTTAATTAGTTGCATGCAACAGAAAAAATAAAAGCGTCTGAATATGTATTATGTACAAGCAAATATAGACTAATACCTTGTATGTTTGCTTATTTATTTCTTCATTTTTAAAGTTTTAAAAAGATGCACAAAGATACTTATGTTATCTGTTCTACGATCTTCAGTTACCAAATTTATTTTAAATACACCAGAGTTGAATAATAATAAAACGCATATTGGGTATTAAATCCGTTTATTTTTGTGGTCAGCAAGCTTTCGCACTTCACTATGTCGCTTTTTCAAGCCAATGGTAGACACAAAATGCCAAGCTTTCGCACTTCACTGCGTCGCTTTTTCAAGCAAATGGTAGACACAAAAATGCTGGCGAATCATTGTGCTGACTACACCACAAAAATAACGGATTTAATGCGCTATATGCAACAGAAGGCAGCGTGGAAATACTCTTGTAGAATTTGCACAGGTAGAAAGGTTTTTCATCATGAACTCCTTTTTCGAGATAAAGCTCCAAAAGAAATGGACATGGAGGCATCCCAAATGGATTGACAAATGAAATTGATTTTATTATGTGTAACACGAAATTTGTCATTGAAGACGCAGTGTGCTAAACAAGTTCAACACAGGTAGTGACCATAGATTGGCGAGATGTAAGATGCACCTCAATACTAAACTTGAACGTGGCAAGTTCATAAGACAAACAAAATGTATTGACATAACCAACCTTAAAAAACACCATAACACCTTCAAATTGGAAATGAGGAACAGATTCTCTGCTCTAGTAGGTCTAACGTCAGACGAATTGGAGATCTCTAATGTTAACCGAAAGCTAACCAAGGCTCTTATGGAAACAGCAACAAAATTAGCTGGGTCTAAAAACAAGTTGCATGTGAATAAATTATGAGGAAAAACCAAAAAGTTGTTGTAAAAAAGAAGAAAGATGAGGACAACTAAAGAAGATGTGACTTCCAAAGTGGAATATATAGAGCTATGCAAGACGGTACGAAAACGTATCGCTGAAGATGTAAGGAAATTCAAATGAGAAATAGTGAGGAAAGCAATTATAAACAACCAAAGACTGAAGAGAGCAAATGGACATCTGCGTAAGGGAAGAAAACTGATTATGGCTCTGAGAAAAGAAGATGGTTCTGAAGCAAGAAATAGTGGTGAAATTTTGACAAGAGTGAAATATTTCAACTGAAACTGTATGAAAGGGATGATACATGTACTCCAGACATTACAAAAGGTACCAGAGTTACTCCAGTGTTCCCAGCAGAAGTTGCACATGCAATCAAGAACATGAAGCAGGGAAAAGCTCTAGGAGAAGACGGAATTACCGTAGACATCATACAAGAAGCAAGTGGAGAAATTGAAACAGTACTCTTCCAAGTTTTCACTCGATGCTTTGATGAAGGGAAGATTACTGAGGATTGGAACAATGCTACAATGATCCTGCTACATATAAAGGTGACATTGAGGAACTCAGGAACAACATATCTATCAGACTTCTATCAGTGGTTTATAAAATCTTCACTAAAGTTCTTTCACACCGCCTGAAGGTGACAATGAACATGGCTCAACCAAGAGAACACGCTGGATTCAGGAGTTTCTACAGCACTATAGATGATATCCACGTACTGAAAGAACTAATTGAACGAGCGAGGGAATATGACGGGCGAATACAATGGTTTATTGGAATTTTTATTACTCTAAACATTGTAACATTTTCTGATTGTGACACAGTAATTAACTTTAAACGTCTAGCCAAAAGCAGTCCTAACTGACTAATTCAGGGGATCAGCTCTTCTTTAGAGCAGATTCTCTTCAGGAGAGATTTCTTTGCGAAAGACTCATTTCCTGATTCGTTTTTTTTTCTCGAAAGACTCATTGAAGAAAGACGCATTTTTCCTGCACAGTTGAAAGCGCGCCACATATGCAATTCCGCCTGATATCACAGTAGAATCGTGTTCTTTCGAAAATTTAGAGAAGATTTTTGCTTAGGTGTGAGTGCCAACAGGATATTTATTTCAAAAATTGTTTTCCTTTCTGAGACTTTCAAAAGCGACTGTTTTAATTTCTTCCTCTCATATAGGAGTGTACCTCTCTATGCGTAACTGGATATTACTAAGTCTAAATGTTTAATCATTATTTCCATGTCACTGATAACTTTTCAAATGAAAAATTACCGTCCTCTTTGCCATCTTTCTTTTTTTAACAGCTGCCAATTTGTAATACTGATCATCATTATCATTATCAAATATTATCAATCCACGTATGGATGAATGTCTCCCCAAGTTTCTTCCACATATGTACGTCTTGCGCCTGACTACTCCATGTTACTGTAACATGCTTTCAAATTATTCCATTAATCGCCAAGGAGATATTCTTCTGGCCCTTGGAATCCAGTCGAAAATTTCGGTTGTCCATTGGTGGTACGATTTCGCGGCAACATGAATCTTAAAATGAATCGTAATATACATTTTACCCCATTATTTACGTTTACGCTGTAGAAACAAATTATGAGGAATATCTGCTAGTACCTCAGAACATATTGGGTAACCCATGTCATTCATTGCATCCTCGATTCGAAGTGCCATGCATTCAACCAGGTGTTTGTGCCGTTCTGCAGGAATCTTTAGCCAAACGGATGTGACGGCGTTCATCAATTGTCAAATATTCGCTAGAAAAGGATATCTATAATAAATGGATATTTGAAACGTATTACACTGCTATTCAATACAGTAAAGTTCTGTTCACTTTGGTTGCGAATTTTGCACTTTGAAGTCAAAGTCGTGTTTCTGAACCCAAAGCGCAACGATTCGAAATTTGTGGATTTGTACATTAATTATCCTTCGGGAAGTAGTCTTCCCTATCAAGAAAAACTGGAGCTGTGGACGGATGTTAAGATACATCGTGGCATTCCATTGACCTTCCAGTTTTATTTCGGAACCCAGTTTCCGGCAATGGAACAAACAAGGCACCATTTCACCTTCTCCAACGGTTTGTACCGTTGATGCTTAAAAGTTGGGGTTTCTCCTTTAATGTTGTTACGCAGTATTTGGGCCCATTCATCGGAGTATATTAAATGAAAACTTGTTTCGTCAAACAGACCACATCTATACAGTAACCATTGGTGCAGTTTTGATGCCCTATTGTGCACTGGAGACGAATTTGTCGGTTTGTAGCAAAGTCCAGTGGTACACGAAAAGGACGTCTGCTGTTACAGTGCTTTTGAGTGAAAGTATGGCATATTGAGTCTACTAAAATGTTCTTCTCGCTACGGTTCTACTATATTACTTGACGCAATGGTGCTTCTTTACGACTTCGTGCAGTCTCTTCTACTTACAATTACTCTCGAAACTTTAGATAGTTATGTCTCAACGAAGTAGGAGGTTTACCGTTCCTGTTACGTTTGCAAAGAACCGTCAGTATTCCACTATTATACCTCAGTCAAAGTAGCGCAAATGAGAAGAACTTTCTACATGTTCTGTAAATGTATTCCATGCACATCTAAATATTTTGCTGGAAGATATTTATAAAGCCATTGCAGGTGCCTGAAAGATTTTGGGTTTTTAAAATTACTGGTTTCGCCAGTGTATATTACAGCACACCGCCACTGATGGTTCGTTCACGGAATGGTTTTCAATTTTAAATATTCGCGCCCGCTAAACTGTCTATAAATGCCTCTCGACGTTAATGGATTTGATCTCTATTTGTTCTTTCTTTTTGCACATAATGGAAATTATTTTAGAACCTTCACTCCGTTAATTGAATGCCAGTGAAATCTTTGTCCATCTTTAGGATCAGTGCGTATATAAGCATTCACTGATATTTCTTTTCATAAATAATATACCTAGAAGGCGACGTTTTTCTAAATTGCACATGTGCAAGCGCTTTATCGGTTTATTTTTTGCTATACATATAAGAATTCAGAGCATAAAGACTCTACAACCCATAGTTTGGCAGAAACGCACTGCATTCAAGGTGCATGTACAGTTTCGTTTTCCAATGACCAATGGAAATTTGTAGTCTGATGGTGTAGAACACCTTTTGAATATTGCAGGCGAATGTTACATAAAGACAAAGTGAGTAATAAAATTAAGGAAGAAAATAGAAAAGGTAGTGATTATAATAAACGCTAAAGATGATTGACGATACAGATTCATATTATGATCGACGCAACTAGTAAGTACTTAAGAGGTTAATATCAAGTAATACAGAGATACGGTATTTATTATTGAACAGGGATGATTTACACACTGCTTTCAGATCTGAAAACTGTAAAACGTCTAACAACAGATTTCGAAAATATTAGATATGATATTGTATCCAATTTCTCGTCCAATGTTTGATATTTACTATATAGTGAAAGCTAAACTACTTAAAAGTTTCGTTTCTCTGGAATCTACCACTCTTATATCTATAAGTAAATGTATAAGAAATAAACACGTGACAACGTTTTACAGCATTTCCCAAAATGTGGAATATATGTCCGCGGGGGTGAAGCTCCGAACATATCAAAATTTTGAATTCCAAATTGTGTTAGTTAACAGCGAGGTTTTGCAGAAGTAAAGTTATCAAAACTTTTTGAAATGGTCCTTTTCATAGGAAGACTAGTCACTGTTTCGTGGGATATTATATCAACATGACTGTTATTTGCGGTATGAGGAAAATAATTAGTCAAATGCGTATCAGCGGATATCAGTTTAGAAACGAAACTTTTGTCTCTAATGGTATTTCGAATTTAGCGTAATAAGTCGGAATTTTCGTTTTTCAAAAATGGCTGGAGTAGTGACGTGATAAAAAATATATTAAGTAAAATCATGTATTTCTTTATTTTAAAGAAAGAAATTGATAATAAAACTGAGTAATCAAAAAGCTTCGGACAACTATCTGAACGTTACGCACAATCGGAAGTTTAGCAAACCTGTTTGGACTTGAATTTCTCTTCATTTTCCTCAGACCCCTAAAACCTGACAAGTTTGTCATATCAAATAAAGTTCACTTTAGGTCGAAAATCTAACGGTCTCTCTAAAGTGCTGGAAATAGATTTCAGTTAGGTGGTTATCCCATCCATATGGTGATGATCCATTCCAATTGGAACGAAACTACACATTCCGCCGCAAGCACTTCTTCAACTAACAAATAGAGTAAAATTGCAGAAAACATTCATAACAGGCTCTATAGGTTATCTCTGTCCATGAATTTAACTGAACAAAAAGAAACGAAGCTCACTTATTGGCGTGATTTTATGCAGATCTCAATGTGACTTTCAGGTTGTTAAAGAGTTTCGAAATTCCCTTAACTCAAATATGAGAACGGCAAAGAGAGGTTACTATTTTAATATAATTTCTAAAAACAATCATAAACTGACTTGGAAACATTTGAACTCATTAATGGGTTGGTATTTTTCAAAAATACTTTAATTATTAATCATTAACATGAAATCGTCACTGATAAAAATGACATGGTAAACTATTTGAATGATTACTTTGTGGAAACTTCAACAAATATTGTTTTTCAATTGTCAAATACAAACTCTCAAGGGTTACTAACTTATAATAATGTCAGTCGGTGTTACATTAAGAGACATAAACATAATACGATGTATCTTAATGGGACACCAACTGACATTGTTAAGAGTCAAACGTATTTAGAAACCAGTTTTCAACATGATTTTAAGTCAAATACACACATTGATTATCTCTGTAATAAGATCTCTAGGACTATAGGGGTTGTTAGTTCTGTAATTCAAACCTCTTTTCTAAAATAATGATGTTGCTTAATTATCCTTTAATTCAAACAAACTTTAATTATTGTATTTCAATCAGGGGAAGCGCAACCAACTTTTATTTGAATAAGCTACGAAGATTACAAAACAAATTCATTAGACTTCTTGAGCATAAATTATCATACAATCGATAAAAAGGCCCTAATTTTCGAACTTCTCTTACCACCAGGGATTTTGATATTCTATCATTTAAACAACTTTATTATTATATTATTGGCAAATTGATGTTCAAAAGAATAAAAACCATTTTTTATCATGAAAATATATTTTCATACTCATAATTATAATTATAACACTAGAAATAAAGACTTATTATTTCCTATGTTTCCGGTGCTTGAACGTTCCAGAATATTCCTCAAATATTCGGGTCCCTCCTTTTGGAACTCACTGCCTAGTAACAATACATGTATTAATGATACTAAACTTTTTAAATAAAAATAAAAATACCACTTACTAAATGCATACTAAGTAACTTTACCTTTCTTGGTGATGATTCATGTTTGCCCCCAGTATTGTAATATTAGTGACATGCGAAATTGATCCTCTCTGTTGCACATGCATCTTTTTTTCCTTGTTGGAAAAGAGCGCACTTCAGGCTTTTTAGGCCTTTTCCCTCTCCATCCCAGTTGTTTACACTACAGTTCATTTTGTATTTCTTTTTCAATCTCCTATTAATGCTCTGGTATTTAAAATGCTGATAAAGGAATAGAATGAAATGGCGAATTGAACGGTCTGCCTGAAACCTTCTAAAATTCTTTCTTTTTTTTTTTTTTTGATTGAAGGTTTAACGACCACCGTGAGTAACTCAATGGGCTATAAGCAGTCGCCCGTCCCTAATTTAGGGTCACTGGTTCCAGGGAAGGGAGAGAGCCAGTGCCGTAAGACAAACACAACATCCATGCCTCACCGGGATTTGAACCCGGACCCTGTTCGGACGAAAAATTATTTCCCCATCTGCTATCAGAAACCAAGTATTCTATTCGATATTATATTAACCTATTTTGATTTACAGGAAATTACACTTACGATCATCAGTTTCTAATAAAGAATAAATCCTAATCAGTGAGAATTCTAGGAATACGGTGTCTCGATTTCCTTCATATATTTATTCTGAACAAATGGAAACATACAGAGAAGAATATCGACCACATTACTCATAAAAACACACTACCCGGAATCGATACATATATTACACGAAATGCGTGACTTTCATCTGTATAAACTTATACGAAGCAATTTGAAAAATGCAGAACTACATAAGATTCTCCCTTACCGATGAACTTAATCTGGGAAACGTAGAATGTTATATCATCACAATTACTAATGCCATCAAATAAATCAAATCTAGTAAAAGTATTGCTAGCCCTCAGCATGCGCACCGCTGTTTGTATCTCCATCTATCGGTATTGGTGTTCACAAAAAGTTTTTAATTTTATAATAGTTTTCTGAAGTTTTGTTATTTGTACCCTCAATCATGCCTATGGAAAATAATTGGATCATATTATAAGGAACGACACCGAGGTTTCACTGGAGAAATTGTTCCGAGCTATTCTGAAATACCATTGCTCCATGTTGTTGTACTGCTTCTAAGCCAAGGTAGAGAAGTCCCACTCCTTCCGTTATTCATTATGATACGTGCGTCGCAGATGCAGAGTGTGATGTCACTCTTTCATGCAACCAAGATCTTTCCCCTTAGCTTCTCATATCGCTTTATTGCCGCATGGTTAACGTGTTGTCATCTTTCCGGATTCATCTCACTACAGATAATTGGAACGATCTAGATATGATACTTGCTTCAAATACATAGCTTTGCTTGCTTCAAATACATTGGCGTGCAAACATTAAGGACGAGACGGTTTTTCGAATGTAACGTAGTGCAGAAGTGCTCCACACCGACTCAAATCATACCATAAGAACCCCAAGATGTAAGAATATGGGACAATTGAGCACAACCGTCCAAACAAGGAATCCAAAGGATACAAAGGCACTTTATTGAAAAGGTAGCTTCGAGCACAATTGGACACAAGACAGAAACGTCCATGTGACAGGCGGTTGCCAAGAAAAATCCTGTCTTTAGTTAGGGATATGATCACCTCTGACTGAGTTGCAGAATGTACAACGTCTGTCCATACTGAGGACGAGGTTGTCAAAGAGCTGTTGAGGCATCGAGGCCCATTCCTCTTGTAGCGCTAATCGCAGCTGCGGAATTGTTGCTGGCGGCTGGTGACGTGCTGCCAAGCGTCTCACGAGAAGGTCCCACACGTGTTCGATTGGATTTAGGTCCGGGTACTTTGCGGGCCAATCCATGCGTTCAATATCTTCACTCTCCAACAGCTATGCGACAGCCACTGTATGATGAGGTGTAGCGTTGTCGTCCATGAAGAGGAACTCAGGACCCACAGCACCTCTAAACAGACGCACGTGAGGCAGGAGAACCTCGGTACGATGGCGGACACCACTGACTGAACCTCCTTGGAAGATGTGGAGGTCAGTACGGCTACAACGCATGATACCTCCCCAAACGAGAACTCCGCCACCTCCAAAACAAGTCCCTTTCGATGTTGTTGGAGGTGTCATTGCGTGTTCTTTGCTCTCTCTAGATGCGTATACGTCCAGAATCGCTCTTCAGACTAAATCAGCTCTCATCCGTAAGGGGAACTCGATGCCACTGCTGATGTGTCAAGGTCTTGTATTCCTGGCACCACAGAAACCGCCGTCTCCGATGAGCAGGCTTTAATGGCACACACCGTACTGGTCTTCGTGGAAATAGACCAGCTTTGTACAGCCTCCTGGCCACGGTAAAACGCGATGATGGACGTCCAGTTGTCTGTTGCATGTGCCTTGCTATTTCTCCCGCTGTCTGCCGTCTGTCTCTTCTCGCCTGTAGGACAATATACCCGTCGTCCACCGCCGTGGTTGCTCGTGGACGACCACTGCTGAACTCTCGGTCAGCTGTTCCTGTCGTTTGGAATGCTCCCCAAGCTCGTGAAACGATGCTGTGAGCGATCCCGAACTCCTCGGCCACACTAGTCACACTTCGACCTTCTTCCAACTTCCCAATGACGCGACCTCGGGTAAAGTCATCCAGATGTTCTCTACTAGATTGCCATTTGGCCATATCACACGGTGGCAGCAACTTGACGACGTTCAAACCGCTGTACACAGTGCAATAGCTTTCACCGAATTGCTGACCGTACACCGCCCGTGTGCTGTATACGCTTCCGATACTCTCCCCCCTACGTCATGCTGCATATATGCGCATGACCTACCGTACCGGACCCTAGTCTATCTCCTGAGTGGCCTTTCGGTCCGTTATGCCTGCTCGTTCCGCTGTTATGCTAATTTCTCTTCTTCGTCCTTAATTTTTGCACACCATTGTATGAAGACATACACCCCCTTATTCGCTGATAAGATATATGATGGAAATTCGGATATATACACTGCCGGACAATTGCTAAGGACGGATGACAATAGCAACGATAGCAACCATAAAATGGAAGGCAGGAAAATGTGGAAATTAGCATAAGTGCGGGATACAGTAAGAAGTGTTGTGCGTATGCAAATTTTGGATTGCCGAACTTGTTCGTGACGTTATAGCGCTGATAAGAGATATAAAGGATTTGACGCCTATTAACCGTTGTTGTTCAAACGCAAAGTTGAAAGGGAAAGAATCAATTGACAAACTTGCAATTTTCAGTTTGTCTTCCCGACATCACCTAGATGATTTTACGCGTGGCCGTATTATTGGCAAGATTGAAGAAGGGCGAAAAATAACAGATGTTGCCAGGGAGTTCGACGTCAGCCACAGTGTTGTTTCAAGGCTTTGGAAATCATTTCAAACAAATGGAGAGTGTAGCAAACGTCACGGGGGAGGTCGTGTTCGCAGTACGACACCTGCAGAAGATCGGTACATAGTGCTATCAACAAAAAGACACCGGCGCAGCACAGCTAGTTAGGTAGCAAATCAGTTTATGGCTGCTACTGGCAAGCTGATCTCCCGAAAACTTGTCGCCAGACGTTTGCATGAAGGAGGACTATACGCCCGCCGTCCTGTTGTGTGCATCCCATTGTCCAGACGTCACCGTACCGCCCGTTTGCAATGGTGCCATCAACATCGCAATTGGACTGATAACGACTGGTCTGCTGTCCTCTTCTCAGATGAGAGTAGATACAGTCTATCGTCTGATTGTCGACGACAACTGATCTGGCGTGATAGTGGTACTGCATATTGTCCAGCAAACATACAGGAAAGGGACCGATATCCGACATGTAGTGTCATGGTATGGGCTGGCATCATGCTCAATGGCCGTACGTCTCTCTATGTGCTTCCAACTGGGACTATGACTGGCCAACGATACATTAATGATGTTCTGCTACCTCATGTTCGCATGTTCCGTGGTGCTGTCGGTGATAGATTCATTTTCATGGACGACAACTTAACATGTTATCGAACAGTCGCTGTCCAGGAGTGTCTTGAGAGCGAGGATATTCAACGTCTCGTATGGCCAGCATGTTCTCCAGATCTGAATCCCATTGAAAATGTGTGGGATGCTTTGGGGAGGAGTCTTGCTGGTCGCCAATGCCCTCCAATAAACAAGGACACCCTCATCCGTGCACTGACAGAGGAATGGGATAAATTACCCCAACAGCTGCTTGATAATCTTGTGCAAAGCATGACACGACGTGTGGAATCATGCATCGCCCTCCATGGTGGCCATATCCCGTATTGACATCATACGCCGGAACGCCTGCGGACGGTAATTGCATTTAATTCACGTTTACGTATTCTGCACAAAATGGCCTGTTTGTCCCTTGAACACGTTCCAAAGCCTTCTGAATTTCAGAGCATAATAAATTGTCTTTCTTGTAATGTCCTGGCATTCTGACATTATTTTATTTCACTTGGCATCCAACCATACTTACTTTTTTATGCGCTGTATAGCCGTTTATGATTCGTCCTTAGCAATTGTCCAGCAGTGTATTAACCATCTTATAAGGGAAGCCTTGCTTACCAGTGGAAGAAATTCGAAAAATAGCGTAAGCAAGAGGCATCACGGTATATAAACGGCAACATCTGGCGACGCCAACAGCAAACTATGAAAGTTTTTGTCACTAAACAATGCTATTTTGTTCAATAGCATTACTTATATTGTACTCGTCAACCGAATGCTTTCGCGGGAAAGTTTCAATACACATGTGGATTATCAGAGCACGTTAACAAATATGTAGTTTATTACATAACTATCATAATAACTGTTAGGTGAATTTGATATCAAATATTTAATTTGCATATAACTTGTTCACTATTTTGATTTACATTTTCATGTTAATAGGGAATTTAACATGGGAAATTCCATCTCATGAATCAAAAAATGTGAATAACCCGTGTATCGCAATGGGAAAATGACATATAGGTTTGGATAGCATACCGTAAAGTAATTTATTTTTAACTTAAACTTTTTTAACACATGTATTTAGTTTTTAACTCTAAATATTTACATAGTTTTTTTGTTTTTTTTTTGTGGGACGGACTTTCGGAGTTCAGCGTTGTAGTAGAAACAATTGGGAAATTGTGCTTGACAAAACGCAAGGATATGGTATTAGGAGAACGGATCCCCGACGACTATTGAAATTTCAGACAGGACTCCATGGCACAGGAAAAGACCTAAAAGAAGATCATGTTGGAGATGGGACGATGGAATTCAAAAGCATGCGGGAGTAATATGGAAGATACTGGCTCAAGACAGACCGCGGTGGAAGAAACTTGGGCAGACTTTCGTCCAGCACTATATTGAAAACGGTTGACAATGATTATATATATGTATAGGCATGATTCAGAAACTTCATTAAATGTTTGTGCATGATTTAACAAATAGTTATGAAAGCATAAAACATATAACTCATTCAAATCTTGAAGATGTGAATCTGTTTTTTGGAGTAAATATGACATGGATGGTACGTCAGGTAATATCCGAAAACTTAAAAATTTCGTCTTCTTGGAGTGGGAATCGAACCGCATCTCCCGGATAACGCCAGAGTATGCTAACCACTACACCACCTAGAACGACAAAGTCTCAAGCTTCCGATTAATTTGAATATTGCCATCACATGATTCACTGGTCGGATCAAGCGGCATTCATGTTTAGCGAATCTGGAGGTTAAGAATGCTATCACATGAATGGCCGGAGGATCAGATAAAACATGAATGTAATACAGGATTACACTATACAATACAGATTTTGAAGATGACAATACGTTTTTGGTTTAAATATGACAAGGATGGTAAGTCAGATAATATCCGAAAATTTTAAAATTTCATCGTCCTGGAGCGGGAATCCAATAACGCCCGGATATGCTAACCACTACACCACCCAAAAGGACCAAGTCTCAAGTTTTCGATTAATATGAATATAGCCATCACAGGATTTAGGTTCTGAATTGATCTATATTCATAAAGGACATGGTCACAAGATACTGAATTCTTAAAAACAGTTTTACGCTTCATTCTGAGAAAACCAGTGTTGATGTAGTTCAAATAGGAAATAGTGAGCGATACAGTAATTCATTTCTTGCATTGAAAAGTTCCCAAGACCTGGTCATCTGATCATGTAGAACTACAACAGCGATATCACTGAACCTATAATTATATTGGATTACACTAATGCTTTAAACAGGTGATTGGTAACCGTGCTTAGTTAAAGAAACAGGACCCTCTGCACATCCAGAATACACACACTTAAACCAAGTGCTGCTTTTTTTGTTATTTCGACGACCATTCGTTTAATGTAATGAAATGTTATATATACATCTTTTATTTCAAATATATATCTAAAGGTTAGAGTTCTCGTATAAAGTGCACGATGCATAGCATTTTTGTTTCCGAGGTCAGACATATAAGCACCTACTCAAAATAATTAGAGTAAATGTGACTTTCGTGATATTATGCAACCATTTGTGTTATATCTTACTAAAAATTAGAAAACGCAAGTCATATGTGACGTATACAGCCGAATGATGCGCATCCCTCTGCAAATTAACATCTGTGACGCCAGAATGCGAAAATCACAGTTGGTGATAAAAATGAACTTTTTCGGGAGTTTCCTTATTGAGTGGCGTTTATCGTGACATTTCATTTCTTCACGTATTCGGTTCAAACAATGTCTCAACTTCATTTACCGAAATCAACAGCATGGAGTGCTATTGGGCAACAGGAGACAGGTCAGATACAGCCGGCGATAGAAGAAGCCATTTGAATGTCTCGAACGATATATACTCATCACCAGGTTTTTGATAAACTCCGGAGGAAAAAATTCCATTTCTCAACGGGGTCGGTGCGTATCTCTGGAAGACTGACGAGGTGCTGCGTTTCGTTGTCCTACAGTATCCCAGACATTCTCTCTAAGGTTCAGGTCCGGTAATGTGGCTGGTCAGTCCATACGCCGAATACCTTCGCTCAGCACGGAATCACCACAGCTGAGTCCTGGACTGGCGATTATTACCGTCAATTAAAATGAACCGCTAGCCAACGCTGCCTGAAAACGTCTGACATAGGGCTCTGGAAAATATCGTCCTTACTGCGTTCAGCATTCACATTGCCTCCAGTAAACACGGGGAGCGCTGTGTCAGTTTGTTCAATATAATGACATCTCGAATGAGCAGACCACTTCTAACGAGGTAGTTCAGTTCGCTTGCAGAATTATTTCAAATTCCCTGTTATTTCCAGATGAAATGCCAACGTCAGTCCGTTTGTAAACCGATCAACTCATCTGTAGAAAGAACACCTGCCCGTTTTTCCAAGTTCACTGACAGATTCCGTTAGCAAGACACAAACGATGGGTCTCCTGGCGTAAAGGCCGATTGCTTTAAAACGTATGGCTCGGCTTGATAATGTAGACACAGTGGCAGCAGAAAGCGCCGAAAGCGATTACCATAATGTTTAGGGCCTAAGACTTCGTGCGGGCTCACCAGGTGTTGTAGGTCTTTGATGACCTTGGCGTGTCCTTCGTAACAACCCATCGGTTTTTCGAATTGCTACGCTAACAGCGAAACCAGTATTGGGTGAATATTCGAGTCCTTTGCTACCTCGAACGGAACTGGCCTGTTTCTGGTCATCCCATTGCTCACCACTGTACATCGTCGATGCTACGTGTATGAATCATGAGGAAAGTATTTTAAATGCTTAGTACACCTACTATTAACAAGAAATGCCACTGCTGTTCCAAATTAGCTTTAAGTACGAAACTCAGTTTACATATTTGACAGCATTTTGCTCACCGACATGCAACTTTCAATTCCTGCGTTTATTCATGGTTCCATTTGCATTTCTACTGGAAACATCACGACATTTCATTAAGCACTTTAGAATGTTTGCCCTGTATTGTCTTTAGGGCTTTATTTATAAGCACCAAAGTTCACGTAGATATGCATTTTTGTCCTTCTGATTGTGTTACAAAATATGCATAGCCCTGTAGCGAAATACGTCTTTCCAGGATCTTCTGTGAAGTTGATCCATGTCTCGGCAGTATTTAAGAAATATTTGAAATAGGTTATTAATTTCAAAAATGTACATCGATAGATAGATCTTTAAGTACCTATTTCTGAGTTTGTGAAGTGTGAAAGTTAAATGCATGAATTCAGTTACACACGAATGAAAAAATGTACATTAACGGCAATTCATGTGTTATTTTTGTATTCTTCTGAAAACATTATTGTGTTGAATAAATAAATATTTTTTTTGTTTCCTTACAGAGTCAAAGAGTATGTGGAAAAGGTTTGCAGCGCAGTTAAAAAACACTAACTTTTTTTAAGTAAATCATCTTAATATTTTGTAATTGTCTACTTTATAAATGAATCGTTTATTAATACAAGGGCGCATGTCGACTTTTAAAATTGTGCATCATGTAATAAAAACTTGGTATTTTTTTCCAGAATCACATATATTTGGATGTTTAAATTGTAACCAAGAGGGCATAACAGGATCCACTTTTGGTGATTTTCGAAAATTTTAACACTGCTTTTGGATTAGCTACAGGAGTTTTTGTGCTGTGGACGTGTGCTCTTTCAACAATAAACCGAAGAATGTGGTGTAAAATTAAGTGAACATCGTTGAAAATCTAACTTTGTTTCAAAACAAAAAATGCCCTCAGGAACCAAATATTAGTCCAGGAATTACGATTGAAATGTGTGTAAAAGATGTAAAACACATCCACCCCTTTTGCATTGTCCTCACTGCCCAAAGGATAAGTAACAGTAGTTGTTGTTAGCCATCTGACAATTCTCTGGTAGACGTTTCCAGGCTCTTGGGAGATGTAACGGAGTAGTTTTTGTAGATTTCTTCGATTTTTTTGACATTGATGACGTTCATCCGGGAAAATGCTCTCGCGGTCGGAAGTTCGATTTCAACATTGGCTTGCCTGAACTTCAGTGTGTTTTTTTCATTATATCGCCGATAGTGTTGTAAGCAATGAGAACACCATTCTTCATCTTATAGTAATAGTATTCGGATATTCTAAAATAGACTCTTCCTCTTTTGAGTCTCCGCTGTAAACCCTCGGTTGAGATCACTTGTTTTTTAAAGATTTTGAGCCACCAACATTTTAAAACGATAGCAATATCGTTATCATCTAACACGCGTGCTTCCATTTTTCTATCCGAAATTGTAATAATGAGCTTCGCGTATTTCATTGGCGTATACAATCAGTCCACCTTTCTGATGCGTCGTTTAGTAACACCAAAAGTTCTGTCATAGGAGAGAAAGCTGTTCCCCTTACAAGAACATATTGTTTTAAAACCACATTTCTTTTAACTGGCATAGCCAATAAAAATCGCACAACTGTGTGAATGCGATTTCGGCTAGTGCAGACATCTGAAAAAATATGGATTTCTTTTGCTGTTGCTGGACTGTGTTTATTGTATGTAGTCGTATATAAAAGAGAAAACCTCGTTTGCTCCTTTTTTGTCCAATCCTTCGTGGTAAGCATACATTTCACTTTTCTTTGGTTTAAATCATAGATGCAGAAACAGTTAACCCACAACTACCTGAAATAAATTCGTACGAATCATTTGAAGAATACGCAAAATCATGATATCGCATTCAAAAAACATTTCAACCCTAATCCAGTTGATGTTTCTATGGCTCTTGAAGACTTAGAAATTTAATTCACAGAACTCTCAGAAAATAACATTCTAAAGTCCTTATTTGACCCCTAAAAGGATCCAATTAAATTCAGAATAATGCCATAGAATAACCACACCTTCTGAAATAAGCACGAAAAATGCGTCTCGCGTTTTAACTACATATTGTTGTGAATATACATTCTCTAATCTAACCCAAATCAAGTTGCCTTTAAAGTCACAAATGATGTTTACCCATCTACAGGTTCAGCAATCTTTAGAATTAATACACTGATGTGCAAAAATTTAAGGACGAAGAGGAGAAATTAGCATAACAGCGGAACGAACAGGCAGAACGGACCGAAATACCACTCAGGAGATAGACTAGGGTCCGGTACGGTAGGGCATGTGCATATATGCAGCATGACGTGTAGGGGGTTCGGGGGGTCGGAAGGGTACTATGCCCACGGGCGGTGTACGCTCAGCAATTCGGTGAAAACTATTGCACGGTGTACGTCGGTTTCCACGACGTCGGGTTGCTGCCACCGTGTGATATGACTAACAGGCAATCCAGTAGACGGCATCTGGATAACTTTACCCGAGGCCACGTCATTGCGAAGTTGGAAGAAGGTCGAAGTGTGACTAGTGCGGCCGAGGAGTTCGGGATCGCTCACAGTATCGTTTCACGAGCTTAGGGAGTATTTCAAACTACAGGAACAACTGTCCGAGAATTAGCCGTAGTCGCACTAGCAACCACGGCTGTGGACGACCAGTATTATGTCCTACAGGCGAGAAGAGACAGACGGCAGACAGCGGGAGAAATCGCAAGGCACATGCAACAGACACTTGGACGTCCGTTATCGCGGTTTATCGTGGCCAGGAGGCTGCACAAAGGTGGTCTATTTTCACGACGACCAGTACCGTGTGTGTCATTAACGCCTGCTGTTCGGAGACGGCGGTTTCTGTGGTGCCGGGAATTCAAGAACTGGACACATCAGCAATGGGGTCGAGTCCTCTTTACGGATGAGAGCCGATTTAGTCTGACGAGCGATTTTTGACGTATACACACCTGGAGAGGACAAGGAGCACGCAATCACACCCACAACATCATCAAAAGGGACCGGTTTGGATATGGCGGAGATCTCGTTTGGGGCGGTATAACGCTTGGTAGCCTTACTGACCCCCACAGCTTCCAAGGGGTTCAGTCACTGGTGTCCGCTATTGCACCGAGTTTCGCCTGCATCACGTGCGTCTGTTTAGAGGTGATGTGGGTAGTGAGTTCCTTTTCATGGGCGACAACGCTCACCTCATCGTACAGTGGCTGTCGCAGATCTGTTGGAGAGTGAAGATATTCAACGCATGGATTGGCCCGCAAGGTCCCCGGACCTAATTCCAATTAAACACGTGTAGGAACTTCTCGGGAGACGCTTGGCAGCACGTCACCAGCCGCCAGCAACGATTCCGCAGCCGCGATTGGCGCTACAAGAGGAATGGGCGGCGATGCCTCAACAGCTCCTTGACAACCTCGTTCTCAGCATGGACAGATGTTGTAAATCCTGCAACGCAGTCAGAGGTGATCATATCTCCTACTAAAGACTGGATTTTTCTTGGAAGCCGCCTGTCACATGGACGTTTCTGTCTTGTGTCCAATTGTGCTCGAAGCTACCTTTTCAATAAAGTGCCTTTGTATCCTTTGGATTCCTTGTTTGGACAGTTATGCTCACTTGTCCCATATTCTTATATCTTGGGTTTCTTATGGTATGATTTGAGTCGATGTGGAGCACTTCTGCACGACGTTACATTCGAAAACCCGTCTAGTCCTTAATGTTCGCACGCCAGTGTGTTATTTTTTCATTTTTGAACCTAGTACATAGTAGTCAAAGTTTTACAAAATAATGTGCACATTGAAGTATATTTAACATATGTTTCTTGAATACGGTCTTATTAGATTACTGCTAACTTAATGTGGCTTTCCAAGATCAAAAGGTTTATTACCTGTGCTGTAGGACAACAATGATAAAAAAATTGGATAATCAAGTAAGTTAAGACCACTTCCGGAATTTTAGGCGGAACAAAATTTTTCGCAAGCGAGTTTTTTTTTTTTTGATTGGAGGTTTAACGACCACCGTGAGCAACTCAATGGGCTATAAGCAATCGCCCGTCCCTAATTTAGGGTCACTGGTTCCAGGAAAGGGAGAGAGCCAGTGCCGTAAGACAAACACAACATCCATGCCTGACCGGGATTCGAACCCGGACCCCTTACGGACGAATGATCAGAGGCCAGCGCCTTAGACCACCGCACCACCGGGGCGGCGAGTTTTCGTTTTCGCGGCCTCTTACAAAAAAAATCCTCAGCTGCGTTATGATCAGGTGAATCACAACTAAAAACGCTCATCTAAAAATGCCTAAGGAATGTGAAAATTAGGATTTCTCTTTTCACTAAGAGTCAACAGATGCGCTAGCCGACGTGCAGTGCGCCTGCCAAGTGGCTTCCAGGCATCCTTAATTGGATTTCAGTCAGAGGAGCAAGCCGTCATTCCGTACGCCTGATTTCTCTTCTTGAATCATGCTTTCCACTAGCGGAACTCTATGATGTAGAACGCAACCTTACATGAATAGAAACGATTCACCGACGGCTGCAGCATATGGCACGGCAATAGGTCTGATCCCATACCTCAAGATCGTCAGGCTGACATTTCGGATGACGTACAGGTCCTAACGTCCCAGACCATCAATGAATGCCCACCGTAATGTCATGTTTCCTGCAAAAAAGCTGAATTATTTCATATGCGGTGCCACTTTTAGAAAAGAACTCGTCGATTGTCAGACCGAAAGACTTAATCTCGACTCGTCAGAGAAGATAACTTGACTCCGTTATTCGTGTCCATAACCAGAGTCTTCCTCAGCCAAGTTTCCACGGTCCGTGGCCTCTCGCGCTGTTAAGGGTACAACACTATTGGTCTACGTGTATGAAGACCACCTTGGAAAAGGCGATTGCTGTTAGTTTGTGTTGACAATATGTCCCTTGTCGACACGAGAAGAACTCGCTGGAACTAAGTAGTATTTGCCGTGTGTTCCAATGGTCTGTTAACAACAGATCACGGACGTTCTTTGCTTCACCTTCTCGCGGACGGCTTTCAGTTCGCCACCTTCGAACCCTTCAAGCATCCTGGAATTGTGTCCATAGTCGGGAGATGGCACTTCGTGACACTTGATGGCTTCTTGTACTACCAGCTGTGTCTGACTTACTCCAGTCACCAATAGCTCTAAACGATGTTCTCTCAGGTAAATTATCGTTTGAACAGAAGACTTCAAGAGCCGAAATATCAGGACACACGAGCAGAATAATGATACTCCCGGACAAAATTCCTTTAAATCCGAATCTGTTTTGTTCATTCTGACGTCACAGACCTAATTTATATGTAATGCATGATTTGTCTTTCTACGTGAAATCCGACATACATTTTATTGGTTTCCGTAAGATATCACACAAGGGGTTTGCATAATGTGGCTCCAATCACATGCTTACCTAATTATTTTGAGCTGTACTCTATAAACGCCCAACCAAGAGGATCACTTTTTTAATGCATTTTGAGGCAGTATAATATTTGGAAAATAATTTATTTAAATAGTACTTGGGAATACAGTTCAATTCGTTTGAAAAAATTCCTAGTTAAAAGTGGTTTTTAAGCCACAGTAAATAACGGTCTGTTCACCAGCTTTGGACACATACTTAACCCAAAACGGTAGCAGATACGCTCAGTGTGTGTTAGCGCGCTTGGAATTTCGCTTCTGTATCATTAACATCCACCCAGCCAATTATAGACAGTGAATTTGACAGAACCAAGCCTCATATCACAGACTTCACATGAAATATACTTCTACGGCTATTATGAGAAAATTACGATTAGGGATGTACGATACATCGATTAACCGTCTTAATTATTTCAATTATGATTAATAATTGGTTGATACATGAGTTATCGCCACTTAGGTGTCTTTGAGAGCCACTGAATATCGTAACTCGATCGGCTATCGTAGGCTATGGATCCCCAGACGATGATGCCTGCAGTGGGGGAAGTGTGGCACTCGATAGTGAGGGTGAGATTTTGCCATTGACACGGGAACTTCCACACCCGGACACGATAATTATCTGCCCTCAAAGCAAAGCGGCACTCATCGCTAAACGCCACACGTCGCCAATGTGTGGCGTTTCACGTCGCTCTGGCCTGACACCACTGTACACGGAAACGGCGATGTTCCTGTGTTCATGGCAGCACACCTATGAGGCGCTGGGATAGCAGATTCGCTTTCGTGAAGCGTCGGTAAATGGTCCGTGGGCACACAGGAGCAGCCATATCTGCCTGCATTTTTGGACCGGGGCCCGTAAGATCCGTTCGTGCCTGGCGCACGATACGTCGATCATCTCTACCAGTGGTCCTCCTGGTTCGTCCGGAGCCGCTCCGCCGTGTGGCAGTGCCGTCACTTGTACACTGTTCCCAAAACAGTCAGACGGTATGGTCAGAACGATAAAAAAATGTTAACTGGCTATACGGCTCGCATACCACCCTGAGGTTTTCAGCCCGATGATCAGGACTCTCTCAAAGTCCGTAAGTTGCGTAAATCGAAATCTCTGGCACATACCAAACATTATTGTCAATTTGTGCTCTTGTTTGCGTCGGCTGGTGCTTTTCGCTTTCACTGGGCATCGACTACATACCGGTTTAAAAGGCTGCCGGTTCGTGCTTTCAGCGCGACCACAGGGTGTGCGGTCATGCTCATTCGCAGCAAACGTGGACTATTTGCACATCACACGCACTCTAGCTATCTTTAAAGTTTCACGACTGTAACGTGTTTTCTCCTAGGTGCGCAAATTTCATTGTCCGTGAGTGTATGTCTTTTTTGTCTGTATTTATCTTTGAATTAAGAAATATAATGAAGTTTGAAGAAATACCATATCTAAATATTTGGCGTACACAGAAGCACTTTTTATCAACTTTTTCACAAGAAATCATGTGGACTGTCGCAGATATTATGCCTTGCTACATTAAATACAGAACAATAACATTTTTCATTTTTCACATTTGCTTTGATAAAACCTGTAGCCAGTTACCTAAACGAGTCGAGCACCAGCCTATTAGATTTTTTTGTTGACCATCTGGACCAAACAGAATTAAAGTAGTTCATTATTATTTATTCATCCGTCCATTCTTCGTCTTACACTCATCGGGGAATTTTCATTCCGGAAGAGTATGGCAACTGAATATTTTTTTAAGTAGCATCTCTTTACAAACTCTTTCTTTTGTGCATGGCAGCGGGATAGTAGCGTTTAGGTTATGACTAATAACATAAATGCAGGGTTTTAAGGAATTTTATATCTGTGCGGGTCAATGTTTGGGAGGCGTTCAGTACATATAATTGTTCATTTTTGAAGCATATGATAAAACCATGAGATTTTGGTAAATGAGGAAAGATTTAATATATATTTTTATTTCTTTATTCATAAAAAAAATTATGATAAAAATTGCAAGGAAAAAGTTTTTAAAGGGTTTATGTGTTGCCTATGTACCACTGTCATTGACGAAGATGTCTTTGACGACAAGTTGCAAGTAATCACAATGGTTTTGTCAGATATTTAAAAAGACCTTTACGTCGTCCGGGAATTACTCTGTGATTTATTATTTGAAAGATTCTTGAAGAAATAAATAAAAGGACATGTTAGTAGTGTCTTTTATTATTTCCATAGTGAATACAGCAAGACTGTCCATCTCGCAAATTATTGAAGCTAAGCTCTGGTTTACCAGAGCAGTTATAACACATAAGTGAACATTTTTTCTAAAATTGACTATATGTAGTGCTATTTTTAATCCTGGAAGTGAAAGATAGGTAACGGAACTCAAATCAGGTGATTTAGTTTTAGAAATGGAAAATATGGAATTGTTGTGATAAATATTGTGGTTTTTAGCAGTAATTAAAATATTTGGAGATATGTATCTGGGTGATGATTTTATAGTTTATATTGTGCGTGTCTATTTCATAGAAGAGTGAATAGATGAATTTTCATGGACAGGTACTGAAACACACGTGAGCAGTTAGCGTGTGACGGGGGAGGGGAGAATAACTATTTCATATTATATTTGTAGAAAGCAATAATTTCAAATTTCCAAGTGTTACACTTTTTTGATGAAATCTCGTCGCCATGAAATGTTACCATGAATGCCCTGTCATACACAAAGTAATTTCCCAAAAACTTAAGCGATAACGCTGCTTAACGCTTTCGTTACCTAACCTAATGTCCGCCAAATGGAAACTCGGGAGCAATTAGACCTGGATCGTCATCCTTATTCCCCTCAAGACTGGTAGGCAACAAAGGTGTAATATTCCGATTGAGCTTCCAGCATAAGGTTTAATTAAATAAATTTTCAAAGATAACTTAAATGTCTTTAATAATATATATAGATTCATTTTACAGACATTTTAGTGTTCGAAAGCTTTCTGCTCTTTTAAAATTAAGCTCGCGCAATCTTAAGGATATTAAAAAGAACAAATACTATTAAAATGAACTTTTACAGAAGCTTTTGATTGTGCAAACAAGATTAAGAGTATGCTTGCATAAGTTTCCATGTTCGGAATAAACTTTCAAAAATGAGGTGCAGCTGAGCCTCATCATAAAGAAAAAGTACTGGATATGATAAAGAACACTTAAAACGGGACAACTTCTTCCAGCACATTACTTAATATTGCATCTGTTGTTACCTAACATATGTAAAATTGAAATACCAGATGCTACCAACGGCCACTGTAAAAGGGAGATAATACTTTTATTGTCAAATAAGGTTATGACCGTTGTGTCAAAATGTAATTACGACGTCATCAACAACTATGTGACGACACTCATGAACAAAGATGTTGCGACGTCATCGGCATTGATGTTACGAAGTCATCAGCATTGATGTTACGACCGTCACCAACAATGCAATTGCAACAGTCATTGTCCTAACTGCCCACCACAAAAGTGGTATGATAATAATTGCAATCAAGGTAGAGCTATTGTCCATACATTTTGTAACATTGAGAAATTCATCCGTGCCTTTACCAGAAAGATATTTAAGTTCAAGGAACTCTGAAGACTGAAAACTCACCTAATAGGTTTTTGTGCATTCGATTTCCAAAGAGGAGTGTGAAACCTGTGCTTCAAAACTATTATTGATCCAATGACCAATAGTAGTTTTGGGGACACAAGGACATTTATTTTCATGTGCTGCACACATTGCTGTACTTGGTGCATTTAAAAAATAGAAAATACTAGAAAACTAGCACATGCTAACGAACACCAAATAATGAACAATCAGTTTGACTAATAAAGAAACAAATAGTCCAAAAATACACATGAAATAAAAACAAATCATGTATCACACCATCTTCGTTGTTTCCATAAGTACGCAAAGCAAAATAATTCGAATTCATCGAAACTGGAGTCAAGGTCTAAAGTGAGGGACTTCAGGAGAACCTGTTCTGCAAGTATCAACATCCGTGGTAGCTTCCACACAAAGTTTCAAGACGTTTTTAATATTCATTGCTGAATTTTCATAGAAACACGTATTTTCACTTTTTTGATGAAAAGGCCTGAATTTTGAGAGTAATATTTTATTATGTATGATGCGCTTCAATACAGAAGTAGCAGCTGTACGTAATGTTTTTCTAGATGAGGATTTAAGGGCGAATTGCGATGTTATTTAAATTAAATATTTCTTAATCACGAAAGAAATACGGGATAACGCCATAAAATACAAATTTTGAAGATGGCAATCCGATTTTTGGCGTAAATGTGACAAAGATGGTAAGTCAGATAATATCCGAAAACTTGAAAATTTTCATCGTCCAGGAGCGGGACTCGAACACGCGTCTTCCAGAAAACGCCCGGGTATGCTAACCACTGCACCACCCAGAACGACCAAGTCTCAATTTTCCGATCAATTTGAATATAACCATCACAGGATTCGCTAGTCGAAGCATGGTTATATTCAAATTGAACGGAAACTTGAAACTTGGTCGTTCTGGGTGGTGTAGTGGTTAGCATACCCGGGCGTTTTCTGGGAGACGCGGGTTCGAGTCCCGCTCCTGGACGATGAAAATTTTCAAGTTTTCGGATATTATCTGACTTACCATCCTTGTCACATTTACGCCAAAATCGGATTGTCATCTTCAAAATTTATATTTCTTAATCACTTTCGTTTATTTTATCTTTAAGAAAAGGATGAAACACCAAAATTTCTAGAGTCAACAATGCTAAGCACAGCAAAATACAAAAGTTAATTTTAAAAAGAAAGAGGGCACAACATATGCTTTCTACGGCTAGGAAAAGGTGCTTTAAGAAAAGGTTCCTTAATACTGGGCTCTTTATGGGTCAAACACCTAGGCTGAAAATCCAGTTATTTATTCTTTATGATATTTGACGTACATATTTAAAAATAATTAGCTTTCTCACAAATAACATCCATCATGGAACTTGTGGTAAACTAATTTCAGACATTTACGACTAACAGCCAAAACATTATCACCACCTGCTTTATAACACTTTGGTCCTGCAAGTGCTGACCAAACGACTTTCACAGGATGAGTCATGAACGGCAACATATTCCTAAAGTTGCCTTGTGGTATCTAGTGCAAACACGTTATCAGCAGACACTTTAACTCCTACAAGTCACGTAAGAGAACTTAGGTAGACCGGATTTGCTGTTGAAATACAAACCACAATGACCATTGGATAGATGTCTGGAATATTTGTAGGACACTGCAATACCTGGATGTCATGTTCATGATACTCAAACAATTCTCGAAAAATCCAGCGTGTGGGTCATGGCGCTTTATCCTGCTGAAAGAAAGCACTACTGGAAGAAAATATCTGTGCTGTGAATGGATGTACTTGGTCTACAATAACGATAAAGTAAGTGGTAGGCACCATGATTTCCTGCACATACATGGCAGGACCCAAGATATCCAAGCAGAATATTGTTCAAAGCATTATACTTTCTCTACGGTCTCGTTTCCTGCTTTGGCACATCTTGGTGTCGACTCTTCCGCTGATAAACGACACACGCGTAGACGCCCTTCCACAGAGTGAAACAGGTAACGAGATTCATCGGAACTGATGACTTTCTTACAGTCATTCAAAATTCAGTTTTGATGGTGACTTTCCCGGTGTAGGAGATTTCGATAATGGATCGAGGTTAGCATTGGCACTCGGAGCGTCCTGCCGCTACACAGCCCCATTTTCATCAGGGATCAGTGTACTGCATCTTGTGACACATTAATTTCCTCACCAGCATTCAAATTGCCGTCAAGGCATTTAGCTGCAGTTGCCTCAATTTAGATGAAGACGAGCTGGTCATATAATGGAGGCACTTCGTTGTATGATCGAAACGTGAGTGGAGTGGTCAAATTCAATTTATCTAATGCCTGCTTCTGCCAATCAGTCACAGCAGGAAAGGAATATTTCCTTAAACAGAAATCGAAAAATATGCAAATAGTGCATCTCCAAAAATAAAATTTTTAGGTTAGCTAACACTCTGTAAAATAAGGTACTAATTTGTAAATAATTATAAACTGATAGTTCTTTCTATGTGTATTGTAATTCAGTTTCCAAACTAAATACTGGAAGTTCAAATTCTATTAATCTTGGTATATTTATTTTTACGTAATCACGAATTTGCTATATAAGTTTCACACTGTTCCTTCACAAACATGCTTACAATAAGAGAAAAGTGTTATTTAATTTTAAAAGATAGAAAACGTTTTTTCGACCAAAAACAAACCTTCATTCGACATGTAATTTCACTTTAGAATTTAATAAAGTCATAAAAGAAATAACTGTTTTTTACGGACATGCGGAGTCCTAAACGCCGTAAAAGAAGAAATGAAAAAACCCGAAAAATATGAGAATCAAAATTTTTGTCAATCGTAGTCCCCAACAGGCATGTATTGGAAACAATATGAAATTATATGGAAGTGCGATGTATATAAAAGACACCCATAAAGCGATGTTTCATAAAAATGTGTAGATGCATTGAGCAGGCAAAAGGCTTTACTGTTCTTCCTGTAATGTATAGTTTCAGAAGACAAGATCCGAATCGTTATTTTGTGTTTCTTATTACCCATATTGTAAATAGGGAACGGAGTATCACAGTGGAATTGATAATATCCGACATCAGAGGCACCACTACACAACTGGGATATTGTAGTTAATACGCACAGTAGGTAAAATTCTTAAGTGATGTCATCGTACTGTAGGGTACAGTTGGTGAAGAAATACAGAGTATCACCATTGAACTGCAGAAAAGAGGAAAAGTTTACATTGATAAGACAAATTGAGCTTTCAATAACAACACGTCGACGAGTTGATGCGTGTCGGTAGTTTACTAAACTTATCTATGAACCCAGGCCATGAAAACTTGTTTTAAGACCCTAGGAGGAAGTGGCAATATTTGGTCTGTATTTACCTGGGCCTCCTTTGCAAAATGTTGACCTAATGTGGCAGTTATCATCGTACAAGCTCATACCGTTACCAACATATCTTCTTGGCTATTCATGTTCTAGAGCACTACGATGTGCTTCAAGTAGATATTACGATATTCATCTTTCCCATTTGTGGAAAGACGCCGAGGAGGCATTCCAACCATATCGCGTCTTTCTCTTCGGGTTTTAGAACAAACTGGAGCCAATGATTCTAGCTAGAAATACACAACATCTAGGAGTTTCATAAACAGCTGTCCTAAAATGTGACATAATAACACTCAAATGCTTCCCGCTCCAGGCAGAGTCCGTGCAAAGACGTGTACTGCTGTTGTGAGGACGAAATTTGATTAAACACAACGTAAGATCGGTACGTGTAATTAATTCAGCTTCAAATGTACGAGCATTCAGTATATTCCTACGTCTCATGTGCCTATTTTTAATTGTCCAATGGAGTTTCAAACTCCTCCGTCGTGGTCTAAAGATGCCCGCATGTACAATAACAAATACAGTATTAAAATAAAGAGTTCGGCATTGTCAAATAATTGCACGAATCATTTCCCAAATAAGAAAATTCAACATTATATACAGCGTGAATATCTTGCGGCTTCGTGCTGATTCTCTTTCCAATTATGTCACAATTGTATTGCCCACATATGTCGATGTTGAAGTTTCTACCCTTATAATGTCACATTTACAGATTATTTTATGTGGGATTACCTGCTAAAAGCTGTATAAACATGAGAATGAAGCTATTGAAGGCGAGACAAGATGTTTAAGCCATATATTTTGGTATGCAATGCGAAACCGAAAAATAGAGAAAGAATTACAAAATGTCCTTAGCTAAAAGTTACACACTTCCTTGGAAAACTCGTTGTACCTTTATGCGAGGTGTAAAATTTTCTCTTACTCAATCACAAATCACTTTTACAGGATTGGCTCATTAGAATATGAATATAGCATTTTCAGCTGTGCAATATTTTGCAGTGAATGTAACTACAAATTCTGAGAACACTTCCTGTTATACGAAAGGAACAAGAAGGAAAAGAAGAGAAAAAGCAATCACCCTGGCTTTGAGGAATAAAGGTTTTGAGCCAAGCTCCAGTCTATGGAAACAGAAAGTCTCTGTTTGGATTTTGCCAAAAAATAAAAAGGTTTCTTTTGTATTTAAGCTTCCACTTTTGCGAAGCAAGATTTTTAATAGTACTAGATGTACCTCTGCTCTCTGTCATTTGGTGTATATTGTTTTCTTCCTTACGAAACGAAATGAACCAGTCATCAACGAAATTTCGTTACAAGAATAATAAGCTGTGGTTATGGCTTTTACGACGGTCTGACTTGTAAGAATTGCTATCTCTTAAATACCCAGTTGATATCTGAGGTTGGTTATACATACTACGTCGCGACGTTAGCTGGCTTTTCCCCATATTTATAGTGTGGTTCATTGATGTGTCACTCTAAAATACCGTTGTTCATCCGCAATTGCCAAACAGTGCATCATTTTATAAAGATGCTTAGTGTATTCGGTAACTCTTTGTAATTTGTGATTGTCATCAGCTGCCCTGCACGTAAAAAAGATTTGCTTCTCAAGTTGACATTTTCTTATTTCGAAGCCTACTGATAAACTATATTATTGACTGTCATATGCATATGGTTCAACAGAAGGTTTATTTTTGCTTGTGACTTCCCTGTTCTCATCTTACATTACGGTGCTGTAGAAACACCAAGAACTCCTGTTTTCTACAACTTCGTTTAAGTCATTGCTTTCTTTTTCAAAGTGACGCCTTTTTATAAAATCACAGTGAAGCTCCTTGATATCCCTAGAAGTGTACATGGCGTAAATATTTCAAGATCTATTTGAATTCCAACGAATATCTTTTATATTAAGTATCTACATACTATTAATATAAGCAAACCGTGTCTCAGAAAGAGAAAATTTTCAAATACGCCAGAGGGTGAAATTGTATTCATACTTTTCTTATCATTGGTTCCAGGTAATCAGTTCTGAAGTTAAATCTCGGGTACATATTTTTCAATGGAAAATCAAGGGGAAGATACCAGTTTTGCATGCGATCATCTTACTAAACGGTTGGTCAATTCAAATGCTGTACCAACATTTGAGTGGAAAATTGTTATCATTTCACATACATATCAATATATTTCGTTCTTATGTCATTTGAGACATAATAGTCGGTCAAAACACAGGAATGATAGGGTTGTTTTAGAAGGTGCAAGCAACTTTTGAACTTGCGCTTACTGATTCTAACTCTCGCTTCTCCTGAGGTAAATGCAGGAGAAATCAATGATGTGTTATTATGTTTTAAAATAATTCATTAATATTCAGCGTGTTGTGGCGCTCAGTAAATTATTCGCGTAATGGTTTTAAAAAGAAACTAACTTTTTTTAATTAATCAATAATAATGAATATGTTCAAGTTTTCTGTTGCAAGACCCTGTGATAGCGAATTTCTGTAATTCATGTCCTCTGATATCAGTCATGCCCGAAGTCAAAATGAAAATGCCAACATATTTTGCTGAATTTTCCTTGTTACCAGGAAATTCCCCCATGAAGAAACTTTACCTGGCGGTTAATGTAAAATTGTGAAACGCGGCTACACATATATAATATACACCCGAAATTCCCTTCAAATTTGTCAGTCTCCCCTGCGTTTCCATAAAATGTAATGTTGCATCAGATTCCAACAGGGAGGTATAGAATATATAAAAGCAATTAAAGTTCAACCAAACATCAATCAATATAGTGTTTTCGAACTCATAATTTTCCCTGAGTTTTAGTTCCAGCAATAGAATTTAGTGTGAATAGAGAAACATTAAAACAATTATGATTTTCACATAAACAGGTTGAATTACGTTTGAATAACCATGTGACACTTCGTTTTATTTATTTTTTTTATGATTGGATGTTTAGTGACCACTGTGAGCAACTCAATGAGCTATAAGCAGTCTCCCATCCTTAATTTAGGGCCACTGACTCCAGAGAAGGGAGAGAGCCAGAGCCTTAAGACAAACACAAAATTCATGCCTCACAGGAATTCGAACCCGGAACCATCCCGGACGAATGATCAGAAGCCATCGCTTAGAACACTCCGGCATCCGGGCGGCGTGACACTTCTGGTTTGTATTAAAATTATTACTTACGCTTGGCTTTGCATTTCATAATTGTTTTGGACCTCATATAATATAAAACTTCTGGTTAAAAACAAATTTTAAATGAATACGTGAATGTAAAGGTACTTGCCACCGAAAGGAAAATGATTAACATTTGATATTGGTTAAGAGCATAAGTAAATTTGACACCAATGGTGAGAATATATAACATAAAAAGTTTTGATTTCCTACGGAACTTTTAAAATCACTGACTTTTAGCATATCCGACGAATTCCACAAGTATCTAATGCATCATTATCCAATTATTTTTTGTTCACTTTACGTCACTCAAACTTGAAAAAAATGGGTCAACCTCAGCATTACAACAAGTGGACGAAATTGTGAGCTTTGAAAGCATGCTTAAGATGGAAAATATTTTATGATTTGAAATCCGCACTGCCATCCAAAAGCAGAGTGGTCTAAGCGCTGGTTTGTCCGAGACGGATCTTGGTTCGAATCTGAGTGAGGCATGGTTGTTGTGTTTCTTTTCTGCAGGAGGATCTCTCGCATTCCTGAAAACCGAGACCTTATGTTAGGGACTAGCATATCGAGTTGCTCACGGTAGATTTAGCCCATCGTGTTACTTACGGTGATCACAATGGGCGATAAACTACCAAATAAAAAAAAATCCTTGGCATGTATAATGTCGAACTCTGATTCATAAAAATTTCCCTGCATTTAGGAACCAACTTTTCAAATTTCTGTTTCCTACATTTTTCTAAACTAAAATTTAAGTAAACGGATTTGTCCAAGAAATTGTGAAATTGATCAAAATTGAAATTCGCATGCCAGTCGTTATCAAGACACCAATGGGACATTCTATTAAGGAAATAGCAATGGACACACGTAGAGTGAAGATATCAACTTTACGTTAAAGTAAACGATAAAAGAAACCTTTTTTCTGGAGACTACTACGCTAAGTATATATCTGTAGAGCAGAGTTTATTAAACTGCGAGGTATTTAACTTAGACGTTATGATAATCTGAAATTGCATGCTTATTCGCCCAAAACGCACGCCTGCAACCGCATTACATTTGATCAGCACTTTCGAATTGAGTTGTAGGTTTGCTGGGCGAAATTCTTTCTTGTCATTCAATATATTTCTGCAGTGTTTTTTTTTTTTTTTTTTTTTTTTTGTAACTCACGAAGCGCAGCAAAGTTTAGTACTTTTGGAATTCGAATAGATCTAGATCTTTCAAATACACGCATAAAATGATCTGTACAACAGGAAGATAGGATACAGGTGCTTCTTTAACAGTTTTACTCGTTCTAAGAGTTTCATACCACCTTCCTTTGGGAAATGGACTGCCGATAAAAATATGTCCAATAAATTTTTAGTATCCTGTGTTTCCTAAGGCTTACACATTTTTTCATTCCAAATACTTTTAACAAGGAGATAGTAATGGTTACAACCAGACAATAATCTCAACTTTTTTATTATATTAAATATCTCTTCAGGGGAGATTTCTTAGGACACTGATCTCCTTATCCTCAATTGCAAATGGTTAACTTTAGATTAATCTCGATATATAGCAAAATGATGTATAATTTCACTACAATAATTTAAATATAATATTATAATAATTTAATTACAATTTCACTACTATGTATAACTTCACTACATATGATATCTCTTTTGGGAAGATCTCTTAGGACACTGATCTCCGTATCTTCAGTTACAAGCGGTTAACCTTAGATTAATCCCGATATGTGGTGAAATGATGTACTAGATTGATAAGCAATATATAGTGAAATCATGTACTAGATAGATAAGCGATATGTAGTGAAATGATGAAACAGATTGATAACCAATGTGCCGTACAAAGCAGGTATTTTTAAGTATATTTTATAAGATAACAAAGATTCTTTATTGACGTTGAGTATCAGCTAGACATCAGTTTCCATTACATCGCCCAGAGATGTAATGGAAACTGGACCGGTGTCCTGGCTGACAATGATCTTTTCCCCACAATCCCTAACAGCTCATATTATCATAATTTTATGTGTGATTACAAAACATTTAGTGTTCAGAATTATTTTTAATTTTTTTTATATAAAGTAGAAGGTCTTCAATTTTCAAATGAATTAAATACTTTAAGAACTGGAATGAAATCACTTTATGCTTAAGTTGGTTCAGATTTCTAACGAGGTATGATAAAAATTAGTATTTCAGACGTTCTCTGTTGTCTTAACATTACACATGATTTTTGTTAAAACAACGTTATAGACTTACTCGGCTGGAACAATTTTCCAATGAAACAAAATAACTTAAGGCGCAGCATAAGCGCACACATACATACGACTAAAATATTTTTTCTTCTATTTTGAACTGTAATTATTTAAATCTTTAACATATTCTTTCTACGGAGTGCATTCGGAATCTGTTTAAAATAGATATTCACAAATGATCATTCAACCAAATCGGCGTTCATTTTATAGATTGGCATTACACTCGGTGAGTAAATTATTCGTTGCAATAATCCTATGCCACCTACGTGCATTCAAGACTACAACGGATACTGGCAAATTGTGCAAAACAGAAGGAAATGTTCACCATTCATCTTTCACGAGGAATGAAGGAGAGAACGAGTGGGGACCCAGTTCTTCCTATATTCAACAGTTTGCGATGGGATGTAATAGGTATTAACATATTCTTGGGAAGCTATACATATTGACAGAGAAAACATGAAGGAATATTTTTTTTAAACTTCAGTTTTGTCACTCATCCTAAAGAGCACATGTAACATACGGGGTACAAGTTGGCGGATATTCTTTTAGGCAAAAATAATAGTTCTAGTGAAAATCAGCGTGCACAGTGAGAAAAAAGTAAAAACACAAATATTAACCACAGCAATAGATTCTGCCAGAAAAACAAAACAGATATATGCAAAAACTGCCATTCAAAATGAAACATCATGTAGGCCAGGGAAAAAGAGAAATATGCACAAGACCACATTAATTTTTGAAAGTTGTGAAACAGTGAAAGAAATCGCAGTGATATCGAGTGGCATATTATTAAAATTGAATGGAGTTATCACTGATCATTTTTAATCGTCTTACGCACGGAGAACCCTATTATTGCCGACTATAATTGTGGACTTATTATTTGCTTTCGCAGAACCCGAAGACAAATACTAAAGTCCACAGAGTACCCTGTTACTATTTGAACATAATTTATGCTATGCACCTTTCGAATACCAATATTGTATTTTTGGGTGAGAAATAAAAGGTGTTATTCGAGTATTTATATTTATTTAGGTATAGTACATTTCATATTTTAACATCACTCACAACCACACCGCGTCCGGTACACTTTAAGTGGAATAAATCATAAGAAAGAATAAATTTTCATAAATTATGAGAATGATAGGTACATAGGTAGGTAAATTAATGAATGTTATTGTCGTAAAACCAAGGAAAGAAGATTGTGAGTCATAAAAGGAAATGGCTCAGTATTCTGCCCATGAATGGAGAAGAAATTCCAAAACGTGACATGTCACTAACTACAGTGTCTTCCTGATACATCTCACGAGACTGCAATTCTGTTTTGATCAAAACGAAGTATTCATATCTCAGGATTTTACGACTTTCAGCGGAGGTCAGGCACTTCCTTTGGGGAAACCGACCATGACGTAAAATTGGAGGTATGGCAATTTAGCTTTCACAAAGTACGCCACTCGTCCTAAAGAAATGACTGTTACCTAACGGCTTGACAATATTTTAAAGTTACCAAACTCATTTTTCTCCGTTTCGTTGCAACACAAATTCGTTTGCCCCAAAATGTGCTTATCCATTCAAGTGGCCATATAAATTCAGAAAGAAATTTAATACTGCTTCTTAGGATTTTCTGCACTTGTTTAGATAAAGAGCATAACATACATATGACTACCGTCTTCTCCTTGGTAATATCAACCAACCATCCATCTCATCCCCCACGTATGGTTGAGTTGCGCAAAGACGACAATGCGCACTTGGGTGTTTTAATGCAGCCGGCATGCGATTCCTCTGCTGCATGGGGACAAGGGACAAAGTTCATCCAAGGCCAAATTCACAGTAAACAATTTACGCATTCGCGTCCACAAACACAGGAATTCTGCGGAAAATCATCAGACTAGATAGCCGGCAGGACCGGGATTCGAACACCCATCAGAAACGTCCGGCGCCCACACAGCGCATAGCGATTTAACTTGGTACTGTGCAGGTATATTTTCCTTTCCATTCTAGAAAAGAAAACACGGAAGATATAGAAATTTTCCTTTATCGAAAATTAACTGTATCAACTGTTTTTCTTTACTTTGTTCTACTTTAGAAAAGAAAAGATGTTTGACTTTCATCACCATCCGCACAATGATAGCAAAATGAAATTTATATATTTTACTGTTTTGCACAAATGTAGTATTTAATTTCTGTGTGAAAAATATGAGCTTGTATAGAGCGGTGTCCGAAATCCTAATATGTTGGCCCTGAAGTTTATTTCACGACCATTTGCTATAGGTTCAAAAAATGTCTTTTGAACACTTCTGATATGTGCAAAAGGAAACATTAATGAAATAATTCTCATTCTTGATTGGTCGTTGAGCCCTACATCCGCATTGTGCTAGTTCTGTCAGCACATCTGCACATCTAGTTCGAAAAATAGCTTTCGCGTTGTTACTCAAGTACAATGCTAATGATGAACTATTAATGGCTGGGAGAGGAAAGCTCTAGTAAAAATATATATTCTGCTCTTGCTAACTGATATTAAGGATACATAATTTTATTCTGCGTTTGGATTACATGTGAAATACGAAATATTCTATAATAATATGGCATGCCATTTTCCCCAAAACAAACATTAATGCAAAGTAGAACAATGACCATTTTAAGATAATAATCTGATTTGTAGTTGATCAAGATTCGCCGCATATAAAGAATCATTTTGTTGTAAAGTTGCCTGATGTTTTGTTCAGAATACAGAATGGTTTTAATGAATTTAAAGATACATAATATAATGTACCATTTCAAGCATAACTCATGCTTTTGTGCATGAATTACTCTACTGAACGTTTGCAGGAAGGGTACATTATCTTAAGATTTAGTGCAAAGATTATTTTTTTAATCTAAAATTATTAATATGATATCAGTTTCAGTAATTTCCTTTTAAATTTACATTTATGTAATATATACAGTATTTTAAATTACTGAACGAAAATAGGAGTAACAACTGGAAACGCCTTTTTCTCAGTTATGAGGGAAAGGAAAATACAAAATATGTCATCAAAGGTGAAATTTTTGAATTATTTCGAATAATCCATACCTGTCAGTAGAATCGCACAAATTTTCAAGGGTATTTTAATATATGGCTACTATCATTAAATTTAATGTCATGATACCTTCAACTTTGAAATACAACTGGTAATGCAGTGAAGTCAGGCGGTGGGGGCACAGTCGGCATCTTTCTTTGTTGACGATAGTCGAATCTGTGACTCTTATGGGGCACGTCTATAAAATGCCAAATAAATATATATATAATCTCTAAATAAAACCTAGGACACACAGGACTTTTGAGGGAGCGGCATACAAAATTCTAATCTGAAATTAGACATTGACAGAATAGCATTTTAAATCTGTTACAGAGGGATGACGTATTATTACCATACCCTTGAACCAAGCAGTTGTGCAGAAGGGAAACGAGTGAAAAGAGAAAAGATAAAACCGTGGGTCAAGGTGTGCAAATGAGCTGACACCTGGGATTATCTCTGGAACTAAGGAAATACAGAGATCTAATGCCACTTGTATTAAAGCTTAGAACAAGCTGCATCTGACAATGCAATGTCGTAATGGACCCTGGGTAAATACCAAAAATATTTTAAATGTTATTGGCCTGACAACAGGTAAAACAGTGAGGCAACTGCTGAAAATACAGCTACTTCAAAACTTAAGTTTTTACATTGCGTTAATAGGACTGAGTAGGAATGTCATAACATGTAACAGACAGGAAAGTCTTTTCGGGAGCACCTGGAACGATTTTAGTTTTTTTTTATTGGAGGTTTAACTTCCAACGTGAGCAACTCAATAGGCTGTAAGCAGTCAACCGTCTCTAATTTAGGACCCTTGGTTCCAGGGAAGAGACATATCCAGTGCCGTAAGAAAAACACAATATCTATGCTTCAAATTAATTCGAACTCTGACCCATTTCAGACGAATGGTCAGAACCAGCACTTGGACAACTGCGCCACTGGGGAGGGGGGGGGCTTGAGTACTTTGTATCAGATCCATTTTCCTGAGCTGCTGAAATAAATTGGTAGGAACACTTAGTCTAAGAGTTATGCCAGCATGTCATTCAGGACTCCAGCAAGACACTCAGAACTACAAAGTAAAAGTGTATATAACACGTATGCTTTTGTATATAGTGTACGACAAAGTAGCAGGCCGCCGGCTCAAAGCAGTGCCAGGGAGGAAAGGTAGAGAATGCAGGAAAGGTGATCCCTCTTGCCTAAGTAAACACCATCATGTCTTGTTTAAAGGGCAAAGGGCTAATGTGAGAAAAGAGAAGTAAATGCACAAGGTGGACGAATCATATCATCGCTCTACATCACAGTGCAGTCGATTTCTGTAAATTTAGTAATGGAGATTTGAATTTGTATGTCGTCCTTTAATAATCATTGCAGTGCTTCCTAGGTTACTATTGCCAACGGAATTAGTAAACGGGCCCTTTAGCGGTCCATCATCGACGTTCGCCGACGAAGAAACCTGGCGGCTAAGCCCGTGATCTACGCCAGAAAACATCGCTGCATTTACTGGTGAATTTCAAAGTTGTTCCTATTACGTCATTACCAATGATTTATTTGTTAAGGGCTACCTAACAATTTCTCCACAAAAGTACTTTGCATAGGTAACTATCGTACCGGTATAAAAATTTTCAAAAGTATTGGGACCACGGTTAGGTTTTTGAGAAACAGTGTACGGAGTCCGTAGCTAATTGGGAACCAGTGATTTAAGTATCGTCTTCACTACGCCGATTTTTGATTGTACGACTTGTTGTGGCGGAAATCTTAGCCACGTTAAGTAAGGTGATTATAATAGACAGCCAAAAGTAAACTTGAATGAAAATTTTGAATTTAGACTAAAATTTAACTTTGGGAGATGGGTAGATGCATTTTGAAACAACCAAAACATAAAATTTATAAAAAGAAACTTTGGGATGTCATATCTGTTATAGCACACATGAGTTTTCACCTGTGATAGTGTTTCTGTGAATACTGAACCATTTTTTTCACACCCGAGGAATAACTGTAGCACTGTGTTTTTGGTACATGTGTAACATATGTGTCAACTCAAAGAGACCGTATTTATGTACTCGTGTTTGTAAGCATGGAAAAAAATTATCAGACCGTAATTATTTTAATTATTAGGACATTATCATTATTTAAACAACACCCAAGGGACTTCCTAGCCAACGTCAGAGCGTTGGGTGATGAGTGCGATTGCTCAGAAATTTAGGAGACATCAAGAAAACTGAATTGCCAATTCGTACCAAAATTAGGTTTTTGAAAGGCTAACGCCTATATCTAGATAGAACTTTAAATACCGACTATGATTCCTTAAATCTTAATTCTGAATTCGTTTCCAATAATGCGTGTATTAGAAAATGTTCAAAGTCATTTGGAGATGTGTCAGCAGAGAAATACGAACTACCAATTACAGATAAAACGTGCGCGGACGTTTTGATTTGTGTGTCGTAATATTATTTTTTGTGACGTTCATGTTTGCATTACGGTCTGCCAAACATGAGCCCAGTGACAATTTCTTTTACGGATGAATATTTGCGAAAGTACTGAGTATTGGTGATCGCTTTATCTATAACACAATTACCTGGAACCGCGGGTGCTAAATCTACCTAAAAAACTGCACGGTTTAACAAATTATCGGTTTTTTAAAAAAAGGAGTATTAATAAATAATTTTTCACATATTTAACTGCACATACTAAGCTATGTGGTCCCTCAATCTAGAAATTTATAACATATTCACACCGATGTCTGAAGATTTGGATAAAATAGAACGGAAGATAAAGCATATTACAGATAAACATATTTTATTTCAGTATCATGAAGGATTTGAAGTTTCATGGTCAGTAAACAGCTTTCCCCACCTCCTCCATCTACTTGGAAGACAGTTTCAAAGCCATCCTCGAAATTTCCCCCCACCTTGTTGATTGCAAGACAGTTTCAAAGCCGTCCTCGAAATTTCCCCCACCCTGTTGATTGCAAGACAGTTTTTCTTTTAAAAGCGGTAACAGCCGAAATACGAACCCCGAAATTTTCCGCGTAGCCTCACCTCCCCAAATAAGTTTCTCCTAATTCCCGTTTGCCCTAATCACATTTGCCCCAATCGCATTTTCCCGAAATCACTTTTACCCGAATTCCTATTTCCCTAATCTCGTTTCCCCTAAATCGCGATTCTCCAGATTCTCGTTTGCCCTAAACATCTTTACTCCAATTGCGTTTCCCCGAAATCCCATTTCCCCTAATTTCGTTTGCCCTAATCTCGTTTCCCCTAAATCTCGTTTTTAAGGGGAACTTTGATACAGGATGTGTTTTAAAGGGAAACTTTGATACAGGAAACGTTTTTAAGGGGAACTTTGATACAGGAAACGTTTTTAAGGGGAACTTTGATACAGACAAATGTGTTTAGGGTGAACTTGAATTAGGAGAAACAAGATTCACGGGAAACGAAATTAGCGCAAACGAAATTAGGGGAAATGGGAATTCGGGTAAAAGCGAATTCGGGGAAGTGCGATTGGGGGAAACGTGTTTAGGGCAAACGTGAATTAGGGGAAACGAGATTAGGGCAAACGAAATTAGCACTGTAAAAAATTTCATGGTCAAATTACGGTAGATACACCGGCAGCTGAGTGGCCGGTCAATAAACCGTAATTGTACAGTACCATACTGAAATGTTCATTAACGGTCTAATGACCGGGAAATAAAAAACGGTCAAACTACCAGAAAATGTGGCCTAGCACAGTAGATCAACCGTAAATTTAATACGGTAGATAAACCGTATTTTAAAGAAAAACATGGCAAAGCCTGTTAAATAAATCCGGTGTAAAGACCGTTTTTTCTTTACAGTACTGTAATTTTACAGTACCTTAGTGTAATGTTCATTAACGGTCTAATGACCGGAAAATAAAAAACGGTCAAACTACCAGAAAATGTGGCCTAACACGGTAGAGCAACTGTAAATTTCATACAGTAGATAAACCGTATTTTAAAGAAAATAACATGGCAAAGCCTGTTAAATAAACACGGTGCAAAGTTTTTTTCAAAAATGTTTAGCCACCGTTTTTTAGATTTGGTTTAATGACCTTTTCTTAATATGTTTTTTTGGTCTAATTAGGGCTTCAGCCAATTTTTGGTGCGGACTTGAACCGCAGTTTTAAGAAAAAACACGGCAAAGCCCATTAAATAAATATGGTGCAAAGACAGTTTTTTTTACAAAAATGTTTGCAAAATTGCATGTGTTTTTCACGATCTATAATGTGTTTGACCTTTGGTTTCATAATTCATAAAACTCTCAAAAATACTGTATAATATATACACCAATCAGCCAAAACATTAAAACCACCTACCTAATACAATGTGTCTTCACCTGATGAGACAGATTCAATGAGATGTTGGTAGCCATCTCTTGGTATCATGACTGCAACAGATCCCACACTTCCTGTAAATTATGCGGGTGATGCTGCTCATACCCCTTCCTCCAACTGAAACCACAAATGCTCAATAGGATTCATGTCCAGTGAATTTGGGGCCTATGGCATTAAAGGGAATTCCAGTTATGTTCTTGGAACCATTCCTGAACTTTCTTTGCAGTGTGACATGGATTACATCCTTTATTTCAAGTCTTGTTGAAAGGTGCCATCTCCACTAGGGAATACAGTCACGAAAAGGTAGTTTTAATGTTGTGGCTGATCAGTGTACATTTATGTACAGATTTCAAAAATGTGGTCATCCCTAGAATGCCACTCTTAGTCTACCGTAATGGTCAAAATACAAATACCACCAAACTTGCTTATAATGAGTACTGTCGAATCATTTTCATCTAAGAAACAATATGCATTATGCAGTTTTACTGACGTAGATCACTGGGGTGAATGACTTAACTTGTAAGTCCTGTGCAAAATATTCATGCCATTGAAAATCTAGATGAGCAAATTGTTAAAGCTTCCTCGGATTTTTCCAAAGGACTACTAAAAACAGTTAATTCCTACATGACAGCACAAAGTAACACATTTTTCATTTTTGTCCATACAACTTCTGGTGTAACAATTGCAGTTCACTGTAGGTGTTTAACTTGGAAGGAGTCAGAAAGCCAAAGTGCACGTTGTTTGCAAGTATAACAAACAGATGTAAAAACTACAGAGATAATGGTGTATAGCAGTTGGCTTGAAGACACGGGCGAATCAGTAGTATTGAAAAAAATAAATGTTGCATATGCAGAGAACTAGAAACAAATTACCAACAGATATTTTCCAATGTGCTCAGGCAAAAAGTAATTTATTGTTTCTTAGATTTAGGACTACTATTACTAAAATACTGAAATATAATTGAAACTTAGATACACAGGAAAAAGTACTGAATCAACTGGATTGCATTTTTTTTATTTAAAAAAAAAGAACTTAATTGGTGTAACAATATATATACAGATCAACTAATATCATAGACAATGTTTTTTTTTAATTATGTGCCACTTATTGTCTGATATCTTTTAGCCAACTGTTGTGGTCTTTTACTTTGTGCCATAACTTTGCAATTTTTGGATTGACTTCAGAATAAAGCTTCTTCCCTTTCTTCCTTTCTACCTTTGATCCACATACAGGATTTATACCCACAAAGCACCTGTGATTAAAGTGAGAAATTAACACAATGAAATACATCATAAACATTCTGGCTTCTAAAAAAGTAACAATATATATACAAAAATAATATGTATCTTCACAGCACACTACTAGTTTGATTTTAAATTATTACAAAAACTAAATTATTTGTGTAGTAAGAAATCCTGAAGACCATCAATAATGGAAAAGATTTGATCAATTTGAATACTATTTTTATCCCAAAATAAGAATACTGGTTATACAATACAATGTTCATAATATTTGGCAAGTGTAGTGGCAAAAATTTGCAGTCAACTCAAGAAAATGAAGACCACCAAAAAAAATTGTTGTCGCAATGGCCAGGTCTGAAAATTAGCAAGGCAGGTGGAATTACTAGAGGGCAACTGAAAATAAAAGACTGATGCCTTCATGGACTGAGCAGATTCCTAATACCTAGCAGAGTTGTATAAAAATTAAATGTATCTGCATACACAACCATTGAAACAGAAAACTTGCTGAAAACCCATGAATCATAACAATAGAATAAGATAATTTAAAGAAAAATTAATATGACAATAAATAATTATTAGAACATTACAGATTCTAGAGAGGACAAAAGTATATCAAGACTGAATGCACAGAAATGTGTGTAAAATGGACCTTAAGGCCAAAACACTATGAACCTCATAAAAACAAGACTAATTAAAGTTTTTATATCTAGAAAAGCAGTTCCGTTAATGAACTTTCAAAAATTATAAATAGCATTTTCAACTTAATTCAAAAATAGTAGACTTATAAAATACATAAGGAAAAGACTAATTTCATAACTAGCAACTGCAAGAGGAACCTGGCAATATAATTTATAGTCTTTCTGTGTAAATGAAACTTTTGTTACAGTTCCTATATATTGAGAACAGGCCTTGATAAAATCAAGAGGCCAGAAAAGTCTGTAAAACCAAAAGAAGTCACTATCGGAAGATGTGAAAATTTCTCGTTGAGATAGAAGTAAATATATTAATCTGAGTAAAGCCTTAAGTGTTTTAATTGCTGTAAATAACATTTTTAAATCTACAAGCAAAAACTATCTGCAAAAGCTGCTAATAATTTGGAAACTATCCGTGTATGGCATACGCATGCACGTCTATATTCTGAGACTGATACCAACTGCAAAAATCCAGGAAAAGCAGCAGATCCCTTCTAGTAAATAGGTGGACACAATTTATTTTTACACCCAGTCCTCAAGAAAGAGAGAGACTACTTATTTTCCTCGGTAAAGTGGAGGCTTAGGGTTAGAACACATGAAAAGACCAAAATTATTTTAGTATTATACTTTGTTTAAAAAAAATAGGTTTATATTCTCAATAAAGGACATGTCACTATTTTTTGTATATCATGCAATACGTACACAATTATAGATGTAAAAAATATATTTTATACACTTTGTTAACATTGGAGAGAGAAAAAAACTTCAATAAAATCAAAGTTTTATCCAAAAGTTCCTATACTAACCTTTGCAAAAATTCCAATGTCACTGTTGCCTCAAAGGGGTAGTGAATATTAAACACAAAATAGGCAGAAAACAGCATGCACACTGCTTTTATTGGATTTTGCACACTATTGACACACATTCTGCCAATTATTAACATGAAGTTCTCTGGGTTTAGAACAGAGGAACCTAAAAAAATAATATATATATATATATATTAAATTCCTAAAATTTTATGTAAAATTAACAAATTTAACAATGGTAATTATGCAGTTTTAAACTTTTGTACTGCATCAAACAGCAGTTATAAAATTATGTAACCAAGATACCCCTATCCTGTAAGACATCAGGATCTTTGTATTATTGTCATCAAATTTAGTTAAGATTTTTGCTAGTAACTTTAATAATGCCAACACTCACTGCAGAAGCAGGGCTCGCTTCCAACAACTTCAGAACAAAATAAGATGGACTTAAGTAGTGGGGGGGGGGAAGGGTCAAATCATGGACATGTAAATAAAAAACTTTTCATTTTTATAAATCTCCGAAGTGGCTGGTTAAGTCAAACCCAACCAACCATCTGCAAAATAATTAATTCACTACCCATTTATTAACTGCCGATCTTGGGAACTCCCAAATGACTTCCAAAAAGGCGGAACTCTTTCACCCCTGATAATAGCAATAACTTTGCAAAAATTACTGCCTGAGAGTGCTCAGGCATGGAAATTTAAAATCATATCAAGTTGAATTCAGTTCATATGGGGTATGCAGATGTGTCAACTCTCCGGATGAATGTCAAATTCTCCTGATTTTCACCGAGAATTAGCCATTAGGATGGTCAGCATTCCATCAACCACCAAAATGATTTTGAATCGCCTGTGAAATAATTTTCTTTCTGCGTCAAAGCAAGGCGACAATTGCAGTCATTAGTTTTGTATTTGTCCTCTCCTCCTATCTGCAAAAAAGAAAGCTTCCCAGGTGGCGCAGCGCAGTGGTCTAAGCGCTAGCTTTCGACCAAAAAAATTTGCTTTAAAAAAATCTCCCCTAGTCCAATTGTCATATGACACCTTCAGCAAAGAGCTGACCTGCTCTGGCACTAGGAATGCCGGGGTGGGTCCATAATTAATTGACAGATGGCAGCTGCCCTGCCTTCTTGCAGTTCAGTCTTTCAACCCTTCGCCTCAAGAAATCCGGCGAATTCACTTAATGACAAACTTGGCCTTGCCTTGTAACGAAAGGCGATGTTAGTACGATGCTTTTTGTTGTTTTTGCCGTCGCGCACAACCTAAAGAAGACTATAGCATGTGGGCCATTTTACGTTTTTATTATCTTGCAGAATCTACGTACCCAAAAAACCTATTTCAGTAGGGAGTTGGATGATCCGTGGAAGGGAGGAGCGTAATGAAGAGTGCAATTTCCAAAACCAAAAACAGACCACAACCCTTAGGAATACGAAGAGCTTGAATGTTTTTAACCTGCACCCCCCCCCCCCAATAACTATACGTAATGGACACCGATTACATGATCTTTATCTAAGTTAGGAAAAAAAATATCTGGGGTGTATACATTTACAATACAAAAACTAACAATGCAATAAAATGGGTATTGCTTTTAGTTTTATTTTTGTTTTGTTCTCCAGAACTTTTAGTGGACCAATAATACTTCTGGAAAAATATCGATAAAATAGAGCTCATGTGATTTTACGAGCTGTAATAATCTCCCGATTTTCAGATTTTGAAGGTTGGCATGTCTGGGTATGACATTTTTACTTGCATAAATGTAAGAATACAATAATTAAAAAAATACAGTATTATAAAAAAATGCAGAGGACAATATACATACAAGTGAAATAAAGCAAATACTTAAAAAATCAAAACATTGTACTGTTAAGAGTGTGAAAACCAAATATGATACTAACAATTGGTCAGGCAGAATTTTAACAAAAGCATGGCACAAACTTTCAAAGCAGAAACATTCAGCAAACAATGATAAGTGAAGAAGTATGTCATTCTTAGAACTGCAGCTTTTTATTTCTCTAAAAGATCCGTGCATTTTCAAGCTTTGAAAATGCACGGGTCCATTTAGCCATGAACCTGAGCAAAATTTGGACAATTTTGGAGGTGGTATGGCTGACAATACTTGAAGAATATTTTCACAAGCTTTGAAAATGTTCGGCATTTTGCCGCATGAAACAGACACGAAACTGACCAATGAAAAAATAAAAGCTGAATTTTTTAGCGATGCGAGGGAAAAAAAGCATTGAACATTATAATTACTAAGCACATCAGAATATGCAATCATCCTGTATAAGCCAATATAAAATAATTTTATTAATTACAACTGCAAAAAATAACTTTTTTGCTGACCAAGTCACACTGTGTTGTCTCACAGGCTGTTGGAACTTTGTTACAGCAATTAAATAACCAGTGCAACATCAGATTTGGCAAGACGCACTGAAAATGCTTCTTGGGGAACTATTATATCAGTCAACCTTATAATAATAAGTCCAACAATGACACTGCCACAGGACTGTAGCAGAAAAATCAAAATCACATTTTCAGTAGGTTGAGCAGTCACACATTGTCAGAATAAAAAAGTTTATTGATGTTTTCAGAGAGCATGGCAGCATCAGGAAGTCTAAATTACTAAAAATTTTGAAGTGATTCTTATAAGAGCCTGATTTTCAGAAAACTGCAATAAATTAATACTGTAATACAATAGTAGGAAAGAGGATGATTCAGAAAAACTTTTTCTTTAAAGAAAACAAAAATTAGTTCTCTTTGGTTTCAAGTTGTACGTACACAGTTCAATTGCTTTTATAACGGGGTAACCCCCCCCCCCCAAAAAAAAAAACCCTCCAGTTTTGTAACAATATAAAAAATAACCAAAACAATGTTAAAAAAGGCTGAATTCAGCCAAAAGGTGAAAAAAATGTATGCATTATTAAGACAGGTGGCTCAGCATGGTTACTAGAAAGGTATCTATTTTAACAGTACATCTCTCTCACACACACAGTGTGTACATACACTCAAAGGACAAAACATTAGATAGTTTGGAAGTGTGCTTCCACATCTTTTCTCTATGCGGAAGCACACTCCGAAGCAAATATCGAGAGTTGCCCTTCCGATTTTCCCCACATGCAACAAATGGACAGAATACACTGAAATATAGACCCACAATAAGATATAAAGGTTAAAATTGTGCAGAACTTTTTCAATATGTCACTGATTGCCAAACACTCCACTTTTATGAATCAGCACAAAGGAGATCTTCATATCAATAATTTATTGTTGGCGGAAAATGAGAAAAAAAAATCTTAGAAATAAAAATCACGATCTTACACAAAACATTTTCTTAATTTCTTTACATATGTAAGGAGTTCCAATGGAAAATTAGGAACATTTGCTAGTTCTTCCAGAAAATTTTAGAGAATAATGTATTAGCCTATATTGATGGAAATTCATGTATTTAACAAATTTACAGTTCCTTTACTTTTTCATCATGAATACCTTTTATTTGCAATCCCTTTTCCTTAACAGCAAACTACTGGACTAGTTAATCTTAGTCAATAGTCTGTTCCAAGTTAATCCTCCGCCCAAAAGAGGAACAAAGATTGGAAGTTGAAACTCGGATGTACCACAGTGGTAAAAGTCAACACCAGCTTTCATAGCTGGTTTCTCTTGCGAAAGCAACGACTTAAAGGTTGATGCACAGGGAAAAGAAAACTCATTTAACAAGCTTTATGTCTACATAATTGTTCTCACCTCTCTACAAAGGGGAAGGTACATAGCTATTTACCACAGCAATCAAAACATTTAAAAACAGTGCAGGTAATTTACTTCAAAATTTATGAGTTAACACCATTAAAAGACAGTTCTAATACACAACAGTATGAAAATGTACAATAATTGCTAAACTATGATATAGAAAACGTGGGTTATTGCAGATGAGGCTTTTTTTAGGCCACTGTGCATTTCCCTTAACATACAAACTGGAAGTGCATGTTTGCCAATACCCTGAATATGACGTGGGGTGTCATCATATTCTAAGAAAACAAAATCTTATGGTATGATAAAACCATAAGCAGTTTGAATAAAATTCAAAATATTCAAGAGGGAAATCATAGTGTTACCTTTTACAGCTAGAAATGGAGATGTTACTGCTTCATTAGGAGGACAGTGAGGATTGAGCACCTGAAAAAAAAAATCAATTACTTTTGCATCACAAAATCAAGATACTCATAAAATATTGTTGCACTTCATTTTAGTGATGCTATAAAATTCTACAAATAAGAAAAGGAACCAACATTAAAACATACAGCATGTTGAGGACTGATGTAGCTTTTTTTTTGGGGGGGGGGGGTGTGAAGCATGCTCATTTTGCGCATATTATTCCATCTAGACTGTTTATATATATAGTATAGGTGGCTGCACCCTCACTCTTGCGTTTGCCATGATAAACCTGCAAAACTTGGGAGAAATTAATATTTTTGCCAATTATTTGTAAATTAAAAACATTAATATGACTTATCAGCCAAAGAATATTGTGTTGTACCCAGCCCTTCACTCTACAGCTTCCCATATCTTTATCCCTTTGCCAACATTAGATCAGAATACCAGCAATCAGAAAGTTAAGCTAGCTGATATTTTTTTTAACTTCCTTTTACTAGTGATAAAACTGTAACGGCCAAGAAAACGCATAATTTAACATTAAAAAATGTTGCGTGTTGCCTTCTATGTTGGCTGAATTTGCAAGCGAATCAGGTAAGGTTTTCCATGATCCTGCTCCCTGAATTACACCACCCACGCTCAAGGCCATTTGCATTGAATAAGCTAATTTATGCCAAAAACACCTCCAGTAACTCCTATGAAGAGAACACGGTTGTAGGCGAAAAATTATGATCTGTGATCACAGATAACAAAAGGTCAGATTTTAATTTTAGATCCACTTCTTACCCGCAAAGGCACCTTCTGTTACTCCTGCATCCAAGGGTCAGTATTTCCCAAAATAAAGGTGGGAGATATCTGTAGATGAAAGGGTGGGCAACAAATTTGTTGGAAATCTCCACAACGTGCACACATGTAAATGGAAAACCACTTAAGTCTACAAGAGAGTTAAAAAACAACAACTGTGGTCCATAAAAAAATCCACACCAGACATCTTTCTGTAGGTCCATAAAAAAATCCACACCAGACATCTGTAAAAGTAATATCCAAATAGATGTGGGGCACTCTTCAAAAAAATAGATGTTAGCAGAAATTCATATATTTGGTGTAAGTAGGTCAATGTTTGAAAAATAATAGATAAGTGTACTACAGACTGTTTCACCCTTTCAAAACTTTTTTGAGATGCACTCCCCCACCCCCTCAAATGACCCATCTTACTGATATAGCACATTAAACTATTGAAAATCTGCTAGTAGATCTTCATACTTATACAACAGTATCATTTGATGTGTAGCCGATTATCAATGAAATGGTTGTTAAAACATAGTGATAGTATACCAGCTGACAATATCCAAATTATTGAAATCACAATATTCAAGTAGATATGAGGGTAATGCCAATATTAAGAGATATACTGATCATCAATTATAAAATTTACACTACATTTCTCTACTAAAGAAAATATTCCAAATATTTGGTTTCTCTGTAAAAAAGCTAAAATTTCATACAATTATGTTGGTTGTAACTGCAATGATCATTATGTTTTATAAAGTTTAAAGAAATCAATAGCATAAATTCAAAATTACCTCAGAAACTGCCAGAAGAAATTTTACATCTTCATCAAAATATGCAGCAACTGCTGCAATTAGCAAACTGACTTGATTGCCATTTCACATATCGGCTTCTGCAAATAGCTGCAGTAAATTTGTCTTTTTCTGAGCACGAAAATAAGTCAAAAGTTCGGCCTTTCGATCTTCAACCGACTTGCAGAATTGGCTGTATATATCAATTCCTGTTAGTAATCGAAAGTGTTGCAAAAGGCCAACACCTGAAAACAACTGTGGCCAGTCTTCAACTAATTTCACCAGGCTTGTTCCACTATTTATGTCAAGGCGCTGTAAGTAAAAGGTGTCACTGATTAGCTCAATTAGTTTTTCATCTCCCTCAGTGAGCTGGCTGAGCTGGGTTTTTTTAAACTGAAAGGGACTCTGTAGTCTCATTGTGAGGCCAGTTAGGTGCCCAGTTGAAGCATCCATAACTATCTATCTTTGGGCTAGGAAGGGAACCAGGTGTGTTACCTTCCTCTTCATTACAAGAGACCTTCCTTTTCCTAACTGGCATTTTTTTATGTAGCCTGCACATGTTCTCAACCCTGTTCAGAAGTTGCTGAGCTAGGGAATCATAGCCAGATCCGAGAATGATCCCGTTGATATTGTCGGCTAAAGAGGCATTGTACGTCTGTACACATGATTTTGCAAACTCCTGGACTATTTTTTGGAGGGGTTTGTAGTGTACTGAAATACGTCATCTGCAACGACCCTCACCAATTCTCCTCTGAGACTTGGTTTGGGGGTTCTGCCTGTATTTAAGAATTTGTCCCTCATATTTCAAAAGGAAGAACTCATCATTAGTGCAGTGGAACTTCATGTTAATAATGCAATTTCAACACCTCAGATAATGAAGGATGCATCTGGCACTCATAAAAATAATTTTGTTAATAATAACACACTTACAGGAATACATCAAGAAGTGCAGCTGCTAGAGGAATGGTTCCTAGGACTGTCTAGAAGCATTCACAGGTGTACAAAGGTCTTTGACACATTTTAGTGTCCAACAGGAAATAACTTAAAAAAACTTTAGGAAGGACAACATTACAACACTGGGTAAACACTTCCATAAACAGCTTGTATCTCATGAATCTCTTGGAAGACTGAGTAGTGACTCAGTCTGCTAGGTGAGTGGTAAGAATTCAATTAAGGTTATCAGGCAAGAAATGAAATTTCACAAGCTGCTAGAAAAAAATTCTGACCCACAAGGAGCGATTTCCGTTTTTTTTTTCAAAGCTGATGGCCATAGACAGTGTGCTGCAAACAAGGGTTCAGTTTGACGAATTTAATAAAAAAAACAAATTCAGATCAAATATGGAAATTAACAGTTTGTATAACCTAATGATGATCCGCATGAACGGACCACCACTGGATAAATTTGATTCATCAGCTTCAGTATTTTTATCAAAACTATAGAACCCTGAGATTTACAGACTAAATTCGAATTTCATTTAGCAATAAGTAGTTTGGGTAATAGGCAGTGCTCAATACACTTATACTGTATTATTATTATTAGTCTTTGTTCCCACATCATCACCATGAATTATGCTTGTGCATGAATACCCAGAAATTTGCTTTTGTTTCACCTGACTCCTAAATTTTGGAGCTGGTTCCTAAATCTGGAGCTTATTTTTACAGCCCTGTATTATGTGTTGTTTTACAGGTTACATTTGTACAAACTTTTATATTACAATACATCCAACTGTTTTTGAGATATCACATTTTTTTATTTGTAACTTAACCTTTGCACCATAGTGTATATATACACCTCATGAAAAGTGAAATAGGGCAAAAATAAATTCTTACCAGTTTTTTAAATGCTCTCAGTAGTTTTCTTGACTGTACTGGCTTCAAACATTCTTTTAAATCTGATTCTTCAACATATTCAATGTCCTTATACTTCGAAACTCCAGCATCAGTTAGTGCCAGAATAACTTCTTCAGTCTTGCTTTCATCCAGTTTGTAGTGTTTTTGTGACAAATTCACGAACTTGCTCCATTTCTTAAAAAGCAACACAATAATCAACATCATGTACAAGCATGTTTTATTTAAAGAATATAATTAATCTAAGTTAACATAAAAAAAATATCAGTTCAGTTTCTGTCGTGGATTCTTCCAGTTATAACCACAATTTTTCACTTGTGAACTGAATCATAATTTTTAGATAAAGGTTCTTCCACACATATCCACAGCAGCACTTCTCACTGTCTTTTAGGAATTTAAATGCCCCATGGGAGAACTTTACTGACTAAAAAACATGACGAAAATAATTTACTTCTACTGACCATTTTGCACTCCTGGAACCAACATTCAGCTGTGTCAGTAGCAATAATGGCAGTGTACAAATAGCTGATAAAATATGCATTATCTAGTGCTCTATTGCTGTTGCTAAACCATTAAAAAACTTATGTTTCAAAGCAATAACTTTTTTATTACCACAACTGTAGCATGATAAAGGGTAGAAATCACCTAATTTTTTGTCATTCACACACAACTCTGTCTGTACTTTTACAAATGTGCAAACCACTATCTGAGCACCAACGACCCTCGCAAACATTAACAATAAAAAATATTTCCTTGTTTTTATCTTCTAATATGAACAGTATTTCTCCAAAGACACAATCATTATCTTTGTTCTTTACATTCAGAAACTGGCCTACAGTATAGAGAGTACCAAAAATTTTCACATTGTTTGAAATGTGCAGAGGTTGACATTCTGATTCTTTTATTGCCCTTTGTATTTGAATGCAGTACAACTCGATAATGAAAGTTTGACTATCTTCAAACCGAACATTTTCAGCAAAAAGTGAGCCATTTAGAAGATAAGCTTGCAATAACTGATGTTTGTTTGACAGTGTATCAGTGAGGTTTTTGAAGTTCTGACATCTTCGGGCAACTCTTTTGAAATATGAATGTTTACTCTCAAAGCGCAATGTCCAAAGACGAATAAGTGGTCCAAATTTCATCGTTAACTCAGGATAGTGCAGAAGGAAGTAGTGCTTTGGTCGAAGAGGCACATCTGCAAAAGCAACCTTCCTTCCCTCCAAGTACTCTTCAATTATGATTTTGAAATATGCAATTTGTGAATGACTTATGCTAGGTGCACAGGCAAATTCCACACTTTCTCTGAGTGTAACAACTACTTTCCATACAGAATCATCAGTATCTATCTTAGAGTACAGAAGGATTGGCAAAAAGCGAAGTAAGGGCCAGTTCTGACAAGCACTGCCATTTAACCTTTTGCTTTTTGGGTGAAACACAGCAGGCCTGCAAGAAGCATCATGCTCAGAAAATGAAGCCACGTATTAGATCATTTAATAAAGTATATGTAAGCCAGCCTTTCTGAACAAAATAATTTAGGTAAAGTGACAAATTATAATCACAAACCCCTTCAAACAAGTCATGACCAACACAAGGAATGAGCCCAGGAAGACAAACATGAAAATACTGCAACTCATTGAACAGAGACGGGAAAATGATTCCTTGGCTACCCATGGCTAATTGCGAAGCAGATGCATCATAATTTTCAACAGTTTGTGATGAAGCACTCAAATATGGATACTCTGAACTCTTCCAAGTATCTCTTTGCATTAGACAATAACGGCACATATATTCTGAAGTTGAGAAATTCTGGTTAAATCCACCAATAAAATGTGCTCCTAAATTGTCAGCAGTAATACAAAAAACCCTCCCTACATAACATACACCATCCACATTAAATCCATTCTCAATTTCTTTAAGGTCACCAATCAATTGCCTAAATACTACTTTTTGGCCAAACAATTTTAAATCTTTTTCACAGCACAGTAAAAGAAGCTGCATTTGGTGAACTGATGACCTATACTGAGGGTAGATGTTTCCTAATGTGAAATAAAATCCGAGAATTTTATGTTTATTTCGTGAAGAACCTAACGGGCTAACAACCTCAAACGCATCCTGAAAAAGGATAAGCTGAAGGATTTTTATTGATTCATCTGCTTGGCATTGCTGAAACACGCTACCGTCAGTAAAATCACTCATTCGATCTGCTACTTCATTTTTCAGTGGATGATCTACTTGATCCTTTACAGACTTATCGTGGAGCAGATTAACAAGAGGTTTTTGAATTGGAATGTAGTGGCAGTAACGCAAGCGATTTACCTCATCCCGACCCATGCAAATTTCAATGGGTTTGACAAATTTCATGCTTTTTTCAAAATATTGTTGTCTTAAATAGATAGATTTAAGAAGTCCCGATTCAGTATCGAATGCAGATTTTAAAAACTTTGAGTCATGGACCCATTTTACAATTGTTTTTTTTTCATCTTCAGACATATTTACTAATTCACTCAATTTATCAGTGAAACTCTGTGTGAAAAAGGAATCCTCCTGAATCAGTAAATAATTTATCTCTTCTGTTATCAACTGTATTGTTTTGCATGGGATTAGGCATTTTGATTCCAAAAGCAAGCAAAAAAGAGCAATATTTTTCAGTGTGAGTTCTTCAGAGATATGGCTGTCTGACTGATTAAGTTGTTCACTTACGTCAGAAGTGACTAGTTCCACAGTACTGTCAACTCTCAAGGTCAGGGCAACTGGCTCAGAATTAACAAACTGTGGAGATAGGAATTTTGTACTGTGATTCAGATGATATCTAGATAAATGGGATGAAAATGAAGATTTGACTTTAAATGTTTTGGCACACCCCTTAAAACAGCATCTAATAAAGCCCCCGGAGGTTAGATGTGACTTAATGTGCGATATTAAATCAGAAACTCTATTAAATGCCTTATGACACAATCTTTGGTTGCACTTTAAATCCACTTCTGAATTTCAAAGTTGTAAACCACGCAATCCACGGTGGTATCGCGAGACATGAGTATTAAAGCCATAGTAAGAGCCAAATGTTTTGGAGCAACCACGCACCATACACTGAAATCTAAAATTATTTACATTTCTATGAATGCTCATGTGGTGAACATATTTCTTTAAAGATAAAGAAACATAGTTGCAATTGACACACTCATACATGATGTTAAGTATTAAGTATGCACTTTTATGCAAAATGTTTTATAATATGAGATATTCCTAAGAAAAACAGAAGGAATTATTGTTTTATGTATTGAATGTAAAATTTCATGTATCAAAAATAAACAATAGCTGACACTAATTGCCAATGGCTTTGATTCATCTGAAACCAAATTCTTTTACATATTTTTTAAAAATTCAACCAATTTAGCATGCAGAACAAAGATTCATTACCAAAATTATTTACAATACAAAAAATATGTCCGCAAAAAGATCATCCGTAATTGTCAGCACTGTTGTCTTAAGCAATATACAGGGTGTCCCAGAAATATTGGATACATTACAAATTTATGTAAAAAAAAACCTGAGCATTGTCGGTTTTTCTATGTCACGTATTACAAACACGGTTTCTATATTTTTGTTTTGCAGAATTGTTATTCCCAGAATCCGATAGATGGCACTAGGTGTGGCCTGATGAGGAATGTATGAGAAATGTGCAATCGGTAGTAATGTCATCCGTACAGCACAAGGCGATGTGTGTGTTATGGCTTGCGAAATTAAAGCTGTCATTAAAGTTAAAAGATGGTACCGTTTAGAGTATGGTTGTAATCCTCCATCAATGAATTCAATTAAGCGATGGATAAAACAGTTCTGGCAATGTGGAACCTCGTGGAGGAGCCGGTTGGCCTAGCATCAGCGGTGAGACGGTTGACCAAGTTAATGGAAGTTTCCGACGAAGCTCCAGGAAATCCGTTAGTAAAGCAAGCAGAGAACTGTGCATTCCGAAATCGACAGTTCACGATATCTTGCACAAGAAATTAAAGTTTTATGCTTATAAAATCAAAATAGTGCAAAAGATGCATGTAAATGATCACACTCTGCGAAACGATTTCGCTGTGGTTATGCTAAATTGAGTGAAAAACAACGAAAACTTTCTCAGTACTGTCATTTTCAGTGATGAATCCACATTTCATGTATTGTGAATTGTCACAACTGTAGGATATGGGGTAGTGAACTGCCTCATGCTGCTAATGAACTGGAACGTGATTCTCCAAAAGTTAACGTGTGGTGCGCCCTATCAAAAAGAGAAGTGATTGGCCCTTCCTTCTGCGAAAAAAACAAATGATGACATTTACTTGGATATGATAGAAAGTTTCGCTATACCCAGATAAAAAGATATGATGTCATTTTCCAACAAGACGGTACGACTCCGCATTGGTTAACATGTATACATAAGTGCCTAAATGAGCCTTTTTTCCAACAGATAGATTGGCCGTGGTGGTCCCATTCTATGGCCTCCTCGCTCTCCAGATCTAACTCCATTGGATTATTTCATGTGGGATTAGGATCGTGTCTATCAGACGCCTTGTACTGATTTGCAGGAACTAAAGTAGCGTATCACAGCTGCTATTTAATTCCATAACTCCTCAGATGCTTGCCATTACATGGCATGAAATTGAGTATCGCTTAGACGTACTACGAGCAACCAAGGGATCTCACATCGAAATTTATTAACTTGTGCAGTTACATTGTTAGTTAATACAGTCAGTTTATTTCTATCTGTTTAATGTTTTGTTTTATATAATTTTGTTATGTGTCCAATAATTCTCGGACACCCTGTATATATACATTTTTGTAGCAAATAAATGCAACAGAATAAAAACAAGAATTTTATTTGTTGAGAAGGAAATAAGAAACTAAGACTTTTGAATCCAAAACATTTTGAAAACCGGTAGAAACAGTAAAGATTTTATGTGTGCAGCTCTGTGGAGCACCACATTATCAGGACCTGCAATTTTATGAGAGTTCCGAGTTCTTTTTTTTTTATGTGAAAAAGACTTTTTCCTTTTTCATACATTAGCATGAGAAAGTATTGTAATCGTAAAAAATTCGACTCCAAGATGTCAAAGGAAATGGAAGTTGTGATGTACTTTGCACCAAAAAGAGTAGTCATGACTACTTTCTATTTTTAAATAAATCCGGTACCTGTATGTACCTCTTATTTTTCCAGTTTTTCAAAAAAATAAGATTTTCATTTCTAGAAACTTGTCTCCAGCCTCATTTATTTAGCACTGATGGAGATAATGCTTCACTGGTGATGTGACTTAATTGCTGATATTCAATCAGAATGGCGACACAAGAGGCCTGAATGTTACATTGTGATTAAAATGTTCACCGATTCACCCTTTCATGATGTACATTCTCGGAGATTTGTTTCAATTCATTTATAGTGACAAACTGACAATGAGGGACAGAGGCCCCTTGAGATATATCAAATATGGCATCAGCCATCTTGATTGAAGTCCATGGTAAAGTAAGGTTTAGAAATTACCAGATGATTATATTTATATTTGATGTTTTCACTAACACGCTGAAAATGTTTTTTTTTTGGGATTTTGCCTTTTTTAATGCAGAGGGGGGGCAGGTTTGGTCTTTGGAAAAAAATTATCTTATCAGGAATTCAGGATGTTATTTTGGGTTCTGTATTAGGATTACAATTTATCTGTGGTTGACTTTATTACTACATATATACAGCAAAAAACAATTAGGGAATAGGGAATATCGTAGTTTTGTATTAAAATTGAGTGACAGAAAACTTTAGAGGTTGGAATAGGAACTACAGACACTTAGTACGCTATGCAAAAAGAAAAATATGGCCAAAACAATTAGTAAATTTAAATTTAATAATTTTTGGGGAGACAAATGTACAAAGGCATATTTATGATCATATCGTAAAAATGAAAATAAAGGTAAATTTCTCACTGGAAAACATGTACGGCAATTTGCGTTGTATAAGCCACGAATAAACGATTTAAAAAAAATAAAATAAAAAAGTTTTTGCTGCCGTTCAATTTGAAAAATAATCTGCAGGGTAATTGTGCTGGAGAGGGTCTATATAATTGGAAAAGGAACTCTCTCGGAAAAAAATTTCAGTCCAGGATTTACACGAAGTGAAGAGGACGGAAAAGGGATGTCATAATGAAAGACCGGGAAAGCTGTAGGAAGGGGCGGCGGCAGTTATTTTGTCTTTGTATTGTTGGGAAAGACAAAACGCTGACTGTGCTTGTGCCCTCTCCTCATCAATTGGCCAATAAAAATGTATGCACAGTGCTTGCTGCAGGAACCTAAACATGCAGGCCTCATTTCAAAGTTCCATGTTCTGAATCTCGTGTACACTGTGCCTTGTATTTTAGTTTGTCCTTTGCCAGTTTGACCAAAGTCTTTGTTTCATTTCTTCGGACTCCGGGGTCTTTATATGCCTAACTTTTCTGTCGAAAATTCCGCTTCTGGATCAACATTTGTGATATACAAGATCATATGGCTATTTTTTTCTTTTTCTTCTGAATGTCACAATCTGTGAATTATACGCCGGCACAGATTATACGAAAATACAAAAAAAAAGTGCGATTTCCAGGGTCTGAGGATAAACGACGAAAATTATGATAATTCAGGAATTTGCGAGCCCCAGATGAAAAACAAAACAAAAAAACGAGTACCTTTTTTTTGCCAGGGCTGAGGGCAGAACATTTTTGGACAGAAGTGTACGACTTTGACATTATATATAGCCCCCTCCTACCCGCAGGTTCAATGTCTGGCCACTAAAAAATTTAGCTGACCAACAGATTTCAGAATATTTTTCTACCTCTGGTTGTTACAAATACCTTGTTCCCTCAAAATAATCAGGATGTACAGTAAAGCAAGACACGTCTGAGAAGAGAACGTTGCTCCATTAATTTCTTCTCTAATCAGCAGGGTCATGTGCTCAAAATCTGCAGGCAACACGGTGGCATGCGATTAAAGAAACACATACCAACCCCGTGTAGTCGGGTGCGAACAGTTTGAGTCGAAACATTTGTGTCAGTAGCCGTATGGAGTTTGCATTGCAGAAGAGGGGCGCTCATACTCCGGTTTCTCCTGGCAGTCAGTGATAAAAAAACGATCCTCATTTCTTGACGTTGCTTTCCTGTGACCTTGCCCTGGTCTTTGCCTTAAATTTTCGGTATCTGAAAACCAATTCCAAAATCTGGAAATCATGCTTCGAGACACTCCAATGGCGTCCGTTACTTGCGATTGGGTTTGACCAGCTTCTAAGTGACCGATTGCCCTCAATCTACAGATTCGGGTAAATCACGTTCGGACATCACATTCAAAGCACGAGTCATTTTTATCCTGGACTAAACGATCATAAGATACAATTCACTTTTCATTCGTTGACAGAAACATACCCTTTTTAACGTCCCACAATCAATTTTGCATACTGAGGTGTTTGGAAGTATGCAAAAGTTTCATTGTAATAACTTTCCTTCAATTTCTCTTAGCATACAAACGGTTGATGTCAGTAGTTCATATCTAAACCACGATATCTCCTAATAGTTTTGAGCAGTGTATTTTAAGCTAACGGGGGGGGTAGGTAACAATGATGTTTAGCATTGGTGCTAATGTGCAGAGTTTGACTAAGGAATTTCTTAGATTTAAGCTTGGAACATAATGGCAACTCTGCCTGGAAAAAAAGAGGGATTTGCCAGGCTATTTGAGATAGCTATTGGCTGGAAAGCAATGGCATGAACTTTAACTCTGAGTAACAACTTATGTGTTTTTACAGAAATAAAATTTGACCACCCATAGAAATAAAGTGTTCGAAGTTGGGCCGCATCCCGGCGATTAAAAAATATTATCTACCATCCTGGCATGTAATATATTTTAAACCCGTCACAGGCTATGTAAAGAAATTAGGATGAAAGCACAAATTTTAACACAAAAATCAGCAAATGAAATTCTTAATGGATTAAGTTGATGAATGATTAGCAGCTGGGACAGGAAAGATATAGGAGGCAGGAGTATAGTGTCAGAATTCTTGTTAAATCACCTACGATTGTAACAGTGCTAGCTAAATAATTTTCTGGCGCCCATGTGGTCTGCAGGTGAAATTGATGATTCCACGACTTGTGCCTCGTTCTCCAAAACCAGTTGTCAGAGCAGGGGTGTTTGGTGGGCTAAAGGAGGTTGGAGTATTTGGAACTTTTTGGTCCCCAACAAAACTAGTATAGCCCACATCTGTTTTACTGAGGACTGAAAACTTCGTGTGGGTAAAAAAGTTCCGAAAAGCGCAAATTGAAGAAATAATTTGCATTATTCATATTAAATTTAGGACTTCCATTGTCTAGAAATCCTAAATCTTTTCTTCTACCTACAGAGATTGGATGTTTTTTCTTCAAGTTTCTCTCATAAATTTGAATCTATTTTCATGTGTGCTCTTTGGCATATTTTAGAAAGATGTGATAAAGTTGGTACTAAATTACAAAAGCCATCGCTAGATTTGCTAACTGGACGTAACCTTCTGTCATTATCCCATTTCATTGCCAATGAAAGAAATAATTTTGAAAAATATGAAGAAATAGATAAAACATTAAGTGAAAAATCTCCTGGAAGTTTTGTCAAATCACAATAAAAAAATGAGCACATGGCAATAACCGTAATGAAACTATTCTTCAAGGACAGAAAAAATGTGAAGTAGAAACATTTAATGTGATTATTGATCAGTTGGATAACAAATGTCTGTTAGCTTATAAAAAAATTCAATTTCCATTTCAGTTCTTAGTTAACTGCCAACTAAATTTCTCTAAATAACTGTTTAGATTTTTACAGTGAGGATTTGGATGAATCTTTACATAGTAAAATTTCACAGTTCTATGACTTTATCAAGTGTGAATGTATCTACTGCACAAAAAAAATGTTCTTGTCAAGACATTGCAAAACACACACACACACACACACATATATATATATATATATATATATATATATATACGATAATTTGATATTTTCCCAAATGTATATTCACCGTATTAAAACTACACTTGGTAAAAAATAACTTGTGATTGACAATGCTTCAACAAAGGCTTAACAGTCTTGCTATCATGTCATTAGAGCATGATATTGCTCAGCAGTTAGTTTGACAATGTTGTGCACTTCTTCACAAACCTCAAAGCAAGAAAAGACATTTTAAAGACGAACGCCTGAACTTTTTTTTTGGGGTTTTTTTTTTTTTTGATTGGAGGTTTAACGACCACCGTGAGCAACTCAATGGGCTATAAGCAGCCGCCCGTCGCTAATTTAGGGTCACTGGTTCCAGGGAAGGGAAAGAGCCAGTGCCCAACATCCATGCCTCGCCGTCATTCGAACCCGGACTCCTTCCGGAGGAATGATCAGAGGCCATCGCTTAGACCACTGCGCCACCGGGGCGGCCTTATTGGAGGTTTAACGACCACCGTGAGCAATTCAATGGGCTATAAGCGGTCGCCCGTCCCTAATTTAGGGTCACTGGTGTTCCAGGAAAGGGAGAGAGTCAGTGCCGTAAGACAAACACAACATCCATGCCTCACCGGGATTCAAACCCAGACCCCTTTCGGACGATTGATCAGAGGTCATCGCTTAGACCACTGCACAACCGGGGCTGCAAACTTTTGTTTTTGTGCATTCATTTTTCATTTATGTTGTCTACACTTGATTCAATGTTTGAATTTTCTTTAGTATAAAATTTTTGTAAGATATGTGGACACTTGAGATTTTGGGGTATACTAGCAATGTTTATTTCTTACACAGTACACCTGAAGAGATTTTTTTGAGGAGTTTTTCTTAGCTCACGAAGCAGTTCTAATGTAATTACTGCCTAGCATCAGTGACCTGTTTGTAAAACTTTCTATGTGCAATTGTGTTTGCATTGAAATACACCTTTTGGGGTACTCATTTTATAAATAAAACAAACAGATATTGGTACTGCTATTAAGTTTACGCGACGCGCCTCGAGTTGCGCGTTGGGCATGAGTTGAGTGATATTTCTGTCATTTTTTTATAATTTTACAGAAAACACTGGCAGTTATTACTACACAAATACCTGTGTATTGATATATTTCAACTAATTTTTAAGAAATTGAATGGTTCTGATAAATTTCCATCTTACCACAGATGAGGTATACACACTGCTCACATGAGATTTCTTCAATGTGTTAGTTTGCAGAAGAAAATGTTTCAACATCTTTAAACAGACATTTTAAAGACAAACTCCTGAACTAGGTGTGAACTTCTGTTTTTGTGCATTCATTTCAAATTTTTGTTATCTATACTTGATTCAATGTTTGCATTTCTTTAGGAATAAATATTAAAAATAGTACATTTCCTTATGTCTGCAAACACATAAGATGTATTTTACAAAGCCTTAACATACATAAATAAAGGAAATAGGTATCCAACATATGTACAAGACATACATATCTATCGTATAGTCTATAGGACATTCGTATTTTACAAGCACTTGTGACCAGAAATAGGGGCCACAAAATCTTCAGTAGCCCAGATTCCAAAAAAAGCTGTCTGGCACTGAAAAAAAAATGTAGGAAGCAGGAGCATGGTGTTAGAATTTTTAGCACCTGATTGCGAATGCTAAATAAAAAACAAAAAGATTGCGAATGCTAAATAAAAATTTCCTGGCACCAACGTGGTCTGGGTGAAACTGACCATTATACAATTTATACCTCGTTCTCCGAAACTAGTTGTCACCCTAGTCACAGGACAAGCGAGGAAAATTAGTTAGCAACTGCATTCGTTTACTTAACTTGTTCGGCCTAACAAATAATTTGAACGAAATACATGAAATAAAAAAGTTAGCAACTGCATTCGTTTACTTAACTTGTTCGGCCTAACAAATAATTTGAACGAAATACATGAAATAAAAAATCAAACTTGTTTCAATTGTTACCAAAACCACTTAATACTAACATTCTCATCATAATGCACTGTGACTTACACAAAACAAAAAAATACTTACCGAAAATAAATGCTGCGGTGCTTCTAACATAGAATCCTTACTTTGTGTAGAGAGACGTCCATCGCTTCGTACCAACATGGCTTCCGCGACCAGCCCGTTGCCATTCGACAGCACGTAAAAAAACAGGTATTATACCGTAATGGTTAAAACAGTTTAAACACCGTGAACATGTAGTTTATCTACCGAATATTTACGGTTCATCGCCCGTTGGCGTGCTTACGGTCCGTAAACCGTTTTAATACAGCTGAAACACCGAGAATTCACGGCAATTTTTTACAGTGAGGGTAAACGAAATTAGGGGAAATGGGAATTCGAGCAAAAATGCAATTGGGGTAAATGTGTTTAGGGCAAACGTGAATTAGGGGAAACGAGATTAGGGCAAAGGAAATTAGGGGAAATGGGAATTCGGGTAAAAGCGATTTCGGGGAAACGCGATTGGGGTACACGTGATTAGGACAAACGGGAATTAGGGGAAACGGATTAAAGGAAAAGGGTGTTGACCGTAAAAAACTGTCTTCCAAGTAGCTGGATGAGGTGGGGAAAATTCGGTGAACACCCCATAAAAGCGAAAAAGGTTTGAAATGCAGACCCAGGAATTTCCCCCACATATTTGTGCACGTTGTTCGGCTTCAGCTTGTTTTAAACAGCGTGGAAATGGAAATGATGACAACGGAAATCTACCAAACGTTCGATATTTTGGGTCAAATGCAAATTGTGCATGGTACCTGACTGAAAAAGGTGGGCTACTTTTCCTGTGGGGGAATTTTCCAATGTGGGGGACTATTCCTAAGTGAGGGAGTTTTCCTGAAGGGGGACTTTTCCGATTACCACACGATTTGTTCCGCCGTTTTGTAGGGAAGCTGTAAATTTCAGAATTTCAGGGGAAAAGCATCATTCGATGAGAAACACTGTTTCACACAATCTACACCGGAAACGGAGAAGGCCGCCCCGGTGGCGCAGTGGTCTAAGGCGTTGGCCTCTGATCGTTCGTCGGAAGGGGTCCGGGTTCGAATCCCGGTGAGGCATGGATGTTGTGTTTGTCTTACGGCACTGGCTCTCTCCCTTCCCTGGAACCAGTGACTCTAAATTAGGGACGGGCGACTGCTTATAGCCCATTGAGTTGCTCACGGTGGTCGTTAAACCTCAAAAAAAAAAAAAAAAAACAAAAAAAAACGGGGAAGTGGGCACCAGAGAACTGACCACACGGAAAACTAGCCAACGGAGAACTAGACCCATTGAAATTTCAGTGTCATAAAATTGTTCTGCATAAACAAATTTCATGTGGCTGTATTTCCCCACTACTTGAGCGACTATTGTTCATAAAATAAATTTAATATTTCATTTTCAGTTAGAAATTTAGACATTTCCATGATTTTCGGGCCAAAGACAAAGCTGAGAACTGGCCAACGGAGAACTGCCCACCCCGAAAACTGGCCAGAAAACTTTTTTTTCTTCTTTTTTTTTTTTTTGGTTGGAGGTTTAACGACCACCAATTTTTTTTTGGTTGCAGGTTTAACGACAACTCAATGAACTATAAGCTGTCGCCCGTCCCTTATTTAGGGTCACTGGTTTCAGGGAAGGGAGAGAGCCAGTGCCGTAAGACAAACACAACATCCATGCCTCACCGGCATTCGAACCCATGCTCCTTTCGGACGAATAATCAGAGGCCATCGCTTAGACCACTGCGCCACCGGGGCGGCAGAAAAATTTTAAGTGGCCATATAAAAATTCCGTTCTGAACTGCTCCTTGGCTACGTCTCTCGAGATTGATTATCTTTCACACATAAAATTCCCGTAATTTCGTATTTTTTTATTTAGGATATTTTTCTACAAATTACAGCTAAACAAATTCTCTGCGAGTATGTGCAAACCTAGGAAACTTGTTGGGGTTGGGAGTGGAGGGGGTGGTTAAAGCATAAAATATGAAATATAAAGAATTTCTCATCCGATCGGGGAATTTTCAGCATTTACAAGCTACAACTCAACGAATTATCTGAGGGCATGTTCCTATCCAGAAAACCTGTCCGCTGGGGGGGGAGATAATACCAAAAGTGTAAACGACAGAGTATTTCTCGTCCAATCGGGAGATTTTCAGCACTTACGAGTTACAACTCAACAAATTATCTGACGGCATTTGCTACCTCAGGAAACCTATCGGTAAGGGTAACACCATAAGTGTTAAATGTAAAGAATTTCTGACCGAGAGATTTCGAGCGTTCACAAACTTTATCTCAACAAACTCCCTGCGTACATGTGCTAACGCAGAAAATCTGTCTCGCGCGGGGGAGAGGGGCCACCAGAAGTGTAAAATATAAAATATAAAATATTTCTGGTCCAATCGGGAGATTTTTAGCATTTACAAGCTGCAACTTGACACACTATCTGAGGGCATGTGCCTACGCAGGAAACCGTCGAGGGGGGGGGGGTACAAAATTTGTAAAATACGTTACCACATGCCCGCAGATAATGTGTTGAGTTGTATTTGGTACATGCTGAAAATCTCCCGATCGGACCAGAAATACTTTATATTTTATACTTTTGGCGTCCCCCCCCCCTCGACATGTTTCGTCAGTCGGCACATGTCTTCAGATAATGTGTTGAGTTGTAGCGTGTAAATGCTGAAGGTCTCCCGATCGTACCAGAATTCTTCATATTTTACACTTTTGGTATTAACACCCCCCCCCCCCTTTTTCGGACACGTTTCCTCAGTTGGCACATGCCCTCAGATAATATCTTTATAATTTGTACTTTTGATATCACCCTCCACCCCCGATAGGTTTTCTGAGTCAGCACATGTGCTCAGACAACTTGCGGACCTGTAGTTTGAAAACCCTGAAATCTTTTGTAGAGTTGTAGATCATAAATATTTTTATATATAATTTCATTAATTATCGCAATTAAGAAACGACGAAATTACGGAAACTTTACATGACTCAGATAACCAACCTCTGAGGATCGTGGCCACGAAGCTGTCGAAAACGAATTTTTATAGGACCCCTTAAAATTTTTGCGGCCAGTTCTCCTACACCCAATTGACACATCCCACTGCAAATAACATAAACATTTACTCAGCTGTGTGAAAGGTCAAGTTGTGATAACGTATTTCAAAGAATAACTAATCTTGTTAATTTGTGTTCTATCCTTTTGATTCAATTTAGTTCTCATTTCGCAGATCTACACATATTGTTTTTTATTCATTGACTGCTTATAAATTTTAGATTTTTTTAAAGTGCAAACGTTAAAAAACTCAGGATTTATTTCAATCGCTGATGACTTGTGTGTATAACACGCATTACAATGGTGAGAACATAGCACAAACGACATTGAAGCCATTCAGCTCAAAGAATTATGAAACTTCAATCCTCCAACACCGCGATTTTTTTTCATAGGATCGCTAATACATGATCTTTCTGTCTGAGGGGGAGTGAGGCTAATTGTGTGCGCATTTTTTAAGGGTGACAATAATTTCATGTTCGCCGAAAGAAGTGTACACTGAACCATTGCGAACGATATATGTTTTTTTTATTTTATTTTTTTCAATTTATGCAAAGGGGCTTAGAAAACTAAAGTTGATAAACCACGAAAAATAATTTCACGAGAAATCAAGGTTACAGTAATTCTTAGTAAATAAAAGCTTAGTTTTTGATTGGTAGCCGGAGTTTCGGTTACGTTCGTTTATAATCTGAAGGAAGCAATTATAATCGCTACGAAAATAGCATTCTACGTAAAACGTTGAAAACATACTTCTTGTACGACTCCCTTTACCAATGTTGTATGCGCGCATTCCTCAGAAAGCGAAGTTGGAACCCCTGCCTGCCATTATCAGGGGGAAGAAACCATTATCTTAATTCCATTGTCACTGTTATCACGGTTGTAAATCAGTGGCAGTTTGATCCACCCTTTCGAAGGGGGAGGTAAAAACAAGCTGCCGCCGTTCAGGTAAATAAGATTAACAGAAAGACCTGGACGCTGATGAAACGGTCGTTCGAAAAACACACAGCCGAAGTCAAAGCGAAACAGGAAATTTTTTTTGGCACCGAGAGCGTTAAGTCTGTAAATGCAAACCGGATTCAAAGAAATCAACCACTGTTATTTGCAGCATGACACAAATAAACTTTGTTTTTCTTTTTCTGTTTGAAGAATTAACAACCACAGTGAGCAACTGGATGGGCTATAAACAGTTGTCCGTTCCTAATTTAGGGCCCGTGGTTCCTGAGAACGGAGAGACATAGGGCTATACAGCAAACAAAACATTCATACTTAACGCAGATTTGAACCCGGACACATTTCGGATGGTTGGTCAGAAGCCAGCGTTTAGATCACTGCTCCATCTGAAGCGTCAAACAAAATCACTTTGAACTTTCCACTCAGCTCTAGAGTAGGTTAATTCTGAATTCTACATTAATAGAAAAAACACTGCGCGCTTACTTTAATATTCCAATCTTTGCTAGCTTTGAGCTTAATAGGGGCGCGAACGAGCTGGCTTTCAAAAGTTACGATGCCTTAGAAAATTGCTCCAGTAACTTTCACACGTCAGAGAATATGATTGTCCAGACCCGGCGCACTTGCATATTTCGAAGCATGTCGACATTGGCACAATTACGCGCGTAATTGTTATAATCATGATTCATCCGCACCTGTTCCATTAATACACTGCTGGACAATTGCTAAGGATGGATCATAAACGGCTATATAGCGCATAAAAAGGTAAGTGTGGTTGGATGCCAAGTGAAATAAAATAATGTCAGAATGCCAGGACATTACAAGAAAGACAATTTATTGTGCTCTGAAATTCAAAAGGCTTTGGAACGTGTTCAAGGAACAAACAGGCTATTTTGTGCAGAATACGTAAACGTGAAAAAAATGCAATTACCGTCCGCAGGCGTTACGGCGTAAGATGTCATACGGGATATGGCCACCATGGAGGGCGGTGCAAGATTCCGCACGTCATGCCATGCTTTGCACAACATTATCAAGCAGCTGTTGGGGTAATTTATCCCATTCTTCTGTCAGTGAACGGATGAGGGTGTCCTTGTTTATTGGATTGCATTGGCGACTAGCAAGACTCTTCCCCAAAGCATCCCACACATTTTCAATATGATTCAGATCTGGAGAACGTGCTGGCCATACGAGGCGTTGAATATCCTCGCTCTCAAGACACTCCTGGACAGCGACTGTTCGATGACATGTTGCGTTGTCGTCCATGAAAATGAATCTATCACCGACAGCACCACGGATCATGCGAACATGAGGTAACAGAACATCATTAATGTATCGTTGGCCAGTCATAGTCTCAGTTGGAAGCACATAAAGAGACGTACGGCCATTGATCATGATGCCAGCCCATACCATGACAATACATGTCGGATATCGGTCTCTTTCCTGTATGTTTTCTGCACAATATGCAGTACCACTATCACGCCAGATCAGTTGTCGTCACCAATCAGACTATAGACTGTATCTACTCTCATCTGAGAAGAAGACAGCAGACCAGTCGTTATCAGTCTAATTGCGATGTTGATGGCACCATTGCATACTGGCGGTACGGTGACGTCTGGACAATGGGAAGCACACAACAGGACGGCGGGCGTATAGTCCTCTTTTATGCAAACGTCTGGCGACAGTTTTTCGGGAGATCCGCGTGCCAGTAGCAGCCCAAAAAGACACCGCTGTGCTGCGCCGGTGTCTTTTTGTTGATAGCACTATGTACCGATCTTCTGCAGGTGTCGTACTGCGAACACGACCTCCCCGTGACGTTTGCTACACTCTTCATTTGTTTGAAATGATTTCCAAAGCCTTGAAACAACACTGTGGCTGACATCGAACTCCCTGGCAACATCTGTTATTTTTCGCCCTTCTTCAATGTTGCCAATAATACGGCCACGCGTAAAATCATCTAGGTGATGTCGGGAAGACATACTGAAAATTGCAAGTTCGTCAATTGATTCTTTCCTTTTCAATTTTGCGTTTGAATAACAACGGTCAATACGCATCAAATCCTTTATATCTCTTATCAGCGCTTTGACGTCACGAACAAGTTCGGCAATACAAAATTTGCATACGCACAACACATCTTACTGTATCTCGCACTTATGCTAATTTTCACATTTTCCTGCCTTCCATTTTATGGTTGCTATAGTTGCTATTGTCATCCGTCCTTAGCAATTGTCCGACAGTGTACTTGTCTTTGGACCTGTCGGATACCTGGCGAAATCTTCCGGACAAACACTAAACAAAAAACCAACAGTGCCTCGATAATACGTCAGCATTATATCTCAACCACCGGCCTTTAGGTGACAGGATTCTTCCAAGGTATCAACATTTTTGAATTGTTTCAGCGTCGCCTGTTAAGGGTCTAAGCTTTTAGAAATATTCCCAGGCGAAGCCTCTCAACGGTGTGTGAAAGCTCTGCAAATACTGAATGTTTATATTTAAGAAAGGAAAGATCCCTTCAGATTCATATTAGTCGGTTTTTATAATACTTTGTACTGATGTTCCATGTCAAGAAGTATTTCATCCACATAGAGGTAGCCACATATGCCCAATTACACTTGTTCTAGGCAATCACGTATAATAAATAGCGCATATTTCATAATATTATTTCATATGTACTGAATTTTCAAGAAGTATATGGGCTCGCGCATATCAGTGTAATCTCATGTGTGCAACGTTTAGGAGCCAGTAAAGAGGTGCTAGTCTGTTGAATTCTGATGCGGTCCAAGAGCCTTAAAGCAGCTGACAATGTCTCAGCAATAAATAATATTATTACCAGAATAAGAAAGAACATTTCACATTTCTTTCCTCGTTGTCTAAAATATGTTGTTTTGCTATTTTTCTTGAAAATATTGCATCCGTGCTACCTAAAACCCAAGAGCTCAGCCTGAAATATCATGTACTAGTATCTTATCTTGAGGAATATACGACGTGGTGTAGACGAGATTGGAAGCAAAGAAATTGATTATCAATCAATGCACGAAATGTATTTGTGAGATCATTCTCTGATGTGGTGTTTTCTACATCATGAGTGGGAATCCAAGTTGCTGTGGGGTTTAGGAATAGAAAGCCTTACATCATGTGGTATACCCGTTAAGCTGAGGGTAAGTTATCGAGTACTGTGATTAGGTAATTCAGCCTTCCACCTTTGAAAGGCAGAAATAAGAATCAGAAATATAATCCTCCAGCTCTCTCCATAAAATACGTGTCGTAAACAGTATAGATGGACGTGGGCCAAGTTCCTTAAAATTCCTTTCACATGAGCCGCAACAATGCGCTGGAACAATTCCTTGCACGTGAACTGCAACCTTCCTTGAGAATGAACTGTAACAGCTTATGATGGCTTGTGTTGTTCCTCTAGATTAAATGCAAAGTATAAATCCTAAATCTTTTTAAGTAAAGATGTGAAATTAGGTATTTGAGATTCCAAGTATCTCCACATATTTAACAAAAACAATGAGTCATGTTTAATGATTTGGGAAAAATTTCACCTGCTAAATAAATATTAATATTTAAGAAATGAGTATGTTGGTTTAATTACATTCTATGAGATAGATAATCCAAAATAAAATCAGATATATATATACACAGTCGTATCAAAATAATATGACCACCTACCTAATAATGGGAATAACCACCCTTCCCTCGGATTGCAGAGGGGAGACGGCGCGCCATGGACGCAATGAGGCCCTGGAAGGTTTCCTGAGTCACACGTGCCCATTTGGACTGCAGAAGAGCACAAACGTCCCGGAGATGACGTGGATGTGGGGCGGTACGTCGAGACTGTCGATCCAAATAGTCCCACAAGTGGCCTAAGGGATTGCGTTTGGACAATATCGTCGACCAAGGGAGAACGGTGACATCGCTGTCGTTTTCCTGGAACCAGTCAGCTTAGAGACGTGGGACGGCGATATTTCCTGTTGGTATATATCATCTCATCCAGGGTAAACGTCCAACATGAAAAGATGCATGTGCTCAGCGAGGATGGGCAGGTAGCCATTGGAGTTCAGGGAGCCATCCAGTGGTATCAGCGGTCCCATGTCATACCAGGATAACATACCACAAACATGCACACTGCCACTGCTGGCCTGTTAGTGACCAACAAACTTGTCCGGGTGTTAGTGTTCGTGTATCTGACGGCATATCTCAAATCGCACGTCACTTCTGTAGTGTAGAAACCTCGATTTGTGGGAGAAGGCAACCTTTTCCCACTCTTCCACTGTCCAATGACGGTAGTTCCATAGAAAATGCAAGCGCCGTTGCCGATGGACCTGGGTTAACATGCGCACCTTGACGCAGCGTCGACTCAGGAGACCCATTTGTAACATGGTTCGCTCTACAGTTATCAGGGACACGTACCTGTGTGCGCCAGCGTTCATCTGCGTGGTCAATTGCTGCACTGTTGTGCGTCGATTTCCTTTTACCAGTCGACGGAGGCAACGTTCCAATCTGGGGTCGATGGCCTTTGACGCTCCACAGTTATGACGTCAGGAGATACTCTGTGTGCCAGTAGTCAATCCTTAATACACCCTTACTACAGCACATCGCGAACAGCCCACAAAGTCTGCTGTTATTCAGATGCTTCCGCGCTTGGCGCTGAAGCCGATAATAATTTCTTTTTTAACGTCCGTCAAATCACTACCTCGGCCAACTGTGCTCACGTCACGCAAATGGCTCATCTCTCCTGGCTGGCCGCTCATGTTTCGCAATTTTGTCCAACTTGTCACGTGCACTCTGTGCAGCTTACGCGGATACACCGTGATTCCGGAGGTGGTCATATTATTCTGATACGACCTTGTATATATATATATATATATATATATATATATATATATATAGCTTCTTATTTAATTTAAACAACAGACACCAAGGAAAGGTTACTTTGATGAGGAATTAATCGACGTATAAAACCCTAAAACTTGGCTGGAAAGCTTCTTAACTAAAAAAACACATACAAAAGCTGCAGACAACTGAAAGAGGCCTGCGGAATTGGATGCTTGGTGCAACCAGGAGCAATAAGAAGCTGAACTCGCGGATAAGGACAATCACAAGAGTAAAAGACATAAAGATCAGAGTAAAATCCCTGAAATAGGAATGAGCTGGACATGTTGCCAAAAGAACGGACCACCGAAATATTTGACTGGATACCAAGGGACAGAAAAAGACCCAGAAGGAGACCACATCTCAGATCATGGAGGAGACTGGCAGAAGACAGACCGTTGTGGAAGTAACTTGGGGAGAACTTCATCCAGCTGTGGATTGATAGTGATTGAAAATCATGATCATATGTATATATACAATTAACGGCAAAAAAAAAGTTACACCCAGAAGGAAGTGCCGGATTGCAATGCTATATGGGAGGAAGGTAAAAGTTACCAGAAACAGTAAATGATATAACATTGAGACTGATATGGGCAATATTTATTGAGCTACACGCCAATCAGTAGTGTCAATCATTACGGCGTCGGGCCAAAATGTTTGCTCATACGGCATGCCAGGGGTCTCAGCATGGAGTTGTACAAGTTCGTAATGGTGTCCTGCAATAAACAATCTGATGCAGTTGAATCTTCTCCCGTAGTTCCTGCAGATTGTGCAGTAGGGGTGAAGTGTGGATAGGGCGACCAACATTTTCTATCAGCGATAGGTCTGGTGATGCGGCTGGCGATAACACAGTGTCAGTGTCACTGGTAGCAGGACCTTATTTAACGTAACGTTGGGCTGTCAAAGTGCCTGTAATGAACGCCAAAGTTGATCTGACATCATAGCAAATTGTACCTCACTCCGTGGCACTAGGCCTTCTGAACGTGTGATGCTTGACAACAAACCGTTCATCTTGGCGCTGACCACGGTGCCTCCACACATGGATTCGCTGGTCGTCTCCTCCAAGACAAAAGCGGAATTCCTGTATGAAGATCACCCGCTGCCGTTCTGAGTGGCTTAATGAGTCTGGCACCGCACCATTGGAGTCTTTGGCGACGATGCAATGGTTAAGGGCAGTCGTCGTATCGTTTTGGGTGTGTGTAGTCCTACGTCCCGCAGCCGTCTGCCAATGGTGCTAGCATTAATCGAACGATGCATGGAGTGCACTACTATTCGATAAATATCTGCAATCGTGGCTGTTGGGTTGATCCGCGCATGTCAGACAACACATCGGTCCCATCTCTCTCTGTTGTTCGTGTAGTTTTTCCAAACCCTCAATGCCGCTGCTGCGTGCCTTGTTCTATGCACTGCCGCCAACAGCGTGTTATTGTGATATCCGCACGACCTTTATAGCGTGCGGTACGGCGATAAGACCATCTAGTTTCCGGAAGCCGGGGATGCTTCCCCTCCCAAACTTCTCGCATTGCACCCGAACTTTTCTCAGAGGCATGCTTCACTTTCAAAGGATGAAACCAATGCAACAGCACGAGTCATAATGACAAGCACGTGTAATGGGACGACCTTATATAGCTGGTCAGACACAGCGCTATGACCTCTCCGTTCTTCCATCACATGAGCGGCCGAGCGTGGTACTTCAATCATTTCCAGTCTTACGATGTCAAGCTCAACCCACCAAGTTTTATTCCTCTCGATTGTTTCCTTCTGGGTCAACTATTTTTTTGAAGATGAGTGTATATGAAAAAGAAATGTTATTTATTTTTAAAAAGTGTATAAATTATAACAATATGCATCTATTATGTTTTTAAATAGCACGTGTTTGAAGAAATGTACCGGGAAATTTATTGATTTCGAGTGGAGTTTAGTAGAAAACATTGGTTTTGTTAAAAAGAACCAAATGTGCAAACCCGATGGCCCATTGGTCTAAGCGATGGCTTCTGATCATTCATTAGAGATGGGTCCGGATTCGAATCCCGATTAGGCACGGATTTTGTGTTTCTTACGGCGCTGGCTCTCTCCCTTCCCTGGTACCCGTCGCATTAAGTTAGGGACGGTCGTCTGCTTATTCCGCACTGAGTGCACACGGCGGACGTAAAAGCTCAAATTTAAAAAAAATTATGTTGAACAGTGTAATTTTATTGTTTATGGCATTCATTTTTGTGTTGTATTCCGCTAACGTCTAAATCAGATGGGGTATTCTTTTTTTTAATTTTGGAAGAGTTAGGGATATTTTTGTAGTACAGTGAAACCTGTCTAAAACGGAAACCTTCAGTTCAAACTTTTTTTCACGTTTTATACATGTTCATACACAAGAAAAATTACGTGGAGTAAGAAAATGCTATAGCGAAAGGAAAAATCTGCTTAGAAACCGTACAAACTCCGTTTTAAAGAAACTAACTGTATGAAAAAAATAACATAATGCAAAAACACATACAAAATGCTGACACCTTGCACTGCAGTTGTTTAAAAATGTCATCTATACTTCTTTGCCGGACATGTTTTAAAGAGTTGGTAAATATAATTTCCTTCTCATCTTGCAGTACATCCAGAAGCTTTGGAGAATTTTTATGGGGCGCAAATTCCTGTAGGTCATTAATTGCACTTATTGCGTCACTGAATTTCTTTATGTTTAACTCTCTGTTTCTTCGTCACCTTCGCCCATATTGTAATCTTCTTGCTCCTCTGTCTCCTTCAATATATCCACAGCCCTTGCCAACGTTTCCAAACACGGGGAGGTGATTAACAAAATGAATAACAACGTCAGCATCAAACTCAAGATTGGCTCGTCGGCATAGATCAGAAATGTCAACTCTATTTTCTTCTTCGCCATTGCAATTGTTGACGTCTTCTTCCATGTTTTTAAATCCTGCTTTAATGAAACATTTTTTCACCGTCTGAGGAAGTATGTTTTTCGTCTTGCTTATCTAGTTAACTGCATCCAGTACGTTTATGGGTTTGCATAGCTAAGAAACTTTGTCACCGTCTCGAAGCTTTTCGATAAGCGATTATAACTCACACTTTCTGTAAAAACATTTGCAATTCGAAATCATTCCATCGACCAGCTGCTGCATAACTGCCGTCGTATTAGGAGGAAACCAGGCTGGTTTTACATTAGATAAAGAAATGTAGGGTATGACAAAATAGCGCTATCAAAAAACAAAAAAAACTTTTCTGTTCTGTACTTTTATCTTTTTGTTAAATATGTTCAGTCATTCTTCCATAATGACACCTGCATCCATGCGTTTTATTGTATCGCCATTGAACTGGATAGGCTTTGCGATCGAGTTGTCTAATTGGGCTAGTCCGAGCAGATTTATCTATCACAAGAGGTTTTTCAATTTGCTCTTCCATGATTTTAAACAGAAAAACAGTCAGTCTTTCTTTAGACATTTTGGCTCCGACTCATTCATCACCCTTCTCAACAGTTGACTTTTTAACCACTGTCCAAAAGCAGTCCAGCTTCATCGCCATTATAAATGTTTCTTGTTTCGTAGCCCTCAATAATTTTCCGGATTTTCTCTTTCCATTCGTTTACCGATAGGACATCTACGTTTTTAACGTCACCACGAGCTTGATTAAAAACAATGCTGTGATGGGATTTTAAATTCTCTAGCCAGTCATTGCAAGCTTTAAAGTTAGTCAGTGTTTTCTATTTCCTGAGCAACCTTCAATACTTTGGCTTGAATCATTGGCTCAGAAATCGGCAGCCCTTTATCATTACACCTCAAAAACCAGACCCCAACTGCCTTGTTCATTTTCTCATTTGAAGACACTCTACTTAGTTGTTTTATATTTTCTTCAATTCCTTTGAACCACTGGTCCATTATCTTGTCTTTACCTTTCAAGGCTTTGTGCACTTGAGGTTTTCCTTAACCGAACGTTTTCTCGTTGATGTTCTTGAATTAGTTTCATTTTTCGCACTAAGAGATAAAGACTTCTGTTTGCCACCTGGCATTACAAATAATTGTTTAAACTTTCTTAAACAACGCACTCACTTGTTTAAACGTCAAATTGCATGACACAACCGAGAATGAACGGTGTTGGTGAAATCCACGTCAGTAAATTTTGTTCAACGCCAAAAAGGGATACATGCATTCAGCAGCATATTGTCTGCCCACATTAGCCAGACCCCCTTGGCAGAATGCCAGGAAATCTCTGTTCACGATGTGGGGGAAAGAGGGCGAATTGATGAACAGACCTATGCACTAGGAATTCTTGCGTTAAATCGGAAACGTTCTTTTAGATTTATCTCGCTTTTCTACGCTTTCCAACCATAGGTTGAAGAAGCGTACAATGTATGCTTCAGCTTTGTCAGTCTGTCTGTCTGTTTGTCTGTTGGAACAATAACTCACGTAAGAATGGTTCGATTTCGATGAAACTTTAGCATGCGGTAGGGGACAACATGAGGACGAACCCCAATGAAAATGGACGAAATGGGGTCAATGATCAGGACATAGGAGCGGGATCCATTCGACACCCTTATGTGTAATAACTTACGTAAAAATGCTTCGACTGCGACAAAACTTTATCATGTTGTTCGGAGGTATAATGAACCGATTCCGTTGAATATCATCGAAATGGTGTCAAATGTCACGGCACAGGAGCGAAGTTTATTTCACAGCCATCATCCTCATAACTTCAATAATAGCTTCAGTAATGATTTCTGGTATGTTTGAAAGCGTATCAAAATCAATGCATTGCATGATTTTACTAATTGTTCTGTTATTCCCAAAATATATACAGGATTTTGTTAACACGATTTTTAATTTGATAGATCAAGGCACTACATATTTTCTATTACCATTTCCGTTCTAAACATTTTTGTCTGTACGATCGTAACGACAATCGCTTTCCGTTTCCGGGTTTGACAGGTTTCCGGTTTATACCGCTTGGTTTGAAAGACAAAATGATTGGTTCTGAAATTTCTTTCCGGTTTATCCAGGTTTTCGATTCCTAAAGGGTACATTTTAGGCAGGTTTCACTGCAATATAAATTACAGTATATTGCTACTGTTTTTCTTTTTTTTTTTATCTTAATCCCAAAACATTTGTTAATAGCAATTACGTTTATTTTTTTTTTTATATTTTTACTTAATTTTTCGAAAAATATTATCATCATAAGAGTGGCAGTTCAAATTCTTATCCAAGGTACCATTAATGCTGTTTCCTGACACCAGTGCTATAATTAAATATTTTTTTTTGGAGGCATTTCATTATTCCAACAATTCGTGCGCAAATGCTAAAATATTGATTCACAACGGAATATGATTTTCTGCCTGAAAAAAACTATAGTGCATTCAAAAATAGTGTTCTAATAATAGGTAATAATGCTAATAAGAAATTGCCACTTTGTATGTGTTCCATGAAGAGACATATACTCGAATATTAGAAAAACGCGTGACTTTTTTGCGACAGAATAACCATTTTTAACCTCATAAAGTGTCTACAAGATTTTTCCCAATATGTCCTTTCAAAATGTTAAACTGCCGCCCCGGTGGCGCAGTGGTCTAAGGCGCTGGCCTATGATCATTCGTCCGTAAGGGGTCCGGGTTCGAATCCCGGTCAGGCATGGATGTTGTGTTTGTCTTACGGCACTGGCTCTCTCCCTTCCCTGGAACCAGTGACCCTAAATTAGGGACGGGCGACTGCTTATAGCCCATTGAGTTGCTCACGGTGGTCGTTAAACCTCCAATAAAAAAAATCAAAATGTTAAACTGATATGATCCACTAAGACCAAACCTTCTGAAGTTGTATGCTGTCGCCAAGTCTATTCTCAGACGCAGTTTAATATGACGCGGAACATGTACGCAGTTTTCAAGCTCTTCCTTAGAACTCCATGGACATTGTAGCACGTGAAGTATCTTTGGACATTGCGTATAAATGCATGAGGTACAAAATTTCGGAAGGAGACACAGACAAACACCTGAGAAGTGAGGGTGTTATGGGAGCCAGTCATAAATGATATGAAGTCCTTATACCAGATTCACGGCCTGATCCGATATCGGCCCTTTTATTTTCAAGACAGGTGTTACTAGCATTAGTCACAGCGACTTTTTTTGTTTTTTAAAACTTCGAAAGGAAATTAATAAGAAAAAATATCTTTACAAACTTTTGCTCAGATGCAGTTGAATAAATAAAGTCCTATGAGCAAATGATTTAATTTCATGCAATAATAATGGAATGTCACTTAATAAGTAAAAGGAATGATAAACAAATGTTTATCACAACGTTTGGGCAGACATTGTAGTCACTCGCAGAGTGTCTCTCCTAAGGTTCAGCAATAATTTAATTTATAGTTTAAGAAATATTTCGTTTAGTAGGAAATCATCATTACCCTGCTGGACAAATAATATAGTGAAATACATTATTCTTTTTCTGTGTGATTCTTTCATCAATATATTTCAATTTGTGAGATCACGCAACAATCTTCAATGTACTCGTACCTTTGTTGCACCGTGTCTCCGTTGAGTGCATCAGGAAAGATTAAATCGACCACTATCTAATAAGAAAGAAAAGTCAAATATTATGTTTAAAGAAACTCATTCCTACACTGACGGAAAAAAATCGCAACACCACGAAAAAATGGTTGTAGAGGAATGAAATGGCGGTAATACATTTGTATAGGTAACATCTTTATTCGATTAAGGTTTCAAGATCACAGATTATTGTAAGCGTGAGAAGAGCTATTTTAAATGTGAAAAGCTGGTACATTAATAACACGTGTAACCGCCAGAATGTTGAATGCAAGCACGCAAACGTTCATGCACTGTGTCGTACCGGTGCTGGATGTCAGTTTGTGGGATGGACTTCCATGCCTGTTGCACTTGGTCGGTCAATACAGGGACGGTTAATGCTGGTTGGAAATGACGCTGGAGTTGTTGCCCAATGATGTCCCATACGTGCTCGATTGGAGAAAGATCTGGTGATCTAGCAGGCCACGGCAACATGTGACACTCTGTAGAACATGTTGGGTTACAACAGCGGTATGCGGGCGAGCGTTATCCTGTTGGAAAACACCCCCTGGAATGGTGTTCATGAATGGCAGCACAACAGGTGGAATCACCAGACCGACGTACAACTGTGCCGTCAGGGTGCGTGGGATAACCACGAGAGTGCTCCTGCTGTCATAGGAAATTGCTCCCTAGACCATAACTCCTGGTGTAGGTCAAGTGTGTCTCGGCCGCAAACAGGTTGGTTGCAGGCGCTCACCTGGCCTCCTTCTAACCAACACACGGCCATCACTGGCACCCAGGCAGAATCGGCTTTCATCAGAAAACACAACAGATCTCCACTCCGTCCTCCAATGAGCTCTAGCTTGACACCACTGACGTCGCAAACGGCAGTGGTTTAGAGTAAGTTGAATGCACGCTACAGGGCGTCTGGCTCGGAGCTGTCTTTCAAGTAACCGATTTGTAACAGTTCGTTGTGTCACTTTGGTGGCACCTGTAGCTCGAATTGCTGCCGCAGATGCGGTACGACGCTCCACGGCCATGCGCCGTACACGGCGGTCTTCCCTCTCAGTAGTGCCACGTGGCCGGCCGGAACCCGATCTTCTTGAGGCAGTACCTTCCCTTGACCACCGCTGCCAACAATCATGCACAGTGGCTACATTCCTGCCAAGTCGTTCTGCAATATTGCGGAAAGAAAATAAACCTTCTCGTAGCCCTATTACACGACCTCGTTGAAACTCTGTGAGCTGTTGAGAATGGCTTCTTCGTCTTCTTAAAGGCATTCTTGACTAACATCAACAGCCTACGTCGAATCTCAAAGATAACTAACGCTCACGAACGTTACAGCGCGTATTTACAGCAAACCTGCTTTGCATGTTCCGAGGGGCACTACTAGCGCCACACGTATGCGCCGAGCGCAAAATTTGCATAGACGTCATCTTACAGATGTACTCTCACCGCCTACCAACTGTCGTTTATCTAACACAACCCCTTCTTGAACTTGGGATTTTTTTCCGTGAGTGTATTTTGGAAATTAGATAAAAACCCATAGTAAATAAATGAGCAATTAAGGTCTCTTTTAAGCAAATAATTGTTTCAAGATGCATTTAGCATTTGTGTGTTCTGTTTTTATGTAAATAACTTTTTGCCATATGATTACTGCAAATTAAATAACGCATGCAAACGTTTTCAGATTAACGAATGGCCTCTGGTTTTTCTGCAACAATTATATTTCGTTCTATCTATAAAAGTTAAACTATTTTCTACTAGTCAAATGCTTTCTTTTCTTATTTGTAAAATACAAATCCAGAGTTGGCATTTGAAGACCATGCTACTGCGAATATGAATTTTTTTTTAAAGTTTGAAAATAAAGAAAATATTCAGAAAAATTACAAGGTACTAAAATATTCTTGGTAAGTCTGTATCATATTGTTAGAGCGATTATGAAGGAATTTTATAAAATTTCAGTTGTTGTCACTCATCCCAAACAGCGCACGTGATATATAGAGTAGAAGTTAACCGATAGTTTATTTTGCAAATAAGAGAAATAATAGTTCTAGCAAAATCTCTTCTGCTAAAGTATTAAAAAACCCACAGGAATGTAGATTCTCCAAAAAAGAGTGAGAGAGATGCATGAATTGCCATTTAACACGAAGGATCATATTGCCGAGGAATAAACAGAGAAAGAGGAATATCCATAAGGTGAAATCACATTTTCATATTTATGAAAGAATTAAAGAAACTCGCAGTGTTACCGGGTGAGATAAAATCGAAAGCAAATGGACGTTTCCACTGCACATATTTAACAGCTTTAGACACCGAGGACTAGAATACTAATAATAAAATATTTTCTTAAAATGAAAAGGTAAAGAAAAACACTCAAATAGTAAAGCTCACTGAGTATTAATAACCTGATCACGGAAATATTTTATTATTATTATTATTATTATTATTATTATTATTATTATTATTATTATTATTATAGTGAATAGTAATAATAAAAATAATATTATTTATAATTATAGTAAATGAAATTGCCGTCCTTATTAGTTGTTGTAGTTGGAAGTACGGAAGACATGCAAACACTTCAAAACGTGGAAAAGAAAGCAGAAAAAAGAAATGTTAAACATCTTCGTAGCATGCGATATCAAAAGGTAAGACATACTTCAAATTTTGTGTGTACTTCAAATTTGTATTTGGAAGTGCCGTACCATGATAAAGGTAAGAAATGGGTTCTCAAATCACATGACTTACTGAAAGATGGTCTTCGCCTAATATTTTATTTCTTCACAATATTAAATTGCTACAAATTTACGATGGTCCCAGGAATTTTCCATTATTGCTGAGAGAGTTTCTCGGATACTTAAATGTTAAATATTCCTTGATAACTCTGCATTTGCAACAATCAGGAAGATGCCAATGCTTATGAAAAATATTACCTGTTGATATTTACCATTTAGAAGGAAATAAATTCAAATAAATTTCTATACATAAAACAAATATTCACATTTGCAAAAAAAACGAAAATCAAGAAAATTGGAGTTAACAAGTACTAGTTTTTGAAAACTGCAAAATGTTCCTTGATTTTACAAATACTGAAGAGGTGAACATTAAAAGGTTTCTAATTTATAAACAGAAGTTATAATGTTTATTGGGATCTAAACCAAATGGTTCTGGAAAGCGCTCTTTTATTGTATATTTTTTTGTTCGAGAGAAAAACTTTAATGCTTACATTAAAAAAATGCTACACTCATGTGAATAAAAGTTCCTTTGTTCACCTAGATTTTAATATCACAATTAAATAAATTCTTATCCTAAAACATGAAGTCAATAACTAAGCAAAACTGTATGATATTCCATCATTTGATAGGAAAAACAGTAAAAAAAATAATCTAATTCTTATTATTTCCCTTAAAATACTATAAAAGCGAACTACTATTTGCACACCAAATTTTGTTAGTTAATTTAACCCGTCCTAAGCAATCTGAGAAGATTATCAACGCGTGTATTTACTCTAAACTATTTGATCAACAAATTCTTGATTATGTAATAAGAGCTGCATCTTGAGAAAACACTAATACTAAAATCATTGTTAATTATGCATTAATGAGTTTACGTACTAATTGAAAAAGTTTAGATCAGTAAATAAAAAAAAACATTTTTTACCTGAACTAAATTACATATTAAATACAAGCAATTTGAAAAAATCACAAAAGGTAGAGAGGTTTGACCTTGTATTCTAAGATCAAGGTTCCTTCATGGAATTCACTTTAGAGTGGATTCCGGTGAGTATCTCAGAAGTACCCATATCTCTCTTCCCCGGACGCCACGGGAACACAGGATTAACACTCAAAATTCATATATAACTCTGTCAGACGTTCAACCGAAGGAACGGCCTCAAATGCCTTAACTCACAAGAAAAAAAAACACTTACTTGAACAGCACCACTCACAGTGCATTTAAACTACTTTCTCACCACATGAGATCTCTTTTTCACTTTCCTACAAAGCTGTGGCATCTTTATAAGAAGATTGGCACTTGGCAGGTACATGAACCGAGGTATCTGGTAACATGTAAATGTACCAAAAATGCACTGCTACAAAATGGGTCCAAAACCAACCGTAGGAAGAAGGGATGAAAGAGCCCCTCCTACGCAATTAGATACTCCCCCTAAAAACGGAAACTGTAAAAATTGGTGCTATAGCCTTCTACTCGTTATTTTTAAAGTACACTATTTAACAAAATCACATTTGTTCATACTATGCAGATAGATTTTATTCTTGATTGTTTACGCTCTAGGTTTTACTAAAATTATACCAAAGTTAAACAGTGATAATACCAATAATTACATTAATAACTATTTAACCATCAATTATCAATATACATTATCTGTACTATACTTTAAAACCTAATTGAATTTAGTATCAAAATTTTGAATTGTAAGACAAGAAAGTATTATTATTTTTGAGTCTAAAAAATTCTTAAAATTGTAAGGTCATCTTATGCCACATTAACGGCACTATTGGGTCGGGAAGCCACTGTAGTCATTACATTAGTACACAATTTTTAAACTATTTTCAATGACTTTCTCCTGAGGTTCGAAAAATACTTTTTTAATGTGTATTTTACAAAAATCGTCAGATGAATAACGAAATCTTTTATTTTGTATATCAATCATTTCTTTAAGAACTAACTGTAAGAAATATGTCCAAATTTTAGTGGGAGTTATTCCGATTTAATGAACAGCTAAAACCTTGCCTTCAAAACCGCCTAGAACCGAAAGCTCATGGATATACGTAGGGACGATTATGGCCTTATACCGGTATTTTTCAACGAAGTAAATTTGATATTGTTCGAATATCAGCTGAAGGAAATCCTACTGTGAATCGTTCTCTTTACATCAGAGTAAAGCGTTGGATTAAGAACAATTTTGGGTACAACGGGGCCAATTTTAAAAGACTGAGGTATATTTTGTTTTCTTGGAACGACTGTGCACCATTAAAGGATTTGTAGCATGGCGCATTTTCCTGTGGGAGAAGCTATCCCTGTCATGAATCCCCATCAAAATGGACGCTTGGGTTTTTCTCTTATATCTCCAGTCGTAAGTACGTAATAAATTTATTGCAAAGCTGTAACTTTTTAGTTAATATCTTACACGTTTTAATTAATATCTTACCAGATAAAAGGAACGTTTCGCACACTGTTCGCCATACAGTGTAATGGTCATCAGCTAGTCTTTACCTTTCACTAGACCGGCCGATTGTCAGAGGCTGGTTGAGTGAGTACAGTGCTATTGATTGATAATCAAATCGACTGCAGTTCCGATAGACTCTGTTAGCAGAGCGAGGGGAGTTGTTTGCTCCCCTCAAAAATTTTTATTTTTTTGTTTTTTTAACAAAAATATTTTTTTTGTTTAGTTTTGAAAACGTGTTTCGGTGCAGTCGGTTTGGACTTGAATAAAACTGCCCTTGTCAGGGCAAAGTCCAAATCGCGGTCACAGCACTTTGCGCAAGTCTGACATACGAGCGGGTACGTCGTCGTTGTGCCGGTGCCCCTGGTCTACGGACCATGCCAAATCCCGCACTCAACCAGGGCCAGGTGTTGGTTACAGCGGAGAACCCCAGCGTACCGCTCAGCACTTGGCTTATTCGAACGACGTAAGTCTAACTGAACAGGGACACAGGTCCCGGGGCTTGCACTGGGTTAGCAACCAGTGTTGAGGGATGTCAAAGGATATGGGGGCCCCCTCCCCCGGTCCAAGGGTGCCCGTTGTGGCAGACAGCGACTTGGAAACTCTGTCGGAGTTCGCAAGCACAGTTAACTCCTTCTTCCAAGAGTTGGAAATGATTCTTGAGAATCCTTCAAACAAAGTTCTGGTTAACACCAAAACCAAGATTCGAAAGCTAGCGAACTCGCTACAGGAAGCTTGTACTAAGCAAGTAATAGAGATGAGTCTCGCCCAAGGGTGACTCCAGGAGAGAAGGGAGCGCGCCAGCGCGGCTCCAAAATCGTATGCCAAAGCAGCACGGTCAAAGCCTAACAAGGGGAGCACGACCCCAAGGCAAAAAGTGGCTAAGAACGCTGGCGCGAAGGGGGACGAGAACAGGCACGTGCTTCTCGTCTACCCGGCATCAGACAAGGGTACTCCCTCGTCTGATGAGGTTAAAGCGGCACTGCAAACCCAAATTTGCCCAGCCAAACTCCAAATTGGAGTGAAAAGTGTTAGAAAAGTGAACGGGGGAGGAGTAATGCTGTAATGCTCCTCCGCCAAGGATATTGAGAAACTGGATTCGGAGCTAAAGAGAAATGAGATGACCAAGGAAAACCTTCGATCAAGATTGCCAGCTAAGAAGAATCCGAAATTTATCGTCTACGGGATAGATGAAAACCTGTCAAGGCAACAGGTCGAGGCATGTCTCGTGGAGCAGAACCCAGAGCTGGAGGAGAGCAGAATCCAGCTCAAGTTCTCATTGAAGGCAAAGGGTGGGAAACGCCACTGGGTTGCAGAGGCGGACCCACTGAACTTCAAAAAAGTTATGAGACGAGGCAAGCTCGGTGTGGAATGGACCGTCCACTCAGTAAGGGAATACATGAGGGAGGTCCGTTGCTACAGGTGTAATGGGTTCGGGCACTTCAGGTCAAGGTGTCCCGAAGAGCAGGATAGGTGTGCCCGGTGTGGGGAAACCGAGCAAAAGCGCCAGGAGTGCAGCAATAGCCCAGTCTGCACTAACTGCCTGGCAAACAATAGGAAATGTAGGCGTCGAGTTGATATAGGACACTCGAGCCTCGACAAGGAAACCCCAAGCCTTGTCAGAGAACTTGCTCTTCTAAAAGAACGCACTCACTATGGATGAAATCCAAAGAGAGGCGTTAAGGTATTTCAAATCAATCTGCACCATGCACGGACAGCAACAGCACAGGCCCTGGTGACAGCCACTGAGCAAAAAGCTCATATTCTGCTATTGCAGGAACCGTTTCAACAGGAGGAAGAGTAGTGGGCTTCCCTAACTCCTACCGGATCTACCACATTAGGGTGGAAAAACCCAGGGTAGCCACGGTCGTGAAGGACCCGTCCCTAGCGGTTCTCGAGACAAAATGCTCCGAGAATGTGGTCGCCCTGGGGGTGGAATGTGGTGACAAGAAATTTTTAATGGTGAACGTATATAGTTCTCCAGCAGGTGATCTGAGAGAAACGCTGAATGAGCTAATGGCTCTGTTAGGGGAATTCCCCAGTCATGAGTTAATCATAGCAGGCAATTTCAACGCAAAGAGTGTTCTCTGGAGCCAACAAGACGAGGATGAACGCTGCCAGCTTCTAGTGGACTTTGCCAATGCGGCAGACCTGAGTTTACTGAACGATCCAGAGAGCACCCCGACCTTCCAAGGGGCGAGGGGCCTCTCCTGGATCAACGTGACTCTCGTCAGGGTCTCTCAGCGCAGCCTCGTCCAGGATTGGCAAGTACTGGACGATGAAAGCTGCAGTGACCACTTAGCGGTATCTTCCGTTTTGGGATCGGAGAAGCCCATCCGACCCAAGCACAGAAGGTTCTTCCTGAAGAATCTCGACTGGTGGGCTTTTAAAGCCAAGCTAACTACCCTGTTGGGGGTAGGAGGGCAGAAGAGGCATGAGAAGCGTCGGACCTCAACTCCCTCTTTGAAGAACTAACCAGTCAAGTCACAGCTCTATGCGAGAGTTGTAGGGGAAGTAAAAGGGGAGCCAAGGATCCCCACCCCTGGTGGTCGGAGAAACTAAAAGCTCTAAGGGCGAGAACAAGGCGGAGTAGAAAAGCTCTGCAAATGGCAAAAGCTACACCGCAAGACAGGGAGTGCACAGAAGTGCATAAAAAGACTCGTTCAGCATACAGGAGAGAACTGAATCTCTCGAAAATCTCCTACTGGAGGAAACTGTGTAAGTTCCAAACTCCGGCAGATCCTTTCAGGATTCCCTATAAGATCGCGAGGGGATCCATCACTTAACCACTAAAACTGGCAGCGGTCGAAAGGGCAGACGGAAGCCTATCAAAGACTCTTGATAGTACTATGGAGAGTCTCTTGGATTACCAGTTCCAAGGAGAAGAGAGAGAAGGGGACCCCCACGGCAAAAAAAATGAGGGATTAATGTCGGATCCCGCCGGACACTGGTGAGGACCCCCCTTCACAAGAGAGGAAGTGGAGAACGCCCTATCCAGTCTCAACACTGGCAAAGCACCAGGCAAGGATGGGTTCGACCGCAGAACAGTGAGAGAAATCTACTATGCAAATCCAGAGTATTTTGTGGTGCTCCTAAACGAATGCCTCGGGAGGGGAAACTTCCCAGACTTGTGGAAAACAGCGGAGGTATTTCTTTTCAACAAGACCGGAAAGATAAAAAATGATCCCACAGCTTACAGGCTCATCTGTCTTCTCTCTGCGTGGAGCAAGGTGCTGGACAAGCTCATAACGAACAGAGCGCTTGGCTTTCTCATGGGGCTGGGAAAGTTAAACATGAACTAATTTAGTTTCTTTCCGGGACGTTGCGCAACGCAGGCAATTCGTAGCCTGAGAGAGAAGGCAGAGAGGAACAAAGCGGAGGGGCTTCATACCTGCGTCATCTCACTAGACGTGAGGGGGCATTCAACAGTGTCTGGTGGCCAATGGTTTTAACAAGACTCAAAGAACTTGGCTGTCCAAGGAACTTGTTCACGCTGATCAGCAGCTACCTGTCTGATAGAAGGGTCGAGTTCGAAGCGGGTAATGGGCAATCCTCGCGTTCGTACCACAGAGGGTGTCCGCAAGGATCCAAGACCGGGCCGCTTTGGTGTACCATAGTTGCAGACGCAGCTCTGAATGTGGACCTGGGGCCGGCAGTGGAAATTCAAGCGTATGTGGACGATTTCGTTCTCGTGTTCTCCGCTTCAGGGAGACACGTGATCGAAAGGGAAGCGCACAGTGCCCTAGCTGTGTTAGACAACTGGAGCAGATAAGGCAAACTGTGCTTTGCTCCTGAAAAAACCACTCTACTAGCAATATCTAAGAGTGGAGTAATGCAAACACCACCTAAATGCAAATTCTAAGGGTGCACTATCAAGGCGGTGCGTGAAATGAAGTACTTGGGAGTGGTCCTGGATCAGAGTCTATCAGGGCTGCCAAACCTGAGGCATCTTCGAACAAGGTGCACGCTGATCCTCAATAGATTGAACGGCATGAGGCTATCGGGGAAAAACCAAGAAGGCCATCTATCAGAGAGGACTGGAAAGAATTCTGACGTATGCTATTGGAGCATGGTTGGCTCCCACAGTCAGAATGAAGAAGGGCATAAACCAAATCCAAAGGTTGGCCCTACTAGGGATCACCGGTTGTTTTCGCACAACGTCGACCCTCGCACTCCAAGTGCTGGCGGGGTGCTAGCCGGCAGACCTAGTAGTGGAAGGGGAGGCAGCAATGCACTGCCTAAGGTCAGGTGAGGACGCCTACCTTCTACGTGTGCCACATCGAGCCTCCAACATGGAGCTGGAAAGCGTGGACTGGCAGATCCACCCGGCTGAGGAAATTTGCCCACCGTAGGACAAGGAGAAGCTCACGGGAGTTGGGCATGAGCTATTCACTGACGGATCAAAGTTGAAGGGGCAAGTGGGTGCAGGCTTCTGTGCGTTCTCGGATGGGAACGAAGCAACTGCAGAATGCGTAAAACTATCGCAGAACGCTTCTGTCTTCCAAGCAGAACTCCTGGCCATAGAAAAGGCACTCACCTGGGCACTCCCCAGGCGTAGCGACGAAATGATTATATTCTACTCTGACAGTGAGGTAGCACTGCAGGCTCTGAGTAGATTCAGGTGGAAAATCCCATCTTCCAGAGAATTAAAACACTCCTGAGGGCAGAAGGAGATCGGGCAGTTAAATTCCACTGGGTACGAAGCCATGTCGGGACCCAGGGAAACGAAAGGGCGGACCAGCTGGCGAAGGCAGCCACGCTGAAAGAGACGGTTGACGAGCAATGCAGAACGCCGTGAAGGAGCATCCGCGCAGCATTGGCACGACAGACCATGACCAAATGACAGGTCAGATGGGACACGGGAGAGACAGGGCGGAAGACACACAGGGTGTTTCCGAAGGTCTCGACCAAACGTGCACAGACAAACAAGTTCCTGAATCAAGTACTTAGTGGCCATGGCATCTGCCCTGAATACCTGGTCAGATTCGCCATCAGGAACTGCACTTGTCCCTGTGGAAATAGGTCGGCAAGCATACAACACTGCGTGCTTGAATGCAGCGGCTTCGCCGAATTGAGAAACACACTGATCCCAGGTTTATAAAGAACGCGAAGATTGGATCTGCTCATCCAATCCTCCGTTAACAGGAGGAGGATTATAGCCCTAGTTGAGAGGCTAACCCTCCAGCAACACACGATTTTTCCCAGTCAAACGGGGACCGAAACGCAAGAGGTGCACGTGCACACCGAAAGCGATTCGGAATCGGAATGATGGCAAAAGTCTGTGTGCAAGCAGACAAAATAACTTCCAGGGTATATACTGTGTAAATACTCTTTTGAATCTCTCAATGTTGTGAGTCCTAAGCATGAGGACAGTGTATAGATGTGTGTAGATTTTTGTGTTAGAAAATAAAGGGAAATTATTCCCACACAAAAGTTCAAGGGCAAGACAATCTCCCAGTCAACCCTAAATTAATTAACGACCTATCCCGCTAGACAGAGCGGGAACCCCGATAAGGTACGCTAGGTCGCCTGCCAGCACGACATCGCGGGCTGGTCTCTGGGCCACGGGGGTGGCCAGGGTCCGAACCAGCGTCTCAAGGCAGGATAATTGTCGCAACATTTCAAAATAAAATCCAAGGTGTTCCATTAGTCCCCGTGGAGCCAAGAAACATTGGCAGAACGGGACAGAGAAATCAGTACCTTACCTTTCACTAGATCAGTGGTTTGTCAGACGCCGGTTGAGTGGGTACAGTGCTATTGATTGCTAATAAATTTGATTGCAAATACTTTAGACTCTGTCAGCAGAGTTGAGGGAGTGGATTCACTCCCCTCGAAATGATTTTTTTTTCGTTTTTACCGAAAAAAGTGTTTCGGTGCAGTCGCTGGACTTAATATAAAAATGCCCTTGTGAGAGCAAAGTCAAACGCAGTCACCGTACTGTGCACAATTCTGGCAAACTAGTGGGTACGTTGTCGTCGTGCCGATCCCCTAGTCCACGGACTAGGCCAAATCTCGCACTCAACCTGGGCCAGGTTTCGGTTACAGCGTAGAGCCCCCAGGGTGCCGCTGAACACTTGGCTTCTTCGAATGACGTAAGTCTAACTGACCAGAGACAAAGGTCCCGGGACTTGCACTCGGTTAGCAACCAAAGTAGAGAGCTGTCTCATGATGCGGGGGCCTCAACCCCCGGTCCAAGCAGGCCCGTTGAGGCTGACTGCGACTTGGACACTCCGTCGGAGTTCGCAAGAGCAGTCAACTCCTCCTTTCAAGAGTTGGAGAGCATTCTCGACAATCCAACTAACAAGGTTTTGGTGAATACCCGAACAAAGATTCGGAAGGTAGCGAACATGCTACAGGATGCTTGCATTAAGCAAGTAATAGCAATGTGTCTCGCCCAAGGGAGAGTCCAGGAAAGAGGGTGAGCGCGCAAGCGCAGAACCTAAGTCCTATGCCGAAGTGGAAAAGACGAAGCCTAGCATGGGGAAGACGGCCCCAAAGAAAAAAGTGACTAGAAGAGAAGTCGTGAAGAAGGACGAGATGTGGCACGAGCTTCTCGTTTATTCGGCATCAGACAAAGGTTCTCCCACGTCTGATGATGTCAAAGCGGCTCTTCAGTAACAGATTTGCCCAGCTAAACTCCAAATCGGAGTAAAGAGTCTCAGAAAGGCGAATGGGGGAGGAGTAACGGTAGAATGCTCATCCGCCAAAAACGTTGAAACACTGTATTCCGAGCTGAAATGCAACGTAGTTACCAAGGACTACCATCGGCCAAGATTGCCAGCAAGGAAGAATCCTAAGTTCGTCGTATACGGGATCAATGAAAACCTGCCGCGGCAACTGGTCAAGAAATGTCTCGTGGAACAAAAGCCTGAAATGGATGAGAGCAGACTCCAGCTCAGGTCTTCATTGAAAGCCATGGGTGGGAAACGCCACTGGGTTGCAGAGGCGGACCCAATCACCTTCAAAAAGGTGATGAGACGAGGCAAGCTCGGAGTGGAATGGACCATCCACTCAGTAAGGGAATATTTGACGGAAGTCCGGTACTTCAGGTGCAACGGCTTCGGGCACTTTAGGTCAAGGTGTCCCGAAGAGCAGGATAGGTGTGCCCGGTGTGGGGAAACCAGGCAAAAGCGCCAGGAATGCAGCAATAGCCCAATCTGCACAGACTGCTTGGCAAACAATAGGAGATTCAGGCATCGAGTGGATATCGACCATTCGAGCCTAGACAAGGAATACCCAAGCCTTGTCAGAGAACTCGCTCTACTCAAAGAAGGCATTCATTATGGCTGAAAAGCCACAGAGAGGCGTTCAGGTGCTTCAAATCTATCTGCACCATGCACGAGCAGCTAAGGCACAGGCCCTGGTGACAGCCACAGAGCAAAAAGCTCATCTCCTGCTATTGAAGGAACCATTCGATCAGGGGGAAGAGTGGTGGGCTTCCCTAACTCCTTCAGGATCTACTACCCTAGGGTGGAAAAACCCAGGTCAGCCACGGTCGTCAAAGACCCGTCCCTAGCGGATATCGAGATAAAATGCACCGAGAACGTGGTCGCCCTGGGGGTAGAAAGTGGTGACAAGAGGTTTTAAATGGTGAACGTGTATAGTTCTCCAGCGAGCGATCTGAGAGATACGCCGATGAGCTACCGGCTCCTTTAGGGAAATTCCCGAGTCATGAGATAATCATAGCTGGTGATTTTAACAAGAATAGTCCTGTCTGGGGCCGGCAAGACGAGGATGAACGCGGCCAGCTTCTAGTAGACTTTGCCAACGCGGCTGATATGAGATTCCTGAGCTATCCAGAGAGCCCCCTGACCTCCCAAGGGGCGACAGGCTCATCCTGGATCGACGTGACCCTTACCAGGGTCTCTCAGCGCAGCCTCCTCCAGGATTGGCAAGTAATGGATGTTGAAACCATGAAGGATTGGCAAGTAATGGATGATGAAACCATGAAGGATTGGCAAGTAATGGATGATTAAACCGGTGACCATTTAGCATTGACTTTCGTTTTAGGATCGGAAAGGCCCATCTGAACCAAGCGCAAATGGTTCTTCATGAAGAATCTAGACTGGTTGGCGTTTAAAGCAAACTAACCACCCATTTGGGGGGTAAGAGGGCAGAAGAGATGGGAGAGGTGTCGAACTTCAACTCTCTCTTTGAAGAACTCGCCTGCCAGGTAACAGCGCTATGCGAGAGAAGCAGGGGAAGAAAAAGGGGAGACAAAGATCCCCACCCCTGGTGGTCGGAGAAACTAAATGCTCTAAGGGCGAGAGCTCGGCGGAGTAGGAAAGCTCTGCTAAGAGCAAAAGCTACACCGCAAGATAGGGTGCGCACAGATGTGCTTAAAAAAGCTTAATGAGCATACAGAAGAGAACTGAAACTCTCGAACATCTCTTACTGGAGGAAACTGTGTGAGATCCAAACTCCAGCAGATCATTTCGGGATCCCCGATAAGATCGCGAGGGGATCCATCACAGAACCGCTAAAGCTGGCAGCGGTCGAAAGGGCAGATGGAAGCCTATCAACGACTTTTGATAGTACTATAGAGAGTCTCTTGGACTGCCACTTCCAAAGAAACAAGGAAGAAGGTACTCCCCACGGCAAAAAGAAATGTGGGATGAATGTCGGATCCCGCCGGCCACTGGTGAGGTCCCCCTTTCACAAGGGAGGAAGTGAAGAACGCCCTCTCCAGTCTAAACACTGGAAAGCACCAGGCAAGAATGGGCTGGACCTCAGCATAATGAGAGAAATATACTATGAAAGTCCCGAGTACTTCGTGGTGCTCTTAAACGAATGCCTCGGGAAGGGTATCTTCCCGGACTTGTGAAAGACAGCGGTGCTAGTTCTTTTCAACAAGATAGGAAAGGACAAAAACAATCCCGCAGCCTATAGGCCCATCGGTCTTCTCTCTGCGTGGAACAAGGTTCTGGATAAGCTCATTACGAACAAAGCGATTGGCTTTCTCATAGGGCAGGGAAAGCTAAACAGGAACCAATTTGATTTCCTCCCTGGCCGTTGCGCAACGCAGGAAGTTCGCAGCCTCAGAAAGAAGGCAGAAAGGAACAAAGCGGAGGGGCTCCATACCTGCTTCATCTCACTAGACGTGTTGGGCGCTTTCAACAGTTTCTGGTGGCCACTGGTCTTAACCAGACTTAAGGAACTTGGCTGTCCAAGGAACTTGTTCAAGCTAATCAGTAGCTGCCTGTCTGATAGAAGGGTCGAGTTCGAAGCGGGGAATGGGCAATCCTCGGGTTCGTACCACACAGGGTGTCCGCAAGGATCCAACTCCGGGCCGGTATGGTGGAACATTATTGCAGACGCAGCATTGAACCTAGACCTAGAGCCGGCAGTGGAAATTCAAGCCTATGAGGACGATTTCTTCCTCGTGGTCTCCGCTTCAGGGAGACACGTGATCGAAAGGAAAGCGTACAGTGCCCTAGCTGTGCTGGACAACTGGAGCAGGGAAAGCAAACTCTGCTTTGCGCCTAAAAAGACCACTCTCTTAGCAATTGCAAAGAGTGGAGTAATGAAAACTCCACCTAAGTGCGAATTCCTAGGGTGCATTATTAAGGCGGTGAGACAAATGAGATACTTAGGTGTGGTCCTGGATCAGAATTTATCAGGGTTGCCACACTTAAGACATCTCCGCACAAGGTGCACGCTGATCCTCAATAGATTGAATGACATGAGGTTATCGGGCAAACCCAGGAAGGCCATCTATCAAAGAGGAATAGAAAGAATTCTGAAGTGTGCTAGTGAAGCATGGTGGACCCCACCGTCAGAATGAAGAGGTGTATAAACCAAATCCAGAGGTTGGCCCTACTAGGGAACACAGGCTGCTTTCGTACAACCTCGACCCTAGCACTTCAAGTGCAGGCAGGGTGTGAGCCGGCAGACCTTGTAGTGGAAATGGAGGCAGCAATGCACTGTCTAAGGTCAGGTGAGGACGCCTACCTTCCCGGTATGCCGCATCGAGCCTCCAACATGGAGATGGAAAGTGTGGACTTGGATATCCACCCGACAGAGGAAATTTGCCCGCCGTGGGACAAGGCGGAGCCCACGGGAGTTGGGCAAGAGCTATTCACTGATGGCTCAAAGCTAAGGGGACAAGTGGGTGCAGGCTTCGGCGGGTTCTCGGATGGGAACGAAGCGACAGCGGAATGTGTAAAACTATCGCAGAACGCTTATGTCTTCCGAGCAGAACTTCTGGCGATAGAAAAGGCACTCACCTGTGCTCTCCCAAGGCGAAACTACTCTGACAGTGTGGCAGCACTGCAGGCTCTGATAAGATTCAGGGGAAGGTATCCCATCGTCCAGAGGATGAAAAACCTCTTGAGGGCGAAAGGAGATGGGGCAGTTAGTTTCCACTGGTTAAGAAGCCTTGTCGGGACCGACGGAAACGAAAGGGCGGACCAGCCGGCGAAGGAAGCCGCGCTGAAAGAGACGGTAGACGTGCAATACAGAACGCCGCGCAGGAGTATCCGCGCAACATCGGCACGTGAGACCATGTCCGAATGGCAGGTCAGATGGGACACGGTAGAGACAGGTAGGAAGACACACAGAGTGTTTCCAAAGGACTCGACCAAACGTGCACAGACAAACAAGTTCCTGAATCAAGTACTCAGCGGCCATGGCATCTGCCATGAATACTTAGTCAGATTCGCAATCAGGAACTGCACTTGTCCCTGTAGAAATCAGGCAGCAAGCATGGAACACTGAGTGCTTGATTGCAGTGGCTTTGCCGAATGCAGAAATACGCTGATCCCAGGTGTCCAAGGAACGCGAAGATTGGATCTGCTCATCCAACCCTCTGTTAACAGAGTGGGATAATAGCGCTAGTAGAGAGGCTAACCCTCCAGCAGCGCACGACTTTTCCCAGTCAAACGGGAACCGAGTGGCAAGAGGTGAACGTACACATTGAAAGCGACTCGGACTCGGAATGAAGGCAAAAGTCAGAAGGAAAGGGGTAAGAAAAGTATTACCAATGTAAATACCTAGTATTACCCATGTAAATACAGCTTCCTGAGGCCTCGTCGCAGAATACAGCAGTCATTCCAGCACGTTTCAGAGTTAGACAGAGAACAAACAGTGACTTATCGAGACAGCGGTTTATCGTACCAAGGCAACGCCGCCCATGTGGGACGACTTCGAGCCACAGTGAGGCGAGTATTGATTCGGTGGGTGCAGGAGGGCCGGACGGACCGACGTTAGCGATTGCCGCAGCCGCGGCACACCACCAAACCAGAGGACCGGCATGTTGTGTGGCGGGCATTGACGGCTCGCACCGCCACATCACGAACGTTAGCGCAGTGATTAGGGTGTGTTGCGCTACAGCCTGTGTCAGCACGTACCGTTCGATGTCTTCTGCAGGAGCGGGGACTTGTCGCACATCGCGCATTGCTCCGTTTACTATTGAAGTTAAACCACCGGCGAGTGCGGTGGCAGTGGGCCGTGGAACGCCGCACCTGGACTACGGAATTACACGACATTGTCTTCTCCGACGAATCCCACTTCTGCCTGCAACACCACGATGGTCGGATCCGCGTGTGGCGGCACCGCGCCGAGAGACTGTATGACGCCTGCAATATGCATCTCCATACCGGTCCGTCGTCTGGCGTTATCGTTTAGGGCGCAATTGGATATGGTACACATCGCCAGTACACTCAACAGCCACCTCCGACGTTTTTGGAGCCTGTTGTCCTCCCTTACCTGCAGGACCAGCCAGCGGCCACGCTTCAACAGACAATGCGCACCCGCACGTGGCACGCATTGTGCAACAATTCTTCATGGCCCACCAGGTGTCACTGCTGCCATGGCCATCCTGTTCTCCTGAGAAGTCGCCCATCGAACACGTATGTTCGCTGATCGGCAATCGGTTGGCCCAGTAAACACCATCCGCCGCTACGCCTGATGAACTGTGTCAACGCGTGGAAGCAGCCTAGACCGACATAACGCAATCCAACATCCAAAGCATCTTTCGCTCGATGCCGCGGCGTGTAGCGGCCGTTATTACCAGCCATGGAGGCCACACGAACTAGTGATGTCTGCCTTTTCCGCAATTCGCACGGGCCTGTAAGCTCAATCGCTTCATCTTTGTATCTGTTGTTATGTTTCCAATAAATCTGGCTTTGCTATCTCGTGTCCTTCTTGGTGTAGCATTTTGGGTGGCCAGCAGTGTATATTGTGCGAACAGAAAAAAAAGTATTTTAAATTTTCAGGTAGGGTTGAATGAAAGCATCCGGGAATTTTCAACCTCCTCTAGAATTTCTAGAACAAGCAAATAAGAATTCCTTCTGAAAAAAGCTGTCCTTGCGGAAAGCTTCAAAATAAGTAATTTGCATTCAATTTCAGACTAATGCATTTACGAGAACGAAAAGCACTTTCTTAATTAGAAATGAAAAGCAACTGACTTCAATGCTGTGCATTTTATTTGAATGCGTAGCATAAAACTAAACATTTGGAAACATATTCTGATTTGCCATCGAAAAAGTTTCTTTAAAAAAATTCCACATTACCTGGAATTAAAAAATGCAGTAAAACCGGAAAATGTCAATAGCAAAACCAATTCAGCTTCTTGTTTCCACCCATTTACTGACGTTATAAAGCGTTTCGTTCACAAGTTTCCTAGTATATGAGATATTTTAAGAAATCGAATGGAACGTGTAATTTAAAACTTTCCTTAAAACCAAAGGAATAGTTCGCTATCTTTCGGGTCCCAACGTGTACGCTCAGACTCCTCCCAACCAATAAATCGGATAGGGCGGGTCGTTGGTGCGTCGCAGCTCGAAGCCGAGAGTCACAACAACGCAGTGTCGGTGTCTTCCTTCACTTTCATTGCGCTTCTGAGCCTAAGCAAGACCCTGTGACTTGCGCACATGTTAGGCTCCTTCGTCCGTGTCTCACGATAGGTCGGATGGGTGAAAGTACCTGTAAAGCATGGATATTATATTTGTCTTACGGCTCTGGCTCTCTGCCTCCCCTGAACCGGTGGCCCTGAATTAGGGACAGGGGACTGCTTATAGCCGACTGTGCTGCTCATGATGGTCGTTAAACCTCCAATCTCAATCTCATCTCAAGTCACTTTCCTAATTCAATGGAGATTTAAGTTTTTCTTTTGGAACTTCCATATGTTGTATGGTAAAAAAGAATTTGTAAGAAGTTATATTTATCCCATAAGAAACACAGGGGGGTAAATTCATTTGTTATGTAAACAGCCAGCATCTGCTCCCACGTTCTTCGACAAAAAACAAATAATTGTGGACTGACTCTTGCTTTCAGAGGAAAAGAAGCAATACGCTTTTTGACACAAAAGTCAAATGAAATGAGATAACACCGAGAGAGACCTGTGACTCATCATGTTGGAATACTGTCGTTTGATACAGCCATATATCCGAATTAATTGGTTATCCGTCAAAAGTTTCTAAACTGTAAATAAAAGAATAGAATTCGAATTGTTAGTTAAACTAAAACAATAAAATGCTGTAGACCACATGGGATATGGGTGGATGAAATTCGAAAATATGCGGGAGTGACATGGAGGAGACTGGCACAAGACAGACCGTTGTGGAGGAAACTTGGGGAGACCTTCGTCCAGCAGTGGATTGATAATGGTTGACAATGATGATGATGATATCTAAACAAACCTCGTGTGACTTCTGATGCTGAAAGCCTTTGGCAGATGTATTTCTGTTAAGGAAGAATTTTATGTCTGTTCTTCTTTGTATATCGATATTTATAATCAGTTATTTATTCTTAAAGTATTATATATTTATAAGATTAAAAAACGTTGATTAGGTATACGCATACATTACAGGATATATGAAAACGCTTCTTACTAATTCAATGGTAAGAAGTAGAGTTCCAAAAAATACTCTAGTTACGAAGGGTAATCATCTTGAACACCACCCCATTGCTAGATTAAATAAACTATTTTTAAAAAAAGTTGTTATATATTCATAGAATTTCATGATGATTCATTGAACTAAATATATGCTATGTAAGTAGCCGTCGATAATGTGGGTGCTCTGAAAAATGATGGCTGGAGGGGTTTAATTTGTATTATTCATTTCGTTATTTAATAATGAAAAGTGCAAAGTTATCCATATAACCATTCTACCGATGGGGGTAAGAATTGGTATTAAGTACGTTTTCACAGGGTTTAAATTTGTTGAAGGGGTATAATATCACGGATTGCATTTTACATGACAGGAAGGAGTTAGGGGAGAAAACTTTATGATACATTTTACCGGGCCTGTAAAACAGAATTATCCAAAGTGTGACATAGCACAACTATTAGGAGCGAGTGTTTGAAAATACTCTTGAAAGTGTTATCTTCTTTTCTGGTTGTTGTCACTCAAACTTTTTTCTGAGATCTCGTCTTTTTTTATGGCTGCGCTATCATATCTTTTAAAATGATGGACATGTTCCGCTTTTGGTCGACGTTTCAACTCGTTGTTGCAAGGCATTCGAAAATTCCTCACATTTGGATAATTTCGGTGTTATTTATGCGTTACTAAGATTCTCTAATCCTGAAATATGATAACTTTTTCCTTTGATCGGGAAACAATTGTAGAATATGTTGTACACCAACTTTCAGGAACAATTCTGGAACTTATCTCGTTTCATATCAAGAGTCAGATATACTAGTTCAGAAAGTTCTTCAAGGATGGAAGTCTGTCGGTTTGTTTGATTCGACAGACGTCCAACGAGGTGCAGTTTTGCCTTTGAGCCATGAATATGGCGCAGAAGCAAAACTCCATCTCTCGCGTTGTAACTAATTTTCAGATGTCAGCTAAAACTATTTTAAAAAATTACAACATATTTTGTGCCTCCTCAAACAGACTCAAGAACAGTATTTCTATGTCAGTGTAAAGTGATAATCTGTATTGTTTCTTACGATGAAACAGAAAACACCAGCGATCACAATCTTGCTTCACCAAAAAAATCTAAGTACACGATGTTATCAAACATATGAAATAAATTGTAAATTTCCGAAATTAAACGAAAGTGTAAGCGTCTTATCTTGCAAAGAGTGCGGTCAGTTTCTAGTAATTCATTCAAAATATTTTTTTTATTTTATTTGTGCAATGTAAAACACTATTTTTTCCGTAAGACTGCTTTGAGTGATATAATTAAAAATGAGAAACAATTCAGCTTCTTGTGGCCCTCTGATACTCGCATTCAAAAATTATGTTCTAGAGAATTTTGTTCATCAGTCATTTTACTTCGATCTCTTAAACTGAAGTATCGTGTGGTTTCATTGTTAACAACTTTACCGCAGTGAGGGTGTAACACCCGTCCTGATTAAAGAAAGTAAGTGTAATCCGGCCTTTTTAAAATTTGGCAGTTAAATATGCGTTGTTAATTCGAATCAAACCACACGATAATACTTCAGTTTTATTAGTTCTTTGATGCTTTGAGACGGAACCTGGTCCTTTACGATGGTGTTTTGACTCTAAAAACATCTGTTGCTTACTAGGTAGAAAACTAACAATGAAACAAAACTCATTAATAAATTCGTTCTTAAGTTTGAGAAATTAATATATCTCCTACTGATTTTACAACCCGTTAAAGATATTTATTCATTGGGAAAATCACATAATGCTTTCCGAACCTAGTCCCCTAAATTTAGGAATGCCTCCTAATATTTTCTGATTAAATTTACGCCATTTTCGTTCAAGGGTCAGTGAGTGCGATGCCAAAGGAGTCAACTGATTTTTTTACGTCCATTGTTTCCCTACAGTTTGCATTGTGTGCAGAATGTGACTCTGCAAAACATATGTCGAACTTTTTTATACTTTTTTGATTGAAGAACAACCGACGAAAATCACGGTCGTGATATATGATGTAAATGTGTGAATATCAAGGCCTAATGTTTTGGACTGTGTTGTTTAAAATAGAGACACGGACACACATCATTTATACTTATTCTGGTTCAAATGGCAGTCCATTTACTATAATTCTGGCTTTGTTACCAGGCAGTTTTACATTATTTCAATGAATTGAAAACGGGAAAGACGTGGATAATTTTTTTTAAATGCTTTCAAAGAATATTAATCAATTTTAGTATCACAACTCACAGGGCCCAAGATTACACTTCTGGAATTACTACAATTATATATTAAGCTGTGTATTTATTAATCAAGCAATATCCATCACACTCACCTAGAAGTTGAAAAAATATCCCTTAAGTAACAAAGTTTGACAATGCCCACAGATGCTTTCGCTAATATATTAGAAAAATGAATTATATTAATGGTTTCCCAATTCAAATTAAATTTAAATTGAATTTTCCTAGAAATTTGTGAAGGGTAATAAACTTACAAGTTTGTAAATTTTGTTAGATGTTTTTCTGAACTGTGCATGCCACTTATGTTTCGGCTGAATCGAAATACAATTACGTCTTAGAGGCACTGGCTGCTGTTACCTACCGCTATAGTAGGGGGATAAGAAAGATTTAAACTGGGGATATTTTGAAAAACGTCCATTATGAAAAAGTTTTTTTTTTCGATGAAGCTTTATTGCTTGGGGGGGGGGGACGTCTTTCTTGAGCATCTCCTGATGAAGTAAGTACAAAAGAAAGCATCTAGGTACACTAACATCACATATTTAAGATTAGATGCTGTTTTACTGAAAACACTATATTCTGATATTTTTTCAGGCCCTTCAAAAATGACAGCTTTAATAGATTTAAATGTACTCTCAAAAGGGGTGTTAAATTCCACTCGGTTGTTACTCTAGCTCATCTCTAATTTCGCATCAAATGAAAAATTCTTGCAGCAGTTTTCTTCCGTGATTTACCTTTGAATATTTTCTAGATATAATTTTTCTCAATCATATGAAATACGCGTTTTTATTATAACAATTTGATTCAAAAATCTTGGGAATGTTCATTTTCAAAATAAGTATCGCATATATTCAAATAATAGTGATCGATGGATTTCGTACTAAAGAAGGATCGTTTTGTTTTCAACTTCTGCTCAAATATTTCACTGCTTTTCCATTTCCACATTCCTTCACAATTTGAAAATTTGCCGCCACGGTGGCGCAGTGATCTAAGCGATGGCTTTTGATCATTCGACCAAAAGGGGTCCGGGTTCGAATGCCGGTGTGGCATGGATGTTGTGTTTGTCTTACGGCACTGGCTCTATCCTCCCTGGAGTCAGTGACCCTAACTTAGGGACAGGCGACTGCTTATAGCCATTTGACGTGCTCACGGTGGTCGTTAAACCTCTAATTAAAAAACAAAGTTAAAAATATTTCTGAAATTAAATAAATGAATGACCGTTTGACATCTTAAAATTTGTATGTTAAGGAATTCGTACACTTTGCGACATTTTCCAATTTAATTACAATTATAGTGCAATTAGCAAGCAAAACTGGAAACAACAGCAAATTTTAATATGTCTTCGCATTGAAACTAACATTTTGATTAGCGTAGAAACAAACACAAAAGCAAGTTTTAACCGTATACACACAAGAACGTTTGATATTTGGAGCTAAAAGATCCCAACGGTATTCTGCGCAAAGAAAACTGTGGAATACTGGAAGTATCCAGCAGATGATTTTCAAACTGAATAATATTAATTAGAAGGATATATTCCTAGAACTTGAGAGATTCTATTTTATAGCTCAATTCCTTGCATATGAAATGTCTTTACACTTAGGTATGTTCTCTCTGAACCTGAAATATTCTCATTATTGTGTCTTATAAAGCAGCATATAAAACGTACATGTGTAGTAAATATATCTGTGCTAAATATTGATAAAGTATGACTTCGTTATCTTTGCACTTTATGGTATTATTACCCGTCGGAGGCTTAGGAGGAAGTTTGGTGTACCTTGTATCCAAAGAATGTTACTTTGCAGTGAAGAGCCAGTACTCTTGAAATAGCAATGTATGACGACGGATTATAAAGAAAAGTTTGTTTCTCATTGAACGAATGTGTTACTCATCGCACTGAAGTTTCGTCATCTTTGGCTTGGGGAAGTATCTTCCTAGTGCAAATAAGGTTCAAGCTGTTATATTGTAGTTTTCATATGCAGGAGGGTAAAATATACTTTTGCGCTGAATCAAATTAATTTCATTTGATGTTAAACTGTGGACTAATTGTATCTTTTTTGTACATAGCGAGCATTTCCTCTCAGGTTATACAAAATAAAAGAGGATGAACCATTGCGGCATGATTCTTGCTTATGATGGAAAAGAAAAAATGATGCATTTGATGTTAAAGTTAGGATATGTCTCTTAAAACCGAGAGATTCCTGCGACTCATTATGTTGGGGTAATGCCGAGCGATACAGATGTTTCGTCCAAATTAAATGCGTCAAAGTTTTCCATACTTGCTTATGAACGGGAAAAAGAAGGGGAAATACAATTAACTAAAATGATTAAAAGCATAATGTAAATGATATTTATATGCAGTCTTAAACAAACTTTGTGCTACCACCGATGCTGAAAGCATAAACGTATGCTGCTATTTCTCTTTATTTGTTCGCAGTTTTTTCTTCTTAAGATAAAATGTATTTAATTTTGGTTCAAAGTTTGTTTAATTCACATATACTTTTAAATACATATGTACAACGCTATTTGCTGAATGAAAGGCAGAAGGCATGTGTTTCGAGTTATCAATGTTCGACGAAGGTAATTACGTATGCATCTTCAATACAGCAAAATTTCAGGGCCATTGTAACTGCTGATGGTTTCACCGAATCAAAGGCTTTTTCATAATCAATAAAAGCCATGCACAATGAAAGTTCAAATTCCCTCGCTCTTTCAATTAGTGCTCTCAGTACGTGGATATGATCTATTGTGCAGTAGCCACTCCTGAATCCAGCTTGTTTTCTCGGTTCAGCCATGTCCAGTGTTACCTTCAAACGGTGTAAAAGAACTTTAGTGAAGATTTTTTAAACCACTGATAGGAGGCTGATAGGTCTGTAGTTCCTGAGATCCTCAATGTTACCTTTTTATGTAGCAGGATCATTATAGCGTTGTTCCAATCCTCAGGAATCTTCCCTTCATTAAGGCATCGATTGAAAATTTGGGCGAGTACTGTTTCGATTTCTCCACTTGCTTCTTGTGTGATGTCTACAGTAATTCCATCTTCTCCTGGAGATGTTCCCCGCTTCATGTTCTTGATTGCATGTGCAACTTCTGCTAAGATGACTGGAAGCACTCTGGTACTGGTACCTTCTGGGATGTCTGGAGTACATGCATCATCCCTTTCATATAACTTGAAGTAGAAATCTTTTACTCTTGTCAAAATTTCGCCTCTATTTCTTGTTACAGAACCATCTTCTTTTCTCAGAGACATAATCTGTTTTCTTCCCTTACTGAGATGTCCCTTTGCTGTCTTTAGGCTTTGGTTGTTTTCAATTGCTTTCCCCACTAGTTCACAGTTGAATTTTCTTACGTCTTCAGTGAAACTTTTTCGTACTGTCTTGCATAGCTCTACGTATTTCACTTTGGAAGTCACATCTTCTTCAGTTGTCCTCATCTTTCTTCCTTTTTACATCAACATTTTGGTTTTTCCTCATAATTTATTCACATGCAACTTGTTTTTAGACCCAGCTAATTTTGTTGCTGTTTCCATAAGAGCTTTGGTTAATTTTCTATTAACTTCAGAAATATCCACTTCTTCCGATGTTAGGTCTTCTAAAGCAGAGAATCTGTTCTTCAGTTCCAACTTGAAGGTATAATGGTGTTTGTTAAGGTTGGTTATGTCAATACACTTTCTTTGCCTTTTGAGCTTGCCACGTTCGAGTTTAGTGTTGAGGTGCATCTGACATCTCACCAATCAATGGTCACTACCTGTGTTGAACTTGTTTAGCACACTGCAGTCTTCTATGACGAATTTTTTGTTACACATAATAAAATCAATTTCACTTGTCGTCCCATTTAGATGTCTCCATGTCCATTTCCTGTGCGGCTTTTTCTTGAAAAAAGGGTTGAAGATGAAAAACCTCTCTGCCTCTGCAAACTCAACGAGAGTATTTCCACGCTGGTTTCTGTTGCCGTGACCAAATTTACCTACTGAAGTTTCATTCTGTTGCCGTTGCCCTATTTTTACATTAAAATCTCCCATAATTACCTTCAAGTGATGCTTACCTTTATTATTTAGATGATGAATATCCTCATAAAATTCTTCAATTTCTTCTTCAGGATAACTTGTTGTTGGTGCATAAGTTTGAATAATCTGAGCCTGGTATCTTCTCGAGATTGGATAACGAGTCATGCAGCTCTGTCAGAGGAACTTCCAACTTCTACAACTTTATCCTTCAGTTTCTTGTTTATTATAAATCCAACACCACTAGTTCTGCCAATACCTGTCCCACGATAGTAGAAGAGATGCCCACTTTTCAGTCCAATGAGATCTTCTCCTTTTCTCCTTACCTCACTTAGCCCGACGATGTCCCACTTGATCCTTTGTAGTTCTTCTTCCAATTGAAGAAGCCTTGAATCAGAAGACAGGGAGCTTCCATTATACGTACCCAAAGTTAACATCGGATGGCAGCCTAGTCCGGTCCTCCGGGGATTATTAGCACCCTCTGCCTTCATGTCGCACTTGCCGCTGCCTTGGACAGGTACATTCAAGCTGCAGAAGACTGAGGGCCAAGATTTAAGTTGTGGAGTCATTTTGGAGGTGTTTGGCCATAACTCACTACGCTGGCCAAGCGGGTTGGTGAGTGTGGGATAGCATTTCCTCTAATTCCAATGGTGTAGTTATACCGCTATTGGCTGTCGTCAGAGCCCCTTTAGTGGGAACAGGATGCACCACGAGAAGGCGGGGTTGACGTTTGTCGAGGAGAGGCTCTGATGTTACGCATCACCTGACCTTACATCCTCGATAGTTTATATATATATATATATATATATACACTGCTGGACAATTGCTAAGGACGGATCATAAACGGCTATATAGCGCATAAAAAATTAAGTGTGGTTGGATGCCAAGTGAAATAAAATAATGTCAGAATGCCAGGACATTACAAGAAAGACAATTTATTGTGCTCTGAAATCCAGAAGGCTTTGGAACGTGTTCAAGGGACAAACAGGCCATTTTGTGCAGAATACGTAAACGTGAAAAAAATGCAATTACCGTCCGCAGGCGTTCCGGCGTAAGATGTCAATACGGGATATGCCCACCATGGAGGGCGATGCAAGATTCCACACGTCGTGTCATGCTTTGCACAACATTATCAAGCAGCTGTTGGGGTAATTTATCCCATTCCTCTGTCAGTGCACGGATGAGGGTATCCTTGTTTATTGGAGGGCATTGGCGACCAGCAAGACTCCTCCTAAAGCATCCCACACATTTTCAATGAGATTCAGATCTGGAGAACGTGCTGGCCATACGAGGCGTTGAATATCACCGCTCTCAAGACACTCCTGGACAGCGACTGTTCGATGACATGTTGCGTTGTCGTCCATGAAAATGAATCTATCACCGACAGCACCACGGAACATGCGAACATGAGGTAGCAGAACATCATTAATGTATCGTTGGCCAGTCATAGTCCCAGTTGGAAGCACATAGAGGGACGTACGGCCATTGATCATGATGCCAGCTCATACCATTACACTACATGTCGGATATCGGTCCCTTTCCTGTATGTTTGCTGGACAATATGCGGTACCACTATCACGCCAGATCAGTTGTCGTCGACAATTAGGCGATAGACTGTATCTACTCTCATCTGAGAAGAGGACAGCAGACCAGTCGTTATCAGTCCAATTGCGATGTTGATGGCACCATTGCAAACGGGCGGTAAGGTGACGTCTGGACAATGGGATGCACACAACAGGACGGCGGGCGTATAGTCCTCCTTCATGCAAACGTCTGGCGACAGTTTTTCGGGAGATCCGCTTGCCAGTAGCAGCCATAAACTGATTTGCTACCTCACTAGCTGTGCTGCGCCGGTGTCTTTTTGTTGATAGCACTATGTACCGATCTTCTGCAGGTGTCGTACTGCGAACACGACCTCCCCCGTGACGTTTGCTACACTCTCCATTTGTTTGAAATGATTTCCAAAGCCTTGAAACAGCACTGTGGCTGACGTAGAACTCCCCGGCAACATCTGTTATTTTTCGCACTTCTTCAATCTTGCCAATAATACGGCCACGCGTAAAATCCTCTACGATGTCGGGAAGACATACTGAAACTTGCAAGTTCGTTAATTGATTCTTTCCCTTTCAACTTTGCGTTTGAACAACAACGGTCAATACGCGTCAAATCCTTTATATCTCTTATCAGCGCTATGACGTCACGAACAAGTTCGGCAGTCCAAAATTTGCATACGCACAACACGTCTTACTGTATCCCGCACTTATGCTAATTTCCACATTTTCCTGCCTCCCATTTTATGGTTGCTATCGTTGCTATTGTCATTCGTCCTTAGCAATTGTCCGGCAGTGTATATATATATATATATATATATATATATATATATATATATATATATATATATATATGGGATGTAAGGTCAGGTGATGCGTAACATCACAGCCTCTCCTTGACAAATGTCAACCCCGCCTTCTCGTGGTGCATCCTGTTCCCACTCAAAGGGGCTCTGACGACCGCAAATAGCGGTATAACTATACCATCGGGATCAGAGGAAATGCTTATCCCACACTCACCAACCCGCTTGGCCAGCGTGGTGAGTTATGGCCAAACACCTCCAAAATGACTCTACAACTTAAATCTTGGCCCTCAGTCTCCGGCAGCTGGAATGTACCTGGCCAAGGCAGCGGCCAGTGCGACATGAAGGCAGAGGGTGCTAAGAATCCCCGGAGGACCGGACTAGGCTGCCATTTGATGCTGACCTTGGCTACCTACAACGGACGCTCCCTATCTTCTGATTCAAGGCTTCTTGAATTGGAAGAGGAACTACAAAGGATCAAGTGGGACATCGTCGGGCTAAGTGAGGTAAGGAGAAAAGGAGAAGATCTCATTGAACTGAAAAGTGGACATTTCTTCTATTATCGTGGGACAGATACTGGCAGAACTAGTGGTGTTGGATTTATAATAAACAAGAAACTGAAGGATAAAGTGGTAGAAGTTGAAAGTTCCTCTGACAGAGCTGCACGACTCGTTATCCAACTATCGAGAAGATACCAGGCTCAGATTATTCAAACTTATGCACCCACCACAAGTCATCCTGAAGAAGAAATTGAAGAATTTTATGAGGAAATTCGTCATCTAAATAATAAAGGTAAGCAGCACTTGAAGATAATTATGGGAGATTTCAATGCAAAAATAGGGCACCGGCAACAGAATGAAACTTCAGTATGTAAATTCGGTCACGGCAACAGAAACCAGCGTGGAAATACTCTCGTTGAGTTTGCAGAGGCAGAAGGATTTTTCATCTTGAATTCCTTTTTCAAGAAAAAGCCACACAGGAAATGGACATGGAGACATCCAATTGGGATGACAAGTGAAATTGATTTTATTATGTGTAACAAAAAATTCGTCATCGAAGACTGCAGTGTGCTAAACAAGTTCAACACAGGTAGTGACCATAGATTGGTGAGATGTAAGATGCACCTCAACACTAAACTGGAACGTGGCAAGCTCATAAGACAAACAAAATGTATTGACATAACCAACCTTAAAAAACACCATAATACTTTCAAGTTGGAACTGAAGAACAGATTCTCTGCTTTAGAAGGCCTAACATCGGAAGAAGTGGATATTTCGGAAGTTAACAGAAAAGTAACCAAAGCTCTTATGGAAACAGCAACAAAATTAGCTGGGTCTAAGAACAAGTTGCATGTAAACAAATTATCAGGAAAAACCAAAATGTTGATGCAAAAAGAAGAGAGATGAGGACAACTAAAGAAGATGTGACTTCCAAAGTGGAATATATAGAGCTATGCAAGACAGCACGAAAAAGTATCACTGAAGACGTAAGGAAATTCAACTGTGAGCTAGTGAGGAAAGCAATTGAAAACAACCAAAGCCTAAAGATAGCAAAGGGACATCTCAGTAAGGGAAGAAAACAGATTATGGCTCTGAGAAAAGAAGATGGTTCTATAACAAGAAATAGAGGCGAAATTTTGACAAGAGTGAAAGATTTCTACTCCAAATTATATGAAAGGGATGATACATGTACTCCAGACATCATGAAAGGTACCAGAGTTCTTCCAGTCCTCCCAGCAGAAGTTGCTCATGCAATCAAGAACATGAAGCGGGGGAAAGCTCCAGGAGAAGATGGAATTACTATAGACATCATACAAGAAGCAAGTGGAGAAATTGAAACAGTACTCGCCCAAATTTTCACTCGATGCCTTAATGAAGGGAAGATTACTGAGGATTGGAACAATGCTACAATGATCCTGCTACATAAAAAAGGTGACATTGAGGGTCTCAGGAACTACAGACCTATCAGCCTCCTATCAGTGGTTTATAAAATCTTCACTAAAGTTCTTTCACACCGCTTGAAGGTAACACTGGACATGGCTCAACCGAGAGAACAAGCTGGATTCAGGAGTGGCTACAGCACAATAGATCATATCCATGTACTGAGAGAACTAATTGAAAGAGCGAGGAATATGAACTTCCATTGTGCATGGCTTTTATCGATTATGAAAAAGCCTTTGATTCGGTGAAACCATCAGCAGTTACCACGGCTCTGAAATCCTGCGGTATTGAAAATGCATACATTAATATTATTAATAACATCTATGAAAATGCAAGTGCAAAGATTCGGCTGTTTGAAAATACAACACACATAAAAATTGGAAAGGGAGTGAGACAAGGTGACACCATATCTCCGAAGCTCTTTAATGCCACATTGGAAAATGTCTTTCAATCACTGAACTGGGAAAACAAAGGGATAAAGATTAATGGAGATTATCTAACCCACCTTCGTTTTGCTGATGACGTAGTCATTTTTGCAACTACCCCATCAGAGCTGCAGAGTATGATCCAGGAAATTGCTGACAAGAGTAAAGAAGTGGGATTAAAAATGAACTTTCAGAAGACAAAAGTGATGTTCAATGCTTTTACAAGAAATGAAGATTTATCGATTGATGGAGAAAAACTGGAGATAACAGATACATATGTTTATCTTGGACAGCAGATATCAAGTGAGGGTCACATTGATGAAGAAATTAATCGGCGTGCAAAACTTGCCTGGAGAGCTTTTGGAAGAAACAGCATAATTTTCAAGAGCAATATGCCATTATGTCTTAAAAGAAAAGTGTTTGATCAATGCATCCTTCCAGTGCTTACGTATGGTGCAGAGACGTGGACCTTAACTAAAAGAGACATACAAAGGCTGCAGACAACTCAAAGAAGCATGGAGAGGTGCATGCTTGGTATAACCAGGAGAGATAAGAAGAGGAACTCGTGGATCCGAAAAATGACGAGAGTGGAAGACATCATGATCAGAGTTAAATCCCTGAAATGGCAATGGGCTGGACATACTGCCAGAAGGACAGACCATAGATGGACAGCCGAAATTTTAGATTGGATTCCAAGGGACAGGAAAAGACCCAGAAAAAGACCACATGGGAGATGGGTGGATGAAATTCGTAAATATGCGGGAGTGACATGGAGGAGACTGGCACAAGACAGACCGTTGTGGAGGAAACTTGGGGAGACCTTCGTCCAGCAGTGGATTGATAATGGTTGACAATGATGATGATGATGATAATATATATATATATATATATATATATATATATATATATATATATATATATATATTGACACATTTTTTCAGTTGTCACCTTCTTATGGGATTTATATTCAACACGTTATCTGGAATTTTTTGTGTACGAAAATATGCTGTTAGGAACATTGCTGTGTTTCGTACGGAGTAAGCTATTTGAAAAACAGCCCAGTAATGGAAGACGTGCATTCAACTTCACAACATGTTATACAGATCACTTAAAATGTCATTAAAATATCTTAACTTTTATTTTGAACATTAGAATTCATATCCACTGTGTAATTAGTTACAAACTACAGAGAAATTCAGTTATCGCTGCGCGTTAATTTTTTTTTTCTATTGGACCTTTTGATATATGACGTAACACTTTCTCTTGTGCATCCGATTTAGGAAACTTATGCATTTTAGAAAGTCTCTTTGAAATGAGATTTTGCTTTTTCCCTACTTTTTGTCTATTAGATCTTATACAGTATTCAATATCAGTCGCATGTATGGACAGAGAGATGAATTTTCTCAGAAACGCAATCCAAATGTGTTAAATAATACACTGTCGGACAATTGCTAAAGACGGCGGACAATAGCAACGATAGCAACCATAAAATGGAAGGCAGGAAAATGTGGAAATTAGTATAAGTGCGGGATACAGTAAGACGTGTTGTGCGTATGCAAATTTTGGATTGCCGAACTTGTTCGTGACGTCATAGCGCTGATAAGAGATATAAAGGATTTGACGCGTATTGAGCGTTGTTGTTCAAACGCAAAGTTGAAAGGGAAAGAATCAATTGACGAACTTGCAATTTTCAGTATATCTTCCCGACATCACCTAGATAATTTTACGCGTGGCCGTATTATTGGCAAGGTTGAAGAAGGGCGAAAAATAACAGATGTTGCCAGGGAGTTCGACTTCAGCCACAGTGTTGTTTCAAGGCTTTGGAAATCATTTCAAACAAATGGAGAGTTAAGCAAACGTCTCATAGGAGGTCGTGTTCGCAGTACGACACCTGCAGAAGATCGGTACATAGTCCTATCAATAAAAAGACACCGGCGCAGCACAGCTAGTGAGGTAGCAAATCACTTTATGGCTGCTACTGGCAAGCGGATCTCCCGAAAAACTGTCGCCAGACGTTTGCATAAAGGAGGACTATACGTCCGCCGTCCTGTTGTGTGCATCCCATTGTCCAGACGTCACCGTACAGCCCGTTTGCAATGGTGCCATCAACATCGCAATTGGACTGATAAAGACTGGTCTGCTGTCTTCTTCACAGATGAGAGTAGATACAGTCTATCGTCTGATTGTCGACGACAACTAATCTGGCGTGATAGTGGTACTGCATTCTGTCCAGAAAACATACAGGAAAGGGACCGATATCTGACATGTAGTGTCATGGTATGGGCTGGCATCATGATCAATGGCCGTACGTCCTTCTATGTGCTTCCAACTGGGACTATGACTGGCCAACGATACATTAATGATGTTCTGCTACCTCATGTTCGCATGTTCCGTGGTGCTGTTGGTGATAGATTCATTTTCATGGACGACAACGCAACATGTCATCGAACAGTCGCTGTCCAGGAGTGTCTTGACAGCGAGGATATTCAACGCCTCTTACGGCCAGCACGTTCTCCAGATCTGAATCCCATTGAAAATGTGTGGCATGCTTTGGGGAGGAGTCTTGCTGGTCGCCAATGCCCTCCAATAAACAAGGACACCCTCATGCGTGCACTGACAGAGGAATGGGATAAATTACCCTAACAGCTGCTTGATAATGTTGTGCAAAGCATGACACGACGTGTGGAATCTTGCATCGCCCTCCTAGGTGGCCGTATACCGTATTGACATCTTACGCCGGAACGCCTGCGGACGGTAATTGCATTTTTTCACGTTTACGTATTCTGCACAAAATAGCCTGTTTGTCCCTTGAACACGTTCCAAAGCCTTCTGGATTTCAGAGCACCATAAATTGTCTTTCTTGTAAAAAATGTCGACTTTGAGATCTGAATTGCATCGGAACGAACATTATATGTTGATTTTACCAAGTTATGGGATCAAACGTCTGTCTGTTCTAATTTTTTTTATTTTGCATGATCCGATTTACATCTGACCAAGCTATTTGCAATTGACGTGTCTAAAAAGTTCAGGTAAATATCTAACTTATATTTATATGTGCAAAATGATTTAAACGAAAAACATAAAGTTTGGATACTCTAATGAAACTGTATTATATGGAGTGAATCATTACTTTAGAATTACAAATTAATTAGCAACATATATGAAGGAATTTACACCAACAAAAACAGTATACACCGGCCATGCTTCGTTAGACGCCAGGTCCCATATAAGTGAGAGACCTCTACGCCTGATCATCCGCGTATTGGAACGCAGTGGTGGAATTCTTGCACAAGGTTCATATGAGTGCGCACTTTTAATTCGCCTAATTAGCTATTGATATTTGTTTTATAGGACATCGTTTCGAAAGAGGCCTTATTAGAATGAAATAGGGAATCCCCTAATACCAGTCAGGTACGTGGAGACGGAAAATATAATTGAGAAATTTTGAGAACACTTAACATTTGTTCAAACGTCTGAGTAAATCATTAAATCTCATGATTTTTCATACCTTCTGATTTTTATACTACACAAAAGTACGGCAATCCAAATTTTAGTCTCGCATTTAAAACAAAGAAAAAGTATTTGTTTGAGTAATTCGCAACACAAAAATGAGTAGTATTTACACCATAATATTTTTCCTCATTCGGATAAGATTAGAATTATATCTTTTGTTTAGAGATTTAACCCAAGATTAGTGGTGCTATTCACACCTGAAAAAAAAACTGGTAAACTTCCAGAGAACAAGTCGAAGTTTCCATATAAATATATATAATCGACTTTCCAAATAAAATAGTGAAAATACTTGTCTAAGCGTTATACATATTCACGTTTGAGTTACACTCTTGTGACGACAAGCCAATATCGAGATTTGCCGCCGTGTGCATAGCGGACACCAGCTGGACAGGGATGCAGTCCCTCAAAAATGGGCTGGAAGGTCTTCAGAGGAATGTGAAGCCATGCTGACTGCAGCGCATCTGCCAGTTCTTGGAGGGTGCGTTGTGGAAGATCCATAGAGCTAACAAAACGATTGAGGCATTCCACAGATGCTCAATTGCCTTTATGTCTGGGGAATCAGTTGGCCAGGAAAGTGCTTTAAATCTCTATCGTGCTCTCCAACCCCTCTCGGAAGATGTTAGCTGTGTGAAACGTCGCATTGTAGTGTCGAAGATCCTATCCGCAACAAGCAAAACATTTAGCATGTATGGGTGTACGTGGTCTATAAGAATGGATCCATAACGAATTCGGTCCGCAGTGATTTCCACAGGTATGAGTGGAGCAAGGGAATGCCACGAAAACATTCCCCAAACCATAACGCTGCCCCCACCAGCTTGTGTTCTTCCAGCAATGGTTGCAGAGTGTTTGTTATCCGGTGTTTCTCGCCTTATACGCCAACTTCCATACGTTCGATTAAACAAAAGATGTGACTCATCGGATAAGGCAATCATTTGCCAATCAGCCAAGGTCCATCCAATACTGCCGTGCAAATGTAAGTCTATTCTGACGATACAACGTCGTTAGCATAGGAGCAGTGACCATCCGTCTGCAACGGAGCCCCATACACAACAGGGTACGCTGAACTGTCGTTTTAGACACACTTCCGGTACCCACCTGGTTCATTGGGCCAGTGATTATTTCCACTGTAACGTGTCGACCAGCCCTCACGCACCTTCGTAGCCGACTTTCACCTCTCACACAATAGCACGCGCTATTCAGCAGTTTTCACGTCGTTTATTCGCAATGGTGCCATTTCTTTAATCACGGTTCACTTTAACCACAGCAGCACGCAAACAGTTCACAAAGTTTGCTGTTTCAGAAATACTGCCGCCATTGAACCGAAAGCCAATAATTATTGCTCTTTACATATCTGATAAATTGCTCATTTTATCCATGGCTGCAACGTGTGATATGTTTTCAGAATGACTACAGCACACCTTATATACCCTCCAAGCCAGCTCACAAAACGTGCCTTGTTTCATTGGCTACACGTTGTTGAGGTCAAAAGTAGAAGATGGTCACAGTAATTTGACTCCATTGTGTATTTGCTTCTAAACACCGGACTGAAAACATTATTTCGTACTTCGATTTCATTTAGGTCAAAAACAATTTTAAGCGTAGCCACTTTTTCAAGTAATCCATAAACCTTCCATTAGAGGGCGTAAACGTAAATCTGCTTCAAAAACTCCGATTTGAAATATTATTTCTTTGACGGATACAACTTCGGATGGAAAATGCTTTGCATATCATTTGTGATATTTGGTAAAGAATGGCTTGGCCATTAGGAGGTGTAAGTGTTGAATTCCGCTTCTGATACATTTGCAGAAAAAAACTGATCGTCTGAAATCTCGATTGAAAAAATTCTTGCGTGGACTGATAGCACTCACGTCGATAAACCTTTTCGAAATTTTTTTTTTATAAATATTTCATAGTTTTCTCCCGAGGGCGTAGATATTTATCTCATTTGTGTCAATACATCTGCTTTTAAGAACCCGATTTGAAAATTCCTTCTTCGATAGCGCGCCTTTTGCAAAATGTTTTTCATATAATTTCAAAATTTTCGTGGAATTCATAGGCTTTCTACTAGGAAGCGTAATGGTAAAGTGAGTTTGACTCGATATATCTACTTTTAAATCTGCGATTTAAAAATTTCTTCCTGTATCGCATACAGCTCCTGATGGGAAATATTTTGTTTTGCATATAATTTGGAATATTTGATAAAGAATGGTTTAGCCACCATCTAAAATACTTTCTACTGAAAATAATCTATGTTTTCCGCCAGGGATTGTAAATTCATGGCTTAGTTTTCTCCATAGCACTTCATCTCATGGTCCGATGTGAAAAATTCTTTGTTTGTTGGAGAGCGCTTCCGCTGAAAAAAGCTTCTGATATAATTTCGAATTTTTCTTAGTGCACAATTTTGCCACCAGTGGGCGTAAAATCACATTTTCCTTTTTAGAATAATATTTTCAGGACTAAAAACCCGATTGAAAATCATTTTTCTTCTGTGAGATACTACTAAGTCCGTAAACTCTGTGTGCGTATTTTCTTCCCGAAATAATGCACAATTTCTTTGCTAGAAGCGCAAAAGTTTAATCTGTTTTTCTCAATATCTCTGCTTTCCACATGTCAGATTTGAAAAACATATTTCAACATCTGATGCTATTTACTTTGATGAAAACTCTAGGCTAGTATATGAGACATTTTGTAGTTCACATTTCTGTCAGTAAGTGAGGTTTGTCTACTTTAGTTTGCAGTTGTATCACAGCTTCTAAAATCACTATTTAGAAATTTCTTTTTTACTGTATGACATTCACTACCATAGATATGAGTGGCATTATCCACAGTAAATAATGCTCCATTTAAAGCGCGCCGTCAGTCTGCTCAAACAGTACGGCTGCTTGTGAAAAGGCTTTGTTCGCTAGGATGAGTGGGACGAATTACTCCCTGGGGTCTTACCTCAGAGAAAGTGTAGGATGTTCAGAGCGGGTTTTCTTTAAAAGCCCCACATTCTCAGGGCTTTTAGAGAGCCCAATTTTTCGGGATTTTTAGAGAGCCCAATTTAGAAGACCGTTATCTTGAACATCATCCGCTATAGGATTCTAGACATTCTGCAATTTTTAAATACGTGGTCTTTATTTGTTTCCAGAGTTTTGAATGCCAGTTTTTGTCTCTGTTTTCCACAAGCTGACGAATTATCGCCCATGATTCTTGCCTGGCACAATGCGATAGTGATTGTGAACTGTTTAGAAACTCACAATCGTTACCTTTTCTCAGAAATCTGAAACTACCTAATTCATTTTGCTTTCCCTATCGAATGTCACAGCATTCTTTTTCTTTGGCGGACTGACGTTATAACTGGAAGACTTGCTCATTTCCTTTGACATCTCTGCTTTTCTTTCGGGATATACGCCTTCAACGTCACTACTGACTATTTGAAGACACAAGTGGAGCTGAAGATAGATGCATTGTTTCAGAATGTAGATGCTCTAATTGGAAATCAGATAACTCACCAAAAGGAGTTAATATAGCTGTCCACTATCATGGCATGTAATGAGACCCGCTAGAATAAATGTCTTGGGAAAATAGAGTCAGATGACGAATTCCACTGTAAATTGCGCTCCCAACCTTTACCTCTGGAATATAGAGTTCAATCTTGTGCACGTGTTGTTTCCTTTTCTTCATGACGAAATTCTTCAGTTGTAGCATTACAGCACAATGGAGATGGAAAATTACTTCGCCTGTCCACTAAATGTTCCACAGTCTGTCCTTACCGAATTAAATCTCATGGTGAAACTGCATTTTGAATTATTTCCTTGCACCCCGAAGAAAGGAAACAAATGCTGAGCATGGGAAATCTTTTAATGGTAATAGAGCAGTAACATCCCTTTGTCTTTTTGACGGTATTCGAGGCTGGCTCAGAGACGGGTGAATGCGCAGTGCGCTACGCTTTCCTAAGATATCTGACATGCTGTTAATCTGTAACGCTATGTTTACATACCTCACGGTCTGGTGGACGACTGCCTTTTTTCCTCTGCCAGGTTTCTCGCCACAAAGAACGTGTCGTCTTCAAAATTTCGGGTTATTTTGTGTAAACTATTTGCAGTGAGAGACCCAGTTTTAAGCTCTTAATATTCTGAACGTGCTCAGTGCAGCTAAGGCCCGACTTTTATGTTGGCAAGACAACTTCCGGGAAGTTCAGAATCTTTTGTGGATAATGATATTGCGTTTTAAAACGTTGAGCAGACACCTGCAATTAAATGAGAGATTCTCTAGGTGTCTGCTGATATATGAGCTACTCTTTAAGCATGCCGGATTAAGGGCACTGGAAATTAGAATACTTGAACCTCGGTCGCACGCATGACTGCATCTTGTCATTCTTACACATGATTTTAGCTCCACTGAACGACAATAGAAGGGTGTTAGGAAACAAAACTTGTGTTTCCGTAAAGTAAATATCTTCTTAAATTTGAAGACTTTTCCAGGAATAGTTTGAATGTAAGCGCTTTTCGAAATGTTAATTTATTTATCGATACCCAGTATATCAATAGTCGACGAAGTGATTAACAACAAAAACGAAGGGACTACCATAATCGGTGATTCCTACAAGCTGTTTACTATATCCTGTTGTAGACTTCACTAAGGTGGTTCCACCTAAAACCTCTGCCTTATGTTTCAAATGGCAAAACGTTTGTACATGTTTTCTTCGCAATTAATGTATTCCCTAGGATGAACATTTGCACATCGCTAAAACTAACTTTAAGATATAGCATGGGATACCTAATACTTGCTAAAGCATAACCATAATTATATTAAAAATCAGTCATTTTTATTTGAGTAATGTTCCGACCTGTTAATAGATGGCACTAATTGTACATTGAGGACGTCATAGACAAACAAATGTTGGATTACTTAATTATGGTTATGTTTTAGCAAGTGTTAAGTATCCCATGCTATATTTTAAAGTTAAGCTTATCAATGTGCAATTTTCATCCTTGGGAATTCATTAATTGGGGAAAAAATACGTAAGCAATTTTTAACATTGGAAACATAAGTCAGAGATTTCAGATGGAACCTCCTTAATTATGAAATTCCTTGTTGGCATTTTATACTCGTTATCCTCGTCTACTTTGCAATCAAAACAAGCTATTTTTTGTTGGATGTTTTTTTTTAAGTGGTTTATATTTTTTAATGCATAACACCACGGTGGCGTGTACAAAGAGGTAAAATATTTTATAATGCATTACATATTTCAACTTTTTTTTGTAGCATCAGAATAATTGACAGTAATATGTAAAAAAAATGTTTTACATAAGTTTAATATTTCTTTGTTAAACGTCTTCTTGGTTTAGTTCTGTGTTGATTATACGCTTAAGTGGTCATTTCAGCCACTGCACTTCAGAATTTATGCAACATTATATCATTTGATATTTGAATTCTGTTATTGCAGTATCTTTTTTTCAACTAATCAGTACACTGTTCAGTTTAGGTAAACCGAAACCATTCATTCGTATAATATTCAGCCAATAAAATTCAGCAGAAGGTTTCGCCATAAATTCGGTACACATGATGTTAATTACGAAACGTAATATCGTACACAAAAAGTTATATTCACGCGATGACCCAACGCTCCAAAGCAATGAGGAAAAAATTCATATTATTAAAAAAAGTGTCAATTTCAATTGCTTTCTAAACTCTCAAGTGAAATAAGAGTACACTTATTGTGTTTTTTTTCGCATTACTGCACTTCCATGGTTAGATTTTACAGCTGACTAATGAGAGCTAAGGCACCCAGAAGAGTGAGGGACGCTGTGCTCCCATAGTTCGTAATCGTCCGCGAGACATAGTATTTTCTGCCAAAGTGCACGTAACTAAACACACACACACACAGCTTTCTAACTGTTAGAGGACACACACCTAGAGGACACGTTTCCAGTTATCAATTCTTTGCTGATAATTCTTTATTCAAATACAAGACATCCCCTGGCAACTACCACGAGAAATTTTTAAAACTCGAAGTTCGGCAGAATCGTTATTTTTTTTTAAATTCTGTAAAATTCTCATCAGCAGATAATCCCCACAACATAAATTTCAAACACATTTAACAAATAATTGGCGGATCGTATGAAGGAAAATACGGTACATTATATTGATAAGTTTTTTTCCGTGTTTCTCCAACGGGAGAAATAACATTGAATGCAATTCAGTCGTTTAAATGCTGCGAGCTATAATATGTCGACAGCGCATGAAATATTTGTATCATTATGACACACAAACAGAGTGGTGTGTTTTACGAAAATAAATGAATCGCGGTGAATCGCAGTTCATAAAGGGGACAAATCACATATGAGTCTCTAATTTAGATTAGGTTTCGGGTGTGCAGCAATTTATCAGTGATGCTAAAATTTATGTAGTGTGAATACTGCGGAATGAGTAGAAACTCACTTACGTTTCCTCTTCTAAATCACAAGCCAACTTTTCAGTTTTTGTGGTAACTTCAGGTTTTTAAAAATGAAATGGATTTTACAATACATTTGAGCCAAAATCCTTGGTTTCGGTATGAAATTCATTTGGAATATTAAATTTAGCATCCATTTTCCACTAATGAGAACAAATGAGACCTAAATTAAAATTATGAACAATGTTCTACGAAATGAGTCAAATATAGGCAAATATATTGAGATAAATTTCCTTCCACTTCACTGAACACAATAACGTTTTAAAAAAATTGGCCTTCTTAAATAAATTATGCTCATTATGAGCGCATTGATTATTTAACTGAAAGCATTATGGACAAAAGGTGTAACTCTATAAATATCTTCCTTTGAAATTAGTACCTCCTTTTGCAGGTTTCTATTTCCTTGGTGATAAGAAATAAAGACTGTCCAATTCCTATTGAGGCACATATACATATTGGAGATGCATGATGAAATGCGCTCAAAAAGGTACATGATTGGACATTATCCACTGCCGCGCAAATCATATCACTAATAACAGGTTAATTCCATTCCAGATTTTTAACCGTACAGAATGAATGCAAAAAGAAATCAAGTTGTTTGTGATACTAAAGAAAAAAGGTGACCGTAAAACGTTTAACGAAAGGGAAAACTGCTGCTTACTTATCAAAAGAGTATGGAATAGGACGATTGGCAGTAAATGACTTCGGTAAAGATTTTATAAAAATCAAAAGGTATGCAAGGAAGTCAGAAACTACAGTTCGGTCTATAAAAGCAATAAGACGCATGAAAACTGTAAAGAACGAACACTTGGAGTGTGCACTTCATCCAATGGTTCATGGAAATAAGAAGTCACGCAATCCAAATTTCTACACCCATGATTTGTGAAAAGACTGTCCAAATGAATAGGAAACTTGATGGTGAAATATTCTTCATCTGAGTTTTTTGTTTCGTCGCTTTTTCTAATATAAGAAATAAATTACATTTGTAACTACGATTTAAAAAAACACACGCAAACATGATGACTTGTAACCTGACAAACAATTACATTACCCTTCACTAGATGGCACTGTAGTGCACTTCTGCTTATCCGCCTGTTTCGCTTATACTTCACTTCTCCGATCCCGTAACTGACAGATAATCAGGAGTTCACTGAATTCGATCTTTAGAAAAATATCATAAGCCCTTCAAATGAAAGAGACAAAAAATTTGATGTCAACAACTCGGCAAACGTCAGAATTTTGCTATATTTAACTGAAACGTGGAAAAAATAATAATGATGGCATCCAGTTAATTAAAACGTTTACGAAATATTTTATTTTTTCGATCGACTGATAATTTGGGTAAACAACATTGTAAGAGTAAAATGATAATATGTATGCCAAGAATGTATACTTTTTAACATCAGCTTCAAATTTAAAACAGCATGCTAATTTTTCATCCCGGTTTGAAATATTTTATAAACTAATATTTATAATGAACGTCAGATAAACTGAAACAGAGCATAACTGCTGTCTCCACGGGTAACTGTTAATGCGTCGCCGAGATCCTAAATGCAATTGATAACTCTACGAATGTGAAGAATGGTGGATTCAGTCTTAAATTATAAAACATAAGAGGCCTTGCCCGAGCTTCTTACATGCGCAATATTAGCATTTGTGAAAATGTGAAATTAGACAATATCATAATGAAATTAATTCATAGATAGCGATATATAATTTACAAATTAAAATAGCGTGTCACTTTATTCTGCTATACGTACATCATACGTGCATTATTCCAGCGTAACTAATTTATTATTCCAATAATTACCGATGCAGAATATATTTGTTTTTCCCTTTCGGCGCAACAATTTATAAATGCTTTGGCGTGCTCACTCTGATGATAGCAACATATGGTTGACCATGGAAAGCGCACGATGTTTCTCAATTAATGCCTGCTAACAAGATTGACTCCCCTTGAGTTGAATTTAAAATCATTTGAAATGCATGTCTTAGTAGGTATTGTGGTAGCCTAAAATCGATAGGCATGGCAGTGGGTATCATACAAATGCGTGGAATTAATACATATTCTTGTTTGGCACGGAAATGAAATTACTGGGGGAGAGAGGGATGTCCAACTTTTATAGTAGCCTATATTTTTTGCAGGCTCCTAGTGAGTAACTATGCAAAATTTGGTCCAGATCGGTCAAAGATTTTAAGAGTTCATGGAGAACATACAGACAAACATTCCATAATACGTTTGTAAATTGATCCTAAAAAAAATTGTTCCTTCCATAAATGGTTAACCATTAAATGTGAAATGAAAACAAAATCAATGCTATTTCATGCTTATCAAAGAAGCCAAGCAATTCCGCAGGCTAGTTCACGGAAAATGTTCAATTGTTCATGAAAAGAAAATTTGTTTGAAAACATTTGAAATACATTATATTATTAAACGACATTATTTGAATACAATAATAAAAATTAATGACTTCTAGAAAATTATTGCGAATAAGGCTGTACATCAAAGAAAAATAAATCAGGAAAGTAAAGTTATCTTATTTGGAAAAACAAAGTTGTGCCATAAATTTGGTTTTACCAATCTCAGCTAAAAGTTGAAGTACGTAAAATAATTTTTCATTATTGACTCGCAATCTTACAATTTCATTCACAGCTTAAGAACGACTGACTTCTATAATACATTTTATATAAAGTGATATGAATTAAAGTCTAGCTTCTAACACAAACTGCCTGAGCAGTATACTTTTAAGTCATATCCTAATATATAGTTTGCTAGAGCCCTCCTCCGTGCCACATTTTAAGTCGTCATAGAAACAACCGAGAAACAAATGTTTCTAAAGTCACGCTTAGCGTTTTGTGTAGGTGACGTCATCACATACACGCGCACAGATTAAGGAGAATATCACTTTGTTTTGTTGTCATAGCAACAAAGAACACAGCTGCAGGTGTGACGTCATATTTTCCAAATCCTTCTTACATGACATCACACAGTCAATTCTTTAGCAAGGAGGTTAAACTATTATTTCTAGTGATGCCCTCAGTTTCTCAACCGGGAAGCCGCAAACTGTGGGAATGTGACGTTGTTTACATTACACTTATGTAATTTCAACTGTGTGTATTTTGAAATAGGCGTGGTTTGGGGTTGCAGAAACATGTTAATATGAAACCGGAAAATAATACCTATAAAATTGAAGATTTGAATTTTAAAGTTATGTTTTGTTTAGAATTCACACTAACGTTCGTGTATTTCGATTTAGAATAAAAATGGGAAGAAGACTCAAAATAACTAAGAATTTTATAAATTAAACATTTTCTCACGCATTGGCAGCAGGTTACAATGCAAAATTGGCCAACACAAATTCGCCCAACTCAAAATACTGTACATTGCAATAGCCTTGAAAACCATCAGCTTTCCCACACTTTCACGATCGTTTCTCGCGGTTATAGGCTTCACGCAAAATGGTACTGCTCCGTTAACAAGGACATCTCCAGATATCTTATTTTAACCACCTTGCTCTTTAGAGATACGAAAATTTACATCAGAAATTTTGGTTCACTACCTGAACTGGTATTTAACTGTCTGTATGTGGGAACGTTAAGAGTACGCCGATCTGACAACATCAAGAGAAAAATAGTCTACAGAAAAGAACAGAGGAAATTGATACAAGGTTCACAGTCAGTGTTTACGAAAAATGTTGTGTACCAGGAAGTGTTGACGAAATTGGGACTAAAGGTTTTAAACAAAACACATAACAAACAGACAACCCGTCGTGTCAAATTCCATAATTTTCTGCTCGGGAAATTTTCAGAAAGCTGTCAGCTAACGTCGCCATCTATTGACTTGGAACTCAAAAACACAATAAATAAATGGGAAGAATTTCTGTATCATAAGTTTTATTTTTCTCCGTCATTATTGACGGGCTTTCACCTAGTATAATTAGAATTCGGTATGACAATTATACTTAAATGCATAGATCCGAGCGAATTATAAATGAGGTGCATTTGTTTCACTTAAATACGCTTTATTCGATTTATACGTTTCAAGACGAATCGAGTGTTCCTATTGTTTAGAAAAGTGTAAAAGAGAAAGTACTTTAGAAGACAATGTACTGGAACAAAACTTCTATTTCTAAGTTAGAGTAGTTGGGATTTTAGTGATATACATGTACAATAGCACTCCATTGAAAATCGTGTGTTTTAATTTAACTCGTGTTTAAAGGGAAAAAAAGTTACAACTCTAAAAACATGTGAAGTGACTTTTACTTCAGAAATTCAAAATCTAAATGGTGCTACGGAATAAGTCGAATCGGCATTCGTCGTTCCATGACACCTGCCGCCATTGCTCCAATGTCCATTTTTTTGCCGTTGACACCAGCGTGGCGATGTGGTGTTCTTGGTACTTGTAACGAAAGGTTTATGGCCGGCTGCTGGGGCATGACAACCCTGTGCATGGGCCTTTCTTTGAAGTGTCTTAGGGGAGACCTTAACATATGTGACCATCACAAACTCATGCTATGGCGTGCAGTGGTTGGGACCTAGTTTTTCAGATTTATTTCTGCAGCACCATTCGATCCCTGATTTGCAGATTCGTGGATCTTCCAAAGCGAGGTGAATTCCTGTAAAGTCCCGTTTTATTCCATTTGTTGATGACAAAGGCCGCAGACGACTCAGCGATCTGCCTAACGTCAGCAATGCTTCGCATGCTCAAGACTCCAATTAAGCAGCCTATTATGACGCCCTTTTCAAACTCGGAGTGCACTTTCCTGCTGTTCATATTATCTGCGATTCACCTGCGTTTACTACCGTTCACGTTTTTATACCTTATCGAACTCGTGTCTGCTGCACGTGTGTGGGGTGTCCAATCACTTTTGTCCACATAGTGCAGTTGTTTTCGCTTAGCCATAAGTTTGAGAAAAATGTCCGTCTCATTCTTCCAACTAAGCACAATAGTATTAGTATGAACATGACTGCAATGAACAGCACCTCGTTCTATTAACGCGTTCACATTGAAATACTTTATTTAGATGCAATGTTTTTTCCTCTCATTAAACTCAATGCCTGTTTATAGAAAACTAGAAACGTGGCGACAAAACATATGAGCTGTAGATATTTCCTTAACTTCGAAACAACAGAATTTACATAACGTTTTAAGGTATACATCCTCTTCTTCAATGTCAATGCTCTTGTGCTACAATTGCACGTTATACATTTCGATTTCCACTACTGCTTTAATGGATCTCGAATAATGCATCAATTTATGTAATCCATTTACCGTTCTATCATCACGGAAAATTTCATCATAAAAAGCCGGACCTTAGTTTCTTTGTCAAAGGATACTTAATAATTTCGAAGGACGCAAATATAAAATACAGTTTCCACTAAAGAAATCAACTTTTCTATTTGAAATTGTAATTATTTATGTCAATTTTATTCTTCATATAATCTTTTACAACTTAAGCTTTTTTGATCAGCTTGAAATCTGTATTTTGTAAAGCTGACAACGTGGTTCACCTTGTGAAGAATCAGCTTCATTCTTGGATGTCGAAACATTTATTTTCTGAGAGGATAATCGACACCTATCACTTTCATTCTATGCAGCCTATAAATTTCCTTGCTAGTATTTTTTACGTCAACATGTCGGTGCAAATTATTTGCTCTCCTACATTCTTATTAATATTACTTTCTTTGGGAAATTCGTTTCCTCTAACTGATATAATTTTTGGCATTCTCTATTTTCGTCGCTATTACCCTTTTCTTGCATATTTTCTTAAGTAATTTAAATCGTTTCAACGAAGTGAGATATTTCTTTATTAAAATTAACAAAAATCATTTCATTTTTGAGATAACCATCAATTCCTTATTGGGCATTAATTCGAAAATTAAATTTCTGTTTAATTTTGGACGGCATTGTTAAATTGTCATCTACCTAACTTGCTGAATTTTCTTGAAACAAGAATTTCTACATGTCTTGTTTAAAAAGGTTTTCCGAAATTCTTTCTTATAAAACTTTTCTTCATTTCTCGCTTGTAAAAGTACAGAGGAACGTGTTTGCATCTGGTGCAGAACTTTTCCACTATGTCATCATCATCATCATTGTCAACAATTATCAATCCACTGCTGGACGAAGGTCTCCCAAGTTTCCTCCACAACGGTCTGTCTTGTGCCAGTCTCCTCCATATCACTCACGCATACTTTCGAATTTCATCCACTCATATCCCATGTGGTTTTCTTCTGGGTCTTTTACTGTCCCTTGGAATCCAACCTAAAATTTCGGCTGTCCATCGATGGTCTGTCCTTCTGGCAGTATATCCAGCCCATTGCCATTTCAGGGATTTAACTCTGATCGTGATGTCCTCCACTCATGTCATTTTTCAGATCCACGAGTTCCTCTTCTTATCTCTCCTGGTTACACCAAGCATGCACCTCTGCATGCTACTTTGAGTTGACTGCAGCCTTTGTATGTCTCTTTTAGTTAAGGTCCACCTCTCTGCAGCATAAGTAAGCACTGGAAGGATGCATTGATCAAACACTTTTCTTTTAAGACATAATCGCACATTGCTCTTCAAAATTATGCTGTTTCTTCCGAAAGCTCTCCAGGCAAGTTTTGTACGCCGATTAATTTCTTCATCATTGTGACCTTCACTTGATATCTGCTGTCCAAGAAAAACGTACGTGACTGTTATCTCCAGCTTTTCTCTATCAATCGATAAATCTTCATTTCTTGTAAAAGCATTGATCATCACTTTTGTCTTCTGAAAGTTCATTTTTAATCCCACTTCTTTACTCTTGTCAGCAAGCTCCTGGATCATACTCTGCAGCTCTGATGGGGTAGTTGAAAAAATGACTACGTCATCAGCAAAAGGAAGGTGGGTCAGATATTCTCCATTAATCTTTATCCCTTTGTTTTCCCAGTTCAGTGATTGAAAGACATTTTCCAATGTGGCATTAAAGGGCTTCGGAGATATGGTGTCACTTTGTCTCACTCCCTTTCCAATTTTTATGTGTGTTGTATTTTCAAACAGCCGAATCTTTGCACATGCATTTTCATAGATGTTATTAATAATATTAATGTACGCATCTTCAATACCGCAGGATTTCAGAGCCATTGTAACTGCTGATGGTTTCACCGAATCAAAGGCTTTTTCATAATCGATAAAAGCCATGCACAATGGAAGTTCCTATTCCCTCGCTCTGTCAATTAGTTCTCTCAGTACGTGGATATGATCTATTGTGCTGTAGCCACTCCTGAAACCAGTTTGTTCTCTCGGCTGAGCCATGTCCAGTGTTACCTTGAAGCGGTGTGAAAGCACTTTAGTGTAGATTTTATAAATCACTGATAGGTGTGTAGTTCCTGAGATCCTTAATGTCACCTTTTTTATGTAGCAGGATCATTGTAGGGTTGTTCCAATCCTCAAGAATCTTCTCTTCATTAAGGCATCGAGTGATAATTTAGGCGAATACTGTTTCCACTATGTAGAAAGATAAAATGCAAGTGCACATTATTCACGTGTATGTTATATCACAGCTGAGAACGATGCGTACTAACGCAAAATTTCTTTGAATTTAATTTAACATATTTACACGTCGTTTGTAGATTAATGAGCGTAGGTATTCATCGAAAGTTAAAGTTTAGTACCGTAAAAAAATAATTCCGTTAGGTTAATCTGTGATGTAGTCAGAAATGTAAGATGACAGCAGAAAAATAGAACGTCTGATCGCTTTTACTTCTTTTGGCAAACTACTACTTTTTCAAATTTAAATACGCGTGTTGTTCTCATGACCATGCAATACATGGAAAAAAAGGTGTACAAAATTACTACTTATATTTTGCAATATACAGTTCATTTGTTCACAAAATGACAATTATTAAGTAGACTGACATAAAAATAAGTAACCACGACAGGTTTCATTAGCAAATTTCAACACGGACAACTTCGTTTTCGTATGTAATGACCATTTGCACTCGCAATAGAATTCATGTTGGCAGTCTCATAGCTCATATCATTGTACTTATTATATTCCGATAATTAACATTCAGATTCTTTTTGGATACTAAAAGAAACGGTGTTTATAATGCTCACACTCTAGTGTAGGCTATATGTTTTAAACTCATATTACATTTAAATTGAGATGAAGCTTTCAAGTGTTCCGTCCATAAAATACCTTTGATGTGTGGAGTATTCCTTCACTGTTTTACAGAAATAAATTTCTGTTCATTTTCGAAATAAAATTTGGCCTAAAAATATTCAGCAGTGTACATCAAGGCTTTCGAACTTCACATTGTTTTCAATTGTGGGAAAATCATAATCTTGCTCTGAAGAAAACTGGTCTTCAACATTTGGTTTAAATCAACACAATCTGTAGCGCCGCAATATCATTTTTGAGAACTTATGACAAATAATTTCCAGTGTGTGTATCAATAAATGTTTCTTCTTTTCTCCAACAATATATTCCTTAAAAGAAATATGGCTTGAAATGCTGAATCAAGTGAGTCTTACTACTGATCATAGTATCAAAAAAGCTATGAAGGCCAAAATCCTACTCATTTTTCAATATAAGTCTTAAGCAAGCTTTGTCTAGAACATTCAATTCTTCTACAGCATGATTAAGTGATATTTTTCCGTTCTACGTATTTATTCCACATTAAAGTTTAACAGAAAAAGGAAATATTATTTACGAACATAACAATATTAAAGTAATTGTGTTACGAGCTGAATTCTGTTAAACAAAATGAAAAAAATAATACATACTACTGTTCAGTAATATTTCGAAAAATATTTTTCATTAATGTATAACGTACCTACAAAAAGTTCTTAGATCCATGGACTAAAATTAAACTAATATCTGATGAGTATTAGATTACATTTTTTCAACATCATCACGAAAAGGTATTTTCCTTTTGAAGACTCCTCTATTTTGATCTCTATCTTGCTTCTGCTTATTACGTTTCGCCCCTCCTACAGATTTTACACGAATTTTCACTGTCTTACCAAAGCTATTTTCCCCAGCCTTACACAAGTTTAAAGATGAAAGAAAGATGTCAATTATAAAATGTGAAAACACTATATTATATCCAACACTGATTTAGTCGTATGATCCCTAGTATTCTGGAGTTATTGCCCAAACAATGATTTAGTTTTGGTTAACTAGTGTTTAGCGATTCCTGTGGTATATAAATATTTTGTATTCAAATTATTAAACTTTCTTCCTCTGCAAAAATGCATCGAGGACTATTACATGAATCAGCATTATATACTTGGGATTCAAAATACGATCTGTAATATAACTAAGCGTACAGTTTAATTTCAAACTCTTGGTGTTCATTACAGTAGGAAGAAATATCGAGTTTCAGAAATTACGAGAAAGATCTTTTGCAGTGTGAAGGAATATTATTATTTGCAGTAGCATGGCAATGACAATTTTCGTTTTCCCAGAGAAGGTTTGTATTATACGGTAGACGATCGATAGATCAATCATCCTTTTTGGGACATTTTCAATATAAAAACATATTACCGAGATCCCATACTCATCTCCATATGACACATTTCCTCTCAAATAACGACAACCTCAAGCCCAGGTCTCTCTTTACGGGTACCCTCATCAAAGAGTTTCCCGTAGCGACAAACTAAGTAAAATTACGTTAGGAATGCAGATTAAGGCTATTTTTGGAATATTATGTCATTCTTATTAGACTTGCTTAGTGGTTGTATGAGTTAATTTTCCCTCCGTGCATTGTTCTACAAGAGCAAAGTGATCGTGAGCTGCTTAAAACAGTGTGGTGTAGGGAAACGGCAGTTACGGGTTTGCGTGAACGCCAGATTTCACTGGAACGGCTATTCGCATTTACGGAGTAATCGCTTTTGTATTCTGCACAGCGCTAAATTATACCTTCTAACAGTGATACGTATACGTTCCGTGCTTTATGATTTTCAAAGCCATTCCCGTCAAACCGTAACGCTTTGTTAATTCACGGGAAAGCTGAGATTTTGAAGTAAATTGACAAAAACATCTTGAGAAAACAGAGATTGATATATTATTTCACATACCAAAACGTATTGTCTTCACGATTGACAAAAATCGGTAACGATAACAATAATCAGTAGATCAGGTGTTTCTTACAATCGTATTCTTTCAATAGGTGAAGAAAACCAAATGTTAGATTAAAAACTAATTGTGTGGATACAGGAGATGCGCTTTTCTACCACGCCGGTTGATGAAACTATGCTAATGGAAAAGGCCCAAACAGTGGCAGTGAAAATATTGATGGAAATTTAAAGGCTTCAAGTAGCTGACGAAAAATTTGAATTACCATACGGCATTTTTCTTTGTAGAAACACGTGTGGATTTTTATTAGACACGTGAGATTTTTTTCTTTCAAACCATCTTCCGGTATAAACACCGGTTTTCGCCTGCGACGTTCACGTCGCTTTACTGAGCGTGTTCTGTAGTATGAGAATATTCTACTAAATAATTTTATACACTGAGAATCTGCCAGAGAATGGTCTGCTTAATAATTTCTGGAGAGTAACTGTTTTTGTCTACTAGGCCACGAATGTATTTTTCCTCTACTAATACTACTGTCGTGTTTGTATATACGGGTTAAACTAGCTCATTTTTGGTTTCCCTCATTTTGGGTTACAAACGTTTCCGTAATTTAGCTCTAGAGCATTTGCCAAAATGATTAAATTCTTCGTTTTATTTTTACCTTGCTATCAATACTTCCTACCATTCCGTTAGCAGGAAGCGTTTTGCATACCTCATCTTTAATAACAAGCAGTAAAATCAGGATTAGGATCAGCGTCATTTTCTTGTAGGACTTCCGTCCACAGGGAGTAGAGTTTAGGTACCAGCCACCTACAGCGAGATCGCCTTTTGGGAAGGACACAGAAACGGAAGGAATGAGAGCAAGTCTAGCGACTTTGACAGAACAGTTTGTAGTGAGATTAGAGTACAGTAGATGGCGCCACCGTACAAGTACGATATTGCACATAGAGGGGTGAGAGAATTTCAGGTGGGGTACAGGAAAGGATACCCATTTAACCAGTGGGTCCAGCCTGGGGGCCGTCACTTAACGTGCTCGTCCGATGCACGGCGGATATTCAGCGATTGTTAGTAAATCACACCACTCTGAAAGATCAGCCCAGGACCTGGGGACCCAGCATCAATAGTCTGAAACACTAACCACTAAGCCATCCACGGCTCAATAATGCAGTAAAATCAGGTTTTAGCTATATATCATCATCATCATCATCATTGTCAACCATTATCAATCCACTGCTGGACGAAGGTCTCCCCAAGTTTCCTCCACAACGGTCTGTCTTGTGCAAGTCTCCTCCATGTCACCCCTGCATACTTTCGAATTTCATCCACCCATCTCCCATGTGGTCTTCTTCTGGGTCTTTTCCTGTCCCTTGGAATCCAATCTAAAATTTCGGCTGTCCATCGATGATCTGTCCTTCTGGCAGTATGTCCAGCCCATTGCCATTTCAGGGATTTAACTCTGATCATGATGTCTTCCACTCTTGTCATTTTTCGGATCCAGGAGTTCCTCTTCTTATCTCTCCTGGTTACACCAAGCATGCACCTCTCCATGCTACTTTGAGTTGTCTGCAGCCTTTGTATGTCTCTTTTAGTTAAGGTCCACGTCTCTGCACCATACGTAAGCACTGGAAGGATGCATTGATCAAACACTTTTCTTTTAAGACATAATGGCATATTGCTCTTGAAAATTATGCTGTTTCTTCCAAAAGCTCTCCAGGCAAGTTTTGTACGCCGATTAATTTCTTCATCAATGTGACCCTCACTTGATATCTGCTGTCCAAGATAAACGTACGTGTCTGTTATCTCCAGCTTTTCTCCATCAATCGATAAATCTTCATTTCTTGTAAAAGCATTGAACATCACTTTTGTCTTCTGAAAGTTCATTTTTAATCCCACTTCTTTACTCTTGTCAGCAAGTTCCTGGATCATACTCTGCAGCTCTGATGGGGTAGTTGCAAAAATGACTACATCATCAGCAAAACGAAGGTGGGTTAGATAATCTCCATTAATCTTTATCCCTTTGTTTTCCCAGCTCAGCGACTGAAAAACACCCTCCAATGTGGCATTAAAGAGCTTCGGAGATATGGTGTCACCTTGTCTCACTCCCTTTCCAATTTTTATGTGTGTTGTATTTTCAAACAGCCGAATCTTTGCACTTGCATTTTCATAGATGTTATTAATAATATTAATGTATGCATCTTCAATACCGCAGGTTTTCAGAGCCATTGTAACTGCTGATGGTTTCACCGAATCAAAGGCTTTTTCATAATCGATAAAAGCCATGCACAATGGAAGTTCATATTCCCTCGCTCTTTCAATTAGTTCTCTCAGTACGTGGATATGATCTATTGTGCTGTAGCCACTCCTGAATCCAGCTTGTTCTCTCGATTGAGCCATGTCCAGTGTTACCTTCAAGCGGTGTGAAAGAACTTTAGTGAAGATTTTATAAACTACTGATAGGAGGCTGATAGGTCTGTAGTTTCCGAGATCCTCAATGTCACCTTTCTTATGTAGCAGGATCATTGTAGCGGTGTTCCAATCCTCAGGAATCTTTCCTTCATTAAGGCATCGAGTGAAAATTTGGGCGAGTACTGTTTCGATTTCTCCACTTGCTTCTTGTATGATGTCTACAGTAATTCCATCTTCTCCTGGAGCTTTTCCCCGCTTCATGTTCTTGATTGCATGTGCAACTTCTGCTGGAAGGACTGGAGGAACTCTGGTACTGGTATCTTTTATGATGTCTGGAGTGCATGTATCTTCCCTTTCATATAATTTGGAGTAGAAATCTTTCACTCTTGTCAAAATTTCGCCTCTATTTCTTGTTACAGAACCATCTTCTTTTCTCAGTGCCATAATCTGTTTTCTTCCCTTACTGAGATGTCCCTTTGCTATCTTTAGGCTTTGGTTGTTTTCAATTGCTTTCCTCACTAGTTCACAGTTGAATTTTCTTACGTCTTCAGTGATACTTTTTCTTACTGTCTTGCATAGCTCTATATATTCCACTTTGGAAGTCACATCTTCTTTAGTTGTCCTCATCTCTCTTCTTTTTTGCATCAACATTTTCGTTTTTCCTGATAATTTGTTTACATGCAACTTGTTCTTAGACCCAGCTAATTTTGTTGCTGTTTCCATAAGAGCTTTGGTTACTTTTCTGTTAACTTCAGAGATGTCCACTTCTTCCGATGTTAGGCCTTCCAAAGCAGAGAACCTGTTCTTCAGTTCCAACTTGAAGGTATTATGGTGTTTTTTAAGGTTGGTTATGTCAATAGGTTTTGTTTGTCTTATGAGCTTGCCACGTTCAAGTTTAGTGTTGAGGTGCATCTTACATCTCACCAATCTATGGTCACTACCTGTGTTGAACTTGTTTAGCACACTGCAGTCTTTTATGACGAATTTTTGTTACACATAATAAAATCAATTTCACTTGTCGTCCCATTTGGATGTCTCCATGTCCATTTCCTGTGTGGCTTTTTCTTGAAGAAGGAGTTCAAGATGAAAAACCCTTCTGCCTCTGCAAACTCAACGAGAGTATTTCCACGCTGGTTTCTGTTGCCGTGACCGAATTTACCTACTGAAGTTTCATTCTGTTGCCGTTGCCCTATTTTTGCATTGAAATCTCCCATAATTATTTTCAAGTGCTGCTTACCTTTATTATTTAGATGACAAATTTCCTCATAAAATTCTTCAATTTCTTCTTCAGGATGACTTGTGGTGGGTGCATAAGTTTGAATAATCTGAGCCTGGTATCTTTTCGAGAGTTGGATAACAAGTCGTGCAGCTCTGTCAGAGGACAGAGCTGCATATATATTATATATATTTATTTATTTTCAGAAGTAACTGAAAACAAAAATAATATATATACACTAAGTAGCATAGTTCTAGACAATTTTAATAACTGCACAGAAAAATTTACCCGAGCATCTATAATTATCATGGGATGCCATACATAGTTTTTTCAGGAGTTACAACACTTAAATATCATTAACATTTTTATTTTATTTATATTAGCTTAACTAACCAATTCCATTCTCCTTCCATCGGCATTTTCAAAACTGACTAATACAGAGTTTATTTGGATAATATTTGTGCATCGCACGGCACTTGGCCAACAAGATAAATTGCCGGCAATGTCGGCTTTACCTCATTTTCTCTGATCTTCACATCCAATCAATTCTAACTTTATTTCCTCAATAAGCAGAATTATGGTTATTATGGTAATTCTCTTTTCGAAGAGCCTGACAGGAATGCTTCTGCATAGACAACAAATACATTTACGCCACGCTTGCGTGTCATATGAGGAGAATCTGTTGCATTGCAAATTTCTGCTTACCTTCCAGTATATCAACACACCAGATTACGAAGGGTCTTCCTTCACTCACGCTAAGAATTCAGGTATGGCATTACGTTGAGGACTAAATTCTCCTCTAATTTGAATTTGCGATAATGAAGTTCTTGGTAATTCGAACCTTCGTACAAATGCGTAAACCTTTTCACTATGGCCTGTTTTCGTATTTCAGTTTTCAGCCCCGCATCTTAATAAGCAAAACTTAGCTTCAGAGTGGTGAAATTCGATATCATGGAAATCTCCGTATCACTTACGGGTTGTGAAGAAACAGAATCATTGATTTTATTCTTCTGAAAACAAATGAATATCAGGCAATCCATCAAACATCAGTGGGTAAGGTAATCCAGTGGTGGAATTACAATGCAGCCCCGATATTTCATATAATACTTACTTGATATCATGCGGTTTAAAAAAAATGAGAGATATTACGAAAAATGAATGTTTAACAGAGACAAATAAATTCATAAGTTTGCCTACGATGAAAATGTTTTAGTCACGAATGGATATCAAATGTTTCTATGTCTTGAGAATAATAAGTTGAAAAATTGTGCAATGTGAATCAGGCTTTCACATGAATTCCTGTTTCTTCCATTTCCTCATATACAGAGCAGATTCTCTGTATACACTGAAGAGCAATTTGATTAAAGATACCTGTCTAATAACCACGTGTAGCACCACCTTTCGCCCTAATGACGGCGGCGATTCGTCTCGGGATGGACTTGACAGGACACCGGAAGCGTTGGGAATCCATACGGATCCACGACCCCTGAACAAGCTCCCACAGTTCACGGAGATTTGATGAAGGGGGTAAGAGCCGCGAACATCTCTCTCAATGGCATCTCAGATGTGGTCGATGGGATTGAGGTCAGGTGACCTAGCTGGCTAAGGAAGCGAGGTCACGTCTGTGGAGTGTTCATTCAACCATTCGGATACAATTCTGGAGCGGTGGCACCGGTGAATTGTCTTGTTGCAGGATGAGGTCCCTAGTGGGATGTTGAAGACGCACAAACGGGAGCAAATGGTCGTCCAGGATATCCCGGTAACGTTGACCTGTGAGGGACGATGTCAAGAGTACCAGGGATCCCATTTCAGTCCACGTAAATAGTCCCCAGACGAGAATGCCACCCCCACCAGCTTGAAGAGTACCATTCTAGAAAGAAGGATCCATCGCTTCATGTGGTTTGCTCCGTACTCGTATCCTGCCATCCGCATGTGCCAACGTGAATCTCGACTCATCAGTCCAGGCTATATTTTCCCAAATATCTAGGGTCCAGTCGTGATGTTCCCGCGCCCATGCTAATCATTGAACCCTGTGATGTGCGGTCAGCAGCGGTACCCTCAAGGGACGATGGCTTCTGTACCCCATATCGAGGGGATGGTTCTGGATTGTGTGGCTGCTTATACGATTTTGTGCACCAGCGTTAAAATGCCGAGTGATTTCTTGCACTGTGGCCTGTCTATCCGCTGTTACAATGCTAACTAGCCGACGATGGGCCAACTGCCATGGAGATCACCCACACGCTGTTCTCCACGGCAGTTGGCACTTGCAGGGATGATTTTACCGGACTCGATGTACTCACGGTACACCCGTGACACAGTGGTTCATGAAAATCCCAGTGCCTGCACGACTTCCGAAATGGAGTTACCCATTCGACGGGCCCCGACAATTTGCCCGCGATGAAATGCACTCAGACCTTTAGTCTTACTCATACTGCGTCCGACTCTTACTGATACCCGTCGCATCACTCCTTATATTGTCGGATCGCTGCATACGTCATGTCGTTTCCGTTTACAGGGCCACCCACAGCGCCACATTTGCATAACGCCAGCTGTCTCTAATTCAATTGCCCTTCAGTGTATGAGGCAACGGAATTAACATTCCCAGAGTGCTCAAGGCTTATCCATGCATTATTAATCAGTTTTTCAATTTCGGTTCCTATTCTTCCAGTAACTGTATGAACATTTTTTCTAACATTTTGTTAAGTCAGATTTTGAGTATGTGTCAAAATAAACAAACATGTCTCAGAGGTGTTAGCATTTTCCTTAAGTGATAAAAGAATATGAAACATTTGACTAGAGTTATTAGTTAAACATTCTGATTACTAATAAGTAATTACAAAACTTAACTAATAATGCAAAATTAAATACTTCATTTTTTCTAATTATTAATTTATTTAGCATTTCCAATAACGTAAATATATCTAATTCATAATATATAAGGGTCATTGATATGAAACCAGCGAAAGGGCGTATAAGAAAAATATTGCGACTTACCTTAACATTTGTCCCGTGGCTATTAAGGCCTTTATCATACGGCCAGACTAAACGCTCGATTCTTCATGCCTAGAAGGAGTTCGATTGCTGGTAGACCCTTTCTCAAACAGCGTCCTGCACCTCTTAGTCTGATTAAAACTCTGTGACCACACAGGTGCTACTTTAGTTCCCCGAAAATGTGAAAGTCACAGGGGACAAATCTTGTCTACATGTCGGATGCTGAAGTGTTTCCCAACTGAATTTGGAAAGTTGATACTGGACGATTTACGTATGGTGCGGACGTGAGTTGTCATGAAGAAAAAATATTCCTGAGTTGAGCAGCCAGGGCCGTTTGGACTTGTTGACGCTCGCAGATAATTGAGTATGTCCGCATATTTCTAATGGTTTACGGTGTTTCCAATGAGAGCTACTCGATTAACAGAGGGATCCTGTGTTCGAAAAAGAACGGCAACATTACTTTTAGAGCATTATCTGCATTCCCTTTGTCTTCTTAGGGAGTGGAAACGACATGTGCTTCCGTTGGCTCCTTTGTCTTTTGGTTTCAGATTCCTAATGAAATTAATTCGTTTCATCACCCACAATGATGATGTGGATGAAACGGTAAGCTTCCGCAAGATACAGCAGTAAATGTTCCAAGGAGACACCGATGCGAATGCTTGACTGCTCATATTTCAAGTTCTGAGCACCCATACGCGTAAAACGTCCGGTAATGCAGATAATCTCGGATAATGGTGTGCACACTTTCTGCGATTTATTTTTCTTTTGTATTTCGTTAAGTAGATTGAAGCTACGTTTATTGGCATTTGTAATGACAGTATAATAGTAATGCTCAGCTAGCACTTCGAATGCATGTTACCCGATACAGATCATTATATTTAGTCTAAAGCTTTTGGGAACAAGACAAATCACTTTTCGCCCGATGCACCAGTTTATGGTAGTATTGAAATGGAGAAGCGATTAAACAAACATGCCATTTTCTATATCTTCCACCTTAAATCGTGAATAGTTTTTTGCTCTGAGTCATTCTAATTATTCGAAAACAAACCAGTGTTCTCAAACTTCTCTTTACATTTATTTCTTTTCAACTTAGTTTCACAGAGATTTTTTTCATTTTAATATTTGTATTTAAAGAAAATACTGAAATAATCGCAATTTTGAAAATATCATGTGAGCATTCACAACGTTTGTTGTACACCAAATAAAGGTAATTTCGAATAAACATGGGTCACGCATTTGAGCTATTTCTTGTTTAATAAATGCATTCCATAGACTGAAAGAAATTTTAAAATTGTGTCATTTTGAAGACTCCGTTTTGCAACGTTTTAGGACAGGAAATGCTCGATGTCATCTCGAATCTTATAGAGACTGGAAAACATTATCATCCATAAATAGAGATGAAGGCCTTGCTGATGCTACAAATTTTCATGTGCTAATAGAGCTTATTTAAAATATATTTCCTTCAGTTTAGATAAGTTCTTCAGGGCCGCCCGGTTGGCGCAGTGGTCTAAGCGATGGCTTCTGATCATTCGTCCGGAAGGGGTCCGGGTTCGAATCCCGGTGAGGCATGGATGTTGTGTTTGTCTTACGGCACTGGCTCTCTCCCTTCCCTGGAACCAGTGACCCTAAATTAGGGACGGGCGACTGCTTATAGCCCATTGAGTTGCTCACGGTGGTCGTTAAACCTCCAATAAAAAAAAAAAAGTTCTTCAGGAACACTATAACGAAAGCTGTTAAATGCAATAACAACAGAGAAATTGTAAATCTTGAAAACATTATTAGTTTTCACAAATACATTAAAAAATTATATCTTTAAAAAAGAAGTGTGTGGTAATTTAAACTTTTTCTTTCATTAAGGCCCTCATGTTAGGTTAGCGTTTGCTCCCACAAGAAATAATTATTTTCGAGAAAGAATATTTTCTATGGTAGGAATTATTTAAAACCTGTAGTCTGAAAGTTTTTTTTACAGGAGCAGCGTTTCCCTTGACCCTGGTCATTGGTATGAAACCCTAATTGAATTGATGATTAACCTAACAACCACTAAATTGTAAATAAAAGGCATCGAATCTTGAAATTTTTAAGTATTTTTATATATTTTACACCGTTTTAAATCGCTAAATGACATGACGAAAGATTCAGTTTTTTTGAAAAAATTCCAACAATCATTGCTTTTTACAAATTCAAGAACCCATTTACAATTTTCAGTACAGACTCTAAGGTACTCCATTTGATCAATTTTCAAATTTAAGTAAAGCAAATAAAAAATGCTATTTTGTTTGTAAAGGCCTCACTGTACATTTTGGGCTACGGAAAAGCCAACTATAAATTTTATAATATTTTAATTCTTTGTACTTTTACTTTCATCATATTTTAGATTCGATCCTTACTTTTTCTGCTTATCTCTATTCGAACGTATCAAATACACAACTTTTGAATATTTTAAACATAACAGCAACACATAAGTCTTTCAAACGTTTTAAATAGACGCATTTTCAAAAATGTTGTATTCTTTCGTTTTAGAAATCGAGTGAAGGAGCCCGACACAGCCTGTTTTTTTCTTCCTGAGCAGAAACATGAAAAAATGAAATACACAGAAATATTTCAAGACATCATTTGTGGTTACCAAATATGAATTTCAAAAATTTAATAGAAATTTGTGAGCAAAAATTCATCTGGCGAAGTACTGGAGAAAGTATTCACCCTATGGGTCGACGCAAGCTGTTAACCAAGCCAAAAGCTTCTTATATTTATTATTTACCTTCTTTCTCTAAACACAGGAAGCCATTTATTTCAACCTGTTAGACATTCATCAACGAGTTTTCTTCGCAAATTAGAGGTTGCGGAATAAACATTTCCTCAAAGTTAAAACATAAATTTGCCCGATTGGAACAGAAAGGTGAATAAAGTAAATTGCGTAGTATACATAGATTAAATACTTTCTATATATAACATTGTGATCATAATTTTAATTTGAGCGGTTTCCCCAAATGCCTCAATTTTCGTTCTGCATCGCACAGATGGGGTACTTGGTTGATATCAAGCGAGTTTTGGTGCAATTCCGAATGGCACAAAATATTACTGTGCTGAACGAATCATTCCTGCATGCAGAGGAACCCAAATACATGTAACATGATCGTTTTGGAAGAACGCATTCCCTTCTAGGTGGAAGAACAGCATTATATTGGGTACCTGAACCGCGAGCACACACCCTGGTAGGAGCCTGCGTCAATACGATAGTCCACGCTTTCAAGATGCTCTAGTTCACGCCAACTAATCTTTTTCCATAAAATAAAATATCGACCATCTGTTTGGTACGGCTGTGTCATTTTTGAGAGATCCACAGCCAAACACCGAAGACGATAAATGCGTAATCGGTCATCAAAACATTGAGTACATATCGTTATTCGTCGGCCAGATACACCAGATCCTATTCTTCTGTTGTCTAATCCACATGATGTTGAGTCTTGAGTATCGTTAACGCCGATGAATTGTTGTTAGGATAGAGTATTCTGAACGGCGTTCGCTCTTGAAGCTCATCTGTACCAGCGTGAGGCGAAATATGGCGTGGTGAACTGTTTTTGTTTGACGCATATTAATATTAGCCCGTCCACTGTGAATGTGTGTTTAGCTGACTGCCGTGCACAAGTGTACACGGCAGTCTTTCCCCTCTGAAATACGTTTTACCTGTCCTATACTGCATATACTGTTGTGTCGCTGGTTGGCTTTTCCATTTATTTAGCACCACCCCTAGTGCACGTTAAGCAAATTTTCCCCTGAAAGTGACACGGATTTCGCCGTTTCTTAAATAATGCACGAATCTATTTGTGCACACAATATATTGATTGTGTGAACTTTCAGAAATACCCGATTTTGCACATCTCGTCTGCAATCTTGGCCTCAGCTGCACCACCAACACTTTATCACACAACATATAGTCTATATTATTGGTTCTTAAAATGTGGCCCGTGGCTATGTCCTAGGTGGTCCGCGAAATTTTCTAAGTTTCCTACAGAAAACCTGTATTTGTAACACGCAAGTTATGCAACTTTACTATAAGAGGCGTGTGCAGTGGTCTCTCACACTACGATAGGAGTGTACCTACACCACCGCCGTGCGGATCAGCCCATCAAGGTCAAATGCGCTGTCAACGGCGCTGTCATACGCTAATGTTGTAATCCCAATAGCTGCAGAACAAAGTTAGTGACCCAAACAAGGATCCTTCGCCGAAATCACTGTCACAGCTCAGTGGCGCCACACCCGTATCCAAAGAGCAGGAACTCCGGAGCTGCAAGTTTCGGCCGGTGACAGCGACAGGTGGCGCCTGATGGAAAATCAATAATAATGTTTAGTGAGAAATCGCTCCCAAAATTCTGGATCCATGTGAAATTAGATTACCCTAAACTCGCCAACAGTGCCATCAGGCACTTGCGATCGTTTCCCACAGCGTGCAAATTGTGAAATAGGTTTTTCTTCTCTTGTTGGACTAAAAAGTGCTAAAAGGATAAGGCTTAATGTAGAGCCTGACTTAATACTGAAATTGTCTTTCATTGCACCTGTTGTAACAAAAGTGGTCAAAATTCCAAGCAACAGCATTCTTCAAACTGAAATGGAGAATAAGAAATTTAGTCGTTTGTTTACTTGCTTAAAAGGTACTAATGGCATTTTAAAATTATAAAAATAATTATGATATTATGGTTTCTTATGCCTGGGTCTTAAGCAGTTCCATGAGGTTATATTTTTTCAGTTGAATTACTAATTTTTGTTCATCATCTTGAATTATTTACTTATGGATGCCTATACGAGTATATTGAAAGATGTGGTTTGGTGTTGATTCCTTTGCATTTCGTTTTGTACAGATTTTTGAGCCATCAGGTTTATTTATTGATTTCAGATTTCTGGTTCTAAATTTTGAAAATGCGGTAAGTTCTTTTGTGTTTAATTTTGTGTTCAGTGATTTATCACGTTCTTTTGTGTTTTAAAATGTAATTAAAAAGAGTACTTTTTTCTTCATTTATTTTTAACTTTTCAACAATGAAGTAGCTTTAATATCAAGTTTTTATGAAAATAATTTATTTCAAAAAGTTGTTAAATCATTATTACTACATTTTGGTACTTGAATGGAAGAGGTGCCAAGGTAGGTAATCCGTTGTTAGGTTGACCGTCTACATCTAGTGGTCCGTGGGAAAAGAAAGTTTGAGAATCACTGGTCTATCTGTTACGCTCGTACTCGTCGTTGTGCCAGCAGTGCTTGTAAATTTGTTTTTGCGGTAGTGCTGGTAATTCAGAGATATCTCACTGTACAAGGACCTTTTCTATGCTTTCGCAAACTAAATTGTGTTGCAGTTCAGGAAATGTGATGTAGGTGTCTTCATTCTTTGCTGTCTTAGCTATTTAGTAATATTCAGGTTTGGAGGCAACTTGGTGTCCTTTTCGATAGGTAATCATCAGTGGCGTCGCGTGCCCATTTAGATTGGGTGTGCGCTGTTATGAGGAAAAAACACACAAACATTTTATTATGTATCCCGAGCTGCAAAATTCGCGCATTAATTTTGAACATACGAAAAGGATTTCTTTTATTTAGCTGTCGTCTAATAACTTACGGTAATAAAGATTTTTACGTACACTCCATTGTTAGAAAAATCTGAATTTCATGTGCAAAAATTAGAGTGACGAACGAATTTTCGGTATCTTTTTCTGTATATATAAGTTTCAAATACAGCACGAGGTTTACTTTCTTTACTCCGCTTTACACAAACTGCAAAATCACTGGAAAAATGGGACACTTAGTGCATCGTCAACCTAAATGGATGTCAAAATTCAATTGTATCTGTGTTCATAAACACACCGATTCACATAGCGACGAAAAGATAGAAAACTCGTAGCAGAACGATGAAGTGTGTTTATGTCAACATGCTATTCTAAACGCAAACAAGTATGACCAGTGATGCTTTTTTAAGCGCTCACACACTGGAAATTTAAACCTCCGCGTTGGATCCACGAGGAAATAAAACATTATCGTAGCGTCATCTGAAAAGCTTTGAATTACAGTGGCTTTAACGACGTAGGGTGTCCGCTGTTAAAATAGCACTCCTGCAGCTGCAAATATTATTTACTACGTTTTGTTTACTACACGAAGTAACGAACCTTCTCCTCTCCACGAAAATATTGCACAAGGGAATAAAGTATAGTGGACAAACTTCAGCGAGTCTTACTGGAAATATACACTGAAGAGCAATTGAATTAGAGACAGCTGGCGTTATACAAATGTGGCGCTGTGTGCGGCCTTGTAAACGGAAACGACATGAGGTATGCAGCAATCCGGCAATATAAGGAGTGATGCGACGGGAATCAGTAAGAGTCGGACTCAGTATGGGTAGGACGAAGGATCTAAGCGGATTTGATCGTGGCCAAATTGTAGGGGCCCGTCAAATGGGCCACTCCATCTGGGAAGTCATGCTGGCACTGGGATTTTCACGAGCCACTGTGCCACGGGTGTACCGTGAGTACATCGAATCCTGTAAAACGATCCCTGCAAGGGCCAACTGCCGTGGACAACAGCGTGTGGATGAGCGGTGTCATCGTCGGCTAGCTCGCATTATAACAGCGGATAGACGGGCCAAAGTGCAAGAAATCACTCGGCAACTTAACGCTGGTGCACAAAAACGTGTAAGCAGTCACACCATCCAGAACCATCTCCTCGCTATGGGGTACAGAAGTCATCGTCCCACGAGGCTACCACTGCTGACCGAACATAACAGGGTGCAAAGATTAGCATGGGCGCGGGAACATCGCCAGTGGACCCTAGACATGTGGAAAAATGTTGCCTGGACTGATGTTTCGAGATTCACGTTGGTACATGCGGATGGCAGGATACGAGTACTGCGCAAACCACATGAAGCGACGGATCCTTCTTGACAGCAGGGTACTCTTCAAGTGCGTGTGGGTGGCAGTCTCGCCTGGGGACTGTTCAGATGGACTGAAATGGGACCCCTGGCACGTGTGACATCGTTCCTCACAGGTCAACGTTACCGGGATATCCTGGACGACCATTTGTTCCCGTTTGTGCTTCTTCAACATTCCACTGTGGACCTCATTCTGCAACAAGACAATGCACGGTGCTATCGCTCACGAATTGTATCCAAATGGTTCGATGAACACTCCACCGAAGTGACCTCGCTTCCTTAGCCAGCTAGGTCACCTGACCTCAATCCCATCGACTACATCCGGGATGCCATCGAGAGAGATGTTCGAGGCTCTGATCCCCCTCCATCAAATCTTCGTGAACTGTGGGAGCTTGTTCAGGGGTCGTGGATCCGTATGGCTTCCCAACGCTTCCGGTGTCTTTTCGAGTCCATGCCGAGACGAATCGCCGCTGTCATCAGGACGAAAGGTGGTGCTGCACGATACTGTACAGGTATCTCTAATTCAATTGCGCTTCAGTGTATATAAAGAAACAAAACAATATAACAACACCTGGCTCTCAAGGTGTGGGTAGCATACCTTGAGAGTTTTGCCGGTATGTTTAAGCCCGTAGGGAAATAAGAACGTGACCTGCAGCGTCGTCTGGGGAGCGCTTACCCCACAGCTGCTTTAAGGTCGTCGGTTGTACGCACGCCAAGCAGCACACCCCGGGCCACTAGCGCGAATGCAATATGCTTACTGAACGAAGCGTCTCTTATTTTTATCATAATTTTTTCAAAGCAACGATGTTTTGGAACTCAAGATTTTGAAATTTTTAATTTCCCCACATCATGTTTTTTAATGAAAGCATCATGTGGGCAAATTAATTTTAACCGCCACTAAGAGCCTTAGGACGAACTCTGGCCGGTTTTATTAGAAAAAAAATCCATAAAATGGTAGTGGGCTTGTCATAGTGCTAGAAAAATTAACCACAAGGGAAGAGTAAGAGACCAAAAGAAATTCATATGGGAAAATATTTGCTGAACTCCCGAAGCATGACTGACTGACATTGACAGGACTGGCTTAAGTAAGAAATGTGCGGAAGCGTCCTGGAGAGACCTCCATCTAGTCATGGTTTGCTAATGATTGATGGCGAAGGTGATAATGATACATGTTGGCATATACTCACAAACACTTGGTGAATTTTTGGTTTTGGTTTTGATTGTCTCTGTTTTCTCCCTCTAAGTTGCAATACGCTTTCACCATTTCATTCCGTTTTCCTGACGGCCATGAAGAGGTTGAGTCTGGTTATTGTAAAGCAGCCAATACAAAGTGTGCTCAGCGGAGCCTTGGGGCTCTGAAAATGATCCACAAGTACTCCGCGGGGCATATCGTAAAAAAATCCTCATCTTCAACATCGAGAACATAATGAAACAATTTTCGAACTTCCGCAATTTCCTGATGCAATTGATACATAATGCTTCAATCAAAGCATGTATCGGCGATATATAGTTACCGATATTGAAGCTGAACCTAGTCGTCCTTTGTCTTTGAGACGGAGGGGCAGCAGTTCCGACAAAAGCAGACAAAACAAGCACAGCCTCTCCACATTGCCTTTAAAAGTGTGAGATCGCAGAGGCTCCCTCGCCTACTATATATTTCTTTGACTTCGCAATGCTGTTAGGCCTGATGACCGCAGTGTCTTTATAACTGCGAAACTGCAATAAGACGTGCCTTGAACGGGTTAGTTTTCAAAAGAACGGTACGATTCGAGAAAAACTGAACCGGAGTAAGGCAGCCGATACACTGCTTCAGGAGCGATTTGTAGTAGCATTTTTTTTCTTCTTTGAACTTCATGGGTTTTATTATGAAATAATACTGGAATACCAGAAACACTAAGAGTGTTACGTTTGCTGTTAGCTAAATGAATCCAATTCTTCTAGGATTTCTCATAAATGAAATTATCTAATCATCATTGACTCTATATACACGGAATATAAACACGGGCACAGAAAAAATGTTTGAGCTAGACGGCCTCGTCTCTGGGAGAAAAAAAGGCGCCGTGGTGTAAAAAGTCCGTGAACACCAGTTGTAAGGTTATGTAACACTGACGTTTGCTCAATTATGTTTCACAATTGTATAACTGATTCATAGCAGATAGACATATGCACTATCTACCAACAAGTAATTGGACACATGTGAGAGCAAAGGAAAATAAAGTTTACTCACCTTTAACCGTTGGTGGATCCTCCACGAGAAGCGATTACAGCGTCGACCCTCCGGGCCATACTCTCAACCAGGCGTTGTACGACGGCGAGCGGTATATTCTTCCACTCGGCTTGGCGAAGACAGGTCAGTTACTTCACCGATTTTGGACGGCACGGGCACCCCTTAAGTCGACGCTCCAACTCGTCCCAAAGGTGCTCGATAGGGTTAAGGTCCGGATTCTGCGCAGGCCAGTCCATTCGATAAACCCCATTGTCAGCATACCAAGCCATGGTGGACTTCGCAACACGACAGGTGGCATTGTCATCCTGAAAGTAACATGGGTCCACCCCGTAAAACTGCCACAACAATGGAAGCGCATGGTCATCTAAAATGGTGCAGTAGGTCTCGGCGTTGAGTCTACCAGGAAATGCGACCAAGGGTCGCATGCCATACCAGGAGAAACACCCCCATAGCATAATTCTACCGCCGCCGAACTTCACAGTTGGCACAATACATTCCGGCAAGAGGCGTTCTCCAGGCAGACGCCAAACCCAGACCCTGCCATCCGAACGGTAGAGGCTGAACCTTGATTCGACGTTCCAGAGAACCTGTTTCCACTGTTCAACGGTCCCCTGACGACGTTCTTTGAACCACGTTAGCCGAGCAGCGCTATTGGACTTGGTGATCAAAGGCTTGTGGGCGGCAGCACGTCCATGATAACCGAGCAGATGGGCTTCCTTACGGATAGTATTCATCGAAAGAACACTCCCGAATGCCTGTTGAAACTCCTCGCGGATGTGGCCCATCGATGTGGTGCGGTTCTTCCGAATTTCTCTGGCCAGCACCCGTCGGTCTCCAACTCCCAGATTTATGGGTCTACCAGGTCGGGGCACATTCCGACAGTCACTTCTCATCTTCCACTTGCCAATCACCTAGGATACTGTCGATTTTGTGTACTTCAACTTGCTGGATATGTCACGTATGGATCGGCCATTTCTTTGATACCCAACGATTACACCTTTCCCGAAATCAGAGAGCTCCGAACTGCGGGGCATCTTGCATGTGACTGGTTGCGTTGGTGTTTCCCACACGGTATTTAACGGCGGCGGCCGTGACATGTATCAACCCGCAGATATCGTCGACTGCAGGGGTGCCCAATTACTTGTTGGTACATAGTGTATTTCTCTAACTATTTTTGTGCACTTTTGCACTGTCTTACCAAAGCACTCTTTTACCACTCCTAAATTGAATTTTGTTTCTATCACAAACGGCTCATCAGACTGCTGTAAATAGAGACTGAAATTTGATCGTGGCCATTGGTACGATTCCAAGGTATTTAGAATATTTTTTTAAATGCAGTTTGCGGTAAAATATGGTAGAAACAAATTTTACATAAATACAAAATTTTGTTTTTTTCATCATTTCTAACTATTATTACAGTTTTGAGAAGTGAAAATTAATTCATTTGGTACTGAAAACATCTCAGACACGTAACCGAACTTTATGGATTCTTAATACGAATATGCATAATACATAGTACCCATAAAAATAATATTTCTTCGGTTAACATCCTTTGAAAATAAAGCTTAAGACAAAAATATATCGAGCCGCTTAAAAATTCCGTATGCATACTAGTTCACTAAATTGAAACCATCTAATACCTCGTGGGTCATTTTTGCAGAAAAACGGCCGAAAGATGATGTGCAAATTGCTCCACGAAGTGTCTCTGTAACTGTGTGGGAATCTTCAATTATAATTGAACTAATGTTCCCAGTTCGTATATTGATGTGTTCAAATACTTTACCTAGCATTTCTCAAATCCCAGTGATATCCAGTAGGGTTCAGATCAGGCCCATTTCAGGGCTTTCCCATATGTGTATTATCAGCATTGTGTTCGCCATACCATACCTGCAACAGGCGGGTCGATGGCATAGGCCTATATCGTTCTGAATAAAATAATTTGGTTTCTGGTGGAAGTGAAACACTGTGGAATTTTATTTGTACGAAAAGGGTTATTACTATTAGGACGAGTCCATACGTTGGTCCAGACGAAACATGAGTTCCATTTCATGTAACCGATAGACGTCTTTCATTTTACATCTCTCACCGGCAGGGAGCGTCTCCCGCATGCATCGACGCTCATTATTCTTACGCTGATGAGGCCTAAAACGGATTCAATTATTGGCAGAATGAAGTACATATAGGAATTCACCGGACCATTCAGCCTAATTCCAATTTTCTACGACATACACTTGGTACCAGAGACATTTATACTAATCACCCAAAACAACAACAGAAAAAACCCCTTAATTCAGATGAAGTCTTCGCTTGCAAAATATCCAGAAAAACGTCCTACCCAGTCCATTGGAATAATGCTTCTTGTTGTCGCATACGGTATTGGGTTGTCAACTGCGAAACTGTGTTTAGACAGTTTACGATCATACATTTACGCACTATTGTTCACCTCTGTAATTCATCTTTCGCTGGACCCCTCACAGGTTTACGTCGCCTGATTGGTTATTTCAAAGCTTTGGTACTATTTCTGGTATGCTTTAAGTACAGAAGCTCTCGAAGTACCCACAAGTTCAGCTGTTTCCGAAATATCCCATAACAAAAAGTTCCTGACTACTCAGCGACAGATATCGTAGTACCACTATGAATTTGCAGATTGACCCTGGGCAATATAACTACTACATATGAAAAACAAAAATTTGCGTGAGATTAAAAGAGAAACAAAGTAAGGAAAAGAAAGAAGTTTAGCCTAGGTACAACAACAATTGCAATGATAACTAGGATTAATAATTACGTACTCACTGTACTTAGAATTTTTCATCCAGTTTCAAGCTGAAACACATTTATGGAATACAATTTTCTTTAGCACGAATTTAAAACAGGGCAAACAGCTCCAGAAAAGATAAACACGATTAAGTGCGGAATCTTTGTTCCATTTTACTTTCGCTTCGGGAAAAATTTTCCCCATTTTTCGATCATAAATGTAAACTGTTATGTAATTCAATACGTATCTAACAATAATGCAATGCAGGGAAAACACCGAGAAAAAAGAAGAAAAAACGATTACGGGAGAAATCGATTCTGAATTTAGCTTCCCGTTGTCAGATATTTTTAACTCGTTGTCAATGTTTTTTTACTATTTTACAATTGCGGCACAAATCTTGATATGTCCAACGTCCGTTTTTGTAATTGATTCTTCCATTTTTAGATTTATATATTACATTTATGTAATGAAACCAAATTTAAGAACCATACGGAACGGAGGAAACATCCATAGAAAAATAATTTAAGTTACACGGCTCCGTCTAACTTCGCTTATCGGAAGTTCTTGCCCCTGTCTTCAAGATGAAACACAAATAGTTACCCAATATAATTATATTAAAAAACTATACCGGATAGACGGGACATCGCAAGAGAAAACAGTAGGATTTCGAGTGGAATCTTCACACCAAATAAGTGAAGTGTTCGAAATGCTTTGGAAAACGGAAAACCGATCAGGAGTCTGCAAGTGACAGGTTAGTTGGTGACTGGAGATATCGTTTTTTTCTGTTGGACCGAAATGACCTCTGCAACGTGCGTCGCTCGTCGCCACGATTCTGCTACCGAGCCGAAATGGACTCTCCTCTTTGTGCACCGAAAGTTTTACTCTCGGTAAATTCTGATAAACATATGGTTTGTTATTAGGCCATATATAGTTTTGCAACAGCTATCGTTTCTTCCAATGATATTGTATATCGAGATTTCCGTACTATCATCCTCAAACACTGTACAATGAGGTAATTTGAATAAAGCTGCCTCGTGAAATTAACAAAAGAGTCACATAACTCTTCAACATAATATGAAGCATAATCCTTTCTTTTATATGAGGTGTATGCAACACAGGATGCTATAGGGCTGTATATGCTGTACGACAAATGTCAAAAACTGAGACCACGAGCTAAATATCAATTTTAGCCATACGTTAGAATAAGAATGTGAAATAATTATCCCTTTTCCCTGTGATTGATCCAGCTGTTTCGTTCAAATTAAACGTTTCACCTAGTGTAGTTTTTTATAGTTGACGAATCTTGGGGAAACATTTTCATTGAGCATCTTATGTTATGGAATCCAGCAACTAGGGAAAGGTTACATGAAATTGCGTAAATACAGGTATGTTTGAGGATTAAGTTCCAAATGTTCTTAAACAGATGTCAACATTCATGTATTTACAAAATTCATTCTACTCCTTTGACAATTCCGTTTAGCAGAAAGAGTTTTATTAAACCAATGTATGTATTTCGGTAAGGTTCAAGTGATACGAAATGTTTTTCCTAAATACTTTATTTTTAAAAGAAAAAACTGAAAAAATAAATCAAATATGTGTGGTAGAATAGCATACAAAATGCTTTTGTAATAAGCGACATAAATCTATGAATGCTTATACTTTCGTGACCAGACATTCAAGAGTTTGTTTTAGATTTGCAGCATGCATATTTATATATAAACAGTATTGAAAAAAGTCACCAGACACTTCTTCAAAAGCAAATGATTGCATCCGCTGCGCTGTTAAGAAGCACGGTGCAGCTGCAAACGGCATAAAAAGAAGTCTGCGGCTGACCGCGATTGCATCGCACTGTGAAGTTAGTGAAATCGTCGGGGCGGGAAAGAACTGACTGAAACAAACCCATCAGATATGTGTATGTTGAGGAATAAGTTAAAATAAATATTTTTGGGTATTATATCAGTGGGTCGTGCATAAGAGAAACCGAGAGGAGTTTAAACATACCCATGTCAACTGTTTTGGATGTACTGAAAAAGTAGAAGCGACATGGCGTGCCTGAAGCTGCAAAACGTACCGGCAGACAAAGGAAAATCATTGATAGAGGACGTCGAAGCCTCAGGAGAGTCGTTACAGCTAATCGACGGAGTACTGCATACGACCTCAGTGTGCAGGTGAGTGAAAATGTTGGAACATCGCTATGTACACGTACCATTCGCAAAGAACTTCTTTCTATGGGTTACCGTGGTCGTGAGGCTGCTCATCAGCCTTTTATCTTCACTCGGAATGCTACTCGTCTTTTAGCATGGTGTAAAAAAACATTTCTCGTGGACCGTAGAACAATGGAAACGGGTCCTATGGACTGCTAAATCAGATACAAGACCCATCAGTCTGATGGCCATGTGTGGGTATGGAGGCACCCGGGGAACGCTTTTTACCACAGTGTATTACGTTCAAGCTTGGAGCTGGCAGTGTACTCGTGTGGAGGTGTGTTTCGTGTTATGGTGCCGGCCAATTAATTATTGTGGAAAAACCTGTTAGCCCGCACGCTTACCTCGATATTCTGGACCATTATGCCCTACCAACTCTTTGGCAATACTATGGATCCAAGCCTTGTTGGTACCAGCAGGATAATGCACCGAGACATAAATAAATGATTTTTGAGGCGTGATTTGACGATAATTCCGTATCGTGTGTGGACTGGCCAGCACAGATCCCTGATCTTAATCCCATTCAGCAGCTATGGGATTAAATAGAGCGCCGCATAAGAAGTTTGGAACCACAGCCTACTAATAAGAAACAGTTAGCGGCAGCATTATGTACTGAAAGAAGCTCATACCTGCCGCTGTGTTCCAAAACCTTGATGAAAGCATGTTTTAAAGGGTCAGTGGATGCATTAAGGCCAAAGGTGGACATATATCTTACTAATGTATGTCAATAAATGCTATGTTATGTTTCTCTCCTATGTTTTCGGTGAATTTTGTCAATATAGTGTACATAAATCACATAAATAACGTAGACACTACAAGCACAATAGAACACAGTTAACATTGTGACAACCATAAATAATACACGGTCAGCCATTGGGTGCCAATCTTCAGGTGAGCATGCATCAGACGACTGAGCCTCTGACAGGTTTCATACGGATGTCTTAATTTAGCAACCTCGACTGAATAAGAAATATACACTGAAAAGTAATTGAATTAGAGACATCTGGAGTTATGCAAATGTGGCTGTGGGGGCGGCCCTTTGAACGGAAAGGACATGACGTATGCAGCGACGCGACAATATAGGGAGTGATGCGACGGGAACCAGTAAGGATTGGACGCAGTATAATTAAGCGAAGGATCTAAGCGCATTTGATCGTGGGCATATTGCCGGGGCCCGACGAACGGGTGACTCCATCTCGGAAGTCGAACAGGCACCGGGATTTTCATGAGCCACTGTGTCACGGGTGTACCGTGAGTACATCGAATCCGGTAACACCATCCCTGCAAAGGTCAACTGCCGTGGACAACAGCGTGTGCATGAGCGGGGTCATCGTCGGCTAGCTCGCATTGTAACAGCGGATAGACGGGACACAGTGCAAGAAATCACTCGGCATTTTAACGCTGGTGCACAAAAACGTGTAAACAGCCACAGCATCCAGTACCATCTCCTCGCTATCGGGTACAGAAGCCATCGTCCCACGAGGGTACCGTTGCTGACCGCACATCACAGGATGCATAGATTAGCATGGGCGCGGGAACTTCGCCACTGGACCCTAGACATGCGCAAAAGTTTTGCCTTTACTGATGAGTCGAGATTCACATTGGCACAAGCGGATGGCAGGTTACGAGTACGGAGCAAACCACACGAAGCGATGGATCCTTCTTTCCAGCAGGGTACTCTTCAAGCTGGCGGGGTAACATTCTCGTCTGGGGACTATTTACGTGGACTGAAATGGTACTCCTGGTACTTGCGGCATCGTCCCTCACAGGTAAACGTTACAGGGATATCCTGGACGACCATTTGCTCCCGTTTGTGCGTCTTCAACATCCCACTGGGACCTTATCCTGCAACAAGACAATGCACCGTGCCATCACTCCTCAATTGTATCCGAATGGTTGGATGAACACTCCACCGACGTGATCTCGCTTTCTTGGCCAGCTAGGTCACTTGACTTCAATCCCATCGATCACTTCTGGTATGCCATCGAGAGAGATGTTCGAGGCTCTGATCCCCCTCCATCAAATCTTCGTGAACTGTGGGAGCTCGTTCAGGGGTCGTGGATCCGTATGGCTTCCCAACGCTTCCAATGTCTTGTCGAGTCCATGCCGAGACGAATCGCCGCCGTTATTTGGGCGAAAGGTGGTGCTACGCGTTAGTAGACAGGTATCTCTAATTCAATTGCTCTTCAGTGTATATATATATATATGGGTGTGTGCGTGTGTGCGTGCGTGTGTCTGTGTAATTTTTATTGTGATTTTAATACGCTACGGTTCGTTTATTTATTGAAATTGTTTGCAATAAATTATCGGTGCTCACTTACAATCGAATTCATGCTATTTGGTTATGCATGTGAGATAAATCTTACAACCTTCAAATATTTTATTTATCATCATGGGAAGTTCACAGAAAATATGAAGCTCCACTTGCATACTAATGAAAGGGGCTTCATTGTCCAGAAGCATACAGAAAATCTGAGATGTAAATTCACCTTCGGAATGACATCTTGTTATTTCAAAGTGGATGCATGTCTCTGGATCTTTAAATATAAACGTAAGAGCCCTCCAACCAAATTTTAATGTGCGATCACATTTCCGAATTTTGTGAAATACTGAATTAGTGAATGATATTTGAAAAATTACTAGTCAAAATCATAACAAAATTTGCATTTTCATATGTCCTCTTCCGTTGTTACAAGTAACAGTCAATAGTAGTTTACTAAGCACAGAAGCAAAATTTACGTTTAGAAATAATTACAAACTTATATTCCAGTGTATTACATTTTACGACAATGATTAGCTTTTTAAGTGTAAAGTTGCCTTTGGTTTTAGGTACTAATAAATTAGTGACTCGAAATGCAATGAACGCGAAACATACAGACCGCATTCGTAATTTTTTTGTTGTTGTTGTTTTGATTGGATGTGAGCAACTCAATGGTTTCAAATCGATTTTATTTTCAAGGTAGGGTTCAGGAAGCGAACTAATTAGAATGTCCTGATACAAGTTAAATACAGTAAAATAGGCAAAATTCTAAAAAACTATGTACATTTAAATACAGCACGGTGCAATGATCTACAAAGGAGCATCATGGTGAAGGGTGCATTCATATTTTGCACGAGAACATAAGAGACTGGCGGAACAGTACGTCTCAGAGTAAAGGTACAAATTCAGTGCTGACAGATAACAGTGCAGGTGTACAATAATTGAGCACTGTGCTAAAAGAAAGTACTGAGGACAAAGAATACAAAAATAATAATGTAATAATCTGAGACAGAAGGAATTAGAATATCTCAGTACTGGTAGATTTTGTATCATACATAGTAAAGACAAGAATTATATGCACTTGTACAGCATTGTGCAATTGAGGAAAACATTGGTAATAAGAAATCAACGTGGTATTGCTGTTTGAGTTAGATGACAATCTGACTAGTATATCTGGATACAGGTGAAATACAGTTTAAAATGTAACAAGATTCTAAATTTTGTACAATTTATGTTCAACACGGTGCAATGGTCAAAATAAGAAACATAATGATGAAGGCACTCATAGTGATAAACTGATACAAGAGATGAACGAACATGACATTTCTTGGTAACTGGCGCAGTAATGCAATAGCAAACAACAGAACGTATTTACAAGATATGTACTACTTTGTGCAATTCACAACTGAAATGAAGATAGCGATAATGTGAAAACATGAGACTGACATGACTTGATCGTCTCAACACATGAACACATTACATAGACGTGGAAAAACTTGAGCCAAAACAGAACTAAGATATCGCAATCATTAATAGTGAAGGCGATAACTAATTACACATGTACAGCATTGCGCAGTTTTGAATTACCTTCGGTATAAGAAAGCAACTTCATTAAAGTATGATTTAGGAAACATTCCGACGAGTATTACTATACAAGTAAAATGTAGTAAAGAAGTAACGATATTCTAAATATTGTACAATTTATATACAGCACATTGCAATAGCCAAATTAAACAAAAGAGTGAAGAGAGCGCACATATCGATGAACAAATGAAAGAGACGGACAAACAGGCCGTCTCAAAAGAAAGTTTGCAATATGGTGATAACAAACAACAGAACAAAATTATAATATAAGTACATCATTGTGAAAATCACTATGAGAACAAAGAAAGCATTCATGTGAAAACATGAGACAGACGGGAGTTGTTCGTCTCAACATATGAAAGATTCACGTGGATGATAGAGACTACAGTAATTAAACACAAAAACGGTATTGCAAGAATTACATAAGACTCAAATCGAGGAGAAACAACACGAAAGGTCTAGTGCAATGGTGATCATGAAGATTTAAGCAAAGCTCATCAAAAGCAAGTATAGTCGAAGTCATGGTCGGCCAACCGTCAGTTGTATGACATCGGTGAGCCAGCAAACCAGGAGGCAGCCGGAGACCATGTGGAGAGAAACGTACTCTCGCAGTGCTGAGTAACAGCTACTTGGTTCTCGAAGCGGAGACGAGAAAAAGGCAGTCTCGAAAGTGACACAGTAACATCTCAGAAGCTTGAGGCACTGTATAAGGAGTGGTAATATCTCGGCAGCGTTGGTGAAACACGTAGATAACGTGCTTTACTAAAACAAAAATGTAGGAACAAACTAATGGTAGCTTGACTGGAGGAGAAACTTGAAGCAGCAGTGTCTTGTAGGCGTCGAAAATGAGATCAGCTGTAACTGAGCGTCGGGCGATGGAAAATGCTAAATGCAGGAGTGACAGTAAGATGACACAATGGAGGTATACAAGAGAGACATCAGCTTCCTGAGCACAGAAGGGGCAAAGAGGTGAAACAGTAAGTGTCATGCGGTGGAGGATGGAAGGGACGGGAAGACGGTGATGAAGAAAAAGGCAATGAGTGTTGTACACTAGTGGAGCGGAAAGAGGAGAGAGGGTGGCGGACCACACAGCGGTGGTGGAAGATAGGGGGACGTCAGGAATGGGGATGGGAGAAGAGGAGTAGGTCATGGAAAGGAAACGGTAGAGAGCCGACGTCGACAAGAAAGAGAGTGGAAGATTTGTGCCAGGGACGGACAGAAAGAAAGGAAAAGGAAGGGAAGCAGACGGGACAAAGGTTAGGCCAGAGGGAGATGCGAGGTGGGGGAACTGAGAGATAATTGTAGAAAGGAGGGAGTCATAGACAGAGCGAGAGGAGGGGATAGAAGAAGAATGAAGGGAAGACTGGCGTAAGGACGCCAGGAAAGGTTGGAAGTAGTGAGGTCTCTTACTGTTACGACTCCTGCACGGAGCCAGGAAGGATAGGCAAAGTGCGACAGATGGGAAGGGTGGAGAAGAGACGAGAAAAAGAGGGGTTCGGTGAGACGTTCCTTGGTAGAATCAGGCGGGGAGCCAGAAAGGGAGAGAGAGCGGAGTAAAGTGAGAGCTTCTCGGTAGACAGGGGGACAACGGGAGAGAACAAGAGATCGACGGTCCATGAGTAGTAGGGAAAGGAAAGCGAAGCTGACGTTGCTCAGATTAGTGATGACATCTCTTACAGAAATAGCATCGGATACAGGTGACGTGATGAGGCGAAGGAACGTAGTAATCCTGAAAGCCTTGTAATACAAATGTGTGTCTACAAGGCCGATGCCACCGTGGTCTGGAGGAAGACAGAGCTTTGGGGCGCTGCTCCAGTGGTGGCATTTCCAAATTACGGAAGTGAAGCAACGGGTGATGTCTTGAAGACTAAGGAGTGGAGTTTTGACTGCGTGCCAGGAGTGAATACATAAAGAAAGTAGGTAAGTACGGGTGAGACGTGCTCGTTAGAAGTAGGATGAGCAGAACTGGGCTCTGCGCCAAAACGCAGTTAACTTGTGCAAGCGTGGATGAATGGTATTCCACGTGGTAAGAGAGGCATCGCCTGGTATACCAAGATGGACGCCAAGGAGGCGTTGTGAGATGGAAGACCAGTTGGCAGCCCAAAGGGAATCCATACGATCAACCCAGGAGCCGCACCACAGGCCTGTGCTTTTGGAAGAGTTAATCGCTGCGCCGGAGCACGAGGCGTATTCTGTGAAGAGACTTTGCAGTTGAGTGAACTGTGATTCAAGACGAACGAAAAGGTTACATCATCTGCATATGCAACGGAGGTCATGCCATGATGTCTCGTGCGGCCGATGAGTGGTGGCAGAGTAGCTTGAAAGGAACGGTGCACTGTGCGAAGAAATAGTTCGATGACTATTGCAAAGAGTTGGCCGGAGAGTGGGCAGCCTTGCCTCACTCCACGGCGGAAGTGAATCGGCGCTGGGAGAAAGGTGGGCAACTTAACCAGAAAACTGGCGTCCTGATAGAGGGAGGAGAGGAGGGAAACAAAAGAGGGAGGAAACCTAAAAGAAAGGAGTGTGTCAGAAAGATATGAATGGCAGATATTATCGAAGGCTGACTGTTGATCTAGTGAGAGGAGGGCGTGGGGTTCAGAGGGGAGTCGAGCGAGGTGGATCAGGTCGTTAAGGATGTGGATGTTGTGAGAAAGAGAGCGGCCGGGGACTGTTTAAGTTTCGTTGGGGGAGAGAATGTGAGTGAGGATGGGATTGAGTCATTGAGAAAGAAGCTTAGTATAAAGTTTGTAATCAAGATTTAGTAGGGAAATAGGGCGCCAGTTCTGCAAGTCAAGGAGATCACATTTCTTGGGAAAAAGGACTACATATGCGGCTGTAAATCTCCTCGGGAGGGGAGACAGTAAAGGCAGCTGAAAAAGCAGAGACGAGAAACGGAAGAAGTAGAGGTAGAAAAGTTTTGTAAAAGCAGAAAGTTCGCCCGTCCGGACCTGGAGCGGCACTGAAATTCGGGGAAAGGAATGTGGAGTAGAGTTCGGAAAGTGGGGGAGGGAGAAGGAGAGTGGTAGCAAGATGGGGGGGGGGGACTTGTGGTAAATTAGAAACGAGAGATACCATAGCTGTGGGGGATGGCGGAGGAGGTTCACATAACTTTTCAGTATATTGCTTACGGACATGAGAACAAAGAGTGATCGGGTCTTCTGACACCTCACCAGAAAAAAGGCGGATGTGATGAAGTGCACTCGATGCTCGTCGTGTGCGTTCCACTGATGTAAGAAACTGATAATTATGCGCGTCTGGCGTCAGATGTTGAAGACGGAATCGACACAGAGCTTGTCGAGCCAGTGGAAGGAGAAGAGATCGACGTTTTGCTTGACAGGAGGAGAAGTGAGGATCACTTATGCTAAGGAGAGAGAGCATTGAGCGAACATGGTCAAGGCGCATGTTCTGAATCGTCTTTTCCGTGAAAGAAAGGTTGCGGACATGAAGAACAAGGTGTTGTTTGATATCCATCCACAAAGTTAGACCACAGGAGGAAGATTGGAATTGTGGTCGTCTTTCCTCTAGGAATGATCGAACTGACGAGCAGAAATCTGGGTCTGAGAGAAGAGCATTATCAAAAGTCCAAGGACGAATTGTCCTGAGTTTTGTCGGAGCAGTATGGACGGTGAGAGCAATAGCGCAGTGATAAGAAGAGGCTGTGGGATAAATGCACGATATAGTCACAGCTGGAAGAAGGGTATTTGAGGCATAAAAACTGTCAAGACGGGCTGTAGAAGGACTGTGGTCATGTGATGAGCACCAGGTGTGAAGAGTCGTCGTCGGATGGAAATGGCGGTGAGCATCAGTGAGTGAGTTGTTTGAAACAATTGACTGTAGAAGATTCACCAAGGCGACTCGGTGCTCTCTGATGGAAGGTGACCGATCAAGTTGAGGATTGAGGGTGCAGTTAAAATGACCTCCTATGAGAACGTGATCTGTAGGAGGGATTCGAGATAAAGCACGACAAAAACGGGTGAATAGTATTGACAGGGATGATGTAGAACATGGAATGTAGATATTGAAAATATGGTAACAAGTGGACTCAATGGTGAAAGTTGCAAGCTGTAGGAGATCTCGACACAGGTTGCGAACTGAAAAGGAGGTGACAGTAGAGTTGAAGGTGTTGCGGACGCCAATTGCGAGGCCACTATAAGGAGATAATCCAAATGCATGGTGAAACACGTATAGTTCCACGGCCGCCATCTAGAAAAGAGAGTGGTAGATTTGCAATTCATTTCCTGGAGTAGGAGAAGATCGGCCACTAACGGGTTGAGGTCTTCATAAGCCAATGCATTATTGAGGGGGGATGCGAATCCCCTGCAATTAAGTGATACGATCTTGAAAATGGGGTTCAGTTAATGCTTGCTGAAGCTCATTCAGGACTGGAGGAAAAGACTTGAGTCGGTTGAAAAAGTTTTCACCCACAGGTGGGAAGGTATGTTCTGACAGCAAAAGTGTGACAGGTTACAGATCTGATCTGGCACGAGATGGAGAAGTGAAGGATTCTGCGCGGCTAAGGCATGTGCGATGGTGTAGCCGGTCTTGTTCGTCAAATATGCATGGACATCTTCATAGCAGAGTGGTACGGGAGGTATATTGGCTTTCTGGAGAGATGCAGCAAAGTCTTTAACCGTGGGGAATGAGACTTCAGCTTTGGATGGGGAGGTATGGCGGGAAGAACTACCGGATCTGGGTGAAGTTGAGTTCTGCTTCTTTGCTGATCGCCGACGGGAGGAACCACGGCGCTTCAACGGAAGCTCAGTCGAATCATCATCACCTTGAGACACTCTGACAATGGACTCTGTATCTGCTGCGACGGAGGTACCAGTAGTAAAAGCGGACTGAAAACCCTCTGAGGGGGATTCAGGAGTCGAATGACGACGTTGGGGAACTGTTGAGGCAATCGTTGGAAAATCCTCTTGTAAATCATAGGAAGCGGCTGTGGAAGCTTCTCGTTGACCAACGGCTGTAAGTCGACGAATTTTGTCAGATCTCAGCTCTAGGGCTTGCTGTGCTGAGGTGGATGGTGGGGTTCGATTCGAGGGAGGTGCAGAAACTGATAGAGAGCTATTTGAAGCCGGTGGAACTTGATGGGGACAATGTACTCGAAGATGAGTTTCGCCATGACATAGTGTGCAGTGTAGGGATGTAATCACGCCGATTCTCCAACGCTGTTGTCCACAGCGCACATTGAGGATTTTCGGGCACGCCAGCAGATGTTCATCCGACGGAAAGATGACGCGGGCACTACGACGAAACTCTTCAATGGTTTTGTCATCTGAATCTCTAGGCGCCGCTGAGAGAGTCGTCACCGGCCCCACTTCTCGGCCAAATTTGCTAAGTAAGGTACACAGTGCAACATTAGAGACTTCAGGTGGAACCGGATGAAAAGTAACCTGGATAGGCCGCTGTGCAACAGGCTCAGGTAGAAGATGAATATCTTTGATGGACAATCCGTCAGTCATTACGAAATCGGCATGTTTCTTACGAGCAAAATACACCAATACGACTCGTGGTTTGCCGGCCATATGAGTAATGTGGGCTCCAGCGGGAAGCATCTGCTTAAGTGCAAGACTGTGTACTCTTTGAGCTTCGTGTCAGGTAAGGCATCGAAACAGGCACCGAAGTCCATGGTAGACATAAATTGTTTTCCTGCTGGGGAGTCCTCCGGGATGTCAATGGTAGCAGAATTGCCTTCAACACTGACGTAGGAGTCTGGAAAGCCTGTCGCCACAAACTTAGAAGGAGCTTTCGCTCCGGAGGTAACCTTGGAATATGTACGAGAAGGAGAACTGACGAGAGAGGGCTGCGACACAGCGCCAGGTGCTGGAAGCGGCTTTTTGAACTGAGTTGAAGTGGAAGGCAGCGGATCTGCGCCGTCAGTCACATCCATGGCCTCGTCTGCAGTACCAGAGACATGCGTCAAGGCGACGTCACTATCCTGCACAGGGCAAGCAGCTTGAGCCTCTACAGAGGAGTCGCGCGCCACATCCTGTGTGCGCACTACGTCAATGACAAGCATTGGAGATGATTGGTCTCCAGAGGTTGAGGAGGAGGTTAAAGGAGCCTACTGATAAGGGCGTAAACATCCCTCTTATTAGTTGCCGCCATTGCTAATGGCGAGGGTTAAGGAAAGAATCAATCAGCTCCATCGAAAATTTAAATGCTGATTACAGAAACAATAAGTTACTCATCACCTTGTGAGACCAACCAAAAGAAAGCTCTCACCTTCGTCTTGAAGAGACACACAACAGAAATGGACGACACACTCTGGAAACACACTAATTCAGGCACAAAACTGGAGCACATCCCTGTCGCCCGTCCCCGTCCCTAATTCTGGACCACAGACCCAGGAAAGGGAGTGAACCAGAACCGAAAAACAAACACAACATCTATAACTAACCAGAATTCCAAGTTCGACCCATCTCGGAAGAATGTTCAAAAGACATCGCTTAGAGCACTGCGCCAGCGGGCGGCCGTAATGGCCTCTTCTTTGTATTCCAATTAAAACAGTACCTATACAGATTTGCTCGATATCTGTAATTGTAAGGTATATAAAATACCCAACCATCGTAACATTGTCATTGTTATTAATGTTGGAAAAAATAGTTTTTGTCATTTTACGGGATGATGCTTCTTGCAGAAAAGTAATATTCGAACATTACTGCGCTGTACAAAGAATGACATCAGGGCGACCGAAGAACGTTTGCGTATAATGTTCAACAAAGGATGTGCTTCGCGTATCTCCACTAAACCACTGCGTTGGGAATGCTACAAAGCTGGATATCTTCGTCGTGTCGAATAGTACACTCCGTTGATTGCTTCTTCCAACGCACCTCGTCGGGTCCTGTAGTGCAAACCCCACAAATAGTGAACTCAACAACATTGGAGAATTGGGGAATGACCCCACTAATCAGCTTTCAAGCCTATCAGGGAAAACGGACGCGCCCGTGTGGATGGACAGCCAAAGAAAATTAAAAGACAGAGCACGTGTTCCTTAATGTGAAGCGTTCTAGCTGTTCTGTCATTGTTCAGACGCATTCTCGTGGGAAAATGTGGGTCCACTCCTTGAAATAGATGGTGTCATCGATGTGAAAAGTTATGTCACAATTTTGAGTAATCATCTACGTTCCCTGCTCCGACGAGGTGCTTTGGCAATGCCACAACTGCCGTTTTTCAGCATCATAATTATCTCATTCATCGAGAGAAAATCGTCACCAAGTACTTTAATGAACATTTTACTTAAGTGTCTTGAATGCTCTAGACATTGCAATCTCCAGATTTTAATCAAATCGAACATGAATGAGAAAATTTGGAACGACATCTGAAGCAGGGTTTTCCCGTCCTACAAAATCTGGGGAAACCCTTTAGTGTGTGTTGGAGGAATGGTGCAAAATCACGTCTGTAGCGACTTAAAAATTCTCTACTTCTGCGTCACGTGAAAACATGCCGTACTTCCTTCACGTGGCATTCCAAAGACTTGTTTGTAACTTTCTCCATGTTACAGATAAGGCGTTGTATGTATTTTTTACGTTACCTGTGTTAATGAAAATCGTGGAAATGAACAAATATTTATATAAAGACACCAACGACGAAACACGTGAAGTAACGAAACTCTCGAAAGAAAGAAACTCATTTGAGCTCATTGGGTAGCATTATATGCTTACCATGACAAGTCAAATGAGTTTCTCTCGAAAACATGAAATTCATTTGGCTTGTCATGGTAAGAATATAATGTTTACACAGAATTGCGCTAATGATATAAGTAAATAACTCTACACAGAGATAAGATTTAATTGAAAAGGAAAAACATACACATTGATTTTGAGAGTTGTTTAAAATGGTATATTAGGAACAGAAACGAAAATAAAAGAATGTACCAGCCGCACAGTTTCAACTCGATAAATTACAAAAAAATCTGGCCACATGTAGGTACCATTACCAGCATAAAACATTAACGAAGACACATACATATCGATTGTAATGAGCCCATCTTTTGAATCTTTTCCTACGCGATTAAAATTTAGAAAAATTATTCAAAGCTTAATGCAACCGGATAAAAAAATCACAACCGGTATCTGCAATCGATACATTATCCAGAAACAGAACTAGCTGCTTACTTCTCCCAGCGGCAAAAACGCGTGTTGTGATAATTAACAAATGGCACCAAAAAGCTTCTCATAGCAGAAGGAAGGTATCAGAGAAAAAATGTTTTTAAATTGTAAAATTAAAAGAAAATGTACAGAAGGAAACATGATGCAACTCTACGCCTTCTAGCGGAAAAATTTTGCATAATGGAGAAATTGAAAATACGCGAGATGTGTTGTTCATTGAAAAAGCTATCTAATAAAAATAACTTTTTAAATACGTCTAGCGGGAGCAGAGATAGCGAGAAATGGATATTGACTCGTGCTCTCCTAGCGGGAAATCTCTGTATTATAAATAATGCGCAAATAAGGGGGGAAAAGATAGAGGACGAACGTATTAAAGCATATCTCTATTGCAGCGAATAGTGTAGAGTAAAAGAAAAAATTTGCAATAAGCTTTCTAGAAGCGGAGATACAGCTGCAAACAGAAGTACCTTAACACAGCCTAGCGACAGAGATCTGATATATGAAACTCCTCAAATACCAACATAAAGTGTTCCTGAAAGTTACTGCCAGCGAGTTTTGCAAGAAGTTTTTTAAATCGTGCATATAGAAGAAGAGATATTTTGAAAGAAAACAGATTAAACCTTATCGACCCAGGCATTAATAGTGCGTTATTTTGGGAAGAAATACGCTAAAAAAGTTTTGATACTTAGTAGTAACTGACCGAAAAAGAATTTTTGATGTCGGGTTCTTAGTACCTGTACCGCAGACACTGCTGTAGATGGAAATGTGAGCTTGCACCATCTAGTGGCAAACTTATGCGTTAAGAAAAATTCAAAATTATATGAGAAACATTTCGCACCGGAAATGTTGTCCAACAAAGAAGGTAACTTTAAAATCGGACTGTTAGCAGCACAGATATGAAGAAAAATTAGATATATTCATACGCCTCCTGGCTGGAACAATATGCGCTGTATTATGCACAACGTATTCTCGAAAGGTTCTCCGAAGTGGAAAATAACGTTTGCGAAATAATTTTTTCAATCAAATTTTCAGGAGCTAAGATTTTGGTGCAAATACATCAGAAGCCAAAATAAACCTGACGCATCTGATGGTTAAAGAGTTACTTACCAAAAATTCCGAGCGTTAGTACACGTAACAAAGTAATAAGGTGTCAAGGAAATGAATCCACGATACATTAAACAATTTGATTCATTATTTTAGGAGTTACTTAATATCATTAACAAGTTAGTAAAATCATGCAATGCATTAATTATGATACGCTTTCCAACATACCAGAAATTATTACTCAAGTTAAAAGGATAATGACTGTGGAATAAATCTCGCTCCTGTGTCCTGACCCTTGACCCCATTTCGATGATATTCAACAGAACCGGTTCAGTACACCTCAAGAATAACATACTAACGTTTTGTCGCAATAGAAGCAGGTTTACGCAAGTTATGAGAATAATGACTGTGGAATAAATCTTGCTTTTGTGCAATGATCTTTGACCACATTTCATTGATATTCAACAAAACCGGTTCACTATACCTCCGGAACAACATGATAACGTTTTGTCGCAATCGAAACATTTTTTGGTAAGTTATGATGCACAAGGGCAATGGAATGGATCCCACTCCAGTGTCCTGACCTTTGACCCCATTACGCCCATTTTCAATAGGTTTCATCCCCAGTTGCTCCCTACCACATACTAAAATTTCTTCGACATCGAACCATTTTTACTCAAGTTATGACGCATAAGGGCAATGGAACAAATCCTGCTCTTATGTCCTGCCTGACCTTTGACCCCATTTCGCCCATTTTCAATAGGGTTTGTGCCCAGGTGGTGCCCTAGCACATTATAAAATTGCATCGAACTCGAACCATATTTACGCATTTTATGACGCATAAAGGCTAAAGGCAATGGAATGGATTCCACTTTTATGCCCTGACCTTTGACCCCATTTTGCCCATTTTCAATAGGGTTCGTCCCCAGGTGGTTCCTTACCAAATACTAAAATTTCATCGAAATCGAAATATTTTTACGCAAGTTATGACGCATAAGGGCAATGGAATAAATACCGCTTTTATGCCCTGCCTGACCTTTGACCCCATTCGCCCATTTTCAATAGGGTTCGTGCTCAGTGGTTCCTTACCACATACTAAAATTTCATCAAAATCGAACCATATTTACGCATTTTATGACGCACAAAGGCAATGAAATGGATCCCGGTTTTATGTCCTGAACTTTGACCCCATTCTACCCATTTTCAATAGGTTTCGTTCCCAGGTGGTTCCTTACCACATACCAAAAATGTTATCGAAATCGAACCATTTTTACGCAAGTTATGACGCATAAGAGCAATGGAATAAATCCCGCTCTTATGCTCTGCCTGACCTTTGACTCCAATTCGCCAATTTTCAATAGGGTTCGTGGGTAGTTCCCTACCACATACTGAAATTTCATCGAAATCGAACCATATTTTCGCATGTTATGACGCATAAAGGCAATGAAATGGATCCCGCTCTTATGGCGTAACCTTTGACCCCACGTCACCCATTTTCAATAGGGTTTGTCCCCTGGTGGTCCCCTACCACTCACTAAAATTTCATCGAAATCGAACCATATGTACGCAAGTTATGACGCATAAGGGCAATTGAATGGATCCTGCTCTTATGGCGTGACCTTTGACCCCACTTCACCCATTTTTAATAGGGTTCGTCCCCTGGTGGGCCCCTACCACATACTTACAAAAATTTCATCGAAATCGAACCCTTTTTACGTGAGTTACGTGCCGACCGACGGACGGACGGAAAAAGCTGGAGCCTATACGCTTCTTCAACCTACGGCTGGAAATCGTAAAGAAGTCATCGCTGTTTCCACGTTTATAAGTCAGTCATGGAAAAATTATCATTGGCCTCCACCGGGAATCGAACACAGTGTCTTCCAGTTATGCGCCGAAAATGCTTCCACTGCGCCACAGTAGCCTCGAATGCCTCCAGACTCACATACACTAACTGCCAAGCCAGTTGGCAGGGTGCTTCTTAGAGCAATGATAATTTTTACGTGACTCACTTATAAACGTGGGAAGAGCGATGACTACTGTTTGATATTCCTAGCCCACGTCAATAGTCTGTATTAAATATTTAATACCAGTAAGCAAAGAAAGACCTTGAACGCGGCGATTTAAAAATCGGATTTTGCAATTTAATTTCTAAAATAGAAGAAGGCTGATACCTAACCAATCTTTTCATATAAAATTTTGTTTCCCGATGTTTTACTGATAATTATATGAAAATCCTGTAAAATTTAAAATTAGCACATGCAGTATATGTGGTGAAGAATCATCAAATACTCTCTGATACCTTTATTTATTAATTTGGCGAAATTTCGTGACTGTACAAAATCTTTAACTTTAGACGTACAACTAACTGTGTCTCTCCCGCGCTGGGTAGGAGTATCATCGGGAGCGCCGATGCAACGAAAACATGTCACGGTTGGAACACCTATGTCTTTGCAACTAATAAGCGGAGAATAAGATATAATTCCTCATTAGAGAGTCTGTAAAATTCCATTTGTAATAAATAAACTAAGTTTCAACCCTTCACCCTTTAACCCTTCCATGCAGTTACGTTAGAAATGTAAGCTAAATTTCGTGGGAATTTGTTTCCACGCATGCCGTTTTGAAATTTGATAACTATAGAATAGATAACGATAGAAATGACCAGTTTTAGCTACTAACGGTTCATTCACTGCATTAAATTCATTTCCTGCTAAATGCAGTAGTAGGAAGTTAAAATGTGGAAAAAAAAATCATGTCCAGCGGCTTCCACATCGCTTCATTATATTAAAAAAAAAAAGACTCTTAAAATTCTTGAGTGAATAAGGTGCGAATCAGTTTCAGGCAGATCAGACAGGAATAAGTTTGGTAGATTGTTGAGCTTACACCTCGGGTAAGCTCAACAAACTTCCATATATATATAGTTTTAAATAAGGAAATTTACCCTGTAACATTGTAAACTTACATAACTTTTATCATTAATTTGTATTAACAACACTTAGATAAACATTTGCTAGATAACCCTTATACTCCCGCCCAAAGGAAACCTAATGAAAAAGTAAAGATTATGTAAAAAACCATTAACTATAATAAAAAAAATTTAATGTGAATATTGGCTGATATGCCTTTCGTGTTTTACCGATCTAATGTCTATAGCAGTGTTTCCCAACTGTGGTTCCGCCAAAACTTAAAAGGCCAAATTTTTACCTGGGTGTAAATGCATATGTTTCTTTAAAGACGAAAGAATAATTACAATCGATTGTAAATATGCTTTATAAACAAAAAAAACAATATTAGGAACAAAAACATAATAAACAAACAGTAAGAAACATTCTAAACAAAAAGCAGAAATGTTAGTCAGTGAAATATTAATATATATATATATATGTCTTGGTTTTCATCACATCCCATGATATAATTTAGAAAGGTTGCGTCTAAAAGCTCATTTCGAAGTTCTTAAGTCACATAATACTTTAATTTGGGTTTAGACATCCGACATCCGCAAAAAAACACTGTACACGATGAGTCAAACGTCGCAGGATACCCATGTAAAATCAGAGACGGGACGGAAAATAACATATCTAAATACCCCACCAAAGATATGAGGGAGACTATGTTTTTGGCTATTTCGGAAACATGCCCACCATCTCTAAATCTGCCGTATTGGATCAAAGTCAAATTTTCCAGAGTGTAAGGTTCTCACGTTGCATATCGAACAAGACCAGAATTTTCAAAGAAATTGATTGCCGAAATCAGATTTGACCTAAGGGATGTGATTCACAATTTATCAACATTTGGAGTTTACTTACTTTACTAACTTTGAGGAATGGACTTTACAAAACGTTAAAAAATATTAAGTAGTGTGAATTTCTTATTCAAAAAATCGCGCCAAACCAACCCTTATAAATAAAGAAAGTCTAATCGATGGCTTCTTGTCATTCGTCCGAAAGGAGTCCGGGTTCGAATTTCGGCGAGGCGCGGATGTTGTGTTTGTCTTGCGGCACCGGCTCTCTCACCTTTTCCTGGAAAAAGTAACCATAAATTAGGGTTGGCCGACTGCTGATAGCCTATTGAGTTGATCACGGTGGTCGTTAAACCTCCAATAAAAAAAATACGGTTAACTGTGAAGAGCAGACTAGTCAAAACTCTATGCCCGCGAAAAGGAAAATTAGAGGTGAACTGAGGGTGTCTCAAAAAAGAAAAAATAAAGTTTTAAAGTCCCACAAGAACGTGGTAGGATTCCGCCTAGTGTAAAAAATTTTTTTGGCGAATTGCGAATTTTAGACAATAATATTTTTGTTTGTGCAATACTCTGTTCAAGGGATCTCCCCACCGCATAGAAGGCTTTTTTTAACGAGACACTGGTGCCTCTTGGACAGGATAATTTTTTTGGGTTTCGTAATTGTTGAAGGGTTCACATCCTCATCTGAAGAAGAGTGTAAGCGGTGCCTCGCCCTTTATTGTATTTCCCATATGTTGGAGAACCCCAAGTCCCCTCCTCCGAGAAATCTCTGTATCCCGCGAACGGGGTTTTGATAAGGATTTTGAAGAGTGCCTTGAGAAACGCCTGTCCAAAGCCACCTTTACAAGTTTTTGAATCGCAACAGAGTGCCCGAGTAGTTCACAAATTTGTGGAATTCCAAAGCCTTTCACATGTAACATGAAAAAACCAGGGGAGGTGCTGCCGTTAGAGTGAAACATACGAAAGTCTTTCTCGCAGGTGATCCCTTTGTTCCTAACTGATTTAAGGAATTGCTCATCGTTCACCGATGGAGGAAGACCTTTGAGCACAAGTTGGAAGAGTGTAAGCTTCCTCGACTTTGGGGAGAAATCACCTATCACCTTCACCCTGTCCCAACGTTTGCGTGAAATGACCCTTTGATGTGCAGCTACAGGTGGAGAATCAGTTTTCATAATAGCAAAAAATCAAAAGACAATGAAAATTGAGCACATTGTAAGCTGTATTGAAAGCATAAATCTTCAGCTGTTATCACGATCGCCAAGAGATTTTATAAAACATAGTTTTGTGCATTGGTGTGTTGCAGAGTAAAACTTAAACTTAAGTTTTTCAGAATAATGGCAAATCAATCGATCCGACTTTGAGAAATGACAACCTAAGATATTCGGATTTTGGAAGCCGTATATTCCAACTATACAGATACTACTGCAATGTTGAATATAATTTCCAAGACCATTTTTCCTTCTTAAATACACTTTACGAGGTGACTATGTATCTGTGAAAACTGTTAAGAAGAAATTAAATTCGATTGCTTTTGGCTTAACGATTAATGCGTGCCACATTCAGTAAAACATAAAATATCAATACTCAAAATGTGGAAATTGATTGAAAGAATATCCGTCAAATGAAAGATCAGGATATTTAAAAGATCTTTTTTTTTCAAACAATACATAATAAGGGAAAGGGAATTGCATCCTGATTCACTGGTCCAAGCAGTATATTGAAAAAATTGGAATAATTCCTTTTAGTAGAATTTGGAGTGAAGGATAAAATGAGATAAAATATATTTAAAAGAATAACACGAGCTTTTGCTGTCGTGTTTTACATACTTAAAATAACAGTGTTAATCTATTGGGTGTGTACATAAGTTCTACCCGTTTTGATAGGCTACAAACAAAGGAGGAGAACACAATAAATAACGTACCTAAGATTTCACATAAATGCCATAATTCTGTTTGACCTCTCGCCATCTGCCTATGAGTAACTGAATATCTCGATGGAAACACGTCTGTGATTTAGAGTAGAAAAGGTCATGTAATGCCGTTTTCACATCGTCCATATCATCGAAGGTTTGGATAGCGAAGTTGTTCTGTAATGATCCAAAGAGTTGGTAGTACGTAGGTGCAAGGTCAGGGGATTACAACGGCTGAGCTAATACTTCCCAACCAAATTCCAGTAATTTTTGCCGAGTGATTAAAGCAGCATGAAGTCTGGCGTCACCATGATGAAGGGTCACGTCTTTGCCATTGACAAATGCTGGCCGCTTCGATGTCAGTTGTTCTCGCAATCTGTCCAACTGTTGGCAGCATTTATCGTTCGGATAGGTGTTGCCACCTATCCGAACGATAAATGCTATCCGAACGATAACTCTGCACTTTGGCACACAGTCCGTCGACGCTTTATATTACGATAGAGTAGTAATTTCTGATCAATGTTTTACAGTTCGTCCCCAGAACGGTTCATTTCTGCGACGAGAAAGTAAAGAAACACAAGTACGGATTCTCAGCTCTCGTTGCTTTGCAGAGAGCTGGTGCGGAATCCAGTTATCGAACTTTGTGTTGTACCGAAGCGCATGCATCTGTCTTTCGATTGTTGTTCTGGGTACCGACAACATTTCCGCTATTTCATGAACGGTTGTATGTTGGTCATATGTTATGGCTTAGTCCACATCCTCGTCAGAAACCACGGATGGTCATCCAGAAAGTGGTTGACCTTTACAGATTTCCGAGACCAACGTCGACATGTGTATCATGAACTGCATTTTCCCCATACATATGACAGATGTGGCTGTAAGCTGCGGCTGCAGTACTGCCTTTATCGAACTCTTAGAGTAAACAATGTCTAATGTGCTCCTTATCGGATGCCATGTTACACCGTCCGTGATTTCCGTTAAGAATGTCTTACTCGGACAAACCTAGTGCCTCTATATTCTCTACTGCTCGAGGCTTTGTTAGTCGAAAATGCTGCATCACAGGGTCATCTATTAGGTAACTACACCGATCGCAATTTGCATCGATTACAAAAACGGGTATAACTTTTGCATACACCTAATATTTGGTAAACTGTTCGGAACATTGTAGTTAGAGGGAATTTTTTCTTCAGCAATTAAAATAACATTTAAGTATTCGAATGATCAATTACACTGCCGGACAATTGCTAAGGACGGATGACAATAGCAACGATAGCAACCAAAAAATGGAAGGCAGGAAAATGTGGAAATTAGCATAAGTGCGGGATACAGTAAGACGTGTTGTGCGTATGCAAATTTTGGATTGCCGAACTTGTTCGTGACGTCATAGCGCTGATAAGAGATATAAAGGATTTGACGCGTATTGAGCGTTGTTGTTCAAACGCAAAGTTGAAAGGGAAAGAATCAATTGACGAACTTGCAATTTTCAGTATATCTTCCCGACATCACCTAGACGATTTTACGCGTGGCCGTATTATTGGCAAGATTGAAGAAGGGAGAAAAATGACAGATGTTGCCAGGGAGTTCGACGTCAGCCACACTGTTGTTTCAAAGCTTTGGAAATGATTTCAAACAAATAGAGAGTGTAGCAAACGTCACGGGGGAGGTCGTGTTCGCAGTACGACACCTGCAGAAGATCGGTACATAGTGCTATAAACAAAAAGACACCTGCGCAGCACAGCTAGTGAAGTAGCAAATCCCTTTATGGCTGCTACTGGCAAGCGGATCTCCAGAAAAACTGTCACCAGACGTTTGCATGAAGGAGGACTATACGCCCTCCGTCCTGTTGTGTGCATCCCATTGTCCAGACGTCACCGTACCGCCCGTTTGCAATGGTGCCGTCAACATCGCAATTGGACTGATAACGACTGGTCTGCTGTCCTCTTCTCAGAGGAGAGTAGATACAGTCTATCGTCTGATTTTCGACGACAACTGATCTGGCGTGATAGTGGTACTGCATATTGTCCAGCAAGCATACAGGGAAGGGACCGATATCCGACATGTAGTGTCATGGTATGGGCTGGCATCATGATCAATGGCCGTACGTCGCTCTATGTGATTCCAACTGGGACTATGACTGGCCAACGATACATTAATGATGTTCTACTATCTCATGTTCCCATGTTCCGTGGTGCTGTCGGTGATAGATTCATTTTCATGGACGACAACGCAACATGTCATCGAACAGTAGCTGTCCAGGAGTGTCTTGATAGCGAGGATATTCAACGCCTTGTATGGCCAGCACGTTCTCCAGATCTGAATTCCATTGAAAATGTGTGGGATGCTTTGGGGAGTCTTGCTGGTAGCCAATGCCCTCCAATAAACAAGGACATCCTCATCCGTGCACTGACAGAGGAATTGGATAAATTACTCTAACATATGCGTGATAATGTTGTGCAAAGCATGACACGACGTGTGGAATCTTTATCGCCCTCCCTGGTGGCCATATCCCGTACTGACATCTTACGCCGGAACGCCTGCGGACGGTAATTGCATTTTTTTCACGTTTGCGTATTCTGCACAAAATAGCCTGTTTGTGCCTTGAACACGTTCTAAAGCCATCTGGATTTCAGAGCACAATAAATTGTCTTTCTTGTAATGTCCTGGCATTCTGACATTATTTTATTTCACTTGGCATCCAACCACACTTAATTTTTTATGCGCTATATAGCCGTTTATGATCCGGCCTTAGCAGTTGTCCAGCAGTGTACTTTGAGTAATAATTCTGGAAATATATATACTGTATATATATAATATATAAAAATGTTTTTACATACAATCAATGAAGAACTCCCGAAGGGAACCAAAACACACAAAAATAGCCATAATAGAGATACAATAATAGCAAATAAATATGATCGGAAACTGGGAGTCATTCATCAGGGAAAGACACTCCCTGTCCTTCGATCCCAGGTTTCATGCAGGTGTCGAATTAACTGAAAAAACAATCCCCAAAATAAGGGTTCAGGTAGGGAAGACACCTAGTCTTACCTACCCGAACCAAAAATAACAAAAATTAAATATAAGGACTTACCTTAAGTAAATTAACCGTAAACACTTTCATCATAACGAACAGCAAACCAACACGAACTCCGATCTGCTCCTGAAACACACTAATCCCAAACAACACGGAAGAAAATGAACAAAAGTCATACTGATTCCCTAAACGTAATTCATGAATCCAAAAAGAACTAAACAGTACCTTGTGGCGACCATTCTTGAATTGAAAAAAGTCTACAATTTGGTGCACGTGTACTAATGGATGAAAGCAGCTGTTACGTTAAGCGTTACGGGACGACTGGGAAGAAAATGTTATGAATTGTAGCCCGAAGAATGGTTAATCAAAGGTAGTAGATGTGGCAATATTGCATAATCTAATTTTGAAAGATTTCCCAAAATTTAAAGAAGTCAACAGATTTTCAAAATGGAATAGACAATATTTCAAATGATAATGATTTTTTAAGCAAGAGGAGGAAAGTATTTTTGGTTGTTTTGTAATGTAAGATCTGTTATTACAAATTCTCGTCACTCTAACAAACTCTGAGAGAATGATATTCCTAAGATGGTGATTTGAAATATTTGAATGCCAATCACTCATAACATTGGTGTTAAAGTTGAAATGTACTCTTTTATCAAAAAATCTGAAATCATTCCCTCACTATGCAGATGAATGTCCAAATCAAGAGAATATGTGCGATCCTTAGACTCGTCTTACACAGTGTGAACCCTGGAGGATAAATGTCATTCACAGGAACAGAAGGAGAACCAGAAAAATCATTTATCATAACAACAGTAAAATAATATAAGTATCATCATTCATAAAAGTTCATGGTATTCAGCAACAATATATATCATCATCATCATCATTGTCAACCATTATCAATCCACTGCTGGACGAAGGTCTCCCCAAGTTTCCTCCACAACGGTCTGTCTTGTGCCAGTCTCCTCCATGTCACCCCTGCATACTTTCGAATTTCATCCACCCATCTCCCATGTGGTCTTCTTCTGGGTCTTTTCCTGTCCCTTGGAATCCAATCTAAAATTTCAGCTGTCCATCGATGATCTGTCCTTCTGGCAGTATGTCCAGCCCATTGCCATTTCAGGGATTTAACTCTGATCATGATGTCTTCCACTCTTGTCATTTTTCGGATCCACGAGTTCCTCTTCTTATCTCTCCTGGTTACACCAAGCATGCACCTCTCCATGCTTCTTTGAGTTGTCTGCAGCCTTTGTATGTCTCTTTTAGTTAAGGTCCACGTCTCCGCACCATACGTAAGCACTGGAAGGATGCATTGATCAAACACTTTTCTTTTAAGACATAATGGCATATTGCTCTTGAAAATTATGCTGTTTCTTCCAAAAGCTCTCCAGGCAAGTTTTGTACGCCGATTAATTTCTTCATCAATGTGACCCTCACTTGATATCTGCTGTCCAAGATAAACGTACGTGTCTGTTATCTCCAGCTTTTCTCCATCAATCGATAAATCTTCATTTCTTGTAAAAGCATTGAACATCACTTTTATCTTCTGAAAGTTCATTTTTAATCCCACTTCTTTACTCTTGTCAGCAAGTTCCTGGATCATACTCTGCAGCTCTGATGGGGTAGTTGCAAAAATGACTACGTCATCAGCAAAACGAAGGTGGGTTAGATAATATCCATTAATCTTTATCCCCTTGTTTTCCCAGCTCAGTGACTGAAAAACACCCTCCAATGTGGCATTAAAGAGCTTCGGAGATATGGTGTCACCTTGTCTCACTCCCTTTCCAATTTTTACGTGTGTTGTATTTTCAAACAGCCTAATCTTTGCACTTGCATTTTCATAGATGTTATTAATAATATTAATGTATGCATCTTCAATACCGCAGGTTTTCAGAGCCATTGTAACTGCTGATGGTTTCACCGAATCAAAGGCTTTTTCATAATCGATAAAAGCCATGCACAATGGAAGTTCATATTCCCTCGCTCTTTCAATTAGTTCTCTCAGCACGTGGATATGATCTATTGTGCTGTAGCCACTCCTGAATCCAGCTTGTTCTCTCGGTTGAGCCATGTCCAGTGTTACCTTCAAGCGGTGTGAAAGAACTTTAGTGAAGATTTTATAAACTACTGATAGGAGGCTGATAGGTCTGTAGTTTCCGAGATCCACAATGTCACCTTTCTTATGTAGCAGGATCATTGTAGCGGTGTTCCAATCCTCAGGAATCTTTCCTTCATTAAGGCATCGAGTGAAAATTTGGGCGAGTACTGTTTCGATTTCTCCACTTGCTTCTTGTATGATGTCTACAGTAATTCCATCTTCTCCTGGAGCTTTTCCTCGCTTCATGTTCTTGATTGCATGTGCAACTTCTGCTGGAAGGACTGGAGGAACTCTGGTACTGGTATCTTTCATGATGTCTGGAGTGCATATATCATCCCTTTCATATAATTTGGAGTAGAAATCTTTCACTCTTGTCAAAATTTCGCCTCTATTTCTTGTTACAGAACCATCTTCTTTTCTCAGTGCCATAATCTGTTTTCTTCCCTTACTGAGATGTCCCTTTGCTATCTTTAGGCTTTGGTTGTTTTCAATTGCTTTCCTCACTAGTTCACAGTTGAATTTCCTTACGTCTTCAGTGATACTTTTTCTTACTGTCTTGCATAGCTCTATATATTCCACTTTGGAAGTCACATCTTCTTTAGTTGTCCTCATCTCTCTTCTTTTTTGCATCAACATTTTGGTTTTTCCTGATAATTTGTTCACATGCAACTTGTTCTTAGACCCAGCTAATTTTGTTGCTGTTTCCATAAGAGCTTTGGTTACTTTTCTGTTAACTTCAGAGATGTCCACTTCTTCCGATGTTAGGCCTTCTAAAGCAGAGAACCTGTTCTTCAGTTCTAACTTGAAGGTATTATGGTGTTTTTTAAGGTTGGTTATGTCAATAGATTTTGTTTGTCCTATGAGCTTGCCACGTTCAAGTTTAGTGTTCAGGTGCATCTTACATCTCACCAATCTATGGTCACTACCTGTGTTGAACTTGTTCAGCACACTGCAGTCTTCTATGACGAATTTTTTGTTACACATAATAAAATCAATTTCACTTGTCGTCCCATTTGGATGTCTCCATGTCCATTTCCTGTGTGGCTTTTTCTTGAAGAAGGAGTTCAAGATGAAAAACCCTTCTGCCTCTGCAAACTCAACGAGAGTATTTCCACGCTGGTTTCTGTTGCCATGACCGAATTTACCTACCGAAGTTTCATTCTGTTGCCGTTGCCCTATTTTTGCATTGAAATCTCCCATAATTATTTTCAAGTGCTGCTTACCTTTATTATTTAGATGACAAATTTCCTCATAAAATTCTTCAATTTCTTCTTCAGGATGACTTGTGGTGGGTGCATAAGTTTGAATAATCTGAGCCTGGTATCTTTTCGAGAGTTGGATAACAAGTCGTGCAGCTCTGTCAGAGGAACTTTCAACTTCTACAACTTTATCCTTCAGTTTCTTGTTTATTATAAATCCAACACCACTAGTTCTGCCAGTATCTGTCCCACGATAGTAGAAGAGATGTCCACTTTTCAGTTCGATGAGATCTTCTCCTTTTCTCCTTACCTCACTTAGCCCCACGATGTCCCACTTGATCCTTTGTAGTTCCTCTTCCAATTCAAGAAGCCTTGAATCAGAAGATAGGGAGCGTCCATTGTAAGTAGCCAAGGTCAGCATCAGATGGCAGCCTAGTCCGGTCCTCCGGGGATTCTTAGCACCCTCTGCCTTCATGTCGCACTGGCCGCTGCCTTGGCCAGGTACATTCCAGCTGCCGGAGACTGAGGGCCAAGATTTAAGTTGTGGAATCATTTTGGAGGGGTTTGGCCATAACTCACCACGCTGGCCAAGCGGGTTGGTGAGTGTGGGATAGCATTTCCTCTGATCCCGATGGTATAGTTATACCGCTATGGGCGGTCGTCAGAGCCCCTTTAGTGGGAACAGGATGCACCACGAGAAGGCGGGGTTGACATTTGTCAAGGAGAGGCTGTGATGTTACGCATCACCTGACCTTACATCCCAACAATATATATATATATATATATATATATATATATATATATATATATATATATATATATATATATATATACTCTATCTACCAACAAGTAATTGGACACCTGTGATAGCAAAGGAAAACGAAGTTTATTCACCTTCAATCGTTGGTTGGGCCTCCTCGAGCGGCGATTACAGCTGCGACCCTCCGTGGCATACTCTCAACCAGGCGTTGTACGACGACTAGCGGTATTTTCTTCCACTCGGCTAGGAGAAGACAGGTTAGTTCCATCGCCGATTTCAGACGGTGGGAGCACCCCTTAAGTCGACGCTCCAACTCGTCCCAGAGAAGCTCGATAGGGTTAAGGTCCGGGCTCTGCACAGGCCAGTCCATTCGATTAACCTCATTGTCATCATACCAAGCCACGGTGGACCTCGCAAAATGACAGGTGGCATTGTCACCCTGAAAGCAACATGGGTCCACAGCGAAAAACTGCCACAAAGGAAGAAGCGCATGGTCATCCAAAATGGTGCAGTAAGTCTCGGCGTTAAGTCAACCAGGAATTGCGACCAAGGGTCCCGTGCCATAGCAAGAGAAACATCCCCATAGCATATTTCCACCGCCGCCGATCTTTACAGTTAGGATAATACATTCTTGCAGGAGGCATTCTCCAGGCAGACGCCAAACCCAGACCCTGCCATCCGAAAGGTAAAAGGTGAACCTTGATTCGTCGCTCCAGAGAACCGGTTTCCACTGTTCAACGGTCCACTGTCGACGTTCTTTGCACCACGTTAGCCGACAGCGCTATTGGACATGATGATCAAAGGCTTGTGGGCGGCAGCACGTCCATGATAACCGAGCAGATGGGCTTCCTTACGGATGGTATTCATTGAAAGAACACTCCTGGATGCCTGTTGAAACTCCTCGCGGATGTGGCCCATCGATTTGGCGCGGGTCTTCCGAATTTCTCTGGCCAGCACCCGTCGGTCTCTAACTCCCAGTTTTGTGGGTCTGCCGGGTCGGAGCCCATTCCGACAGTCACCTCTCATCTTCCACTTTCCAATCATGTAGACCACTGTCGATTTTGGGTACTTCAACTCGCTGGATATGTCACGTATAGATCGGTTATTTCTGTGATACACGACGATTACACATTTCTCAAAATCAGAGAGCTCCGAACTGCGTGGCATCTTGCATGCGACTGGTTGCGTTGTTGTTTCCCACACGATATTTAGCGGCGACGGCCGTGACGTGTATCAGGACAGCAGATACCGTCGACTGCAAAGGTGTCCAATTACTTGTTGGTAGATAGTATATACACTGCCGAAAATTAAAAAAAGAACACCAAGAAAGAATTGGCGGACGATCATCAAATTTACATATGTTAATGAGGTCGGGTTTACGTAGGTGTGATGTTAATTTCGGGACCAACCGGTAAACGCTTACGCCACAGCACGGCATAATATACAAATAATCGTCGGTGGTATTTAAGGAGTACGGCGAAGTGAATGTAATCAGTCGTCGGCGTATGTACACGTGCAAAGACCCTGAAGAAGCTGCAATGCCTGGACATGGAAGACGTTTACGATTTCAGCAGTTTTCGGACTTTGAGCGAGGTCGTCTAGTCGGATTCTGCGAGGCCGGGTGGTCGTATCGTCGTATTGCGGAGAGAATTGGACGGGAAGTATCGGTGATGGTACGAAGGTGACGTAGATGGTCCGAGGAACATTTATTCACGAGAAGACGTTTAACCGGCAGTCACAGGCGGACTGATGAGCGGACTGATCGACGCATAAGAAGAGCGGCGTTGTCAAGCAGAACATCCACTGCGACGCAAATCCGAGCTGCCGTTGCACCTGAGGTGACTGTGAGAACAATCCGCAACCGTCTACTGGATGCAGGACTACGTGCACGTGTGCTTCTGGCATGTGTACCTCTGAATCCAGCCCACCGTCAGGAACGGCTGCAGTGGTGTCGCCAACGTCTGCACTGGAGAACGCAATGGTGATCTGTCGTGTTCAACGAGGAAAGCAGATTCTGCTTGGGAGCCTCCGATGGCCGCATGCGTGTCCGCAGACGCACAGGGGAGCATCTCCACCCTTCTTGCATCCGCCAGCGAAACACAGGGCCTACACCTGGTCTCCTGGTGTGGGGAGCGATCAGCTATCACTCGCGTACACAACTAGTGTTTCTAGCGGATACGTTAAACAGCACCTCCTACATCAGCAACATCATTCAGCCCGTTGATGTGCCGTTTGTATTGTCGGTCTATCGTGTTGCTTCCTAGCAAGATAACGCACGCCCACACACGGCACGTGCAACGCAACATGCACTTCAGGGTGTGAGACAACTTCCATTCACCGGATTTGTCCCCCATTGAGCACGAGTGGGATTTTATGGGACAACGACTTATCTGGTCTCCACGGCCAGACACGACCATCCCTGATTTACGCATCCTGTTTAAGGATGCTTGGAACTCAATACCCCAAACTTACATCCAACATCTGTACGACAGACTCCATGCCAGACTTGCACAGTGTGACGCAGTTCATCGCGGTTCAACCTCGTACTAACCATGTTACATGGAAATGTTATTTTTCAGTTTACCAGTAAATACAGCTGTATTTTGCCATAATGTTTTGATCACGTGATCCTCTGTATTCCATTATTATGCTGTATAAATTTCGTTGGTATCAGAAGTCTCCTTCTCGGTGTTCTTTTTTCACTCTCCGCCAGTGTATTTGAATGCTCATGGAACTTATGCCTCTGAAAGCGTGAGCGTATGCACCAATGATCAAATTCAACAAAAGGCAGCAAGGTAATTAAGCAAAATAATATCATTACTTAGAGTAATGTGATTTTCATATGTCAAATATATTGTATCATAAGCTTCTGTATAAGCCAAGCGATTTTAAGCAAACGTTAAGGAGTTATAATTACACTAGGGAGAGTGCAAAAATAAGTTGAAAAGAAAAGGCTTTCGAGAAACCAAAATTTCATTTCCATTTTTACGAGATAATGATACTTCCATTTAACTATTTTCACTTTTTTTTTATTTAGGAAGTTGCCTTCCTAAATTTCAAGTTCTTAAATTGGACTTCGTAAAACACTTACTTAACCATAGTTGGCATTTGAAACCAGGGTACTGAGAACATGAAATCTTTTTCTGAATAATTTTAAAAGTTTGTTTGTAATGAAGAAACTATTAAGCAAAATTACGGGAAACCAAAAAATTCTTGAAAACTTGTATCATATTATTAGACCTATGATTAAATTTTTTTGTAAAACTTCAGTATTTTTCAGTCATCCGAAAGAGAGCACGTAGGTTAACCGATATTATTTTCCTCAAATAACAGGAATAATAGTTCTGTGAAAGTCATCTGGTGCAGTGTGAAAAAAGCCCACAGATATATAGATTCTACCAAAAGAAAAAATATGGAGAGGAATGAAGGAATTGCCTTTCCACAGAATGAATCATATTGCCGAGAGATAAAAAATATTCATAGTCACATCCTGTGCCTATATTTTGAAAAAATCAACAAATTCGCAGGGATATTGAGCGAGAGACAATCACAAATAAATAGACGTTTTCACAGAGCGTTCTTAATCGCTTTATGCTTGAAGAAAAACGATAAAGCACATCCATAAAGCGAATAGATAGAGCTGTGCAATCAGATAATAAAGCTCAATGAAGTGCTGATCTGCAGTGAATTTGCATTCATTATTATTTGTCATTGGTTTTGGAAATGTGGAAAGCAATACATTAGCATGGGGAAAACATGAAAAAAGAAAAAAAAAGTCAGAAATGGTAAAAATGTTTGTAAAAGGCTATAGCAAAAGATAAGAGGGACTTTAAATTTTTCTTTGACATAACAAACCACAGTGTTGCAATCTAATCAAAATACTTGATAATGGCGTAACAACACTAAATGTAAGAAACCTCATTATCTCCAGAGACGTGTTTGTTTAATTTCCGGATGGTGTTCCCTAATATTTTGGTTCTTCACAATATTAAATTCCTACAAGCTTTCGCTTTTTGAATGTATTATTTTTGAATGTTTGTTCATTTCTTTGCAGAACGATAAGTCCCAAAATTTCAATTTTCCAAACATATGTTTCAACTAAAAGAATAGACTGAGAAAGCAAAAACACGAAACAATTCTCCAGATTTTAAAGTTCACCAAATTTCCAGTCATTTTCACATTGAGTCGGATATCATTCATTCCTTTATAATATCAGAAACTTCAGCTCAGTACTAAGTTTTAGTAAAGGTCTCATATTTTAAGGTTCTTAGCTTGTATTGTGCATTTTAAACTGCTTTGCGTACTACTGTCGAGCAGTACCTGCAGCGAATTTAGGCTTAGCTGCAGTCAAATATGTTATGTCTGAAAAAGGAATCATTGAATCCGATGCAATTTATGCCCTTATAATTCCAGGTATTTCAGCACAGCACTCAGTTTTACTGAAGAACGGAAAGCATGCAAAGGCTCATAATTTGATGTCAGCTATATACTGCGTCATCGATCATTTGGCTGTAAGAAAATTTTAACATTTTTTGGAGGTATTAGCTTCTTTCTAATACAGTAACAACAGAGAATTGACACTTATGTGTCGTCTAATATGTTATGTCTAATAAAGAATTCCGGAAAGGAAAGATTCTGAATCATTGGGCTCTATTTTAGGATGTCATACAGTTTCGGAACATACCAATGCACTATTAATTTCGATGACAGGTAAGAAAGGCATTTCGAAATTATAGTATAAAATAAATCTTCACATGATCGATAAAACACACATTTTTCTTGATGTGTCAGTTTATTCAAAGGGTGAGTCGAAAGTTCTACAATATTTGAATCACTTTATGTCTTCATACGACCCTTTACGACGAAAGATGATTGGCATTAAAAATATAGGCCATCGTGTTCCACCGTCTTTAGACATCTGTCTACCAATTCTTCGATTACGCGGCGGTACCAGTTCTTGCTCTTCGAGACGAAGAACTCCTTCAACCCAGCCCACACATCCTCTTGCTTGTTGAAGAGCCGCCCACGAAAGAAGTCGGCCATGGACCAGAACAGTTACTAATCCCACGGGGCAAAATCCGAACTACACTGACGGAAAAAAATCCCAACACCACGAAAAAAAGGTTGTAGAGTAATGAAATGGCAGCAATACATTTGTATGGGTAATATATGTAATCGATTAAGGTTTCAAGATCACAGTTTAATGTAAGCGCGAGAAGAGACATTTTAAATGTGAAATGATGGTACATTAATAACCGGTGTAACCGCCAGAATGTTGAATGCAAGCACGCAAACGTTGATGCATTGTGTCGTACAGTTGCTGGATGTCAGTTTGTGGGATGGAGTTCCATGCCTGTTGCACTTGGTCGGTCAATACAGGGACGGTTAATGCTGGTTGGGGGTGACGCTGGAGTTGTCGTCCAATGATTTTCCATACGTGCTCGACTGGTGAAAGATCTGGTGATCTAGCAGGCCACGGCAACATGTCGACGCTCTGTAGAGCACGTTGGGTTACCACAGCGGTATGCGGGCGAGCGTTGTCCTGTTGGAAAACACCACCTGGAATGCTGTTCATGAATGGCAGCACAACAGGTTGAATCACCAAGCCGACGTACAACTGTGCCGTCAGGTTGCCTGGGATAACCACGAGAGTGCTCCTGCTGTCGTAGGAAATTGCTTCCAGACCATAACTCCAGGTGTAGGTCCAGTGTGTCTCGGCCGCAGACAGGTTGGTTGCACGTGCTCACCCGGCCTCCTTCTAACCAACACACGGCCATCACTGGCACCCAGGCAGAACCGGCTTTCATCAGAAAACACAACAGATCTCCACTCCTACCTCCAATGAGCACTAGCTTGACACCACTGACGTCGCAAACGGCAGTGGTTTGGAGTAAGTGGAATGCACGCTACAGGTCGTCTGTCTCACTGTGGTGGCAACTGGAGCTCGAATTGCTGCCGCAGACGCGGTACGATGCGCCATGGCCATACGCCGTACACGGCGGTCTTCCCTCTCAGTAGTGTCACGTGGGCGGCCGGAACCCGATCTTCTTGAGGCAGTACCTTCCTTTGACCACCGCTGCCAACAATCATGCACAGTGGCTACATTCCTGCCAAGTCGTTCTGCAATTATGCGGAACGAAATTCCACCTTCTCGTAGCCCTATTACACGACCTCGTTCGAACTCCGTGAGCTGTTGATAATGGCTTCTTCGTCTTCTTAAAGGCATTCTTGACTAACATCAACACACTACGTCGAATCTCAACGATAACTAACGCTCACGAACGTTACAGCGCGTATTTACAGAAAACCTGCTTTGCATGTTCCGAGGGGTGCTACTAGCGCCACACGTATGCGCCGAGCGCAAAATTTGCAGAGACGTCATCTTACAAATGTACTCTCACCACCTACCAACTGTCGTTTATCTAACACATACCCTTCTTTGTGTTGGAATTTTTTTTCCGTCAGTGTATATGATAGGTGTGGCATCAGATAGATACATTAAAGTTCCTTGAGTTTTGCCCGGCTCGTGCCCACGGAAAGAAAACGAGCGTTGTTCGGCAGCAACGCTCGTTTTCTTTCAGCCGGCACGAGCAAAACGGCATACCTCTGTTCAGAGTACAGGTTGTCAATATTCAGAGTATGTATGTCCCACCATCTGGAACAAATTTATATTAGAATATCCTCTTGAAATTCCGCCTACCGCACGGCATCACTTTGTGCTCGAAGCGCCCAAGTTTTGCAACAGGTTCAGGAAGCTGACCCGGGGTAATCCACTGCGGTTGTTTGTTAGAGTTACGGAAATAAACCCACTTTTCATCACACATAAAAATTATCTTAATGAAACGTACGTTGCGCGGATTTTCTAGGAGTTTCATGCACACTTCCACTCAGCGGTTTGATTAAGCTGGCGTCAGTTCGTGAAGTACAACGAGGCAGTTTCTACAGAATTCGCTGATTCCTTGTAGGTGACGAACCACTCTTTTCTGGGATACGCCCAGCTCGCCTGATAGTTTTTGGTGGTGGGTTTTCGGATTTGCTTCTACGGCATTGCGCACGATCTCCGAATCCACGGTTCGCGGCCTAACTGACCTTGGCTGATCGTTGAGGTTTTTCTGTCACGTGAGCGAAATTTCTTGAACCATCTGGTTGCGGTGCTGTGGTCCACAAAACCTTCCCCTTTTGCATGACAAATGTTTCGGGTTGCTTGAACAGCGTTTTGGCCGAGTTCTAACTCGTAAATCAAAAGTTCCCTAATAAGACGGTTGTGGCGATTCATCTTTTACTCTCGCAGCCTCAGACAGAGAGAAGTCATGTAATACTGTTCACAACAACGACTACCACTTTATATCCATCTCAACTGGTTGCATTGCGTGACTTAGATTAGTTTAAACATGTTACCTACCCGCCGTAGCACCTGCGTTTATGCAAATATTGCAAAACGTTCGAATCACGTTCTGTATAAAATCGCTAGGTATCCTCATTTATTTTAAAATATGCAACAGGTAGCTAGTTATTATCAAATCGTGCCAAATCGTCAATTTTTTATTTAAGTGTGACAACTATACTTAAAAATAGCCTTGTTGCGTCACTTCAATAGTAAAGAACAGTTTGTGTGCCAATGCCGGGCCTAATGTGGTTTTGTGTTTGCAAAATAACTACGAATCTCAAACATATGATGTTTTTACTATCCTTAAAGTGAAAATCAAGTTTTAAGCATTCATTTGAGAAAGGTTAACTGCACAAACACGATGTACTAAACCTCAAAATAAGGAAATCACATGAGACGCAAATTGTTTATGCAGTGTTCTTAATGGGTGCCGGTTTTTTTACAATTTAGTTAAAAAAAAAAGATATGTTTTTATGTGTTTCCATGATTTCTTAAAACGTTCCTCTTTATATACTCAATTGTGAGCACAGTGCTGAGTACGAATATATTTTAGTATGCCAAGCTGATTTGTTGTTCATCAAGATGCTCCAATAAACATCTCTGCATCAACTGCAGTAAAAATATATCGCAAAATAAGACGCATTTTCTCCCCCATTTCAATGCATTTTACACTGAGACCAAAAAAGTAATTTGCGATACATTATTGGGTTTTCTCTTTTAATGCGGGACTTCTGAATTTCAATATGATTCAATTCCTTAAATTTTTTTCCTCATAATAATTTTCATGAATTTCACTTTTTTCACATTCTGGAGTAGTAGGACAAAAAGTTATCCTTCTTTGTATTTAAAATCTTAGGAAACATTTTTGTACCGTGTGCTCAAACTGTGTCCATAAGCTACTTGTATGAAAGGAAAAAAATATGAAGAATCCTGGGGTGTAATTGGTTTGGTCAAACATTCGGTGCTACAAGTTATCTTTTTCCAAAGATGTGTTATTATAGCTACTTTTATTAAATAGGTATTTGGCAAATTTTATCAGCGTCAAAAACCTAGCTTGAGAACTTCTTCACATTATAGCTGTAGATAGTCTAATACTTTCTTTGATTTGGTCATAAATTTGATTCCACCAAATCGGACACAAAATTATTCATGCATTCCCTACTGTGGTTTGGTAAACTAGTTATGTTTTGCTTTTCAGATACCTGAAAATATGAGGAAATAAAAATTAACATTGGCCAAATTCTGTTTTTATTTTCAGTTCTAGGAGTTACTATCTGGAGTTCATACGCATATTAATGATTATTTCCTTCTACCATAGTTATCTGAGTATGACGATATTTCTCCCTTCCTTCTGAGAATGCTCTAACCGCCGTAGATTAATGGAGAGATTTGCTGGTAGAACTTATGTGGGAGACGATTATTTTGCTCGACGCTTTGAGACGCTTTTATACTACTAAGCATCAGAAGTTTCCTATTATTGTTTTAGCTAAAAACAGTTTCTTAAACTTAGTTGGTACAGTCTCTCAGGAAGTGACAAGCAAGTGTTCCTGGAGCGATGTGGATATTCACCGTATGCCGTCTGCCATTCTCGGACCTTTAGCTGAATCCAACGCATTTGCAATTTTTCTAAAAAAATGAATGCGAATGGTAGATACAGCTTTCTTTGGACTGGGTACGGGATCCATTCAATCTTAATGAGCAATTCATCCACTATTGTAGTAGTGCTCATTCTAAGAATAATATTTATTTCTTTAGGCAGATATGCATCCTGATAATTAATTTACTCTTGCTACATACTTGCACTTAAAGCGTGTAGTCAGCAAAAATCATATCAGAGCTGACGCTTCTATTATAATAGAAGCGTCGGCTCTGATATGAACAGCGGAAGGTTTGTCAATGATTATTGACAAAACTTCCTCTGTTGGACTGCCACTAATATTTTCCACAGAGAATGTACACTGAAGTGCCAGAAAAACTGGTACATATACGCTTATGTAAAATACATAGCAACGTCACCTATCTGCGTACTCGGTTGCGTCCGACAGTGCGTATATAAAGAGATAGAAATTCTTGCGAGCTGTCAGAGCGGTTTTCGGCTTGCGAATACCAAGTAATAACGGTTTAAGCGATTTTTAACCCGGTCACATCGATCGCGCTCGTGAGATGGGCCATAGTATTTCGGAGGCAGAAACGAAGTTCGTATTTTCACGGAAGACCATTGCAAGGGTGTACCGTGGCTACAAGAATTCCAGCAAAACCTCCAACCTACGATACCCGTGTGGCCGTAAAAAGACATTGGGTGAAAGTGACCATCGTCCGCTGTCAGGAATCGTTACACGCGATAGGCGTGCAGCACTCTCGCAGGTATCATCGGAATTCAATGCTGGAGCCTCAACAAACATAAGCGTCCTGACTGTACAACGTACCCTGCACGATACCGGCTTTGGGAGCCGACGCCCAACTCGAGTCCCCTTGTTGGGTGCGCGACACAGAACTATGCGCCTTGCTTGGGCACGGCAACAACGCCACTGGACGCTTGATGACTGGAAACAAGTAGTCTGGTCTGATCGAGTTTCCAACTGTATCGGGCAGATAGAAAGATTCGTGTGTGGCGCAAACCCCATAAAGCCATGGATCCCGCCTGTTAACAGCGAACTGTACCGGCTGGTGGGGGTCCGTAATTGTATGGGGTATCTTTAGCCGGAATTTACTGTGAACCCTGGAACGTGTACAAACGTCTGTGACCACCCAACGCTGTGTGAGCATCCTTTCTGACGAGGTAAACCCGTTCATGTCCTGCATTCATGCCGATGGGTTGGGCCTGATCCAACTGGACAATGCACCTCCACACAAGTGTCGGGACGCCACATTCCGGCTAGAGCAGCATTCATCTGAGTTTGGGGTAATACCATACCCACCCAAATCCCCAGATCTGAACGTGATAGAACACATTTGGGATGCCATGCAACGCGCTATCGAACACCGAGACCTCGGAATACACACGAATTGTGGAACGCTCTGCAGGAAGTATGGTGTGAATTGCGTACATCATATTTCCAGAAGCTGGTGGAGTCAATGCCCGTCGTATTTCTGCAGTCTTGCGCTCCCGTAGGGGACCTACCAAGTTTTATACTGGTGTAGTGTTTCTGCCACTTCAGTGTGTATTCCTTTTTATCAGGACAGAAATTCAGAAAATATGACCCGATTCTTACTGCCTCAGACCAGAAACTATAGCTCAGCCCTGCTACCGAGTTCATTTTATGTATTTGGTAACCATGATTGAAACTGATTCCAAGCAAATTTTCAGCTTCTGGATATTAGTATCATTCCGTCTCCATAGTACCTTTTGTGAGTAGCCAAGGGAATGTATATATTTCCGACCTACTTATGTTAAATGTAAAGCGCTATCAGCCACGGCCTCTCCAACCAGCTCCTACGGAGCTTACTTATGTTATATCACTAACTGTGACAGGGTAAGCATTTATGCAGACACCATTTGCAGCAGATATGAGGTATACCTTATTTGTAAGATCAAATAACATTATTTATAGATCGCTGATAATAAATTTTTATTCAGAATTCATTTACAATTTGAAATTGTTTTCAGTATTTCCACAAAATAAAAGTATTCCATTATATATATGGGCAAGCATATTTGAAATTCAAAACCTGGTTCTGATGTTTCAGACAAATAATATGCTCAGGTTATTATTTGAAGATGTGGATTGCAAGAATTGGTGCAGTGTGGTTGACCTTCAAATAATTCCCGAAGGCATGATTTGCGTGAAATTTCAAGGTAACCTACTGTGAAAATAAACCTCAACGCATGGCGGCAGATACTTTTTGTACGTCAATGTTATTATAACAATTGACCAAATTTAGTCAACTAAGTACAAAGATAGGGTAAACGTGTCAGAGAAAAGCTACGTACACAGTGTATACATCTAAATGTCCAACAAAAAACACTAAAGGAAAATTATATTCAAACACACATATCTTTGAACATCAAATTGCGCTAAAAGTTTCGAAAACAGTTATTCAAATATACATATTTCAGAAAGTGGCATAAAAATATAAATACAAAACAATTTAGCCAATTATGAATTTCAACGAAGCCCATAAATTGCTGCAGGCCCTTAAATAATAAAGAGACAAGCCACTTAAATAATTAACCCTAAAAACAGAAGTAGGTGAACTCATGGCTATGCAATTCAGCACAGTTAAGAAAACTTCTCAAAGAAAATAATTCAAAATTGAAATAAAATAAATAAAGTTTCAGAAACTGGAGAGTAACTTGAAAATGAAAAACTTCCTACTGCATACTGAATATTTCAGGCCCAAGATACACAAAACCCATAAAACGTATTGAAATACGTAAAACAAACTGCTGTAAATAAATTGAATGCAATAACCAACATAAATATTACCACACTATTCAGATCCAAGGCAGTGTTGAATCTAAAAACATACAAATAACACCGAATTTTAAAGAAATAAAGAGATTCAACAATGTTCCAACATATGCAGGAATATTGTAATCAATGCGGAGAGTTTGCATGATAAATTAAAGAAAACTGAAGGAAGAAACCTAAGCGAAAAATCTAAACAAAAAGTTGCCAAAAATGTGGTCATCTAAAGAACAAAACTCGCCCAGAAACACACCAGGAAATCAGAAACTTAACTCAAATTATCATGCTAGGCAGCAAAGAACTCTGAAAACGAAAATAGAGTTTAACAAATGAAAACAACAAAAATATTAAAATCAAAACTCGCCTAAAATAATGTTAAACTCAAATCCACCAAACGAAGGAACCTTCCTAATTATCATCTACAGGCAGTTTTTCTCCAAACTACACAGGAAAGAAACTAGAAAAACACACTCTAGCATACAAGACATGAACCACTAACTACCCAGTACACTGGGTGGCATGCTACGTATATCATTCTAAATAGCAGTCTCAAAAGCTCAAGACAAAAGTTAATATGGGTCAATATAAAAATTGATTTAAACCTGTGCACCGCACGATAGAATACTAAATTTTAAACAAATGAAGATAATACTTGTACTCAACTGGTACTACCGGTATTTAGCTACCCAAATATCAGTCTTAGAATACTTGAACCCAACTGATACCACCAGTATTGAATTACCGAAGTATCAGTTGTTCCCCTTAAAGCTTCTATAATTAAATAAGAATTTCATGTTTTATGATTTTATACTTTTTACATTGCTTACTTTGTTATATTTAAAAGGCCTATGTTTCATGTAGAAAAAGAGGATAATACAAGAATAAGTGTAAAATATATTACAAAAAAAAAACTTTAAAAGAAAAAAATAAACTAAGTAAAAATTTGATGGCCGATGTTAATGGTGTTCTTTCCTGTTTTCTTGAATACTCCTTTCCAAGCATTCAAGCATGGACCAGAGAACTGTGTAAGAGATATAGGCTATTGAGTCAATACAATTTCCAGTGCTTTCAAAGTTGATCCCATAATTGCATGGCTGAAGTCAGGTTCATCTTCTCTAATAACATTTTCCTTATTGTCATTAGTTATCTATCATTTGTTTGAAGTAGTCAAATGGACATTATTTGAGAGTACTATATACCAGCCATATCTTCTATTGTGGGTTATCTTTGATTGTAGTGAGTCACGATATCAGAATTTACTTTCTCTACTACGTTTCCACCACACGAAAGTAAAAGTTTAAAATATTTTGTCGACAACTTCAAGTAGCTTATGATTCGAATTAGATAAACAATCTTGAAAGCAAGAAGACCTTTGTTACTGAGCTTTTCTCCTTTACTCATGAGTTTAAAATTTATTGCCAAGACAGCTGTTATTTAGTTCTATACCCTATTTAAAAATTGCTTTAAGTTTTTGTGGTATGAAAGCAAGATCAAATTAGTCTTCATTGCTTTATGCATTTCTAAATACAATTTCAAAAAATGCACAACAATATCATAGGGTTTCGTAAACTTGATATTAGTTTTAAGGCGAAAATTCTTTACGTGTAGAAAACGGAGAGGATGTAAGTAATAAATTAACGTCTAATAATTCGCGAAGCGTTCGATATTTGCACGCAAAATATGTCCCTTTCTGCATTATTAGTTAATGTACTGCCCATTCGTAAAGGTTTAATTTAGTTTAATTTCATATAATTTCAAAGTTTCTGTTTCAGACCGTCTTCTGAGAAAATCCTGTGACGTAAATGCGTAATCGTTGCAAATTGGAAGCAACAAGAATCATCCTTCTTTCTTGATTTCATGTTTATACTTTTCCTAAGTGACAGTCTTCGTTAGTGATTTTTCTATAAATGTCATTTGAAATTTCCATTTCACTGTTACTTAAATATTTTCTCACCACACACTTAGATTTTTATTATTATTACTCTTTCTCTCTCTCTATGTTGTGAACTGTTTTTTTTTCATACTTACTTTTACAACATAATAACTACTATAATGAATTAGCTTTATTTTGCTTTCCGCTAAGCTAATTAATATGAATGATGCTCTTCCTACCAGCTAGCTAATGATATACTTGTACTAAGCTTCAAAATAGTGAATTCCAAAAGGTTGTTGTTACTAGTTAATTACGAAAAAGAATAAAGTCTTAACGCTGGTTATTTATGGTAATAAAACTAATGTTATCAACTTAACAGCCAGACAGAGGTCTGACAAAAACTATGAATTGAGAAAGACTAACTTACGGTAACTTCTTTATTATAAGACTCTCGGTCAACTAAAGCACACACACAACTTGTTTTACAATAATGAAGAATCTCTCCTCATAACAGCACAATCTCTCCTCGTATTACAAACGCTTTCCGTAAACAACAACGCTCTCTCATAACAACAACAAAAGCTCTTTCTATGTCTTGATGAACGTGCCTATATATTAGCTACCACTACATCATGACTTACACTCATTGCCAGATCTCATTCAGCGGGGAAATAATATTTCGTTCAGTAAGAAGATAATTTACATAGTAAAATAAAATAACCAGAGATAGTAAAATCAAAAGGAAAGTGAATATAGAGTATACGTTACACTACTTGCTTTATTGTGGACACCAAACTGTGGCTTTGTTTAGTCCATTGGTTCTGAAACTGTTTTGCGTGAACCCCTAGGGGTACGCGAGCGGCTCTCACCGACTCTAATTAAATTTGTTCAAAAATTCCAAGTATAATCCTTTATTTAGTAGAAGATGTTTAACTAGTTCTTATTTATTTGTTCACGTGAATTAATAAGTAAATGAAACCACTAATATCTATTTCTTGTTATACTGTGTTTGGATATCCTGCAATTTCTGAAGAAAACAGAAACAAATAATTTTAATATTTACTTCAAAAGTTGAAAACCAGATGGCAGCACGATGGCAACGTAGTACGTTTCGCCAAATTTAAGGAATTTTCAGGTGAAATTTGGAGAAATTTTTGTAATAGTAACATGATGGGAATTTCGGCGTCGGTGAAGTGAGTTACACGTGATGAAAATAAGAGCCGCGAGTTTACGTAGTAGAATTTGCATTGAATGTACGTTGTTTTTGTTTCACAAACGATAGAGAGTAATGAAATATTCCAACTTAGTTATATACAGTATGTCTCCTGTAATATAACCAAGGTTGCATAACTAACTCTCCTAGCTTTTGGCGTCTTCTCCTGCTGATGATAGTGACAATCGATTACACGCATCACTCACACGTAATGAACTCTACTAACTCAGATTTATTCTAAAATTAAATTCTAATCTAAAACAAAACAGGTAATTATAATACATAACTACATCGTTCGCCTTTAAAAACAACAATCTTCCTCTTCTCCTCCTGGTCTTCCTCCGTAGCTCCCTCTTGCGGTAGCGTCATTTCTCGGTCAGGATTCAAACGAAACTCCAAAAGGCAGACTGGTAGAGCTTCAAGGTTTCAAAAAAATGACACTGCGTCTCGCAGGATCTCAAACCTGGCTAATGATTTGGAGGAACAACTCATCAGCAAAATTGAAGTCAACAACATACTTTGCTGTACAGCTGGACGAGAGTACAGATCGCACAAATATAGCTCAGTTGCTAGCATTTGTTAGATATATTGATACTTTCCCGCTGTGGAAGAAGACATTTTGTTCTTCTAGGAGCTCCCAGATCGAACAGCGGGACTTGAGATATTTTACACTCTTAATGGCTTTATATCTCAGCATAGTGTAGACTGAGAGAAGTGTGTTGGAGTTTGCACCGACGGTGCACGAGCTACGACTGGCAAGCATAGTAATGTGTTTTCCCAATTAAAAAATGCTTCGCTTCAAGAAAATTCGTCTACTGTAGTCTTCACAGGGAGGCTGTAGTAGCCAAGAAATGTCCAAATGGTACGAAAATAGAAGCACCGAAGATTGTTAATTTCATAAAATGAAAAGCAGGCAATTCCGGATTATTTGCAATCTTGTGTGAGGACATGGGTAGCGAGTATAAAAATCTCCTCTCCCACACCAAGGTAAGGTGGCTTTCCAAAGGAAATTGTCTTACTCGTTTGTACGAATTGAGACAAGAAGTTCAATTTTTTTCTTTTTGATAGTAAGTTTAAGCTTCGTCACAGATTTGCAGATGAACAGTAGTTGAGCAGGCTAGCTTTCCTGGCTGACATCTTCAAGCGGCTGATTTAGCTGAACAAAAATATGCAGGAAAAATACACACCTTTTATGGTTCATGACAACATAAAATCTTTGAAAAAAAAATCTTCAATTTGCAGCAACAGAAGTTGCGAATGGACAACTGTCATTCTTTCCGTTCTTAAAAAAATTCGTAGAAGAAAATGAACTTGAGCTTCATGGTTCTGTTGTCAACGACGTAAAACAGCATTGTCTGGGTTTCATTGACGATTTTGACGAATATTTTTCTTAGATATTGGGCAGCCAGTTCTGGATGCAAGACCAGTGGAAGATTTCAGGCTACCAGATTTCTTTTCAACGAAAGAAAAAGGAAGTAATTATTGAACTGTCCTGTGATGAAACACTCAAAATCCAGTTTGAAGAAAACATGTTTGACAGACTTTTGGTTGCAGAGAGTGAAGGAGTTCCCACATATCGCTCACCGTGCCATCAAGTTTATGATCCCTTTCTCCACAACGTATCTATGTGAGAGTGGTTTTTCATCCATGGTGTACCTGAAAAATAAGTACCGCAATAGGCTAAATTTGGAGCAGGACCTCCGTTTGAAAGTATCAACTGGATATCCAGACATCAGAAAGCTGTGTGCAGCCATGCAGGCACACTCTCTCACTGAAAAAGCTTGAGGATTCATAATCTCTGAACTCCAGGGTAAGAATTTTGTTTAGAAAAATTACAGTCAGGTCTTTTTTTTTGTGTGTCCACTATTTTTGAACGACTTACTCAAGATAAGATTTTGCTGCAGACTTCTCAATAAAATAATTTTTAAGTTTTTTCGTTTTTTTAAGTGATCATAACGATTCTCAATAAGCGTTAATATTAAGGTAAAAAAAGTAGGATTCTTTAAATAGCTTTGCCACATTTCAGATATTTTTATTACAGATGTGTTGTTTTTATTATATTAAAACTTACCTCAATAATTAGCCAGGTATTCATAAAAAAATTAAAACGTGTCATTTGGGGAAATTTCATCGGGGGTACATTACACTTTTAGTCATGACCATAGGTTGCAATTTCAAAACAAAATCGTGAAACGCAAACGCTTCATACCTCTGAAATATCTGAATGGTACACAGCAATATTACCAAAAAGTTGTTATTACCCGAGAATTGAAAGTTTGTTCGGAAACCCATCTTTTGCTTTACCGTGCGGTGGTATGCGGTTATTGTTATAATATAATGAAAAGTAATTTTTAGTTTCGGGCGTTATGGATGCCTCTGTGTTTAAAAAATTTTAAGGAATGATTTTAGCCCGTATACAAATGATAAGTTAGAACTGATAATCACCCTTTGTTTTGATATAAATCAGTACAGAGCTCTTGAATTGGAATAATAAACATACCATTAGAAATAAATATATTTAAGTTTTGGAAATATTATAATTTTTCGCTATAACTGGAAGCAGTTATTTCCTGACACTGAAATCAGTCCTCACGTACTGATTCCAGTGTAGGTACACCTTTCACACGTTTAAGGTCTTCCATCGCTGCTTTATAATTGTAATCATCGTCACTGTCCGAACAGTTCAACTGTCGCGATTCGCTTTTCGGGAAAGACATTGTTCTTTCTACCTACAATCATATCAAATAAAAATTTACCATTTTTATTTGCAAGGAATCTGATAACATTTTATTAATTTTAAGTTAAATTAATTAATTTAACCTTGTGTTAGCTGTTCGACTCTCACCTATTCACAGAAATTAATATGTGTACCTGATGTAAACATTCTAATACCAGATAAGATGCTATTTTGAATATAGGAAATTATTTTATGTTGTTATCCTTGTGGTACACATTCCATATCTTAAGTAAAATTCATTTTGTTTAATGATACATTTTGTATTATGTTACTTTCCTTGTTGTACACATTTCATATCTTATGGTATAATGAATACTTTAGTATTAACGAATTGTTTGAAGTCGTTATATTTCAGTACCAGCAGACACACCACCTTTTGGTCTTCAGCATTTAAACATTTCGAAAATAAAGGAGCAAATAAGCTCTCTCATTACATTGGAAATTCCAAGTTATCGAAAATATTGTTTTAAAATCAGTTTAATATATTATCTTTTCCGAAGGAAATACGCAAGGAAAATTAATAACTACATGGTTTCAAATTAACGTATTCTTCAATTGTGTAAAACACAATTATCATGCTTATGCTATAAAACTTGAAATACATTCCATAGGTCATACTCAGTTTCAGATGCTCGTTTTTCTTACTAAACACCTTTTTGATTTTTCTGATTCTTCCACTAATTTCTTTTCAGTATTCCAACTTCTCTTCATAAAATGAATAAATTATATTTAGCAATAGATGACAATGGGACATATAACATAAATCACTTTGTAAATATTTTAAAATGTTTGAAAATGTATAAATATTGAATACCCTAGTACGTTATTACTCTGCTATTGCTTGAACATAATAAACATTCATGCGCTTCATTTCTTTCTGTTGCATGCAACTAAACACGTGATACTGTCATCGGACATTTCTCTTTAAATGGAAAATTCCTACCACTCAGTTATTAAATTTTTCCTGTAAAATGCAATCAAATTTTAATGAACATCCTGCTCTGCCGCGACTTCGTCCAAGGACACGCTGCGACCAGCCTGCTTTTAGTACTGCCACAGTACAACCGAGATGATCGGGTTTTACTGCGGTGGCCATTTTATGAACTGAAAATTGCAAGACAGGGCAAACCGTTGCATCTTAAAACGATATGTTTTGCTCATGCAAATGATGTAAATTTACCAGTATTTTCCCAGAAAAGACGTTAATTCTCAGCTTCTAAGTAGATTACAAAAGAAAATGGTGAACAAAAGGGGACCTCGGTTTTGGGAGATCCATAAAATTCTCACCGGAGCATTACCCGAAGTTCATACTTTCGGCGGAGCCACAGATGAAGTAGCGGCAGTCCTGGTGATGAGCTGGTCGCAGAGTTCCTTCGCAGCCCCATATTTGCAGGTAAAGTTTACCGTAAAAATCTTTAAAATGGGTTGTAAAGCTGAAATTTTGTCCTTGTTTTTTTTTCAAATTGCATACTTTAATATATGTATGTAACATTTTTTCGTAATTTTTAGCCGAACAATTTTTAAGCCTATTCCAGGGCTTGCAAGGAAAGTGTATGCAAAATGACAGGGTATTTTCAAAGTGCTCCTATTTTTTTGAAATTGTTTCGATGAGATAATTTTTTTTCAAGTTTTACTCATCGGTCTTTCTTTTATCTTGGTTGATGTGATCACTGCACTCTGTTAGAGGAAATATAATAATTGCAAAGACACGTACTTAAAATTATTGAAAGTCCATGGGAAGGATTGTTCGTGCGTTGCAGAAGTTTATAAGAGGTATAGATGTTTTAAAGACAGTTGCGAAGGTCTTGCGATAGATGAACTACTATGCGAGGACCGCAAATAGAAAAAAGTAAAACCCATGTCGAACTTGTGTTCATAGGTGTAAGGGAAAATCGACGAATCACTATTCGTGAGTTATCCGAAGACTTCAACATTAGTTTCTATTCAGTTCAGTCGATTCTTAACGACGATTTGGGTATGAGACCCGTCTCAGCCAAATTTGTGCTAATATTGTTTGTTCTCAGCTGATCAAAAACAGGTCTCTCTATCAGCTGGTACTGACCTACTTGAGGGCGACGAAAACTAGGGAAGTTTTTAAAAACTATCACAACTGGTGTTGAATCATGGGTTTGCGGGTGTTAGTCCAAATCTAAGGCTCATTCATCAGAATGGAAGATTTGGGACCCAAAGAAGTGCGACAGAGCAGTAGCAATGAACAGGATGATGCTGATAGTATTTCATTTCAATCATAAAAGGAATTGTGCATCACGGATACGCTCTTTCTGTCCAGATAATCAACAAGTAATACTACTGTCAAGGTTTACTGAGTTTGAAAGACGCATTTCGTCGCAAAAGTCTGACATTGCATGATGGTTTGGCGTGGTAACCACACCACAACGACTACGCACCTGCCTTTGCATCACAATTTGTGCAGCCGCTTCTTGCCAAGCAGAAGATTGCGCAGTTCCAACAGCTACCCTATCCCTCAGATCTCTCTCACTGAGAACTACTTTGTTCCTAGATATTAAATACCACTTGAAAGAAAAATATTTCAATGCATTGAAGTGATACAGTAGAATGCGGCGAAGCAGCTTTTCATAAATTCAGATGACCTAAAATAATTCTTCGAACAGTGAAAACATCGCTTGGATAAATTTGTTGCTTTGGCAGGGGATTTTCGTAGGCGAGTAGGTTTGGAATATGTAGATATTGTACTAGTTTTTAACCAAGACAGTCTGGTTGCTTTTTGATCACATCTTATATTCGGAATATCAGAGGGATGTAGTAGCAGTAATTTATCATAAAAAATAAACTTTTATGCAACAATGTTATTCTTTGGGCAAACTAGCAGCCTCATAAGATGGAACTGGAAAGTTCTCCAAAGTCATGAGACTAAATCGAATAGTAGGGAAGCTCCATGCATTAATCGGTTAACGCAATGAGACCAAAAATTTTATAAATCCCTTAATTTTCGAATTTTATCCCTAGTAGCACGAAAATATCAAGAAAATATCAAATGATCACAGGTTTGCTGAGAAGACGAAACTAATTCCTTTTCATAGTTAGAGAATTATGGAAAATACCCCATTTAAGATTTCCAACATCCGAGTACCGTTACTCATAATGCCCATTACCGTCCCAATGTCGTCAGGGACTCCGGTGAAAAGATGGTCTTCCAGTCGTCCTGCTGCTGACATTTCATAGATCTGTCAAAGCATAAAACACGATTTTCGTATATTTTTCTTTATTTTATTTTTTTTTGTAATAGGAATGAAAACTGAGTTGTAACGCCGATTCTGTACACAATACTGGTAAATTTAGAATTATTTTTCCAGAGCCAAGCGGATTTTTCTGAGATGCAAAGATTCACCGCCAATAAAATGGCCACTGCACTGCTAGACGAAAGTTGTCTCGACGACGCAGCGGGGTCGGGGAATGCTCACCGCAGCGTAGGTTTACATCACCGTACTTGCCTGTAAATTTTGGGTAAAAGTGTACTTTAGCGTCCAAAATTATTTCGTCGGAAAAGTGTAACTGTGTGGGAAAAGTATGACGTACAATCTTTTAAGCATGCAAAATAATGGGGAAAGGTGCAAAAAAATGTAGTATTTTTAGATAAAAGGATATATTTTTTTCGAAGTATTAACCTGTGAGTATGATGGTTTGCAGCAGTTGGTGTGAGAAGCTGAAGCGATACTAACGACCACCACGTGAAGGTTCCGTGCGTCGGAACGGAATACGAGTTGGTGATGAATGCGAGGAAGAATACAACAGCAGCGGGTGTAGTTTTCGGAAGAGTGTGATGCGTCGCGCAATTGTACGCATGTAGAAGTAGTTCAAACCTGTTTTATTAATTTTTGAGAAAGAAATGTGCGGAGTGTCGTTATTATTAATTTCAGAATGTTTCCGAATGGAAAGAATTTGAGGAATGTTAATGAATTTATGTACGACAGAAGTTTTGAGAAAGCAGTTTTGGTTCCGCTTGAACTAAAAGTTTTGGTCATTGTTTGGAAGATGTGCAGGACTAGGTGATTTCTTCAAGCACTTCATTTGTATTTCTCCTGTTGTTCCGTACATCGTAGCTGACATTTTTTCCTCGTGAAGCGGTTATTTTTCAAAACGAAAACCAATATCCTTCAATTCAAGTATCGTACTATGGCAAGGAGGCTTACAGCTTCTTGAATTGTGGCGGATAATGAAATTTTAAGCCTTGACCAAATACGGCGTTAGGTGTGGATATTGACAATTTTGTACTACTGCTTTCTCAAAATAACCATTAAAAAACCCTACAATGTTGCGTAAAACAGACCTCTTTCCTTCCGCGTATTCCTACAAGACGCTTCGATGACTATGTACTGCTGAACTGCTTCCTTCTGTATTCTTCCGCCCGTTACTTGCCCTTCTCAACGAAGCTTCTGTTCAGCGGACTACACCTTGACGTCGTCGCTGCTCCGTCGTCTTAGGCCTACCGCACTTCCTTTTTAAAACCATCGCACTCCCCGATAAATACTTCGGTTTTTTTTTTCCTTTTATCCAAAACTTTTATATTTTTTCACCTTTCCCCATTATTTTGCATGCTTAAAAAATTGTACGTCGCACTTTTCTGACACAGTTAAATTTTTCCGACGAAATAATTTAGGACACTAAAATACACATTTACCAAATTTTCTATAAAAACCGTTAAAACCCGTTGTAATGGTGAAGTTTTTTAACCATTTCGCATCAAATTATACACTTGAAAACATGTACATTTTTTTTCCGAAATTTTTCGTAATTTTGCTGCCAAATAATTTAGGACGATTTACCGATTTGATAAACCGATTTTTACTACACATTTACCGATTTGATAAACCGATTTTTATTTCCGCCTGAAATCCCTAAGCACTCTCTGCTACATTTTCAGCTACTTTATTTTTAAAAAATTTAGTCATAGTGGCTTAAATTATCCTAAATATTCCTGACCATCTCATGGTTAGACTCAAGTGTTGATTCCATTCCAGAAATTAATAAAATTATTGAAAAAATGCGATATGAATAGAATTAGTAAGCGATCTGCAAGGTGCCGATATCTGTTTATCAGTTCTCAAACGCTACTTTAGGGAAGAATATTGATTTTTATTATAATTATGACTATGTTTTACCAAATATTGAGTATACTTGGCAGTAATTTAAAGTTGATCTTATCGATGAACACATTTACGTCCTTGGAAATGCAATAATTGAGCAGAAAGTGTGTGCAGAAATTTTTACGATTGGAAACATAAGGCAAAGCTTTTAGATGGATCCATCTTAAAAGCATTAATAACATGCCAGACTTTACCGATGTAGCATTATGGTACACCAGAATGTCTGCAGAAAATAAATTTGTAACCTGCCTCGTAGACGCCGGATTCACAACTGTTCTGCTACGGTAAAGTTTAATAAACGCTGTGCAAACATACCCAATTACGTACATTATTAACAAACATTGCAATGGTAATGTAATGAAAAATAATGCGTGGGAATAGATAGACAAGTTTCCTGAATCTAATAGGCAAATAAGGCAAGAAACATAGAAGAACAAACACGTTTCAAAAATTGCTAAAGAACATTAGATGGTGGTGACAGCGTTACCGTCTGCATAATGTTTTCTTGACATTTTTTGGGTCCACTCATGCCTTTGATAGGCACTATGGACAGAATTCGTTATAAATCCATCCTTGCAGACCACGTACACCCATACATGCTGATTGTTTTTCCTGGGACGGATGGGATCTCCTGCACGACAATGCAATGTATCACACAGCTAGAAATGTCCGACAGTGGTTGGAAGAGCACGATGAAGACTTCAAAGTACTACCCTGGCCACTTAATTTCCCAAACTTTAACACAATTGAGCATCTGTGGGACCACCTCGATTGTGTTGTTCGCTCTACAGTTCCTCCACCACGCACCCTCCACCAGCTGTCAGATGCGCTGCAGTCAGCATGGCTCCACATACCTCCGAACACCTTCCAGTGTCTTATTGAGCCATTCCCAGGCCGCTTAGATGCTGTCCGCGTTGCACACGGCGGTTACTCTGGATATTAGCTGGTAGCCCCAATAATCTCGCTCGACCGTATATAGATATTGTGTATTACCAGCACTCGTGATATCTGATGGCGGATTGTATTTTATGACCAGAAAGGTCTTATGTAATATTTTATTTAGATCCATTAAAGGTTTTATATGTTTTTACACTTGTTTTTTAATTTTGCGCAGACTGTAGTCATTTGAGTTGTATTAACGTATAGAAATTTTTGTGGTTTTTATCAAAAAACACGCTAAACGTTCTTCTTTATTTAAACGTTCCTAGAGAAATATCTCTAAATATTCTTTCAAAAGCTCCACTTTTACTAAAGCATCACTTTTTTAGCTTTGTAATAAGAAATGTTCGTTTTTTAGTCTTTTTAGAAAAATCTGTGATGTGTATGTGTTAGGGGATCATGCTTTAGTACACTTGTTTGAAACTTTGAAAAAGCAGCTGGAAGCATCCCTAAAGCAAGAGCAACGCAAATGAAATACCGAATGATGTATTGCGTTATAGAGCTCAGAAATAATATTTGTCATCCAACATGTAGTTTTATTCTAAGTAGGGTTTTTACTATACTTTCAGTTTGGCACTAATTTTTATTTTCGTTCACTCTCTTCCGTTGGAGAAACCGTGATGGAACGAAACATTTTGTTTCCCTGCAGGGTATTTGAAACATTTTGCAAATATTTTGAGTAAAATATCTGAAATAGATATTATTATTAAGAAATTTTAAACTAAATTATTCTTGGTATAACGATCCATTTTATTAACAAAAAGCGATTTTTTAATCGCCGCAAATAAACACAGGTCGAAAAACACGTACTGATTTCTCAAAGATTTTGTATCGTTTAGCTGTTTCAAGACTTGTATATCATTTTTGCAGTATTTGTAGCAAGCGTTATCTATTATTCATTGCTGAATAAAATTTGTGATATGCTTTGTGTGTTCTTTAAGCATCGCTCACTTTAGGATGCTGTTATTTATTTGTAGAAAGGCGATTTTGAGATTCCCGTTTTTGCATATGTATACGGAAATGTGCATATATAGCTCAACCCTACACTACAAAAAAAAATCTGTATTTTTATTGTAGCATATGCGTTGTAATACTTGAAATTAGGGGTCTTCAAACTTTCAGAACTGAAAGCCACGTCAATAAATCCGTAAGCTTCCACAGGCCGCACGTCGTCGACACTGATAGAGAATTATAGATGGCATATATTAGTTTTTTTTTTTTTTTTTTTTGATTGGAGGTTTAACGACCACCGTGAGCAACTCAATGGGCTATAAGCAGTCGCCCGTCCCTAATTTAGGGTCACTGGTTCCAGGGAAGGGAGATATATTAGTTCATACTATCCTCCACTGTTATAACCAAAAGTACGTTCAGTTGCAATACGATTTGTACTTTATGAAACAAAATGAAAACAGTACTAGTATAAAACCACTGTGTATTACAAGTAAAATCAATTTACAGAATGTTACTCACATTAGAGCAGAGATGGATGTCATAGCAGTTTTAAGGTTAAACCTGACATTGTTTTTTCTTGACTAAAGCCTTAATATCGGGTGTAATCCGTGTTGTCTGGATTCGCAAAGTGTCCACCAAATGATTGTGGGTTCGACGGGTTCTTCGTTTTGATTTTGTGGTCTTTATTTGACTGAATTGTCCACATAATATAGGTACTGCCAAATGTAGAAGACACGAACAAAGCACGATCATGTATTTCTAGATCATTTTCTACAGTCACGCATGTTTAGAATAAAAGTAAGTCACTGTAGCAACATGTAAAAACTTGCATTCCACTGCAAAGTCACCCTGCAGATCTGCAAACTCTAATTGTAGATGAGGTGGAACACTTTCCATGTCAACCAAATAAGGGCGAGGCGAACATTGCCACGGAAATTTCCTTCTTTCTGAAGTCAGCAAAACTGCTATTGAACTCCTCTGACAGATTTGAAATGCATTGTACACAGTCATCTGAGGTCCAACTTCTATTTTCATTCACAAACGCCGCTAATGTTGGAAGTCGAGTGAAGCTTTTATTTTGCAACTGACGTTCCCACAGGATTTCTTTGGTCTCAAAAGCTTTCACATAGACATAAACATTATGAACAAGTTGACCTTTCCCAGGTAAATTGTAGGTCAATTCATTGCAGTGACGGACAAGAAATGCAAAGTCACAACTATTGCTACTCACGGACCTCGCGAATGGGGCTTCCTTCGATTTCATGAATAGCTGCACTTCGTCTTCCAACGAAAAAAGGCGATGAGGCAACTAAAATTTATGATTCGCTATGTGTGTTCTTTCAGCATCGCTCACTTCAGGACGCTGTTATTTATTTGTAGAAAGGCGACTTTGAGCTTTCCGTTTTTGCATATGTATACGGAAATGTGGTCTTCATTTGACTGAATGTGGTCTTCATTTGACTCAAGCAGCGTTCTTTCGCGCGATATTCAACGTCACCATATTCAGTTAAACATCACTCAAGAACTTTGGAAGTCGCCTGTGATTTTGACTTTTCGTCTTGATAATATTAATAACTTCCACAAACAACAATAATCAAATGTTCAAAGTTGGAGAAGGACTTCCCACACAGTTTTTCGTGATAGATGATTCAGTGGAAAGCCTTTATCTTAGTGTTGCCTCACTCCTTCGCGACAGCGGGTCCGATTTCATTAAATGTTTTACTCCACCCTTCTTTCCAGACATATGAGGATCTGTGGTCATGGCGGATATGTTGCTCAAGTCTAACACACTCTTAGCCAAGGTATTTCTAAGACATCAATACAAGTCTGAATCCCGTGCCAAGTATTTAAGATCAACTACACTGGCCATTTCCTCTACAGTCATGAAGTTTCTATCGACGCCACGAATGAAAATGGCTACTTATGCAGCTGTGGATTCGTGAATTTCTGTTAAAAATATTGATATAAACTTCTTGGAATTGGATAGGAAATTGTTTAATGCATTTGCTGTGAGATCCTCTACGCGCCGCTCTAATGTCACACCAGGCAAGCTAATGTTCGAAACCACTTGAGCCTGCAACGAGCAAAGCATATCAACTGTCACTCAAGACACTTTTTAAGGATAACTCCGGAAATAAAATGCTTTCCACGTCTTGCAGTTTTTATGCTATCATGCAGATAAATCGAACACTGTGTTCACACGGTTTATTTACCTTGGAGAATAAGGATTACTGACAATTTGACTTGTCTTTTAATAATAAATATTTAAAGTTTAATGCGGAATATTAATCAAATTAAACAGCTGTCAAAACACGATGAAAAATATACGATGCGCAGATCTCAAAATATTTAATAAATTCTAAAATATATATTGGTTCATTTACTGCAGATATGTTGCTTCGGTATTTATGTACAAAAAATGAACACGATGGACCATCCGAGCTTTCTGCAAATAGTGGAGGAAGACGAGGCCAAGTTTAGCAAAAGAATATTCAATGAGAGTAGGATTTTTGAGGGCACTTGGATTCTGGGAACGATTCAAAGAAATTCGAAATCTTTTCGATTGGAAATATGTCCTCGGAACAAGAGATACACAGTAAATTGATTGCCCTTTATAAAGAAGCATATAACCCCGTAAACGACGATTATAACCGATGAGCGGAAGCCATACAAAGAATTAGATAAAGACTGCAATTACACTTATGTGACTCTGAACCACAGCAACAGTTTCGTAAATTACATGACAGGTGCACATACGCAGAAGATCGAAGCATCACGGAGACTGATTAATTAGCGTTTTAATAATCGAGGATACACTAATGAGTCCATAGCAGATATAATGTTGAAGTATCTGTTTCGGAGAAATTGTCGATTCAACGAAGATCCGTTTAAAAGAATGGATGTTATTATTTGAAGAATGTTCCCTGTTCCAAAGAGAACCACATTGCATGACGATCTGTCGGTACAGAATATGGTAAGAAAGGATAGCTGACTTGGGGCAGCAATACGGTACTGGAGCCAAAAAAAGTACTTTAGTGCATAATATTTTAGAATAAAAATCTTCATTTCTTCTTCACAAACACGTGATACGGTTTCCTGACTCCACATTTATCACCTACTGTGGTTACCGAACAAAAGTTTTCTTTCACACTTAGACCTTGAAACTCATACACGATTTAAACATTTTGTTTCAAAAGTCCACTCTTCCGCTTTGGAACTCATTGACCAGGGATGTATTTAAAGGAAAGGTACGCAAACCCCATCCATGAAAAAGGGCATTCATTTTTTCTTCTATTTCTCATGAACTTTTATTTTGTTCTGGTGGATTTCAAAAACTTCAATTTTTAGTCAGACACCTCCGGAATTTCTTTTTGTACTCCGCTGTCATTGAGTATTTAGATATTTTGTCTCAAAAGTCCACAAACATCTGATTGATTGCATATGAAGCATTACGTGTTAGAATAAATCAACCGCTAAGCATTTAGTTTCTGAATTTGTGTGTTGGTAACCTCACAGCCGATAGAGGACGCTATGTAAGATCTTCTCAAAAAGCATGAGCGTGCTTTCTGCAGCAAAAAAAAAAAACTAGTTGAAACTACACCATTCTACGCAGAGAACAGATAAAGAATTGTCCTAATACCACAATTTAAATTTAGTGTGTATTCTAAATATCATTTCATAAACTAATCCGCTTAACTCTAAAGCCCTCAGGGATATGTAATAAAATCCCAGCTGTGGGAAAACCCACAAGCTCCGACACTGATCTAAACACTTGAAAAGATCAATGAAACAAATTGTAGACTCGGGCGTGGCCCTTGCAAACCTAAAATAATTTCGCCGTGAAAAACAGTCATACATTGATCATAACGTTACGACTAGATATATGATTTAAACTATTTATGTGTCGTTCGCGAACGATTCGTTTGAAAACAGCGAATCATCGAACGGAGTCATTGGGAAACGAATCTTTCTTGAAAAGTATAGAATGCGCAAACAAACCGATTCCCTGAAAGAACCAGTCAGAATTACTTTTTATTAGACATCAAAATGTTATCATGAGATCTGGGTGCGGTTCATGTTCTTGTCAGAAAATCTTAAATCATTCAAAACTGTAAAAATCTAACAATTAGTTTAATGAACTTGTATCAAAACCGAGGAACACTTTTTCCGTACGAATTAAAAACAAATTTTAACTTGAACACCGTCCAGTAAATCGTAAACTGTCAAAGCAAAAAACGATCCGACTCAGAATCGTTAGCCTCTGCACGAAAACTACTCTAAACCAAAAATATCCAACTCAGATTCCATAGACATAAATCTTTCTTCAAACTGGAAGATTTTTCAAAAACTTTATTTCAATACGCCGGTCGGAGAGGGCTTCCTAAAAATTAGCCAGAACTCCTCGAGCCCTTCCCAGCTCGAAAAAACCCCGCACAACGTGCTACGGGACGGCGGAGAAAGAGGTTCTAGTGTCTCTTAGGAAATCATCAACGAGGCATCTAAGGCATTACTTCATTCGAGGGAGCCAGTCCCGTGGTAAAACAAACCCGCCAATTGTCATGTTCTTCTAGAAGCGACAAAATGGATTGTGTTCTGCTAGGGAAAAATGTTCAAACCTTTTATTGCAGTGCATATGCTTTTTGAAAAATTATGGCATATAAATAACTTTCGTTTTTGTTATTGGAGGTTTAACGATCACCATGAGCAACTGGGTGAGCGGTAAGCACTAGGGGAAAATTATTCATGCATACACAATATAGTAAATATTCAGAATTTCTGTTGCTGCACGATCTTAATAAATAACACAGTGATCAACATGAAGCTGGTCACAAATTTAAAAGGTTTTTAGTTAAAATCACATATATACAAGTTAAAATATATATTCGAGATCTTTCGAACAATCATATTGTCCATCATTAGGAAATAGATAAAAGAATGAAACGAAGCGGACGAAGGTTTATATACAGGCCAGAGTGCGTGAGATCATACGCATTGGCAATTGCGTAGTCTCATGGAGTTAGACGCATGATTGAACATTGACAGTCCAGAGGTGGTGAGGGTGGATGTGACGAAAAAGTCCCCGATAGAGTACTCAACATAGTAGTGGTCTCCGAGACAGTGGAATAGTCTTAGGCAGTTCTTCATTGCAGCAGCGATCATGAAAGTTATATATATAGAGACTTTCTGCTAAAATGGTCTGTCTCTTAGTCCCCAAGGTCAAAAGAAAATATGCATCTTCTCACTTAGGGCAATGAGCGCCACGTTGAATTAATCTTGATAACGCTATAGAAGAACTAGCACATTTGATATTATATTTGTGTTCTTTGATTCGAACTTCGAACGATCGAAGTGTTGAGCCGATGTATACTAGATCTTCTTGTGCAGGATCGTTGCTTGCTATCGGTATGCAATATACACCGATCCTTTGAGGGTTAGGAACTGGGCAGCGATCACGTTTTACCAAGGAGAATAGGTTGTAATTGGTTTCACCAAATACCAGATTATATTTTTTGCAAGTATTTGTAAGTATTGATGTCACTATCGGAAAGTTAGGGATAGAACAAATGCATTTCACATTGTTAGGGTTACGGGTCAAGGCTGTAGATCTTTCACGCTGAATGCGTTTTAGTATCTGCCGTATAGATGATATGGGATACACGTAAGATATAACCATATCAGATATTAGATCCAGTTCAATTTTTCTAAGTCTGATATTTGAAGAATGGATATATGCTCGGCGTATCAAGAAGTTCAAAGCTGACATTTTGTATCTGATTGGATGGGCTGAATTACTGGGTATAAGAGTAGGATAATAAGTAAGTTTTCTGTACAAAGAGAAATCTAGTTGATGATAATTTGGGTCACGTTTTAACTGAAATTTTAAGAATGGTAAAGTGCAGGAGTCCTCAAGTTCGGCTGTTAATTCAAACGTGCGGTAGACGACATTTGGTAGGCCAATAACTCAAGAGTTTCTATCCGATTGGACCAGAATATTAAAACATCGTCAACATGAGGGATGTACAGAGCTGGTTTGTGGGTATATGTGGTGAGAAAACTTTACTCCAGGTTCTGCATGGCAACTTCAGCAAGAACGGCGGACAGGGGGAACCCATAGGGGTCCCTCCCTTCTGGCGGTATATTTGACCATTAAAGCGAAATTATGTAAGAGCAGATACACTGGAGTGCAAAAATTAAGGACGAAGAGGAGAAATTACCATAACAGCGGAACGAGCAGGCAGAACGGACCGAAAGACCACTCAGAAGATAGATTAGGGTCCAGTACGGTAGGGCATATGCGCATATATGCAGCATGACGTCGGGGGGGTGTCGGTAGGGTACAAAGCACACGGGCGGTGTACACTCAGCAATTCAGTGAAAGTTATTGCACGCTTTACATCGGATTTAACGACGTCGAGTTGCTGCCACCGTGTGATATGGCTAACAGGCAATCCAGTAGAGGATATCTGGATGACTTACCCCAAGATCGCGTCATTGGAAAGTCGGAAGAAGGTCGAAGTGTGACTAGTGTGGCCGAGGAGTTCGAGATCGCTCATATCATTGTTTCACGAGCTTGGAGGGCATTTAAAACGACAAGAAAAGCTCTCCAAGTGTTTAGCAGTGGTCGTCCACGAGCAACCACGGCGGCGGACGACCGGTATATTGTCCTAGAGGCGAGAAGAAACAGACGGCTAACAGCGTGGGAAATCGCAAGGCACATGCAACAGACACCTGGACGTCCGTTATCGCGTTTTACCGTGGCCAGGAGGCTGAACAAATGTGGTCTATTTGCACGACGACCAGTACGGTGTGTGCCGTTAACGCCTGCTCATAGGAGACTGCGGTTTCTCTAGTGCCAGGAACACAAAAACTAGACACATCAGAAATGGGGTCGAGTTCTCTTTACGGATGAGAGCCGATTTAGCCTGACGAGCGATTCTGGACGTATACACATCTTGAGAGAGCAGGGAACACGCAATCACACCTCCAATATCATCGAAAGGGACCGGTTTGGTGGTGGCGGAGTTCTCGTTTGGGGCGGTATCATGCTTGGTAGCCGTACTGACCTCCACATCTTCCAAGGAGGTTCAGTCACTGGTGTCCGTTATTGTACCGAGTTTTTCCTGCCTCACGTGCGTCTGTTTAGAGGTGTTGTGCGTCCTGAATTCCTCTTCATGAACGACAACTCTACACTTCATGGTACAGCGGCTGTCTCAGAGCTGTTGGAGAGTGAAGATATTCAACTCATGGATTGGCCAGCAAGGTCCACGGATCTAAATCCAATCGAACACGTGTGGGACCTTCTCGGGAGACGCTTGGCAGCACGTCACCAGCCGCCAGCAACAATTCCGCAGCTGCGATTAGCGCTACAAGAGGAATGGGCCTCGATGCCTTAACAGCTCCTTGACAACCTCGTCCGCAGTATGGACAGATGTAAATCCTTCAACGGAGTCAGGGGTGATCATATCTTCTATTAAAGACTGGATTTTGTTTGGCAGCCGCCTGTCACATGGACGTTTCTGTCTTCTGTCCAGTTATGCTCGAAGCTACCTTTTCAATAAAGTTCCTATGCATCCTTTGGATTCCTTGTTTGGACCGTTTTACTTACTTGTCCCATATTCTTACATCTTGGTGATATTATGGTATGATTTTAGTCGATGTGGAACATTTCTGCACGACGTTACACTCGAAAAACCGTCATGTCCTTAATTTTAGCACGCAGGTGTACCAGAATTAGAGCTTCTGAAATAGCAATTACTTCCGCATTGGTATAAGTTCCAAGGGCAAGACGTTTGTCCAAAATAATATTATGAGTTCCAGTAACAGGTACATTTGGATATAAAGAGATAACATCTAAGGACGCCATAATAAAAGTCAAAGTATTATTACTTACAAATTCTTTGATTTTATTTAAGGCCTGAATAGAGCTTGCGACAGGATATTTTGAGTCTTTAATTATTGGTGTCAGTAGTTTAGCTAAAGCTTGTTCGAGTGGTCTGGCTGCGCTCGCAAAGCTTGATACTAGCGCGCGCATTGGGTGTCCCTCCTTATGAATTTTAATCTTTACAAACAATTTTGGGACTCTAGGCACATTTAGAGGGGGCATGTTGATAGATATGCTGGTAGGTAGGAAGCGCTTGTTTTTTAGTTTATTCAATGCTGCAATCGTGGCGGCTGTGGGATCGTTTTTGATAATGGAATGCTGAATTTTGGATATTGCATCATTCATTTTACTGGAATAATCAACTTGATTCATGATAACTATCTGGCTGCTTTTATCAATGAATGATGGAGACAATCATGATAATTCTAAAGAGACAATCCCGATATTTCCAGACACAATGGAAACAATATAAGCAGTAGCCCGCCCTAACTTAGGGCCACTGGCTCTATGGAAGAGAGAGAGCCAGTACAACAAGGCAAACACAACATGTATGCCTCACCGGGATTCGAATCCGGACCTATCTCGGACGTACGATCAGAAGCAATCGTTTAGACCACTTCGCCTCCGGGGGGGGCACAAATAAGTTTGCAGGACCAACGAATACTTACGGCTTATTCAGTATGGGATTAAAGCGAATCACAATGGATTCCGTCGATAAAGGAACTAGAGTTAAACGCTCTCAGAATTAACACGTGTTAAACTCATTCTAATTCTAAATGTAAAACGGAGATTTAAAAATGTAACGATGCCTTGTGTAAGATAAAAGGGAATGCAACATTTCTGTAGCAAGAAAAAAAAATATTTTTTGTATTCTGGAAGACGATGACAATTATTATAAGTCAGTACAAACGATTATATATTTTATTTCAGCTATCCACAAAAGAGATGGTTACAATATTTTTTATGCATATTAATTTCTTGCTGTTTTATTCCACAGACCGAAACATTGGCCATTCTTATTTTCGAGGACGGCACCAATTAGGGGTTTTTGTGGAGACAGCCACGAGACCGGCTCCCTCCGATGAAGTAACGCATCGGAGAGCACATCCATCTCCTATGAGACCCTAGTTTCTACTTAAACCTAGCATCAATTCGTCACCGCGCTAAGGGGAGCACCGTACGAATCTTTTCCGGCATCAAAACTTTTTTTTTTTTTTTTTTTTAATTGGAGGTTTAACGACCACCGTGAGCAACTCAATGGGCTATAGGCAGTCGCCCGTCCCTAATTTAGGGTCACTGGTTCCAGGGAAGGGAGAGAACCAGTGCCGTAAGACAAACACAACATCCATGCCTGACTGGGATTCGAACCCGGACCCCGTTCGGACGAATGATCAGAGGCCATCGCTTAGACGACTGCGCCACCGGGGCGGCCATCAAAACTTAAGGAACCTTAACGCAAACTGCTTAAGCTTCTTGCTTTCGAATCAACGACCAGTCAGGAAATTGCTAGAGAGGGACTTAAGTGTGTGCTTACGAACGACGACCTCTCTACCACAATGGAAGTTTTGCTGCACAGCGATACCAACACACTTGCTTCTAATCTCCACATGTACACTGCTGGCCACCTAAAATGCGACACCAAGAAGGACACGAGATAGCAAAAGCCAGATTTACTGGACACATAACAACAGATAAAAGGATGAAACGATTGAGCATATAGGCCCGTGCGACTTGCAGAACGCGCAGACTCCAATAGTTCGTGTGGCCCACATGGCTCTCAATAACGGCCGCTATACACCGCGGCATCGAACGAAAGAGGCTTTCGATGTGAGCTTGGAGTCTGTCGGTCCAGGCTGCTTCCACACCTTGCCACAGTTCATCAGTCGTAGCAGCGGGTGGTGCTTGCCGGGCCACTCGGTTGCCGATCAGCGACCAAATGTGCTCGATGTGCAACATATCAGGAGAACAGGCGGGTCACGGCAGCAGTGACACCTGGTGGGCCGTGAAGAATTGTTGCACGATGCGTGCCACGTGCGGGTGCTTATTGTTTTGTTAAAACGTGGCCGCTGGCAGGTCCTGCTACAGGCTCCAAAACGTCGTAGATATAGCGATGGATGTTGAGTGTGCCGGCGATGCGTACCAGAGGTGTGCGGGTGTCATATTCAGTTGTGCCCCAAACCATAACACCAGGCGACGGACCATTACGGTGATGCATAATGCATGCGTCATACATTCTCTCGCCGAGGTGCCGCCTCACGCGGATGTGACCATCGTGGTGTTGCAGGTAGAAGCGGGATTTGTCTGAGAAGACTATGTTGTGCCATTCCGCAGTCTATGTGCGGCGTTCAACGGCCCACTGCCGCCTCACTCGCCGGTGGTGTAACGTTAATAGTAATCGGAGCAGTGGGTGCCGTGCGACAAGTACCCGCTTCTGCAGACGACGTCAACCGGTACGTGCTCAAACAGGTTGTTGAGAAACACACCCTAATTCCTGCGCTAACGTTCGTGATGTGGCGGTGGTAGCCGTCAATGCCCGCCGCACAACATGCCGGTCCTCGCATTTGGTGGTGTGCAGCGGCTGCGGCAATCGCTCACGTCGGACCGTACGTCCCTCCTGCACACACCGAATCCATACCCGCCTCATTGTGGCTGGATGTCGTCCCACACGGGCGCTGATGTTCCGGTACGGTAAGCCGCTGTCGCGATAAGCCACTATTCGTCCTCTGTATAACTCCGAAATGTGTTGGAATGACTGCCGTATCCTGCGATGATACATCAGGAAGCTTCCCACGCACAGGTCCGGCAGCACAACACACTTCCACTACTTACACCCCGCCTTTGTGCACCCTTCATATAAGTGTGTCTCGGTGGCGTGCCGATCGCACATGATTTGCATATGCCCTGCAATGCTAATAGATTGCATGTCCTCTCGCGGGAGACGCATGCTTCCTTCTTGGTGTTGCATTTTCGGTGGCCTGCAGTGTATGAAGATATTGGCCGCACCCTTGCGTACACCACGAAATGATTTCTCAGAAGCTCATAGTAATACGTATATGTTTTTTTTCAACTAATGACTAATTCATTGCATTATATATATATATATATATATATATATATATATATATATATATAACATGTTTTTGTTTCATATTACTGCACAATATAAGTACAATAATTTTGTGTTTAATCACATAGCATCATCCACGTTGCTTTTGAGTTCAGATTATTTGAAGTTTATCAGAATATTTCATAGATATATGTTTCCTATGCTAACTAAAATAAATTTAAATATAGTTTCCCAAAAGGAATATATCGCTTGGGCTGAACATCCCAAGCTAATACTTCGAAAAGAATGTACAACGTTAAATGACTACAATATAAGCTCTGAGCTTACCTACCATCATGTCGTAGCTAATGCAATTACACTTCTTCCAGTACCTCAAACATTACAGAGATGCGTCGAACGGCAAGATATAAACAGTATAATAAATGACTTAGTAAATAGTAACACTGTACTAGTGATCCGAATAATTGCCGTAGGAAGTAGGCACATTGTCGTTTCCAAGCTTTCGCACATAAACCAGATGGATTTTTCAAGGAAGATAGACAGAAACTGCAAACTGAATAATAGAACGTATTAACAATTTGAACGCGGGAACATGACTTGACAACAATAGATACGACGTTATATTCATTTAAAGGTATGACGCATCACTTTGTTTGCAGGCGCGGTGTCCTGGTAGGCAGAAGGATTTATTTGAGGAATAGGTTCCAAATTCGTGGTAACTCGAGTGAGACGCCAACACTGCAAGTATCGCTGTTGGTAATGATGTCCAAGGTTTCCCGAATGGCTGTACCTTTAAGGGTAGAGTAGGTAGCTAATTTTTTAATATCGTCCCACATAGGAGTAGCGGAATTGAATTTCACTTCTTTGGATAGTACCGTGGCTACTTTACCGAATTTTGTGTATCTTTTATGTTCGTTGACTCTGAATACAAACGGTTAGTCATTCCAATTTAGTATCGTTTAGAGCCGTCCGGATACTGTAGGAGGATCGTATAAACACCTGCTTTAAAGGATAGATTTGGTTTTTCACTACTTTCCTTTAGCATACTGTATAAAGATGCAGGATGGCTTATCTATTTACTTCGAAAAACCCCTCCTCCTCTCAATGTCCTTAGCCTATACTAAACTTATCCCACAAAAACTTCGGAACTTAAATTTACAAATACGAACATGTAAATATTAAAAGCATAATTTAGGGGATTAAATATACTCTAAAACACTTAAAGACAACTAAAACCGCCCTATCAGACAGTATAGGACACACATTTGATGTATATCGTCACACAAACTTCAGTGAGCGTCTTCTGAAAACTTTGTCGAACATCGGCCGCCAGCAATCGTGTTTCATCGGTGTCATCCTACAGCACGCCAGTTCACGATATCATCAGCCTTGCGACAGTAGCACCATCTATCTCAATCTAGATTAAGTAACTTGGGTTCTCGGAAATAAACCACTTTTTTTCTGCTGGATATTTTACACTAATTGCATAAGCTCCTTCCAAAAAATTGGTAATTATTTGTTCAAAAACAACGAGGCTTTTTCTGTTCTTCTGGCAGAAAATGTTTGGAATACATTGATGGCTCCACAGAGCAAACGTCCAGAGGCAAATCTACCTATTGGTGAGTGGAAACAGGTTAGCTTCCGAGATCTCAATAGAACAAAGCGCTAGGGTCTCCCTTCGAGCTGCTGTTTTTATAGCCCCTACTTTCGTTTACATGGCAGACGGTAAGGGTAAGTTACATATTCGACCACTGCCGCGCCAGTAAATATCAGAAGCCGTACGCTGGTATGCTTTCTTTGGATTATATTAACTAAGACAATAACCAGTTATTGCGTCAGTGTATACAAAACTAATAATGCACTGTAATAATGGGAACTTGAATTATCGCATGTCTCTATTTGTCCTTGTTTTCTAAATTCGTGTGCTATTAAAACCATTGGAATTCTAGCGAGTTTTAGTGTTTCACGGGTATTGGATTCATTAACGTGCACCGAGGGATAGTTGCCCTGGTTTTGGAAGAAACTCATTCTGCACATTTTAATTAGACGTCTTCTTATACACTGAGTGGCCACTTTATTAAGTCCACCTGACATTTTTAAGCAAATAAGTTATGGCTGCACGCTGTTGCCGCCAGCGGGCAATGCTAGTATAAAAAGGAAAAGCTTAGTGCTTGCGACAGTAGTAGAAATGAGTTTTGGGTGACGAGATGAGTAAAAAATTCGATTTGACGGACTTTCAATGTGGGATGATTGTAGAAGCTCGGACCCATGGAGCGAGAGTCACCGATACCGCCGCAGTCGAGAAATGTTCCAGAGCAGCTCTTGTTACAATGTTTAAAGACTGAACTGTCAGCCAAAAAACTGAGTCTCTACGTGCAACGTGTGGTCGTCTTCGACTAGTGACTGCTCGGGCGGAACGGAGAGTGTCCAGACTGGTAACATACAACCAAAAGACAACAGTGCAGTAAATTACAGACCATCTTAATCAAGGATCCCCTCAAATGATCTCTGCACGAACCGTTCACCGTACACTGCATCGGATGGGATATGGCAGCCGAAGGCCTGTTCGAACACCTTTTTTGTCTGCAGTAAACAGGAGAAAACGTCTCCAGTTCGCACAAGAGCACAAAGATTGGACCATTATAAATTGGAAACAAATTATGTGGTCCTATGAATCACGTTTTCAGTTGCAACATGCCGATGCCCGAGTGATAATTTGGCTGAAACAGCACGAAAGCATGCACCTCAAATCCATTGTTACAACCCCTTCAAGCAGGTGGAGGCAACGTTATGGTTTAGGGAATGTTTTCCTGACATGCGTTGGGCCCTTTAATTCGTGTTGATCAATGTCTGACTAGCACATCATATCTGAACATCGTTGCGGACTAAGTGCATCCTCTCATGTGGATGGTTTATCCCAGTGGCGATGGCAACATTCAACAAAATAATGCGTCCTGCCATAGTGCTCGTATTGTAGAGGATTGGTTTCAGGAACGTGCCGGTGAGTTTACTTTTCTTATGTGGCCCCCACAATCTCCAGATATCAACCCCATTGAGAATTTGTGGGATGAAGTTGAACGAGTCATCAGTTAGCTGGATCCACAACCCTGCAATCTCACACTTCTGGAAAGTGCTATTCATCAAGCATGGTCTCAGATTCCACAAACCATCGATCAACATCTCGTGGAGTCCATGCCGCGAAGAATCGACGCAGTATTAAAGGGCCGCCCCAGTGGCGCAGTGGTCTAAGGCGCTGGCCTCTGATTATTCGTCCGTAAGGGGTCCGGGTTCGAATCCCGGTCGGGCATGGATGTTGTGTTTGTCTTACGGCACTGGCTCTCTCCTTCCCTGGAACCAGTGACCCTAAATTAGGGACGGGCGACTGCTTATAGCCCATTGAGTTGCTCACGGTGGTCGTTAAACCTCCAATCAAAAAAACAAAAAAACAAAAAAAAAAAAAAAAGTATTAAAGGGAAAAGGTGGCCGAACGAAGTGCGTACTGAGGGGGTGGTCATAATAAAGTGGCCACTCAGTGTACTATAGCAATGCAATCAACATTGTGCATATTTAAAATTCCATGATAAGCAGTATTATAGAAGGAAAGCCTAACACTAAATCTATAACTTCCCTAAGGAAATGAAAAGAAAAATAATGTGAGAAAGTGAGCTATATAGAAAAACAAAACAGGTAGTGAGGGAAAGATACAGAAAGACAAACCTACGGAAACAAACGAGACAGCAGCACCACAGAAAGCGTGAAGTTGCTTCAGGGAGGACCCACCTTGTGGAGAGTAGCGACATCTATCGGCAGGTGGAAACACCGTGCGAAAATTTTCAGCCACAGGTTTAGCGTACAGATGCCATCATTTTTGGTATTGATTTTATATTACTTACACCGCATGAAGTACTGAAACAAATTCCCCTTTAAATGCAATGTACAGGAGCTGCTAAGGAAAACTAATTTGGAAACCATTGAAAGAAATTCCACAAATACCAAATACAAACGACCGTATAAAAACTGAGAAATTTAGACATTTGCGTGAAAGTTTGCACTTAACACTGAAATACAAGACGTGCGATGATGTACCCTTGCACGACATCCTCCAATAAAAAAGAAAGCAGTTACAGCGGACTTTTAAGTTCACTTCGGCTTATTGTTACCCAATCGCTGAATACACAGTGCCTTCCTTCCCTTCATGAAAATTGCAGTCAAGAGGTCAGATCGGCAGGTGACACGGTCACACCCACTATACATCCACCACGGTTTCATCATCAAAAGCACATAATCCCCCGATACATCCTAGCCTAAGAAACGCATTCCACGCCACGGTGTCTCTTACCTCCGCCAGGGTTCATACACATCCTGAGCCGGCACACCACATCCAACATACCCACCACTTTCCCTCATAAGCATTTTAATAAATAAATATTTAATTAAAAAACACCCACCCTCATTGTCATACCTGGACTCCATAACCAGAAAAAAAGAAAGGGAGGATTACCGTGAAAACAAAAACCTCCTCAATTGTCAGTTGCCAACACGACAGGTTTGGAAGACAGCAAAGTTCTTAAAGAGTTAGGACTCCACAACAATAGCAGCAAAAACACCGACGGACTGAAGAAGGTGGTTTAACCTGACGTCGAGGGTCCGGCCGCCGGTTATCCCTGCGGTTTTAGACACCTTAACCCTTTAACGACCACAACGCCCCAAACGCCCGTGCATACAGACGGCCATAGCCGCCCGAAACTCCTGTCTAGACCTGTTCTTCAAATTTTCTCAACCCATGAGGGATCAGCAGGAGTCACCCTCAGTCATTATTGTTGTTATTAAACAAAATAGTAAACCAACAGATATTTTCGGTCGTAATAGTAAATGGAGCGATAAAAGATGTTTGGGCCATGGTCGTTAAAGGGTGAACTAACACAAAATCAAAACTCCATTACAAAATCATAAACAATCAAGGGAAGGATTCGGGCTTTTCCATGCCTAATGAGGTACAGGAGCTGACACCGCCACAATGGAAAGAAAAGTTCTTCCGACAGTTTAAAAAAAGTGAGAAATTTCAGCATTATCTCCCAAAGCTACACTAACATTTGGCGTAAGTGTTTGGTTCCCTGTTTTCGTTCTATCATTGGGCCTGGTTGAAATGGAGAAGACCAATTAGATAATGAATTGCGTGTTTGTATGTGAAAATACATGTCGAACAAGTGATAATGAAACAGAAATAATGGTATTAATTTCAAGATGTAAGAATATCGCTGCGCTTTAATATTAAATTTCATATTATGTTTTGTAGATAGCGGGTGGGATATATACTTGTTATTCCAAAAGGTTTATATTAAAGTACAATAATTTTAGTCGGAGTTACTATGAGTTTAATACATGTTCAATTCCATGGTTTGGCCACAATAATTATCTCGCGAACTAACTGGTTCATTGATCGAAACAGGGAAATTTTTATTTTAAACTGGATATATACACTTTATATATACTTGTGATTCCAAAAAGTTTACATTGAAGTACAGTAAGTTTAGTAGGATTTACTATGAGTTTAATACACGTTCATTCCCATGCTGTTAGCCCCAGTAATTTTCTCTCGAACTAACTGGTTCAATGATGGAAACAGGGAAATTTTTATTTTAAACTGGATATATACACTTTACATATACCTGAGATTCCAAAAGGTTTAAATTGAAGTACAGTAAGTTTAGTAGGATTTACTATGAGTTTAATACACGTTCATACCAATGCTGTTAGCCCCAGTAATTTGCTCTCGAACTAGCTGGTTCATTGATAGAAACAGGGAAATTTTAATTTAAAGCTGGGACAATTTCATTGGGAAGTAAGCTTCTAATATGTATCAATATATCATTTTTCATTCCAAATATTCTTTCACAATGGTTGAATGTTAATCTGTTTACATTCTAATAGTTACATTAGGTAAACTTGTAATTCAAACATCGCGAAGAACATTTCTGAAACGTTTATTTAAGTCATTTATCAAATGATTCTTCATTGAGCGTTCAATTTTAAACGCGGAATTCGGAAGAGAGTGCCAGAGTGCTACACAGCAGGGTTGTCATTCCATATTCGACACCAAGTAATTTTAAACGGACGATTGGTGGCTGCAATTCCGTCAGCACACATCTCCTCTTGTTACACACTTTACCCTCTCATACAGAGCAATACATGACTTCTTTGGTAAGTTGCGTGTTGTACATTTGGTGTGTTTTGTAGCAGGAACATGTAGTTTCTTATAGTGCTCGTTTTGTCATCGTTTTTTCAGAAAATGTGGTGTTCAGAAGAAGATATAGTGTTAGCTAACGGCACTTTTCTTTGGATTATGAGCGATTTCGTTGCATTAGAGGGAGATTTTGTTGGATCCGATGAGTAGCATTTCGTTGAATACAATTGATTGATTTATTGCACAAGTATGTTTTCGCTGGATTGGATTGGGCCAAAGCATTTTGAAATTTTCAAAACCTGGCTTAAATCGCAGAATCCAGGTCATCAACCTAAATAAACGCGTCGGCAAACGCCGTTCATTAATACACGACGCACTTCGAAAATGCTGGGACTATATGGGAGCCGAATAGCTCAGTTTAACCACAGCGGCCATGGTAGAACCACCCAAGTCCAGATCCAAAACACCAGGAATTGATGTTTTCCATGATTTACAGGTAGACATTACGTTCAAGTAGGTGAGGTGATACAATCTTGAACGTGGCTGCAAAGCAGCGCACTCGCCTCGCCTTGGAAGAAACATGAAAGTATCATACTATAACTGCAGTTGAAAAGTTTTACAGATGTTTCAATTTTTTTTAATAAAGAAATGTCAGTTCTGGTTATTATAAATCGTGTGTACTTAAACAAAATTACAAAACGTAATGTTTTAATTTTGGTATTTATTTGTAAACATCTAATATAGATAATAAAGTGAAATTATGTTTTGAAAAACATACAAGGGTTCAGTTTTAAGTACTTGTTCTATCAGGTGATTAAAAATCAGTATACTGCTAAACCACACGAAAATTTTCGAAGTTTACGAGTGCAACGCCACACCGTAAAATATTAAGGCAGAGCTGCAGATGTCACTTGCTGTCTAAGCTAAACATGCAGACAAGAACCAAGAGATATATTTCTGTTCAGTTGTTTCCTGTTAATCTAAAAATATTTTATTTTGATATAATTAATTTATTTTTCATTTTTTTACTGAACGTGATATATGTTAATCTGACACACCGTCGTAGACGGGCTGATAAACATGGGTTAAATACTGTTTACCATTAAAAATCAGTTTGATAGGTCGGAGGCCCAGGATGGGTTTCCCACCGTTTGCTTTAACACAAAACGTAATGTTTTAATACAAAACGTAATACAAAACGTAAATACAATTTTTCAGTCGCTATGCGTTGTTTAAAAAAATAACGTGGAAAGAGTGATGACATCGTCCATTTACATTATCTCCACGTATTTGATATATATTAACCGTTTGCTTTTTTTAGCACGTCTTTTGTAAAAAAAGATCGTGCTTATGTTACTGGTTTGTCCGTCAGTCACTCCGTCCGTCCACTTTTACCCACGACATCTCTGCAACTATTTGTCCTATTTGAAAAAACGCATTTTGCATTGGGAAGCTAGAAATATGCAAATAATGATTCTTTATTTCGTTTTTATTTACGATGTACAATTTCGCCACTAGAGTGCGTAAAGGCAGATGTTGTCGAATTCAAAAATACATTTCATTCCACATATTTGTTTCTAAACATCCGATTGAAAACATTAGTTTGTCTTTCGATTCCATTTATGTCGAAGACTATTTTAGATATAGCAACTTTTTCAAATTACGCATAGATTTTCCTCTAAGGGGCGTAAAAGTAAATTACATTTTTTCCGATAACTGTTCTAAAACTCCGATTTGAAATTGTCTTTTTAGCGGATACACCTCCTTATGGAAAATCTTTTGCATATAATTTTAAATTTTTGGTAAGGAACATTTTGGCCACCAGGGGGCGTAAGGGTTAATTTTTGCATCTGCTGTATTTGCCATAAAATCTGAGCTTCTAAAATATCGATTGAAAAAATTATTTCGTGGACAGATGCCGCTCTCATCAATAAACCGTTTCGAAATATTTTCTTCTTAAAATATTACACAGTTTTTCTGCCAGGGGGGCGTAGATTTATATCTTATTTTTGTCAATATATGTACTTCAGGGAGTCCGATTTGAAAAATTTCTTCTTTGTAGAATAGTTTTTCAGTGTGACATGTTTTTCATATAATTTCAAAATTTTCAAGTAAGTCGTAGACTTTCCGCTTGGAAGCGTAAAGATAAATTCATTTTTTCCCTATACCTCCGCTTCTAAATCTCTGATTTCAAAACTTCTCTCTGTACCGGATACAGCTCCTGATGGGAAATCTTTTGCACGCAATTTTTAATTTTTGTAAAACATGTTTTGACTACAAGGTGGCGTAAGACCTAATTTCCGCTTCTGATGTATTTGTAGCAAAATATGAGCTTCTGAAATCTCGATTGCCAAAAAAGGTCGTTTGTTGACCGATACTACTCATGTCGACAAACCTTTCAGGAACATTTTCTTCTTCAAATCATGCATGGTTTATACGCCAGGGGCGTGGATGTACATCTTATTTTTGTCATTATCTCTACTTCTAAGTCCGAGTTGAAAATCCTTTCTTTGTTAGATAGTGTTTCCGATGCGAAATGTTTTTCGTATAAATTAAATTTTTTTAAGTAATTCATAGACTTTTAGTTAGGGGCCAGAAAGGTAAATTGCGTTTTCTGCGTTATTTCTGTTTCTAAAATTCCGATTTGAAAAATTCTTCCTCTATCGCATACAAGACTTGGTGGAAAATATTTTTCACATAATTTATAATGTTTGGTAAGAATGGTTTGGGCACCAGGAGGCATCAGGGTTAACTTCTGCTTCTGATGTATTTGTAGCGAACTCTGGGCTTCTGAAAACTGGACAAATTATTATTTTCTAGGACCGATACCGCTTATAGGGAAAAACCTTTTGAGTATACTTTTGTACTTAAATAATGCATGGTTTTCCCACCAGAGGACGTAAAGTCTCATCTTATTTTTGTCGACATCTCTGTTTCTAAGAGTCCAATTTGAAAATTTGTTTCGGTGTTGGAGAGCTTTTTCAGTACGAAATGTTTCTCATATAAATTAATGTTTTTCTCAATGAACAAGTCTGCAACCAGAGGGCGTAAGCTCACGATTCCGTTTACAGCTTTATCTGAGGAATCAAAAAACCAATTGAAAAACGTCTTTCTTCCGTCAGATACTATTGATTTCCAAAGCGGTTACATTGATTTTTAACAGCTTTGATAAGTTTAATTTGCCTCACAACGGATTCAAAAGACGCGCTTATTACATCCGAACATTCGGTGTCATCTTTGTTTTTTTTTAAGTCGGGTGATTTGTTCGTATGGGTTTCCAATTACCTTTCAATGGCAACTTCTGTTGATTTCATTTGAAGATTAACTTGATACCGTATATCATGAGGTGTCAGAGGCATCAAGTTAATAGCTAAGAATGAACTTCCCTGTAAGGTAAATGTGCTCTTTAAGGCGCTCTCACTGAGTTTATTCTTGCCAATATATGTAGCTACGCTCTACAAAAATGCATATTTTCCGGGTTTTTTACTTCGTTGGAGACTTAACGATAACTGTGAGCAAATCAATGTCCTAAAAGCTGCCGCTACTCTCTTATTTAGGGTCACTGGTTCCAGGTAACAGAGAGAGAGAGAGTCAGTTCCGCAAGAAAAACACAACATCCATGCCTTACCGGCATTCAAACCAGGAGCCTCCTTGGGCGAATGATAATATACCAACGCTTAGACCACTTTGCCACGAAGGCGGTGTTTCTTCCATTCAGCAACTTCACTCAGAAAACATATAAGGGTACTCTGTGAAAGAAATGGGGTGACTAGATCTTGTTATGTGAGAGAATGGAATTGCAGTCGTATGTATGGTACCGTATACCTTCCGCTGTTGATGTTTTGTCTCCTAACACGCAGTGTTAGTAAGCAAAGGGAAAAGTTCTAACGCTAAGTGGGACACAAACAAACAAAAAAATGCGGAGTAATGTACGGAATATTATGACTTGTAATATGATGTTGAGAATCGCTTGCCAACATTACAGGAAAGTACACATGATTTGATTAACAACTGTTTGGCAATTGGTCAGGTTTAGCGCTCGTGACGACCAGTGCGGCAGTATGTGTTTACGCCCTACTAGCTTCTTCTTGTGTTGGGCTCTATGGGTGTTCAGTCACATATGAAATATAAACAATATAAAATAATATTCGGGGGCGATGATCAAAAGGTCAACACCAAAACACAATGCTACTTTGGAGCTTAATTGTAAAAATACTTTATTGTGATTTGGATTGTTCCAGTTTGACGCTGAAGTACTTCGTATTTCGGGTCACATTGGTTAACTACTTCATTTTTAAAAGGGAGTGGCGTTAGTGACTTCTTCATTTTTTAAAATTTAAATAATTAATCTATTCTTTTGCACCCTTTCCTTTTTCACATTCATCTCTCCGTCAGTGCGTGAAATCCAAGTAATCAAAGCAGCAGATTTCGTTCGTCTCGGACACTCCCATAGGAATGACCGAGGATTTTTTCTTTTTTCTTTACCTTCCGGGGAAGAAGCAAGACATGCATATAATTCAAGCAATATCTGCCTTTCTTTGTTATTCTCGGTATTGGACAAATCTCTGGTATCTAAGGAATCGCATTTCAAAGGCCAAATCCCCGTTAGATGAATTGCCAAGCTGTTCTACCGCGGTCACCTTTGGAAACAGGTTCTAGTAAACGTCGTAAAATATACAGTAGTGTCTCAAGAAAGTCATAATTCTATCAAAGGTATACCACCGTAATCTTTTGCGGTTAAACAGATACAAGGAATATATGTCATATTTAAAGTACGAAGAACATCGCCTGCCCATAATGCCAGCTGGTACTATCCAGTAGCTCAGTGGTCCATGGCGCAACCCATAACACTGGTCTACACGGTATTTACATAATGAAAAACTGTAGCTGTTTTTAACTACTTTTTGGGGTCTGATGTCAGATCTGACCTTAAAAATTGTCCACCACGTCTCTTTTATTGTTATGGGGAATTACATATGCATAACTGTCCCACATTACTGCTTGTAGCCATCTAAAAGGACATTAGGTTTTTTTTTGTCATATTTCGCCACCGGACATGTAATGTGTGGCAACACTGATTTTTTCATAGGTAGAATATATGTATTCGCAACCGAACCGCGATTGCTCTTTTATACACTGTAGGAGTAACACGTACTGCATGTTTATGAGGAAAAGTTGGCGTAATGGAGAAAAAGGATCGTCGCGGATCTATTGATGCTCCGGATAAGTTCTCTTATGTGTGAGGACAGTATATTATAAAATCGCAGAGCTGTCCATTGAAAAAGACTGGGACTTTGGAAGTCATGTTGCAGACCAAAATAAATCGTTGGCTTCACATCTCTTCTGCATTTCCTGCTTTGTTGGCCTGAGTGAATGGTTGAAAGGTAAGTTCAAATCCATGTCTTTCCCAGCTCCGATGATTTGACGTGATTAAGTTGATCACGTGGAAGATTGTTATCTTGGTTTAACCAAAGTGAGGGGAATTTTAAAGAAAGATAAAAGTAAAATACAGTATCAAAATTTCCCATCAGCCTTTAAGTCCTGTTATGTATGGGGAAATCTTCCTATACGAAAACCTCCATTAAACCGTGAATATTCATTCAGTGAAGATATGGACGCAAATGAAGATCCAAACAACAAGCTGAAGTTTTAGGTTGGCGACGACAAGAGTGGAACCTGCTGGCGAAGGGTACACGTGTGTCTGTTTTCAGAAATAGAAATATGAGTATATGTTCATTCTGTGAAATGCAGGATGGTATCTGTTTTTGCTCGGATATTCCGGGGCTAATGACAGTATTAGGAATATTACACAATCTTGCGGAATGTCGTCTAGTGATCCACTCATACGAGGTTAGTTTAAAAGCTGTCCTTTTGTCCAACGGACACCAGAAACCTTCATTTCGTGTAAAAAAAGCTGTAGGAATGAAGAGACGTATGAAAGAATGGACAAAATTATCACTGCAAAAAAATATGACCACTTTAGACCAAAATACTTAGAGCGGTAATCAAAGTGGATTCACCATATTTTGTTGTTTTCTTTTTGTGTGGTACTGTAGCCCACATCAAAACACTACGAACGGACAGACTGGTCTAAACGAGATGTTTTCGTTCCTGTAGAGAGTAACGTTCGTCATAAGCCCCTGAGTAGTCATTCTGATATTCTCCTTCCAACACATCATATCAAACTGGTACTGATCAAGAACTTTGTAAAGGCTATGGACAGATCTGGCCCAGGCTTTTGTCACTTAAAATATTACATTACAGCAATTAAGTAATGCAAAACTCAAAGAAAGCATCTTCGTTGGTCCTCAGATACGGAAATTATAGCGGGATTCTGTTTTCACCAAAAAGCTAAACAGGACGGTCCTCGCCGAATGGCAGTCTTTCACACCTGTGGTCAAGGAATTCCTGAGTAACCACAAAGAGGTCAACGAGAAACACCTGATTCGCAACCTCCTCAAGAACAACAAAATCCTTGGGTGGCAGATTTCCTTAAAATGCCTTTTCCTCCATTGCCATCTGGATTTCTTTCCTGACAACCTAGGAGCAGTGGGCGATGAACAAGCAAAAAGGTTGCAGCAAGGTATCCGAACGATGGAGTAGAGGTATCAAGGCAGGTGTGATCCATCAACGATGAGTGATTACTGCTGGTTTTTACAGAAGGAGGACAACACCACACAAAAGAGAAAAAAATTAACTTCTTCTACGAATATACCAGTATATGTGTGGGCATTATAAAGTCGTCGAGCAGCAGCCTTAAATGTGCGGTTGATGCAAACATCAAGAGGCTGGATTCGTCACGTCAATCCTCCAAGAATAATGACAAGATCACTGCGGTTTCCTTTCAAACTTTACTTTACTGCATCTGCTAAATGTCCTTTAATTGCGTCTAGCACTAGCAGGGATCTTAACCTCAGTAAACCTCGAGGTCGCCTTAGCCGAACTTTACTTAGCCAGTCTAAAACCAAATTTGCAAACATCCAGCCATTTTCTTGCACTGGAATATAGATTCCTCTTGGAAAAGTCTTTTTTTGGGAACATTTTCCTCTTGAAAACGACATAGGACGGAAATTTATTTTCATCTGCAGTAGAACAGAGCATTACTGGCATTCTGATCTTTCCGCCACTCGTTGACAGTAATCTCACTTGTTATGCTACAACATTGTTCACTGTGCAGTTTGAAGGCATATCCGAATAGATCAGCCTCGGATCAGCACTGTCGACCTGCCCCAAGTCGTGTTGCTCTTACTTTCGAATACAGATCAAATGTTTTAGGAAAGCATTCAACTTTTCTTCAAGGTCAGCCAGCAGCTGTAGCCAGATGGATGTACTCCGTCTAAGAGATAATAATTTTCTCTTCATGAACCGTGTTATCCAACCACGGGATGCTTCAAAATTTCCCTGTAGCTGTAGCTAACGATTAATTTATTTAGCTTTCACTTTAAGAATTTCTGCTGTTACTGAGAACCCACCTGCCCGCTGTACTTTTACGAACTATAACAAAGTAAATTTCTCCGTCATTTTTATCCACGCCGGGGTTCAAACCTGGGTCCCCTGATTCCGGAATAAGTCACTCTACCAATTGAGCTACGCGGACGTTCGTTTAGACTGCTATCTGCCATTATGTCGCGTGCGTCCTGCTGGTAGGTACGTCACATCCCCCCCCCCCCCCCAGAAAGAGAGCCGGGGGCATGGCCCACGGGGCAGCCGTGACCATGAGTCGTTGCAGGCAGCCATCCGCTGTAGAACGTGCACTTGAGAACTCCCAGTCAATCTGGTGTGTGGAATGCAACGTCACACGCATTTACTTTTCGAAGCGCTATAGAAGGGATTCTCATATTTTTCCTATCTCGCGGTGTGGAAAGAACATCACACCATTGCGAGATTTTGAACTTCTCCGTCATTTTGAACGGCCGAGTCATCCGGAAAGTTCGGGAGCTATTATAACGAAGTAAATTTCTCCGTCATTTTTATCTACGCCGGGGCTCGAACCCGGGTCCCCTCATTCCGGAATAAGTCACTCTACCAATTGAGCTACGCGGACGTTCGTTCTGACTGCTATCTGCCTTTATTTCGTGTGCGTCCTGCTGGCAGGTACGTCACAGAACATGCTTAACTCTTCGCCAATTTCGGAAAATTTCCTCTTTTTATGGGCTACTAAATGCTTGCCTGGTTGTCGAGGACATCTTATTTTTTTTTCTTTTGCGCTACAAACGTGCATTCACTTTAGGAACTCCAAATTTTGATTTACATGCCCGATCGATATTATCTTCCGCGAAAGCGGTGACTGTAAGTTTCAACTTTCATGTGTAATCTTGCCATTTTTGAAGACACCTTTCTGTGCACGTTGACTCAGAAAGAATGACTGGAAAAGAGATCAAGAAGCAAGGTACCCTTGGATTCTTAGGGGAAAGGCGTGAATATCCTAAGCCCTGAGGTAAAACGAAGATAAAAGCGGAGGGAGGAGCAATGAGTGATTGATGTGCGCGTAATTTCAAGGACATCTGCGTCTGCTCTTTTCGGTTTCCGCCCCACCACCCAGCACCTGGAACGACCTATTTGCGCTGCATACTTGCAGGAATGAAAATGCGCGCAGACGTTACATATTTGCAAATGCTCGTACTCGATTCTAACGCGCACGTTCTTCTAACCGCACAGGTTTATGGACAAAGATTGCGCGTTAGATTCGAGTAAATACGGTATTATGCTAAATAATGTATGGGAAGTATTATTACTGATCTACCTTTTGCAAGGCAGATTTACATTTAATGATTTGTATAAAACGCCATATTTTGTAATGTATTATTAAACTGTTGATTTCAGGTTCAGGTATTTTTGACATTATCTGTTTATGCCGGCAAGTATTAAAGCTCGTAACCTGTGTAAATGCAATCAGTTTCGTGTTTCGCTAATCAGCCTTAATAAGAAGAGGTGAAATATTTAGCAAGTATGAAGACGAACTGGATCCTCAAAGCAGAAAATGTGTGCTCTTTGATGTGAACGTAGCTTGGAATATTGTGAAAAGAAATTCGTCTCAAATGAAACTGGTCTGAAAACATAATTCTTATAAGTTTCACGGACACCTACATGCTACATGTAATTATATATTATGCTACATGCAATTATATATTACGCTGCATGTAACATCTAATAGTTTATATATTTAAGAAATAAGTGCTGTATGTTTTTCTTGTTAGCACGTCTTTTGTAAAAAAAGATCGTGCTTATATTATTAGTTTGTCCGTTCATCCGTCCGCATCTAGACACATATCTCTGCAACTATTAGCCCGATTTGAAAAATTCATTTCTCAATGGGAAGCCTGAAATATGCGAATGATGATCCTTGACATCGTTTTTTTTTTTACGATGTACAATATCGCCGCTCAAAAGCGTAAATTCAGATGATGTCGAATTCAAAAATACGTTTTATTCCACATATTTCGTTCTAAATATCCGATTGAAAAAAAATATTTTATCTTTCGATTTCATTTATGTCGAAGAGTATCTTAGATATAGTAACTGTTTTCAAATAACGCATAGAATTTCCGTTAGCGACGTAAAAGTAAATTACATTTCCCCGATAACTCTTCTTCTAAAACTCCGATTTGAAAAATGTTTTCTTCAGTAGATACAGCTTCTGCTGGAAAATGTTTTGCACATAATTTCTAATTTTTAGCAAAGAATACTTTGGCCACCAAAGAGTGTAAGGGTTAATTTCTGCTTCTGATGTATTTTCCATAAAATCTGAGATTCTAAAATATCGAATGAAAAAATTATTACGTGCACTTACGTCACTCACGTCGATAAACTTTTTCGGAATATTTTCTTAAAATATTCCACGGTTTCTCCGCCAGGAGGCATAGAGGTATATCTTCTTTTTGTCAATATTTCTTCTTCCAGGAGTCCGATTTGAAAAGATCTTTCTTTGTTGGATAGTGTTTCCAGTGTGGCATGTTTTCATATAATTTCAAAATTTGCAAGTAATTCGCAGACTTTCAGCTTGATGGCATAACGTTAAATTGCTTTTACCCCTACATCTCTGCTTCTAAATCTCCGATTTTAAAAAAATTCTGCACCGGATACAGCTCCTGATGGGAAATCCTTTGCACATAATTTCTAATTTTTGAAAAAATTTTTTGGCCACCAGGTGGCGTAAGATTTAATTTCCGCTTCTGATGTATTTGCAGCAAAATATGAGCTTCTACAATCTCAACTGAAAAAAAAGTCGTTTGTAGATCGATCCTACTCATGTCGACAAAACGTTTGGAACATTTTCTTCTTAAAATTAAGCATGGTTTCTACGCCAGATGGCGTAGATGTATATCTTACTTTTGTCAATATCTCTACTTCTAGGACTCCAATTTGAAAAATTCCTTCTTTGTTGGACAGTTTTAGCGATGCGAAATGTTTTTCCTACAAATTCGATATTTTCAAGTAAATCATAGATATTCCGCAAGGGGGACACAAAGGTAAATTGCGTTTTCTGCGTTATTTCTGCTCCTGAAACTCCGATTTAGAAGCAGTTTCGTTTGTTAAGGCTTTTCGTTTGGAAGAGCTACAGTTTCGATTGGAAGTGCGACGTACATTTTGTTTGTTAAACAAAGTTTCGTTTGTTAAGACCTATGTCACTAAGTCATTAGTAAGAGACATGGGTTTTACCAAACGAAATGGCACAGAGGCTTCAAACAGCTGAAATAAGAATGAAAGGGTGCATGCTTCGTATAACCATTGAAAATAAGAAGGGGAACTTATGAATCAGAAACATGAAGTGCTGACAGCATCACCATAATGGTAAATTAACTATAATAGCAGGGGCCTGTTGAGCTGACAACCGTTGGCCAACCAAATTACTTGACTGGATTCCTGAAGATAGGAAAATAACAAAAAAGAAGCTCCCGTGGCAGAGAGATGGATGTATTTCGAAAGCATTCCTAGGTGACACTGTGGAGACTGGCTTAGAAGTGAAATTTTTGTACAAGGCTTGTCGAGGAATTCATCTTGCAAAGGTTTGTAATTGTTCTTTATGCTGATCATCAACATGATGATATATCACAGAAATTGAAAGAACGTGATGGATGTGTGATAAAAGATGACATTTCTTCAAAGATATTTTAAATATTCCAGCTTAATTACGGTACCCTGTGTAAAGAGCATTTTGTAAAACCAGGATAAGGAAGGTTTTGTATATAACGAAAGTGTAATCGTTTAAAAAATGCTGGAATATATTTACTGATATTCATAGTCGTCAGTGTGAGAATTCTTGTATGGGAGAGTTTCCTGATATGATTAAAGCTTCAAGGAGAATGCGACTCAAAAAATAAGATTTGTGCTTGTGCTCCTTCTACGATAACATAGAAAGATACATTATTTTGTTTCCTAAAAATGTAAGAACGTCAGTTCAATGGCATTTAAAAAAAGGATTTCGAACTAAGGAATTTGAAATCTGTTGTTCTCTTCTATTTCCATTCAAGGCTCTTTAAATGTTCCTCACAAATGTTATTTCTAATATTTCGTAAACAAACTTCATTTATAGAAATATTATTTCTTACAAGAAAGTCACTAAATTATTCAGAACAAAATATTGATATATATTTTATTCTACAATTGTTCTATTCCATTTATGATTTCAATGGTTGAATTAAGCTAGTATTAAATCGCCAATCTGGTAAAACATGACAGTAATTTCATTAAGAATCAATAATTTTCCTATGATTATGTTGATCTCAATATAATAAATAAGTAAATGCGCGCCACATGTAGACGTGACGTACATCTGAAATGCCTCGACAAGCTTTCTTAATTTTCACCCTTAAACCAGTCTCTTCCCCTCTATTCCTTTTCGCATTTGCTGCCTAAAAGTTTTTTTAATTTTCGCATTGGAATCAATACTTGAATCTGTCCATCCGGTAGTCTGGAGTAATTTGAGCTGAAAAACGCACAGTTTCATATTGCCCATGAACTTCTCTATTAAATTTTTGTGGCAAGCATCATTTTACGAGGGCGTAATGAAAATTTTTACTTCGATACATGCGCTCTATGCTTGCTAGGAAACCTAATTTACAGCCTATTTTACGACGAAATCTCTGAACCACTAAATATTTCTCTGTGATTTACCATTTTGCGAATGTTAATTAGGAAGTACTTAAAATCGTAAGACGAAAATTTGTTGAAACCTTGTGACACCGAAGCTGGAAACCAAGCGTCTTTTTCCTTTCGAAATATATCTATTTTTCCATATTCATCATACACTAATGCTTGTAAAAATTACAACACCCAGAAACAATTTCGCAATTTAAATGCATTTATAAAACGGATTCCTAGTGTTTCCAGAATTAAGAAATTACCTTTGTAGAGCTATAAAATATTTTTTCACTTCAAAACTCAGGGTCGTGTGCAGCTACCTGGAGCAATAATAACAGCATCTACACGGCGTGGGATTGAACGGAAAAGGGTTTTGATATCGCCAGGCTGCTTCTGTGCGACACCAAAGTTCATTTGCTCTGACTGGCGGAGGCGCTTAATGGGCCAGTCGCTTTACTAAAATGTCACAGAAATTTTCGTTCGGAAACATATCTGGCGAATGTACAGGTAAAGGAAGAAGCAGTATCTGCCGTTTATTGAAGAGATCTTGGATATTCCGGGCCCTGGAATATAACGTCAGGACAACTCTGAAGGAAGGGTGCCACCCATGACTGTAAAACATCCCTGATGTATCGCTGGATGTTGAGCGTTCCCTTTATATTTACCAGGTAAGATTGTGAGTCGAACTCAATGCAATGCCATACCATGACCGTTGGCGTTGTGTCGGTATGACGCCGCAAAATGCTCGCTTCAAGGTGTCGTTCATCAAGATATTTTCGAATACGTATCCGACCATCATGGTTCATCATATTAAATTACGACTCGTCGGAAAACACGACCTGCTGCAATCAGTGCGCGAGTGACTGTGTGTGAGACCCCATTGCGGCATGAGATGTCTGTGGTTGAAGATCAAAGGAATGCCCAGTAGTTGGCTGCTAGAAATCCGTCCTCTGCAAAGCAGACGACGCAAAACAAAGCCTAAACTGTAACAATGCTCCACTACTGCGCTGACACCATGGATTTTGCAGTGCGATTAGTCACTGCTACTTGTAGAGATGTCTCTCATGAAGTGCAGTCGTGCGATTTTGCAGTACATTTCCCGGATATATGTGCGTCCGCGACTCATCTGTACACTGACGCCTCGTTCGCATAACTGTACTGCCGTTTGGTACCGTAAAAGTGGCAGTTTTGAGGTAGGAAAAATACAGCTTTTCTCACCTCAAAACACTTTCTTCGGTCAAAGTGCGTCAAGTTTTCATAATTCAAACTTCTTTGGTGACGAGGTATAGGGAGACACAAGAAACCTTCATTCGAACCAATAACGGCTTTTCACTGATTGCAACGTCTCGTGTAAGCTAGTTCTCTATAACCAAAACGGGACACTTCATATCACGCTGAGCCGAAACCGTGAGCGCATTTTCTCTGACAATTTTATACATTTACGTTCCGCATCCTGTCGTACGTAACACTTGAGTTTAAAGCTAATACCAGCAGGCCTTAATGGTGTTGCAATTTTCCCAAGCAGTAGAATAGTTTACTTTCGTCGCCATATATTGGAGATTTCGTAAGAGATTAAATCTGGGAGAAATAACACTTCTTATTTGATTTATAAATGACACACACACACACCTTAGGTGCGAGTACAAAATTTTAAATCGCTTTTTACAGCTTTTGTAGATCATGCAGTTCCAAAAACTAAGGACATATATTAATATGTATGTTCACCCGTTAAGAATCACATATATTCTGTGTTAAGGTAATTCTACCCAAATACATAACAAGATAATTGCAACGACGCTAAACCACTCCTTGTTCATTGTGCTTAGTTATGAAAAATGATATACCTTTTTATTTTCTATTTCAGCACCGCATAGTACTGAATCACGTATTCTAAATAAATTGAAACTCATTTCCTCATTAGCAAATACTTGAACCATTAATATCTACGTGATGAACCCTTGTACACAGTAATATGCTGCAATAAATTAAAATATATAGAATAAATTACAAAGTTTTTTGTTCATTATACTTGAGAAGGCTAATGTTAGTGTGAGCAGCGGAAGCTGCACATAACAAACGTGCTTTGAAGTAATTCATTAATATCTTGTATACAATGTAGCTTGTGATAACATCTATGGGGCATACCTTTTGTTTAGGCGTTCTTGACACAATAGTTTCACTTATTCACAACCTTCGGAACAATCATTGCAATTGACCGCGGTACGAGTTTAGGGCTTGTTCTCGCGACATGTGTGGTACGTCTGCTTTGATTCCGCGCAATACTGGCTTTTAGTCGTTTACGACATAGGAAAACTGCCCAACAAATATGATACGTATTTACGTCATTGAATTGTCCTGTGGCAAATCGCCATATTTTTCAGGAAACAGCAATAGATGAATAATGTAACTTGATGTTAATGTACTACCCACATATTTTTTGTTTTTTTATAATCCAAAAGCATTTTAAGCTAATGTTACATCTTTTCAAAAAATTTGGCACTAAATTTTTTGCACTTAAATTTGAGACAAAAAAAATTTCTACAAATATTTTTTAATTCATAATAATTTCACTTCGTGGGTTTTAAAATTCTGAAATTTTGGTACAACATGGCATGATCTTAGTCCGTTTTGTACGAATTGATTATTTTTGGAAACGCAAATAAGTTCCTTTCCCGGCTCGATTAGTTACATTTACTAAAGAATATCTATTTATTTCAAGTCATAAGGGGCTAAAAAACACCTAAATGCACTTCTATAGGCAGAATTAAATTGAACATTTTTTTAAAAATTTGGAATGATACGTTTTCTGTTGAACTTTGTCTTGAACTGAAGAATTCCTTATATTCAGGAAGTGTAAGTATAGCAATTCAATATACATGATGCAACACAAAGAAAAATAGAAATAGCAGGTTATCTTTAAAACTTCACGCAAACGCGAACTCTTACTATCCCATAGAAACAACTTCTTCCGTTGAAATACCTAGAAAAATGTATTGACGTTAGGTTTCCTGTCCACTTAATAAAAAATAAATGTCTATTATAACACTCTATGATAGAAAGGGTCACTTAAATGTTTCTCAAATGTGTCTTTAGGCTTTGTTACTCACCGAAAAGCGATTCATAAGATTTGCTTCTCATTAGAATTTCACCATTCCGATTATAATAATGTCTGTTTTTCCGCAAAGTTATTTTTCTCCATACGGCCAAGGTAAAAAGTTTTGACTATGATTGCTTTGTTTGGGCAGTGCAGCATATTCGAAAAATGTCAATTTCGAAGCATTCTTCTACAAAAACAAAACTTTTTGCAAATGTTTCTGTGCCTGATTCTATTCAGTTTTTTATTCATACATGATGCTCACTAAATAAATTTGTTTAACCCTTTTTTATTAAATCAAAGTTTATTTCATTACCGTTTTAACCACAACGAATCTGTGATGTCCAAATTTGGAGCCGATACTGGCTCCCGTACATCTTGGTTACCAGTTTGCAAAGCAAACCTATTCCAGCTTTTCGCTAAATCACTTGTCTCCCTGCATCTGTACTAATTCTATGAAGAAAACCAGAAAATCAAATATATGTATGTATGTGTGTGAAGTGCAGATCTGCGGTACCATGTTCATATTTAGCACCAAATTAAAATTATATACCATTAAATATTCTTACATCATTGTGAGTTATTGTTTTCTACTTTAATATTAAAAGTACATTTTTAAAGAACAGAAGAGATAAATACCAGGAAACAATAGATTTATATACAAATAAAAGAAGCATTAAACCTTGCACATAATTTAAATTCGTTTAAATTATGGAGATTTCAGTTCAGAGAATCCTCCCCAAACTTTTAGAAAGAAGGATCACAAGGGGAAGTTTCAGATGTCAGATGTTTTCAGCATCTATGACGTCGTCAGTCGGCTAGCGACGCAATCTTGTTTATTGTGTGGGTGGACTACTAGTACTTTATTTGTTTACCGACCAATTTGTGACGTCAGAATTGAAAATGTTTGTTTCAAAGCAGCGTCCAAACCTCACATTTTGTTTTAGAATGAAATCTCAACGTTCATTCACTGTTAAATGTTAATTTTAACGTCTGCTATAGTTTCGAAGTCAAAGACATTGGTGTTTGGATTCATTAGCGGAAGAAATGCAAGAGGACGCCCTCACCATGTGTGAGATGACGATGTTAAATACTAGTGCGGTTGAAATCTTCAAGACATGAGCCACTCTGCAAGGAACAGAATTTAATGGGACATTATAGTTAAAATGGCAACAGACACCTACTGGAATTTTGTACCCATGATTGTCGATGATGATGGTTTCGGAAAGCATTTGGTTCGGCCTAATGGGGACAAGTGAACTGTAAACATTTAAATCATTGTCCCATCTGACGTCACGGATTTTGGTAATTTGTTTCCATGAGCTTGAAAGAAAAGGAGTAGATGTCATGTCGTTGAAAAGCCGTAAAGATTTGCAGTGCGTGTGGATAACTTCTAATACGCTAAGTTTGATTGTCGAATCAGGTTTATTAATAAGAGTAAAGTTTTCAAATAAAAACTTTACGTGTTCAGTCGCAGTGAAATTCTTGCATTATCTGTTTCCGATTGCTTAAAAGAATGTCTCTATGACTTTCGCATCCTCTCTATAATTTTCCAATATCTATTTGAGTTTTGCTGAAGAATCACTGCAGCAAATTATCCACTTTTATTTGTTATATCCTGAGCAGATTTTTTTTTCATTTACACATTTCCGTGAATAGAACATCACCAGTTTAAACAGCGTTTCACAAATATTTTATTCTATGGTGTACGTTTAGGGATAATGCCAAAAATTCCCTTTTACTGTATTACACAGAAACCAAATTTAGAATTTAGTGGTTTATTACACCAGAATGCGGAAAAAAAATTACTACGTTAAAAAAGTTTCGGAACGTTTTGAATATTTGCCAAATGTTAGTGAATTAGGTCATTCCCCGCTGAGCAAGTGAAGAGACCGACCAACCAGAACCGGTTTGATCCAGATCCAACACGTACAGCGTATGTGTGTAGTTCGTGATTACAGGCATTCGAGGCTCTCCGTGGCGAAGATGTCGAATTTTGAACAGCGTTCAAGTGTAAAATTTTGTGTTCTGCTCGGAAAATCTTTAGCCGACACTTTTCAAATGATTCAGTCAGCATACGGTGATAGTGCAATGAGTCGAACTGGAGTTTATGAGTGGCATCGACATTTCGGAAACGGACGACAGAGTATCGAAGAGAAGGAGAGATCAGGACGACCTTAGAACGTTGCTTTGGAGGTTGAGCGCTCCAAAGAAAAGGTCTTGTTAACATTTTTCTTTGATTGCACGGAGGTCGTACACAAGGAATTTCTTCAACATGTTCGTATAGTCAGTAAAGAAGAGTACGTCAGCGTCCTAAAACGTCTCCGAGAATCAGTGAGACGCAAGCGACCCGATCTTTGGAAGACCAACTCGTGGGTGCTTCTTCACGATAATGCACCAGCTCACAGACCCATCCAGGTGTCCGTTACCTGTCGAAACATGACATTCCAGTTCTTTCACAACTAGTTTATTCCCCTAATCTCGCCCCTTTGTGACTTTTTTCCTTTTTCCCAGGATGAAGCATTTTCTTAAAGGGCGACGCTTCTCAATTTCCGAAGAAGTGCAACAAGCTGTCACGGAGGCACTGGAGGATGTGGCAAAAGAAGGCTTGAAATCTGCATTTAAATCTTTGTATGAGCGCTCCCAAGAATACATATTAGCACAGGGTAACTACTTCGAAAGAAATACGATATAAACAGATATTATCTGAATTAATAAGTTTTTTAATAAAAAAATTCCGGGACTTTTTGTACGTAGAAATAGAAGACACTACAAGTGGGAAAGAAAGCATTTGTGAAGGAAGGAGCAACATTTGATTCATGTATTAAAAGTGTTTTATCTGTGCATCCTTTCCTTTCTTACGTACGTAGCAGAGACTATGACTTTAACTAAAAAAACAATAAAAGGGCTAGAATCAACTGAACGGAACGTGGAGAGATGCATGCTTGATGTAAGTAGAAAAAATTAGAAGATAAACTCTTGGATCAGGAAATGACAAGAGTGGAAAATATGATAATCACTGAAACGACAATGGGATGGACATACTGACAGAATAACGGATCACACATGGAAAAGAAACATTTTAAACTGGATATCAAAGGGAAGGAAAAGACCAAGAAGGGACTAAATATGAGATGATTGGATGAAATTTGAAAGCATGCTTCAGTGACACGCAGGAGACAGGTTCAAGAGAGACTGCTGTGTAAGAAACTTGGAGAGTCTTTCATTAAGCAGTGGACATTTATTGGTTGGCAATGATAGAAAGACAGATAGATAACCAATACGTTTTGGAGTATTGGTTTCCAATGTGAAGCCTAAACTTGAAGCCAGATATTGGCTCACGTAACTCTTTCTCAAACAGTTGTAAACGGCGATCAGGAATGGATATTGTTAAAACGTGTCGTCAAAACCTATAATACCGTACTAAACATGCACTACTTATACGTTACAACTACACCAGAGAATAGGAATAAAATACACTTATGGCTTAATAAAGTCCGTTAATTTGCTGGAGCAAAAAATACACTCTTTGCGAAGAAAAGGAAGAAAGGAAGTACCACGAGAAAATAATTCGATCTTGATGGAACTCCGCATGCAAGTACCTCAGGGACGAATACGCAAATGCTTATAAAATAATGGCCACTACAGCGTTTGACAACCTCGCATCCAGGAATATATATCAAGAACAAATCTCTTAGGAAGCGATGATTTCAAAAAAGAATTGCGATTGCATTAACCTATGGATGGCTGACGTCAGATACGTGCACACTACGAGCAGTTGATCGAGTTTGAGAGAGAGGGTGTGTGATTGGGGAGAGTATGGCCGGTTGGTCATGGCGCCATTTGTCCAGGCATCTGGGTTAAAGTGACGCGGATATCGCGCGATGTCGGCATTAATGGATCCAGGAGGGCACATACCAGCTGCTAAAGAGCTACATTCGAACTTTCAACAAATATCATTGGGCAGTACTTTTACAAATATAGTTTCCGGCGAACCCAAGAAATCTCATTTTTTTAGACTTTTTCATTCACACGCCATTTTTTTACTTTGCTGCTTTAAATGTTTTCTTAAGAATCCATGAAAGCAAACGCTAATACATGGGATAAATTTCAAAATTAAAAGTAATTGAAAAGGTTTTACTTCGACAACGTTGTTTGTGTATGTTGGACACAAACGCCTTTTTACTCATTAAGAAAATTTTCAGAAAACATGATGTTAGAAAAAAGCAATTTGTTGCAAGTAAAGTAATATAGTTGTTTTACTACATTGTTTGTTACCCTCCACAAGATCGCCGTTCGTGACCTAAAGGATACCAAATTGTTATATAATTTCTTCGCCATGTCTGCCTTGATAATTATTTGGAAGTTTCAATGCCATACACTGATGTATATTAGAATTCTTCGTTGACATAACCTGATAGGAATATCGCTAGGGATATTATGTCAGTTACCATAGAAATCATTATGTTGGACCATAAATTTGAACTATAAATCCGCAATGTGGTGGAGTTCCCTTCTGCTGGAAAATTACCCATTTTTGACATTCATCCTACTGAGGTGCAACAAAAGCTCCATCCGGTCAGGGACACATTTGTAGCTGTTGTGCGTTCACAGAGAATGAAAAGGTCAATGAATATTATGTCAGTTATCGTGGAAATCATGATGTTGGACCATAAATTTGAACTATAAATCCGCAATGAGGTGGGGTGCCCTCCAGCTGGAAGCTTACCCATTTTTGACATTCGTCCTACTGAAGTGCAACAAAAGCTTCATCTGGTCAGGAACACATTTGTAGTTATCGTGCGTTCACAGAGAAAGAAAAGTTAAATGAGTCTGCTGCGTATGAGACCCCATGAAGCATTCTATTTGGGGCTGTTTGCTGTTTTTCAACAACATGGAGATGTTTCGACCTTCATATAGGCATATTGTGTATGTTTGCTTCACCTGTGGTGCGAAAACCAGCTTTCCGGAAAACACAAGCGCTTCAGGTAGTTCTTATTATTAATGCGATATAAACACTCAGGTACAAAAACAGCCCGACGTATGTGATCTTCCACCTGCAAGGCATGAGCAATCTGCACTTTGCGCGCATACATACGAACACTTTTTCCTTAAAATCCCTTTAGTGAAGTGCACGGAATTCCGAATTCAGACGAAACTCAACGGGTGTATTTCTAGGGAATACGCTCGAAAGCTGTCCGTACTGCATCAAGTGTCTTTACTAATACTCGGTCGGCCCGTTCGTTTTGATCATTATCACTTGCTGTCTGCTTAAACTTTGTATACCAAGCTGTTAAGTTTTGTGTGTTCAGATGGTAGGCATGCGTAATATCTTCTGAAATTACGCTGAACACACGCCGGTTGTTCGGTCTCGTGGTGTCTGTAAACACATTGCGCCTTTGCCAGATATTGCATGTATTTTGTTGTGGTGTTCCTACATGGTATGAGATGGAGCTCGCGCGATGATCATAAATGTGGGAAAGATAATACATACACTAGTGTGCAAACATTAAGGACGAAGAAGAGAAATTAGCATAAAAGCGGACGAGCAGGTAGAACGGACCGAAAGACCACTCAGGAGATAGACTAGGGTCCGGTACAGTAGGGCATGCGCATATATGCAGCATGACGTAGGGGGAGGGAGCGTCGGAAGGATATAAAGCACACGGACGGTGTACGCTCAGCAATTCTGTGAAAGTTATTGCACGATGTACATCGATTTGAACGACGTCTAGTTGCTGCCACCGTGTGATATGGCCAACAGGCAATCCAGTAGACGACGTCTGGATGACTTTACCCGAGTTCGCGTTATTGGGAATTTCGAAGAGGATCGAAGTGTGACTAGTGTGGCCGAGGAGTTCATTGTTGCTCACAGCATCGTTTCACGACCTTGGAGAGCATTTTAAACGACAGGAACATCTGTCCGAGAGTTTAGTAGTGGTCGTCCACGAGCAACCACGGCGGCGAATGACCGGTATATTATCCTACAGGCGAGAAGAGACAGACGGCAGACAGCGGGAGAAATCTCAAGGCACATGCAACAGACAACTGGACGTCCGTTATCGCGTTTTACCCTGTCCAGGTGGCTGCACAAAGCTTGTATATTTGCACGACGACCATTACGGTGTGTGCCATTAACTCCTGCTCATCGGAGACTGCGGTTTTCGTGGTGCCAGAACACACGAAGTGAACACATCAGCAATGGGGTCGAGTTCTCTTTACGGATGAGAGTCGATTTAGTCTGACGAGCGATTCTGGACGTATACACATCTGGAGAGAGCAGAGAACACGCAATCATGCCTCAAAAACTTCATCGAAAGTGACCGGTTTAGAGGTGGCAGAGTTCTCGTTTGAGGCAGTACCTTGCTTGGTAGCCGTACTGACCTCCATATCTTCCAAGGTGGTTCTGTCACTGCTGTCCGCTATTGTAACAAGGTTCTCCTGCCCCACGTGCGGCTGTTTAGAGGTGCTGTGGGTCCTGAGTTCCTCTTCATGGACGACAATGCTACACCTCATCGTACAGTGGCTGTCGCAGAGCTGTTGAAGCGTGAAGATATTCAACGCATGGATTAGTCCGCAAGTTCCCCGGACCTAAATCCAATCGAACACGTGTGGGACCTTATCGGGAGACGTTTGGCAGCACGTCACCAGCCGCCAGCAACGATTCCGCAGCTGCGATTGGCGCTACAAGAGGAATGGGCCGCGATCCCTCAACAGCTCCTTGACAACCTCGTCCTAAACATGGACAGACGTTGTGAATCCTACAACGCAGTCAGGGATGATCATATCCCGTATTAAAGACTGGATTTTTCTTGGCAGCTGCATGTCATATGGACGTTTCTGTTATGTCCAGTTGTGCTCAATTTACATTTTCAATAAAGTGCCTTTCTATCTTTTGGATTCCTTGTTTGGACAAATTTCCACACTTGTCCCATATTCTTACATCTTGGGAATCTTATGGTATGATTTGAGTCGATGTGGAGCATTTCTGCACGACGTTACATTCGAAAAACCGTCTCGTCCTTAATTTTTACCCGCCAGTGTTTAAGGCAAACTACCCAACGGAATAATTTTTTAGAAATTTTTATGAATTATATGGTGAAGATCGTTCATTTTTATGGTCATGAAACAGATACCAGGGTCATACTAAGCCACTATTTAGCCAAACAAAAAACAACAAAATAGATTATAGCAGAATTGTCTTTTTTTCAACGCGGAAGCGATTCACTGAGTGTTTCAGCGTGCCATTTGGAAAATCTACACCATGGCATTTGAAACGTACATTATTACTAAGTCCGCCCGCCCATCAAGGAATGGACACCACACATCTCAGTTATTTGTTTGATCTGGGATACCCTTTTTGCATCAGGAAGTTAAAACTGTGAAAATAATTATGGGTCCATTTTTTACACCCCGTACTTGCCGGTAGGGAAGTAAATGCAGATACAATCGAATTCAAATGAATTTTATTAGGGATATTATATTTCTAAACACCCGACAAAAATCTGTCGTCGAGTAGATAATTTCACACACAATGTCTTCTTGAAATCATGTATAGGATTTTTTAAAGGAAATAAACTTATACCAATTTGTGTACGTATCTCTCCTTCTTAAGAATCACAGAAAAACAATTTATTTTTATTCGCATTGCTGTCATTGCCAGTATTATGTTGTATATATAGTAAACATTTTCATAAAGGACATTTTTGCAACTAGAACAAGTACATTTATCTTTGATCTTATAACCCAACACGTACATTACCTCTGCTTTTTAAAAAAATGGTTCCTGATTAAAATAGAATTCCTAGGACAGGCAATTTTGCCCACGATTCCTGTTCAGAATTTAGCACAGTTTCCCTTCCGCTTACAGGGGACGTTAGTTATTCTTTTTGCCCAAGTACATCGGTTTCGAAAATTCAGCTGTCGAATTTCTTGACTGGGTGGTTTTATCGTTCAGTAAATTTTTGAACATTATTTCCAAAATTTGATAACGAACAAATTTCTCCCGAGAGAACTTAAGCCCATGCACGTATCTTAGAGTGCAATGCGTTTGCAAGCATTTCCATCGTAAATACACCCGAAAGAAATAAGAGGTATATGTAAAACACCTCTGAGTAAAGAAACATTTTAGTTCTTGCTCAAAATAAGTAAAATTTTCATTAGATATTTTGCTTTTTTAGACAATTCTTTTTTCAAAAATATAATTTTAAACCTTTTGTTATTCAGTAGACTCCACCATATCTTTGAATATTTTTCAACCGCTTCTTATTTTTAACAAATTTCTGACATAAGTGGATCTACAGTTCAAAAGGCAAGAATGAAAATTCACTTTCGTATTTTATTATATTCTTAATTTTAAGACTGGCATATTTTATTTTAAAATCATTGGTAATTGTTTCCATTTCAATAGAACTCAGACGAACTTTTTTTTATTCCTCTGAAATGTTTTTTTTTTCGAAATTGGATTTTCATAAACTAGCAACCCGGCTCGGCTTCGCACGGTAGCAATTTAGAATTTACGGCGAATCTAAAGAGACGATTATTACATATAACAGGCGATTGTCTTTGACTTTGTAAAGCCATTCTTTGTCTGTCATTTGCCAATCGAGATTCTGTTTCTTGGAAAGTTTCATTATGACTGGGTAAATAAATTATTTTAGCTTCCTATGTACTACGACCTATATTCAATTTTTGTCTCGGCATAATGGTAATACAATATTTAAATTATAATTAAACAATTACTCAAAGAGATATATACGCGCGGACGAAAAAAACTACGTATTTAATCTGTATGAGCGCCGATAAACCAATTCTTTTAACGTCCGATGTAACTACGCATTGAGTTTGTCGGCTTATGTGCTGTCAGACCGCCCGCCGCGCATACGTTACGCGCCTTTTCCCCAACGGCCGCCGCGTATGCACCTCGCGTTTTTTCCCAAACGGGTAAAACAGTTTCGTAAACTGGTCGCCGCGCAGCGTTGTTTAGGCACGGGAATACACGAAATAATGCAAACGGTGGTTTTTTCTTGGGCTTGTCACTAAAATCGTTACTGTCCGGCTGCCTTTTGACATAGATTAATGTTTCATACACCTAAAGCTTCCTCAACAATTGCTCTATGGAATGGTGAAAACCGCATAAAAATCCGTCCAACGATTCTTGAGATTAGCCCGAACAAACAGACAAACGCCTACCGGTGACTTTGTTTTATATTATGTATAAATAAATATGGTTTTTAAAGCGCCTCAGTTTTCTAAAATACTTCACTAAAATTCTGTTCAGTTGCACGTTCCTTGAATAAACAGAAATGCGGCGTTTCAATGAATCAAATTTACAGAAAATATACCAGATATTCAAGAAACATTTTTAATTGTCGGATTTTATTAACGTCTTATTAACATTTTATACTCATGGTAAAACATTTTATTTTCATCAAAAATTGTTTGCTCAAAAGTATATCCAACATGCTTTCAGTCAGCTGTTCAAGCGACGGAAGGTAGTAAAACCGAACCGTGAGAGGAAATTTAAAAACCCTTTTCTCCTTGCAGCCAGCAAAAAAAAATCCCTCAAAATTAATACAATCTATCACCATCGACGAATATCAATCCACTGCTGAAATAAGATCTCCCCAAGTTTCCCTCGCAACTGTATCTTGTAAGCCACTTTCAGTGTAAATTCGGCATGTTTTCGAATTTCATCTATCCATCTCACGTGTGATGTTCTGGGTCTTTTTCTGTCCCTTGACATCCAGTCTAAAGTTTCAGTCGCCCCTCGGTGCTCCATTCCTCTGGCACCATGTCGAGACCATTGCCGTTTTAGGGGTCTTATTCTGTTCATGATGTCTTTCGCACTTGCCATTTTCCTTATCCACGAATTCGTCATCGTATCTTTTCTGATTTCACCAAGAATGCATATCTTTGCGCTTTTATCATGTGTGTGCAACTTTTTTATAACTTCGTTAGTTTTTTTTCTTGCCTTTACGACTGTTTAGTTAATTCCATATTTCTGTTCCATATGTAAGAACGGGGAGCGTGCATTGATCAAAGACTTTTATTTCAAGACATAATGGCATAATGCTCTTAAAAATTGTTTAGTTTCTTCCAAAAGCTATCTAGCCAAATTTTATACGCCGATAAATTTCCCGATCAATGTGACCTTTTCTTAATATGTGCTATCCATTAACCGATAAATGATTTCTTGAAAAAGCATTGTATAACAGTTTTTTCTTCTGAAAAGTTCGCTTTTGATACCACTTCTCAACTCCTGTCAACAAGTTACTCAATCATACCCTGCAGCTCTGAAGTGATAGTTTCAAAAATGATTACGTCATCAGCAAAACGCACATGAGATAAATAATCTCCATTAGTTTTTATCCCCTTGTTTTCCCAGTTCAGTGATTTAAACACACTTTGCAGTGTGGCATTGAAGAAATTGTTTGATATGGTGTCACCTTGTCTCACTCACTTTCGAATTTTAATTGGTGTTGTATCCTCAAATATACGAACATTTGCAGTTGCATTTTCGCAGATCATATGAACGATGTTAATGCAAGCATATTTAGTGCATCAGGAATTCAAAGCCATTGTAACTGCTGATGATTTCACAGAATCAAATGCTCTTTCATAATCAATAAGACACATGCATAATGGAAGTTCACACTCATTCATTCTTTCGATGAATTATCTCATTACACGGATATATGGTTCAATGTCCATAATGGAGTGCCCACTGCAAGTGTTGAACGGCTATAGAACCCAGGAACAGGAACAGGTCTACAGCTGTTGATACCCATATCCTAGAGCGTAGGATAAACTGTGTGTTCGGGCACATTGAACATTTCACCACAACTAAAATTATGGGCAATGCTAGCCGCAGTGATTTTCCTGGTGCTAGGCACAAGACGACAAAGCCTACGCTGACATCTTGCGTCAATGACCTGTAGCCTGCCCACGCCTTTTAGATGGCTCAAAAGTCATGTGTTCCAGTAGCTTTAGAGAACAATATCTGCTTTCTGAGCATAAGACATTATGAAATCATATGACACTGCAAAATGTTCATGAACTTCCACAGATATCTTGGTTTATTTGTTAAACTGTAAAGTAAAAATTTGTTGAACAAAGAATTATTTACATAAACAGCATGCGTCCAGCTGATTGTCATAGACAGTCAGGACATGCACTATGTAGGGAAATGTATTCGGAGAATTCCATCTACACTAGCAAACTGGTATTTCCAAAACGAGACTTCAAGGCGAGAGGTCTGTTCTTTGTGCTGAACATAAGAGCAGCCCTGGCATACCGGTTAGGCTACATCGAAAGCAAATATATAGGACCAAAATGAACTGAAGGAATTTGAACAGGGCATGTTGGTACCATTTGAGTGAGGAACAAGAGCGTACCATTGCCGCTCTTCTGAGATTCTTAATATCCAATGTCGCTAATGCTCTACATCGATCGAAAGCAGATGGCAAATGAAAAGCAACGCAGCGCTCCATGAGTCAGTAAAAACTTGAGGTTCACGGCAAGCAAATTTACCGCGGAATGCGAAGGATGTACACCAGTATTCTGCCACGGAATTGGCAGGCGGTACGCATCAGGTACTAGAAAACCTTTTCGCTGCAGAAAAGTTCGTCCAGAAATGCTTGGCATCGAATATCAAAACAAGTCGACTGCCCACTACCGACGTTACATCACAATAGAGAGTGCTAAACGACGAATGCAGTGGTGTGTGGCTCGTCGTTTTTGGACGATTGAGATCTGGAAGAAAGTCGAATGGAGTGATGAGTCACGCTATTAATTCTTTCTTTCGGGTGTATATATTTGGATATGACGTTTACAATTAAACGATATCAGTCAGCCTCCATTCTCCATATAGTAGTGTGTGGAGAAAGAGCAGTGATACTATGGAATTAATTTTGGTTTCTATTGTGGAGGATTCAGCCCATTTTTTTGCGGTGCTTTCCAGTCAAACAGAAATCAGCGTACGAAGACACCCAGAAGAAGTATGTGCTACTAATGTTTTGGCATTGGTGCGCCCAACATATCAGCATGTTAGAGCACCTAGCTATAAAGCACCGCCTATCCACAACGGATTAAAGGAGTAGAACGTTTACGTATTTGTGTGGTCGGGACAAAGATTACATTTATATCCTGCAAAGCGTATGTAGAACGACCGGGAACGTAAAATCCGATTTCGGCAACTAAGACTTACATCTACAACATCTCTGTCATAACCTGTGCACAAGAAATGCAGAAAAAGGCTGGTAAAGACATTCCGACATCTTGCAGAAATTGCGTGTAGAAGAATGGCAGGCAGTATTAACAACTTCCAGAGATTGGCCATCTATGTACGGAATTCGTATAATAAGAATGCTGTTTCAAAATTAGTGTGTTTACTTGCCCGCGTTCCCACCGTTATTTCGGCAGGAGGCGTGTGTTGCATCCCATTTATCAAAAACACACAAAAATGTAATAACAATTCACTAATATAAGTAATGTTCTAAGGAAACTATTGCTAATAATTATTCGAAACACCTAATTTGTTGCATTTTAAAAAGCTTTTTGTATACGTAGAGAAATATATCCACAAAAACTATCTATTGAGAATACACAGTGATCTACAAATATTTTCGCTTAGTAACCGGAACTACTTTGAGGCTGTCATGAGAGAGATAAAATAAGTTGTGCAAATGTCTGCATCTTAATCCCGTATGACATGATGAAACTGCTGTTAAATACAGCCGTTGTCAGCAGCTTCCTCAATAGGGATTGATTACAAGCTTGGTGAGTAATATGCGCTATTTGGATGCTTTTGACAGGCGGCAGATTTAATGTGCGTGCAGGATCGGTCTTTTCGGAAGTTTCCAGCACAGCGGATTCTCCATCACTCATATTGTCAAAGTTGTTGTCTTCTCCATCTCGGAAGTTGTCTTCACACTGGGATTCTCCCGTGCTACAGAATTCAGAGTGTTTCGGAAATACCAAACTACTGGAGAAAGAATAAGATCCACAATAAATTCGTGAGGAGTAGCAGCTTTGATAGCTCGTGGTGAACACCGTATGGCCCTCATTGTTTGGACTTGTAGGTGCAAGATGATATCACAAATCACTGCCGATTTCAGCAGTGGATCGAATCGCCGTTCACCAATAACGAAAACTACTACATAACGTCTAGAAGTCAAGCGACGCCGGCCCACAAGAGTCCCACTGTTAACTGCACGACGACACAACGCTTTGTGTTCGAAACAGCACCTCAACAGTGGATCACTAATAACTGAAAAACGATAGCCTAAATTAATAAATTCATATTTAAACTGCATAGATCCGGTTAAAGACGGTGATCGGCTTTCAACCTCATGAAGCCGTAATTCATTTATACCAAGTTGAAAGAATACAAGCTGGTTATGGTTCAGTGTTATTACGGGGTGCCTTCAACTAAAATACGTTTAGACCTTTGGTACGCGTATAGTCGAATTTAAGTGCCTCCAAATGTATGGACATACTACCAGACCATCGACTTACAGACAGCCGGATCTCAGGTTGGATATATACTGCTGTGTGAACTTCATCTGTGCCACCGTTTGGTTTCCAGTGCGCTCAGTTTTCTTGGCAGGGGGTGGTCATAATATAATGGCTCATCGGTGTATTTCATCACTTTTATCTGATTTCATTTTTAGGAGCTTTGAAGATTTCATCACTTTTATCTGATTTCATTTTTAGGAGCTTTGAAGATTTCATCACTTTTATCTGATTTCATTTTTAGGAGCTTTGAAGATTTCATCACTTTTATCTGATTTCATTTTTAGGAGCTTTGAAGATTTCATCACTTTTATCTGATTTCATTTTTAGGAGATTTGAAGATTTCATCACTTGATTTCATTTTTAGGAGCTTTGAAGATTTCATCACTTTTATCTGATTTCATTTTTAGGAGATTTGAAGATTTCATCACTTTTATCTGATTTCATTTTTAGGAGCTTTGAAGATTTCATCACTTTTATCTGATTTCATTTTTAGGAGCTTTGAAGATTTCATCACTTTTATCTGATTTCATTTTTAGGAGCTTTGAAGATTTCATCACTTTTATCTGATTTCATTTTTAGGAGCTTTGAAGATTTCATCACTTTTATCTGATTTCATTTTTAGGAGCTTTGAAGATTTCATCACTTTTATCTGATTTCATTTTTAGGAGCTTTGAAGATTTCATCACTTTTTATCTGATTTCATTTTTAGGAGCTTTGAAGATCCTTTTATGAAACTAGTGACTTTAGGGAAAACCGCAAAAATGAGGAACATCATTTATTAATTAAACCGTTATTTTCTTTTTTAATACTGAGCATATTAAATAACAAATTAATGAAAGAAAATACGATAATTTTTCCAGTATAATTGAAGTCCATATGACGAAAACGAGTATGTTTTCTGCAAAGTGTAAGAACAGGAACTCATGGATCACGAGAATGACGTCTTTCATGATATCATGAATGTCAATAAAAGCATCGGTTATCTTGCCTTTACCTCTTAGGCCGTTCACGTTCTTCTTGAGCTTTCGTAATCTAGCTCCTACTCTCTTTTGAAAATGGCCAATGCATCCCAACTTTTTAACAGTCTTATACTTTTTTTAAATGTCTTTTACTGCATTATAGCTTTTTGTGTCTCCATCACTATAGTATTCTGTATAGGTTAGTCCTCTTGTGCTTTTTGATCTTTCAGAAATCCTGTAAACTCCTACAGGCTCTATATTTGGCGCAGAACCTTCATAATATTTTGTGCATTTATGTTGCTCATTTGGAGTTATTTTACATTTCTTACAAGATGAAGACAGAGCTTCTACATCTGAAACGTTATTTTTTATCAACAGATATACCTAACACACAACCATTCAGAGGTATATGTCCTCAGCGATATCATGTACCATTTATAGAAACAGGACATGATACTAAAGCTTCTTCCAAAGAAGTATTTGACCTTTCTATTTTTATTTATTCTGAAGCAGAAATGATAGAATTTCCTGCTAATTTTTTGACAACTTTACCAATATTTTGTGACATTCGACAACATGCAAATGAGTTCATAGGATTGGGAAAGTTTATGAAAGTACAAAATCTCTTTGCGGCTGAAAATCCTTGGCCTATCTGTCTCATCACATATAATATGCGTATGTTAATTTCCGCAGCTTTGTTCAGTTTTTCAGAGGAATGAAAGTATTTGAGAATGATAGGAATTACAAAAAAGCAGTTAAAAGGGATAATAGTCCTTTTTGATTTTCCTCTGACAGATTTAAACATACGTTTAGGCATTTTGGGCATGAAAGTGACACAAACCTACTGCTAAGAATTTCCATATCAATAAATCTGTACCCCTACCACACTTCTGTTGTTGTAGGAGTTTGAGGAACAGAAACTAAAATATGTGATGAATTAGGAGCTTTTGCGTCATCAAAATGTGTTTGACGATCGTCACTGTTGACACCATGTTGTGAAACAGGTTCAACAGATGTGTAGAGGTAACCGTTGAAACTTCGCTTTTTCCTCCTTTGAGAGCGAAATTTAGCCATAATACTGTATAAAAACTTTAGATAAATGATACTGAAATGCTGAGGGAAGAAAATAAAATTAAGAAGCACAAATGTTGCAAAATATTATAAAAGGAACGCTTACTCAACAGTGATCGCTTGGTTTGCAAACTAAACAAATATCTCAATTGACGCTACAATTATGGATAAGGGCTTTCAGAAAGTGTTGCCAGATTTGAAATCGTAAAATAAATTACAAGTATTTGGAGAACTGACAAAGAGGCATAGGTTATACAGCCAAACTGTCAACAAACTGACGTAGGTTTAGAGGATAACTCACTTCCGGTTTCGATTTTTCTAACTGTGTTCCCTTCTAAAGGTCAATTACTTGGGAAATTATTAACGTAATTGAATTCTGTTTGAAGTTTCTGGTAGAAAAATGTTCAAAGTTTATTTATATGCAAAAAAAAATATTAAATGTTTTTTTCAAAATTTTGTAATTTTCAAAGTGGTGACCTGCCTTAATAGGTAAAGCAAAGTGAGGAAATCAAGCTAATTTTAATACCATTATTGGCCCAATGGTGTCACTAAAGAAGTCTTAATGTGCCTCTCTTGATCATGTAAAACATATTTTTTCACAGGGATTTCTGTTCCATGTATACCTATGTTGTGTTCATTTTGTATAATAATAATTTCAATTGAAGACGAAAGTGACAGAAAATACTGATAAGTTTATTTGCTGCATAGCAGTGGGGTATTGCTCCACGAACAAAATATGAGAAGTCACTTGAGAAACAAGAACTTTTTGCCTAAAAACTCTTTTTCTGAGTGAATGAAAATTTTCATACTTTGTTAAAAGCAGTGATTCCCAAAATTTTCCGCAGGATGTTAAAGCGTATACTTTCAAGAAAATGCAGTAAAAAGAAAGGCTCTTCATTTGTAATTGAAATTTAACGCTTTAAGAACCTACTTTACCATTATTTTAAGAAGAATATAATTTAGCCAGTCCAATGGCCGAGTGGCATAAGTCGCTGGGTTCCAAACAATTCTCAATAAAAGGTGCTGTATGGGTGGAGTGTTTTTTTACGGAACCAAAGATCGCACCTTCGTGAAACCATTAGCAGCAAATCAAGAAATAAGGACTGCTTAGAGCCCATTGAGTTGCTCAGCGTAGGCGTAAAACCCCCAAACAAAGGCATGTAGGTATTATTGCACTCGCCATAAGCCATTTTAATGTTCGGGTGTTTTCTGTGCGGCAACGGTTACCTTCAGTTGTTTTACCCGTACAGTCGGAATGCAACAGGATGTAAAGAGAGAGTGTAATTAATTGGTAGGGGAACGTTTGAGTTTTTATGTCAACATGACTTCATGGACTTGTGACTTCTCTTCCGAAGTACAATTACTCAGCCGAGAGATGTCAGCACGTCAGCGCTCACTCGTCTTTTAGATCAAGATTAGTACTGATGTGTTTTGTATGGAGAAACCATGAGCTTTTTTTTTTTTTTTTTTTTTTTTAAGGTGGAAGGGGGCTTGAAATGTTTAATTAAACGAATTTTTCATGACGTTTGAAGGGACAAAAATATGAGGAATTTCCTAAGTATTAGAAAAATATATATATGACAGATCACTTACTATTCTATCAGACACAATATATGACGAACAACATTCTGGAGTATTCATTCCAACGGAATTCTCTTATTTCAATAGAACGATGCTTTCATGTCTTACTTCGTGTCTTTAGGTAGTTCTTTACTAATACAAAATCACTCTACTTGATTTTTGTTTCCAGCTAGACCTCCTCACATTCATGAGGAAAAAATCTTGATGGTCAGAATAAATATTTCGGTGTGGAGACATACCTTTCATCGTTAAAGGTCCTCTTAAGGGTAATAGGAAGGACCTCTGAAAGGGTACTTTTTAGTATCCTTATATACGCACTTTCACAACACACAAATCGTGATGGGTAATAGGTTGACGTACTGCCAACTATTGACTGATATGGAGTATGGTATCAAATAGCTATTTCTTGAAGTGGCCTTCAATTTTAATATTAAGGTAGTTTTCGACTTGTATTCATCTGAGAAACTGCAGATATTCCTTATGATATCGTGCACAAAATTACTTACCTTATTATTCAATATGATCATTTGTCACATACGTTAAGTACATTGCACTTCTTGGAAAGCAGAACTTCCCACGATATAATTCAATATGATCATTTGTCACATATGTTATATAACCTCACCATGAATTTCTCAGGAAGCAAAACTTCCCAGGATAAAAGACAGTGTTCCTGTTAAGCGACTATCCTCATAGGCCCAACCTACTTGCAATCTCCAAAATAGCTCTGAACCAATCTCGTGGCGGAATGGCCTTAATCGCAGTTCCGTACATTCACTTGTGAAATACGAATACCGGACACGCGCAGGCGCACATTTAGTTCCAGGTATTTTTTTCAGTTACAGCATAGCTAGTATTACAGCGTTAACGAGTCCGAACGTCATGTCAAGGATGCAATCCAGGAACTAAACTTGGAAACAGAGCATTTTGCCTTTTTTAGGAAACCATGGCACTGAATGGTCACGACATTTTTATGTAACAAAATATTCAAAAGATATCAAATCGAAACTATTGTGGTAACAGTTATAGAATAACAGCTGAAAAGAAATTTATGTATGTTCCATAACTTCTTCCTAATACCTATTGTGGTTTTTTACTTTTACTTGCGGATAAAGCTCTTTAACGATACTGAATGAAATTTATTTACGATTCTTCACTTGCTGGAAGATTATACGTCTTTCTATGACAAAAGGAGAACAAAATTATACGAGAAATTAGTTATATTCCTTAAAATTTGATTTCTCCCCTCGAAAAATATAATTCGATGGCGCTCAGCCTGTATTACGTAGAATTTCTAAATATTTTTTTTTTTTGTGGGCTGTAGATGTTTAAGGAACTGAATACATTATTTATATCCTTATACTCAATACATTATTTATATCCTTATACTACATCTGTTGAATGTTTACGAAGGATAAAGTGTGATACACAGATTTGGATTTATTACTTTCAGTCATTTCTGCGAAAGCCTCTTTATATGTATTATTAATCAGACTAGTTTAACCTGAGCAGATATTTCTCCGCATGTCGAGGGCGTTTCGCCGTCTTCCGGGGAAAAGCAAATTAAAGTAATTGTTTTAATTCCATGTCTGTGTCTCTATCATCCCAGGTATTCGATTTCTAGATCGTGCATTTCAGTTTTTTCCTGCTGTCTTATAATGTTGATTATAAAGTCCTGCATTATCACATGAAAGTAAGTATTATGTATTTTCGCTGACTTCATGAGAGTGATCTATGAACTATTATATAAAATATATTTCCTGATATGTATCTAAATCATTAGGAATGTCTCAATAAAAAAAGTAATATTATTTTTTTACCTGATATAATCCTTTTTCACCCACACTGCACATGTTTTCGGTTAATAACACGCTTTGAAATTCTGCATTTCCCCACTGATTTGTATTATCAAGCTCTGTGATAATACTAGGAAAAATGTACACTGCAGCATCAAATCATTATTAATACCTAACAGCAGTTAGATCGGACCATCCTCACTTATGTATGCGACTATAACTTTCAGATGGCTTTATAAACAACTCACTGCAAGAGGTTCACGTGTTTTCGAAGCGTAAGTAGCGGCAATATTGGAACGAATCGTGATTTAATTACCTTCCATGAAGTTATAGTAGTGAGTGTAGTAGGGAAAACGCTAATAGTTCAGAAACGGAAAACCTTTTCGGCTATGTTAGAACTACTCTATGGAGGGCGTACAGTGGGCAGCGCACAGACAACCAAAGTGTAGGTAGCGGATATCCTGTGAGAGGAAGCTACTGCTCGATGTTCCAGTGACTACCCTTGAAGAGGATTGTACGAGCAAATAAATGAAATCAATTGTGTTAAGCAATAGCGCAGTAGAACAGTGGAATTCGGAGCAAAATTTCAGCTTAAACAGCCTACATCGCATTGTCGCACATAATCTATAGCAGCAGACCCCTCGTTCGTGTACAAACTGCTTTTGTTAAATATCGACAAATTCGTCTGCCGCTGGAGCTTCAAAACATTATCTTCTACAACGGGAAAATGGACGACTGGTCTAAAGAATCAAGATACAAACCAATTCACAGTGTTAACTGCGTCAGAGTGTTGTATCTATAGCAGGAATCGATGCGATGTTCCCCAGTTCCCTAGCTTTAAATGTATAAGCCGGAAATGAGGCGTGACTATCTGGCATATGCTTTGATGGGATGTATTGGGTACGTTAATACTTCTAGTACAGCATCTGAATGCCACGTGGTTTTTTAACAACTCTGCAGACCAGCTACACCCGTACGTTTGCATGGCGCAGATTGTTGAAAAAAGTGACTTCCGGCAGGATAATGGGGCACATCATAAAACTCCCATTGATAAACAGTGGTTCCAGGAACACGACAGTTACCTATAGTTCTGAAATGGAACGCAGTAGGATATTGAGAAAGCTCTTCATAATAGAGATCCTCTTTCACCAAATTTACAAAGTGCATCACATTCGCTTGGCTGAAAATACCTGTAGATGGAAATCATCGAATCATTGAATCCGTGCTGCATCAAACTGAAATGGGTCTAAACAACATTGGCGTACGAGCTCATTTTAAGGTAGGTGCCCGTAATAATTGGCTACTTCAGTGATGATTGTTATATAATTCAGGAAAACTCCTACCCAAAAGTTCGGCTTCCTCGTGTGACTAATTTCTATAAAAGAACCGATACTTTTCAAATAAAGTATACTTTGGGTGATGTTCAATACAGAAATTTCTACAGACTTTCATCAGCATAAGGTACAAGGCATCATTAAAGAATGAAGAAATTGTTTGCTTTATTGTTCAGTTTAGTGAGAGAAATCTCTCGGTTTGCGATTCCTTATTTTCTTACAGGAATATTTTAATGAATCAAAATATTTTTATAAGTATTATGTTTCAATTAAAAAATACTGTAATTTGATTTTCTATTTTACAATAGATTGCACTTTGAGATATCAAAGTGTTTTTTTTTAAATGAGAGAAATCTTCATCCACTGATTTTCATTGAACGCTGCTTAGGCAAAATTAAGATATAGGTGAAGTAAAATTAAGATATAGGTAGAAGCTCTGTCACAATATACAGCACTTCTTGGTTAGAGACCTGCCTATTTTGGTTGATATAGAAACTCATTAAAATTGTATGAAAATGCCCAAGAGCGTCGCACAACAAATTGGTGGCTGTGGTGATTAACGGGGTCGTAACACATTGGAGACTTGCGGTGGGATTGTCGTTAAGCACGGAATGTATTAATATGAATGAATTTCCTCATGGGCGACATGTGCATTTCATCATGCATGTTCACCGGAATACGTATGCTCTGAAAAAGTATAAAAACATTATTTCTTTATTTACACGTTCCATAACTAATAAAACTCGTGTTAACTGTTGCATTATTTTGTTGCAGACAGCTTTTTGTCAGGAAATGGTAGGCTACTATCTCCATATTTACACCTGCTAAATTACTTCTCAATGAAAGATTCCACATTAAGGACAAGGTGCGTGACTCCTTCAGATATGTTTTCAAAGGTCCTTCTTGTTTCAGTACCTGCATTTAGATGTCAGTTTTTACTCATCACTCGAAGTTCAAGGACGTTAGAAACCTTATCAAAATTTCAGTAATGACATAACAAATGTGCAGAAGTTTCGACTAATATGATATTTCTTTAAAACGAATTGAGTCCCATATTATCATTAAAACAGAAACCTTAAAATATTTCGTGACAATATGTATACCCACGACGGAATTTAAAGAACAATCTACTGACTGAGCATATTGGGCAGCACACTTGTTCCTCTTATGAATGCCAGACTTAAAACGCTATTTCGAATAATCCCAACAGTGTGGCATGGAGTATGGAGTGGCTGATGAAAGATGGGAAGTAGTAGAGGTGGATACCTTGGCAATGAAAGGATGTACCTGGTCTGCAGTGATGTTGTTGTAGGTGGTAGACTTCCTAATTTCCTGCACACGAATGACTGGAACCAGGGTTTTCCAGAAGAATGTTGCCCAAAGTATAACATTTCCTCCATTGGCTTTCTTTGTCCTTAGGTTCATTCTGTTGTCAAATATTCCGCACGCAAACGACGCACATGTGCCCGGACTTCTACATGGTGCAACACTAAACGAAATTCCTTGGACGACCAGACGACCTTCTTCCAATCATTCAAGGTCCACTTTTTACTCTCGCGTCGATATTGTAGACGCCTTCGATGATGAACCGAGGTTAGCGTAGGCACCCGGAAATGCTTGCAGCTACGTATGTCCCCTTTCTTCAGGGTCGGTGTACTCTATGTTAGGATATAATAATCCTGTCACCAGCATTCATATTCCCGTGGAATTGCACCAGAGTATACTTTCCCTTTGCTCGTAACATAAGGGATAACCTTCGCTCACCTCTGATATCGGTGAGCCGCAGTAAGTTCACACCTTGCCGGATGTTCTTGTTTTGCCCTGCTTGGAAAACGTTTTGAAAGAACTAACCACGCTGACTGCGTGTATCACACAAGTCTTGCTGTCTCAGAAATTCTCTAGCCCAGTCATCTGATCTTTACAGTTCTATCTTTTTCAAACTTGTTTATGTTCACTGTTTTTTTCGTTTGAAAATCAAGAATGACGCTGATAAAAACAGATCAACAACAAGTGTTATTTGTACCTTTTCACGACCTTGACATGCGCCGTCGTTTACCTGAAGTTTCTTCGATTTACATATAGACGCGCTAATTATGGTATTTTGCCTCTTCAGTGTATATGTGATTAGCACCCTGCTTTCTAGCATTAAAAACTGATTTTTCGTTTAGTGTGGAGAAATGAATGGAAATAGTCATCTCTTCCATTATTATCAAATGTGATTGCAGAAATATAGGATTGATAGTGCATTGTGCACACCTGGTTCCGAATGAGTATTTTATGTTCTATAATTCAAAATTTTTAAAAAATATCAAAATTTAAAAAGAAAACCCGTCTTCATGTAGTTCCATTCCGTAATTAACAATTTTCCGAAAGGGTCAGACAAAGTTTTTGGAATGATCGTAACGGCTCCACGCACAGAATTGTAACATAGCAGAACAATAACATCGTCCAATACTGAAGTAAATGTAGGTGTATATGTTTTTAAAATTCATCCCGTTGCTTTGATAAATTCTAAATACTTGTATATGTTCATTATTTCAATAATTAAACAAAATTTCCGATGCCGGAGCTTATATTATAGGAGTTATTTTGTATGAAACTATTACAAACGTGAATTTGAAATTGAAGTTTCTTTATCAAGAAATTATATCCTTGGCTTTTTTATTTCTGGCGCTAAAATGGCGTTCAAACACTAGTTTGAATACAAAGTATTTGGTTTTTTGTTTTAAAAAAGCAATGAAAATTGCAATAAGCAATAAGCATAACAACGTTCATTATTAAACGTCAAATACACTGCAACATATATATTCTGTAACACGAATCTTATATGTGCTGAAATACACTAGTTGCCAAAATTGATTAATACATTTGGGGAAAATTTACTTATGTGTACACTGCTGGCCACCAAAAATGCAACACCAAGAAGGACACGAGATCGCAAAGCCAGATTTACTGGGCAAACAACAACAGATACGAAAATAAAACGATTGAGCTTACAGGCTCGTTCGACTTGAGGAATACGCAGACCTCTGTAGTTCGTGTGGCCCCCATGGCTTGCAATAAAGGCAGCTACACGCAGCGTCATCAAACGACAGAGGCGCTTGATGTGGGCTTGGGGTAGGTCGGTCAAGGCTGCTTCTACACGTTGCCACAGTCATCAGGCGTAGCCGCGTGTGGTGCTTGCCGGGCCACTCGGTTGCCAATGAACGACCAGACCTGTTAAATGGGCGACATATCGGAGGAACAGGTGGGCTACTGCAGCAGTTACACTTGGTGGGCTGTGAAGAATTATTGCACGATGCGTGCCACGCGCGGGCGCGCATTGTCCTGTGAAACGTGGCCACTGGCAGGTCCTGCAGGTAAAAGAGGACTACAGGCTCCAAAACGTCGGAGATGGTGCGGTGGCTGTCGAATGTACCGGCGATGCGTACCAGAAGGGTGCGGCTGTCATATCCAATTGAGCCTCAAACCATAACATCAGGCGACGGACCGGTATGGCGATGCATAATGCAAGCGTCATACAGTGTCTCGCTGCGGTGCCGGCACACGCGGATCCGAACCTCGTGGTGTTGCAGGCAGAAGCGGGATTTGTCGGAGAAAACAAAGTCTTGCCATTCCGTAGTCCATGTGCGGCCTTTAACGGCCCACTGCCGCCGCACTCGCCGGTGGTGCAACGTCAACGGTAATCAGAGCAATGGGCGCCGTGCAACAAGTTCCCCCTCCTGCAGACGACGCCGAACGGTGCCTGCTGACACAGGTTGTTGCGCAACACACCCTAATTCCTGCGCTGACGTTCGTGATGTGGCGGTGCGAGCCGTCAATTCCCGCCCCACAACATGCCGGTCCTCTAGTTCGGTGGCGTGCCGCGGCAGCGGCAATCGCTCACGTCCGCCCGTCTGTCCTTCCTGCACGCACCGAATCCATACTCGCATCACTGTGACTGGATGTCGTCCCACAAGGGCGCCGATGTCTCGGTACGATAAACCGCTGTCGCGATAAGCCACTATTCGTCATCTGTCGAACTCCGAAACGTGCTGGAATGACTGCCGTATTCTGCGACGCGGCATTAGGAAGCTTCTCAAGCACAGGTCCGGCAGCACAACACAATTCCTCTACTTACCCCCCGTTTTCTGTGTATTCTTCTAATTGTGCTTCTCTGTGTCGTGCCGGCCGCACATGATTTGTATATGCCCTGCAATGCTAATAATTTGCATGTCCTCTCGCGGGGAACGCATGCTGCGAATTTCAGGCCAATCGGATGCTTCCTTCTTGGTGTTGCATTTTGGGTGACCAGCAGTGTATAAAAACGCGGTTTGATTACTTTTTATTTGTGTTCTTCAATGCTATAGAACCAAAAACCATTAATAATATAATTTAATGCATAAGGTAATTCAGTAATCGGTAAAAAAAAATAACATTTTAAAAGAAATTATACCGAGAAAAACAAGGTAAAGCTTATTTCACAATCTTTCACCATTTTTATTAGACACTTAGTCGGAGACCTATTGCCGCAATTGCAGCTTTACGACGGCTTCTCGTGGAGTGATTCTAGCCTTTTAGTTCATCATATGTTATAATGCGAAAACGAGACTCTATGATTGCTTGTATCAATTGTGATTTATTCCTTGTTTGTTTCTGTCTAACAAGTTCATTTTACCGTCTCCACAAATTTGCTGTTGAATCCAGGTCAGGGCCATTCCAGCTGTGCAACATGAATTTCCCAAAACCATTATTAGCATAGATCAGCAACATGACAAAGTGTTGAACTCTAGTAAAATGTGTAGACTTCGTTTTTCTGGAATTTCTCACGCGACAAAGATTGAAGTTTTTTCTCAAGTTTATCAATGATATTTCCCTATTTAATGTATGCGAATTTTAGTTAAAGTACTTTCAAACTCATGATCTAAAAAAAATATTCCTTGAAGTGTACCAAAAACAACAACCTGCTGAAGCATTCAGTATTTTGTTAAAAAACTGAAGTCCATGAATGAAAGTAAATGTAATTTCTTCTAACGAAAGCCATGTGGCGGTGGAGAACTTTCGATGGTTCCCGATAGTCCAAAAAATAACAATAGATAAATATCGATAGCACTAAAAATAATATGTTAGCATAGTTGCTCTTAAAGAAAATTTGTTTTCCGGGATGAAAAAGTATTTCTGACAACGTTTTTCTTTCCTTTCCACGTTATCAAAATATTAAGCTCCAATAAACTTTGAAGCTAACATTTTTTTTTTGCTTTCGGGTTTAATGACCACCGTGTATTTGCCCATCCCTTATTTAGAACCACTAGTTTCAGAGAAGAGAGAAGCCAGTGCTGCAAGACAAACACAGCCACAAATTATATTCCTCACGGTATTCCAACCCGGACCCATCTAGGACGAATGGCCACAAGCCAACATTTAGGCCCACCGGATCTAACTGTTTTGACAATATTCTCCCTAGTTTAGACGTTGTGTCTCTATACCCAAATACTCCTATTAATGAATCAATTAAGCTTTTAGTCAAGGATTAGAAGATCAAGACGTCCTAGACTCTGAAAGAATCAGTGTTATCATAGCTGTAAAATTTATTACTGACAATAACTACTTCACATACGATAAAAAAATCTATAGACAAAAACAAGGTGCACCAATGGGATCTCCAATTTGCGGTCTTCTGGCTGAAATAATATTACGAGGCATTGCAAATAACATAATAACAACCACTCAATGAAAATAAACCAATATTATATTTAAGATACGTCGATGAAATCCTCATCTTCTGGCAGCAATCTGAAAATTACCTAGAAAAGTTCATACCAAAATAGATAGTTTCTATCACTCAATACAGGTTACAATTGAAAGAGAAATAAATAGGCAACTACATTTTTTAGAAATATCTTTATTGAGAAACAACAATAAGATTCAATATACATTCTATCGAAAACCAACACGAAAACCAGCAATTATTCCGACAAATTCCAGCCACACGTGGAAATACAAACGGTTAGCACTGCAATTTTATATAAGAAGAGCGTTAACACACTCAAGCAATAGAACAAACGAGATTACAGAAATCAATTGGATTAGAAACCGCAAAAAAATCTGGATACGAAAAAACGCTAATAGAAGAAATAAATAAGTACATCGCTCTTTCCACGTTCCAGAAACACATAGCAACCGAAAAAAGGTTTTCAGCCGCCGCCGGAGAATACGTTCACGGATACTTCGATATCTAGCCGAGCGCGTTAGCTTTACACCACGGTGACCAACAATCTACGGTGCTATGTGTATTTTTTAAATCAATTTCTGACATCATAAATCCGTAAGATGGGCTGAGCCACTGAGACGTCTCCATATGGTGTGGATTAACGGCACTGGCTATATATATTATAGCAGTTAAATCCAATGGGCGAGATCCAAGGTGAAAATCCTCCAAATACGAGGCGTCAGTAAATAAATGAATACATCGCTCTTTCCACGTTCGAGAAACACATAGTAACCAAAAAAAGGTTTTCATATAGAAGAAATACTTAAAAATACAAATGTTTTTTATGCAGAAGAAATACTTAAAAATACAAAAAAGTCTCTAAATATCACCAACACAAAACCTAAGACAAAAAGAAAATTTAGAGATAAATTCCACTTCATTCCTCCACTTGCGAGTATTTTAAAATCGGAATGCGCGAAATAAAACTTATTACTAGGGGAGACCGTTATTGATAATGAAATTATTTTGACAACAGGCAACGAAAAAAGAACGATTTTAAAAAAAAGCAAGCGTATTCTAACAAGAAATACTGCAAGTGCAGAGAGAATAGATAAAACGAATAAAATATACATAGGAAGTACCAAAAGAAGATTTAAAACAAGACTGGGAGAACACATATCCAACTGGAATAAGAAAGAAAATAAAACGTTATTAATTCAACATTGTATTGATAATGAGACAACCCCAGATTGGCCGGAAGCGAAATTGATAACATCGCATAAAACGAAAACCCACATTTTAACAGCTAAGGCAGTAGTTATTGAAAAAACAAGAGCAAAAAAAAACTGTAATTACAATGACCCAGTACCACACTAAGCAAGAAAAAAAAGCCATAATAAACGATTTAAGATCAAGACAAATACTGAGTCGATTGACGTACGGAAGATGGTGACACCAGACAATTTAAAATCGGGAGCAAATTCAGACGTTCCAATCAAGAACTATTACGTACGTGACGTAAAATGATCGATAAAACCAAAATTTGAATGCGCATTAGGCTCTGCCGGCGTGGAACAGACGTTCCAATTAAGAACTAATACGTACGTGACGTAAATTGCTCAATAAAACCACAATTTTAATGCGCAAAAGGTTCTTTTGGCGTGGAGCTATTGAGTCATGCTGCAGATTGGGAAGTACTTGACCGATGAACTACATGTTCAATGAGAAACACGTCGTTTAACCAACAGGTGAAGACTACGAGAATGATAATCGAAACTAGTCTGGGAATATTAGTGTAGCGGGAATCGAAGTCTATGCTATCGTCCAAACAGAATATTTTGACAGATCGAGTTGCTTTCAACTTAAAGGTTTGACGATTCAATATTTTATTATTTTAAATGCCATTTTTAGAATCACGATTCATTAAGAAAAGCAGTTGCTTACCTGTGTGAACTTATCAAGTACAAAGTCTAAGCTATGCTCAAGACAGGATATTTTACCAGATAGATTTTCTTTCATTTTGAAGGTTTGACCGTTCAATATTTCATTTATTTAGATGTCATTTTTTAAAATCACGATTAATTTAGAAGAATTGTTATCTACCTGTTTCAACTTCTCAAGTATAATATCGTCACGAAGTGATTGCCGGAAGTGATAACAGAAGACTTCAAGAAATTTAAGATTTCGACGAATTAAAGTTCAATATCCCGAAAAAGTACTCCAAGAAAACGAAAATGTGAGTAACAGCTTTCATTTATATAATATTTTTCCTTATTTTTAATATTCAGTTGCATTCAACAATAATAACTCAGTGTCAGACAAAGATGAATGCTTCCCGAGAGCACTTTGACACTCATACAACGTGAGAAACAGTACACAATATAACAACTGCATGGCTAACAAATATGTACAATTAATATGATAACCACGTAATGAAGTTCAACACAGAAATGTGTTAGGAGAACTAATTGAACAATCAGAGGTTTTTGTGAGTAGTAAAAGTATTTTACAGGGATGCTTTATGTCCCCTACATTATTTAAGATTTATATTGAAGTTTGTCTTAGAGAATGGTTAGTGAAGTGCAAAAATTTTGGATTACGTATTTATAATGACTTTGTGCACCATTTGCTCTTTGCGGATGATCAAGTAATCTTATCAGAAAATAAGGATGACGTAGCTTATATGTTTCGTAAACTGATCTCTGAATATGACCGTTGCGCACTTAAAAATAACGAAAATAAAACTGAGCACTTGTCCTATGATCCCAGAGACTTCATTGAAACAATCGATAATGTTACATTAAGAACACCTGAGGAATTTAAATACCTCGGATCCATAACATACTGCTAGCCACCCAAAATGCAACACCAAGGCGGACACGAGATAGCAAAGCCAGATTTACTGGACACATAACAACAGATACAAAGATGAAACGATTGAGCTTACAGGCCCGTGCGACTTGCGGAACACGCAGATATCAATAGTTCGTGTGGTCCCCATCGCTGGCAATAACGGCCGCTACACGCCGCGGCATCGCACGAAAGAGATTTTGGATGTGGGATTGGGGTATGTCGGTAAAGGCTCCTTCCACACGTTGCCACAGTTCATCAAGCGTAGCCGCGTGTGGTGCTTACCGGGCCACTCGGTTGCCGATGAGCAACCAGACGTAATCGATGGAAGATATATCGCGAAACGAGGCTGGCCACGGCAGAAGTGACATCTGGTGGGCATTGAAGAATTGTTGCACTATGCGTGCCCCGTGCGGGCGCGCATTGTCCTGTTGAAACATGGCCGCTGGCCGGTCCTGCAGTTAAGGGAGGACTACAGGCTCCAAAACATCGAAGATGGGGCGGTGGTTGTTGAGTGTACCGGCGATGCGTACCAGATGGGTGCGGGTGTCATATCCAATTTCGCCCCAAACCGTAACGCCAGGCGACGGACCGGTATGGCGATGCATAATGCAGTCGTCATACAGTCTTTCGCCGCTGTGCCGACACACGCGGATCCGACCATCGTGGTGTTGCAGGAAGAGGCGGGATTCGTCAGAGAAGACAATGTCGTGTCATTCCGCAGTTCAGATGCGGCGTTCAACGGCCAACTGCCGCCTCACTCGCAGGTGGTGTAACGTCAACGGTAATCGGAGCAATGGGCGCTGTGTGACAAGTTCCCGCTCCTGCAGACAACGTCGAACGGTACGGTCTGAAACAGGTTGTTGCGCAACACACCTGAATTCCTGCGCTAACGCTCTTGATGTGGCGGTGAGAGCCGTCAATGCCCGCCGCACAACATACCAGATCTCTATTCCGGTGGTGTGCCGCGGCTGCGGCAATCACTCACGTCGGTCCGTCCGTCCCTCCTGCACCCGCCGAATCAATACTCGCCTCACTGTGGCTGGATGTCTTCCCACACAGGCGCCGATGTCTCGGTATGATAAACCGCTGTCGCGATAAGTCACTATTCGTCCTCTGTCGAACTCCGAAACGTGCTTGAATGACTGCCGTATTCTGCGACGCGGCATCATGAAGCTTCCCACGCACAGGTGCGGTAGCACAACACACTTCCACTACTTACACCCCGCCTTCTGTGCACCCTTCTTATAGTGCTTCTCGTTGGCGTGCCGGGAGCACATGATTTACATATGCCCTGCAATGCTAATCGTTTGCATGTCCTCTCGCGGACGACGCATGCTGCGAATTGCAGGCCAATCGGATGCTTCCTTCTTATTGTTGCATTTTGGGTGGCAAGCAGTGTAGATCAGGATAGTACATGTCATCATGACATTGATCGGAGAATTGTGGAGGGAGAACAGCTATTTCTGTTTTGAATCATATTCTTTGGAGCAGCAATGTCTTTCCAAGAGTAAAAAGAAACATTTTTTCTGCGACTGTACAGAGTAACATTTTATATGTTGCGGAGACGTGGACACTGAATACAAGATATCAACAAATATTATTGGCTACAGAGATGGACTTTTGGAAGCGTTCTGCAAAAAAATCCAGATGTGAAAAAATGCGTAATACGAAAATTCTAGATATTATGAGTGTTAAAGTAGACATTCTACAAACTATTGATATCCGGAGATAACAACGGTTTTGCCATGTAAGGAGAATTTCAATAGAGAGAATTCCTAAAATTCTGATGGCGTGGGAGGCTCCAGGAAAGAGGAAGACCAAGGAGAAAGTGGATGGAGAAGATTTAAATCAAATAAATAAATAATGGACTGGATGAAGTGATGTCCGTGGATAGAAAGAAGTGGAGGAAAATTCTGGTTGAACTGTATGGTCGAACAAATGCACTTAGTAGTTGAAATTGCTGATGATGATGAAGAACAATTTCAAGTATTTTTGGGACTGTATGTATCAAAGCCAACTGTTAGTATTTTTAAACATAGCATTGGAAATAAAAAAAAACAGAATGTTTGTACATAAGCACGTATGAAAAATTTAAAAATAAACTGATTTCTTAGTCATTCCACCTTGCAACAAAAATCAATCACTAACAGAGGAAAACTATTACAACAAATTTATTGTAGGGGGATATTCAATATTCGCTACCGAAAAATATTCGCTTTGGAAAAGCATTCGCTACGGATATCAGTTTATCAGTGTATCATTTTGTGAGAAAGTTTTTATAAGAATCACAATATAGCCTCATAATAACCTCACCGGAAAGAAAATCGTAGGTTTTCGCACCTTTCTTCTCTCTCTCTGAAACTTTCAGTCAATGCTATGATCTTTTTCTTAAGCTAAAATCAATTTGAGATAACTTTTTCTTCATACATATGTGCGTGCGTGTGCTTTACAGACGACTCTACCACGTAACCACATTATTGAAATATGAGACCTATTTTCAAGAGCCCGCAGTGAAATTTCGCCCTGTGACCAGTAAAACATTTATCCGGCCGGCCTTGCTTATTCTAATGTGAAGGTGACAGCAAACAATAAATAGAGATCCACAAATAGAGATCAGCATTTTCTTCCGAAAACTGTATGACCTAATACATATTTATGTTCTATAAAAACTTAAGAGAAATTCATTCCTAACGAAGTGATGAACAAAAGTTAGTTTAATGAATGTTCGGAGATGTCAAAATTTACATTGAAAATTAAGATCTAAGATATAAATACTTAAATCTAAATTTTCAAATATATTACTAAAAGATTTTAATTTTGTAGTATTATGTACATGAGACTAAGGATTTTTATAGTTTAAATACAGTGTAACTTGGATAATTCAAAGCTGATGGGACCACAAAAATAATTCGAATTAGATAAGTTTGAATATGGGCACATTCAAGTGCTGTAAGAAAAAACAAATTTATTCATCACATACAAAAAACAAGTACAGTTCGGCAAATTTACAAACGTTTTGTAAAAAAAACTTGAAATTTTGACCTGCTTCTTAGAATTTATGTTATGGGTAAGTATAAATTCCTCACGTTTATCGAGTGAAGGAAATAGAGAGTCACTTACATTCTGCTGTCCTTCAACAAACTTCCACAACTGTTGGAAGTCAACCAAGGCCTCTTCTGAATTTGGAAGGGGCTTTTCAGGAAATTCTGGCTGTTCCAGTTTTTCATCTGAAGATACAAAGTAGGTCTTCTTATCCAAAACAGCCAAGATCTCATGATCTGTGATCTCACCACAAACAGCTAAATTGTCATCAACTCTCACAAAAGCCTCATACGGCCTACATCTTCGCAGTACCCCACAGTGTGTATGATATCCTCGCCACCATTACCTTGATGTAATTGAGACTCATCAACGGGCTGCAGGAAGCCAGGTTTTACAAAGCAGTGGGCTCTAGTTTCAGGTTTAACTTGTTACTTTATCCAGAACTCGGAACTTAATCTAGAATAGTACGTTCCTATTTTAAAAGGTAATTGTTGAAAATACGAGATTACAAAAATGGGGGTTTCTTTCAATTAAAAAAAAATTTCGAATTAAAGGTTTTTATTTAACATTATTTATACAGAAAATTCAAGGAACCAAATAAATAATTCGAATTAACTAAGAATTCGAATTAAAAACGTTTGAATTAGACAAGTTTTACTGTATTAAACATTTTATCTCTATATTTACTACCAAAATCATGAGCGTATTCAGTATAAACTGAGAAAGGTTGTACTGTAAATTTTATAGGAGAGTCGTGATTATTAAATGAGTATCGCATTCCGATTTTTGTGTGGCATTCTTACAGAAGAAAGTGAAACAGCTCCATGCAAATAAAAGATTATATAGCATTCCTTCTACATAAACACATAACCCACGGTACCCAAAATTATGAATGAAAAGTCGATATTAAATCAGTTTTAATAACTAGGAAATATCTTATTGAGTGTCAAATACCAGTCATTTATTTACCTTTAACTGACAGGGAGTGAGCTCGATTCTGGAAGATTTTCATTAATCGAAGTTTAACATTTGATCAAAAATTGCATTTTAAAATTAAACATTTTCAAATATCTGTTAACACGTGCTCTGAATCATGGGTTATGTACCTGAAAATCGATCAGAAATTAGCCCTGCATAAGATGTAGTTCAAGAGCAAAGTATTTCCAAATGTTTTCTTTACGTGATTTACTTCGCCTAAAACTGAATAAATTGCTTTACCCAGAAATGTTACTTTTCAGTCAAAGAGTGGCAATGTTTAAAAGATGCTATAAGGCACATATGACAAAAAATAACTCTCCACGTACAGTATTGCAAAGAAACACCTCGCATTTGCCGTGGAGAATATTAGAAGATTTACGGCCGCCCCGGTGGCGCAATGGCCTGAGAGATGGCTTTTGATCATACGTCTGAAAGGGTCCGGGTTCGAATCCCGGTGAAGCATGGATGTTTTGTTTGTCTTACGCCACTGGCTCTCTCCCTTCCCTGGAAAGAGTGACCCTAAATTAGCGACTGGCGACTGCTTATAAGTCCATTGAGTTGCTCACGGTGGTCGTTAAACCTCCAATAAAAAAATCATTCGCCCGAAAGGGGTCAGGATTCGAATCCCGGTTAGGCATGGATGTCGTGTTCGTCTTATGGCACTGGCTCTCTCCCTTCCCTTAAACCAGTTACCCTAAATTAGAGACGGACGACTGCTTATAGCCAATTGAGTTGCTCACGGCGGTCGTTAAACCTCAAATCAAAAAAAAAAAAACAAGAAAAACAGATTTACAATTTAATTTTTATGTTTGAGAAAACAGTGCGAACCGTGATTTTTAGAATAATATGAAGTTCTTGTGGGAAATCAAAGCTGTCATTCTTGTCTGATAGTGGACCTAAATTTAAGAAACTGTTATTGTACTTGGGCGTCTACAGTCTTCTGTACTCTAATTCGAAAATTATTTATCGAATGAGAATTCAAAATATATTCACTTAATAGAAATACTTAATGAACGCCAAAGTATTTCAATGCGTTATGAATTTTCATACGTAAAAAAAGCACAGTTTGATGACTTTTTTTTCTGAAAGTTCGAAAAGTACTTTTCTTACCTTTTATAAGAAAACATGACTCACAGCAGCGTTTTAAGATGTATTAAATTTAAATATATTCCGAAATGTTGAACATACATATATAACTCTCTATTTCAGTCATATTTTACATGCATTCGTATGATGGAAGTATTGACACTCTTGAAGGATTTTGCAGCAAAGACATGGACATTTAATATATACATAGAGGCGTACAGAAAGCGCTTTGAATTTTTGTACTTACATAGAATAAATCTATTTACTGCTCAGGAAATGTGCTCAAATCAAAGAACTTATCCGTGAACTCGAAAGAACAACTTCTGAGACTCCATTTTTTTCTTTGAGGAAAGAAAGTGTTATTCAATTTTGCAAAACTTTAATATTTATGCTAAGAAAATTATCCCTGTTGAGCAGAACAGAAAGGTAAATTAGTTGAAATTACACTATTTTATTTGAATCCATCATTAGTTCAATTTTCGCCTAAACAGAAAACATGGTGTCTTGCAGGAAATTTTAAAATTTCGATTTAGATCATTTCTATTCTTTAAAGGTATATTTGGAGAACTCGCAGTTGTGCGACATAACAGAAGTAACATACACTTCGCCTTCTATTTCTTAGTGTAATGGCATCGTGAAATTAAAGCCTCCTCCTTAATAACGTTTAAAAATTTGAAGTGATTTTAATGAAAATGCATTTACTTGTACTATGATATTTTGGAAATGTAGGAACAATATTTTCTTTCAGAATAGGAAATAAAGATTATGAATGACAAGAGAAGCTGCGAGGTTATGTACATTACCAGCTTGTCCTCGGTAACAGGTCGATTCACATGTTTCCAAATCTCTGAATAATTGAAAATGATAAGACTGTTGCAAAGTGTTTATTTAAAAAAATACATATTTGGAAAAAACCGCTTCTGTATCACAAAATTTTGAATTTACCTGTTACTATCATAACAGGAGAAAAACAATAATATTTCCTTTGGTTTCGATAAGCAGAAAAACTAAAACATTTTATTAAATTTATAAATTTTTTCCATTTATTCGTGCAATTATTGTACATTAATTGCAAATAATTCGAAGTGTACACTTTAAACCCAGATATTTCCCTTATTTGTTGAATTTGCATTATTAATAATTAGCAGTTCTAAGTATAATGTGAGGCAGGTTTTAGTATGGGAATGAATTTAAATTGCGAGACTATTCCAGTATAAAGCAGTTCACCTAAATTGGGAAAAACTGCATTAAGGGAACGTATGGGTAATATGTTTTTTTTTTTTTTTTTTTTTTGATTGGAGGTTTAACGACCACCGTGAGCAACTCAATGGGCTATAAGCAGTCGCCCGTCCCTAATTTAGGGTCACTGGTTCCAGGGAAGGGAGAGAGCCAGTGCCGTAAGACAAACACAACATCCAATGGGTAATATGTACGGAATGTCTTTAGTCGTTCATTTGGAAATTAATGCACCAAAAAGAAATTATTCTCAAGAAATCTCATTGGCAATGCTTCTTGGTGTTAGATTTAACTTACAAAAAATAAATGGTTTCCGAAACAGAAGATTGAAATAAGAGAACCTGGTGTCTCCCTTCGTTACTTCCGTTTGTGAAACACGAGAACGCTCGATATTATTGCTTTATTACAGAACTTAGCTAAAAATTCCGCACTTCATTTGATAATACTATAAGGAAAAATGCAAAAATTGGCATCAAAAACTGAAATAGAAGTCAGTGCGATAGCATGGAAAACTATAACATGTGTATGTGCGTTTGTGCGTATGTTCTCTTTAATGATAATAGGTAAATTAAAAATTTATTCGAATTATGTTGATATTAGGGCCAGATCACAAAATGGCTTTTAAATTTCTGAAAATTGAAGTTTCTTTGCATTTTAAGTTAATATTTTTATTTTTTCGTTCTTTTCCAGATGTTCGATTTGCATGTCACATATATCATGATTTTCATCCGCGGCAGACTGATAAAAGATTTCATTTACTGAATATCCAAAGAGCCACTATTCATGAACTTAACTCTGGAAACATGAAACGGCAATGTGCGTGTTGTTATAAAAGAAATAAAAATACATTTTAACAGAGAATTCCATAAAATGTAAGTTTCCCTAGAAATATCCTACAAAGGAGAGTTCAGTAATAAATAAATAAGTAAATGAATAAATAAATTGCAAAGTCAGGTGATGCGCAAACCACCTTCAGAGATGCAGTGTTTGATCCAGATACTTGCTGAAGAGGGTAAAGAAGTGGCTCAAGACGGAACATTGTGGAAGAAACTTGTGGAGATCTTCATCCGGCAGTGGATTCATAAAGGTTGGCAATAATGATGAATGATGACATACTTTCAAAGTAGTGAATTATTTTTCAAAAGACATTCTGTTCTTTAAGTGCTGTTTCGGTATTGAAACTTGACTAGTCACAGTAGAACTTTTACAATCATGTTTTATAGCATACGTTGTCAGGTAAAATTTTTTGAATACAATCTTGTTGCCATTGCTCCATCATACGGGTTGTCAGTCCAATGACTCCGTCTTTCGTCGTTTACCTTCCACTGATGCAAGGCCAGGCAGATACCTCAAATACCATCTCGCTTAGGCGCTTTTATCGGGATCGTTTACACCAGAAACACCAAAAGGACTGGGGGAAAAAGCCTCAATAATTTATTATTGTCTAGAAAGGTATTCTGAACTAATTTGGGAGAAAAATCTCATTTTTGAAGAGAAGAAAAAGTACGAAATCCTTATTGCAGAATCAATCGCTGTCGGAAAAACTTCTGATTTGAACAGCAATAATAATACCATTAATATAACCATAAAACAATATTTTCGGTAATCTAACGCGAAATCCCGATCCTAAAAAAGATTACGTAATACCAATGTACACATACCTTACAGCACAATGAAACAACATATAGATATACAGCAGGAGATGAACTTCGACACGTGAACCTCTGTTAATCGATACTCTTTATGGAAAAGTGATTTCACATCATTTTAAGAAGAAAACCGGCAGAAGATAGCTGGTCTGAGACAGTAAACATGCGTACGGGTAATTTTTTTCAAGTTAATTTTTTTTTAGAATAGATCTTGTGATGGGTGAGGAAGAATATTATCCAATTCCATTAGCAAGTTCTGGTTGCAGGTATGTTTCTGACGTTGCATTCGTGGAAACATAGCGACAGAACAGGGAGTCATTGGACGGTCGACTATGATGTTGAAGCGATGGTGAGAAGGAGGCATTCTAAGAATTTGTATCCTAAATTCCCGTAAGGAATTGTAGTTGCTCTAAAATATTATCACAAAAGCTCTGAAATTACTTATTAAGTTTTTTATACCGAAACAGGGAATGAAGATTAATATGTAATGATGGAAAAAATTACTATTCTTTCAAAAAGGCTATTTTATTAGTGTGCAGTAAAATATTCATGAGAAAAGTTTTAAAATACTTGAATGTGTTAAAGTGTTTGCACAAAAATGTCTGATGTCTAACGTAGTGAGATTTAGCTCGCATGTTAAACTTGTACTTGGAAATGAATCTTTAAAGACACGAACACATGTTTCTGTATTTTTTGTAGAAAATGTGAGCTCTGGTAACGTCAAAGTTTTTAACCTCCGACTTGAAGAAATTATTGCAGTGTTGACCTAAAATACAGCTTTGAGATAACAGCCATCCTAAAGTTCGTGGAATTTTCAATGTTCTTTAGTTGTCCTTAAGCCTTGAAGGGCAGCGTACTATTCGCATCGGTAGAGAAGTGTTTCTGAATAATTAACTGAATAATCTTCTTTTATAATTGATTAATATTTGTTTATTTAGATTTCGTGGACATTATAGCTGAACTTACAAAAGTCTTCTGAGCCTGTGTTTCAAACTTTTGCATTCCTGGGATGCACGTACTTTTTTCTAGGGTATTCCGTTTCGGGAATATACGTAATAAGAACGAAGGCAATAATATTTAAAGCACACATAAAAGGCCACAATAAATTAACTTCTTGAAAGCGTACTACAGTCACAGGGAATGAAGCTACTAAATAAAGTACGCGTGTAAATATATTTTATTTTCATTTTACAGGTTATTTTTTGCCAAGGATAAAATTACCAACATGAGAACTATGGAGAATAGGCAGGAATGTCGAACATTGACTGCCAACAGGATATGAATTTGTTCATGATCCTCAAACGGAGCAACAAAGTGAGAGAGAGAGATAGTTAGGTTCTCTAAAAAATAATTGTAGGAATGGAGTTCTACTGTATGGAAAGGAAATATCCTTTAAAAAATTCTTGAAATTTAGGACTTGAACAAGTGGACACACTCAGTAATTTTGCAGTCCTAAGATATTTTGGAATTCTTAGTACTACAATTATCGGCACAAAGAAAATGCTATAATAGGAAATTTTATTAAAAGCGGCGATAAAAGCATTATAGGATTTTTATTACATTTATATGAACAATATATACCAATAATTCTACCAGGATACTTCTAATTGTTACCGCAGTGTAACTATACAAAACAAAAGTAAAAGTCTTTTAAAAGTTAAAAAGTAAACAAAAAAAACGTACAAAATTACGGCTTTCCCTCTTCTCCGTTATGAGAAGGAAATATGATATATTTTTCATATGTTGAAATGAGTTTCGGTTATTGAAAAATTAATGTATCGCATCAGCAACATTTATGGAATTTTCGTATGAACAGAAAGAAAGTCGCATCCTGTCGGATCAGGAAACATTGTACTTAGTATTGAGCGCTTTGTGTAGAAAAGTGATCAAACGAAATGTACGTATAGCTCAAGATGATGACCCAGTATAGTTCATTGTATCCATGCTATTGAAAGTCCCCGATAGGCGAATTACTGCGTCCCAGTATCACATATGCGAATTTTAGCCGTAAACAGTATTTAATGACTTCAGAGAGCTCAAATAAATACCGATTTTTCATTCTATAAACATTTCATCTTTGCTCGTTTTTCTTTTTTTTATCATTAAGCGAATTTGATGTATCAAGTGTGTCTGTAAATACAAAATCTTCAGAATTTCAGGAAAAGCAGTTTGTAACTAAACCATACATCATCTTCAATTTCAAAATGGGAGAAACACAGTTTTCTCTATTTGTACACAATAATATGTATTTCATTATATTTCTTTCAGAATGACAGTAACCAAAGAGTGTAGAGGCCAGACTGAGTATCCTGAGATGTTTTCCCTTTTGATCTTTCATTTTTAAGCTCAGACAGTATGTTATTTCTAAAGCATTGTTGTTTCTTGTCGTCCTTAATCAATTTTGGTTTTTCACGAAATACTACTTGAAAAGAAAAGTGCGTTGAAAAACCCCTCGTAATTTTAGTTTTCATTAATGTCTTCTGCACTTTGCCTTACTTTCATGCAAAGCTACGCCATGCAATGTTATGTCTGATTTGCATGAATTCATCGCTAACACCGAGAAACATAAAGCGCTTTGAGTTAATTAAAAAATCCAAAAATGTTTTTTCACAACTTACTGATCAGCAAAGAGAAATTTTGAAATATCGTGCAGGAGAAAAGTGCGCAAAATCGAACGATAACCTCAAACACTTACGTAGATACCAGATTTTTGCCATAGCCATCCGTACTACAAAAATTCCATTATGCAAAAAACACCGAGGATGCAAAAAACAATTCAATTGAGATACAAAATTTGAAATGCATATAACGGAAATTCCTCCTCTTGAGGTCACTTGTGACCACAATTTTTGGCTTTTGATAAAATAACATGCTTTTCGTACTTTAGGAATATTACGCCATTAACAATTTTTAACTAATACCCCTGAGAGAAAGTGTCATAGAACCTTTTTCAGAACTATTAAGTTATTATGAATTAGAAGACTGTCTACAGCTTTCTTTGACTGAGCCTAAGCAAACAGAGGAAATTTAATTACTTGATTTAGCCAGAAAACCTAGTAGCCTCTGTGTTATCACAATATTCTAGACACAGTAATACAAAAAGCGGAATGTGTTGGTCCAAGAGTAATTACAACTTAACGACACTCATTTAAGCCATTATTTCTTGATTTCGTGAAAAGTATAGATAAAATCCGTATAAAAACAGCTGAATTACTGAAATATCGTTAATATCCGCAAAGCGAAGTTACATGCAGAACTTAAACTTATTAGCATTAAGAAGTGCATGACAAGAAGCAATGCGTTTCATTCCGCAGAATGTTTCTACTCGGAGTAGGTCCCTCCTAATTTCTGACTTGAAGTCTCTACATTTTAGTCACATAAAAATGACACAATGAAAATAAACGAATCAGAGTACTAGAACCGTTGAGATCAATACAGTCAGACAGCACGATGCAAATCATATTTTTTAAAACTTTAATTCCAAAGAATAAAGTTTCATTCTGCTGCTGTCGAACATGAGAACAGCATATCCACGAAAATGCTTATGATGAAAAAAATAAGAAATTATTTCATATCCGATTGTAACAGTCACTTTGCAAGGGTGAAAGGCCAGCAAATGTACTTCAGTTTATTGTGTTGATTTCCAGGTCGAAAGCATCGAAATAGGAATAGATATGCGTTTCAGTCCCAGATATCCTTATGCCTGTATTTTTATAGTACTTCATGCACAGTTGTTTAACGGAACATCTTGCTAAACAAGAAATCCGATTCGTATACTTATTGTTTCAAAAGGAGTATTTATAACCATCAGCGGATTTTTTTGATTGGAGGTTTAACGACCGCCGTGAGCAACTCAATGGGCTATAAGCAGTCGCCCGTCCCTAATTTAGGGTCACTGGTTCCAGGGAAGGGAGAGAGCCAGGTCCATAAGACAAACACAACATCCATGCCTGACCGGGATTCGAACCCGGACTCCTTACGGACAAATGATCAGAGGCCAGCGCCTTAAACCACTGCGCCACCGGGGTGGCATCAATGGATTAAAAATTCTGAATAGAGATAGGGTTTGACGTTTAGGAAATCATGGAAATGTACACTATTTGCAAAAATTGGAGAACCCGACAGATTCGTTCGAACTTTTTGAAGCACCGCATTTAAGTACCTCAGGGACGAATATACAAACGATTAATAAAAAACTAACGATGACTCAATAGCTCCCTGCTATAGAGCATATGAACTGGGCATCGAGGACAATATATCAAACTAAAAGCCAGCATGCAATGAACAACTGCGGTTGCATTTACCTTAAACAGACTGTGAAGATGACTCGCCGACCGTTTCTGTCACACTACGAGCAGTTGAGCGAGTTTGAGAGAGGAGGAATATTTGCGATAAAAAAGGCAGGTTAGAGTCACGTCGCTGTATTGCTATGCATTTGAGACGAAGTGACGCGGCAATCGGCAAATATTAGTTTCAATGGGTCGCGGAGGATGCAACTCAGCAGCACGCCGATGAGGGCCGAGAGTAAAGGCAGAATACGAGGATCCAGCGATTGTGAGAACCGCACGGACAGAACTGAATTCTTCCTTCGCAACCATCTGTGGCTTTGTTGTGTCGCCTACAGCTACGGAAGCTGCCATTCGGACCGTTTCCATACGACTTTCGGCACTGGTATTACATCTGAGGAGTCTGCTCCGACGAATACCTGTTAGGTTTCCATGCGAGCTGGTGTCGGGACTCGACGAAGCAGCTAATGTAGATGACGGGAGTTCAGCTCATTTGTGCTCGAGAAGTGTTCAGGAAATCCACGCTCAGCTCATTTGTTCCTACGAGGATTATTAATAAGCACCTGGACGAACTGAAATCACATTAGCCACGGTAAAAGAAGGAGGTTTGACACTTTGTCATTCAACAACATCAGGAAATCTGTGAAGCCTAATCGAAAGTAATTAGTTGCGATTGAAATTTCAGTTTGCATTGTGCTTTAGTTTTTCAATTAGTAAAGACAGAGTGCATAAAACTACTGAAAACTGATCATTTTGACTGGATTTTGTATCTATAAAGTGCAGAACAGTGACAAATATTGTAGCTTTTGATAAAAAAAGAAGACATGGTACATTACATTATTCCAGACAAAAAATTCGCACTTCTTAATTTAAATTCAAATTGACACAAGATGCACATTGAAATGAGAAGTAACTATTATCCTCATCTTTACCGTGGTTATTCCAGTGTTTTAGATAGAATAACGGAAATATAACGAACATTTTACGTTTACTAAAAGAAATCGTTATTTAGATAGAAATTTCCACTTTTTATGTGTTCTAATGCCTTTCGAGATCCAGTGCAAATTAAAATATCAACTGTGCGAACAATTTAGCTTGGCAATAGAAGTGCGGTCCCATAGCACAAAAACACAAAGATTTATCAATATCGAAAGAGAAGGCGAGAGATAAAAGTATTTCCGAAATGTTTAGTCGGTAATAAACTAGTCTGATTACTGCTCTTTATCAAAAGACTCCTGACAGTCACGTGAACAATACAATCGTTACTCTTTAAGTTTAAATATAATAGTCGATTGAACTAGTACTTTAATGAGATTAAGATGATCTTTTACTTAAATGGGACAGGAAAACAACAATAATTCACTTGTTTATGTATATTTTAGCACACGAGCGTGTAGATTTCAGTTTAATTGCCGTAAATATGTACGAACTAAAATAAAAGTAGTTCTCTAGTTTTCACCACTGAAAACGAGCGGATTCGTCAGGATATGGTTTACATAGCTGATTACAGAATAACTGTTCTACAAGTATACTTACAAAATTCTCTCTAACAATATTTCCAAAATCTCAGAGTAAAATCTAAATAATTATAATTTGTGTTTTAAATCTTTCAAGCCGTTAATGACAAGGTTGATTTCACCACTAGTTACACTAAATTTGTTATTTAAAGAAATGTAAAACGATTGTAGTTGTAGTATTACAAGAATTACACATGTATAACGACATTAAATCAAAATTCTGCATTTTATACATTCTTTCCGTTAACATGAATTTATAAACTTATTAATTTCTTCTTTTTTTATAAGCAATGAATTTGTGTACTTTAACCTCTTTTCCAACGGTAATAAATCAAAATATTTTTATATACATATCACCTTTTCAAATTTACTTGTAACTTCTCAGAAGGTGTCGATGGTGTATTTTCGTGAGCCTTAGCTCACCTGCTAAACTAGGCAAGCTTTGCTGAGTGTTACCATGTGTCCCCTATGCATATTTTTGGCTCCAAATAAGGCGAGGTGTTATCAGTGCTGTGTTCCGAAACAGTTAACAGAACATTTATGGGATGTACTGAGTGAGCTCATAAAATGGAAATCAGCAAAGGAATAAAAATTGATCTTTTAAACGAAAATTGGTATTCAATACGGGAACTTGATTAGTTCTGCGCAGTTGAAATCCACGTAAACTCTCGCTTTGCACATTATTTAACTTTGGAAGTTAGTGACGAACGCGACATTCGCTATTCTTGCATTCGCGAAAAAAAAAAAAAAAAAAAAAATGAAATGATAGGCAATTCAGTTCTCACCTCTCTCGGATGTCCCTCCACACTTACGAACTGTATTATCGCCTGCAGATAACCGTCGATACGTCCAAATCGTAAATTGTCAACTGCTGAAAAGTTCATGAGCTTAGTTGGAACCAAATCACCGTTCACGAATAGATCTTTCGTCGTCATGAACATTACATATATCATCCACACTTAATGCCAAAGTTAAAATCACCAAACTCCATAAACCGGGGTAGATCAGGACGTATTTATATTTGCGAATGGACCTCAGCTTTTTGAGTACTTACTATTCAAAGTTTAAATAACATTATTAAGTTTTCATCATATTTTATAGCTGCCAGTTATAAAAAAAAGTTCTTATTATTTCTTATGACAAGAGTAATTATCGTAAGAACGAACACATTTTAATTATATATATTCAACAGAAATTTCTACATGATGGTATCGGAATAATATGACCATCTACGTTATATTGGGAGTAACCACCCTTAGGCCAGATGAGAACGGCGAAACGTCGTGGCATGGACGCAATGAGGCTCTGGAAGTTTGCGCGAGGTACACGTGCCCAATCGGGCTGCAGCAGAGCAGGGGCGTCCCGGAGAAGACGTGGTTGCGGGCAGGCATGTCGGACCTGTCGTTCCAAATAGTCTCCCAAGTGCTATATGGGATTGAGATCGGGCGATTTCGCTGGCCAAGGAAGAACGGAGACATCGTTGTCGTGTTCCTAGAACCAGTCACGAACTGCCTTAGCTACCTGACAGGTCGCATTGTCCTATCTGTTGACACAATCACTAATAGGGTAAGCGTCCAACATGAAAGATGCATGAGGTGAGCGAGGAAAGAAGGTAGCAATTGGCGTTTAGGGACCCATCTAGGGGTACCAACAGTCCCATGTCATACCAGAAAAACATCCCCGAGACATGCACACTGGGTTCTCCTGAGTCTGACGCCGTATCTGCCCACGGCCGTCACTTCTGTGGAGAGGAAATCCTGATTCGTTGGCGAAAGTAAACTTTTCCCACTAGCCTACTGCCCAATGACGATAGTTCCGTGAGAACTACAGGCGCCGTTGCCAATGTAATTGGGTTAATCTGTGCGCCTTGAGGCAGCTTCGACTCCGGGCACCCATGCGAAACAGTGTTCTCTCTACTGTTATCGGGGACACGTACCTGAGATGTATTATAGCAAAAGCTACTCTGGGTATTGGACTAATAAAATACATTGATATTAAGCTAGCACTGTTACCTCGGTGAGAAAAATTTCCAATTGAAAAGACAATTTTCAAATGAAAAACTGAAGAAACAATCGTCACGTGGAGTTCAACTCTGCGTAGGACAGGTGGATAGTCGGCACCTGATCGGCTGGAGAAAACAGAGCTTCCGGTGACTGTATGTTTCTTTTCTCCTACCTCAAAGTTTCTCTGGACAATTTGTTTGCTCACTTGTGATAGAGGGGAGAACTCCACCGCGAAAAGGGTTCCATACTGTACACGCGGGTTTTCCATATTCTTGAAGAATATATTTTTGCAATTTTCATTTTTCTGTTTTAAACCTTGGAATTTTTTAATTCCGGACAGAGTCTGCTGATCCTACTAAAACTTGTGGTGTGCCATACAATGGCACGCGGGCCGTATGTTGGACTACCCGTTGAACAACTTGGATTCAAGAATATTGACCAAATGTTCTTTATTAGCATCGGATAAGATTAAAAAAACACAATTCCCTTTGAAAAACCCAGAATGAAAGTTGAAAACAAAACATACTTCTCTCCTTTTATTTACATAACGTACGAAAACGTACAGAAAGTCGGATAAGCGATTTTAAAGCTAAAACGTATCCTGTAATAATATGAGAAACGAAGGATAATTTACGATTTTAAAAAGAATAATAAATAGTGTTTACCAATTTAATTTCAGTAAAACCTTATAAAAACAGCCTTCAAGTATATTTCTTTAGACAATTTTTTAGCTCGTCTTTTGAAAAAAGATCGTTCTTCTGTTATCGGTTTGTCCGTCCGTCAGTTTGTACCCACGATATATCTGCAACTACGAGTCCGATTTGAAAAATTCTTTTTTGCATTGGGAAGATTGAAATATGCAAATGATGATCCTTTATTTCGTTTATTTTTACGATGTACAATTTCGCCGGTAGAGGGCGTAAATGCAGATGATGTCGAATTCAAAAATACGTTTCATTCCACATATTTGCTTCTAAACATCCGATTGAAAAAAAAATCTGATCTTCCGATTCCATTTTTGTCAAAGAGTATTTTAGGTATAGTTACTTTTTATATTTTATGCATTGATTTTCCGCAGGGGCGTAAAAGTTAATTACATTTTCCCCGATAACTCTTCTTCTAAAACTCCGATTTGAAATTTTTTCTTCAGCGGATACATCTCCTGATGACAAATCTTTGGCATATAAGTTCAAATTTTTGGTAAATAATACTTTGGCCACCAGGGGGCGTAAGCGTTAATTTTTGCTTTTGATGTATTTGCCATAAAATCGGAGCTTCTAAAATATCAATTAAAAAACTTCTTTCGTGAACTGATGCCACTCACATCGATAAACCTTTTTGAAATATTTTCTTCTTAAAATATTGCACAGTTTCTTCGCCAGGGGCGTAGAGGTACATGTTATTTTTGTCAATATCTCTACTTCCAGGAGTCCGATTTGAAAAATTCCTTCTTTGTTAGATAGTGTTTTCTGTGTGACATGTTTTTGATATAATTTCAAAATTTTCAATTAATTCATAGACTTTCCATAAGGGGGCGTAGCGGTAAAGTGCGTTTTCCCTTATATCTCTGCTTCTAAATCTCCGATTTAAAAACATCTTTCTGCACCGGATACAGTTCCTGATGTGAAATCGTTTGCACAGAAGTTCTAATTTTTGTAAAAAAAAGTTTGGCCAGCAGGGGGCGTAAATCTTAATTTCCGCTTTTGTTGATTTGCAGCAAAATATGAGCTTCTCAAATCTCGATTGAAAAAAAAAGTCGTTTGTTGACCGATACTACTCATGTCGACAAACCTTTTAGGAAAATTTTCTTTTTGAAAAAATGCATGGTTTCTACGCCAGGCAGCGTAGATGTATATCTTATTTTCGTCAATATCTCTACTTCTAAGAGTACGATTTGAAAAATTCCTTCTTTGTTGGATAGTATTTCCGATGCGAAATGTTTTCCCTATAAATTCAAAATTTTCAAGTAAATCATGGATTTTCCGCCAGAATGCACAAGGTAAATTGCCTTTTCTGCGTTATTTCTGCTCCTAAAGCTCTGATTTGAAAAATTCTTCCTGTATCGAATACAAAACCTGATGGAAAATATTTTTCATCTAATTTCTAATGTTTGGTAAAGAATGGTTTAGCCAGCAGGGGTCATAAGTGTTAATTTCTGCTTCTGAAGTATTTGTTGCAAAATCTGGGCTCCTGAAAACTTTTTTTTTTTCGACCGATACCGCTTATATGGATAAACCTATTGAGAATACTTTCTTCCTAAAATATTGCATGGTTTTCCCACCAGGGGACGTAAAGTCACATCTTATTTTTGTCGATATCTCTGTTTGTAAGAGTTCGTAAGCTCACGATTCCGTTTACAGCAATATCTGAGGGATTAAAAACCCGGTTGAAAATCTTTCTTTCGTCAGAACTATTGTTTTCCATACCGGTTCCATTGACTTTGAATAGTTTTGATAAATTTAATTTGCGTCAGAACGGATTCAAAAGACGTGCTTATTACACCCGAAAGTTCGGTGTCATCTTTCTTGTTATGATTCTTGTTACACGGTTATAAAATACTGCTTAAAGTGAATATTCATTCTCAAGTTGTCTGAAACGGTACAACGTATTTCATCATTGTTGCCAAATAACATGGGTACCATGACTTTAAAATTCCGTTGAAGCCAGAATTGGATTTTCACGTATCCCATGTGATAAAGGCATACCCTTAATGAATAATTAATTTAAATGACAACATTCCGTGCCATTGAAACGCTTCACGTGATAGTGGATTTTTATCCGCAATGCAGTGTATTTGCGCATAAGATTATTAACACTAAAGAAAAATCACCACTCATGTCAAAATACGTCAATGGTTCTCATGAACGAAACAACAGATTATTACTTGAGGTTCTACATTATGTACTACTTGTGAAAAATGAAGATAAACAATGCATCGTGGGGCAGTATATTCGTAGTACTTACACATATATTATAATTACTTCGTAGGACAAACACCTACACGAAATTCATAAGAAAAAAATAAATTGCCGTCTTGGTGGCGCAGTTGTCAAAGCAATGGCCTATGAACATTCGTCCGAAAGGGGTCCGGGTTCGAATCACAGTGAGGCATGGATGTTGTGTTTGTTTTGCGGCACTAGCTCTCTCCCTTCCCTGGAAGTAGTGACCCTACATTAGAGACCATTGAGTTGCTCAAGGTGGTCGTTAAACCGCTAATCAAAAAAAAAATAAATAAAACAAAATACCTTTTAGTTTTAAGCTTGTTATGAAAATGATTTTATGGTTATCACAAAACTGGTCGGTGTACCAGATTTTTTTTTGATTGGATGTTTAACGACCACCGTGAGCAACTCAATGGGCTAAAAGCAGTCGCCCGTCCCTAATTTAGGGTCACTGGTTCCAGGGAAGGGAGAGAGCCAGTGCCGTAAGACAAACACAACATCCATGCCTGACCGGGATTCGAACCCGAACCCCTGATGGACAAATGATCAGAGACCAGCGCCTTAGACCACTGCACCACCGGGGCAGCGTACCAGATTTTCCAGAGATTTAGGTGAAAATATAAACGAAAATCTCGATGTTGCAACCAGAATATTTTTGCGTCAGTCATATGATGGCTCTCTCTGTTTCGACGATAGCTGCTGTGTGAAATATTTTGTAATCACTAAAGTAAACATACAGCATTTGGACAGTGTTCACATTTATGGATTGTTCTGAAACTCCGTTTAGAATGCTGTGAAATTCAAATTCCTGCAATCGTAGGAAATTCTTGCTTTACAAATTTTGCGACGGGATCCTTCTCTGCGGTGTCGAAATGAGTAAAAAAATTAAATAGACATCTAAAATACGATCAGGTATTTTTTACGCCACCATATTGAATTTTAGTATTGAAAAATCTGTATTTCATCAGATTTACTTGTTTTTGTACTTAGTGTTTAAATGTAAGTTAATCTGATTACACCAACAGATTCCTCATAAAATGTCCTTGAAAATGGTAGTATTACTATTGTTATCTAATTTATTTTTCAATTCCTGCATCATATTCGGTGCACACCATTTCAATTTATCTCCCTGATTCCATGCAATGCTGTATAATATTAATTCCATTGCTGTTGGTTTCTTAATGGTGGCACAGTTTCTGAAGTTTGTATGTGATCTCTGCCGGGACGAATGTTCCAAACGTGTGCTTTGGCCAGGGCCTGTGCTCTGAAAATGTACGAATGCTGCGACGTCATTCAAATCGCTGAGAAAAACCTGATGGAAGTCGTATTGTTGCGTTCGATTCTTATTGTCAGAGGTGCAGCCCTGCTTCATTCTAAGCTTTTTTCTCTTCGCTGAATCAGTTTTCCTGTTTCCATTATTTTATAAGGTAATGGTGATTTCACAAGAACCATTTTTGTGTGATATAGGCTTTTTTTCATCTGCAAAAACGTTTTGCTTTTGTTGGAAACTGGACTTAGTCGCAAACCCTGCGAGCTAGCGATTATTTATTTAATGTCAGAACTGGAAACCATCCCGCTAGCAATTGGTGGCTTATAGTGCGCGACGTTATAACCGCAACCGCACAACGCTGTATATTGTTTTATTTCGTGTGACGTCGGCAGAAGCCCAAAAGAAACAGAAAATTCCCGCATTAAACAGGTAATTTTCATTAGAAATGTATTCAATTTGTTTTTTTAAAATGTCCCGTTAATATCATTGGATAACTCGTTTTTGTTTTAGCAATGGGTCCCGCGTAATTTTTACCGGTTACTATTTTCCCTGTCGGAAACGAGAAAGTGAAGTCCTAAAGCCAAGATATTCCAGAAACCAGAAAATCATAGGCATCACCAAGCACAGAAAGCAAATCCAACGCTCAGGAAATGTAGACTTTAAAACAGAAATGCTTTTTCTAATTTCTGTTTAGTTAATTAGCTTTGATTAATTTTGTTGCTCTCTGTTGAAATAGATGAGATTGCTGTCGCCATTTGTTGTAACCTGTTACACAATATTACATCTTTATTTAGTGACTATAATTATCTGTTAACACCACCTAATCTTCTGCGCCCCTATAAATCTACTTCGTTAAAAAGGATGTTTAACATTATATTTGATAACCACTTTCACCAATAATTTTACACATTCCTTCCTGAATTTTATTAATGAATGTGAGTTGCATTTGAGGGACGAATATTTCAATTGATTACAGCTTATTTGTTGCATGGTACAACTGTTAAAAATCTTAAAGTACTAAGTGATGATGGGGGAAGTAGCGTCCTTGAAGACAGATTGTTGAGGAGGAGGAGGATTTATTTGGGGCCTTCAGATTATCCAGATATTTCTTCTGCTTGGTCTACCATCAAGGGAAACAAGCATTCTTGTTCGTGGGAAATCCTCTTATCGCCGAATACTTTTATTTTAACTGGATATTTTACAAGATTCAATTAATGCTAAGATCCACATCTTGATTTGTTCCAGAAAAAGCAACTGTTTATGTTTACCATTATTTTGATAAATGTGCATGGAACTCATTCAGTCATGTCGATTTTGTATACTAGTAGTTCCTCTTCAAGGTGTCTTGAATCAGAATATAGGGAGCGTTAATTGTGAGTAGCCAAGGTCAGCACCAAATAACAGCCTAGTCCAGTCCTCCGGTGATTCTTAGCACCCTCTGCCTTCATGTCGCACTGACCGCTGCCTTGGCCAGTTACATTACAGCTGCCGGAGACTGAGGGCCAAGGTTTAAGTTTTGGAGTCATTTTGGAGCGGTTTTGCCATAACTAACCAACGCTGGACAAGCGCGTTGTTGAGTGTGGGATAGCAGTTCTTCTGATCCCGATGGTATGGTTACACCGCTACGGCGGTCATCAGAGCCCCTTTAGTGGGAACAGTATGCACCTCGCGAAGGCGGGGTTGACATTTGTCAAGAAGAGGCGATATGTTGCCCCATCACCTGACTTTTTATCCCATACATATATATATTCTATTAAGAAGAGACCTAAGCAAAAAAATATTTTTGACTCATACCAAGTACAACATAGAAAAAGTTATGTATCTACCGGTGTGAGTAAAAAGAGAAAAAAATAAAAAATAAAATAAAACAACTGAATGTAGAAAGTGTCGAGAATACTGAGCCTTGGTATTATCAAGGACCAGCAAAAACACAGCATTTTCTCACTTCCACAGAAATAAGCAGTCCAAGAAAATACCAAAGCTCGAGTATAAACTACACTCCAAAAAGGCAGCAGCCAAAACACACTAAAATAAAAAATAAAAATAAAAATAAAAGTGAATTGTAAATAAATAAAAAATGAAAAAAAAATAATAATAACAAAAAAATAATAAAACATTTCAACTAGAATTTGCGCATAAGCTGCTAAATAGTAAATTGAAATTAGTTACTGAAGAGCAAAGCTGAAAACAAAGGAAAAACTTTTGAATTTGAAACGAAAGTTGCAAAATAACCTGAAGATCAAAACGCGCAACGCAGCAGTTATGAAAATTCAGAATTCACATTCTATTAAGAAGAGACCTAAGCAAAAAAATATTTTTGACTCATACCAAGTACAACATAGAAAAAGTTATGTATCTACCGGTGTGAGTAAAAAAATAAAAAAATAAAAAATAAAATAAAACAACTGAATGTAGAAAGTGTGGAGAATATTGAGCCTTGGCTTTATCAAGGACCAGCAAAAACTCTGCATATATATATATATATATATATATATATTTCGGGGTCTATCCATCACCGTGAGCAGCTCTATATGCTGTAGACAGACTCCCGTCCCTTATCGTCCCTTATTTAGGGCCACTAGTACCAGGGAACGGAAAAAGCCAGTGCTGCAGGACAAAAACAACATTCATGTCTCACCGGGATACGAACCTGCACCCACCTCGGACGAATGGTCAAAAGCACCGCTAATCTCGCTGTGCCACCGTGGCGGCCGATTATTAGTTTTATCTACAATATAAAATGGATAAAAATATTAATAGATTTCTTAAATATTTTATGATCATACACTGACGGAAAAAAATCCCAACACCACGAAAAAATAGTTGTAGAGGAATGAAATGGCGGCAATACATTTGTATAGGTAACATATTTAATCGATTAAGGTTTCAAGATCACAGCTTAATGTAAACGCGAAAAGAGCCATTTTAAATGTGAAATGCTGGTACATTAATAACCGGTGTACCGCCAGAATGTTGAATGCAAGCACGCAAACGTTCATGCATTGCGTCGTACAGGTACTGGATGTCAGTTTGTGGGATGGAGTTCCATGCCTGTTGAACTTGGTCGGTCAATACAGGGACGGTTAATGCTGGTTGGGAGTGACGCTGGAGTTGTCTTCAAATGATGTCTCATACGTGCTCGATTGGTGAAAGATCTGGTGATCTAGCAGGCAAACGGCAACATGTCGACACTCTGTAGAGCATGTTGGGTTACAACAGCAGTATGCGGGCGAGCGTTATCCTGTTGGAAAACACCCCTGGAATGCTATTCATGAATGGCAGCACAACAGGTTGAATCACCAGACCGACGTACAACTGTGCCGTCAGGGTGAGTGGGATAACCACGAGAGTGCTCCTGCTGTCATAGGAAATTGCTCCCCAGACCATAACTCCAGGTGTAGGTCCAGTGTTTTTCTCGGCCGCAAACAGGTTGGTTGCAGGCGCTCACCTGGTCTCCTTCTAACCAACACACGGCCATCACTTGGCACCCAGGCAGAATCGGCTTTCATCAGAAAACACAACAGATCTCCACTCCGTCCTCCAATGAGCTCTAGCTTGACACCACTGACGTCGCAAACGGCAGTGGTTTGGAGTAAGTGGAATGCACGCTACAGGGCGTCTGCCTCGGAGCTGTCCTTCAAGTAACCGATTTGTAACAGTTCGTTGTGTCACTGTGGTGGCAACTGTAGCTCGAATTGCTGCCGCAGACGCGGTACGATGCGCCACGGCCATACGCCGTACACGGCGGTCTTCCCTCTCAGTAGTGCCACGTGGCCGGCCGGAACCCGGTCTTCTTGAGGCAGTACCTTCCCTTGACCACCGCTGCCAACAATCATGCACGGTGGCTACATTCCTGCCAAGTCGTTCTGCAATATTGCGGAAAGAAAATCTACCTTCTCGTAGCCCTATTACACGATCTCGTTCAAACTCCGTGAGGTGTTGATAGTGGCTTCTTCGTCTTCTTAAAGGCATTCTTGACTAACATTAACACACTACGTCGAATCTCAACGATAACTAACGCTCACGAACGTTACAGCGCGTATTTACAGCAAACCTGCTTTGCATGTTCCGAAGGGCGCTACTAGCGCCACACTTATGCGCCGAGCGCAAAATTTGCACAGACGTCATCTTGCAGATGTACTCTCTCCGCCTACCTACTGCCGTTTATCTAACACAACCCCTTCTTGGTGTTGGGATTTTTTTCCGTCAGTGTATAATGAAACAACGAGTTGATGTTTTACGAAATTTGCCAGGCTTCCATGTTACCGAGTACACTAGGACTTTGAACTTTTACCATTTACCGAGTTGGGCTAGGGTTTTAATTCCGTGACAGACTAAGGCGATGGCTTCTGGCTATTCATTCGGGTTACTCTGGGTCTTGTATCCTGGAGTGAATTGAGACGTTTGAATGGAAACATTTCTCCGCGTTGATCACCTATTCGAGTCCCAGTGTGGAATGAAGATCTGGTTTGTGATACGCCATCCCAGTAGGGTCCATGTCCATGCCATGAACTGAATTGAAGCTGTGAATTCTAATCCGTCAACGAACTTGGCTCCAAAATCCAGTAGCAGAGAGAACTGTAGTCTGACCTTAGAACTTTTATATGGTGTACCCTGGTTACTCTCTCTGAGTGGTGTCATCCTCTGGCTGGTGAATATTTCTTTGTGCGGTGCACGTGTTCTAATCCAAGAGTGGGCTGAGTGACGCTTTGTCTTCTTGTTGCCTTTCGAGAAACGGATAAGGAATTGGTTGTGTGTTTATCCCATGCGGTTGGATCTGATGTGTCGTTTAAACCATTCGGCCGCATAAAAGAAAGGAGGCTTTTTGTGGACATGTGAGTGGTAACCGGTCATCAATATACTCCGAAACAGTGAAATAACAAAGGAAATGTTTCCGTTTCGTTTTGGTACACTTATAATTACTATAACAAGCATGTTAATTTATTTCGCATGATTCTTAGCAGTGTATTCAGCATTGATGCTGAGAAATGGTTTAAGACTGACGACTGATATCGTAATCGGTAAGGGCCAGATAACACATCCCACATGCTCAATATTTCATTCATTTTCTAGTTCCTTACGCATGTTTTCATTAGTAATTTACACGTTCTAGGTTTGAAGGAAGAAACTATATCATCCCGCTAAATGTTTGAAAAACTAAAAATCTGCCTAAATTCTGAACCCTAATGTTTCAATTGGGAAATATGTGCTAAATCTCTCTTTGTTTTGTTAAAAATGGAGATGTGTTTAAAACAAAAGGAATCATTTTGTTTTTGTTAAAAATGGAGATGTGTTTAAAACAAAAGGAATTTTGAAACAATGAAAGCAATTTGTGCTTTTTAAGAATTACAACATTAAATTCAGGAAATGAAAAATTATATGTATAAAGTGTTTAATTAAGAAGATGCCTTCTGGTAAGCTTTAATGCGTTGCATAGAAGTAAAAGTGATGAAAATCGCTTATTCAAGAACAGAAATGCGAGCCAGCGCAAACACCTGATAATAGCCTAGTACCTTCCGTTACGACATGCGCGAGGAGTAAAAATAGTGGTGGATCATGTAATCGGAATGTAGATTTTCACGTCATAATAAATGCAAATTCTTTTTATATCGTCTGCTGTCAAGCTTTTCTGCAGAAAGCTTTCAAGTATCTGTTTTCCTTCAGTTGTATTAACAATTCAGTAAAATCATGCAATGCATTGATTATGATACACTTTCCAACATACCAGAAATTATTACTCAAGTTATGAGGATAATGGCTGTGGAATAAATGTCGCTCCTGTGTACTGACCTTTGACCCCATTTCGATGATATTCCACAGAACTGGTTCAGTACACCTCAAGAATAACATACTAACGTTTTATCGCAATAGAAGCAGTTTTACGCAAGTTATGAGAATAATGACTGTGTAATAAATCTTGTTTTTGTGCAATGACCTTTGATCCCCTTTCGTTGATATTCAACAGAACCGGTTCACTACACCTTCGGAACAACAAGATAAAGATTTGTCGCAATCGAAACATTTTTTGGTAAGTTATGATGCACAAGGGCAATGGAATGGATCCCACTCCAGTGTCCTGATTTTTGACCCCATTTCGCCCATTTTCAATAGGATTCGTCCCCAGTGGCTCCCTACTACATACAAAAATTTCATCGAAATAGAACCATTTTTACGCAAGTTATGACGCATAAGGCAATGGAACAAATTTCGCTCTTATGTCCTGCCTGACCGTTGACCCCATTTCGCCCATTTTCAACAGGGTTTGTGCCCTACCACATACTAAAATTTCATCGAAATCGAACCATATTTACGCATGTTATGACGCATAAAAACAATGAAATGGATCCCGCTTTTATGTCCTGACCTTTGACCCCATTCCACCCATTTTCAATGGGTTTCGTTCCCAGGTGGTTCCTTACCACATACCAAAATTTCATCGAAATCAAACCATTTGTACGCAAGTTATGACGCATAAGGGCAATGGAATAAATCCCATTCTTATGCCCTGCCTGACCTTTGACTCCAATTTTCCAATTTTCAATAGGGTTCGTGCCCAGATAGTTCCCTACCACATACTGAATTTCGTCGAAATCGAACCATATTTACGCATGTTATGACGCATAAAGGCAATGAAATGGATCCCGCTCTTATGGCGTGGCCTTTGACCCCACTTCACCCATTTTGAATAGGGTTGGTCCCCTACCACATACTAAAAGTTTATCGAAATCGAACCATTTTTACGTGAGTTATCGTGCCGACAGGCAGACGGATGGACAGACGGACGGAAAAAGCTGGAGCATATACGCTTCTTCAACCTACGGTTAGAAAGCGTAAAAAAGGAAACCTACCTATCACCACTACTGAAACAGAATACAGAATGTAGAGATTCAATTGCATTTAAACTAAATGTGTATAGTAATATATGTACTCTTTAGTGCAGAATTAAAGTGACAAACACAAAATCATGAATCATAATATCCGCACGACAGTACGCGCTTAACTACGAAACCCAAAAGTTCAGGGACAGCGATTTCCCGTGATAATGCAAGACACCATCGCCAGCTGAGTACAAGTCCTACATGAAGTGATCCTTGTGGTCAGCAAGAAAGGGCAGATGGCCATTGGCGTTCAGGGATCCATCCAGTGGTACCTGGGGTCCCAGGTCATACCAGGAAAGCAATGCCCACACATGCACACTGCCACCACCGTCCTGTACTTGACCAACAAGCGTGGCCGGGTGCTGGTTCTCGTGCGTCTGACGTCGTATCCGCCACCGCTCGTAACTTCTGTGAAGTAGAAATTTCGATTTGTCGGAGAAGGCAACCTTTTTCCACTCTTTCACTGTCCAATGATGGTAGCCCCATGCGAATTGCAGGCGTCGTTGCCGATACACTTGGGTTAACATGGGCTCCTTGAAGCATCGTCAACTCCGGATACCCATGCGTAACATATTTGGCCCTATTGTTATCGGGGACACGTTCGTGGGTACCCCATCATTCATTTATGTCGCCATTTGCTGCACTGTTGTGCGTCGATTGCCTTTTACCAGAAGACGGAGGCGACGTTCTTCTCAGAGCTCGATGGCTTTTGGGGCTACACAGTAATTATGTCGGGAAGTACTCGTTGTCACAGCGGTGCATTCTCGGTATTCCCTTACCACAACACTTCGCGAACATTCCGGCGAAGTTGTTTCTGAGATGCTTCATCTCATGTCTCGGTAGCCGATAATTATTCCTTTTTGAACGTCCGTCAAATCACTACCTTTGCCCATTGTCTTTACGTTACGCACTACAAAACATCTGTCCTAGCCTGCCGCTTATATCTCCTTGTGGTTGACCTTGTCACGTACACTCTATGACGCGCCTGGACGACTACACTTTGATTCCCGGGATGGATATATTATTCTGATAGAACCGTGTATGTTCAAACAAGTGGATGTGAAGACGTCCACGAATTGAAGGAATTTTTGTGGTGCACTTTTAGGAACGAGCTTCTCCATCACATTCCGCAAGTTATCAATGTTATGACATGTGGGCCTGGTTATAATATGGGAAATTTTTGCACTTTGAATTCACTGTAGTTCTAATGAAACGCCAGTGTGATGGTCCTAGCCTTGTGGCACAGTTCATTATCTAGCTGAAGTAGCCAACCCCATCAGCAATCAGAGTGCCCATGTACGGGTGTTCCTATGATGTTAGAACACGTCGTCCAATTGAAATGCCGTTTCAGAGTTTTTTTAAGATTTCTATAACTTGTGACGTACCTGCCAGCAGGACGCACATGACATAAAGGCAGATAGGAATCAGAATACATGTCTGCGTAGCTCAGTTGGTAGAGCTGCTTGTTCCGGAATAAGCGTACTCGGGTTCGAATCCCGGCGTAGACCGAAAATGACGGAGAAATTCACTTCGTTATAATGGCGCCCGAACTACCCGGATGACCCGACCGTTCAAAATCTCGCATTGGTGTGATGTTATTTCCACACCGCGAGATAGGAAAAATCAGAGAATCCCTTCTCCAGTGCTTCGAAAAATAAATGTGTGTGACGTTGCATTCCACACACCAGATTGACGGGGAGTTCTCAAGTGCACGTTCTTCAGTGGTTGTCTGCCTGCAACGATTCATGGTCACGGCTGATCCGTGGGCCATGCCCCCGGCCCTCTTTCGGGGGGAGATGTGACGTACCTGCCAGCAGGACGCACATGACATAAAGGCAGATAGGAATCAGAATACATGTCTGCGTAGCTCAGTTGGTAGAGCTGCTTGTTCCGGAATAAGCGTACTCGGGTTCGAATCCCGGCGTAGACCAAAAATGACGGAGAAATTCACTTCGTTATAAACTGTATTAAAAACAGACCTCATACGGTTACACTGCTTTCTCTAGCCAGCTGCATAATTCGGACCCGCCCATTAGCGTGTATTAAACAAAAACTTGGTTCTTCGAACGGGCGATACTTTTCCCATCTTTAAGGTCCAGATTTAGCAATTGTTTGCCCTCTTCATAGAAATATGATGGCTTGTATCAGAAACGAGTACTGTACGAAACGGTTGACTGGAATTATAGTATATTTGCTCAAATGTGCTGCGGGTTGTGCATGCTAAACTTATTCCCTCGGTATCGTTTTGTGCTATGCAGTAATTTGAAGAAATTCAAGTAGTTAGTTTGATCGTACACTCCTTTATTGCAGCCGATGATCTCGGACACTGACAAACCGGATCCGCCCAATGGCAGACCTTTGACTCTGTTTTTGTCAACAAACTTTCGACTTGAATCATATCAGATCAACGTAATTATATGGTTTACTTCTTAACGTTTTTCCGTCTTTGTTTTCCATTGAAACCGTACTTTTCTCCCAATACTTACAGTTCGTGAAATCTTAGTATGAGTGGGTGATGGGGGAATAAAGGAATATTGACTTTGAGGTTTCTACGAAGCTTCTCCTCTTCGTTCACTTTTCTGCCAATCAATCAGTCAGTCTTGTTTTTTGCAGGTTTTTTTATTACGAAAGTACTTTCAAGACACTTCTCATAGCTATCAGGGAGAACAGCATGTGCGAAGTATTTCCGAAACTGAGATTTTTAAATTCGTATGTTGAACAGCAGGATTATCCGTCCTTTCTTATACACATTATCATATATATAATGATATATTGTCATATACTGGTGTTTTCTGCAACAAACTGAATCATACTAACAGTTATAACTTATTTTTTGATCCCTGACTCGGCATCTAAAAGAAAATTAACTCTCTTAGAGAAAACAAGAGAAACTCATAGTAGTTACATGATGCAGCATCTTTCTTGCATTTCTGGGAATTAGAAACATCTGTAAGCCATTCAGGAACTCAATAACATTTGTGGATGACCTGAACCCGGTATAGTGCCACAGTCCCATTTTGAAGAATGGTAATTAAATATCAACTGTTTTCTAATAAACTGAATCTGATGAAGAATAGCAGTATCACCTTAAATCAAAAGTCATACGTTTTGGTAATAAAACACTTTCCAAGAGTAAAAGAGCAATTTTGTTCACAGGAGTGGGATTTTTTCAGGAAATCGAATAAAAATTATTTTCAATCTGTCAATAATTGAGTAAAAAAAGATTCTTACAGTAGGTAACTATGGGATGTTTTCTGCGTTAATTTTAAATTTTGCAGACTTTAAAGAAAAATAATCGAAAGCAAGCCAACGGTCTGCCGTAATGCATTACGTACCCACATTCCACCTCATGATTTGCATTATTTTTAACCAAATCTGGAGTAGCTACTGCAGCACATGGACATTTACAAGATGGCAAGTATTCCACTACATTTCACATGATCGCACCTAAGACGAACTGAATAAGCCTTCTCAGTTTTTTGAATACGCATTTTAAAAAAGAAATTACTGTATAAGTGCTTTGAGAAACAAAACAAGATGACATATCCTTCTTATTTAATATATCTGATCGCAATAAGTATATATGAGATGAGTTTACAATGTGAATGTCTAATACTAATTCAGGAAAAATTTTAATTAAGAAAACTTTTATAATCAGATTACGAATACATCGTTTGAAATTAAACAACCTCTCCACAACTACTGTTTTGCGAAAAAAAGAAAATTCTAATTTTATATTATTTCAGTGTTGCTCTTATGTTACAACGACATTAGTACTTGCATTTCTCAGGATACCATATTTATGCAGTCCCGAAAACCATCTAATCGGTAAACGTTCTATTTAATAGGACAGAAAACACGAAAGAAACCACGGTAGTAGAAGTACTTTTAAAACAGTATTCTTTATTTGTTGAAAAACCATAGAAAAGTCTAAAATTATAATTAAAAGTGTGTCATTTTTATTACTATCACAATATTCTTCTGTCTTGTGCAAATCTACCACACTAAACTGGTTTGCTATTACGATATGGAGGAATTTAAAGATACTTTCGGTAAAATATAGTAAAAATGTGTTACATTAAAGTTTAACTTTGCCCACACTTTGGTTAATCTTTAAACCATCACTTGTGTCATTTTAAGTGACTTTCCGGTCACTGTGATAGAAAGTTTACGGAAAATATTTGGTTTATGTGTGGAATTCTTGTAATTTATATATTGTTTTTAATTTATGATGTGTTCCTTCCTATCGTGGGTTATATTTCTTCCAGAAAGGTACCTATGTGAGCCTTCTGCATTTCAGAGTAGATATAAGAACATCAATAGCAACTTTGGCGGTATCACATTATATTCGTTTCACACTAACTTCTATATAATATGGACAGTGCACGAAATAAATATGATGCTAAACCAATTTAGAGTATTAATGAAAACAACCAAATTGATATCAATCGCAATATGCAATTTGAATAAAAATATATATATATACATAGGATTATTTTCAGTCAGGCGCGCAAAACCGTCCTTCAGCGGCGATCAAGAATTCATTACCGACGATTAATCTCCCGACCGCACGCCCGCGCGGACGACGTTTTCCCTCACGAGCTTGTAGAATAATTGTGATTGGTATATTTTTATTTTACCATTATTTTTCCAATTTAAAATTTTTCCATGCCAGGTGCCACAGTTTTACGAAACTACGCATTCTCTTAAGTGCTAGTAATTCTTTGTTTTGGCGAAATTGTTCCTCGGTGACCCTTCCCCTTTTTCCAAAATTTTAACGTACTAAGCCAATGTCCTGCTTTCTCATTCCCTCTTATGATGTTTTTTCCGTGTGAGTTTTACGCCTGAAGGTGGCCTGCAAACTGATTTGAACCATGGCCTGCTTAAATCAGTTTGTCGGACTTATTTTGCTGTAAGACGTAGAATTGAACGATGTCTTTGGATAACGCTCTTTGTACAAGGATACATCCTTCTCAAGATTTGAAAGAAAAGGGGCTACCACCGACGTCAAGATGATGTTTCGGGGATCAACCAGTGACTTTTAGAGTGTGTTTGCCACACCATTTTGGATAATTCAGTTGTCGTAAGAAGATCACATCACAGATATATGATAATATGTGTTCCTGTGTATTTTGACATGAATCCATAATACTTATATTTCGTTTGAACTGTCATGATGTGGACAGCAATTAGCATCCAATCAAACGTAAGCTAACACAAGCGAATCAAGAAATGTTTTCGGCAGCTACATTCTGAAATATTTAGACCCAGGATATTGTAGTCTTTCTTCAGAGCATTGCTTCAAGCTGTTGGTTTGTTCGTCAGAATGTTGTTCACTGTTAGGTAATTAATATGCGTGAATTATTCTCACAGATATATAGGTTTATCTACATCAGGAAACTAAAATTTTCTTTCAAGCAAAGTTTTCGGCAACTACATTCTGAAATATGTAGTCCTAGGATAGTGTCTTTCTTCAGAGCATTGCTTCAAGCTGTTGGTTTGTTCGTCAGAATGTTGTTTGCTGTTAGGTAATTAATATGAGTGAATTATTCTCCAGATATATAGGTTTATCTACATCAGAAAACTAAAATCTTTTTTCATGTAGAATATTTCACATTATTGACGCTATTAACAAACCCAAAGTTCGTTTTAAGCGTCAGCCAAAACAGTAGCTAAACACAATAGATACAGCAATGAGGTACTGAAATTTATCGGCCGATCTGTAGTTAGTGTATCGTGTAGAACTGACCATCATTGGAAGGGCAACAATAAAATGCGTACTCCTTGATAAAATCGTTTTTATTTTCTTTTGTGAAAGAGGTACCTAAACATAATTCAGTAAGGTAGTGCAATCGAATTCTCGTGAATTCATCTTCCGTTTCCTTTGAATTGTTATGATTCTTCTTCAGATTTCGTCTAGCGAAGAAAATTCTCATGTAGAACAGAACTCCAATTTCCACCATATGGGTTTCAAACTTGTCGTGGAGAAAATACACCGATGAGCCCCACACCGTAGAGAAATGAGAGCGCTAAAAGATCATTCGTGGAGAAAATATATTATGACCGCCCCCAGAGTTAGATAAATAAGCGCGCCTGGATGCCGAACGGTAGCACAGGTGAAGTTCACAGAGCAGTATATATATATATATACAACCCGAGGACAGGCTTTCAGTAAGTAAGTGTTCGAGGTCAAAATGGGAAAAGCTTCTCATTCATCGGAGCTTGATAAAGGACAAAACGTGATAGAATGGCGCCTCTTAACCAGGAAGTCGGAAACGTCGCAGTTTATGGGTTGTTTACGTGCCTCTGTAGTGAGTACGTATCAAAAGTAGTGCACAGACGGCCAAACGACAGACCGTCCACCTCAGCTCATTGATGCCAGAGTGGAGCGGAAAGTGTGGCGCACTGTTCACAGAGACCCCAGGGCCGCAGTGCGACAAATCACCCTCAGCTGCAACAGTGGTGATTACGGCAATGTGTCATAGCACACAGTTCAACGCAACCTTCTGCGCGTGGGCCTTCGTAGAAGACCCAAACGGGTCCCCATGCTCATATCACGTCAGCGCCAAAAACGCACGAAATGCGCCTAAGATCGTCGAGATTGGACGGTGGATGATTGGAATAAAATGGCCTCGTCTGACGAATCAAGATTCGTGGTGGATCATGTAGACGTTCGAGCGCGGATTTGGCAATTACCAACAGAAACTAAGGCATCTGCATGCCCTGTTGGGCGGAATCACCCGGAGACGGCAGAGGTATTATACTGCGAGCGATGTTTTCTTGGTACAATTTAGGCCCCATTAACCCAATAGAACAATCTTGACAGTTGTCAAGTATCTGAATAATGTTGCGGACCATGTTCACCCATTCATGGTAACTGTGTCCATTGCGTTGGATGGCCGTTACCAACAGGATAATGCTCCATGCCACACTGCCAGAATCATGAAGGGGTGGTCCGAGGAACGTGCTGATGACTTTCTATTAATGTCCTGGCCTCCAAATTCACCTGACATGAAACCAATCTAACAGTTGTCATTCAACTTGAAAACGCGGGTTCACGCTATATCGCCACGACCCCGAAATGTACGGGAACTGGTGGACTTGCGTTTAGCATTATGTAACAGCTCTCCCAGAATATGTGTGGCCACCTCATCGAATCAATGCCTTGCTGAGTGGCCACTGTTTTGTCATTTACAGTTGGTTCTACAGCTTATTACGTAGGTGGTTATGATGCAATTGCTCACTTGCGTCTGCTTGAATGGTCGAACATATGCTTAGATGTCGGTCAAACATACGCTTGAATTGTTACTTAATTACCTCAAAGTCAGATACTTATTATTATAAGCGAAGCCTGTCAAATTTATCAGCAGCTTCAGTTAGCGAGAATAAAAATGAGTATTTCAAATCATGTTTCACTACATGTTTTGTGCACGTACAGCGATTATCTAATGTCTTTCCAATCTATGGCTTCGAGTACAGTTTCTTTCAAGCGTGTTTTTAATGAATCTCTGCAGCTTCCTTCTGAAATTTATTTTTGAAAATTCCATTGTATTATCGGAATATTTTTTTCTGATTTATGAAATTCTCGTTATGTCATACTATAATGAATTAGCTTTATTTTCTTTCCGCTAAGCTAATGATAATGAATAAACTCTTTCTACCAGCTAAGTATATTATCGTGAATATAGCTTGCACGAATATTATACTGAATTCAAATGGTTGTTGTTACTAGTTAATTAAGAACATGAATAAAGTCTTAACGCTGGTTGTTAATGGTAATTAATGATATAAACCTAACAGCCAGACAGAGGTCTGACAAAAACTATGAATTGAGAAAGACGTACTTACGACAGCTTTTTTATTCGGTACGCTTGATCATCCAAAGCACACACACACAACTTGTTTCACAATAATGAAGAATCACTAATCACATACAACAAAATACAAAATCTCTCCTTATAACAACAAAATCCCTCCTCGTATAACAAACGCTCTCTCTCTCAACAACAACGCGCCTATATATACTGGCTACCACCACGTCATGACTTACACTCATTGCCAGATCTCATTCATCTGGTGAAATAATATTTCGTTCAGTAAGAAGATAATTTACATAGTAAAATAAAATAACCAGAGATAGTAAAATCAAAAGGAAAGTGAATATAGAGTATACGTTACAATACCTATAATCAAGGAACACCAAGGAATTATTTAAATTAGATCTGATGGATTTAATTGATGCAGTGTGTTAAACTATACGGATTTAACAGATATAATGTGGCTCATCAAACAGAAGTCATCATTTTTTCCGCATTTATAAGTTAGTCACGGAAAATTTATCATCGGCCGCCACCTGGAATCGAAACCAGGTCATCCAGTTAGGCGTCGGGTATGCTTCCACTGCACAACAGATCCCGGTTGCAGCCGATGATAATTTTTCCCTGACTCATTTTTAAACGTGGAAAGAGTTATGAATTCTGTTTAATGTTCCTAATCCACGTCTATTGTCTGTATTAAGTTATGTGGCTCTTTCAATGAGGAATAATTCCTACACATTTTAAACAAATTCTTGTATTGTATTCTTATATACTATAAAGATACCGCTAAAATGCATTCTTTCATTTCTGGATTGTCGCTTGCTACCTCCCTCCTCCCCCGGGTCATTTTATTACTGCAATCCTGCAGCTGCCTGATGCAGCGCATCACTTGTAATCCTACGGCGTAGAGAAAAGCCACCTGCGCGCGTTTTTCTCTGTGCCGTTCATCACGGATGTACGGCGCCGTGCGGTGTAGTCGTGTAAACAGTCAGCTCATGCTGTTTTTTTTGTGTTGTGAGTCATTGCTGCGAGTTTTTTTTTCTTTTTACAAAGGCCGTTCCGGCCACCCCTGTGGAGCAGTGGTATAAACGATTGCCTCTGATCATTCGTCCGAAACGGGTTTGGGTTCGAATCCCGTTGAGGCATGGATGTTGTGTTTTTCTTATTTCAGTGTCTCTCTTCCTTCCCTGGAACCAGTGACCATAAATTAGGGTCGGAATACTGTTTATGCACACTGAGTTGCTCACGACGGTGCTCGTTAAACTTCCAATAAAAAAAAGGCCGTTCCATAAAAACTGAGAAAAAAATCACACAAAAACGGGTTTGGGTTCGAATCCCGTTGAGGCATGGATGTTGTGTTTTTCTTATTTCAGTGTCTCTCTTCCTTCCCTGGAACCAGTGACCATAAATTAGGGTCGGAATACTGTTTATGCACACTGAGTTGCTCACGACGGTGCTCGTTAAACTTCCAATAAAAAAAGGCCGTTCCATAAAAACTGAGAAAAAAATCACACAAAATGGAGATATATAGGTAGAGCAAAATGTATGTTATTTTTTCTCAATGTGTAGTACCTTGGATGATATGCAACTGTCCCATCGTTCAGTCAACTTTTCAACTCATGTGGCGAATGAATTTATGGAACCTGCTATAGAGGCCCCTGTACAGCTTGAAAAACGTCAGCACCTATGTTGAATGTTGCGCTACGGAACGTCTCCTTCATTGTTGGAAACAATCAGAATTTGCACGGTCAGGACTGTATGCAGGCTGTATCATGATTTCAATACTGCATTTCGTAAGAAACTGTTGAACAGAAGCAGCCACATATGGGAGGGCGTTATCATGATGTAGGGTCATCTTGCCAACCGGTTCCAGTCCCTTAATCTATATGTGTCATCGCTGACTCTTCAAGATTAAAATGTAACTCTCAGAATAGACAGTAATTTGTGGACAAACGGCATTCGGGTAGGTTACACCTTTATTTTCAAAGAAAATTATCATCATTACCTAAGAAAATTATCATCATTACCTTCTTTTCTTATTTGGATTGGTGGTCATTTTTCGGAGGTGGCAAGCCTGTTGTTTCCAGACATTCGTTGATCGTTTTGTGAGGGATCGGAAAAGAGGATTCATGTTTCATCGGCAGTTATTGCTGTGTTAAGAAAGTTTAAATACTTTCTATTTATTTGTTTCCACACATGACTCACCTGAACTCTGGCTAACAATAGTTCTCTCGTCAGGTGATGAGGTACCCATTTGGAACACACACAATGCATCAGTAATTTCTTGCGCAGAATGCTGAATGCCGACGTTTTTGAAATATAAGTTCATGCCGTTATGTCTTCACACGTCATTCATTCAAACAGTGTTAACTATACGCTCACGTCATTTGCCAAACAGTAATAACAATACGCTCCGTAACAACACTTTCAGGTCGCCAGGCCTAGGAGCCAGTTATGCGAACAAACGTCCTTTTTTGAAAACATGATGTCATCTCAAAATCATTAAATCACCCAAACATTTATCTTTGTCAACTTTTTACATTAAGTCAACTGTTTCTAGATCCGCTTTACACAAAAGACAACAACATTTTCTCGCACAATGAATTTCACTTTGTAACTGCAATTCACTCGCCTTCATAGCTGTATGGCGAAATGAAGACGTATCTTAAACAACTGTATAATAACAAAACCAGAATCGGTTGCAGCGGCTAATAGTTGTAACTATAGATACTTCCTTATTTCAGTTAGTCATTTGCGTGGTTATTTTTTCCCTTCGTACTTTTGCGAACTCAAAAAATACTCTCAGTTTTTATGGAACGGCCGTTGTATAATTCAAGTTTCTTATTCAAGCAGTAAAGGGTATATTGCTAGCTAAATACAATTTGAAAGACACGTGATGTTCTGAATTTGACAAATAATTATTAAAGGAACCTGATTTACTGAAGAAAATTTCTTCCAGTGAAAAACATAAGTAAAGATGTCCAGCAGAGTAAAATATTTCTTTTTTAAAGTTTTTGAAGTATAAACTTTCGAACTGTAAAATTACAAAAAGGGTATGTGCATCCATATTTATTTTTGCAAAAATGTATAATGTCCTCATTTTTCTCGAGATATCTTTCTTTTTAACGAAAATGTCTTCCCATTCTAAAAAAGTCGTCTGGTCACCCTTCTCTAAATCGAAAGTTTTGTGCCGTTCACCAATTGAATAACTGACAATCAGACGGGTTCAACCTAATGAGCATGCTTGAATGAAACTGTAAAGTTTTACTTGGATTCTTCTGAGGTTTCGTGTGAGTAAATTTGTTATATCAAAAACGCAGTTTCTTTCCCGACACGTTAAAAAAAGAACGCCATTTCTTAGTTATCACATGTTACGTTATATACGGCATTTTAATGAATTACATAAATATATATTTGTTAAGTGCGGCTTCGACTGCGATCAGAAACCGGTAGAAATTCCGCTATGCCTGTTCATTTCATCTTCTGTTAAACATGCATGTACATTTTTTTATATCAGTATACTACTGAAGAAAAAAATGTGTTGCCTTTGTGAAAGAACATTATGTGCTTTTGCAAAAGAAAAGGAAAATTATTTGGATTTTTATAGTTAGGTGGAAAGAACTGGAATTTTTTGCGTTTCGTTGGTAATATCCTGTTATATTTTACCTAAAATTACTTTTATACATAATATACTGGAAATTAAACTATATCTATGCTGAAACAAATTTGACGAAATGCAATTGAAATTTCACGATTTTTTCTTTAAATCGAATTCCGATAGACATGGATTCGCATAGAGCAATTAATGTGATTTAAATTGCAAAAATGTAATGTGTTACTGGGGTAGTTAGGTTTTACTGAAGACCAGAAATCTGATTGCGACATGTATAATGCTTTCTGTTACCGAAAGTTACGGAATTATGTATCATCTCGTTCTTCTTCTAACGGTATTGTGTAGGTGCAAGAAAAACTGATCTCTTTATTTAGTCGACAGTACTCTTTGTGTCAGAACCATAAACTCAATTCACCGAATCGGACAGACACCGAAGAATATATGACATGCAACGCTGGGTAGCATTCGGTTCTTTTGTGCACTTCAACGGATAAATTTAGGAAAAGCAACTAGCGTGCAAAATGTTTCAAGGTCAGAAATCTAAGCGGTGCAAAGATATTGATAGTTTTTATAAGAGCTCCCTCAAAACGTAGGAGAAGGTACATTACGACACATGAATGTTATTTTAATAGTTGATAGAAGTCTGCTAGGCTGTATTAATTATGTGCAATAATTTTGACTTGCATGTTGTAATCACGATATTGGGGCAAATCTTGTAAGCCAGTGTAATAATCGCTCCAGGTTCAAAGGGTTAAAACAAGAGAAACAAATAAAATTGTTTCTATCTTTCCCGGTTACACCAAGCATACATCTCTCAGTGCCTCTTTCAGCTGTCTGCAGTCTTACTATGCCTTTTTTACTTAAAGTCCATGTGTCAGCTCCATATGTGGAGTGATGCATTGATTAAACACTTCCCTTTTGACACATTATGTCATAGTGCTCTTAAACATTTTACTGTTTCTTCAAAAGCTCTTCCACAAGTTTTATTCGCCACTAATTTCTTAATCAATGTGACCTCCACTTGATAACTGCTGTCAAATGTAATTGTAAGTATCGGTTATCTCCAAATTTTCCACATCAGTCGACTTTTTTTACTGAAAGCGCTGTGCATGAGTTTTGTATTCTGAAAGTTTATTTTTAAACTCACTTCATTGTTCTTGTCGGCAAGTTCCTGGATCATACTAAGCAGTTCTGATTAGACATTTGCAAAAATGACTAGGTCATTAGCAAAAGGAATGAAAGTTAAAATTTTTCAATAATATTTATAACATTGCTTTCCCAGTCCAATGACTAAAAGAACATTTTGCAATGTGGCCTCAAATAATTTGGAAGATATTGTGTCACCTTTCGTCGCCCCCTTTCCAATTCTTATTAGTGCTGAATCCTCAAGTAACCGAATCTTCGCTGTTGCATTTGCATAGATGTTAATAATAATACATGTACAAATGTATGAACCTTCAGTAACTCAGGATTTCAAAGCCATTGTATCTGCTGATGGTTTCATGGGATCGAAGAACTTTTCATAATTGATAAAAGCCGTACACCATGGGAGTTCATATTTCCTCATTCTTTTGTAACAGTTCTATCATAACATAAATATTAACTATATTGTTGTAGCCACTCCTGAATTCAATATAGATACGTAGATTAATGAAGTTATTTTTTAAAACCAGAAGCAGTTGTGTTACATAAGTCACAAAATGTCGTTTATCTCTTTTGCAATATCTCGTATTTATCACAAATTACAGGATGGATATAAAGTCTTTCCGTCATTAAGAAAGTTTTAATTTAAAAAACTATGATAGGTATAAATAAGAACTTTGTTGCATGATGCTAATCGAGTTTTCTTTTTCTACATAGTTAAAAAACCTCCACACGAGCTCCGTTCGGGACCTGGAGAACATCTTCTAGGTTTAAATTTCACCCCATGCTTTGAGTAACGTCTTTTAGATTGTGGTAATAGAACCTGTTATCCTCCTTTGCGGAGTATCAATATCAGACAGTGGTGTCGAACAGACTTTATCCTTGACATATAACCTCACAGGAAAATTATAAGCGTGCTATGTTAAGTGACCGTGGCGACTATGACTTCGGACAGTCCATCTCAATCCATCTTTTGGAAATGCAGTACTCAGGAATTTTCGCGCAAATATTCCTAATTGTAATGGGCACCATCCTACTGGAAAATTACTCATGGTTGACTTTCGTCCAAATGAGCTGCAATAGAATGCTTCCTCATTTCGTAATACACATTTGCTATTATTATGCGTTCATAAAAAAACAAAGGACGGATGACCCTTTGGTGAACACACCAAACATTCACTTTTGGGTTGTCCTGCTGTTTGACAACATGAGGGTTTCCTGACCCCCATATACGCACATTGTGACTCTTTACTTCACCAGAGGTAGGAAAAAGAACCTCAACCAATACAAACGCACACAACACTCCTACTTCTTGTTGTCATCGACACGCAGTAAAATCTCAGATACGAAAACAGCATGAAGTGGGCAGTTTTCCACTTACAAGGATTGAACAATCTGCACTTTTAAAGCACACAAACGACACTTTCTATAAAATTTTCTTAAACTGAGTGCAAGGGAATCTGAGTTCAGGTGAAGCTTTGGGGGGGATATCGAGGGATTGTGTACGAAAGTTTTACAATGAATCATCAGTTTCGTCACTAACAACACGTCGGCCACGTTTGTTTTTGATCAACAACACTTCCTGTCTTCTTGAACTTTGCATAACAAATTCTTGTGATTTAATGATCACATGGTAGTGTACGCCGTACACGCTCCTGAAATTACGCTGAATTACGGTGATTTGGTCTCGTGGTACCACAGATCACTCTGCTATCGTCTTGCAAAGACGCCATTTTGATTTCTCGCGCTGTCAGCGCCACCTAGTTATTACTCCGAATGCATCTACAACAACAACGATTATAAGATTACATGCATCATTCTACAAACCACTTGTTCTTAACTATCATAGTTTTTAAAATATTTTTGGTCTTAATGAGTAAAGTATTTGATGTATAACCTGTAAGTATTAAAAACACGTTATTTCCATTGTTGCGTAATGTCAAACAAACTGACGAAAGTCTTTGGTTTACCTATTCATTTATGCAGTCGTATGCTGTCTTCTATTAACGAAAGCAATAGCTTCTGAAGAGTGTGTCATTGGATTCCTAACCTAAACCTTAAAACGTGAAATATTAAAACAACTAGGTACACATGCATCTGCGAAGATTTGTTCTTTGCTGCTGAAAAGAGGGTGCATTTCGGCTAAAAGACGAATAGACATCTAGAACAACACTTTTTCACGTCTTACGATTGTTATGTAATGGCATTTAAACACGTTAAAAAGATGGCTCTGCTGAAGTTTGCATAAATAGAATTTTTTATTTTGAACAAACTTATTTGCACTGCTATCCTGATAGGCAAAAGTTAGAGTAATCAGGAGCTGAGATATGATATTTGTTTCACTTTCAATTCTTATTTTGGGATATAAAATACATTTGCGAATGCTAACAGCAAAGGTAATGTAACAAAGATTCTCAGTCAAAGATAGAAGAAAACTTAACATACTTTGAAAGACATTTTAGAATTCACTTTTCGTATCAGTAACACTGATACAGGAACTCCTAGATACATTGTTAAAAACCTTAAAAGGGAAACCACACTCTTTATTTAGCCCCTAGAAATCCACGTGACTTGTTACATCATCTTTGGATGCCGATGTTGTCATGCGTATTATTCCACCTCATGAGTAATGGCATTAATCTTCTGCTCTCAATTGGTGGGTTTTCGATATACGGAGTTTTTCATCCAAATATTTGGGGACTTGGAGTATAGTTCTTCACCTTAAATACGTTAAAATACCGATGCACAACCTCCTTCCAAATAATCGCCTTCAGCGAGGATGCACTTTTGCCAGCGCTTGTAAAGCTCCTGGAAGTATTGCTGAAAGCCATGTTGTGCAAACCCCTGTAATGCTTCCTGCGTTGCAGTTTTTACCTCATTTGTTTACACATAACGACGTCCCTGCAGATTTTCTTTCATCAGTGGAAAGAAATATAGAACGCAGGGGAGGTAATTCGGATGAATGAGCGGAACGTGCAAGCACATTAGTACGATTTCTGGCGAGAAACTCCGTGACCATTAGGGATCGATGTGCAGGCGCGTTTTCATGGAGAAAGTACAATTGTCCACTTCGCAACATATCCGGCCGTTTACGACAAATTGCCTCCCGTAAGCGACGCAAAATGTCCAGATAACGTTCCTCGTTAACTGTTGTGCCGTCAAGCTTAAATTCGGAATGGACAATGATGTGAGAATCAAAAAACAGAGCGAGCATGACGTTCCCTTTGCTGCGATCCCGCCTGAATTTCTTTGATAGCGGAGAAGACGGGGATTTCCATGTTGAAGAAGCACGCTTTTACGGAATATCAAACAAGAAACACCACGTTTCATAACCTGTGATGATGTTTCCCACCAATGTAGGATCGCTATCGGATATGACGATTATTTTACCCGCTATCTGCGTTCGTTCATCTTTTTGTTCCGAGGTAAAAAGGCAAATAACAATATGCTGACACATGCGGTGCATGTTAATATCCTCCGTCAAAATGCGCTGGCATATCGTCTCCGATAAGTTTGTTGCATTAGAGGTTTCCTCAATGGTTCGGCTGCGATCCGGACGAAAACACTGCGCTACCATCGCAACGTTTTCCTTACTCCGTGAAGTCACAGGTCGACCACAGCGCTCATTATCAGAGATGGATTCTCTGCCCTCTTTGAAACCCCTATACTATTCGTACTCATTTGATCTCGCCATCGCAGTGACTGTACACCTTCGAAATCATTTCTAAGGCCTCTGCAACTATTTTACCCAAATGGTGAAAAAATGTAATGTTACAATGTTGCTCTTCAAAAACCATGTTTCTCACATCGCAGAAGACAGACGACAATCCACAGCAGCAAACGTCTGCGCACGCATTACAATCACTTCCGTAAGCCAGAACATTCTGATTATGGGGGGGGGGAGGGATGGGGAGATGTATTTCTGACGCCGAAACTTTATCTATATGCTTGCATTGTCACGGGTAAGCGCTGTCCCCAAACATTTGGATCTCGTATTTAAGCGTGTATACATTCTGTCGTGTGGGTATTGTGTCATTCATGATTTTGTGTTTGTCAGGTTAATTTTGTACTCCAGTGTACACAGATTACTATACACATTTGTTTACATGCAATTCAATCCCTATATTATGTGTTCCGTTTCAGTAATGGTGACAGGTCGGTTTACTTTTTAATACTGTACAACTGAAGGAAAAAGGATGCTTGGTAGATTTCTGCAGAAAAGCTTGACAGCAGATGAAATAAAAATATTTCGTATTTATTATGACGTAAAATATCTATATCATGATTACATGATAAACCATTATTTTTGCTCGTCGTGCATATCGTAACGATTGGTATGGTTTTATCAGGTGTTTGCGCTGGATCAACATTTTATTCTTCAATAAGCGATTTGAATGTCACTCTTTGAAATTAAACGCCTTTTATATATAATTTTCTTCTTCGTAAAGTTACTGCAGATATATTAAAAAAACAACACTGCTTTCAGTGTTTCAAAATTTCTTTTGTTTTAAACAAATCTCCATTTTTAACAAATCAAAATTATACAAAGAGGAATTTCACATATATTTTCTAGGTGAAATATTGAGGTTCAGTATTAAGAAAGATTTTTCAATTTTGAGTATATTTAGAGCCATTTTTAGCCGGATGATAAAGTATCTGCCTTCAACCTGGAACGTGTTAATTACCAACGAAGACATGAGTTACGAAGTAGAAAATATAAGATATATTGAGCATTTTGGATGTGTTATCTGAACGATCCCAGCTTCGTATATCAGTCGTCAGTCTTAAACCATCTCTCAGCATCCATGTTTAATACGTACGTTGCTAAGGTCATAAGAAATCCATTAACATGCTTGTTGTAATTCTAAGTGTACCAGAAAGCAACGGAATCGTTTCATTTGTTATTTCCCAGTTTCGGTCTATATTGATGACCGGTTACCACTAATGGTCCACAAATAGTCACCTTTCTCTTATGCCGCCGACTGGTTCTAACGATGCGGCAAATCCAATGGCATGGGACACCAGCACACACTCATTCCTGATCCGTTTCTCAAAATTCAGCAAGATGACAAAGCGTCACTCAGACCACTCTTGGGTTAGAACTCGAGCACCACACAAAGGAATATTCAACAACCAAAGACCGATACCACGCAGAGAAAGTACCTAATGAACACCGCTAAAAATTCTGAGCCCACGATTACAGTTCACTGTGATACTGGATTTCGGGGCGCAGCACACTGAACGATTAGAATTCACAGTTTCAATTCAGTTCATGGCATGAACATGGACCCTACTGGGATAAAGTATCACAAACCAGCGCTTCATTCCACCCTGGGACTCGAATAGGTGATCAACGCGGAGTAATGTTTGGATTCAAGCGTCACAATTCATTCCAGGACACAAGGTCCAGAGTAACTTGAATGAATAACCAGAAGCCGTCGCCTTCAGTCACGGAATTAGAACCCCAGCCCAGCTCGGGAAATGGCAAAATTTCAAAGCCTTAGAGTACTTGGTAACAGGAGAGCTTGGCAAATTTCGTAAAATCTCAACTCGTGGTTTCAGTATATGATCATAAAATATTTAAGGAACCTATTAATATTTTTATCTATTTTATATTGTATATTAATAAGACAGCACAAATATTAAACATTTTGAATCATTTATACATGTAAGAAAATTTGAGGGTTCAATACGTTCAACACTGCACAAAATATTTTATGTGAATATAGGGTCAAAACAGCAAGAAAAGTGTAGTTTTAATGGACTCCGTAAAAATGAGATACTCTCAGAAATTTATATTTATTAACGGAGGAATTTGTTTAAGAACCGATCGCCAAGGTGGCCCAGCGGGATAAGCGGTACTTTTGACCATTCGTCTGAGTTGTGTCCAAGTTCGAATCCAGTTTAGGCATGAATGTTTTTTTTGTCCAACAGCACTGGCTTTCTCCGTCCTTGGTACAAGTGGCCCACAATATGAGATGGAAGACTATCTATAACATATCGAGATGCTCACGGTGATGGTTAGACCCAGAAATATATATATAATCATTGTCAACAATTATCAATCCACTGCTAGACGAAGGTCTCCCCAAGTTTCCTCCACAACGGTCTGTCTTGTGCCAGTCTCCTCCATGTCCCTCACGCTTACTTTCGAATTTCATCCACTCATCTCCCATGTGGTCTTCTTCTGGGTCTTTTCCTGTCCCTTGGAATCCAATCTAAAATTTCAGCGGTCCATCGATGGTCTCTCCTTTTGGCAGTGTGTCCATCCCATTGCCATTTCAGAGATTTAACTCTGATCATGTTGTCTTCCACTCTTGTCGTTTTTCGGATCCACGAGTTCCTCTTCTTATCTCTCCTGGTTGCACCAAGCATGCACCTCTCCATGCTACTTTGAGTTGTCTGCAGCCTTTGTATGTCTCTTTTAGTTAAGGTCCACGTCTCTGCACCAAACGTTAGCACTGGAAGGATGCATTGATCAAACACTTTCCTTTTAAGACATAATGGCATATTGCTCTTGAAAATTAGGCTCTTTCTTCTAAAAGCTCTCCAGGCAAGTTTTGTTTGTACGCCGATTAATTTCTTCATCAATGTGACCCTCACTTGGTATCTGCTGTCCAAGATAAACGTACGTGTCTGTTATCTCCAGCTTTTATCCAGCAATCGATAAATCTTCATTTCTTGTAAAGCATTGAACATCACTTTGTCTTCTGAAAGTTCATTTCTAATCCCACTTCTTTACTCTTGTCAGCAAGTTCCTGGATCATACTCTGCAGCTCTGATGGGGTAGTTGCAAAAATGACTATGTCATCAGCAAAACGAAGGTGGGTTAGATAATCTCCATTAATCTTTATCTCTTTCTTTTCCCAGTTCAGTGATTGAAAGACATTTTCCAATGTGGCATTAAAGAGCTTCCGAGATATGGTGTCACCTTGTCTCACTCCCTTTATATATATATATATATATATATATAAATAGTTGACTGAGGAGTGAATTATATTCGTAACGTTGGTAATGGAATTTCCACCCAATCATTTTCTATTCGTTCGAAAAGTTATTTTAGTGTGAATCAAATAACTTCAGCATTTTCCAAACTGCCGTTCCCTTTTTTTCTTGTTTAAGAGAAATCTTTCCGATGGCACATCAATAAGTGTTTTAAACACCCTCTAGATAGTGTAATGAGTTGCCAAAGAATCGGAGAACAATCTCTCCATTATGTTTGCCATTGAAATACTAAATTCAAATATTTACACAAGAACTTCTTTGTGCTTAGACAGTCTTCTAGCACGTAGATCCTATGACTTTATTATTCGTGTTCATGCTTTCTTGACGCCGTACGAGCTGCACAATGTTATTCCCAAACAAATTCCTCCGTTAATAAATATAAATTTATGAGAGCACCTCATTTCTTTTGGAGTCCGTTAAAACTACACTTTTCTTGCTGTTTTGAGCCTCCATTCACATAAAATATTTTGTGCAGTGTTGAACATATTTAACCCTCAATTTTTCTTACATGTATAAATGATCCGAAATGTTTAATAGTTGTGCTGTCTTTGCTTTGCGGCGAGTCTTAAATCCTTTATTTATAGAATGCAAAACTTACCACAGGAAATAAATGGAGGGTTTAAGATTTCCTAGGCACGCAATAATTCCACAAAGCACAAAGGAATAAAATGAAACTAATGTCAAAATGAAGTGCCTTCTAAGTCGTTTTTGAAATTCGAACGGAAATCTTGTCGATTTAATCGGCAGCATTCCCTATCGCAATATAATACTTTGAGACGAACGCAGTGATGTAAACTATGCTGGAGGTAAAATAAGAATTAATTGTACGAAATATGCGGAATGTACACATAATATAATACGCGGAAGGTAAGATCTATATTACAAAACTGAACCTTTCTATTATATACAGTTTTGCGTCTGAATGTTCTATTCATAAACCAGAAGACATTCATTATATATAAAATGATACGCAGAATAAATAAATTATCATAAGCGTTTTCTAGAAAATAATTTTTCTTTTCTTCATTTCAATGAAGTTAATAAATACTTTGTTAAAATCCAGATTTTTACATATTATACTATTGACAGTAAGAACAAACTATGACAGTTAGTATGTTCTATTGAGAGTAAGAACAAACTAGATAACCTTCCTTGAGTAACTAGTTCTAATATAGTATTTTTATTCATTTCAGTGAAGTGAAACTTCATTCTGCTGAGGCAGTAGTAACTCGGATTGTCAATAAAATACTTTAGCCAAAATTATAATTCAGAAATGAATGACTACGTAGAATATGTAAAGGATCCAGGTTTATCCATTCTAAACCATATGAAATAACATTGGCCTTCTTAATTAAGGTGTATTCAAATGTTTCCTTATTACACTGAAGAGCAATTGAATTAGGGATACCTGTCTAGTAACGTGCAGCACCACCTTTCGCCCTGATGACGGCGGCAATTCGTCTCGGCATGGACTCGACAAGACACCGGAAGCGTTGGGAAGCCATACGGATCCATGACCCCTGAACAAGCTCCCACAGTTCACGAAGATTTGATGGAGGGGAGGGGGTCAGGGCCTCGTACATCTCTCTCGATGACATCCCAGATGTGCTCGATGGGATTGAGGTCAGGTGACCTAACTGGGCAAGGAATCGAGGTCACGTCGGTGGAGTGTTCATCCAACCATTCCAAACCATTCCACGTAAACAGTCCCCAGACGAGAATGCCACCCCCACCAGCTTGAAGGGTACCCTGCTGACAGGAAGGATCCATCGCTTTATGTGGTTTGCGCTGTACTCGTATCCTGCCATCCACATGTACAAACGTAAATTTCTACTCATCAGTCCAGGCAACATTTGTTCACATGTCTAGGGTCCAGTGGCGATGTTCCCGCACCCATGCTAATCTTTGCGCCCTGTGATGTGTGGTCAGCTCCGGTACCCTCGTGGGAGATGGCTTCTATACCCCATAGCGAGGAGATGGTTCTGGATGGTGTGGTTGCTTACACGTTTTTGTGCACCAGCGTTAAATTGCCGAGTGATTTCTTGCACTGTGACCCATCTAACTGCTGTTACAATGCGAGCTAGCCGACGATGACCTCGCTGATCCACACGCGGTTGTCTACGGCAGTTGACCCTTACAGGGATGGTTTTATTGGATCCGATGTACTCATGGTGCACCCATGACACAGTGGCTCGTGAAACTCCCAGTGCCTGCTCGACTTCCGAGATGGAGTGACCCATTCGTCGGGCACCGACAATTTGCCCACGATCAAAAGCGCTTAAATCCTTCGTCTTACCCATACTGTCTCCAACTCTTACTGATTCCCATCGCATCACTCCTTATATTGTCGGATCGCTGCATACGTCATGTCATTTCCGTTTACAGGGCCACCCACAGCGCCACATTTGCATAACGCCAGCTGTCTCTAATTCAATTGTTCTTCAGTGTATATCTCATACCAAAAAAAGTAACTTTCTGTAGATTGTACAAATCAATCATCATAATTTTCCTTTTTCTGCATGTGTAAGTTGTTCTTAACTTTTTGGAAACAGTTCCGAAGTTCGACGAGTATCCCTTCACCACTTTTGCCGACGAGTTGGTTTTAAATTCAAATTGATATGGTGGCTTTTACGAGTTAAACCGTGGAATTCCTCTAAACAACGTAAGTTAATTTCGAGATGAGGATATAAAAAGTAGCCGACAATAAAAATACTTGCTTGATTACACCATCCAATACAATCCAAAAGCAAAATCTTACCACATAAAAAAATTCAATGTGATCCAACGAAAATCCACCCATTCCAACCAAAGACGTCATTGGTTAAAGTAAATGTCTCTTTCTAAACAAAAGTAAGGTCCTGAAGTCAGTCCAACTGCATATTAGAAACTATCCAAACAATGAAAGAACGGCATTTGTCTTTTTGAAAGTATGTTATTATTCTACTTGCATGCAGGCATTATTTAGCATTTCGTTGTGCCACTGTTTATATGGCTTAGTGATGTGTAAAAAGTATTATATGAGTAACTGCTAAATAGATAGTAGTGGCCTCATGGCAAACGCCATGCTAATTCACGCACAGCCCGCACAATGCATATTTCCCCAGGCTCACACGTATACCCATGGCCAAATTGCAAGTAACCTGCCTAAATATCACATTTTTGACTTCCTTGAAAACGTATTGAAAAGCACGATTATTAAAAGGAAAGAGACGATAAGGGAAACCCTGTGCAACGGCTGAAAACTTCCACATCTATTGAAGTTCCCTTTACTCTCTGACCGAAAATGGGATTAACAGGATCCGAAAGAGAAATCTTTAGAAATATGTAGTTAACCGTAATGCGATTTTACATATATATATATATTCATTTTTCTAAATAACATACTAAAAGCTTCTTCGCCTTTCATAAATATCACTACCCAACAATAAAAAAAGAAAAGAAAAGGAAGACCAAAAGTTACAAATATAAAATAAGAAACAAACAGAGACAACAATTAAAGAGGATATTCTCAAGTCAAAAGTATCTGGAGGTTTGCCAATCCACAAACAATCATGAAGCACATATGTCAGACATACATTGGGGTGTTGAGTGAACACATCTATCATACTGAGGGATATTGTCCTGTAGTGTGTAACCGTAGAGCTGATGCAATAGTGTTACCAGATGACAGGTGTTCTTGTACCTGCTTCGTAACATTTCATTTTCTATTCCATATTAGTCACGGCTTTTGATGTCGTGCCTTTCATTTTACCCTTGCAATCTTTGACCAGTTTGGTTACCTCAGGTGCAATGGAATATAGTTTGAGTCTTAAGTCAAGCTCAACCTTTTCACACTTTTTAGACCAACCAAGGCAGAAAATCCTATTTCACAACTGTACGTTGTGGGAAACGGTAGCAAGTGCATGATGCCATTGTTGGTGAGTTCAGGGTACTTTGATTTCACATGGCTCCAGAGGTTTCTGAGGGATTTCTTCTTAAACGTGATTTTAGTGCTCCATCAGACGCCAATTCAATAAGCTGATCACACATACGAACTGAAAGGCGAAGGACTGCATCACAGTCCTTCGCCTTTCAGAAAATGAGATAATTCAAAATGATTTATCTCATTTAAAATTACTGTACTTTATGTGTTCCTAAATATAAAGCGATTAAATGAACATAAGATAAAGAAAAGCTGTCCAAATTTTGTTTAGTTTTCATACCTTATAAATGTTCAATGTAACTTCCGTTGGTCACGCGAACTAAGTCGGGGCGATAATCAAATTCCTGCCATGCGTGATAAAGCATGTATGTTTTCAACGATTGCAGAGAACTATGAATTCTACCTTTGAGTTTATCTAGCGTTGTGGGCAACTGTGTCACATACGCATTAACATATACCCATAAAAAAGAGTCGCAACGGGTAAAGTTCTGAGACCTGGCAGACCACCTGTAAAGCGCCTTGTCGTCGTGTCCACAGCGACCAATTCAGCAGTTAGGAAGCTTTTTGTTAACGTAACCCCGGCTGTCTAATCGCTGTTCGTTAAAATCGCGCTCCGTTTCAATTATTGCATGTGGGTTTTTCCGTGCCCCATATGCGAATATTGTGACGGTGGACCTTGCCATTTAAATACAAAGTTGCTTAGTCACTAAACACCAGGTGTGGAATAAATAGGTCGTCCTCCATCACCTCCCACATGACATTTTTCACAGTACAGTCTTTCTCCCAGGTGCAGATGCACGGGTTATATTGCGCCATCTAGAGGCTGCATTAGTAAACTCGGTGTGTTTCTCTTCATTTTAATGTGTAGTACGCTATTATTACCTTGATTTTTACGGAGCTATGACCTAATGAAATCGGACGAATCATTTTGAAAAACCCGGTATTTTATTACATGTGAGTTAGACTTGTTAGCCTAAACACGTTAGTATTCTGGAACACCGATTATAGGGTGGATGGGTGCATAAATTAGTTTCGCGATTTCAGTTTTTGCCATGTACGATGAACATCTCGGCTCCCCGCTTTGCATGGTTATCATTTATAAAAGCAGATGCAACGTTTCCTTGCGTGTTGCGCTCGAAGCCTTAGAGAAGACCATGTGTTAGAGTGAAACGAGAAATGAAGTCGCTATTCTCAGAAATGAGATTACCAAACGGGCATTAAAAATGTGAAACGTGGAACTGGGTAAAGACAGCGCGTGCGCTGGTAAGAATTCAAAAATGTAGCTATGTAGTTGTCATAAACATTCCTTATGCACGTGCGTATGGCAATAGGTCAAGACACTCATTCAGTCATTGAAAAAGAGTACCCACTCCTCCCCTGCAAAAAAAATAAGGGAATACTAGGGTTGCAGTTTTTGAGCTTTTAAAAGGATATTACTAATTTTCCTCTTTTCAGTTGTACTCCTATCCCGTGACCAGAATAAAATCCAATAAGTTTCGTACGCTTATGAGAATATAAACCACAGCGAAAAAAAATATCATAACATAGTCTCCACTCGTGCTCGTGAAACCCTTCCAAATTACAGTTTTAAAATCACACACTAAGGGTGGAAAAATTGGTAGTAGTAACTTGATCAAAAACTGCTGGGCGGACACACACACACACTCACACACGCACACACAAACACACGTTGTTCTTCCAAATTTTTTTATCCTTATTGTTTACCCGTTTTCAAGTATAGTCTTTTTCATAAGGTAAACATGGCAGTTTTTTCATGTTGTGTTTTACTTTACTCTTTTGTCTATTTTCTGACTGTTAAATTTGGTCTCTTGAAAATATTTATATTGAAAATTCGGTAAATGTGTAGATTAGCGTCTTAAATTATTTCTTCGGAAAAGGATTAGTACCTGGAAAAAGTGCGATGTACAGATTTTAGTGTATCAAAATTAATGGCAAATGGTGCAGAAATTTTATACTTTAAATGTGTTTTAAGTTTTTTTATCTTAGTATTGACCTGTCAGCCGACGCTGTGAAGAGAAACTGCGGTAGGTCTAATGCATCGCTCCGGCGAAGATGTGAAGCTTTGGTTCTTTAACAGGAAGGTTCGTCGGTGTGCCGAAATGACGTGCGGAAGAGTACAAGAGAAAGAGGTTACGTTGTTGGCACGAGAGCGATAAATGATGTAGTGATACGCTACAGAAAATAGGTCCACAGTATCAACCCTTTATTTTGTTGTATCCTGTACATTGTTGTCAGGAAAAACCGGATAAAACCTCTTTGATGTGCGAAAGATACGTATCTGTGAGATAGAAACTGACCTGCGAACAAGCTATTAACAGGATAACTAAAAGTGCAGTGCCACAGCAAATTAGCTACGAATGGAAGCCGTTCAAACCAGAATAGAAATTTATAGTTCCGGATTTTTCTGAACAACATAGAAAAGCTTATTAGTACTTTCTATTTCGAATCAGGGAATTATATGCGAAAGAACTAAAAAATTCTCAACATGTGCTTTGAAAACAATCACAAAACATGAATGAACTATATTGTGTAAGGTATGAGTATAACATGGTTCGCTCTCCTGACAAGAAGGTACGTGCTTGGACCTGTAATCGTCGGCTCGTGAATTACACGCCGCAGCGAATTTTCCTTTCAACGAAACAAAGCTTCACATCTTCGCCCGAGCGATGCGTTAGGCCTACCGCAGCGTATCTTCAGAGCATCGCACTCATAGGTCAATATTACGATAAAATTCCTTAAAATACATTTAAGATATGAAATTTCTGCACCATTTGCTATTAATTTTCATACTCGAAAGTCTGTACGTCGTACGTTTTCCATTTTTCCGACAAAATAATTTAGGACTCTAATCTACACATTTACAGAAAAAGCTGTTCCGTTTTCGCGCGTTTGGACGTTCAATGTTCTTTTCATGTTCTTGTTCAGCAACCCAAGGAACCACAAGAACATGATTATGGTTCCTTAGATGCGTTGGATATATCATCAGCAGTAGCTACTCGCTCCAGCATGTTTTCGGATTTCATCCACCAGTCACTCACGGTGACTTCATCTGGGTCAAGCATCTCAATAGACCAACGTTCCTGAGGAAAAAACGTAAGTCCCGTGACCCTTATTTTGGCCCTTACCAGGCATTTCTTATCACGGAACCCAAAATATTTCTAGCTGTCTGTGGATTGGGTGGCTTTTCGATGGATCGGATCAGATGATTTTACTTATCAAGAATTTTATTACGCAACTACTTATGTTGTGGACTCGGGGGTTTGTCTCGTGTTGCTTGTTGGGCCGTGGTAGGAGTGTGTGTAAACATCAGTGAACCATGTCCAGGTGTTTACTGGTGGCGTGACGAAATGTGTGAAAATGTTCTGCTGCAACAAAGTACGTGTATGGGGGAGGGGACGTCGTGCAAGAGCACATTAGGGCGCTTACCTCTCCCAGCCCCCATGATTTAGAGGTCTTATACGAAGACAAATTTTTCCGCAACCATTCACAGATAAGCTTTGTCTATCTGCTCCTGCCTTAAAAATTGTTTCATAGTATGTTTTCGGAATCTAAATTTAAATAATTATTCAAAAAATATTCGTAATTCTCTAAATTTGGTTTTCTTTATTTAATTTGCTTTTCAGAATCAGATTTTTTGACACTACTTGAAAGTCTTTCCTGTCGAAACACAATAATTTTCCTAGTCTTTTCTGGAAAACGCGGGTACTGCTGGTGTCACGGTGATATTTATTCCAAACTTTATACATACTGTTAAAAATTTGGATTGTGATTTTCAGGATAGACACCTCACACTAGAAGCTGAATAACATGAAATTAACTCCAACATACACAACACACATGATCCTCACTTAAATATTTACAGACATGTCTTTTTTAGATAATTAGCCAAATATATGCTTAGGATAATCACGAAAAGAATTTTGTAGCTTTCTCACTCACATGCCTGATCATGCATTAGTGCACATTTAAATCAATCTACCCTCACAAAATTTTGATATCAAGAACGTAAAAATAAAATCCAAGCTATTTTAAAATTTATAATAAATGCAACTAATCTATACACATAATAATCATTTTCGATATAAAATCAATAACACAGGTATGCAAAAAAATATTGTTTTTCAGCTGCATGGGCTGTTTTTGATAAATATTATGTTTTCGAGTGTGCTGAATCCAAAAATGACCTCCATTTCCCTCCATCACGTACAGCTTTTTTTTGCAAAATACAAGGTGTTTGCATAAAAAAAGCATAAAAATAATGAGAAAAACCATCATTTCATTACAATGAACTAAAAAAATATTTCTTATAGTAAACAAACAATTTCTTCATGAATTGTACTTAACACTCCGTGTTCATATTTTTTGCCTATGAAACATTTTCTTCTTCTCTTTGATACTTCTCCGAACACGCTTCCGCTTTCCACTTTCTGTTTCCCACTTGAGCATCCAACACTACTCAGCTAGCATATTAATGTCCCATCGTCCTTGGTAGCGTCTCTCGATATCACGGACATCCTGGTGAAATCTTTCATCCTGCTCTTTACTAAGGGCTCGCAAGTTTTCGAGAAAATAGTCGACATGGGAGTGTAAGAAATGAACTTTTAAGCTCATCTTGCATCCTTGAGCTTTATACGCAGCCAACATGCGTTGTACAATGGTTTTGTAGTTAGGGTCTTTAGTATTACCCAAAAACATGTGCACTATGTCTTTGAAATAATCCCACGCTTCCTTTTTCTTTTTCTCCCATTGTTTCTGAAAAGAGGGGATCGGATACCAGTTTTCGTATGTCGGGGCCAGTAAAAACTCCCTCTTTCAACTTGGCTGCAGACAGTTTTGGGAACTTGGAACACAGATATCTGAAACATTCCCCATCTTTTGGCAGTGATTTCACAAACTGCTTCAAAAGCCCCAATTTAATATGAAGAGGTGGTAATAAAACCTTTTCAGGAGGAACCAAGGTTGTATTAATGACGCTATTTTTGCCGGGGATTAAGGCATCTCGGAGTGGCCAGTCAGTTTTTGTCCAATGGAGAACTCTGGCTCGACTGTCCCACAAGCAAAGGAAGCAGGGATATTTCGCATAACCTGCCTGCTGGCCCAACAACACGGTTAGTATTTTGAAGTACCCACAAAGCATCCAGCGATGTTCTTGATATTTTATTTTCTTAAGAATCATTGCCACATCGCTATAGTTTTCCTCCAAATGCACCGAGTGTTCTACACGAAGTGATGCAAATTTATTCCCATTATGCAGCAAGACTGCTTTGAGGCTTGTTTTTGAGGAATCAATGAATAGGCGAAACTCAGATGAATTATATTCTACACTGACGGAAACAAAATCCCAACACCACGAAAAAATAGTTGTAGAGGAATGAAATGGCGGCAATACATTTGTATAGGTAACATATTTAATCGATTAAGGTTTCAAGATCACAGCTTATTGTAAGCGCGAGAAGAGCCATTTTAAATGTGAAATGCAGGTACATTAATAACCGGTGTAGCCGCCAGAATGTTGAATGCAAGCACGCAAACGTTCATGCATTGTGTCGTACAGGTGCTGGATGTCAGTTTGTGAGATGGAGTTCCATTCCTGTTGCAATTGGTCGGTCAATACCGGGACGGTTAATGCTGGTAGGGGGTGACGCTGGAGCTGTCGTCCAATGATGTCCCATACGTGCTCGATTGGTGAAAGATCTGGTGATCTAGCAGGCCACGGCAACATGTCGACACTCTGTAGAGCATGTTGGGTTACAACAGCGGTATGCGGGTGGGCGTTATCCTGTTGGAAAACACCCCTGGAATGCTGTTCATGAATGGCAGCACAACAGGTTGAATCACCAGACCGACGTACAACTGTGCCGTCAGGGTGCGTGGGATAACCACGAGAGTGCTCCTGCTGTCATAGGAAACTGCTCCCCAGACCATAACTCCAGGTGTAGGTTCAGTGTGTCTCGGCCGCAGACAGGTTGGTTGCAGGCGCTCACCTGGCCTCCTTCTAACCAACACACGGCCATCACTGACACCCAGGCAGAACCGGCTTTCATCAGAAAACACAACAGATATCCACTCCGTCCTCCAATGAGCTCTAGCTTGACACTACTGACGTCGCAAACGGCAGTGGTTTGGAGTAAGTGGAATGCACGCTACAGGGCTTCTGGCTCGGAGCTGTCCTTCAAGTAAGCGATTTGTAACAGTTCGTTGTGTCCCTGGGGTGGCAACTGCAGCTCGAATTGCTGCCGCTGACACGGTACGATGCGTCACGGCCATACGCCGTTAACGGCGGTCTTCCCTCTCAGTAGTGCCACGTGGCCGGCCGGAACCCGGTCTTCTTGAGGCAGTACCTTCCCTTTACCACCACTGCCAACAATCATGCACAGTGGCTACATTCCTGCTAAGTCGTTCTGCAATATTGCGGAGCGAAAATCCACCTTCCCGTAGCCCTATTACACGACTTCGTTCAAACTCCGTGAGCTGTTGATAATGGAGTCTTCGTCTTCTTAAAGGCATTCTTGACTAACATCAACACACTACGTCGAATCTCAACGATAACTAACGCTCACGAACGTTACAGCGCGTATTTACAGCAAACCTGCTTTGCATGTTCCGAGGGGCGCTACTAGCGCCATACGTATGGGCCGAGCGCGAAATTCGCATACACGTCATCTTACAGATGTACTCTCACCGCCTACCAACTGTCGTTTATCTAACACAAACCCTTCTTGGTGTTGGGATTTTTTTTCTGTCAGTGTATTTCAAAACACTTCATTAGCCCTTGAACATCACTACAAAAAACGAGATTTCTCTCTTTGGAGAAAAATGTAGTGAATTCTCTCTCTCGGTGCCTGTACCACGAAAATGAGGCTCCGGATGACAGCAGGTTTTTACTTTTTAATTTTGACCCCAGCAAATCGGCAGCATCTTTTGAAAGGCCTAAATTTTTAACCAGGTCATTGAGCTCGCTCTGATAAAAAAGTTGGTGTCCCTCATCAACAGAAAAATCTGAACTAGATTCGTCCTGGGGAGGTAATGTGTTTCCGTCCTCAGAATCACTCAGGATATCATCCAAACTGGAAGGTAGGTGTGGATCTGGTATTGCAGAGCTATGAGGCACTGGACGAATAGCTGAATTTAGGTTTGAGTAAAATATTTTGTTTTTATTTTTTGTATTGAAACCTTTCACATCTACCGAACAGAACTAGCAGTCGGTAGTGGGGTTTTGCTGTTCACCGTACATCATAGGAATGCCAAAACGATATGAGTGTTTCTTACACTTAAACCACAAACGGAGATCTTCCTCGCAGCTTCTGCCCACCTTATGAGGAGCCCAGACTTTGTCTTGATCCTCAGGTTTCAACTTGAAGTAAGCAAAGTACACTTTCTTCACGAAATCACTTATGTTTCTTTGTTGACTTTTAACAGTTTATTCACCACAAATAAAACAAAACTTGTCAGGAGAAATAACACAACCTCTCGGTGCCATAATATATAACTATAAATACGAACACGGTCACGTTTGAATGCCAAATGTAAACTGAGTGTGGCTCCTCGCTGTTTACATTCACCGCATTGAGTACACACACTGACTCTTCGTACATCTCCTGTGGTGAAGCAGATATGAACTAGCCTCGCTAACTTAAAAAAGACCAGTGAAATAACACGTAAAACATAGGTGAACACGAGAGCGAACGAGGTTATATTGACACCTGCGCGTCTGCCGATCGTGTCTCTCTGTAGCTGGGCAGGTTAATCGGCAACACCTGCTTCTTCCTCTGGCTCGATAAAAAAAATTCCAAAATGGCGCTGCATATAAATAAAAGAAAATAGCAAAAAGTTTCTTTTTTTCTTTTTTTCTCGTTCCTAAATATAAAAATTAATGCTTTTGAGGGATTCTCTAGGCTCTTCTAGCCTCGAATATCCAGTAGTCATCTATATAAGCTATGCAACATAACCAAAGCAACCTAGATCCTGAACTTATTTAGCATGTTAAAACATGATCAAATCTGACAATACGCTTGTTTATACTCATTCATAATACCCTAGATAACGTGTATAAACATGCTCAACCCAGCCAGTTAGATTCCTCACTTTTCGCTATAAACAAATTAAACCGGTAGGGACATGATCAACCTGAGCTTCCTCACACCGCCAACATTACCCTTGCCGTGCCACCCTTCCACTGCAAACCCCCTCCCCCATTCCGCTCATTTTCTCTTTGTATTTATTCTTGAGTCTCACTCTAATACATATTAAATGAAAGTAAGAAATCAGTTTGTTTTGCATAGGATTTTCAGAATCATGTATAGGATACCAGATTTCGAGTTAAACGGGAATTTCACTCTAAATGAAACTACAAACACGAGTTTTGCAAGAAAGCCTGACGTGATGGAATTTTGTGAGTATTTTTCCCGGTTTCAGTGAGTAAAAATCTATAAGAAACTGAATAAAAATTATCTGCAGATTTTTGGTTGCAGACCTGTGTAATTATAATTACTAATGAACTTATTTATAATTATTAATGAACTGTAAGAAATAGTCAGTTACTCTCATGTATTTATAGCTACTCATTACTTAGCAAAATTCCTGTACTAACACACAAAGAATCGACAATACAGACAGCAATGAAACACAACCACTCCATTCCCATGAATAACAAGAAATTATGTCTGTGTAATGTATTGTTTTAACATAATCTTTCGTTTCAAACAAAACTCCCGGTAAGACATTATAAAGTCGTTATGTTAGAAACAATAAGAATTATACGCGAAAAAAATTATCAGTTATTTGAAAAAGAAATAACAAATAAGGCAACGTTATTCGGATATAATATACTCATCCATTTTTTAAATACACAAGATTGGGGAATTCGCCGCTAAAAAAACGACAAGTAAAGTAAAATATATTTCCTCTTTAGAACAAATGCAGCTTTTCTGTCCGCGGAAATAAGAGATACAACGTTAAAAATGTAACAGAGCGTCACAGGAACGAGTAAACAATCGCCGTTCAAGACCACAAGGACAGCACAAAACTTAGGAAAGCGTCTTTAAGTTGGTGCACTCGTGGAAAATAAGTGAAGTTTTTTAAGGTAAATATTAGGTGTGCGACTTAATTCTCGGCCCCTAACCGCAAGCGATCATAGAACGTCGGAAAATGCAAATAGCTGTGTGCGATAATGGCAGATTGAAGCGCCATCCAACAGCTTTCTAGGCAACCGTAACTCTCACGTCTGTAGTGACAGAAGGGACGAAACCTTACGATGAAAGCAGTAGTAGCCATAAACACTTATATGCCAACTGATGGGGCTGCAGAGAAGCAACATTTGGGGCACTACCTCCTGTTCGCGTTTCAGTTGAAAATAAGGGCCGTGGAAGCCCAACAAATGATCTGTGCTGCTTTGGGTGAGGCTGCTGTGTCCTACAGTACGCGTAAGAAGTAGTTCCAGCGGGTTAAGCAGGGAAATTTCAATCTCTGTGATGCAGAACGTCCGGGACAGCCACAGAAAGTTGACGATGAGGAACGGGAACAACTGTCGGACGCGGATCCCTGTCGCACACAGTCAGAACTCACCCAGGAACTCGGAGTAAAACGGCAAGCCATTGCAAAGCGCCAGCACAAGCATGGACAGATTCACAAGGAGGGCCGTTGGGTGCTCCACCAACTCACAAGTTTAGGCGCTACGATGTGGCTGTGTCCTTGCACTCCAAATTCAAAATGAAGGATTTTCTCAAAATATTTTAACCTGTGATGAGAAGTGGATCCTCTACAATAATCCTAAGCGGCGCAAATCGTGGGTTTATCCAGGATAGCCTACCGCCAGTACCGCTAAACTGAATATACATGCCAGGAAGTTGTTTGCTGTGCATATTTTGGGATCAGCGCGGTGTCGTACACTATGAGTTGTTCAAACCTGGTGAAACGGTCAATGTTGAGCGTTATTGTAAGCAACTCATTCGTGTGAGGGACGCAATGGAGGTGAAAAGTCCATTCACCGGCAAGGGCATAAAGTCGGTCCTGTTGCTTCAGGATAACGCGCGTCCTCACTCCGCGAAAACGACTTTAAACCCGCTCACCGACCTGGAATGGGAGATTTTAACCCACCCGGCGTATTCTGTAGATTTCGCCCCGCCGGATTATCACCTCTTTTGCTCTCTGCAACATCACTTGATTGATACGCACTTCACTTCTGTCGAGGAGGTTCACACAAATATTGATGACTTTATCAACTCGAAACAGCCCTTTTTTTCCGCAGTGTCATTTGGCAGGTCCCTGGCCAATGGCTCAAATGTATCTAACACGACGGGGATTATTTCCCTGATTAGGTACGTTCTCGATTTGCTATAATTTGCAGTCAACGCGTCGCGCCTGTGGCCGAGAATTAAGTTGCACACGTAAAAAAACGTTGCATTGAAAAAATAAATTATGAATTATATGAAACGGACATTTATGAAAAATATCTCGCAATAGGGTAAAATTAAAAAAAGAACCCTTCGTTTAACATTGTACATCAAAGAGACGCACCTTTAAGGAGAGACTTGTGCGTGGCAAACCAGTGTGGTGGCTAACGACACTGCTTTGCACACACAACGTCGTCGCTTTGATGCCAGCCAGATCCAAAAGGTGTTTCACAGGGCCTGTTGAGAAAATTTTCCCAGCTACGTGACGTCATGTAGAAGTTTCGTTAGAGAAAAGAAAAGTAGTTGTGGCTTTTCTAAACTGCGGTTATCCCTTTTTTGTTTTTATGGCTACTGCTGGGAAATTGACAGACAAGATTCGGCAAGCCATCAGTTACGTCACGTGATTGCCGGCTGCCACTGCGGGGAAACTGGCGGACAACATTAGGCTAGCCAACATTTATGGCACGTGATTGCAAGACCGCTTAGAGTCCACTTGTGGCATCCACTGCCTGTGATGGATAACTGATAGCTCTGTTACGGCATATGCCTACTGATGGGGCTGCCAATTGTTGTCCAACTGCTGGCCTGGACTGCAGGACAATGTGGTGGCACCCGCGACATTTTATTGGCGGTTCGGCAGCGGCAACCTACTGCTGGGCTATTACCGGCACTGCTGGCTGCCAGTGCTGTGATGAGAGCTGGCCCAGCAATACGGTTTTTGCTGGGATAGTCTCCCACAAGTGTTCTATGGGATTGATATCGGGGAGTTCAGAGACTAATCCATATTCTGCAAGTCTGAACTGTGTTCTTCAAACCATTCCTGCACACCATTTGACCTGTGGCTCTGCGCAATGTTATCTTGGAGGAAATTGTCGCCATTCGAAAACAAGTGCAGCATTGCTTGGTGTAAAAAGGCATCAAGCAATTCACTATAGTGGAAACCAGCCATACATTGTTCCACATGCACCAGGGGTCCGAGTCCTGCCAGGTAAACATACCGCGCACCATGCAACCGTCTCCACCGGCTTGCACTGTGGAGATGATGAACAGTGGGTTGAGTGCCTGTGTTGTTTACGCCCAGTACGTGTACGACCATCCACGGAGTGGAGCAAAGAACTGTAATCGTCAGACCAGCACACATTTTTCCAGGCATCTGACAACCAACTTCCATGATCTGTGCACCAGGCGAGTATTTTACGCCGATGAACCGTTGTAAGGAGATGATGTCGGAGTAGTCTGTTATAGCCATACGGGGGAGTGTGAGACGCATGGTCATGACAGATACTGTTCTGGGTTGACTTCTTTTACGTTGGGCAATCAGCTGTTGGCCTCTACTGCGTCTGTTGGCTTGTATGAGTCGTCGGATTCAACGCTTACCTTCTGCCTTCCAGATGCTGTATTGTATTTGATTGAATGACAAGCTGTACTGGGACTCCACAGTATCTGAGGTACCACGGTCTCTCAGCCACCTAGTTTCTAATCCCTTTTCCACTAAAAGGACATCTCAGTGCTCTGTTTTAAACAACGCTTAATGTCCAATATTTACCTGCAGCCCATTGTCCGACGTTTCGTGAGTGTCTGGTGCGTTGATAAACTTTGTGATTCGAAATAGTAGTTTTAGTAAATAAGTACTGATTCCAAGTCTAAAACTGTTCCTATGGCAGACGGAAGGTAAAAGTATTGAGTGAGGGAACTAAATAGAAAAAATACCAATTCTTACCGACAGGCAAGAAGTCACCCCAATTGAACATGATAGTTTCTATAACGGACAGCAGACATTTTTAAATGGTTTTATAAAAAAATACGAAAAAGATTGGAATGGAAGAAATACGCCTCACATTTAACTCTCAGTAAAATCAAACACTGAATAAGTTTTCCTATTTAGAAGAGAAAAGTGAACGATTTATCTGTCAGAAGCATGTCAAAATTGTCATTGAAAAGTTATGGATTATTTAATTACAAATTAGTTCAGTTCGTTATGAAACGGTGGTGTGAGAGGTTTTAATCTTTTTGGTTAACCTATTGAAGTACTACGAGTCGGCGGGATTGTTTAAATTTTCCGTCATGTCTCTTCTTGCGCCTCAACACATGTATTTTCAAAACGAAATGTGAAAGTACACCCGCGTGCTTGCGAGTAAAGTAATAGCAGAGTTCGTTTTTCTTTTGTCTGTACAGTTTTTAATAAGCAGCTGGACTAAGTTTCTAAACTTACTTGGGTTTGGAAGAAGACAGCATTTTCCGTTGGATAGGTTGGCTTTTTTATCACGTCTTTTGTAAAAAGATCGTGCTTATGTTACCAGTTTTCCCCTGTCTGTCCGCTTGTGGACACTATATCTCTGTAACTCTTAGTCTGATTTTAAAAATTATTTTTGTTTGGGAAGTTTGAAATGTGCGGATGATGATCCTTTCTTTCGTTTTTGCTATAGGGCGTAACTGCAGATGATATTGAATTACAAAAACATTTTATTTAATATATTTGCTTCTAAACATCCGATTGGAAAAATTATTTCACTTTCCGATTCCATTTATGTCGAAGACTATTTTAAGTACAGTTACTTTTTCAAGTTGTGCATGCATTTTCCGCTAGAGGGCGTAAACGTAAATTGCGTTTTCCCCAATATCTCTGCTTCTGAAACTCTTTTTCAAAAATTCTTTCTGCCTGCAGCGGATACATCTGTTGATGGGAAATGTTTTGCATATGATTTCGAATTTTTGGTAAAAAACGGTTTGGCCACCAGGGAGCGTAAGGGTGAATTTCTACTTCGGATGTATTTGCAGCAAAATCTGAGCTCCTGAAAATTCGTTTGAAAGAATTGTTTCGTGGACCGATGCCGCTCACATCGAAAAACTTTCTGAGAATACTTTCTTCTTAAAATGCATGGTTTTCCCGCCAGAGGGCGTAGTTGCATATCTTATTTTTGTTGATATCTGTTTCTAAGAGTCCGATTTGAAAAATTATTTTTTGGTTGGAGAGCGTTTCAGCTGAGAAGTGATGTAATTTCAAATTTTCCTTAACGCACAAGTCTGCCACCAGAGGGCGTAAGCTCACGTTTCCATTTACAACAATACCTGCGGGACTAAAAGCTCGACTGAAAAAATTCTTTCTTCTGTCAGATACAACTAACTATGCAAATTTTATACGTATTTCATTCCCAAAATAATGCACAATTTCGCCGCTAGGGAGCGGGGCGCAATTACTTAACCTGTTTTTCTCAATATCTCGGCTTCTACATGTGCGATTTAAAACATACGTTCAACCCCGGATGCTACTTACCTGTAGAACACTTAAGGCTGGTATATGAGAAATTTCGTAGTTCACAGTTATATTGGTAGCTGGTGTTTTTGTACTTCAGTTTGCAGGTGTTTCGCCGCTTCTAAAAACACTATTGAGAAGTTTCTCTTTACTGTATGCCATTTGCTACAATAGAGATTTGTACCATTAAACTCTTTAAATAATGTAAAGATTTCTTGCTAGTTACGTAAACGACGAAACCGTTTTCTTTTTTTTTCGCTATCTCTGCTTTCGCGAGACGTATTTGAAAACTTGTTTTTCCTTAGCATTGCTTTTTCTATGAAGGATGTTTTTCGCCAATTTTTAACATTTGTATTATGCAAAATTCTTCCGCTGGCAGACGTAGACTCATATCACGCTTCCGTCCATATTTCTTCTTTTAACTGTTCGATTTGAAAAGAGTCTCTGAGACCTTCCTTGTACTGTGAGAAACTTTTTGTGCCCCATTTGTTAATTTTCGTAACAGGCTTTTTAGCCGCTGGTTAACCTAAGTATATACAGGTGTCTCTGTTTCTAGATGTTTCATCGATTGCACGAACCAGTTAATTGTTTTTCTAACCGGTTCCATTGACATTGAATAGCATTGAAAAATTTAATTCGCGTCAGAACGGATTCAAAAGGCGTGCTGATTACAATCGAAAATTCGGTTGTAATTAGCGGTCACCTTTCTTGTTTTAATTAGACAACATGGTTTTATTCCGCAAGTGTTTATGTTGCTGGCTCCCTAGTTGCATCCTCAGCTTTCAGCCATTTCAAGCACGGGGCGACACATCTGAGGATATATTTCATCTTAAAATTAAATCGCAGAAGTCGCGATCTTAAACCTAAATAAGCGTGTAGACGAATGCCACGGACGGATACACGTAGCATTTCGAAAGTACTTCCACATTTTTCGTATTTTACTTCAGAATGTTTAGGTGAGTTTAATATTCTTGTTTACTTAACTTTATCATTTTCTATCTATTTTACTCATGTCTGCTTTTTAACAGTGGAACGAACAGAGCTTTCAGAGCAAACATATGAAAATATTGTAAAAGGGCGCTTCTCTCCGGGGCTTCAATGGGAATGCGATCCCAACTTCTGAAAACTGATTTGTAACGGGCCGCTCATTCTGGCGACCCCAGTGGGAAATATTTTTTTTCCACTACTGGATATCAAACTTGTAGTTTACGTAGGCCTTTTGCACCTCTAACAACGGGAATACAATTTCTAGGACACGAATTCGAACACTGAAACCGCAAGTTCCTTAAAAGCAAAAAGAGCACGCAGTACACTGGAACAAAAACTCCTGTGTGCTGAGTATAACAAAAAATCTATTAAAAGGACACCATTTAGTAGATACACAAGAGGTTAGTTTACTGTCAACTTTGACACAACAAGGGCAGCTTTGGCCGTTTCAAAATATCTGCACAAATGTGCAAAATGTATCTGCGGCACTTTAATTAAAACATCGACAGGTAGGCGCTATTTTTACGAGACATCAGAACAAGAAGTACTTACTCGTAACGCAGAGGCCGTCACTGAAATATACTTTAGAATAGAGAAACCGAAGCGGGCTCGCACACACGATAGATCACTTATGATTAATTGCCCCCTCCGCCCGACAGCAAAGCGGAGACAAAGAGGTCGGAAAACAGACCTAGGAAGAGGAGGGATCATTCCTCTGTCCCTCTTGGAGATGCTTAATAAAATAATACGATTTTTGTCATTTTGACACAAGTGTAAAGTGAATATCCAAACGTCCGCTATTATTAAGATAAAAAATTACAGAAAGCGATCTGACGTTTCTGCTCTTGTACGTTACTTTCTTCATTTCATGCATAACCAAATGTTAGATTATCGCTTACGAAATTCGACTTATAGGCTTTGTTTTTCAGGTAATTCATAATTATTTATGTTGCTTTTGTTCTTCATGCGCTTTACATTTTCGTTAATTAATAATTATTTCTCGTTTAACGTATATGAGAAAGAAATAATCCGAAAGGATGTGACAAAAGTGCTGAATTCGGAAGTGTGTCAGGTTTGTGGCCGTTTCCCGTCATGACCTTCCGTGTGCCATTACGCGCATAAATAGCACCAGAACAAAACACAAAAGAACGCGTGCGTACTCGTGTTATAACGGACTTTCAAGAAGTTAAATGGCATTCTTTGTTTACTTAGATGGTCTTTAATATGCAGTTGATCACACCAAACTTGTGATGTTTAGAAGGAGACGTTGCGTTAGCGTCTTTCGTACTGGGTGTATTTCCATTGGATCGGATAGAATGTATCAAGAACTAGTTGTTGGATGGATTTTATAGGGCTGTTAAGCAAGTATTTATATTTTCTTTAACCTAGTCATATTTTCAACTGACAGCTGAGCATATAACTCACCTCATAATTAACAATTTGTGGTTTAACTCGCGAAAGCTAGGGTCTCAAACCTAAATTAACGCGTACTAAAACGCCTCGGATGGATACACCCGCACTTTGGAATTGCTTCATTTTTAATTTTTCAACTTTATAGTTTTGAATGATTAATTAAGATCGTTAAGGTTGTATGATATCTCCGAAAATAAGTAAGTTCTGCGATGTGTGTGAATAATTTTACATCACAAAGGCAGTTGGTAATTTATTGGCTTGCGGTGCTAATGGTTCCACTTATATAAAATGCACAAATACCTGATTATTAGGAAATGAAATTTGTTTTGTAATATTCGGGAGAATGTATCCTTATCTGCAAAGCATTCTGTTGCTATATATTAGAAAACATTGCTAAACTCAAACTTGAAATCGAAAACCCAGCCATCGGAAAATGTCTTTCAGACATTGTTTCTCATTTTCTACCGCACTATTTTATCTTCACGCCTTTCCTGACATACGTCAGAATAGTCAAAATATTTACTCATACTCTGTCTAATGTCACGATAATTGTAGCTTCCTTAATATAAGCAAGTGCGGGTCAACGAAAACGACGTCGCTTTGACGACAAATCTTTCGATTATTCCTGAGTACAAGAGACAAGTTTGAAATAAATTCTTTTTTTAACTATGAACAAAAATGCTGCGTCATTTCTTATTGAATCATATGAAGTACTCCATTTTTTCAATGATATATTTATTTGTTTTTTAAGGCTTGGCGTAAAAAGTCAATGTTTTAGATGCGAGTGAAGTGAGAAAGTTTTGTGAAACGTCAACATAATCTAAAGCGAATCAATTAGATGTTTACCACCAACAGGTGTTCTAATGAATAAAAACTTTACTCAGAGTGGAATTTAAAAGATCAATGGAAGAAATTTAAATTTTCAAGACTTTAATTTCTTTACAAATTTATTCAGTAGTTTGCTCACTTCACTGCCTTTGTCGGATTAAGTATCAAGTGCAGATGAACCATTTTCAGATCTGTAGTACATAAATATTGTTTTTCGTTTAACCAACATTCAAGTTCTTCTCATCCAAAAACTGTGTAATGTGTTTAAGTACTTGTTAGTTATAATGGACCGTTAAATGATAACACGGCCTTCCTTCTAATAGGTGGCATACAAATAAGCATCCCTATTTGTAAAGAGGGAGGTCATTTAAACCAATCAGAGAGGCAGTTTGGTATAAGGACGATACAGAAACTCGTGGGTATTAGTATGGTACAATAATAAAATACACAGGCAAAAGAATGAAATATGCTGCTCTTTACAGATGAGAAATTTAATATTTCTGTTAATTTTCATCTGAAGAAGACTTACAGGTAAGTATTTTTAAATCGAGGCAATTTCCAGAAAGATTTGTACACTAAAACCTCCGTTAACGGACACCCACGAACAACGGCAAATTTTTGTTGGTACAGAACAACAGCCGTAGGATTAACATTAGTGATATCCTCCAAACAACGGCAAATTTTGGTTGGTACAGAACAACTGCCGTAGGATTAACATTAGTGATATCCACCAAACGACGTAACCTCTTAACAACGGTCAACCAACACCCCAATCTGTCCTGAAGGAGGTATAACAGACACTTTACCTACAAGGATTTTACATAAGGATTTTTTTAGGTAAAATTCTTATAGGTAAAGTGCCTTTTTTATATAAGGATTTTTTTAGGTACTTCGGCTGAAGGAATAAGAGGGAAACAAATAATGTTCCTACACACCCATTACGGCGGATATAGTGGAATTCGTTAGCAAAACTAACGCAATTAAAGTGTAATTCGACGTGTGGCGGTCATTACTTAAGGCGAATTCCATATTCCGTATATGTTTCAGTTCCTCCAACCCTCGCGTTAGATGGGGATGTGATGGTGTCTGAAATGTTTCCCGTTGGCTGCAGTGTAGATTGGATTTTTCCTTTCTGGCTGTGCTCCTGCTTTGTGCTGGTGTCCGCCAAACTCTGCAGTTAAACTTCACTGTCTGCAACAATCTTCTATTAGAGTGCATTACACTAATCACCTTTCAAATGGCTCTTTCAGACCAGGAATTAGGCCGTATCTTGTTGGCCACGGTCAAGCATTGCCTTCCTATAATAGTCAGCAATATGACTGATTGATTACAAAAACTTTGCTAGGGCCATCCAATTCTGGTAATCAATATAACAAGATAACGGGAAACGATCGTGCATTTGAATTGTAAGTCACTCTCGTTATTCCTTTTCCTGCTTAAAAAAATTCAGCTGTAAACAATCAACTGCTTTACTGCTCTGAATTTTGATAATGTCGCACTTGAACTAAGTTTAGTTTTCATAGGCTAACGCTTGCATTTGCATTCTGATTCCCGCAACGTTAGAGGCGCGGAACACATCCGTACAGACTTTCAGGATTTGCTCAAATCTGCTGATTAATGAACTGTTTGGCATACAGAAATTATTTTCCCATGGGCTGTGTCTCTTTTCTCTCCATTTCACGGGAAGCTTGTTTCTTACTCACGTAAGCGGAAGATTTACAGTATTCCGGACGACTTTTCGACATTCCCAAAAAGCACATTTTTCTGCAGTTCAAATTCGAACTTTCATAAAAACGAGTGACAAAAGAAAAAGGAATTTTTTGACATTTGCGGAAAACAGGATGAAAAGAAATAAGTGTTCGCCGCTTAGTACAACTTTACGGTTGGGGAAGGACGAATATCAGTGATTTACTAAAAAAGAAATGTTTCGTGCAAAGGTTTCAGGGTATCAAAGTCAATGAGATACAGACTGAAACTAGCAGCTATAGAGTAAAAACCTACAAAGAAGCTTTGCGAAATTTACATGACATTCGGACTTTTGCACTAAAACAGAATGACAGTGTTTTATACACGAAATTATCAGAGGTGATCGTATCTGTTGAGAAAGTAATTATGAGAAATAAATAAAAATAATCATTGATTACAAATTTCTTCCAATAAACCCTCACTGTTATAAAAACAATAAGTAAGTTGAGTAAACTCATCATGATTGTACATGCTTTCCGAAAGAAAATTACCTATGAAATAAATAATTTCATACATTAACTAGTTACATATATTTACATATCACAGTAAATCCAATATAATATGCACATTATTTTATTCAGCACTTGGAAAAAGCAATGTAACCGTTTTCTATGTGTTTCAGTTTCATAAACTCACTCTGTTTTTATGTAAAAGCAAATGACAAACAGTTTTAAATTAACCATAATCTCCGAAAAACGGCACACTCACCAACGACCACTTTTTCCCGGTCCGAGCGGTGAACGTTGTTTAGGGGTTTTACTGCATTTCTTTTGAGTCAAATGAGTTTTAAATTAGCCGCCTCCAGAAAAATGGTATGTCCTCATGAATCATGGAAATCCACTAAGCAAAGCCTTAGTTAAATTAAAAGAATTCTGGCCTTTTTCTTTGTTAAAGTAAGTTTCTTCTTTAGATATTTATGAAAAGACATAAATTCAATCTAGATGTTTACTTTATAAGTCAGTCAGTTTAAAATTAAGCACTGGAATACATATACACTGCTGACCACCCAAAATGTAACACCAAGAAGGAAGCATCCGATTGGCCTGAAATTCACAGCATGCGTCGCTCGCGAAAGGACATGCAAACGATTAGCATTGCATGGCATATGTAAATAATGTGCGCCCAGCGCGCCACCGAGAAGCACTATAAGAAGGGTGAACGGAAGGCGGAGTGTAAGTAGTGGAAGTGTGATGTGCTGCCGGGCCTGTGCGTGGGAAGCTTCCTGATGCCTCTTCGCAGAATACGGCAGTCATTCCAGCACGTTTCGGAGTTCGATAGAGGAAGAATAGTGGCTCATCGCGACAGTGGTTTATCGTACCGAGACATCAGCGCCCGTGTGGGACGACATCCAGCTACAGTGAAACGAGTATGGATTCTGTGGGTGCAGAAGGGACAGACGCACCGACGTAAGCAACTGCCGCTACCGCGGCACACCACCGAGCGAGAGGACCGGCATGTTGTGCGGCGGGCAATAACGGCTCGCACCGCCACATCACGAACTTTAGCACAGGAATTAGGGTGTGTTGCGCAACAACCTGTGTCAGCACGTACCGTTCGAAGTTTTCTGCAGGAGCGGGGACTCGTCGCACGGCGCCCATTGCTCCGATTATCATTGACGTTACACCACCGGCGAGTGCGGCGGCAGTAGGCCGTTGAACGCCGCACCTGGACTACGGAATAGCACGACATTGTCTTCTCCGACGAATCCCGCTTCTGCCTGCAACACCACGATGGTCGGATCCGCGTGTGGCGGCATCGCGGTGACAGACTGTATGACGCCTGCGTTATGCATCGCCATAATGGTCCGTCGCCTGGCGTTATGGTTTGAGGCGTAATTGGATATGGCATCCGCACCCCTCTGGTACGCATCGCCGGTACACTCAACAGCCACCGCTACATATCCGACGTTTTGGAGCCTGTAGTCTCCCCTTACCTGCAAGACCTGACAACGGCCACTTTTCAACAGGACAATGCGCACCCGCACGTGGCACACATCGTGCAACAATTCTTCACGGCCCACCCGGTGTAACTGCTGCCGTGGCTCGCCTGTGCTCCCGATATGTCAGCCATTGAACACGTCTGGTCGCTGAACGGCAACCGAGTGGCCCGGCAAGCACCACCCGTGGCTACGCTTGATGAACTGTGACAAGGGGTGGAAGCAGCCTGGACCAACATACCCAAAGCCCACATCCAAAGCTTCTTTCGTTCGATGCCGCGGCGTGTAGCGGCGGTTATGGCCAGCCATGGGAGCCACACGAACTATTGGTATCTGCGTGTTCCGCAAGTCGCACGGGCCTGTAAGCTCAATCGTTTTATCTTTGTATCTGTTGTTATGTGGCATCGAACGAAAGAGGCTTTGGATGTGGGCTTGGGGTATATCGGTCCAGGCTGCTTTAACACGTTGCCACAGTTCATCAGGCGTAGTCGCGGGTGGTGCTTGCCGGGCCACTCGGCTGCCGGTCAGCGACCAGACGTGTTCGATGGGCGACATATCGGGAGAACAGAATGGCCACGGCAGCAGTGACACCTGGTAGGCCGTGAAGAATTGTTGCACGATGCGTGCCACGTGCGGGAGCGCATTGTCTTGTTGATATTTGGCTGTTGGCAGGTCCTGCAGGTAAGGGAGTACTGCAAGCTCCAAAACATCGGATATGTAGCGGTGGCTGTTGAGTGTACCGACGATGCGTACCAGAGGGGTGCGGGTATCATATCCAATTGCGCTCCAAACCATAACGCCAGGTGACGGACCTGTATGGCGATGTATGATGCAGGCGTCAAACAGTCTCTCGCCGCGGTGCCGCCACACGCGAATCCGACCATCGTCATGTTGCAGGCAGAAGCGGAATTTGTCGGAGAAGACAATGTTCGTGCCATTCCGTAGTCTAGGTGAGGCGTTCAACGGCCCACTGCCGCCTCACTCGCCGGTGGTGAAACGTCAATGGTAATCGGAGCAATGGGCGCCGTGGGACAAGTCCCCGCTCCTGAAGACGACGTCGAACGGTACGTGCTGGCACAGGTTGTTGTGCAGCACACCCTAATTCCTGCGCTAACATTCATGATGTGGCGGTGCGATCCTTCAATGCGCGCCGCACAACATGCCGGTCCTCTCGTTTGGTGGTGTGCCGCGGCTGCGGGAATCGCTCACGTCGGTCCGTCCGTCCCTCCTGCACCCACCGAATCCATACTCGCCTCACTGTGGCTGTATGTCGTCCTACACGGGTGCGACGTCTCGGTACGATAAACCGCTGTCGCGATAAGCCACTATTCGTCTTCTGTCGAACTCCGAAACGTGCTGGAATGACTGCCATATTCTACGACGAGGCATCAGGAAGCATCCCACGCACAGGTCCAGCAGCACAACACACTTTCACTACTTACCACTCGCCTTCTGTTCACCCTTCTTATAGTGCTTCTCGGTGGCGTGCCGGGCGCACATAATTTGCATATGCCCTGCAATGCTAATCGTTTGCATGTCCTCTTACGGGCTACGCATGCTGTGAATTTCAGGTCAATCGGATGCTTCCGTCTTGGTGTTGCATTTTGGGTGGCCAGCAGTGTATAATATAACATAGACTGGTTATACGTTTCTCAGCATTACGTTTTCACTTTTATATGAAATTCCGCCTAACTGCTGATATTTTACTTTAGTTTCTATCGCTTTTTTATATCTTTAACACGAAATTCATTTATACCATTAGTAGTGGCACACGAAAAGTCACGTTGTCGGATGTGAACAACCAGCGGACTTCGGCCACGAAAGAAACACAAAATACTTATTAGTCCAGCCAAGGCTGAACTGGATCCTACCAGGCTGTAACATTATGCAAAAGCAGAGAGGATAGAAAAGATGAGTTGGGACGCAGCGCCATTTATTGACGTAGTTCGCATTAACAAACTGATTCCGTACCATTATTCACATTTGAGATTTTAATTATATTTACTTTCACAGGTACAGATGGATATTTGCATTCTAAATTCGTAGTACTTGGGCAAGAGAATTTTTCTGTAGGAACTGGTGTAATTTATGTTTAAATCTCATTCCTCCTTTATATTTCAACGATCTAGGGCTGAGATTTCAGTAAATGTGTGGATTAGTGTCTTAAATTATTTCGTCGGAAAAATATTAGTACCTGGAAAAAGTGCGACGTCCAGATTTTAGAGTATGGAAATTAATGGCAAATGGTGCAGAAATTTGGTATTTCAAATGTCTTTTAAAGATTTTTATCGTAACATTTACCTGTAAGTTTGATGCTGTGAAGAGATGCTGTCGTAGGCCTAACGTATCGAACGTACAGGTAAGAGTTACGATAAAAATCTTTAAAAGACATTTGAAACAGAAAATTTATGCACCATTTGCCATTAATTTTCATAATCTAAAATCTGTACGTCACACTTTTTCCAGGTACTAATATTTTTCCGACGAAATAATTTAAAACGCAAATCTACATATTTACCTACTATTTTATTTAATATGAGCTTATATAGCTGAGGTTTTTTTCTAAAATTTAATTAGGTACGTAATTATCATAATGTAAATGCTTACCACAAACAATAGTTGAAGGTAACTTGTCATTTGGAGCAAAATCCTGATGAGATACTTCTTTCAGCAACAGTTGCTTTAGGTTCTGATCTGAAGGAAACTCATGGAATGAAAATCCCACGTTTTTCTTCTCAGAAGATATGCATATCGGCACACAACAGTAAACCATTTTTAAAATGGGTTAGATTTTGTTGTGAAAACAACAGTTTGGTTTTAAAACTGTAAGGTTTTTTAAAAAGAAACAGAAGAAAAAATGACGAGCATACACAATCCAGCAATTGAAACAACGTAAAAACTGAGATGTTTATACCTTGGGACGCAGTGCCCTCTAACGGCTGAAATCGTCCCTAACGCCCACTGGCCAATCACCAAAAGTCTACTGTCTTCAACGCTAATGTTATAGCCTTTTCTTCATCCAGGTCAGCCTTGGTACAGCACGTCGCCCAGCGGAGATATTGTGTATTTTCGGTGGAGGGAGCAAATGCGCCTCTAATATCGTCGTAGTTGGTTGTCTCTGATGGGAAAAGGATTTTTTCAATCGGGTTTTTAGATGTGAACATATTGCTGAGAATATGGTGTAAACGGAAGTTCGATCTTATGCCCAATAGCGGCAAACTTGTGTGTAATAAAATATGTGATACACACCAGAAACATGTCCGACAAAGGAAGAATCTTTGAAAATAAGACTCTTAGAAGCAGAGATATTGAGAAAAATAAGTTTTATATCTACTCTTCCTGATGGAAATTTCTGGGGACCGCAGTTAAACATAAAATTCCTCCAATAATTGTTCCGTCGCATATTTAGTCATCATTCTTTTATCCCGTGAGAGATCCATGTTTCAGGTGACGTCAGTGGCTGTAATAGCTATGGACCTGCACGCTTTCAAGGCTATTCACCGTTGTGTTTTCTATCTATTGACTCAGAACTGTTTATCAAATTCAGAACTGTTAGAATAAAGCATCACGATTGGTATGGATTGACTTCAAATCTTTCTGTTATCTGCTTTAAAAACCCAACGATCACTTATCACTGAAGCAGAAATTCCATTTCAATCGCACTCTCATCGCAAGCAGTCCCGAAGATCCACCAAATCCTTCCTTAGTAAAGTAAGTAAATTTAGGACCAAAATGATGTATCAGCTCAATATAGAGCGTTAAGACCGAAACACTCTGCGGAAATATATTCTATGTATAATAAATATCGTAATGTGAGAAACGTTGGTAAATCATGTATCACAATGGAAATTCTATAGGAAATTCCTGATCAAGAAAGAAACACATCTAGCATTTTATATTGTTAGATACCAGGTTCGTCGCAATTTTAAAATTTTTGCTAACACGCCGTATACACCGCCTATAGCTTTATTTAATGACAGTAGTGTTAACATTTTACCCACAATGAAAAAAGATTGATGAAACTGCAATCTTAAAAAATATGAACGTAGATAATGAAATGAAAACCATTGTCCATGATTTAAACCCAGGACATCCTATCAAGATAGTAGATGAGCTCCCAGGTTATGACCACAAGGACATTTTGACAAAAATCAAAATATTGGATTAGGAGCTAAATGCTGCTATCCCAATTTTAAAATTTTCCATGAAACTGTCCCAACACGGAAATGGTTGTTTAAAATAAAACTCGCTCAGAACCCAAATTTTCTAGAATGTGGATAATTGGAAACAGTAGGAAATGTTTTTTTTATTGAATGCCCTATTGCTCGGCATCTTTTGCAGTGCTGTTGAATTCCTTAAAACAAAAAAATTATTTCATTGTCGACCAAATATTTTATATCATATCCCTCTCAAAATAGCCGAAAGGAAAAATCATGTGCTACAGACAATTATCGGGATTAGCAAATTCAGCCTATGGAAAAATAGAATTAAAAAATGCTTTGAAAAAAAAATCACTTAACACAAAACAGGTTAAGTGGCTAATTTGATGGGACTTGTTACGTTTAACAAAACACCACATTAGAATCAGAGGAATTCAGAAGGGTAAGACAAAATGCCTGTCATTAACACGTGTATTTTATTTGAAAGGCAAAATTATCTGTAATTTAAAAACTTTATAAAAGTTGTAAAAACTGGATACGACTTTCAGAACTTTATTTGTTTAATAAACTTCGTTGGTATGAACGGAAAGTACACTGCCGGACAATTGCTAAGGACGGATGACAATAGCAACGATAGCAACCATAAAATGGAAGGCAGGAAAGTGTGGAAATTAGCATAAGTGCGGGATACAGTAGGACGTGTTGTGCGTATGCAAATTTTGGATTGCCGAACTTGTTCGTGACGTCATAGCGCTGATAAGAGATATAAAGGATTTGACGCGTATTGACCGTTGTTGTTCAAACGCAAAGTTGAAAGGGAAAGAATCAAGTGACGAACTTGCAATTTTCAGTATGTCTTCCCGACATCACCTAGATGATTTTACGTGTGGCCGTATTATTGGCAAGATTGAAGAAGGGCGAAAAATAACCGATGTTGCCACGGAGTTCGACGTCAGCCACAGTGTTGTTTCAAGGTTTTGGAAATCATTTCAAACAAATGGAGAGTGTAGCAAACGTCACGGGGAGGTCGTGTTCGCAGTACGACACCTGCAGAAGATCGGTACACAGTGCTATCAACAAAAAGACACCGGCGCAGCACAGCTACTGAGGTAGCAAATCAGTTTATGGCTGCTACTGGCACGCGGATCTCCCGAAAAACTGTCACCAGACGTTTGCATGAAGGAGGACTATACGCCCGCCGTCCTGTTGTGTGCATCCCATTGTCCAGACGTCACCGTACCGCCCGTTTGCAATGGTGCCATCAACATCGCAATTGGACTGATAACGACTGGTCTGTGCTGTCTTCTTCTCAGATGAGAGTAGATACAGTCTATCGTCTGATTGTCGACGACAACTGATCTGGCGTGATAGTGGTACTTCATATTGTCCAGCAAACATACAGGAAAGGGACCGATATCCGACATGTAGTGTCATGGTATGGGCTGACATCATGATCAATGGCCGTACGTCCCTCTATGTGCTTCCAACTGGGACTATGACTGGCTAACGATACATTAATGATGTTCTGCTACCTCATGTTCGCATGTTCCGTGGTGCTGTCGGTGATAGATTCATTTTCATGGACGACAACGCAACATGTCATCGAACAGTCGCTGTCCAGGAGTGTCTTGAGAGCGAGGATATTCAACACCTCGTATGGGCAGCACGTTCTTCAGATCTGAATCCCATTGTAAGTGTGTGGGATGATTTGGGGAGGAGTCTTGCTGGTCACGAATGTCCTCCAATAAACAAGGACACCCACATCCGTGCACTGACAGAGGAATGGGATAAATTACCCCAACAGCTGCTTGATAATGTTGTGCAAAGCAAGACACGACGTGTGAAATCTTGCATCGCCCTCCATGGTGGCCATATCCCGTATTGACATCTTACGCCGGAACGCCTGCGGACGGTAATTGCATTTTTTTCACGTTTACGTATTCTGCACAAAATGGCCTGTTTGTCCCTTGAACACGTTCCAAAGCCTTCTGGATTTCAAAGCACAATAAATTGTCTTTCTTGTAATGTCCTGGCATTCTGACATTATTTTATTTCACTTGGCATCCAACCACACGTACTTTTTTATGCGCTATATAGCCGTTTATGACCCGTCCTTAGCAATTGTCCAGCAGTGTATAAATGTGTTGACCCATAAAAATTAAGTTATGATGTTCAAGGAAATTTGAGGATGATGTGCTTACTCGTAATGGCAAATATTAATGATACATATGCCGTGGAACTTGGCTTTGTGAAAAGGGATTGCAGAAATGTAGGAAAATTGTTCATTATATGTGGATTAAAATGTTTCTTTGTGTTTATGTGTGTTTATGTTTTTTTCAACATAATGCTATTGCAAGAGAGAATTCCATTTCGGAAATTCTTAGAAAACATAAGAAAAAATTAATCTACTTATTGTATGTGCATGTGGATATTTATGCATATCCAATAACTGTTGCTACCTCAGTTGTGATACTTTAGGATGATTTGCACAGGAAAAATAAATGTATTCTAGTTCTCCTACACAAATAGACACACAATAAATGAGACAGTGTATAATTGAGACGCAAAAATAAAAGAAGAAAAAGCTAAGCGACGGAGGGTAGAGGTGAACGCCTATAAAACCCCTAACTTAATGGATATTTTTCACAAACTTTGCAAAGCGAGAGGAAAATAACAGATACAGTGCCACCTACTTTCACAAAATGTATGTGAAAGCATGTGTACGTGTGCTAGATAAATTTCAGCCAGATTGTGATTTAAATAACTGCATCTTCTATTTGACAAATGAGCAGGGTGAGGGAATACATAGAAATCGTAAGAAATATATCACTAAATGATGAAGAAAGTAGGACACATGGCTCAAATAAGAAATGAAGTAGAAAAAGAAAATAACAAATTACACTATGAGGAATTCACAAAAATGCGGAAGTATGGAGTCCAAAAGTAAAAGGTCTGCAGCTGACTTAAATTATATGCCCCTTCTTGCTAAGCATTCGGTCCAACACTAGTGGCAGAGTCATTAAGATGCATTGTCGTTGCCGATCGAATAACCTTAATGACATCCTTGGTACTTAGTCACAACCGCCGTTATTAGCAAAACTTGAAATTTTTCAAAAGCACCATCATGGAAATAACTGTTTTTTCTTTTCTTAGTATAATGTGTGTACAGAAGATCTTTACACGTTACCGTCTTTCGCAGCGAAATGTAATTCCTGGTATCTTACCTTTTTTGGTAGGGCGTTTCACTTTTTTCTTATTCTCGGTATGGCGCTTCATTTCTTTTCTTTTTTTATTCTTGGCATGGCGCTTCATTTCTTTTCATTTTTTATTCTTGGCATGGCGCTCCATTTTATTTTGCAGAAATTTGTCTCTGACGTGACATAACATTATACAAGAAATTATCCGACCACACCCTTGGTTCTGGTGTTTGGGCGTACGCGTGTAAAATGAAGAATCCCGTCGATGTTCCAGGAAAATTATAAGAAAACATTTACTTTACTCAAAACTCTTCCCTGGCTACGGTCTTGTTTCTGGGTAGAGTGAAAACCTAGAATTTTCGAAGCCGGTATATAACGATACCGGCTGCACCGAATCTGCAGCCCCAATAATCAATTAATGCGTGTAAAAGCATTTGCTAATCACACAACATCTGATTTTACTTTGCGCTTAACTTTGGCGCTTTTTTCGTGTGATAAGAGTTTTAATAGTTCCGATTTTTTTATCAAGCAACTTAAAAATAGAAATCTTAATTCCTCGTTGTAAGTCACTCACGTGGAATGGCTCCTTCTGAAAGATTTTGTTTAATGACATTTCGAAAGATTTTGTTTAATGACATTTCGAAAGATTTTGTTTAATGACATTTCGTGAAATATTTTCTTTAAAATTTAATAACGTTTTCTAATGTCACGCGGAAAATATCCTAAAACGTGTATGTAACACACAGCAGTTCAACCCATTAAGATTCCGATTGAGCTAAACCAAATGATGGCAAATTGTTCTACGATCCTCAAATAGAAAAGTTGATATAGGGGACTGGTTTTACGAAAGTTACTGCAAAACATGTTGTTTACCAGTCTTATCTCTGCAATAGCGATCATAACATGTTAATAAGAAACGCTGCCTTCTGGACCTTTATGTTGTACCCCATGACCTAAGGCATTATAATGAACTTCTAGTCTCCCTCACATGGACATCATGCCCCTGGGTAGAGCTAAATGACCCGAAAATCTCTTTGATTTCTTAGACTGTCGCTATTTAAACAATTGGAAAGGATTGGTGTTAATCACCCTCCGAAATGACCACTTTCAATAACAGGGCGTCGCCCCGGTGGCGCAGTGGTCTAAGCGATGGCCTCTGATCATTCGTCCGAACGGGGTCCGGGTTCGAATCCCGGTGAGGCATGGATGTTGTGTTTGTCTTACGGCACTGGCTCTCTCCCTTCCCTGGAATCAGTGACCCTAAATTAGGGACGGGCGACTACTTATAGCCCATTGAGTTGCTCACGGTGGTCGTTAAACCTCCAATCAAAAAAAAAAAAACTGGGATGAAAGCAAGGCAACGCTTTCTGTTACGCAAGCTCAGTCCTTTCAATTGCGTTCGGCTTATCTCTTATACAGCAAATGTTCTTCGAGCTGATTTCATCCAATTCTGCTAGCCAGTTAAAGCGTTAAGTCCGGTTACAGAGCGGCACCAACGACTGAAAGCCGCGTGTCGTATAGAGTTCAGCCTGTGTTAGCATTATGTGATATTTATAAGGCATGACTACAGTAAAGATAAACACTAACTCGTTTTTAAGGATAAAAATAATGTAGAAACAAAATATTGAAACACCTAAATGTCATAGGATAAATTCCATTATTTTGTATTTCATTATTATACCATAAGGGTATGTAGCTGCAAAACACGTCCACTCTTCCATATGAGCACATGATGATTATTTATGTCCTACTAAAATTTATATTTTGTTTGTGTTCGAAAAATAGGCGAAAAGTATTCCATTCCCTTCAGTGCATTCAGTTTACGCTTCTTTCAGTGGATTTATTGCGTAGAGAGTTTTAGCTACATGCTAGTATACATAATTACTAAATCATATCACATTAGAACGCGTTTTACACCTCAAAATATATTCTTCAAGTTTTCTAAACTTTTCAAGATTATAACAATACTCCAGTGATCAGGGAAAAGCGATTTCAAAGTTAAAACGTGCAACTTCATATACGCCGCATGCGATTGACGGATATACAAAAAGGAACGAGGAGTTTCATGCCATTCCTGCAGTGAGTGAAAGCGCAATTGCTCTCACCTTCCCGGAACGAGCTTTGTTTCTGAAGTTTTACAGTAAAAATAACAGGAATGTTGTTTCTGGGCTTCGGGATTTTCGATTGTGTAAAAATGACTATGATCACAAAAACATCACATGTTCAAGAAAATTTGTCTGAACATCACATATCCAAGAAGAAGGTGGCCAAGAAGATTTGCCTGTTTAAGTCAACAATTTTGGATTTTATTTAATATTATTTGCACCATGCCTTACATCCATATTTTCTTCTTTGTATGTAACAACTAAGGAGAAACATTACTAGAAATCACACGCTTCAGATTCATAAATAAAGGTTCTGGAAAAAATTTCTGCATGATAGCTTTAATGAAATAATATCCAGTTTTGTTCCTTCCCGTAATATAGATCTCTACGAAACTGATAATATGAGCAACGGATAATTAGCGTAAAACATTTGGTGTGTGTGTGTCGGGGGGGGGGGATGTACTTCCTCTTCATCATTGCTTTTCTGTCAACATTCATCCACAATCACACGAAAATTCTTCTGCACTGTTGCAGTATCATCCGGTATACCACCATTTCTATTCCTCCATCCCATTACAGTGTACAGCGGATTTGCTTTGCCTCGTAAAAGTTGGAATTTCATTAAATTTTGTTACGTCACTTGTTAAAAGTGATTATCTCAGCTTTTCTAATAAAGATGATCTTAGAAAATCTTCTTTTAAGTGATAATCTTAACTCTTAAAATCCGAGGATTTTATAATGTTTTTGATTTCATAATTTCCTTTTATAATAATAGTGCTATCTATTCCATGCCGGCCGGGCTTCAGATTCTTCTGCATGCAAAGCCAAACTATTTGAAATTTAGTTCCGAGCAATACCGCTAGGTTCACGGCATCGTTGCAGACTCACAACGTCAGGTACTACTTACAAGTGGGCCGTCCTTAGAAAAGTTTTGCTAATTTCCTCTATTCATTTGTTTTAAGTTATTTAATGAGAGTGGGCACACATATCATTGGTTTTAAAGTTACGCGTAACCAAATATATATCTTGGCGTCCTTATTTTGTATGTAAACGTCCTGAAATAAAACATTGGATATTTTCAGTGAAATCACTCTCCGAACTTTAAACAGCGTGTTGTAATTAGCATACGGAACCAACAACTCCGAAAGTAAATATTAAGACGAGCTTTTTCTCCGCTTATTTGTGGGTATGGTATTTAGTTAATATTATGATATTTTCGAATAAGTCATTTACTGCAAGAATAGACAATCATATGAATATTTATGACTATCATACATCTAACGTTAGATTGTTAGAAATTAATGCATTTATCTTTAAATATCTCTAACGAAAAGTAAATCTGTCAATATAATAGCGAATTACGCAGTCAAAGAGCAAAAGATTACCAAAGAAAAAATCGGAGAAATAAATAATCTGGACACAGCATCATGAAAAGTGTTTCATTCCAATTGTTTCCAATGCTCATAATCCCATTGATTTACACTTACAGAATTAGCCTACCATTTACTTTATATGCACATATTTTGGATTTTTATTTGGTTAATTTATATCGCATGAATTGTTTTCCCGGGCATTCTGAAATACTCTGATTCTAGCTCCGAAGCAGTTACTTCAAGCAGCGCTGCTGTATGGTCGTCATCAGCGCGCATTGAATTCTGTGATTATATCTTCTGATTACTCATTTAAAAAAATATTAAATACCTTATTGGTCTTCAATATTTACCGAAATTCAGAAACATGTATCAAGACAGCCAAAATATAAGCAGCAGAGTAAACCTTTAAAGGCAGAACACCATTTGTATAGTCATTAATCTCCTTCTTCCTCACTGATCAGACGCTTGAGGTAAAGAAAAGAACTGTGGCAAGCGGGCTCAGAGAAAAGCTGAGACAAGTATTTGTCTGACTCCTGCAAAACTGAAATGCTTAGTAGTTATTTTGGGAGACACTTCATGTGATTTCTCCTCTTCTTCAATGCCCCTAAATGGCTGCTGGAAGTGGCGACTACTCTGTGATAGATGTGAAAGCACATATTCCAGCAGATCGAAAGCTGTGTGGGCAGTGCCCAAATAAGTACTGCAAGCCATGGGATCTTAGTAAGCATTGTGTTTTGTATGCTTTTTTATTATTATGTTTTTCTATTTCTCATGCTTTTCGTTATGTTTTTCTGTTTCTTTTCAAGTTAAACATAAACATGCTTCAGGAATTCTCTCAGTTTTCTTAATTTCTATAAAACACACACTTATTCGGATATTGAGTATAGTAACATTTAATATTTATCATTTTGAAAATGATACACTGTTTATTGGCATTTTTAAGAAATTCTGTTTTCCAATGCTTTGCTTACAACAGATTCTTATGAAATTCTATAATTGTGATATATTTAAAGTTTAGAGTCGTTTATTTTACCCTTTTTCGTATTATGGAAACCTTATTATAGAGGATCAATTCGTGAATACCTGTATTCTCTGGAATAAATCTTAAAATATTGGAATTGTCGTTTTATTCCGGTATTCCGATCTCTCATCAAGATTTTATGTGACGAGTACCTGCAGTTCAGGGAATTTATATGGCTCTCAGGAACGCATCATTTATCTTCTATTTTAAAACATCCAAGTCTATAATGCTTCTCTCTTATTGTTATCATCATATCGCTTTCACTCAGTGCTCAAAAGATTAATTTGTCGTTAGGAGCTAAATTTTAAAAAAATATTTGCATAAATTTTGATAATTTTAAAAGAATATTTTTTCCATTTTGTAATTGACGGAATGACCAAATTATAAGAACCGAATATCCATTAACGAAGTTTCATTTCTCGGATATTGCACTGCCTTTTTGATGGCCAGTACCACTTCTTATTTCCTTACCTCTAACGCTAGTAATATGTCTTGTGCTTCAGTTCCTCTGCAACATATACTGCTGAATGGACGCTTTCAAGTCAATAACGGTGTACATAATTTGGCAATCCCAAAAAAACATTCATTAGCAAAAAAGTGCTGGTTGAGTCGGATACCAACACATGAATCAATTTTGTCATATTTTTAGGCTAAGGTGATACCAAAAGTGTAAACAAGGCGTATAATGGACCTTGTGACTTCCCTAACTTTTACAATACAATCAATTAAATTCCTCAAAACGAAAGCATTTTGCATAGCTAATACTCGGTCGTGTCACAATAATATGACTAGTACGTTATAATTGGAATAACCACCCTTGGCGCGGATGACCGCGGCGAGACGGTGTGGAATGGACGCAATGAGGCCTTGGAAGGTTGCACGTAGCCCACGTGCTCATACGGACCGCAGAAGAGCACGGAGGTCCCGGAAATGACATGGTTGGGGTCGGCATGTGTTTTAGGAACCACTCATGGTTGGTTGACGCGTTCTAGGAACCACTTAAACATTCCCATAGCGACGTGGTAAGGCGCATTGTCTTGTTGATAGACTCCACCACCTCCACCAGGGCAAATATCCAACATGAAGGGATGCATGTGGTCAGCGAGGATGGATTGGCTTTCAGGAACCCATCCAGTGGTACTAGCGGTCCCAGGTCATTCCAGGAAAAGATCCCTCAGACATGCATACTGCCACCGCCAGCCTGTCCTTGACTGACAAGCGTGTCCGAGTGTTGGTTCTCGTGTGTCTGACGCTGTATTCGCCACTGGCTGTCACTTCTGTGGAGTAGAAACTTCGTTTCGTCATAGAAAGCAACCTTTCTCCACTTTTCCACTGTCTAATGACAGTAGTCCCATGAGAACTGCAGGCGTCGTTACCTATGTACCTGGGTTGACATGGGCTTCTGGACGCAGCGTCGACTCCGGAGACCCATGAATAACAGAGTTCGCTCTACTTTTACTGGGGACACGTAACTGGGAGGCCCAGCGTTGATGTGCGTGGTCAATTGCTGCACTGTTCCGCGTCGATTGCTCTTTACCCTTCGATGGAGGTGAAGTTCTCCTCTGCGGACGATGACCGTTTTGGGACCACAGCTATGACTTTGGGAAGTACTCGGGGTGTCCGCGGTCCATTCTTGGTATGGACCGTGGACAGCTCATGAAGTCTGCTGCTTCTGAAATGCTTTCATCCTTGGTGCGGTAGCCGATGAACATTCCTTTTTGAACTTCCGTCAAATCACTACCTGTCTTCATTGTGCTCACGTTGCGCACTATGACTCTTCTGTACTGTCCAGACGCTCATATCTCCGTGTTGTTGACTTTGTCACGTGCACCCTGTAACGTGACTGGGCGGGTACACTTAGATTCCGCTGGTGGTCATATTCTGACACGACTGTGTATATCTGAAGCTTTTCACGACATTAAGTTTACCAAATTTTGCAGAAAAGAGTAGAAACATTCTATTCGTATTATAGACTGCCGCAGATTATTCCAGCCAAAGTTCATTTTCAGAACGCACACTACTGTAAGGCGACGTGTAAACCGAAGTATCTATTTGAATTGTCGAAGACTAGGAAGAGGAGGGCTGGGTCATTCATTGTTGTTTAATTAAGCTCCTGGGACGAAACGGTTTGTGGGCGCAGTGAAGCCATGGCGAGGACAGTCCCTTTAAAGAGCTGTTCCCTACAAATCTCTGTCTCTAATCTTTTGGTTGTAAAACTCAGAACTGAGCAATATTTTTGATCCAATTTTTTCTGAGCAACGTCTGTTAATTATATTTATTTTAATTCACAAAATGCCTTCATCTTGTACCGTGGGCTTGCGGCCAGTTGTTGAAATGTAAGGAAACCATGGACTATGTGTGCGGTTCATCACGTTTTCCCTGTGAAATATAACGACACTGTAAAGGAATGGATTCAAAAGTTTGCCTTTCATATTGCGGGTGTGCTGAAAACTTTTTTTCTTGTGCTAGTGGGGTTGAATAAAATAATATTTTTCCAAGACTGAAACTTTTTGCTGTGATTAATTTAAGCTTCAGACCCAGGATTTAAAACAGGAAGAATTTCAAAAAGTGGGAAACTGCTGATTTTTTATAATCAAGAATGGTTATAACGAGGAATCCTTTTTTCTAAAACCTCCAGGCGCTTATATTGTTTCTGTACTGGTTTTTTATCTCTCATGTCTAAATGCTTCCCTAAACAAGTCTACGCAAAGAACTACATTGGTTGCTGAAACAGTAGATATTGGTATTTTTAGGAATCCTGTGTATGCCGAAATGATTCAGAAGTATTATACACTGCAGAGCAATTGAATTAGAGATACCTGTCTAGTAACGTGTAGCACCACCTTTTGGCTTTCGTCCTGATGACGGCGGCGATTCGTCTCGACATGGACTCGACAAGACACCGGAAGCGTTGGGAAGCCATACGGATCCACGACCCCTGAACAAGCTCCCACAGTTCACTAATATTTGCTGGAGGACAGTCCGAGCCTCGAACATCTCTCTCGATGACATCTCAGATGTGCTCGATGGGACTGAGGTCAGGTGACCTAGCGAAGTCACGTCGGTGGAGTGTTCATCCAACCATTCGGATACAATTCGGGAGCGATGACACGGTGCATTGTCTTGTTGCAGGATGAGGTCCCCAGTGGGATGTAGAAGAAGCACAAACGGGAGAAAATGGTCATCCAAAATATCCCGGTAACGTTGACCTGTGAGGGACGAAGTCTAACGTATCAGGGGTCCCATTTCAATCCACGTAAACAGTCCTCAAACGAGATTTTTTGTTGATTGGAGGTTTAAAGACCACCGTGAGCAACTCAATGGGCTATAAGCAGTCGCCCGTCCCTAATTTAGGGTCACTCGTTCCAGGGAAGGGAGAGAGCCAGTGCCATAAGACAAACACAACATCCATGCCTCACCGGGATTCGAACCCGGACCCCTTACGGACGAATGATCAGAGGCCATCGCTTAGACCACTGCGCCACCGGGGCGGCTCAGACGAGAAAGCCACCCCTACCAGCTTGAAGAGTACCCTGCTGGCAAGAAGGATCCATCGCTTCATGAGGTTTGCACCGTATTCGTATCCTGCCATCCGCATGTACCAACGTGATTCTCGACTCATCAGTCCAGGCAACATTTTTCCACATGTCTAGGGTCCAGTGGTGATTTTTCCGTGCCCATGCTAATCTCTGCATCCTGTGATGTGCGGTCAGCAGTGGTACCCTCGTGGGACGATGGGTTCTGTACCCTATAGCGAGGAGATGGTTCTGGATTGTGTGGCTGCTTACACGTTTTTGTGCACCAGCGTTAAATTACCGATTGATTTCTTGCACTGTGGCCCGTCTGCCCGCTGTTACAATGCAAGCTAGCCGACTCATCCACACGCTGTTGTCCATGGCCGTTGGCCTTTGCAGGGATGGTTTTACTGGATTCGATGTACTCACGGTGCACCCGTGACACAGTGGCTCGTGAAAATCCCAGTGCCTGCACGACTTCCAAGATTGAGTGACCCATCCGTCGGGCCCCGACAATTTGCCCACGATCAAATGCGCTTTGATCCTTCGGCTTACCCATACTGCGTCCGACTCTTACTGATTCCCGTCGAATCACTCCTTATATTGTCGGATCACTGCATACGTCATGTCGTTTCCGTTTTCAGTGCCGCCCGCAGCGCCACATTTGTATGACGCCAGCTGTCTCTAATTCAATTGCTCTTCAGTGTATTTCTGTGAAATCTGTAAGAAAACAAAATGAAGAGATACATATGTTTTATGTTTGTAATCACCAACTTTAAACGGGATTTAAATAAGAAAAACTGAAGAAGAAACAAAAAACTGCTATGTATGTACTTCAAATTGAAAACTATATATACATTTTATTATGGAACAGATACTTTAAAGTAATTTTGAGGATTTCATGAACATGCTAACTTCTGTTGAAAACTGCCCTGTGGGTTGACAAAAATGACTAATACAGAAATTGAAAAGTATTTTTATGTATAATACTCTTAAAAATGGAGGAGTATTGGGATTTTTATGGGTAGCAGGTGTTAGCTGGGCGTATAAATCACCAAGTAGGCTACTAATTGAATGCAAGAGTGCAGATAGTTTTAAAGCTGAAACAGTAAGAATATCAATGATCATTTCCAGAATTCAGACATTGAATATGATATGAAAAAACGCCTGCTTAGATTTCCTGAACGAAACTTTCTGAAACCTACAACTGTGCCAAGTTTGAACTAATAATGTGTAAGAGGAACCAATGAACTAGATAATTCACAAGAACAAACGCAAATGAAGAGATGTATTCGTCGAAATGCTCTGGATCGTATGACGAAATTTTGTCCTAAAAATGCGCGTGTTGAGGAAGACGTTATTATCAACTAAAAAGAAAGTTCGAAATAACATTTACAACAATATGCATTTCTTACTCAGAAATGGAAAAGTAAAACAAAATTATCATTGAAAAAAAAAACAGTTATCACGTAGGAAAAAGAGATATGTAGCTTAAAAAAGAAAAAGAAAGGTTTCCGCAAAACTTTGAGAGCTAAAAATTAGCGTTTAGAAAAAACACGCATCACAAAAACAACCGATCCGAGATTTTGCTTGTAAGAAAAAGACTATTACAATGATACATAAAAGCAAAAAAGCTGCTACTGATGGATATAAAAATTTAGGAAGTTTCACGCCTTCACAGTAGGCGCAGACTGGGCAGCCGGGATACCGGGAGAATTCCTGGTGGGCCGCCATATTTTGGGCCGATAAACCTAATGCTAACTCAAGGAAAAAGTATATATACTGTATAAACTTGTACTTCCCTACTCTTGAAGAAGAAAAACAAGTAATACTAGAATGACAAAGCTTTCTTACCAGTTTGACGGTTAAAAAAACAGAACCTACATAGCAAATGTTCTGTTTAGAAAGATACATTTTCCTAATGATTTTATCAATGAGAGGTAAGTCTTGAAAAAAATGTTTTTGGCACATTTGGATTTCCGTTGTCACTAAAAGCAAAGAAACTGTTATAAATTCTGAGTGTTCGCCAGTCTCTCTCAGAGAAGTACCTTGTGTATTGTTCTCCACAACGGTAATGATTTTGTTCTGACTTTAAATTTTAGTAAAGGTCTGTAGTCCAGGAAAATGGGTTTTGGAAAATTGGTTTTCCTCAATACAAAAAACTGCGGTAATTCCTAGACTTGTGTTGAAAAGATGTTTTTTTACAGTAAACAGTAATGCTGACATACCTTTTTTTTTAGGGATGGAGCACCTTCTTAATTTTTTCCAAAAATGGGCAACGCAAAATCAGGTTCCAGGGCAAATTATGGATCACCAGTCCACAACTGCTTCATAGGTAGGATGCATTGCAAACGAAAAAAGAAAGAAGAAGAAAAAGTAGGCAGAGAAAAATTTCTATGGCCACAGTTATTTCTAGGAAAGCTTATGATTTCTGGGAGGATAAAACTTCCATCACTTTTCCAAGGGCAAGCACGTTAAACCGATGGTATGCCAAGTTCATCGATCGCCCAGGAACTCTCCACAACGCTCTAATTCTTATGAATAAAGGTAGGGAAATGTTTTCAGTGTACATAAAGGCCGAAGCCATAGCTTTAGAAAAAAATACAGTAAAGCAGTAAAGGCCAAAAAAAGTAGGCCGATGAAATACACTGCTGGCCACCCAAAATGCAACACCAAGAAGGATGCATCCGATTGGCCTGAAATTCGCAGCATGCGTCGCCCGCGAGAGGACATGCAAACGATTAGCATTGCAGGGCATATGCAAATTATGTGCGCCCGGCACGCCACCGAGAAGCACTATGAGAAGGATGCTTAGAAGGAGGGGTGTAAGTAGTAGAAGAGAGTTGTGCTGCAGGACCTGTACTTGGGAAGCTTCCTGATGCCTCGTCGCAGAATACGGTAGTCATTCCAGCACGTTTCGGAGTTCGACAGAGGACGAACAGTGACTTATCGCGACAGCGGTTTATCGTACCCAGACATCGGCGCCCGTGTGGGACGGTGTCACGTCAATTCGTCGCGTGCGTCAAATCGTCGACTGCAACGATTCGTCGCGCGTCAATTCGTCGACTACGACAATTCGTCGCGCGTCAATTCGTCGCGCGTCAATTCGTCGCGCGTCAATTCGTCGACCACGACGATTCGTTGAGCGTCAATTCGTCGACCACGACGATTCGTTGAGCGTCAATTCGTCGCGGACAAATTCGTCGACTACCTAAATTCGTTGACTACGTCAATTCGTCGCGTTTACAGATTTTAGTTACATACAAAATAAATGCAGGAAAACGTACGATTTAAAATTTTCGTGAAATCTAGTTTTCATTTCAGAACCATCAAATTTTGGTATCATAAAACTCTAACTTAGACGCTAGACGGCTTTTGGAAGGGGTTTTCATAGAAAATTTCCTAAAATCTACAGTTTTCAAATTAGAACCACCAAATTTGGTATACTATATCATGGTAATCTAACTTAGATGGTTTTCGGATCGGGTCGGGGCACGGGGGTTTCGGTCCCCCCGCTACAAAATTTTCGTGAAATCTACAGTTTTCAATTAAAAACCCCCAAATTTGGTATACTATATCATGGTAATCTAACTTAGCCGGTTTTCGAAACGGGTCGGGGCACGGGGGTTTCATCCCCCGAAAAACGATTTTCGTGAAATCTACATTTTTCAATTTAGAACCACCAAATTTGGTATACTATCTCCTGGTAGTCTAACTTAAACGGCAGACGTTTTTTGGAACGGGACGGGCACTGGGTCAGAGCCCACCTCATAAAAAGTTTTGTAAAATCTACAGTTTTCAATTTAGAACCACCAAATTTGGTATACTATTTCATAGTGCTCAAACCTAAACGGTAGACGGTTTTTTTGGAACGGGTAAGGGCCCGGGGGTAGGTGCTTCTACATACAAAGTTCTTCTTGACAAGTGGTCAGAAGCCAGCCCCTAGATCACTCCGCCTCCGTAGCGTCACACGTTGAAATGTATTTTTCATACGGCCCCAAACGCTCTTATGGACATACTAGATTGAACTGGAAGCAAATAAATCATTAATATAATTTGTACTAGCAGGGATACCAGTTATTTGCCAGGTACATATTACTATTTGTGTAATCACCAAGTTCAGCGGGTGAAAGTTAATGAATGAAAAAGATACTCCTGCAATTTTCCAGTAAACTTATTTTAATTTTTTTGATTTAGTTAATTTAATTTTGCGAAACAAAAAAGAAAGAAAAAGGAATGGGAATACTTACCTTCTAGGAGACATCTATAGAACTGCAGTACATCTGGCGGGTGCTTCTGTGAATCTCGCAACAAAGAAATGCAATGTACCTATGTGATATCGATTGCGTTCGACTTCACATTGGCATTGATCATCTTTTTCTTACTGTTTTGAATTTTGCATATCTTGAACTCTCTATTTACATTACATTATATTTCTTCCTGATAAGCCGCTCGTTGGTAGTGAAAGCTAAACTATGTTGATTTGTGTTTTTAATACACCATTAAACGCATATTTTTGCACTTTATTGTTATCTACAGGCCCTAACTTAGACCGTAGGTTGGTTAGTTGGTTGGTTGATGGTTTATGGTGCAAGGCCCTCAAAGGGCCAAAGAGCGCCTTAAAACTTAGATAGGGTATTCTTAAGAAGAAAAAACGAGAACTTTTTACGAAAATTTGGTATGGGGCTCCCTTGACCCGGGCCCCGACCCCTTCCAAAAACCGTCTACCGTCTAAGTTAGATAACCATGAGTAGTATACCAAATTTGGTTGTTCTAAATGGAAAACTGTAGATTTTACGAATTTTTTATGAGGAGGGGGGCTATCACCCCCGAGTTCCAACCCCTTCCAAAAATCGTCTAGCGTCTAAGTTAGAGTTTCATGATACTAAATTTGGTGGTTCTGAAATGAAAACTGTAGTTTTTAAGAAAATGTTGTATGTGTGTGTATGTGCGGGAGAGGGCTCTGACCCCCGGGCCTTGACTCGTTCCAAAAACCGTCGACCGTGTAAGTTAAAGTACCATGAGATAGTATACCAAATTTGGTGGTCCTAATTTGAAACGTAGATTTTGCGATTTTTTTATGAATAGGTCCTTACCCCTTCATAAAAAAATCTGCAACCCCTTCCAAAATCGTCTAGCGTCTCAGTTAGAGCACCATGAGATAGTATACCAAGTTTGGTGGCTCTAAATTGAAAACTGTAGACTTTACGAAAGTTTTAGTGGAGGGACGGGGGCTTTGACTCCCCGGGCCTTAACCCGTTCCGAAAACGGTCTACCGTCTAAGTCAGAGTGCCATGAGATAGTATACCAAATTTGGTGGCTCTAAATTGAAAACTGTAGATTTTACGAAGTTTTTATGAGGGGGGCACTGACCCCCGGGCTTCAACCCCTTCCAAAAACCGTCTATCGTTTCAGAACCATCAAATTTGATGGTTCTGAAATAAAAACTAGATTTAACGAAAATTTTGAATGTATGTGGCTCCAGGTATTTGGAACAGGTCAAGGCTCCGACCCCCGGGCCTTGACCTGTTCCAAAGACCGTCGACCGTCTAAGTTAGAGTACCATGACATAGTATACCAAATTTGGTGGTTCTAAACTGTAAACTAGATTTTGCGATTTTTTTATGAAGGCCCCCCCGGGCTGCAACCCCTTGCAAAAACGGTCTACCGTCTAAGTTAGAGTACCATGAGATAGTATACCAAATTTGGCTCCAACCCCTTCTAAAAACCGGCTGGCGTCTAAGTTTGAGTTTCATGATAACATACTTAATGGTTCTAAATTGAAAACTGTAGATTTTACAAAAAAATTATGGGGGGGGGGAATGGCTCTGACCTCCGGGCCTTGACCCGTTCCAAAAACGGTCTACCGTCTAAGATAAAGTACCATGAGATAGTATACCAAATTTGGTGGTTCTAAATTGAAAACTGTAGATTTTACGGCATTTTCAGGGGGGGCTCTTACCCCCGGGCTCCAACCCCTTCCAACACCATCTAGCGTCTAAGTTAGTGTACCATGAGATAGTATACCAGATTTGGTGGTTCTAAATTGAAAACTGTAGATTTTAAGAGAATTTTGTATGCGGGGGCTCTGACCCCCGGGCCTTTACCCGTTCCAAAAACGGTGTACCGTCTTAGTTAGAGTACCATGAGATAGTATACCAAATTTGGTGGTTTTAAATTGGAAACTGTAGATTTTCCGAATATTTTTTTATGAGGGGGGCCCTTACCTCCCCGGCTGCAACCCCTTCAAAAAATCGTCTTGCGTGTAAGTTAGAGTACCATGAGATAGTATACCAGATTAGGTGGTTCTGAATTGAAAACTCTAGTTTTAAAGAAAATTTTGTATGCGGGGGCTCTGACCCCACGGGCCTTTACCCGTTCCCAAAACGATCTACCGTCTAAGTTAGAGTACCATGACACAGTATACCAAATTTGGTGGTTTTAAATTGGAAACTAGATTTTGCGAATTTTTTATGAGGGGGGTCCTTACCCCCGGGCTTCAAAAAATCGTCTACCCCTTCAAAAATCTTCTAGCGTGTAAGTCAGTGTACCATGAGATAATATACCAGATTAGGTGATTGTGAATTGAAAACTGTAGTTTTTAAGAAAAATTTGTATGTGGGGGCTTTCGCCCCCGGGCCTTGACACGTTCCAAAACGGTCTACTGTCTAAATTAGAGTAACATGAGATAGTACACCAGATTAGGTGGTTCTGAATTGAAAACTGTAGTTTTTAAAAAAATTGTATGTGGGGGGCTCTGACCCCCCGGGCCTTGACCTGTTCCAAAAACGGTCTGCCGTCTAAGTTAGAGTACCATGAGATAGTATACCAAATTCGATGGTTCTAAATTAAAAACTGCAGATTTTGCGAATTGCGAATTATTTTTATGAGGGGGGGCTTACCCCCCGGGCTGCAACCCCTTCAAAAAATTGTTTAGCATCTAAGATAAAGTACCATGAGATAGTATACCAGATTTGGTGGTCCTGAATTGAAATCTGTAGTTTTTAAGAAAATTTTGTATGTTCGGGGCTCCGACCCCCGGGCCTTGACCCGTTCCAAAAACCGTCTACTGTCTAAGTTAGAGTACCATGAGATAGTATACCAAATTTGGTGCTTCTAAGATGAAAACTGTAGATTTTACGAAATTCTGATGAGGGGGGGGGGCTCCGACCCCCGGGCTCCAACCCCTTCCAAAAACCGTCTAGCGTCTAAGTTAGAGTTTCATGATACCAAATTTGATGGCTTTGAAATGAAAACTAGATTTTACGAAAATTTTGTATGTATGTGGGAGGGGGAGGGTTCTCTGACTCCCTGGACCTTGACCCGTTCCAAAAATCGACAACCGTCTAAGTTAGAGTACCATGAGATAGGATACCTGATTTGGTGGTTCTGAATTGAAAACTGTAGGTTTTACGAATATTTTGTGTATGGGGGGCTCTGACCCGTTCCAAAAACAGTCTACTGCCTATATTTTTAGTGCCAAAGAAAAAGCGTAATATTCCTATCATGTCTGAGTATCCAAACTTTATAAATTTGATCAGGGAGGAAGACGTTCGAAATCGTACGTTTTCCTGCATTCGTTTTGTATGTAACCAAATCTGTAAACGCGACGAATTGACGTAGTCGACGAATTGACGTAGTCGACGAATTGACGTAGTCGACGAATTTGTCCGCAACGAATTGACGCTCGACGAATCGTCGTGGTCGACGAATTGACGCGCGACGAATTGACGTAGAACCGTGTGGGACGACATCCAGCCACAGTGAGGCGAGTATGGATTCGGTAGGAGCAGGACAGACGGACGGACGGACCAACGTGAACGATTGCCACAGCCGCGGCACACCACCGAACGAGAAGACCGGCATGTTGTGCGGCTTGCATAGACGGCTCGCACCGCCACATCACGAACGTTAGCGCAGGAATTAGGGTGTGTTGCGCAACAACCTGTGTCAGCACGTACCGTTCCACGTCGTCTGCAGGAGTGGGGACTTGTGGCACGGCGCCCATTGCTATGATTACCATTGACATTACACCACCGGCAAGTGCGGCGGCAGTGGGCCGTTGAACGTCGCACTTGAACTGCGGAATGGCACGACATTTTCTTCTCCGACGAATCCCGCTTCCGCCTGCAACACCACGATGGTCGAATCTACGTGTGGCGGTACCACGGCGAGAGACTGCATGACGCCTGCATTATGCATCGCCATAGCGGTCCGTCGCCTGGCGTTATGGTTTGGGGCACGATTGGATATGACACCCGCACCCCTCTGGTAAGCATCGCCGGTACACTGAACAGCCACCGCTATACCTCCGACGTTTTAAAGCCTGTAGTCCTCCCTTACCTGCAGGACCTGCCAGCGGCCACGTTTCAACAGGACAATGCGCGCCCGCACGTGGCACGCATCGTGCAACAATTTTTCACGGCCGACCAGGTGTCACTGCTGCCGTGGCCTTCCTGTTAACCCGAAATGTCTCCCATCGAACACGTCTGGTCGCTGAACGGCAACCGAGTGGCCCGGCAAGCACCACCCGCGGCTACGCCTGATGAACTGTGGCAACGTGTGAAAGCAGCCTTGACCGACATACCGCAAGCCCACATCCAGAGCCTCTTTCGTTCGATACCGCGGCGTGTAGCGGCCGTTATTGCCAGCCATGGGGGCCACACGAACTATTGATGTCTGCGTGTTCCGGAAGTCGCACGGGCCTGTAAGCTCAATTGTTTCATCTTTTCATCTGTTGTCATGTGTCCAGTAAATATGGCTTTTCTATCTTGTGTCCTTCTTGGTGTTGCATTTTGGGTGGCCAGCAGTGTATGTGAAAAATAAACTAGATGTGGGAGGCAGAGAAACAAGCGTTGGTTTTTATTACAGTTTATATTGCGTGTCGTTTACAGGAGAAAATCCATCTCTTGGCACCGTATCTGGGATCATTGAGCATTTGAATTCTGGCCAATGAATGGCTTTGTTGTTATTAACATGCCGAATTCGTATGCATACGCATACGAATTCGGCATGTTAATAACAACAAAGCTTTAGTTTCAACAAGAAAAATCATTTAAAATAAAACAAAGTGAATTTAGTATGTAGTTTCCTGTCTTATATTGGCATCCAGCCGTGCAGCCATGCGTATGTATGTGTAATACATTACGCATGGCTGCACGGCTGCATGTCATTTGTAGGACTTACAGTACGAAGACCAAAGGTTAGAAAAATGTTTTCTAAATTGCAAAAACACTGATTAATGAATTTTAAAAGAAAAGATACTTTGAGAATAAAATATGTTGAAATTTGCTATAAACCTTTTATTAAATAGAATTTATCCTTGATTACGAAATAAGGTTCTTGAATTGTCTTGCAAAAAGACACTAATCAGCTCGAAACACAACGAACATACATTGTTAACAACTTTCTTATCTCTTTTTTTCTCATATGTCATGCTACTCCTATCCTCAGTACAGGTTGCCACAAGATATTCATTTTTGTTTTAAGTTGGAATTCCTTAAAGGAGAGGGAAGTAAATTTTACATAGTTACAGGAACTAAGAAGGATAGTTATGTTAGAGTACATGTCACATAATTTAGAAATTTGTCCAAATAATTATTAGTACATACGAAATTGCATAAAATTTTAAAAGTACTTTACAACATCTGTAGATTCGTGTTCTTTGCCAAAATGAATTGCCACGCAATAGTGACTGGCTTTGTCATCTAAGATAAGGCACACCCTGGATGCAATACAAAGTACACCCGTAGTGATTTCAGAAGGATCTGTCCCTCACTCCCCGAAACAAGTACCTTCTTGAGATCATGCAGAGTACTTTAAGCAGAATTGTCTCAGCCTTTCAACAAACTGGAGCGATTTCAAGAATCTGACACCCATTTATACAAAACATATTGTGGCACGCAGGACAGAACCCACTGTGTAAACACCCCTATCCCAATCATTTTCAATTTTCAGCATTAAAACTACACACAAATAAGATATCACTACTATTTTTATACAAGGCCGCAAAATGTTTCTTTAAAGATATAAAAAAAATGATATTTCTCTCCTCGCCATTTTTTCTCATGCTGTTCACTTTATGATGGGCCGATATGGTTCCAGGCATATTCTCAAAGAAATCACTATTATTGAAACCCTTCAACTTCTTATTCCCATTTTCATTTGAATTTCCACTGAAAACTATTAAGAAAAGTATTAGAAATTCTGTGATAGACACTTAAATTAACTATTCTAATAAGATATTTACACATAACTTCATTTCTCTGGAATTTCATAAAAAATTATTATAAGACATTGTTCACAACAAAGTTTATTTCTTTAAAAATATAAGTCACTTTTATATCACTACTTTGCTAATACTTTACACCAGAATTACGATTTATATCAAACAAATTAAATGAAGGGCTCCAGTTTTAATACTAGGAAATACCTTTGTCACATATTTCAGGACCAATGAATACCGGTATATTCTTCGGATCCAATAACAATTTTGTGCCAAATTAGCCATCTCTTTTGAAATTGCATAGAATTACGTAATTGTTACATCTTATTATCTTATGATATAATTATATATACAAAAATATCTTTGCCCTAAGGAATGGGGTCCAAGAAAATAACTTCTTCAGCACTTGGGAAAGCGAATCCCACCCATAACGCTATCCCCTGCGAGGCTTTCTCCGCAGAAACACAATTGACAAACAAATACGAACAGTCTTCTCCATGTATTTCATAATTATAGCAATTACAAGAATACCGTGCAGCCGTCCTCGTGGTTCAAACGGTTGCCATAGCCACAGAGTAGCAACAACGAATGACACTATCTTCTGGGACGACGCAGAAGTTGTTTAGTCGGCAAAATTTATTTAAAAATCTATTTTTCGAAGAAAATAACAAGTACTGTGAAACGTTAATGTCTAGTTTAAATACAGCCTCTTTTGAAGTAAAAAAGAATAATTTCATCATTCAAATCTTCTTTTACTCTTATAAACAATTAATCACGCTGGACTGAAGTATTTTGCAATAATCGTTCTTACTTTGAGAAAGGAAGTCTAAACCAAGTTTTTGTGCATTTGCATATGTAATGTCACAAAAGGAAGTCGAAAGTCATCTGCTTCCCGAAGTCCAAGGCAGGCGAAGAGATTTCGAAAACCGGACTCAGTTGCAAATTCACTAATCCAAACTCAAAAAGCTATATGTCAGTCATTGTAAGATTTCAGAAATCTGTTTGAAATTTTACAAGACTTGTATATATTAAAAAATCTGTTGCATATGATAAATGTCCGAGTTATTGTAAAAATAAATGGATAAAGAAATAATACAAATCATAGACTCCTTAGAGTGAATGGGTCAAAATGGAAAAGTAAATTGCAAACAATTCCCTTAACAGCTAGGTCCTTCACTAACTAGTGGCTCATGCAACGGTTACTGGGCAACGAAAATTATCCATATAAAATAATATTAACACTGATCTGTATCCTCTATTTTTTTCAGTCTGCATGCCCCTTTATTTCACTACTTGTAGTTCATCGCACCTGTTTAAGAAACAACCAGTGCTATGTATAATATTTAGTGCATTTGAGGGTCAGCTTCATAGTGATCATTAAGCTTTTCTTTTTCAGATTTTTAATTATTATTTGTTTTTAGATTACAGTTATTTAGAAGATATACACTACGTGATCGCTGAATAATAAACTTCCCTATCAAAAGTCGTTGCGACGTGTTGTCCACGTGATTTCCGATAGGGCGAGATTTGTCGATCGACGTAGCATATACACTGGCGGAAAGTGAAAAAGAACACCAAGAAGGAATTGGCGGACGATCATGAAATTTACATATGTTAATGGGGTCGAGTTTACGTAGGAGTGTTGGTAATTTCGGAACCAACCGGTGAGCGCTTACGCCACAGCATGGCATAATATGCAAGTTATCGTCGGTGGTATTTAAGGAGTACGGCGAAGTGAATTCAATCAGTCGTCGGCGTACGGACACGTGCGAAGACCCTGAAGAAGCTGCAATGCCTGGACATGGAAGACGTGTACGATTTCAGCAGTTATCGGACTTTCAGCGAGGTCGTCAAGTCAGACTGCGTGAGGCAGTGTGGTCGTATCGTCGTATTGCGGAGCGAATTGGACGGGAAGTATCGGTGGTGGTACGATGGTTGCGTAAATGGTCCGTGGAACATTCCCACACGAGAAGACGTGAAACCGGGAGTCACAGACGAACTGATGAGCGGACCGATCGAAGCATAAGAAGAGTGGCATTGTCAAGCAGAACATCCACTGCAACGCAAATCCGAGCTGCCGTTGCACCTGAGGTGACTGTGCGAACAATCCGCAACCGTCTACTGCATGCAGGACTACGTGCACGTGTGCCTCTGGCATGTGTACCTCTGACACCGTCTGCACTGGAGAACACAATGCCGATCTGTCGTGTTCAGCGATGAAAGCCGATTCTGCTTTGGAGCCTCCGATGGCCGTATGCGTGTTTGCGGACGCACAGGGAGCGTCTCCACCCTTGTTGCATCCGCCAGCGACACACAGGGCCTACACCTGGTCTCCTGGTGTGGGGAGCGATCAGCTATCACTCCCGTACACAACTAGTGTTTTACCGGGTACTTTAAACAGCACCTCCTACATCAACAACATCATTCTTTCCGTTGTTGTGCCATTTGTAAGGTCGGTCCATCGTGGTGTTTTCCAGCAAGATAACGCACGCCCAAACACGGCACGTGCAGCGCGACATGCACTTCAGGGTGTGAGACAACTTCCATGGCCTGCACGTTCACCGGATTTGTCCCTCAATGAGCACGTGTGGGATTTTATGGGACAACGACTTATCCGGTCTCCACGACCATCCTCGATTTACGCGTCCAGGTTGAGGATGCTTGGAACTCAATACCCCAAACTTACATCCAACATTTGTACGACAGACTCCATCCACAATTGCACAGTGTGACGCAGTTCATGGCGGTTCAAACTCGTACTAACATGGAAATGTTATTTTTCAGTTTACCAGGAAATACAGCTGTATTTTGCCATAATGTTTTGATCACGTTATTCTCTGTATTCCGTTATTATGCTGTATAAATTTCGTTGGTATCAGATGTCTGCTTCTTGGTTTTTTTTTCACTTTCCCCCAGTGTATAACGATTATTTAATAATTGTCATTTACAAAGGTGTAGCAACATAATGGGAACAAACCATTTGTGCAGAAGTTTCAGCAGTAAGTTTTAGGTTAACCTCGTGCTTTCATAACTGAAGTAACTTGACTTGGAATAGATTTATACAAGTCCTTCACACACGATAATGGAATGATGGGCGATTCTTCACGTAAATTACGTCCCAATTGAGCCAGTGATGTTGGAGGTTGAAAGTGGGATCTCACCTCATGCTCTAAATATTCCTACAAGTGATCAATGACATTGGGATCAGGAGACTAAGGTGGCCTGTAGGCTGTTGTACCTCATCCTCTGCAAACCAAAATTAAACAAGTTTCTCTAAGTGCACTGGTGAAATATCTATTTGAAATCATGGACTGTCATTCGGGAAGAATGCCTGCAACACTGGGTGCAGTTTGTCCCCAAGAACGGATTCGTACGTTACAGACATGGCACAGACCTGCAAAGGAACGAATGGCTCCAGGGAATGCCATGATATGCCATTACGCAACATTACGGATCCACTTCGACGCTTCATAATTGGAACCAGACAGTCAAAGTGGTGCGCATCTGCAGGTTTCTGGTAGACATACTCCTTTCCATTGTGGGAAACATTGTAAAGCAGGAATCTTCAGAACGGAAAACACATTGACACTATTTAGCGTACTAGTTTTTATGTGCTTTGTACTACTTCACATGTTTTCTTGAATTGATGTTGGTAATCAGATATTTTGTATTGCTGCACGATCATAATTACCGATGCAATAGGGTTCCCTACGAACAGTTGTAACGGAAACGGGATAACTCCTATTGGTGTTCATCTGTGCCGCCAATATGTTGTGCCATTGCCTTGCGTTTCCACCTCACAATAAGTACCAACTTTCGCCAATCTGTATCCCACACCTTCTTGTGGCCTTGACAATTTGCACGTATGAACGCAACGCCGTGACTTTTTTGATAGGTAGACATAGTCTTCGATACAGTTTCTCGTGCTACCCGCACTACTTCTTCCATTTGAGTTACTGAAGTTCTTGCAAGACGTTTACCAATGATCATGTCTTATTCGAGGTCAATGAGATCTGACATTGTCGACAAGTACTCAACAACAGCTTTTTGACCTGTGACTGTGGCACAGCCGCATAATAGGCGATATCATACTGCACCCATTTTCATATTTTTCATGGCGGGTGACGTCGTCGCAGTGATCCGTGTACGGTGATTTACGTGTACTGCAGGCACACTCAGTTTTCCTTTATTTTGATAACCCCCTGCAGGACACTTTATAGCATTCAAAATAATATATCTACTGAAACCTACAGGTTGAAAAATTGAATTCTGGATTTCATTGAAAGCTCTAGAGTATGGGCTTTTACTATGGATTTCCCCCTAGATATGAGTAAATAAATGATTTTAGGCCGATGAAACTAAACTTTCTCCATTCGGACAGACGGCGGCTGAACTGTAATGAACACTCAAATATAAATTGCTCGCTCACTATGAAATGACCGGGGTTAATATTTCAGGAACACAAAAATAAAATGCGAAGCATTTCATTATAAGCAAAATGCTTCTACATCAAATTTTCTCCTGTCCGCTGTGTAATCAGTAGGCGTCACAGTATAGATGGCATTTGCTTACCAAGAATCCAGTTGTCAAGCTGTTAATGGTCTACTCATAGCGGTGCAAACGCGAGGCTTACCTGGAATGACAACTTGGTAGCAAAGTCAAAGCAATTATAACTGTTAACAGACAGTTGATTGTTGCTTGCTGAAAACTTATTATTCTGATCATTCTTAAGAGGACATTTCATCGTCAACCTATTCACTTCTGTACCTTATTGTGGTTTGTGTTTTAGCGGATAGATGCCTTTCTTCTTGATAACCCAACAGAGAAACAAAGTCTCCTGAAGTAGGATCCGCAAAAAAAAAACAAAAAAAAACGAGTAAAAGTTTAGTGTGAGTTATTGCTTTCCGAAATTCGTGACGTGTTAGTATTAATCATAAAGTATTTTCAGAGGAAATTGCTTTTTGATCGCAGAAGACATCTCTGCGGTTAATGCGATGTTCACTCAGAGTTTCGGTTGAATACTTAAAGTTCAGAAAAAACGATGAGGAAATGTTAGTGGAATTCGGAATCAGCTTTTTATCTTTGTTTTTTTACACACCGAAGAAATAAACATGAACAGAAACAACACTTACTTTAGAAGAAAAGGGATTCATGATCCGAGTATTTGTGGGAATGTTAGAGTTTGGTGCTGATTTTAATTGATTATATTAAAGGGACATACGCTGGAGAATCTGACTGATGCACACTGCGACGACCAGCTATATTTGGATTTATATATATTGTACAAGAATGATTTGAATTTCCGTCTGTGAGTGTGCTATCCTGGTTTATGTCACCAACATATTTGACAAAACGATATTAATATGCTTCAGTTTATTGTTAGTAAAATCAAATACAGATACTGTGGAGTAGAGAGTGTCTTATCAATCACCAGTTGCAGAAACATTTAGTAGTTCGCCTTTATTTAGGCAGCTTATTGAAGCAAATATCTTTTCGACTACGGAGGCGTTAGATCGGTGCCAGGTTTAAAGCGCCGTCTCACCGCCTTCAAAGATTTCCTGTATGAGGAATTTTACGGGCAAATATTGCACTACCTTATGGGCATGCTGAAAGACAATCAGCTTTCAAATATCCGGCTCGTGCAGGCAACAAACCAATTTCGTGGTCATGTTTCAATCAATTCCGTTAATCTGGGGTAATGTCCAAATACAAGCACCTTTGAAATCCACCGGCAGATGTAGCTCAGCTTTGCTGCCAGAAGTACTGCCGAGGACGGCGTGTCACTGAAGAAACTACCGTCGACTCTCGTAGCCTTGTAGGCATCGTAAACAAATTGCAAATGTAAAAATCACCTAGGAAACGAAGACTGGTTCTCTTAAGGGACCATCAAGATATTGAAATGTCAGTTATTACGGCCACACGAAAAAGCACGTATCTTAGGAAGTAAGTAATCGATTTGCAAGCTAATGGTCTCTTTCTACTCAGGAACGAATTACCCATGCGATACAACACAGAATTACGTTCCATCCGGCCACCGTCTGTCCGTCCGTCTTAAAGAATAAAAAAATTATCCGCCGATAAACAACCGATTCGCACGGAAATAATTTCTTTCGACACAGGGACGCCTCACACCAGTCAGATGCAATACAAAATGACATTCAATCCGTCCGCCGCCTGTCCGTCCATCCAAAAGAATAAAACCAAATCTCCGCCGATTAACAACCGATTCGCACGGAAATTATTTCTTTCGACACAGGGATGCCTCACACATATCATATACAATACAAAATGAGGTTCCATCCGTCCGCCGTCTGTCCGTCCGTCCAGAAGAATGAAAAAATTATCTCCGCCTGTAAACAACAGATTTGCCCGAAAATTATTTCTTTCGACTCAGGGACGCCTGACACCTATCAGATACAATACCAAATTACGTTCCATCCGTCCCAAGTCTGTCTTTCCGTCCGTCAGGAAGCATAAAAACACATAACTGGATAGAAAAACAACAGATTTGCACGCAAATGGTCTCTTTCTACTCAGGAACGAATTACCCATGAGATACGATGCAGAATTACGTTCCATCCGTCCGCCGTCGGTCCGTCCTTCCAGAAGAATAAAAAAATATCTCCGCCGATAAACAACCGATTTGCACGGAAATTATTAGTTTTGACTCCGCGACGCCTCACACCTCTCAGATACAATACAAAATTACGTTATATCCGTCCGTCGTCTGTCCGTCCGTCCAAAAGAATAAAAAAAATATTTCCGCCGATAAACCCATTTGCACGGGAATTATTTCCTTTGACTCAGGGACGCCTGGCACCTATCAGATACATTACAAAATTACGTTCCATCTGTCCCAAGTCTGTCTTTCCGTCCGTCCGTCCATCCGTCAGGAAGCATAAAAACACATAACTGGACCGAGAAACAACAGATTTGCACGCAAATGGTCTCTTTCGACTCAGGAACGAATTACCCATGAGATACGATGCAGAATTACATTCCATCCGTTCGCCGTCTGTCCGTCCTTCCAGAAGAATAAAAAAAATATCTCCGCCGATAAACCACCGATTTGCACGGAAATTATTACTTTCGTCTCAGCGACGCCTCACACCTATCAGATACAATACAAAATTACGTTCCGTCCGTCCCAAGTCTGTCTTTCCGTCCGTCCGGAAGCATAAAAACAAGTAACTCGACCGAGAAACAACCGATTTGCCCGGCAATGAAATCGTTCTACTCAGAGACGCCTCACAATCATCAGATACGATAGAAAATTGAGTTCCATTCTTCCAAAGTCAGTCTGTCCGTCCTTTGTGAAGTATAAAATAACGTAACTCAGCCGAAAAACAACAGATTTGCACGGAAATGAATTCATTCCATTCGGGGACCCCTCACAACTCTTAGATATGAGATAAAATTACGTTTCAACTGTCCGCCGTCTGTCTGTCTATTCGTCCGGAAGTATAAAAGCACGTAACCTCAACGAGAAACAACCGATTTGCACGGAAATTATTCCTTTCTACTCGAGGACGTCTCACACCTATCAGGTACGATACAAAATTACGTTCCGGTCGTCGTCCACCTGTCTGTCCGTCCGTCCCAACGGACAAAAGACCACAACCCCACCGAGAAACAAACCGCTTTGCACAGAAATGAATTCGTTCTACTAAGTGACCCTCACATTGAGGTAGAGAACATTCGGTAGTTATGATTATCGACAGTTTTCCATAGTCAAAAAATAACAATCAATAACTATCAAATGTGTATTGATGAAAAATTATTTCTGACAAGAATATGATTAATTATGTAAAATATATTTAGACTTAAACGAAAAACACCCAACAAAATTAGATAATACACTGCAATCCAATATGGTACATTGTATTTGGACACTTTAATCAAAAATGACTCTGGGCACTCATATTAGAGATCTACTTTTTAAAATTTCGCACAATATTATCCCGACAAGAAAATGGTTGTATAGAATTAAACTAATATCTAATCCTAATGTAACTACTGCTGTTCAGAATACACTCTTCAACATTTATTTGTAGATTGCAATTTTGCAAAATATATCTGGGATTAGTTACAACAAAACTGAAATTATAGACATAAATTTACTGCAGACCAAATTTTGTACCATGTACCTCTAGACTGCTCTGAATCGAAAAGCCTAACAATTCAATATTTAATAACAATAACAAAATATAATGTATGGAAAAATCGAAATGCCTTATCTTACCAACAAAAATAAAAAAAATACAGAGCAGATTAAAATCCCTATTCAATGTGATCTCAGAAGAATACTGCAGTTTGGAACTAGAAAGTTTGGAGCTCAACAAACTTAAAAAATTGGAAAGTGTTAGCACCAGTAATATATAAAACAAAGAAACAAAAATACTAAACAAAATAATAGAATAAAGCATTTAAAATTAAATATTAATAGTAAAAAAGTGAAACTATATAAAACTGGAAAGTATAAATTAAACTCTTAAACACGTATAATTTTGTTTCCCGATTACTTGACAGTATTTTGTTTGAAAAAATAAAACAAAAATTGAAGTCAATTCTGATCATATCCGTAGGATTTCAAGAATTTAGTGTTCATTACTATAATATGGGATGTAAGGTCAGGTGATGCGTAACATCACAGCCTCTCCTTGACAAATGTCAACCCCGCCTTCTCGTGGTACATCCTGTTCCCACTAAAGGGACTCTGACGACCGCCAATAGCGGTATAACTATACCATCGGGATTAGAGGAAATGCTATCCCACACTCACCAACCCGCTTGGCCAGCGTGGTGAGTTATGGCCAAACCCCTCCAAAATGACTCCACAACTTAAATCTTGGCCCTCAGTCTCCTGGCAGCTGGAATGTACCTGGCCAAGGCAGCAGCCAGTGCGACATGAAGGAAGAGGGTGCTAAGAATCCCCGGAGGACCGGACTAGGCTGCCATCTGATGCTGACCTTGGCAACGTATAACGGACGCTCCCTGTCTTCTGATTCAAGGCTTCTTGAATTGGAAGAGGAACTACAAAGGATCAAGTGGGACATCGTCGGGCTAAGTGAGGTAAGGAGAAAAGGAGAAGATCTCATTGAACTGAAAAGTGGACATCTCTTCTACTATCGTGGGACAGATATTGGCAGAACTAGTGGTGTTGGATTTATAATAAACATGAAACTGAAGGATAAAGTTGTAGAAGTTGAAAGTTAATCTGACAGAGCTGCACGACTCGTTATCCAACTCTCGAGGAGATACCAGGCTCAGATTATTCAAACTTATGCACCCACCACAAGTCATGCTGAAGAAGAAATTGAAGAATTTTATGAGGAAATTCGTGATCTAAATAATAAAGGTAAGCAGCACTTGAAGATAGTTATGGGAGATTTCAATGCAAAAATAGGGCAACGGCAACAGAATGAAACTTCAGTAGGTAAATTCGGTCACGGCCACAGAAACCAGCGTGGAAATACTCTCGTAGAGTTTGCAGAGATAGAAGGGTTTTTCTTCTTGAACTCCTTTTTCAAGAAAAAGCCACACAGGAAATGCACATGGAGACATCCAAATGGGACGACAAGTGAAATTGATTTTATTATGTGTAACAAAAAATTCGTCATAGAAGACTGCAGTGTGCTAAACAAGTTCAACACAGGCAGTGACCATAGATTGGTGAGATGTAAGATGCACCTCAACACTAAACTCGAACGTAGCAAGCTCATAAGACAAACAAAATGTATTGACATAACCAACCTTAAAAAACACCATAATACCTTCAAATTGGAACTGAAGAACAGATTCTCTGCTTTAGAAGGCCTAATATCGGAAGAAGTGGATATTTCTGAAGTTAACAGAAAAGTAACCAAAGCTCTTATGGAAACAGCAACAAAATTAGCTGGGTCTAAGAACAAATTGCATGCGAACAAATTATCAGGAAAAACCAAAATGTTGATGCAAAAAAGAAGAGTGATGAGGACAACTAAAGAAGATGTGACTTCCAAAGTGGAATATATAGAGCTATGCAAGACAGTACGAAAAAGTATCACTGAAGACGTAAGGAAATTCAACTGTGAAATAGTAAGGAAAGCAATTGAAAACAACCAAAGCCTAAAGATAGCAAAGGGACATCTCAGTAAGGGGAAAAAACAGATTATGGCACTGAGAAAAGAAGATGGTTCTGTAACAAGAAATAGAGGCGAAATTTTGACAAGAGTGAAAGATTTCTACTCCAAATTATATGAAAGGGATGATACATGTACTCCAGACATCATGAAAGGTACCAGTACCAGAGTTCTTCCAGTCCTTCCAGCAGAAGTTGCACATGCAATCAAGAACATGAAGCGGGGAAAAGCTCCAGGAGAGGATGGAATTACTGTAGACATCATACAAGAAGCAACTGGAGAAATCGAAACAGTACTCGCCCAAATTTTCACTCGATGCCTTAATGAAGGGAAAATTTCTGAGGATTGGAACAACGCTACAATGATCTTGCTACATAAAAAAGGTGACATTGAGGATCTCAGGAACTACAGACCTATCAGCCTCCTATCAGTGGTTTATAAAATATTCACTAAAGTTCTTTCACACCGCTTGAAGGTGACACTGGACATGGCTCAACCGAGAGAACAAGCTGGATTCAGGAGTGGCTACAGCACAATAGATCATATCCATGTACTGAGAGAACTAATTGAAAGAGCGAGGGAATATGAACTTCCATTGTGCATGGCTTTTATCGATTATGAAAAAGCCTTTGATTCGGTGAAACCATCAGCAGTTGCAATGGCTCTGAAATCCTGCGGTATTGAAGATGCATACATTAATATTATTAATAACATCTATGAAAATGCAAGTGCAAAGATTCGGCTGTTTGAAAATACAACACACATAAAAATTGGAAAAGGAGTGAGACAAGGTGACACCATATCTCCGAAGCTCTTTAATGCCACATTGGAAAATGTCTTTCAATCACTGAACTGGGAAAACAAAGGGATAAAGATTAATGCAGATTATCTAACCCACCTTCGTTTTGCTGATGACATAGTCATTTTTGCAACTACCCCATCAGAGCTACAGAGTATGATCCAGGAACTTGCTGACAAGAGTAAAGAGGTGGGATTAAAAATGAACTTTCAGAAAACAAAAGTGATGTACAATGCTTTTACAAGAAATGAGGATTTATCGATTGATGGAGAAAACCTGGAGATAACAGACACGTACGTTTATCTTGGACAGCAGATATCAAGTGAGGGTCACATTGGTGAAGAAATTAATCACCGTACAAAACTTGCCTGGAGAGCTTTTGGAAGAAACAGCATAATTTTCAAAAGCAATATGCCATTATGTCTTAAAAGAAAAGTCTTTGATCAATGCATCCTTCCAGTGCTTACGTATGGTGCAGAGACGTGGACCTTAACTAAAAGAGACATACAAAGGCTGCAGACAACTCAAAGCAGCATGGAGAGGTGCATGCTTGGTGTAACCAGGAGAGATAAGAAGAGGAACACGTGGATCCGAAAAATGACAAGAGTGGAAGACATCATGATCAGAGTTAAATCCCTGAAATGGCAATGGGCTGGACATACTGCCAGAAGAACAGACCATCGATGGACAGCCGACATTTTAGATTGGATTCCAAGGGACAGGAAAAGACCCAGAAGAAGACCACATGGAAGATGGGTGGATGAAATTCGAAAGTATGCGGGAGTGACATGGAGGAGACTGGCACAAGACAGACCGTTGTGGAGGAAACTTGGGGAGACCTTCGTCCAGCAGTGGATTGATAATGGTTGACAATGATGAAGATGACTATAATATATTCAGCAATGGCATATCATACATAAAAAATAAATTAATTTCTAATAATATAATTAAAGCAAAACAGGATCCACTGATGTTTTTCCTTCTTATCTTTAGTTTGTCCTGTACTATTTTGTAACATCCCTTTGCTATTCTTTCATGTTTTAAAAAAAATGTTCTTTTGTTTACTCCAATTTTTGCCATTTCTTCTGCCTGAAATGCCTTTAACAAGAACCTCTTACTAAGTACATATCGAATGTTCAAAAAGGTTATTTCTGAACAAATTGTATACTTCCTGTAACAAGCGAAAATTCTTGTGCAGGCTCCCACCCTCTCAGTTGGTTGTCTGCTTTGTCTGGAACTATGAGAACATGACAATTATGAAAGGATCCTCTAATAATAATAATAACAATAATGAAAAAATTGCACTAAATGTTTTAATTTACTAAAAAGATGTATGAATGTGTGTTTAAATGGGAAAATGAGGAAAAAGATTAATAGATTCCTAAACAATTCTTTAACAGCCCCTGATGCGTCGGCCTTTAGTAAGAGTCGGACATGAGGTATAAATTAAAGAAACAGAATTTTTCTTACTTTTCCATATTGTCGAAAAGCTAAGCTCTGATAAGCTTTGAAACTAACCATTTCTCTTTCTTTTTTTCTGCTTCTTCTTCTTCTTCTTTTTTTTTTTTTTTGGTTGGAGTTTAACGACCACCGTGAACAATTCGATGGGCTGTAAGCATTTGTCCGTCACATATTTAGTTCCACTGCTTTCAGGGAAGGGATAAAGAAACAAGTGCTGTAAGACATATACAACCACATCATTTATTACTCACGGGATTCTAATCCGGACAATTCTCCAACAAATGGTCAGAAATCAGCCCTTAGACTACTGCGCTACCGGGGTGAGGAATCTACATTTTGACGATATCCTCCCGAAGTGAGTGAGCAAAAGTTACAAAGCAAATGTTGTGCCTGAAGAACAACCTAATACGCGGCTCCTTAATTCTTATATTCTGTGTGTATTGCAAGATTTCTTTATGTTTCCCTTCACAAAAGCGAAAGAAGAAAATTCTGCAGTTTTGTATGTAAAAACATTTTCTTCTATTATGTTCAGCAAAATCGTGGTAATAATTCGTGAGAAACTGAATAAATAAAGTTTTGAGTGGGGCTGTTACTCAGTTGTTTTTTTTCTGGGATCATTTAAAACGACAGCAGCTGAATGCTGTTGTTTTAAATTTTCCCTATGATTTGACGTTTTGTAGTTATTTCCTCAAAGGCTACATTTTACGTAGACCTTATCCAAACCAAAAGAAAAATAATGTTGCACAAAAGATGTTTTGCGTTAACCCATTATTACTGATACTTACTTTCAAGAAAACACTGTTTCAGCACCTGACGCACCTTTAAACTTCCAGTACAAACAACAAGAACAACGCTTCTGGCTTAGTTTTTATCTGACTGAAGCGTACAATTTCGCTTCAAACTTGACTTAACATGAAGAACAACAGAGTGCAAAAACCGCAGACTCTCGCCGTTTACTCTTTAGATTAACGTCATTAGTATCAATATGGCTGGGCTCAAAAATATAAATGAGGTGAAAACAAAGACGAGATTGTGTGAAAATTTATATTTGTCATGTTCTTATACTTCCAGAGCGAGCAGACAACCAACTGAGAGGGTTTGAGTCTGCACAAGAATTTCCGCTTGTTACAGGAAGTAGAGACTTTATTTAGAAATCACCTATTTGAACACACCACATGTACTTAGTAAGAAGTTTTTGTAAAAGGCATTTCAGATAAAAGAAAATGGCAAAAATTTGAGTAAACAAAGTAACATTTTAATTTAAACATGAAAGAATAGGAAAGTGATGTTACACAATAGTACAGGATATAGATAAGATGGAAAAACATCAATTGATCCAGTTTTTGTTTAATTATATTAATACAAATTAATTCTTTATGTGTGATAGATATTTGACTGAATATATTACAGTAATGACCAGTAAATTATGGATATCCTACTAATATGGTCCAAATTCATTTTAGTGTTTGATTTTACTTTTTCCAATAAAATAGTGAAACGGTGTCGGGAACAAATTATATGTGTTTAAGAGTTTAATTTATACTTTTCAGTTTTATTACATTTCACATTTTTGCTATTAATATTTTAATTTAAAATGCTTTATTCTATTATTTTGTTTAGTATTTTTTTCCTTTTTTTATATATTACTGGTGCTAATACTTTTTATTTTTTAAAAAAGTTTTTTGAGGTCCAAATGTTCTAGTTTCAAACTCCAGTATTCTTCTGAGATCACATTTAACAGGTATTTTTTTCCATACATTATATTTTTTTATTGCTATTAAATAATGAATTGTTAGGTGTTTAGATTCAGAGCAGTCTAGAGGTACATGGTACAAAATTTGGCCTGCGGTAAATTTATGTCTATAATTTAAGTTTTGTTGTAACCAATCCCAGATATATTTTGCAAAATTGCAATCTAGAAATAAATGTTGAAGAGTGTCTTCTGAACCACAGTAGTTACAGTTAGGATTAGATATTAGTTTAATTCTATGCAACCATTTTCTTGTCGGGATAATATTGTGCGAAATTTTTAAAAGAAGATCTCCAATATGAGTGATCAATTTTATTTTTGATTAAAGTGTCCAAATACTATGTACCATATTGGATTGCAGTGTATCTTTAAGTTTTGTTGGATGTACTCCGTTTAATGCTAAATATATTTTACATAATTTATCATATTCTTGTCAGAAATAATTTTTCGTACCGGAGAACAAATCTTTTCCCTAGAAAATGTGCCAACACACAATCAATAATTACTGATTGTTTTTTTTACTATTGATTATCATAACTATCGATAGTTTTCCACCTCTATGTGAGGGTCCCTTAGTAGAACGAATTCATTTCTGTGCAATCAGTTGTTTCTCGGTGGGGTTGCGGGCTTTTGTTCGTTGGGACGGACGAACAGACACGCGGACGACGGACGGAACGTAATTTTGCATCGTACCTGATAGGTGTGAGACGTCCCCGAATAGAAAGGAATAATTTCCGTGCAAATCGGTTATTTCTCGTTGAGGTTACGTGCTTTTATACTTCCGGACGAATAGACAGACAGACGGAGGACAGTTGAAACGTAATTTTGTCTCGTATCTAATAAGTGTGAGGCGTCCTCGAGTAGAATGAATTCGTTGCCGTGCAAATCTGTTGTTTTTCGGCGGAGTTACGTTATTTTATACTTCAGGACGGATGGACAGAGAGACTTCGGACGAATGGAACTCAATTTTCTATCGTATCTGATGGGTGTGAGGCGTTCTTGAGTAGAATGATTTCATTTCCGTGCAAATCGGTTGTTTTTCGGCGGTTTAACATGCTTTAATACTTCTGACGGGCTGACGGACAGACAGACTTCGTCCGAATGGAAAGTAATTTCTATAATATCTGATAGGTTTGAGTCCTCCGTGAGTAGAAAAGAGTAATTTACGTGGTAAACGTATGTTTCTCGGTTGGGGTTACGTGCTTTTATACTTCCGGACGGACGGACAGACAGACGACGGACGGATTTAATGAAATTTTCTATCATATCTGATGGTGTAAGGCGTACCTGAGTCGCAAGAAATAATTTCCGTACAAAACGGTTGTTTCTCGCCGGATAATTTTTTTACTCATCTGGACGGACAGACGGAGCGTAATTTTGTATTGTATCTGATAGGTGTGAGGCGTCGCTGAGTCGAAATAAATAATTTCCGTGCAAATCGCTTGTTTCTCGGCGGAAATATTTTTTTATTTTTCTGGATAGACGGACAGATGGAACGTCATTTTTAGGACGGATGGAGCGTTGTTTTGTATTGTATCTGATATGTGTGAGGCGCCTCGTGTCGGACGGATGGAACGTAATTCTGCATCATATCTCATGGGTAATTTGTTCTTGAGTCGAAAGAGACCATTTGCGTGCAAATCTGTTGTTTTTCGGTCCAGTTATGTGTTTTTAGGCTTCCTGACGGACGGAAAGACAGACTTGGTACGGATGGAACGTAATTTTGTATTGTATCTGATAGGTGTCAGGCGTCCCTGAGTCGAAAGAAATAATTTTCGTGCAAATCGGTGGTTTATCGGTGGAGATATTTTTTATTCTTCTGGACGGACGGACAGACGGCGGACGGATGGAACGTCATTTTGTATTGTATCTGATATGTGTGAGGCGACCCTGTGTCGAAATAAATAATTTCCGTGCGAGTCGGTTGTTTATCGGCGGAATTTTTTTAATTCTTTTGGACGGACCAACAGACGGCGACCGGACGGAACGTAATTTTGTTTTGTATCGCATGGGTCATTCGTTCCTGAGTAGAAAGAGACCATTTGCTTGCAAATCGATTACTTACTTCCTAAGATACGTGCTTTTTCGTGTGGCCGTAATAACTGACATTTCAATTTCTCGATGGTCCCTTATGAGAACCAGTCTTCGTTTCCTAGGTGATTTTTACATTTGCAATTTGTTTACGGTACCTGCAAGGCTACGAGAGTCGACGGTAGTTTCTTCCGTGACACGCCGTCCTCGGCAGTACTTCTGGCCACAAACTGAGCTGCATCTGCCGGTGGATTTCAAAGGTGCCTGTATTAGGACATTACCCAAATATTTTCCTTCGTTTGAGTGTGTGTTTGAATTTTATTTGGTTATTGGTCAGTATTACCGATTTAACTATTTTTTTAGAAATTCCTTGTTTCTTCACTGTTTATTATTTGAATTGCTTCTTGCCGCTACATGATTCGAACTGAAGATTTGTAATCTCATTTGTGTTTCCTAAGGTTTCTCTTCTGTTGTAAGAGACTTGTGCTCATTTTCGTTTGGTAATCTTTTATTTCAACTGTTTTTTCACTTTATTTACTTTTCTGTAGCTGTTTTACAAAATAGTGTTATTTGTTCATTACAGTTTCTTTAAAGGAACAATATGACAATACAGGTTGTAAACTATGTTCTTAACAAGCAACAAAATGTATATATTTTCTTCTTATATAGCTAAAAAAGAGATGATTCATTTTTACAGTAATCATAGTAAGAAAAAGTTTTTGTATAATCACGAAACGTTTAAAACTAACTCTGTTGCTTCTCCACACGCAAACTTCAAACATAGGGTGCTCACAGTAGTTAAAGGGGGTGGGGGTGGAGTAGTACCTGTTTCACGCCCGCTTCAAGGTCCTGTAGTTTCCAGAAGATGATACATCTCATCCTTAAGGCACGTTTGGTTCCATGTAACACCGCTACGCCAGCATGTGCGCTTCCCAGTTACCAACAGGTATTCAGAGTGAGCTGGCTCTGTATTCGTGGAGTTTCAGTTTAAACAAAGGTCCTTAGGTGTCTGGTGTGGTTGCAGCATTTTGAGCAAGAGTTGCCATTAGCTAAAGAAATGACTTCTTCGTAGAAGAAAGACAGCCCATGAGAAAGCATTTGCTGTTACGGATTGAACCGTAGAGGCCGCCCCGGTGGCGCAGTGGTCTAAGGCGCTGGCGTCTGATCATTCGTCCGTAAGGGGTCCGGGTTCGAATCCCGGTCAGGCATTGTCTTACGGCACCGTGCGACTTGCGGAACACGCAGACAACAATAGTTCGTGTGGCCCCCATGGCTGGCAATAACGGCCGCTGCACGCCGCGGTATCGAACGAAAGAGGCTTTGGATGTGGGATTGGGGTATGTCGGTCCAGGCTGCTTCCGCACGTTGCCACAGTTCATCAGGCGTAGCCGCGGGTGGTGCTTGCGGGGCCACTCGTTTGCCGATCATCGACCAGACGTGTTCTATGGGTAACATATCGGAAGAACAGGCGGGCCACGGCAGCAGGTACACATGGTGGGCCGTGAAGAATTGTTGCACGATGCGTGCCACTTCCGGGCGCGCATTGTCCTGCTGAAACGTAGCAGCTGGCAGGTCCTGCAGGTGAGGGAGAACTACAGGCTCCAAAACGTCGGAGATATAACGGTGGCTGTTGAGTGTACCGGCGATGCGTACCAGAGGGATGCGGGTGTCATACCCAATTGCTCCCCAAACCATAACGCCACTCGACGGACCTGTGTGGCGATGCATAATGCAGGCGTCATACAGTCTCTCGTCGCGGTGCCGCCACACGCTGATCCGACTATCGTGGTCTTGCAGGCAGAAGCCGGATTCGTCTGAGAAGTCAATGTCGTGCCATTCCGTAGTCCAGGTGAGGCGTTCAACGGCCCACTGCCGCGGCACTCTCCGGTGGTGTAACGTCAATGGTAATCGAGCAATGGGCGCCGTGCGACAAGTCCCTGCTCCTGAAGACGACGTCGAACGGTACGTGCTGACACAGGTTGTTGCGCAACACACCCTAATTCCTGCGCTTACGTTCGTGATGTGGCGGTGCCAGCCGTCAATCCTCGCCGTACAACGTGCCGGTCCTCTCGTTCGGTGGTGTTCCGTGGCTGCGGCAACCGCTCACGTCGGTCCGTCCGTCCCTCCTGCACCCACCGAATCCATACTCGCCTCACTGTGGCTGGATATCGACCCACACGGGTGCCGATGTCTCGGTACGATAAACCGCTGTGGCGATAAGCCACTATTCGTCCTCTGTCGAAGTCCGACACGTGCTGGAACGACTGCCGCATTCTGCGACGAGGCATCAGGAAGCTTCCCATGCACAGGTCCGGCAGCACAACATACTTCCACTACTTACACCCCGCCTTTTGTGCACCCTTCTTATTGGGCTTTTCGGTGGCGTGCCGGGCGCACATGATTTGCATATGCATTGCAAAGCTAATCGTTTGCATGTCCTCTCGCGTGCGACGCATGCTGTGAATTTCAGGCCAATCGAATGCTTCTTTCTTGGTGTTGCATTTTGGGTGGCCAGCAGTGTATATTTTCAGGCGCGTCACCCTACGTCCCCCCTAGCACGGGTCCAACACAACTGAGGACGTAACAAGGTAGCTTCGGTCTAAAACGTTAGTAAAAGACTATCAATCATGGCCAGAAATCCAGCACCAGTAGACTGAAAGTGAAATTGTTGATGTTTGAGGTCAACTTATACACCATAATGGTTAAGTCAGGAATACATATTATACATCATTTTTAAGGAAATTTTATGCTGTATTTAAATATTTTTACAGAATGTTATTACCAATAATAGAAGTGAAATTACAAGCAAAAGGATAGCGTTCAGTCATAAAAAGCAACAAATGGTGAAATTTGTGAAATTAGTGTACAATGCATTTAACGTAAAATTACTCTATAGTACATTATTGACATTTCCAGGACACTTGAAATAACTAACCAACGAGCAAAATACTTTTTAATATTTAACTGGATAACCACGGTTACTTAGTTGCAAAGTGCACCTTCGTGACATGGAACTAATGAGCTTCTCTAGTTGTCCATTGGTGATAACACTCTGCCATACGGCTCTTACAGACTCCATTAAAGACTTTAATCAGTTATTTCAAGTGTCTTGCAAGTGTCAAATATGCACTGTACAGTAAATGTACGTTACATGCATTGTATTATGATTTCGCAAATTTCACTATTTGTTGCTTTTTATGACTAGACGCTGTACTTTTGCTTGTAATCTCACTTCTATTACTGGTAACAACATTCTATAAAAATATTTGAATTCAGCATAACATTTCCTTTAAAATGCTTTATAATATGTATTCCTGACTTTACCATTACGCTGTATAAGTTGACTTCCAACATCAAAAATTGACTTTCGGTCTACTGGTGCAGAACTTTTGGCCACGATTGTATTTTGAAAAGTAAATACGTATATTTCAATCAATGATCAAGCAAATAAAAAGAACGAGAGGATTCCTCTGAGTTTTTGTTTGTTTGAGGGTTTAACCGCCACCGTAAGCAACTCGATGGACTATAAGCTGTCGGAAGTCCCCCATTTAGGGTCAATGGTTCCAGGGAAGGGAGCCAGTGCCGTAAGACAAATACAATGTCCAGTTCTCACCGGACTTCTAACCCAGACTCATCTCGGGCCAATGGACAGAAGCCAGTGCTTCGACCACTGAGATACAGGGGAGACTAAACGAACTCTGTACACATTTGATGTAGAAATTACCGTCTTATTTCTTCTATTTAGTTGATTCAATTCCATTTATCAAATCACTAAACTGTGTAGTCAAAACTTTCCAAATCAACGAAGAACGGTAAAGCTAACGCCGTAATGCGCTCTACGGAAGTGTGACATCATTATCTCCAAAACCCTAGCAAGTTTAGAAAGTCAGTTTAATCGCATATTAAAGACCTTCAAAAAGAAAGAAGATAGCTGATTGGCTTTTCAAAAGTCTATTGTTATTCTACTCGAACTTCCGCACACGTACCTTTGCATTTCGTTGTGGAACTATTTACAACGTGTAGTCGTCCTCTGAAAATCCCGATGGCAAAAGCAAACGAAACCATCAACCAGCAGCACTTCCGTTGTACAACCTCTCTCTAGATTAACTCTTGTATCCCTCTTGGACGTGAATACACAAAAATATTACTTTTTATGTGTAATTAAGAGACATTCAAAGAATAACCAAAAGTCCAATAAAGACTATAAAAGCTTAGAAACTGCATCTGTGAGACAAACGTAATTTTTTCATTAATTCAAATCCTTTTGAATTCAATATTTCTCAATTTTTATCGCAGTTTATTAATTAATAAAAACACGTTTACTACCAGTTTGTTATCAATTAAAAACCAATTACAACCTGAAAATACAAATTTTGTTATAAATTTAAAGTTCAAACAAATTTTTAGATTAATATATACTTTTAATCTAAAAATGTTGATTCATAAAAGGTACAATTCAGCTAAGATACTGGTTTATGTTGAGGAAAAAGCTTCTTTTTTCCCCTGTTGCGAATTTCTAGTATCTCAGCCATTATTTCTGCTATATTTACACTAAAAAGCATCCGAACACACCAGCTGAGTAGAAAGCATTTGAGATGCTCTAAAGGCAAAAACAATTATAAACATTCTCGCTACAAAAGTTGCAAAAGAACTATATACGTATCACAGAAAAGTGTAAGCAAGTGACACTTGATCTCTTTATACCAAATAATCCAATAGACACGAAGATGACACAATCCCAAATAATTTCACATTTACACAAGAGCGAGTGTATTTTTAAACACCTGGAGAAGAGTGTTAATACTATGAATTTAATCCCCATGAAAGTGTAACCTCTATATCATCATTTAATTATTTTTCCATTAAAAGTTTACTACAGCCACCAAATGGATCCAAGCTAAAGCTACCGTGAACGCCATTTTTTTATTGAAGGTTTAACGACCACCGTGAGCAACTCAATGGGCTATAAGCAGACGCCCGTTCCTAATTTAGGGCAACTGGTTCCAGGGAAGGGAGAGAGCCAGTGCCGTAAGACAAACACGACATCCATGCCTCACCGGTATTCGAACCCTAACCCCTTTCGGACGAATGATCACAAGCCATCGCTTAGACCACTGCGCCACCTTGGCGGCGTTATTTATTTCACTCTAATTATTGTAATTCATTGATTTTTTAAGAACGAAAGGTTCCCGTGTTCTTTGTTAAACTAATTATTATATCCCCGGAAACTATCTCAAACATACTGATGGTTTTATGCATTTCTTGTGGATGAGCAAGGTTTTAAATATTTCATACTTATACACGAAACAAGCATTCAGTGTAATGAGTTAAACCGTGAACGTATCCCCCATACGTAAGTTGATTATGGTCACTTTCTATCATTTTCCGGTGGATAATAAAAGTATATCTTCAGGAATGAAGGCCTGTCATTGACCAGGAGAGAAAACCAAATCCATCAATTGGCGAAATTTGAAATGCGAGTGTGACGTGTGACGTGTGATAATGAAACAGGGCGGAGCACATGCAGATCAACCTTGGCAGTTGTTAGGTTTATGTGTACGTTTGATGGGATATTTAAAAAGGTTTGTATTGAAGTACGAGGTACTTTGACATAGTTGAATACATGTTCATTTTTAGTGCTGTTAATCCTAGCATGGTACATGTGTAGTTTAGCGCCCTAAATGATTTCGTCGGAAATGTTGAAGGATTTCAAAAAGTAAGTCGTACAGATTTTTAGGAAAGCAATTACATGGCAAATGGTGGATAATTTCCTCTTTATAGTGCATTTAAACAAAATTAACGTAATATTTACATGTGAGTACGACGCTGTGAACAGAAGCTGCGGCGGGCCTAACGTAACGCTGTGGCAACGACGTCAAGCTTTGCTGCGCTGAAACAATGGTCTCATTCTGGCTTAAATGTTTATAGCGGAAGAGTAAAACAGAAAGGAGGAACCTTCTCGCCAGGAAAGCGTTCTATTTTGTGCTGCTACGCTACAGAAAATAGCTCATCATTTCTGTCTCAATGTTAAACATCACTGTCTCACATTTCTTGTTTTTTTCGCGTATGAGTCTTTGACGAGCAATGTATGAAGTCACTTCTTCATCGACGGTTTTTTTGGGATTCCAATTTGAATGAACTGCGAACCACGCCTTCAATAGGAGGAGCAAAACGTTAACTTTCCGATGCCATGTAACTACCGTTGGAGAGAACGGGACATGTAATTTAATACTTTTCTAGAAGATCAAAAGGCATCAGCACTTTGCATTTTGTATCAGGGAATCATATGCGTAAGATCGAAGCAATTGTCACCATGTGTTTTTACAAACTCCTACAGAAATGAAGAACTATTTTCTGTCAGGTACAATTAGATCGCTTTCCTACAAATTGGATCGCTTTCCTACAAATTGGATCGCTTCCTACAAATTGGATCGCTTTCCTGGCAAGAAAGTTCCCCGTTCTTCTTGTATTCTTCGGTCTGCAGAATGGCCGCCGGAAAGAGACGCTCGTTTCAGCGGAGCGAAGCTTTGCGTGGTCGCCGTAGCGTTGTGTTAGGCCTGCCTCAGCGCTGTTCACGTCGTCGTACTGACATGTTAATATTACGGTAGAAATATTTAAAATGCATTATACATATGTGACGTATATTCTAAATTAACTTTCATTTTTAGTTTCTTTCCCTATGTAAATCTTGAGTTTATTCTCAGTTATACTTCGAACTTAAAGTGATATCTTTTCTCTCAAAAGAATACTGTTGGCAACATAATTGAGGTTGAATGAACGTGATGTATGCCTGTTATTTGATAAGAACAAGAGATAAAAGCTACGAGTAAACTGTTGGTTGGGGAGCGTTGTGTTGAGGAGATGTGTGGAGCTGTGTGGTGTGTGGAGCGTTTAATGCGAAGTGCTATGTGATGTTACGATGTGTTGGAGAAAACCTTGAATGAAGCATCTTTTCCGTAAGTTTGACTTCTGTTGTTTACATGTTTCGTCTGGCCGTTAAGGTTTAATTTAGGAACTATTTCATCTTATGGTTATGTTTTTTCAAATAACGTAGAAGTACGACACGACTTCTACGTTATACATATGAAATTTTTTACCATTTGCCATGAAATTACGTACTTTAAAATCTGTACGTCTCATTTTTTCGAAATCCTTCAAAATTTCAGACGAAATAATTTATGACGCTAAACTACACATTTACCTTTGCAATGTGCAAATATTTACTTCATATGCACATTTGAAATACGTGCGTGACGTTTTACGCACGTCAACGGAATCCGTTGTCGTTGTCTTCCTTGCGACGGAATCCGTTGTCGTTGTCTTCCTTGCGACGGAATCCGTTGTCGTTGTCTTCCTTGCGACGGAATCCGTTGTCGTTGTCTTCCTTGCGACAGAATCCATTGTCGGTTTGTTTTGTCTTCTAGTGCTTGTTTGAGCTTCAGAATACACCGTAGTAATTTATTTTTATTCTACTGGTTGATTTAGCATCAGTGACAAGCACGGTGTATGATAGTCAGCTGATATAACACCCCATAGAGTTAACAGTTAGAAAAATGGATCGTTAACCTCAGAGCTCGCCATATGGCGTGCAGGAGTTCAGGGCCGATTATTTACCCTATTACATTTTCCAGAGGATCCATATTCTTTGAATGGGCTGTGCAATTATCCAAAATTCTATTCTATTTTCTTTGGACATTTTCTTCTGAAACGCCATTAAAAAGTCTTCAAAAATCTGAACTGTCATCCATGCGTGTTTGCTATTTCTGTAACTGCATGGAAAAGTTTTCACATTTTTGAAGCACCTCGGATTCTTCGATTTTCCAATGACCAATAAAGGCAACTTTTCTGTTCCATCCATATTAGCTCCTACCAGAACTGTCAGTCTTTCTTTGTTTACTTTGACTCCGTGGCTGCTATCTCCTGTGAAAGAGTAGGTCTTGTCAAATAAGGTTGTAAGACAAAGCACACTGATCAGCGTTGAAAACATCTTTTGCTTCGTATGCTGATAACAGTTCTGGAAAAACATTAGATTTCCAATCATCCACCTCTTCGACGTTAACACTTTTTGATTCTCCACAAACAGTTTTATAAGTCAGTCCTGCTCTTTTCCTAAAACGGTCGATCCATCCATTGGAAGGATTAAATTCAACATTTAATTTTTTGGAAATCTCTTCTCCTTTCTCACAACGTATTGTCCTGTTGATCGGAATGTTAGCGTTTCTTGCTTGTTTAAACCACGCAAGAAGTTTTTCTTCGACATCCTCGTATTTACCCTTCTTAATCTTTTTTATTTTTAATAAATGGGAAGCATTTATTTTTTTTTTGATTGGAGGTTTAACGACTACCGTGAGCAACTCAATGGGCTATAAGCAGTCGCCCGTCCCTAATTTAGGGTCACTGGTTCCAGGGAAGGGAGAGAGCCAGTGCCGTAAGACAAACACAACATCCATGCCTCACCGGGATTCGAATTCGGACCCCTTACGGACGAATGATCAGAGGCCATCGCTTAGACCACTGCGCCACCGGGGCGGCGGGAAGCATTTGCAAGCACAGTGTCCTGTTTTGCCACTATACCGTTGAGGGTTGTAACAGGTAAATTTAGTTCTTTTGCTATCTGCACCCTAGTTAAACGCGGGTTTTCTTCAACTTTCGTAATAGTGTTTCGTTTCTCAACCACAGATAAAACTTTTCTTTTGATGCCTTTAGACGCCATATTTCTAGCTACGCATTTCAACAATAAAACTAACCGTTTAACTCCACGTATGCGAGGTGCAACATCTGAGCCTTACTCTGACAGAATGACTAACTTTCAGCAGGTGTTTCCTTTCCCAGGCGCCAAAGATAAGGCGATTGTGATACACAAAAAGAAGACGCAGAAGAAGTGGGGGAGTAAACATGACCCCCTGCGTTGACCGTGGGAAGCCGGCAGGGGCTTCGCTGGCTACATACACGGGAAGAACAAAGAAACCTTTCCTCCCAACTTCTTTAACATGTACTTATCTATTGGACGAGTTCCAAAATCGTTTGCTTTTACTTAGAAACTTGTGGCACTTACAACTTCTTAAGCGGGAAAACTTGAAACATCGTTACATTTTAAGTGGGAAAGATTAACATTAGCACTATGGAAGAAAATCGGGACCCTAAAAATAAAACTTCTTAGACGGGAAACTTCTTAAGCGGGAACTTCTTAAGTTTGATCCACTGTATTATCCTTGAGAATGCGGATGTTTGAGGATTTGAGACTATTTTCTTCAGTTGATGAATTTGGCATCGATTTTTTTACGACCCAAGATATAAGTACTACACATACTTAACCACCTAACAGGATGCAAATTTCCTAAACAATCACAATGCAACATTTTTCTGACACACAGAGAGTATTAGTTTGTCCTTCATATTCCCCTACCATACGATTGGGTGCAATAATCTAAAGAGAGAAGCACACTTAGTTAATTTGTAGAACTCCCTTAATGATATGCGACGCCATATCATTTAAGGGACTTTCATGGGAAAAGGGCACATTCATGTATGCTATCACCCCCTAATTATGGAAAAATTCAGTTCTGTCGACTGCCAACTTCGGATAGACGGATTATACTCCTAAACAATGTACTGCACAGATGAAGCGCAAATACTGCAAGGAGTACAAAGCATTCATTCCTCCTGTAGCATTTATGAATTCGACGTGTTTTACATACATATTATCGTACAGACGATCTAATCAGTACTTCTAAGAACAAACTGATTACGAAGTCCAAAGTGTTGTTGGTGAAATGTAAGATTCTGGACCAAAACTCATGTACTGCTTTCGTTAATTATTGAAAGGATCGCGCTTGGCGAAATCCTGTACTACCAAACCCCATTCACAACTAGCAAACTAAGTTTACCTGTGTGGCAGACGCAATGGGCAGCTTAGTCAGGTTGAATGTTATCACTGAACCTTAAATTCATAGTTTGTGGAGTAAAAATCACATTTTATTCTTTAAGTTATTTATTTCATTCTTTTACTGCAAAGCAAATACATTTATCGCACACAGATTTTCTGTTACAGAAAACAACCATTTGCATGACATTATTGGATTATGATTTTGACTAAATACTTCGCTTTTATGTTTTATAATCTAGGTTTTTCTACTCAGAAATAAACTCTACCATGTGTCCTATTTATATAGAATTCCTGCTTAACGAAAATTTTGCGTAATTATTCGGAATAATTTTCTCTGTTTAAAATGTCAGTTTTCTGGTTATCTTTCTATGCTTTGAAAAGTGCAAATAAAGGAGTCCTTAAAAAAATATTTATTAAATGCACTGCCTCTTTAGAACAGTTTTTCTCTAGGAGTAACGCATGGCCTCTTTCCCTCTCCATTTTGTAGTCTTAGCTGCTGTTAGCGTTTTTGGTATTTCCATGAAGCTAGCCTGCGTAACCATAAGTTTCTGCATATTTGTTAGTGGCTGCTGGCAAAATATCAATCTTTCACATTGCGTTCTTTTTACGCTTTCCAACCGTAGGTTAAAGAAGCGTATATGTTCCAGCTTTGTCCGTCCGTCCGCACGATAACTCACGTGAAAATGGTTCGATTTCGACGAAATTTTAGTATGTGGTAGGGGGCGACCTGCGGACGAACCCTATTGAAAATGAGCGAAGCAGGGTCAAAGGTCAGGACATAGGAGCGGGATCCATTCCATTGCTTTTACGCGTCATAACTTGCGTACAAATTTTTCGATTTGGATGAAATTTTAGTATGTGGTAGGGAACCACCTGGGCACGAGCCCTATTGAAAATGGGCGGAATGGGGCCAAAGGTCAGGACATAAAAGCGGGATCCATTCCATTGCCTTTATGCGTCATAACATGCGTAAATATGGTTCGATTTCGATAACATTTTTATATGTGGTAGGGAACTACCTGGGCATGAACCCTGTGGAAAATGGGGGAAATAGGGTCAAAGGTCAGGCAGGGCATAAGAGCGGGATTTATTCCATTGCCCTTATGCGTCATAACTTGCGTAAAAATGGTTCGATTTCGATGAAATTTTAGTATGTGGTAAGGAACCACATGGGGACGAATCGTATTGAAAATGGGTGAAATGGGGTCAAAGGTCAGGTCATAAAAGCGGGATCCATTCCATTGCCTCTATGCGTCATAACATGCTTAAATATGGTTCGATTTCGATGAAATTTTCGTATGTGGTAGAGAACCACCTGGGCACGAAACCTATTGAAAATTGGCGAAATGGGGTCAAAGGTCAGGCAGGGCATAAAAGCGGGATATATTCCATTGCCCTTATGTGTCATAACGTGCGTAAAAATGGTTCAATTTCGATGAAATTTTAGTATGTGGTAGGGAGCCACTGGGAACGAACCCTATTGAAAATGGGCGAAATGAGGTCAAAGGTCAGGGCACTGGAGTGTGATCTATTCCATTGCACTTGTGCATCATAACTTACCTAAAATGCTTGGATTGCGACAAAACTTTATCATGTTGTTCCGGAGGTATGGTGAACCGGTTCTGTTGAATATCAACGAAATGGGGTCAAAGGTCATTGCACAAAAGGCAGATTTATTCCACAGCTATTATTCTCATAACTTGCGTAAAACTGCTTTTATTGCAACAAACTTTATCATGTTGTTCCCGAGGTATTGTGAATCGGTTCTGTTGAATATCATCGAAATGGGTCAAAGGTCAGGACACAGGAGAGAGATTTATTCCACAGCCATTATCCACATAACTTGAGTAATAATTTCTGGTACGTTGGAAAGCGTATCACAATCAATGCATTGCATGATTTTACTAACTTGCTTGCTAAATACTTTAAGAAAGAACAACGAAAAATATCACCAATAATAAGGTTACTCAGCTTTAGCATTTAGCATAGATTAAACTAAGAACAAGAGGAAATACCAAGTCATGCATAATTAATTGAGAAAAAGGTATACTTACACTTCGTTGTGATTAGCGATCCAATTTTGACGGTTTGGCATCGTATGCTTGTTTTCAACCTTGTGGAATATTGGTCCACGTACATCTTAGGCTCTTCAAGAACTCCTTGTCCTTCATTTAAGAAAATACACCAGGTTCTTCAAGAACTCCTTCTCCTTCATTTAAGAAAATACGCACATGATGTCTGAAAGACCATATTACTTAAAACTCTAAAGAGCACAGTGCTCATAGTTATCAATTACCGTTTACAACTATCGTCAAATATATTTTTTTTGCAGAAAAAAAATATGCATTTGTAATCTATCTATCGTTCTAACGCTCACTAAAAACAACTATTGACGTCGTTAACAATCAAATTATTAGAATAAAAGTTAGCTGCATACACATCAATAAAATGAATTTTTCCAAAGTATGAAAAAGTAAATAAATAAAACACATGCGGTAGAAAAAACAGAATTTAAAATACCTTTAGTGTGCTGGATGTGACTATGGAACTGGTCAGAATTTTTAAGTTTTAAAGAAATCAGAAAATCTTGATTCATTTCTTGTGTTTATCCTGAAAATCATACAAATACTAGTGAACAAATAAATTATCATGTGACAAAATGTAGCACAGTATTATGATCAAAAAATGAAGTTTTGAAACTGTCGATGGAAAATTTGAAGCGGAATCGTAAATCGGAAAATGAGGATACGTATAACCAGTAAACTCTGTTCAGTTCATTTAACGGTAAGTCACTTTTCCTAAATGTTTGCTCCAGTAGTTCCAAGGATAAATGAACAAGCACCGCTGAACCCAAAATCTCGCTTCGACCTCAGAACTAACTATGTGGAATGTTCAGAGACCTAGTCCTTTGAATACACAGCAACAAATGAGGATAAATTGAAAAAAATCCAGGTTCACATTCATACGTCATGCATTATTAGGATGGTTGTTTGCTCCTAAAATGAGGCAAATAATTCAAGGATCATTCAGAAGCGACCAGATGGAGGATTTGACAACCTCTACAGATTGTTTTGGCTCCATCAGGTCAAATGAGGAACACGGAAGTTGAGAGAAAGCAATATCCTTACCTCAATATAGATTAAGATAATACAACGTAGTTGTCACAAATGTTTATTTTTTCAAGCCGACCATGGTTTCGCATGGTATTGACCTATCTTCATGAGGACGAATGGCACGTAAATATTCAAATTGCATATGACATCATAAATGGTGTTTTGTATTAGTAGTCTCAACTTTGAAGAAAGAGCAACAGTTAGACATTGTATCAGCCAAGTGATAACCGCAAATCACGCTACATTACTTAGAACAAATTTAACCACCAAAGAAATTAATGCGTTTAAAGAATTGCGCTCAAAATCAAATTTAATCATTACTAGAGCTGACAAAGAAGGTCAGGTGGTTGTGTTAGACAAAAATCATTATGATAACAAAATCAAAAATCTTATTTCGGATGGACCTTACAAGAAATAAAGAATGATCCTTCAGATAAACAATTAAAAGAAATACAGAAATTGATCAAAAACTCAGAAACTCTGAGCCAAAACATTACAAACGAACTTAAACCTTCATACGCCTGTTGTGCGAGATTCTATGCTCTCCCTAAAATACATAAATCTGGAATTCCTTTCTGGCCTATAGTAAGTAATATCGGCACAGCAGCATATAAGTTATCGAAGTTCTTATCATCAAACTTATCTACCTTGGCCACTCCAAACGAAACATCTGTGAAAAATTTCATTGAGTTTACCAATCGACTCAAACTACACCCCTACGTAGATCAACTAATGTTATCCTTTGATGTGGTATCTATGTTCACCAATGTTCCAGTAAAAGGCGCCCTGGAATCCCTAAAATCAAGTCTTGTAGAGCATCATTACAGCCAACCTGAAGTTGAGGAAATAACAAGACTAGTGGACATTTGCATAAAACAGAACAGATTTACTTTCCGTGGAAGGTTTTATGAACAGACGGAAGATCTATCCATGGGCAGCCCACTGTCACCTACATTATGTGAAATCTACATGCGTCGATTTGAAGAAAAACTTTTCAAACTCCTGAAATTTGACATATGGATACGATATGTAGACGATACTTTCGTTCTATGGAAGGGAAAACATTCTGAAATTCCGGAATTAGTCAAACGTATAAATTCCATTGATCCCCGCATTCAATTCAGCTACGAAACTGAAAATAACGGATGCCTACCATTCCTTGACGTCCTGGTAACTCGCTTAAATCAATCTCTCGCAACCACAATTTATCGGAAGCCTTTCGCTATTTTTTCACCTCCACATGCCAAGTCTAATCACCTTTATCAACAAAAACTCAGCACCTTTTACAGTTGCGTATATCGCGCGATACATATATGTTCAGATAAGGACAGTTTGGAAAAAGAACTTTATTTCCTTAAACGTGTTGCAGTACAGCGATGATACAACGCTTGCATTATAGACAAAGCTCTAACGAAATTCCGGAAACAGAAGCCCATCTCCACATTAACTCCTGTGACGCACCCATTGCGAGAGAATTTTGCCATTATTCCATTTTCCCGTGACATTGCCTTCAAAATTACAAAAATTCTCAAAACCTTTAAATTTAAGGTGATTTTTAAACCCATAAACAAAATGAGATTTTTAGGATCAAAGGGCTATGTTGAAGACAAAACTCGTGGGGAATTTATCAAATTTCATGTGAATGTGGCGCTTCGTACATAAGACAGACCCGTAGAGCCTTGCGCTTTCGATTAAAGGAGCACAAGACCTACATTCGAAATTGGTACCTAAAGAAGTCATCGATGGCTAAACACTGTTACGAAAAAGACAACACATTTCTCTTTGAAGAAACAAAACTTATTGACAAGCCAGATTCAACCACCAAACTTGATATTTTGGAAGCTTTCCATATAAACTGCTGGCCACCCAAAATGCAACACCAAGAAAAAAGCATCTGATTGGCCTGAAATTCGCATCATGCGTTGCCTGCGAGAGGACATGCAAACGATTACCATTGCAGGGCATATGCAAATCATGTGCGCCCTGCACGCCACCGAGAACCACTATAAGAAGGGTACACAGAAGGCGGGGTGTAAGGAGTAGAAGTGTGTTGTGCTGCTGGACCTGTGCGTGGGAAGCTTCCTGATGCCTCGTCGCAGAATGCGGCAGTCGTTCCAGCACGTGTTGGAGTTCGACATATGACGAATGGTGGCTAATCGCGACAGCGGTTTATCCTACCGAGACATCGTCGCCCGTGTGGTAAGACATCCAGCTACAGTGAGACAAGTATGGATTCGGTGGGTGCAAAAGGGACGGACGGACCAACGTGAGCGATCGTAGCAGCCGCGGCTCACCCCCGAACTAGAGGACCGGCATGTTGTGCGGCGGGCATTGACGTCTCGCACCGCCACATCACGAACGTAAGCGCAGGAATTAGGGTGTGTTGCGCAACAACCTGTGTCAGCACGTCCCGTTCGACGACGTCTGCAATAGCGGGGACTTGTCGCACGGCGCCCATTGCTCCGATTACCATTGACGTTACATCAACGGCCAGTGCGGCGGCAGTGGACCGTTGAACGTCGCACATGGAGTACGGAAGGGCACGCATTGTCTTCTCCGACGAATCCCGCTTCTGTCTGCAACACCACGATGGTCGTTCCGCGTGTGGCGGCACCGCAGCGAGAGACTGTATGACGCCGGCATTATGCATCGCCATACAGGTCCGTCGCTTGGCGTTATGGTTTGGGACGCAATTGGATATGACACCCGCACCCTTCTGGTACACATTGCCGGTACACTCAACAGCCACCTCTACATCTCCGACGTTTTGGAGCCTGTAGTCCTCCCGTACCTGCAGGACCTGCCAGAGACCACGCTTCAACAGGACAATGCGCTCCCGCACTTGACCCGCATAGTGCAATAATTCTTCACGGTCCACCAGGTGGCACTGCTGCCGTGGCCCGCCTGTTCTCCCTATATGTCACCCATCGAACACGTCTGGTCGCTGATCGGCAACCGAGTGGCCCGGCAAGCACCACCCGCGGCTACGCCTGATGAACTGTGGCAACGTGTGGAAGCAGCCTGGGCCAACATACCCAAAGCCTACATCCAAAGCCTCATTCGTTCGATGCCGCGGCGTGTAGCGGCCGTTATTGCCAGCCATGGGGGCCACACGAACTATTGTTGTCTGCGTGTTCCGCAAGTCGCACGGGCCTGTAAGCTCTATCGTTTCATCATTGTATCTGTTGTTATGTGTCCAGTAAAACTGGCTTTGCTGTCTCGTGTCCTTCTTGGTGTTGCATTTTGGGCTGCCAGCAGTGTATATCAGAAGTCTTCGCAACTTTTTAATGACATGGCATCCACTCCATTTCTATCAAACGCGTGGAAGCATGTAACCAAAACACGTGACTGTAGACACCATTTATGATGTCATAAAAAATTTGAATATTAACGTGCCATTCGTCCTGATGAAGCTAGGTCAATACACTGCGAAACCATGGTCGGCTTGAAAAAATAAACATTTGTGACAACTACATTTTATTATCTTAATCTATATATAATCGTCACAAGACTGTGGTCTTTGAGATAAAGAATCCTTACCTCTGTTTACACTTGCACGTTTATAACTTTATTTGTTTTATAGCCTTTCGCACTCTGTGCAAAGTATGGGGAGGAGAGATATACCAAGACTACCCTTAAAGGTTGAGAGGAGAGGTCGGTTTTGGGCGTGTGAACCACATCCAGAGTCTAGGAGAAAACCGCCTCATTGTGGAGCGGTAGGCTTTCACAAAGCAAGCAATTATGCTTCAAAGGAGGCCTGCAGCAGGCTCAATGTTTTAGCACTCTTTGAGCGATTCATTAGGGTTTCTGGAGGCAGTATTTTTCGTTTCGAGGCTATAACAAATATGCAGTCTTTGGGCCACCACATGAAAGTTACACTTGGAGAAATGCGAAGACGAAAAAAATGCATTAGTATGAAAGAATTTGAGAAGACAGCAAAGATAAAGAAATAGAGTCAGTGGGCCCCAAGCGATGGACCATGCCAGAAGAAGGGGATCAATGTCTCAGGAAAGTGAGAGAGTTGTAGTTGTCGAATTGCAGAAGTTTCGAACTTAAAACTGGAATCGTACAAATATTAAAAAAAAGGCCAAATTTGACGCCTTAAATTCGCCCTAAAAATTTCCGCTAGACTCCCCAATGTGGAATAAGGTGAAAGCCCCTGCCATCCGAATTACAATGATACCAAAAGTTTGGAAACGAGAATGGGGAAGGGAACTAAAGGGGGCTCCGAAAAAGGCACCGAGCCTGTAGGAAACATTCCGTGCAGGGGCATGCAGGAGATGCTCTATCCACGATGTGTAGGGACGATGTGTGGGTAGGATGGTGGTAGGAGGTGAACAGGGAACAGGAAAAAAAGAAAAGAAAATTTCAGTTAGTTCACCACCGATCCCAGCTTCCACAGCGTGAACAAAATGTATGAATACAGAATTAACTGATGGCAATTATGCATGAGTTGAATGAAAATTTATGAGAAAATATGTGAAGTACTTTGTTAGTACAAAATATGTATTAGAAAAGGGAATTCACACAATGGAAGGAGTATTCTAATCTGTGATGGGTTTTTTTTTACTCTAAATATATAAAGATTGCCCACGAATAAGAGAGCTTGGTGTACTCTTTAGTTATAGTTGCGTGGAACTATTTAAAATATCAGTTCTTCAGTAAATAAATGTCCATAGAATACAGCTCAGCACAGCCACAACATTGAATGCCAGTTACCAGATACGACACTTGAGCAATCGGGTTTCTAAGGGCAATTGGTATATATAAAACAGCAGTGTAATGAGAGCAGATCAATCAGAAATTATCAAATCCGTCAATGACTAAGGGCCGTGGCCTATGATATTATATCATTTAGAGCAATGGTTCCCAAAGTGTGCGCCGCGGCGCCCTGGGAGCCGCGGCTTCCTCACAGGGGCGCCGATAGATACTACAAAATTTTCATAATTTTATTTCCATTTTCAATTCAATGTGATAGGACGCGACATCGCGACATCTAGAGGACCTGGTGCAAACCAGTAACTCACTTAATAATAACTGTTTGCAGAAGCCTCTACAAATGGCTACTAGATGGCGCTCTACAATACTGTTACAAGCATGAGCTTTCACTCCTCACGATTGCCGCCCAACGGGCGCACGGGTGTGTTCCGCGCGGTGGCTACCGGAAGTTACCTGATCTTTTGCACCAGCCTACATGCTTCTGTTAAACATTCCTTCCTCGTTCTCCGAGCGTCTAGAAATAATAATCTTAGTCCAGATTTTTCGAGAAGGTCACCAGATCCTTTAAATACGATCATCCGTTGTCATTTGTGACTCATTTGGCGGTTAGCAGTCTGTTATGTTAATGCTCTGTCGCTGAGTTTCAGCGTTTGAAGGCTTTCGGCGTATGAACTGAATATTGTTGTGATTAAGTGAAGTTTTTCTTCTCGTATGTATTTTTAAAAATGGATCGGTTTTTACTAAACAGTAATAAGCGTTGTGAAAGTGAAAATAAAGAGGGCACACCGTCAAATAGTCGCAAGAGTGTGAAGAAGCGTAAATATCGAAAATATGATGACAGTTATTTGGACTTTGGTTTCACGTCGACAGAAGTCAATGGCGAAGAGACGCCGCTGTGTGTACTGTGTATGAAAGATTTGGCGCCAGAGTGAATGCTTGCAAGTAAGTTGAAACGCCATTTAGAAACCAATCATCCCAGCATGCTTAGTAAATCTCGTGATTGCTTTACAAGAAATTATCAAGAGTTAAATCAACAAAAAGGTAGTTTTCATAAGCAGGTATCAATACCAAGCAATGCTTTGCTAGCATCTTACAAGGTGACACATAGAATTGCAAAATGTAAGAAGCCTCATACCATCGCAGAAGAATTCATTATACCGGCTGCTGTAGATATGGTGAACATTATGATCGGTCAGTCTGCTGGGAAGCCGCTTTAAAAGGTGTATTTGTCCAATAACACCATAAGTCGCAGAATACAGCACATAACGGAGAATCTCAATGATCAATTAATTGAAAAAATGAAAGGTAAGGAATTTGGGATGCAGCTGGATGAGGCAACAGATAATAATAATGATGCTCAGTTGATTTGCTATTTATGGTTTATAGATGGTAATAACATTGTAGAAGACCTTCTCTTTTGTAAAAGTATCACTGGTAGTGCTAAGGCTCAAGACTTGTTCGAGATCCTTGATACTTTTATATCCGAAAATAATTTGGAGTGGACTAAGTACGTTGGTGTCTGTATTGATGGTGCTCGTTCTATGTCCGGCTGTTATGGAAGATTGCAGGCATTTATTCGAAACAAACCTCCTGATGCACTGTGGACCCATTGTGTTGTTCACAGAGAAGCACTCGATTCAAAATATCTGAATCCTACATTGAACCATGTCTTAAATTATGTAGTGAATGTAGTAAACTTTATAAAAAACATGCCCGTTGAATGCAAGGTTTTTGAAAAAAACTATGTGAAGATATGGGCTATGTGAAGATGCACACGTCTTTGTTGTACTACAGCACTTCGCGATGGCTTTCTCGTGGTAATGTTTTGCATCGTACGTTTGAACTGCGACAGGAAATTTATATTGTTCTTAAAGACGAACACCACAAGTACAACGAAGATTTTGTGAATGAAGATTTTTTGGTAAAGCTAGCATACTTATGTGATATTTTGAAAAGATGAATGCTCTGAATCTCTCCCTGCAGGGAAGCAACATGCACCTTTTAAAGTCGATTGAGAAAATTTCAGCTTTTATAAAAAAATTAAAACTATGGAAAAGAAAAATGAATGAAGACGGAGATAAATAATGTTTCCCCTTGTTGCAACAGTGTTTGACTTCGAATGGAGTTGATTTCTCTCGAGGCATGAAATACATTTTTGAAGAATACTTATCACAGCTTATCACCTGGTTTGAGAAATATTTTCAAAATGATAATATCGATAAATTTGTATGGATTCAAGATCCATTTCATGCCACTGCTCCATCTGAATTTAGTGACGCAGAAAAGAATCTCATTGAGCTGTCTTCCGACAACACGTTGAAAACAAAATTCAGCAGCATGGAGTTACCTGGATTTTGGATATCAGTAAAAGATGAATATCCCCTTCTGAGTGGTAAAGCTCAGAGAATTTTAATTCCATTTGCGACTTCTTATTTGTGCGACGCTGGGTTTTCGGCGGTCGCTGTGATAAAAATTAAGTATCGCGCGAAAATCAATGTGGAAAAGAAAATGAGGATGGCTGTGTCCAGTTTGATTCCAAGATTTGAGAAAACGTGCGGTGATCAACAGTCTCATCCATTCCACTAATTCTAATTAGTTGAATTTCTTCAATTTCATTATTTTGTGATCTTCAATACGTGTTTATATTTATACAGTATTTACCTAAGTGTATTTGTTAGAATAGTGTATCTTGTTAGAATTTGACATAGGGCGCCTTGAGAAAATCTGGATTCAACAAGGGCGCCGAGAGTCCAAAACGTTTGGGAACTACTGGTTTACAGGATTGATTGTGTCACCATCCAAAATATTGCCCTGTGTTATGCTTCTTAACATCTGTAATAATCAGCAAAGGGTATAATTTGTTTCAGTAAATAAATTTAATCAACAACGAAAATGTTTCAACCCACAACATTTAGTTAGAGGGCTAAGTGTAGAAATACAGTATCTTCTGTGTAGCCCTGACAACAAGATAACCCTTAGCAAAAACGTTAGTATGGCCCTAATTTGAGCCACTGACACATTCTTTTCCTTTTTGGCATTTAGTATGATAACTTACAGTATGAGAGGTTTACGTTAGTTGACAAGGAGCACCGTAAACAGTGAGCAAACGTAAGAGGTAAACTATTAGTGTGCAACAGACAAAAATCTAGGAGATCAGAACCATGTACATGTTCTAAAAGTTATAACGACTCGTCATTAGACACAAACTGCTACAGAAGTTCTAAATTCGTTTTGTTTTGTAAGAGCAACTACAGTATCTGAAATGGTTCTTCACAAATTAGGTAATGCACATAACGGACTCAGTACAGCAGACCAGTTCTAAGATAAGGAGACAGGAGCAACTACACTTCTTGTTTTGAAACACTAGAAAAAAATATTTTTCTATAAAGTAGAATAATAGAAAAAATTGATGAGCATGCAACGTGGGCTAATATCTAGCGATATTAGGAAGAACGAGATTCAAACTATACTGAGTTCAGAGGTAAAGGACCTACAATCAGCAGGTCTGCGTTGAAGGCCGACTTAAATAACACATGAAAAAGTTTTTTTTTTTTTTTAATCAAAACTTTGTAGTATAAATTGCGTGGAAATACAATATAGGAATAAAACTGTTTTCAAATATTTAATAGGAGAGCCCTGAAAAGGGCTACAACATACTGTGATTTCAGTAAAAAACAGAGAATCACAAAAGTAGTGGGCATGTAGGAGGGGCCAACTCCTAGTGGTGAGGGAAATGATGTGTAAAAAATAGCAGCGCCGCGAGTACGCTCTACACAAAATATAACGGACCTTCATAGAGGCCAACAGACAGACAATAGCGGAAGACCGGCTGCACAGGTGCCAAGCAACCAACGCCCCGTCCCGTCTCTCTCGAAGACGAGGAGTACCGTAATGCACGTCGAAATAGTACAAATAGGCAGAAACGGATAATCTGACAACATATAATGGCAATAGGATAATGACGTATTCCTGTTCCCCCCTGTTGGGATAACGTAAAGTAGGCGTGCTTTGAACAGCAGTTATTACTTGTTATGAATATTTTTATTCCCTTACATAAATATGATTAACCTGTTTAAAATTACGTCTTAAATATGCTGTTGCAAATCTTGGAAAAGTGAAGCACCGTCATCAGTGTAGTATGCAATGATGTGCTGTTTCGAATATCTATGTTTTTGTAAATCATTGTTTTACATCATCGAGTAAAACAAGCAAAACACCTGATACCATTGCTCAGCACTTTGTATCCTAGCTTTAGTTCTAGTGCCATTACCCCGTTAAATGAGGAAAGGCGATAACTATAGCATGTGTTTCGTTACTTATTCTCAAATTTCTACAGAATTCATGAATATCAACTCTTTTATTTAAGGAATTTACTGCAAGCTACTGAAATTGTGGGGTTAAGCTCATTAACAAAGTTATTTTAGTTATTCTTTTTCATGGTTTTCCTAAGATTTTGGTTAATGTACAGCTACACGGTACATATCCTTGATAAACACTGTGTTTTAGAATACTAAAATGTATATAAATATAAAAGACAGCAACTTGTTTGGTATTTTCCCGTATGCTGACCTAAGGTTGAAGTCTATGGCTGGACAGTACAGATCTGGGAACACCAGTATTGACCATTTTCCGCACTGATATATATCTATAGCATTATTGAAATGACCGGCTATGAATGCGGATAAACAAAATCAGGCTATTGAGTCTGAAACTGCAACTCAACATTTTCGAATAGGGTCACCCTTTTTATTTCGCGGGAGTTTTCTTTTGAGAAAATCGTGGTGGAGGTCTCATTGTTAAAGGATGTCGATATGTTTGGCGATAAACATGAAACCATTAAGGAAACTAGAAAGTATTCGATTCAACTCAGATTTTCATTTAGTGACATAGGATGGCAGAAGTTGAACGTCTCCTGATCCGTAACACAAACTTTCAAGTGCCCAGAGAAATATTTTTGCAATGTTTCATATGAAATTTTATTTTCAGAATTCACCAAATATGTGTGAGAAACAGCTTTAGGAAAACTTAGGCCCAGCTATCAGATGTTTCCATCTTTTACCATTCCCCAATTCTGTGTTACACGAGAAAGTGAACCTTGGGTGGATTTCATAAAATCTGCCTGCTGTGAAACATTTCGCCGATTTAGTTGCATTCCAATTTACTGCGGTTCGAAACGAGAAAACAGCTACCTGTGAGATTTAATAACAGCATATAGTAAAGAGAAAAATATTTAGTTTCTTTGAAATATTTCTAAACATTTACCAAAGAATGAATGCCAGTGCTTTTATGAATATTGAAAAAGTTACATGCACGTCTATTGTACGTGATTTTACAATTTCTTGACTCACTGTTAAAGTGAGACACTATTTCATAATGGTCTGATTGCTGTTTCTTCGGTTCCACTGATAGAATTGCTACAAAATATGAAACCTTAAACATTTGAAAACGATAAAAAGACAAATAACGGTAACGATTGATGATTACAATCTGAAACTTGGAGAACAAAAACTCCTCTTTCAAACAGGGAAATAAAAGAGCTCCCATAGAACAAGTTAGTTGAACTAAGATTCTGACTTCATCTGTATGGAATTAAATTCTTGTTGGACTTTTTAGGCCATAGATGAAATTTTGAATGCTTGTGTTTTGATCCAACTCTTTTTTTTTTTTTCGTGCTTCTCACTAGAAATGTTGTAGCATTTGTGTCATTCTATTAACAATAAGAAAGCAGGGAAAAGAGTTTCTTTATTTTACCTTGTTCAAATTGGTTGAGAATTGTTGATGAATTCATAAGCAATATATTCATATTGATATAGGTATCCGACATTTCTGCATACATAACTGTTCGAAGGGTCCTGTTCTCCCTTATATGGTGTCATTTTGTAATCCTGCCTTCCCGTTTTTGTACTTTAAACATGCCAACACGAAGTTTTACATCCCCGCGACCTTAATAAGACTGGAGTTTTATATTAATATATACACTCATGAGCCATGACATTCTGACCACCTACCTAATAAGCTGTAGGAACTCCTTTAGCCTGCCAAAACATCTGCCACTCGGCAAGGCATCGAATCGATGAATTGGCAATATGTACCTTCGGGAATCTGGTACCATAATGTCAACAGTAGGTCCTCCAGTTCCAGTACATTACGGGGTGGTGGTGATTTAGCGCGAAGCCGTTTTTACAAGTCGAACCACAAATGTTCGATTGGGTTCATGTCAGGTGAATTTGGAGGAAAGCGAATTAACCGAAAGTCGCCATCATGTTCCTCGAACCACTCCTTGACGATTCTGGCAGTGTTGCATGGCTCATTGTCCTGTTGGTAATGTCCCACACCAACAGTGAACACAGTTGCCATGAATTGGTGAACTTGGTTCGCAACGATATTGAGATACCTGACAGCTGTCAGGTATTGTGCTATGGGAATAATGGGACCTAAAGTGTCTCAATAATTCATCGCTCACATCATAACACCGCCGCCGGACTGTTTGCTCCCAAAAGCGCATCCAGGTGCATCATAGCCTCCGTTTGTAATTGGCATATCCGCGTTTGACTGTTTACGTGATGCACCAGGAAACCTGATTAGTCAGACCAGGCCACTTTCTTCCAATCATCCACAGTCCAATCGTGATGATCTCGGGGGCCATTTCTTGCGTTGTTGGCGATGACGTGCAGTGAGCATGGGGTCCCAGCTGGGTTTAGGCTACGCAGGCCCATGCGCAGAAGGCTACGATAAACTGTGTGCTGTGACACATTGCCCCGATCCCCACTGTTGTAGCGTTGCGGCCGCTGAGAATAACTGTGGCGTTGCGGTCGCTGAGAATAATTTGCGACATCCTCCGCGCCCCTTTGGCATCAATGAGCTATGGACGACACACGACTGGACGACAGTTCTTCGTTTGGCAATCTGTGCAACACTTTTGGTACGTACTCACTACAGCAGCACGTGAACAACCCACAAGCCGCGCCGTTTCCGAGATCGTAGTTCTGAGGCGCCGTGCCATCGCAATTTGTACTTTTTCAAACACCGATAAACCGGTAGATTTTTCTGTTCTGACTCCGGACACTCTACTAACCGAAAGCCGGTCCTCTGCTTGTGTGTATACTGCTCTGTGAACTTAACCTGCACCACTATTCGGTCTCCAGGCGCGCTCATTTTTCTAGGCTGGGGGTGGTCATATATAGTGGCTTATCGGTGTAGTAGTGTCAAACAACTTTTAAAAGCACGAAGTAAGAACACAGGAAACACAGCTAAAAATTTAGTTTTATAAACTGATTTTGGTTCTTAAACTAAGAAATCTGATTTCTAAAATGTCTTCTAAGAACTGGAAACTGTACTGGAAGTCATAAGAAGAAAAGAGAAAAATTCTCAATTCAGTGATTTTTATTCTATTCATAAATGAAATTATATCAGATCAGAAATGAAACAATGCTCAGAAATATAAAATAAATCGATTTTGTTTTATATCCATTAAAAGATACGTTTCCACCTTTACACAAATTTATATTAGATTTTAGGTGAACCATCTATAAAGGAAGATAGTAACATGAGAAATCCGAAATTAGGAATGCAAAGATTATTTACGTTTGTATCGTGAGACGGTATAGGAAACTGGAATCGTAAAATTACTTCGTCCGTACTATACATTGTGGCTCAAAAGAATGTTTCAAATGTTTAACCAGGAAACTTGAGCCGGAAATTCGCACAAAAACCGCAGCATTTTCCAATACAATTTCGCGGTACGTCCGCATTCTAAGACTATAAAATTTTCGTTGATCTGAGCTGCACCCTCACAAGTTTAACTAAATCCCTAAATTCTGGTGTTAATATCGAAAAACTGTTTAGTTATATATAAATATCCAACTATACGAATATATTAGTGAAAATATGAATAAGATTTTAAACATTAAGGTAAAAAGATTACAAAAAAATATTCAGATCGAAATAGAATTTATTAACTGTTACTCATAGTTTCCACCGAAGTACTAAAATTGAAACATTTCTGCTCTATTAAAAGTTATTCTTCGAAACTCATGGTGCCGCCCCGGTGGCGCAGTGGTCTAAGCGATGGCCTCTGATCATTCGTCCGAACGGGGTCCGGGTTCGAATCCCGGTGAGGCATGGGTGTTGTGTTTGTCTTATGGCACTGGCTCTTTCCCTTCCCTGGAACCAGTGACCCTAAATTAGGGACGGGCGACTGCTTATAGCGCATTGAGTTGCTCACGGTGGTCGCTAAACCTCCAATAAAAAAAAAAAACTCATGCTGTGTAAAATTTGTTCAGAAGTGCAATCCGATATTCAGTTCCCTTGCTTATTAATGCACTCATAGCAAAAATTTCGTGGAGTGGTTGGTACAAAAATTTGGAGTTCAGGTTAGCTATACGACCTATAGAATAAATTATTTTTCAGCAATGATATTTGAGCTGAAAATTTTCGATTTTGAGTACCTTAAAAAATATGAGGCATGAAAACACTTCATTATGTGTGCGGGAAATCTAAATTTTCCCAGTATTTTGGAATTGTGTGTTAAGATTTTTGATACTATCAAAGTCATCTATGAATAAATTATAGGTAGTAATACTAACGAAATAATAATGTTCAAAAGTTTGATTTATTATTTGATATAACTTCCGACATTAAAGCAACCAAGTGTTTTGAAAAAAGAAAGTTAATCAAGTCTGCTTACATTTAAAGATTAAATCTGAAGATTGATATGTTTCGAAGTTTAACTTCTTCAATTTCATAACATGAAAGTTAAGCAAATACACCAAATAAACGCATGTTTGTAGTTCCCATCCTTTACGCTGTTTGTTTTAAGGTGTCCTTTAAAATCCTTAAAAGTGTTTAATAAAGATGATAAAATATATTTGAATGGAATACCTTAAATGGCAGCATCACAAATGATATGCAGCTTGGGATAGCCTGGAATAGATAAATATTGTAACATATCTGCTTCTTTAAGTCAGAAATCAGCAGAAATTAAAACTTAGTTTCCACCGAAGAATGAATAAAAAGAAAGGAAAAATACGATTCTTTGAAGTTTCCACACATTGAATTCTTGAAAGGTAAAAAATGTCCCGTACCATACATTTGGGCAACAAGAACTATAAAGATACAAAGTTAAAATAATTTCCAGCAAAACGAAGATTTTTATAAGAAACACGTCATATCCGTTATAATTCTAGAATAGATTTTAGCCAGTGTCAGACGAGGGCGTGTGTCGATATAGCACTGCTCGCAATGGAGAAAAGTTAACGGATCAATGTTTAATCCTCATTATTTCGAACTAATATGTCTCAGGATTTCTTCAATAAATTTCTGCACCGATATGTATCGGTAAAATAATTTTAAGACTAGAAGAACGGCACCATGCACATATGAAATAGTTCTAAATAGCCAATTTAACAATCAAGTGAGGTGGATATCGCATTTGACGAATGACGACATGCCACGTTTTTAAGCAGATATTTCAAAACACTAAAGCTGTATGAATTATATCTGTGTAAAATGAATATCTGTTCGACTTCTATTTTATAATTTCACAAATCAGAAATAAATAAAACGATATGTTGTGAAAATATGCTGTTCAAAGTTCTGTAAATCATTTGACACGACTAAAAATCTAATTCATGTTGTACACATTTCAGAAAGCACCGAAACTTCAATATTATTTAAACCGTAGGAAATATGGGAACTTGTCAATATTGACTGGACACGGGAGGTAAAGGATTACACTGCACACTCCTTTTAATGTATACCCCTACATGAAATGACAGAATATACAAACTATTTTAACATTTTATATTGCAGCCCGGCTACATATTCGATTGAAGTTTTTGTAAAGTTCTTGCTTAAAATAAAAAGCGTTTGGCACAAGCATCGGCCGGAAAAAATTAAACTAGCAGGAAAAAACACCTCTTTCTATGTTCTGTATTTTTGCCTTCCACTTAAACATTTTGTAGTGTAAGGAGTTGTACATATTAGAATGTACAAGAGCAGCACATACAAGCGAGAGCTTATGCATTATGACCACTTGCTTAATGTGTGGTTGGCCTACCATGTACCGTCAAACCAGCTCTTACTTGGGGAGTCATGGACGGTACAAGATTTTTTAAAGGTGTCTTGTGGTTTCTAGTTCCAACAGGTAACCGGCAGATCCTTTAACTTATGTAAGTTACGTGGTTTATTTGCCACAGACAGGATTTGCTCTTCTAACACAAACTACAGATGCTTAGTTGGATGGACGCCTGAGCAGCTTGAAGGCCAGGGGAATACCTAAAATTCTTCCTCATGTGTTCAGCGAATCATTCTTGAACAATCCAGGCACTGTGACATGCCACATCATCCTGCTGAAAGAAGGCACTATTAGAGGGGAATACAGTTCTCATGAAGAGATGTTCCTGATCTGCAAAAATATTTAGGTAGGTTGTAGGCAGCATAGTTCTCAGCACATGAATGATTGGACTCACGGCTTCCAAGAAATACATTGCCCAAAGCATTAGATTTCCTCTACCGGCTTCTTTTCGTCCCACGGTGCATCCTGGTACCAACAATTTTCAAGGTAAACGACGTACACATACGAGGCAGTCTTCATGAGAAGGCGGGAAACGTGATTTATCGGACCAGACATTCTTTCATTTGTTCGACGTCCATTTTTGACGATCTCGTGCCCATTCTAGGCACTTTCTACGACGAACCGAGGTCAGCATGGGTAATCAGAGCGGCGGTCCGACTGCGCTGTCTCATTTTCTACAGGGTTCGATGCACTGTATGTTGTGGCACATTACACCCGTTACGGTTATTGGATATAACAGAAGTGAGTCAATACACATCATTTGCAAGAAAACAAACTAAATTATATTCTTCGAAGGAAACATGATTCTATGCATATGTTAAATACCATCTTGAAATTCCCAGTGACCTCGAAAGTAAAAAACACTTTGAATTCGTCCCAAGCATGAGCACCACCACTTTGTGGCAATTTCACCGGAAGAGTTAGCTCATATTTTTCTTTTTAGAATCCAGGAGCAGATATACTCACAGATTCAAGAAAACATTGCATGAAAACACACTTCCAGAGAGATATTTTCAAATATTTTTTGAAGAGCTCCAAAAACATACTTCTGCCCTTAAAGAAAAGGATAGCACAACTGAGAGGATGGCATGACTTTGCAGGAAACACAAGTTCATTGGTGCTGCTTCTGATGATGTGGGATAATGGACCTCAAAAGCCTGGAACGAAAAGAAAAATAAACACATGTACTAACTATTACCAGCATTAAAATTACCGGCGAGCTGAGCCAGAGAATCCCTTGTGTTAGCTCGTACCATACGAGATAGCTTTCACTTACCTATAGCATTGATGGGCCGTGGTTGGTCCATACCTTGACTTCGGTTCGTGGTTTTCATTTCCTCTGACCATGTTTTGAAGGTAGTAACCACCGGTGAGCGTGAGGCCCCCACATTCATTATCTCGTCTTCTCGGAAATGCTCTGACACAGTAGTCCAGTCATTAGAGTTTGGCCTTTGTCAAACGTGCTTAAGTCCTCTCTCTTTACAATCTGAAGATTACGAATTACACAGAACAGTAGAGCTCAGTATCAGGTGCTATTTATACCGCTGCATGATATTTTCATGCGCGTTGTTTACATGCATTGCTTCGACTTGCGTTGAGACTCTGGTCAGGACATTTTGGCTCTTCGGTGTATTTTTATAATTAACAGACACTTTTATGAGGGTTGGAATATCAATAGTGGTAACACATCTGTAGAATCGAAGCGGAACGCCACAAGTTTATGCTGCTTACGCCATACGTTGTTTGGATACTTAGCACACCTCAGTTTGAAATGGACTCCCCCTGCCAACTGCATGCGCCTGTGCATTAACGAGAAGAACACGAACTATCACTACATGTCGGTCTAGTCACGATGTCTTCGAAATTGGATCAGCAGTTTTGGATGAAAATTCAAAGTGCCAGACATCGTACTGCACGACAGTGCCATCAAGGACTTTTAGAGGCTTTTAGGGAATCTGCATTACCATACAAAACAGTTGCGCGATGGGAAAAAGCCATTTAATGTTAGACGTCAAAATATGAACGATGACCCTCGCTCAGGTCGTTTCAGTGCAAGCGAAGAACAAGTGAGTGGTGTTTCGGCGTTACTGGAGACAGATCGGCGCTTTACGATTTGTCAGTTGGCCAATCAGACAGGAGTGTCGTATACAACTGTGCCACACATTGTGAAGGAACGCCTGGCAATGAGAAAAATTACACCGCGATAGGTTCCGCACGCTCTGACTGAGATCCAGAAATGGCAACAATACTAGGCTGCTCGTATCCACTTGGAACGCTACGAGAGCGAAAGAGAATCTTTCCTTCGCCGTATTATCACATTGGATGAGACATGGACTACATTATATGAGCCAGAAATCAAATGACAATCTGACGACTGGTGTCATTACGGGTCACCGCAAAAATCCAAATTTGCCGCCCCGGTGGCGCAGTGGTCTAAGCGATGGCATCTGATCATTCGTCCGAACGGGATCCGGGTTCGAATCAAGGTGAGGCATGGATGTTGTACTTGTCTTACGGCACTGGCTCTCTCCCTTCCCTGGAACCAGTGACCCTAAATTAGGGACGGGCGACTGCTTATGCTTATAGCCCATTGAGTTGCTCACGGTGGTCGTTAAACCTCCAACCAAAAAAAAAAAAATCCAAATTTCGTCGGAACCTTAGCAATGTGAAAGCTATGGTTATTCTCGTGTTACGACTGCGATGGTGTTATCCTGAGGCTTGCCATACCCCTACAACAGACCGTCACTTCTCAGTATTACTGTACATTTTTGGAACAAAAATATGCGACCATCTTTGAGGAAGAAGCGGTTAGACTTTATGCAGAACCAACCCATCATTTTGCATGACAATGCTCGAGGGCTTGTTGCATATGCTGTATATCAGTTGTTCACTAGATGGGGCTGTGAAGTGCTCTTCCACCCGCCTTACTCTCCTGACTTAAGCCCATGTGACTTCGACTTCATCACTAAAATGAAGGAACCACTTCGCGGCATTCGATTCAGAATTATCCCAGATGTTCTTCAAGCAGTAGACCGTGCTATACGGATGATCAACCGAACAGGCACTGCCAACGTCATCCTACGACTTTCACTTGGCTGGCAACGGGTTTTATACAATGCTGGTGACTACATTGAAGGACTATAAAAATTTGACACAGGCATGCATTTTGTATCTGTAGTAATTATCCAATTGCCACTATTAAAATTCCAACCTTCGTAATAACTACCAAAAGATAAATAATTGAAATTTGGCAATGTTTTATTCATAAATTAGGCTACAGCTACACGCGATTATAAATCATTTAAGTATTTTCTTAGCTTTGTCAAATTCCTTAGTTCCTTGTCTGCATTATCGGAAAAGATATGGTGTATTGGAAATCTAGATATTTCGATAATGTATGATTATATCAATCCCTTATGCTGTGGAATTAAAAAAGGTTTTTTTTCAACCTGATCTAGATATACAGATTCGAAATTAAAATATTACATTTTGAGACCTTTAAAGTTAATAGCGTGCAGTATCTTGGAAAAAAAGTTATTTTCCAAAATTTTCATTGAAAAATTATTTATACAAAATAAAAACACTTTGTCCTGCGGTAGCACTTTCTAAATATCTGTTTGTTATTAGTGAGTTTTAGCTCACCACAAGAATGTCATTAATCGGCAAAGCCTTTGTGCCGGATCATGTATCGTCAGGTTAAGACCCAATTTTTCAGCTTCGTTTTTCCTTCCGGAAAAGTGCGTGGGACATAAAATTGAAGTACAGAAAAGCAACTATTGATTCTTGTTTATTTTTTGTGAGTTACAAAGTCATGACATTTTTTAGTAGAATCCTCTGAGTGAGAGAGGAAATGTGGAAACAAATGGACTGAATCGTATTTATGTAATCTGGAACACTGGGGAAAACTCATACGTATATCAATTGAGCAAGGTCAAGTAACAAGTTATATGTATGCTTTCGACAAGGTTTTGGAACACAGCGATAGGTATGCGCTTCCATTCAGTACATAACGCTGCCGCTAACTGTTGCTTAGTAGTAGGCCTTGGTTCCAAACTTCTTATACGATGCTTTAATTCATCCCATAGGTGCTCTATGGGATAAAGATCAGGGCTCTGTGCTGGCCAGTCCACACACGATACGGAATTATCGCCAAACCACGCCGTAACAGTCCTTGCTTTATGGCTCAGTGCATTATCCTGTTAGTACCAACAATGCTCCGTTCCATAGTATTGTCACAGAGTTGGTAGGGCATAATTGTCCAGAATATCAAGGTAGACGTGATGGTTAACAGGTTTGTCCACGATAACCAATGGGCAGGGACCATACCTCGAAAAACACCCCCTAACGAGTACACTGCCAGCTCCAAACTTGACCGTAGGAACAGTACACTGTGGTAAATAGCGTTCCCCCGGCGGCCGCCATACCCACACATGGCCATCAGACTGGTGGATCGTGTATCTGGATTCATCAGTCCATAGGACCCGTTTCGATTGATCTACGGTCCACGATAAATGTTCTTTCCACCATGCTAAACGACGAGTAGCATTCCGAGTGGGGATGAAATGCTTATGAGCAGCCGCTCGACCACGGTAACCCATGGAATGAAGTTCTGTGCGAAAGGTACGTGTACATACCGAGGTTTCAGCATTTTTACTCACCTGTACACTGAGGTCTTGTACATTGCTCCATCGATTAGCTGTAACGACTCTCCTGAGGCTTCGACGACTTCTATCACTGATTTTCTTTGGTCTGCCGGTACGTTTTGCTGTTTCAGGCACGCCATGTTGCTTCCACTTATTCAGTACATCCAAAACGCCTCTCGGTTTCTCTTATGGACAACCCACTAATATAACATCCAAAAATCTTTCCTTTCTCAAAGTCAGTTCTCTCCAGCCGCGACATTTTCATTCAACCTCACAGTGCGATATGATCGAGGTCAACTGAACGCTTGTTTTTATACCGTTTGCAGTCGTACAATCTTAGCAAAGCAGCGAATCCGTTCATTTGCTTTTGAAGGGGTGTCCGGTGACTTGTGTCAATACAGTGTATATACAGTAGTTAGTAATATAGATATATATGTATAATGAAGCAATTGAAAGCTAACAATTTGTTTACTTATAGCATTTGCTGCAAATAATGTCATATCAGACTTATATTTTTTGCTGTTTACAGAAGCATATTCGTAACTATTTTGCACTCTGAAAAGCTTTTAAACATTGGTCTCATTAAGAACAAATCCTGATTTTGTGAATATCATGTTTTTTGTGAGAAGAATTTTATGAAAGTTAAGCTAGAATATTTCGATGGGACTTGTACTCATTTCCAACAAAGATATGGCGTTAGCTGTGTTAATAAAAACAGCCTCCTGAGCATATTTCTCCTAAAACTTCAGGCATAAAGTTGAAAAGGCTTAATTTGTTAGAAGAAATTGTTTGGTTTTGCAAATGACAAATAACGTGCATGTTTGATAAAACAAAATGCAAGGTTACTCGTATGAATCAGCAAATATTTTTGTGAGAATAAGTGCATTCAACATCCAGTACTATATATTAATGCCTTAAAACAGTATAACTATATTAGTAATCCGAATTTCTTGGTGTAGATTATAAATCAAAGTTTCCAAGCTTTCGCACATCTACCAGATGGCTTTTTCCAGGAAGGTAGACAGCAAACTGCAAACTGAATAATAGAACGCTTCAACAATTTGAATACGGTGACTTGACTTGACAATAAACGAACAGATGCTAAGTAATTATTCATTCAAAGACTTGAGGCGTCATGCTCGCTTAGCACACGGAATTACAGAAGGAAGCAAAATGCCTTCATTATTTGAAGAACTGGTTCCAAACTTGTGGCAACTCCAGCAAGACGCTGTCATTGCATGATTCGCTGTTGGTAGTGATCTGTAAAGTTTCGCGAATGGCAGTAGACTTTGGGGTGGGGTAGGCAGCTAATTTCTTTATGCCATCCCAACATAGAAGTAGTATACTTGTTCTGGACCTCTCTGGATAGGACCGTTGTTACTTTACCGTTGTTACTTTACCGTTGTTCATGTCCCTCTTACTCTCATTGATTCTAGTTCCAAATGAACGATTGGCCATTCCAATGTAGTATAGATTGGAGCCGTCCGGATATTGTAGAGGCATGGCATAAACACCTTCCTCATTGGAAAGCGGGTGCTTGTCAGGGTTTCCCTGAAGAATGGCATATAAATATGTCGGAGACCTGATGCCAACACCGAGGTTCATTTTCTTGAGCGCGTTCTTGAGCTAATAAGAAACATTTGGCATGTAGGGAATTGAGCCCAGGTAGCGTAGTTGCGGCATAGAGAGATTAATATGACTGGTTCAGACTTTTTCGATATAGCTTTGTGCCAGACCCGGGGCGTATTCTGTCACAGTGGCCAGTTCATTAATGTTTTTAATTCACGTTGGGTGGAAAGAACACCGGAAGATACTGGAAATGCTCTTCTGATCCGAGAATGGAAGAAAGTTGTCTTGTAACTAACAGCACAGAATGAGCTGCGGAGCATCAAGTTGGGGACGGTTGTGGGTTTATAGTAGACTTGTGTACGAAGGCGATTTTCAAGCCACTTGATCAGTAAGACATCCAGATAAGGCAAGGCACCGTTGTATTCGAGCTCCATAGTGAAATTGATCGTGGAGTGAATATCATTAATTTTATCTAGGAAAAGCGGCAAAGTTTCTTTTCCGTGTTGCCATATAAAGAATATATCGCCGCGTATCTCAGCCAGGTAGTAGGCCTTGGGGTGATGTTGGTAAATGTATATTGCTCGATTGGGCGAAGCACAAGAACGGCTGAAAGAAATTCGGAATACTAACATAGTTATACTATTTTAAGTCTAATTGGTGAAGAGTTCTTCGTTACTACTTATTAATGCCTTGTTTATAGAGCTCGTATTCCGTTATCGAAATGTTTCATAACTACATTTTTTATTTAATAGTAATGATTTAATTGGAGATAATTATGAATGCCTACATATAATTTACGTATCTCAAATTCCTTAGAGTGCTCTCATCTAGAGAAGAGCAGGTGTGTGGGGGTGGAAACCGCTATGTTCTTAATAAACATATATAATTCATATGTATTAAATTAATATATTCATAAAATAACTAAAAAATTCAGAAACAGCTACTATTTCTTTCTCTCTCGATTTTGATTGCCAAATATCACCCTTCCCGACCCTGAATTTACATATCAACTGCTATCAACCTCAGTAAACCCACGAATTAAAATTTATACCCACCTATCTACTGTATATAGTCCAAAGATGATGTCATGAATGTTCTAAAACCGTACAATATAGAAAAGATGTGGAATTTTTTTGTCAATATAGAATTTTGATGTGTTTTGATGTAAATTTCAGCCTGCTATAGAATCTTGATGTGTTTACAGAATCTGGATGTGTTTCGTTATAAATCCTCACCTGCTGTTTCAGAATCTCATATGAATAAACGATGAACGTCACTTTTGTAATTGTTAAGAATTCATTCTCTGCAAAAGACAGTATTTTTTTTCTTTTTTTTCAGTTGGATTTGTCAACTTTGTCTGATAGGTGTCGTATGACTTGTCACCTTGGTCTGATAAGTTTTCATGCGGTATTTAACTTGAAAAAATAATTAACACTAATATTTCTTAATGGTTTACGGAAGTCAAAATGGAAATGGAAATTTTGAATTCCGCTACTGTTTTTTTTTTTTCAGTTGAATGGTAGCAGGATCTTAATCTTAGCTCACGGAAACTACCTCGTCGGTCGTTCATCCATATACTGATTCCCCAAATTAGTTACTTCTCGCAAAATTCCTTTCATTTATCTGATAATATTTCTTATAATTCAAGGATGCTTCGACTACTATAAAATCTGAGGATGTTAATATTCCTAAGCTAAGTCTGCTTGTTTCAGTTGCTTGGAACTTCACTGGCCTGGGTGGTGTAACGGTTAGCATACTCGAACGGAAATCGGGAGAAGAAGTTTTCTGAGAAATGTTACATCGATGACCAGTATGTGGTACAAGCAAATTCAGTATTTACATTATGTTTGCTTTGAATATTCTATTGATTTCCCATGTATTATGAGGAATATTTCTTCCTTCATTGATTTATATGATAATATTTTGTGATTTTAATCTTTTTTTACATTTCGTTTAATATTCCTTGCTTCAAAAGCATACCACATGCTCATATCATCAGCTGACAAGAAACTGCGACAAGATGGAAAATCAGTGATCACTGATTGCGTGTCGGGTGGGTAGTTTTCATTAGCTGGAAGTAATTGAATCGCGCATTGAATGCCATCAACCCATGTGATTTCCCATTAGATTCTGCTTGAGAGTAGGACTCATTTCATGAGGTTCCATTTCATGAGGTTTGTTTCATTTAATGTCAATCAGTGTAATCGTTCCATTTGTCATGGAAACTGTATTGTAAAGTTGAACGCTACTTTTGTTTTGTGCTAACGAGCTACGAAGGGGAGAAAGATATTTCGATACTGATTCCCAACGTAATTATCTTTCTTACATGTTTCAGATTGACTGATGAGGGGATTTCTGTCCCCGTTTCGATGCAGAACCCTCGTTTTGACTCTTTTTGTCATGGGGTCCAGCATTTTAGTTGTGGTGAGGTGAGGGGCAACTCGGGAAGTCGGGATTGCCGTAACTTTAGTGAGGAACTTGTTTTTCAATTTCGGCTCGGGGTTTGACTGGGGGCACGATTGTTTTTTTTGTACCTGTTTTAATTTTGAATTGTGTGCATGTGCATCTGGGATGATGTTGAATGTGGTATGGCTCAAAAGTCCTGGCGGCGTTGAGAGTCACCGATGGGTTCACATCACCATAGGGTCAACGTTGAGAGTCACCGATGAATGTCTCTCAGAGTTCTTCTGTTAGACCAGTGAATGTCGGATGTTCGAGTGCTGGTGTCGGAGGAACAGTGGCGTGCGCATCTGGGTGGGCGCGTTGTACCCTCCAAACCGATCTCAGGTTTCTACATGTGGTGATGGGAGGCAGAGTGTTCTGGTGTTTAGGCTTATGAAATTCATGCTTTGTGGAAGGTCTTCGTGCGTGAGCACAATATGGCGTCCCTCTCATACGGTGTCAAGAGATCCTTCGTTTACGAAGAGATGTATGCGCAGTCACGAGCTCACTCGTGGTTCACCGGGTGACGCCACTAACGCATAGTGCGGTGTAATGTAAAGGTACCTGTGAAAGAGACTTCTCTCCGTGAATTTATGTTATTTATGTAAAGCAATTTCGGAAATATTTCAGTCTTCATAATGAAGGTTAAAGGTTGTCTTCTCGTCATACAATAATACCGAGCACTTTTCAAAATATAGAAACTCTTAAAAATACGGGATAAAGATTATCGTTCTTGGCTTGGATTTATGCTAAGCAGATTGGGAATACAGTAAGACACCGTTTATACGTTTCGCACTTATACCTTTTTCTCATTTATGCGTAAGACATCGACTAATGAAAAATACTTAATTGCCTTCAATGTTAAGTTTTCCCTGTTTCGTTTATACATTCGTTTTTCAATTATACGTCGGTTATACTTTTTTCCATCAAAACCCACAAGGCGAAATGTCTCGAAGTTCCCTATATCGGCGTTTGTTTAGGTTTGTTTAGGTTTGTTTTGACGGATTTTATTTTGCACTTGTTTGGCTTTGAGAGGTATAGCTTTTTTTTTTTTGATTGGAGGTTTAACGACCACCGTGAAACTGCCCGTCCCTAAATTGTGCGACTGTCCGGCCCTAATTTAGGGTAACTGGTCCCAGGGAAGGGAGAGAGCCAGTGCCGTAAGACAAACACAACATCCATGCCTCACAGGGTTTCGAACCCGTACCCCTTTCGGACGAATGATCAGAGGCCATCGCTTAGACCAGTGCGCCACCGGGGCGGCACGTATAGTTTTAATGACTGAAATATATTTCTTTACTTTGTGAAAGTAATTATATATTGACTGAGAAGCGTAAAAAGGTTTGAAAGCGTTTTCTATAGTAGAACATTCTCAGGAATTCAAAAAAAAAAAATCTTAGTGTTCCCCCGTGGTGGGCGTGGCACCCAGTGGGGGTTAAAGGGGAAATACGCCCCTAGTAATTATTTATTTGACTGAGAAGCGCCAAAAGGTTTGAAAGGATTTTTTATAGTAGAAAAATCTCAGGAATTCAAAATAAATAGTCGTAGTGTTCCCCTGTAGTGGGTGTGGCACCCAGTGGGGGTTAAAGGGATAAATACGCCCAAAATAATTATTTATTTGACTGAGAATGGCCAAAAGATGCGAAAGTGTTTGCAATAGTACTAAAATCTCAGGAATTCAAAAACAATTGCCTTACTCTTCTCCCGGGGTGGGTGTGGCACCCACTGGAAGTTAAAGGGGTAAATGCGAAAAACATTCTAAGTGAAATAAAATTGATCTTTCTGGAAAGTACAGCTTGTTGAAATTACAAAATAATACCCGACATTATGTTATAAAGAATCTGCTTTACTAATTTTGTAGCAAAATGATAGTAGGAATCGATGGTTGCAAATGGGAGTAATCATAAAGATTATACCAGAGACTTAATGAAATAAGTATAAGAAATGAAAGTAAAAATGACAGTGTGTAATTAATTGTCCGAATGACTTTCAGATTTTTCGAATGCTGTAAAATCACTTACCTCATCTGCAATATGATCAAAATTCTGAAAATGTTCATCAATTTGTAGTCTCACATTTTTTAGGATCTGATCACCTATGAACTAAACTACTCAGTATTTTTCATCTGAAATTTTCCAACCATGATCTGTTAGATCTCGTTGCGCTGGATGTCTATTATCAGCTACTTTCCATATCTGAGCAATAAAATTTGCCCTTTTGATCCTTGAAATTAAAACAGTAAGACAAGGTGGTAGAAGACTTAAGTTAATACCCTTAGTCCCTTAATTTATCCAATGGATTTCTTCCGGTACTTAAAGAATACTTGGATTTAAATAGTGCTAAGGGCGCATTGTTTACCGTGACATACTTGGGTTTACCATACATAGTTCATACTAAATGTTCAATTGTTTTATAGTTTCCTGGGAAACATGTGCTGAATATCCAAGACTGGAGAAAGCAGCCATAAAATATTTATTTTTCTCAAGAATTTGAAGAGGTTTGGTTTTTCCTTTTCTCAAGAACGAAGCAATGTAACCAATCCCTGTAAAAGCGTGATATCCTGATAGAGATAAACAATATTCCAACCCAATGTTATTTGCAATTCCATTTACATCAATACAATGACCGGAATTGTTGCTGGCTACTCCTACATCCATCCAAATTTTTGACGATAATTTATGAATATTCACTAGCAAAATTATTATTATATCAGTGTCACTAATTCGTACGATTATAGTGGAATTTTCCTTTTCTTCACTGATGTGACTAACATCAAACAAATACGAGTGTCAGCTTCGTCATGTTCACAAAAAAGAATGGGTTGCAAAGTCATCACCATGTTACCACCTTGCACTTTGTACGAGTAACATACTTCATCCAATCCAGAGTAGAGTGTCCTTTTGCCCAGTATTGATACATAGCAATCCTCCTTCCATGCATCTGCTAGAAATATAATGAACAGTATTTGGAAGTTTGCACCGTGTAAAACACTCTGAAAGTCTCCAGGTCTTCTCTGATCCGGTCCTGTGATTTGAAGGCTTTTGATTGTACCACCTGGTGCGTTTCTTTCTGCATCTTTGATAGTGTTTACATTATATGTATCAGCTACAGCATCAATACGCTCTCCACGCCGACATATAATTTTCAAACCACTTTGAGCTACTCCTCCATATGTGAAAGGGAGGTTTTTCAGCGATTGAATGATGTACACGAGATCGAAATCAACAGCATCAACGGAACTTGGAGTTGTATTTATTGCTTTCTTCTAAAGAAAGTTTAATAGTGTTGCTATGTTGGTCTTATTCATAGGTCCATTACATTGTCCAATGGAGAATGGTATTGTTGTTAATGGGTACGCAAAGCCTTTCTGCAGGTTTATATCCATAGCTCTGGCTAATATAAGAAATCTTCCAAACAAATCTCTGGTAACCCTCAGTTCCTCTATTTTTTTTTATCTTTCACCTGTATTTTCTATTTTTTTTTTCTTTCACCTACAAATAAATAATTACTAGGTGCGTACTTTCCCGCTTTACCCGAGTGGGTGCCACACACATTACAGGGGAGCACTAGTACAGTTTGTTTTTTAATTCCTGAGATTATTCTATTATAGAAAACACTTTCAAACCTATTGGCGCTTCTCAATCAACTAAATAATTATTAGGGGCGTGTTTACTCCTTTAACCCACACTAAGTGTCACACCCACCACGGCGGAACACTAAGACTATTTTGTTTGAATTCCTGAGATTTTTGTACTGTAGAAAACACATTCAAACCTTTTGGCGCTTCTCAGTCAAATAAATAATTACTAGGGGCGTATTGCCCCCTTTAACCCCCACTGGGTGCCACACCCACCACGGGGGAACACTAAGATTATTTTTTTTTAATTCCTGATATTTTTCTGCTATAGAAAACACTTTCAAACCTTTCGGCGTTTCTCAGTCAAATAAGTAATTACTAGCTCCCTTACTAATGTGCCTGTAGGAAGCGACGACCAATTTCAGCATGTGTTGTGATGCGATACGTTGGATGACTCCCAAAGTATGTGCTACTACAATTACGTTTGCCTATCTGGTATATTTTGTCTGTAATAAACGATATCTCGGAGCCTCCTACAAGTGAAACACTCTGTAGCATTCTAAAACACTGATAGGATATGTACGGTAATTATCAGCTTATCGAGTAGTTCCGTTAACGTGGCAAAAAAAAAAAAACCAATAGAAGTGAGCATAATATTTTATATTCCACATTTTATTTCTACAAAACAAATACACTATCAAATACACTATTCTTACAGAATTATACGTATTAGGGTATCAATTCAAACAAAAAGCTAGCCATTCAATTACCAGCACATAAAGTAGTTCCGTTAATGGGGCAAATCACCAAGCAACAAAAAGCATATTATTTATTATTCAACACTTCATGTCTGTGAATGAAGTCTCAGTTTTCTTAACAACATTTTTACTCGTTAGCTATTCAATTCAATCAAAATTCGGAAGAAATGTACTGAAATTGTCATCGTGTCAAGTAGTTCGGTCAACCGAACTAGAAAACTAGCACTGACTTTTAATATTTATTATCCGCCATTTGTTTCTATAGTATAAATCTGTGTTATAGTGCGCTTCTTTCGTTTTCTTTCTCTAAAGGTATTACTTTCACACTAACCCACGGACACTCGCTCATCACACAAGCAGTAGGGATTGTAAACGGGGGGGGGAGATTTTTTGTGGTCCGAACTTAAATAACCTTCTCCTCGATTTCCGAACTAATTTCTAAAAACGTTCTGACTTTTGTAAAAATTGTTTTAGGTAACAATTTTGTCAGATAAACTCCTTAGCAAACAAAAGCGAATTATGAGCAATACCTTTGCTGCTTTTCACTCTAAACGCTAGGGACTATTTTTCGAAGAAGGAGCGATTGTCCCATACCTTACATAGTGGTACACTCTTGGGTTGACTCAGAGTATAGGAGTTTGAGGTCTCATAAGGTGCGCCCTTAATGAACTGCTGAAGGAGGAGGAGTTTGTTCTTTTTATGGCCTACTGCGATGATAAACTCTAGATGGAGCTGAAACCGTTTAACACATTTCGCAAGAAGTTAGCGTAAAACGTAAGTGCTGCTTCTGGTTAAATCACACACAGTTCAGTTGTTTAGAGTTTCACGTTTTGGCTGATTTAGATTTTCGTTTTAAATTTATTATTAAAACAATTCATGACAACAATAGCATATTATGCCAGACCTGCTACACACATGACTAACTCTAATTTGTTACTAAAAATAACAACGAAACATGGTAGATACAACGCTGACGTGCTGCCATCTTTCGGCCGGTCTGTAACCACTATATCAAGCACAGGGGCCCAGGATTGGAAGATTGACTTCTATTTGAATATAAATCACACATGGAAACTTCATGCTTTCTATTCTTCCTAAACTGGCCCACTGTGCGTGATATATGTATTTCAAACTGGCTGAGAGATGGCATTACATCAGTGTTGTATCTAGCACGTTCCGATACTACTTTGGTTGGTGCTCAAAAGGACCGTTAAGAATGTTAATGGCGTCCCTAATCTGAAGTACTTCATCTGACGGCAGTGGCGTGGCCACAAATTTCTTAAAGGATCACGGGAAGGAGGGGTGTCCATGGAATTGTTTATCCCCATATGTACATATATATCGCTTTAAACTCGTACTGAATTTCCCTCAACGGGGTTGGGAGATACGGAACCTATGACCCCTCTCTTGGTGTAGCCAAGAGAGGGGTCATCGGGTCCGTACATGGAAGAAAAGTTTTGTTCCTCCATGAAGCGGAACATATTCATATGCGAAAATAGTGCAAGAACATTTATTATCTACCCGGGAAGAACTGTATGACGATGCAAGTTGAAACCTCAAAGCAGTGTTCTGAGGATAGACGGCCATACCGTCGTATTAAATATTCCAGAAAGTGGTCTGCCAAAGGAATTTCTTGATTCCTGTCGGACTGTAGAATGTCTAGTAGTTCGTAATACTCGTGTCGACTAAACCTCTATGGCCTCCATTAAACCTCTATCCTCAGAACACTGCTTTGAGTCCAAACCTCAAAGCAGTGTTTTGAGGATAGACGGCCATACCGTCGTACTAAATATTCCAGAAAGTGATCTGCCAAAGGAATTTCGTGATTCCTGTTGAACTGTAAAATGTCTAGTAGTTCGTAATACTCGGGTTGACTAAACCTCTATGGCCTCCTCCATTAAACCTTTTCCTGGAAATCTGACTGTGCCATTTCAGTGCTTCAGAGACTGTGAAGTTTCGCGGAAATACTAGTTCTAATTTTTCTGTTCTGCTTCTGAATGCGTTGCGTGAAGTAAAAATCGGAAAAAAGTGGAAATTTATAGTACAAAGTAGCAATATTCATCTTTTGTATTGAATTCTATACCACAGCGTATATACGTACCGGCATGGAAAAGTCCGAACGCTAAGGCTTTTAAAACGGCAGCACACCCGAGCGACCAAGAGCCGTGAAAGTGATAGGGTTCATGAAAGTGAAATAAAGTTTGGCAGCAAATCTTTAAGGCAATTATGCAATATTTTATATTTTTTACTTAAACTGTGTCCTCTATTGTCCTGTAAGGTATAATTTGTTATATTTTAGTTTGTGGATTTCTCTCATCGTTTGGGGCAATTCAGGTGTCAGAAGGAGCACGTGTTACAGATAGATATGTGTGTGTGTGTGTGTGTGTGTGTGTGTGTGATATCTGTTCCCATTCACTCAGGACGTGGTTCCATAATACTCGTATTACTCTTGATACTCTCATGATGTTAGCATCAATTGACGTCAAAGTAAGGGTACCCTTATGGGTACCCTTACTTTAAACATAACTTCAAAAATCGTAGAAGCCAACCTTCCGCCCTGCAATAAATCAGGAATTCTATTGGCTAACGCAATTAGATGTGTTTCACTTCGACGTCTTGGAGGAGAGCAGCGGTGTTTTTTTTTTTTTTTTTATTGGAGGTTTAACGACCACCGTGAGCAACTCAATGGGCTATAAGCAGTCGCCCGTCCCTAATTTAGGGTCACTGGTTCCAGGGAAGGGAGAGAGCCAGTGCCGTAAGACAAACACAACATCGATGCCTGACCGGGATTCGAACCCGGACCCCATACGGACGAATGATCATGGGCCAGCGTCTTAGACCACTGCGCCACGGGGGGCGGCGAGAGCAGCGGTGTACCGCAATGCTAATTTTTACAAAGCTCAAAACAACTTCTTTCGTAAATTCAATTCTGTAGACGAATCCTCCATTTCTGTTTGGTTTATCCGTATAATCTCTTGTAACATCCCCTTTAATAGAATTAAACTGGGTTCTAAAATTCACAAATTAGACAATTTTTAAAATAATGGTTTTGAAGTCGTGCTAAATCTAATCAATTAGAAAAAAGGCCGTCTTATGCACGATAAAATCTTTACTAGTTAAACACACGTAAGTTAAAAACACACAATGAACATTAGATCTTTCAAATTGGCCACCAATTCGTCTTCAGATGTAATTACATATGACGCAAGGGCGAGAAACCCACAAGTATATACACAAAACAAAAGACAGCGTGACGTAAGCTGTGTGTGGAATAGACTGATCAATGAATTTTCAAAGTTCCACAAACGGTGACACAAAATCAAAAGAATTTGACCCTGATGATAATCAATGTTCGGATTGTCACTCCCTTTCTTCCACTAAACCCTTCCAGTGGAGCGGGATTACCGAGGGGTAATCATCATTACAGCATATGGGTTTGAATTTATGTATATTAAGGCTCTCCGCAAAAAACGAATACGATTTACGTCTGGGTGCACAAAGGATCTTGGCCTCATTCCAAAGCAGAAAATGAGTGCCGCTTAGGCATAATCTTGACAAAGCTGTAGTAGCAGAACACGACTTCACGTTATACTTATGTTCAGTAATCCTGCAAACAAGATTGCGGGATGTAGAGCCCACATAAATCAAATCGCTTTTGCCTAGTTCAAGAGCCTTTAGAGGAATGGAATACATTCCATAACAGGATCCCAAAGGCGTTGCATCCCTGTCGGTTTTGATAATAGACAAAATATTAATGGCCCTAACACCGAAACCAACTCCGTGTTTTTTACAGATATTCTTCAAAATGTTGTTAACACATGGGATGTACAGTAAAGGAGTGACATACCTAGTAGAACCTTCGGAAAACTAAAGCACAAGTTCGGTATGAAGACTGCGCATTTATCATTTATTTGCAACTGTCGTTCGTTAAATGTTATACCCAAGTACCTGAAGATCCGGAGTGCTCCACTTTCCCGCAGAGACGTCCGCATCTTGCGCATTGCTGAAGGTAAGCGTCTTGTTAATGTTATTAGGCTAAACGAGGTTATTTTAGATTTTCTCAACCGTAGGACTTACGACGTTCATTTAACATTATCCAAATGCTTTCACCCTATTACCTTGGACCGCCTGTTAATTATAACTACGGCAACCTGCATTTCTAGCCAGCAAAGAACCAAAGAGATCCATATTAAAAAGTTACGACACCTTGTGTCAGAAGAGATTTCTTCCAGAACATTGAATCTGCATACTGGATCACGATCCAGTTTAGCCCCAATACCTTCATTTGTTAACTTCAGTGATGTTCGCTTAAATCTGTGTCAGAAAAGAGCCCTTGGTAGGAGACTCAAGTTCGCTTATCCTGTGAAAAAATTGGATAGTGCCTACATTATTTTGCAAGTGGAGACTGTGATAAAAGGCCTGCTCGATTCAGAACGAGATTTTGCTCATCACCGTGTTGCAAAAGTTATTTCCTCATACAGAACAATTCCGGACAACCATCTCTTAGAACTATTCAACGAACAAAAACAACTTACGTTGCTCAAAAGGAACCCGGACATTCCCATTGTTCGTGCTCATAAGACTGCTGAAGCCATCATTTTGAACAGATTATCAAAAAATGATGACTGCCATTTCGAACATTCCCACTAGCGTATGAAAGAATGATCCTACTCAATCTACCATTGTCGCCCTCCACAAGCTAAAAACTTTGGATTCCTTCCTGTTTGTCTTGTACCATATTTGCATCCTCCTATCCTCCTTTAGGTCCTAGAGTGCCCGATCTTTTCGGGCAAGTCATATTACACAAAGAAGGCTTCCCTGTACGCCCTTTGGTGTCTTCCCGCTCCAGCCCCACCAGGCCTCTTGGGGGCGCTTTGACTACATTGCTCGCCCCGTTGACCACCTCATCTCTGTTTTCAATTTCCAGCTCTGTTCAAGCGTTAACCCATATCAAGTCTTTGCTCCCAATACCCGTTCCCCTTGTTATAATAACTCTTGACGTGACTTCACTATTTCCTGCCGTTCCCGTTTTGGAGGTCCACAAGATTATTGAATTAAAGTTAACTACCCTCGGTTCATACTCTCCCACCGAAATCCAGGCCATTCTATGCGCGCTTCAGCTCGTACAGTCTAGGTCATATTTCAGGTTTAACAACCTCATATATCGTCAACTAGAGGGTACCCCGAGGGGGTCCCCATTGTCCCCAGCCCTCGCCGAAATTTTGTTGCAGACCCTGGAAGAGGACGTCCTAAATTTAGCTCCAGTAAAGCCCTTGTTGTATCACTGATACGTTGACGATATCTTGCTTCTTTGGACTGCCTCCTTTTCACAACTCAATAGCTTTGTTGATTGACTTTCAGCCAAATATCCGTCCATTTCCTTCACTGTTGAACATGAAAAAGATTTCTCTTTACCCTTTCTGGATTTCCTGCTTCGACGGGACGCCGATACCAATGCACTAACGTACTCAGTATTTACAAAACCGTCCTCTGAAACAACGTTGATCCCCTTCAGTTCGTCTCACCCTAATAGCCAGAAATTTCCGTCTTTGCATTTTCTCATTCGAATAGCCGTTACCTATTCTTCGTCACCACAACTTCGTCATGCTGAATTTTGCAGGATCAAGCAACTCTCTGCCCTGTATGGTTATCCCTCTTTGGAGGTTGATATGCTATTTAACCGTTTATTGACTATTCGTGGTTCAACCTTAGTTAGGGAATGCAGTTTTACTAGGTATGTCTTTTCTTTATAGTACATCCCATGGGTTAACAATGTTTTGAAGAATATCTGTAAAAAACACGAAGTTGATTTTGGTGTTAGGGCCAACAATATTTTGTCTATTATCAAACCCGACAGGGATACAACGCCTTTGGGATCCTGTTACGGGATGTATTCCATTCCTCTAAAGGTCCTTGAACCAGGCATAAGCGATTTGATTTATGTGGGCTCTACATCTTGCAATCTTAGTTGCAGGATTACTGAACATAAATATAACGTGAAGTCGTATTCTGCTACTACAGCTTTGTCAAGATTATGCCTAAGCGGCACTCATTTTCCGCTTTGGAATGAGGCTAAAATCCTTTGTGCAACTAGACGTAAATCGTGTTTCTTGTTTGCAGACAGCCTTATGATACATAAATTCAAACCCATATGCTGTAATGATGATTACCCCTTCGGTAATCCCGCTCTCCTGGAAGGGTTTGGTGGAAGAAAGGGAGTGACAATCCGAATATTGATTATCATCAGGGTCAACTTCTTTTAATTTTGTGTCACCGTTTGTGGATCTTTGAAAATTCAGTAGTCAGTCTATTCCACACACCGCTTACGCCACGCTGTGTTTTGTTTTGTATATATACTTGTGGGTTTCTCGTCCTAGCGTCACATGTAATTACTTCTGAAGACGAATTGGTGGCCAGTTCGAAAGATCTAATGTTCATTGTGTGTTTTTAACTTACGTGTTTTTAACTAGTAAGGATTTTATTGTGTAGAAGACGGCCTTTTTTCTAATTGATTACACAAATGAAATGAGAAACTCACCGTCTATGTACGATATTTAATAAAATACGAAAGATATTTACAGTTAAAATACCCCACTAGCACTTTTGGGGTAACATTTACCCCATCATTAGGTTGAACAGAGGAAATGTAGTACTCCTTTATATAGTTGTGCAACGATGTATTATGGGTATAAGTCATCAAACATCGCATGGGTCGTGACCGTTGCAATTATAATAGCGTAAGGAGTATAATTTCACAAGTTATTAGTTTAACATATCAGTACAAGGATTCGTTACAAATACAAAGTTATGATCAATTTTATATATTGTTGCAATTGTAAATATATATTACTATAATTTAAAGTTCAGGTCCGTAATATGCTCTTTCAAAATTCTTGATATGTCCACAAGCAAGTAGTCATTACAGCATTTGTCCCCTAAAGCTTCGATATACATACTTTCAAAAATGCAGCGAATGTATATATGCTGGAGTGTCCAGTAGCGTAATGTTTTTCCATTCTGGTTGTAGAATTCCGTTTACCACATTCCTTGATAAAGCTGTGTTATTGCTGTTGGTTCGAATGTCGTATTTGTGTTCCTAGACACGGAAACCCAAACTTCTTCGTGTCGAGCCTACGTAGTTGCTAACATGTTCTCCTGTTGAGGGGTTTACCAGTGGAATATTATACACACCCCATTCGTTCATAATATCTGTTGTTGCTCGATCCTTTGTAACTGATGATAGGAGGTTCTTCCAGCAGGTGCCGAATGGTATATTATGTTTTGAACAGATACGAGATAGTGTGTTAGTGATATGAATGTGCTGGTCCAATGCTCCTACGAATCGTTTATTAGGCCTTGTATCTGGCTTCCGATTAAAAGTTCGTTCACTGGATATTCTAGTGTATAACCTATTAATCATCGTCCTGGAGTTATCCATGTTTATCCGCTAATTAAAAAATCAACTGTATCTCAAACTGGAAATGACTATCATTTGAAGAATGCGTGAAGGCTCTTCTAAAAAGAAAATTGATAGCAGGAAATTTTTTGCAAAGTTGGATGCGAAGAGTTAAATGGGATAAGAGTGTTACAATCAGTAGTCTATCGATAGACACAAAAGGGCAGTGAGATAGTATTTGAATAACGAAATAAACGAAAATCCAAGAAAGGCAGAGAGAAATTAGATTCAAGTTCTATCGTGAGCCCGATAGTAGGAAATACTGACGATAGTGCGTCGGCGAATTGTTTAAAATCATACTATGAGTGAGGCCAGAACACAAGAATGTTGTAGACGTACCTAAAGTATAAACTGGGAACTAAAGGAAATTCATTGAGAAATTCATTTTTCATTTTCAGCAAAAATCCTGCTAATACATTGAGAACTTTGTTCTCAATGTATTGTAGCAGGATTATTGCTGAAACTGCGGAAAGTGGGGATCCCATGGGGGGACCCTCGGTTTGTAAATAGATTCTGTCAAGAAATTTGAAATACGAACGCCGTTTGGCTAAACGAAGTGCATTCATAACAGCTGAGATTTTAGTAGTGGGAACATTGATTTCAGCAAGTTTGGCCTCTATGATATGATGAGTGGCGTCCACAGGTACATTCGTGTACAGTGAAACCATATCTAGAGCGGTTAAATGAATTCCCTTTAGTTCCCAGTTTATAACTTAGGTACGTCGACGACATTCTTGTGTTTTGGCCTCACTATGAGGATGATATAAAACAATTCGCCGACGCAATATCATCAGTATTTCCTACTATCGGGGTCACGATAGAACTTGAATCTAATTTCTCTCTTCCTTTTTTGGATTTTCGTTTATTTCGTGATTCAAATACCATTTCACTGTCCTTTTGTGTCTATCGAAAGCCTTCTGATTAAACAGCTTTATCCTGTTTAACTCTTCACATCCAACTCCACAAAAATTTTCTGCTATCAATTTTCTTTTAGAAGAGCCTTCACGCATTCTTCATATGATAGTCATTTCCAGTCTGAGATAGAGTTCATTTTTAAATTAGCGGATAAACATGGATACCACAGGACGATGATTAATGGATTGTACACGAGAATATCCAGTGAACGAACTACTGTATTAATCTGAAGCCAGATACAAGGCCTAATAAACGATTCGTAGGAGCATTGGACCAGCACCCCCATATCAATAACATTTTATCTCGTATCTGTTCAAAACATAATATACAATTCGGCACCCGCTGGAAGAACCTCCTATCATCAGTTACAAAGGATCGAGCAACAACAGATATTATGAACGAATGGGGTGTGTATAATATTCCACTGCTGGACCCCTCAACAGGAGAACATGTTAGCAACTACGTAGGCTGAAGAAGTTTGGGTGTCCGTGTCCACGAACACAAATACGATATCTGAACTATCAGCAGTAACACAGCTTTATCAAGGAATGTGGTAAACGGAATTCTACAACCAGACTGGAAAACATTAGGCTACTGGAAACTCCAGCATATATACATAAGCTGCATTTTGTTGAAAGTATGTACATCGAAGCTTTAGGGGACAAATGCTGTAATGACTACTTGCCTGTGGACATAACAAGAATTTGGAAAGAGCGTATTACTAACCTGAACTTTAAATTATAGTAATATATATTTACAATTCCAACAATATATAAAAATTGATCATAACTTTGTATTTGTAACGAATCCTTGTACTGATATGTTAAACTAATAACTTGTGAAATTATACTCTTTACGCTATTATAATGGCAACGGTCACGACCCATGCGACGTTTGATGACTTATACCCATAATGCATCGTTGCACAACTATATAAAGGAGTACTACAATTCCTCTGTTCAACCCGATGATGGGGTAAATGTTGTCCCGAAAGTGCTAGTGGGGTATTTTAACTGTAAATATCTTTCGTATTTTATTACATATCGTACATAGACGGTGAGTTTCTCATTTTTTTTGACGCATTGTACAAAGTCATCCTTTTATTGATTAGAATTTTTTTATTAGAAACCACGAGAGGCCAGGGATAATTTCTATTTCTCCGATCATCAAGAAAAAAACCAGACCTTTTAAACTCCTTATCCGTCAATAAAATTGAAACCGGTGAACCTTTTAAACTGCCCCTCCTTGAACCGCAACACTTATGTTTTTCCTGCAATCTTGAAACGAATTTTCTTGAATACGTGAACATTGAAAATTCCCTCGATAAACCGTCACCTCGCTGTTCGCCATCTACCCACATACTAAGAGCACAAAATGTTCACATGGAGTGTTGAACACACTCTTCAAAACTCCATTTTCACAGAATTCAAAAAAGAAACTTATCGCTTGTACTTTTCGTTTGCCATTCAATGTATCTAATTTCCGGTCTTACTATGTATTTTTAGTTCGCGGAATTTTCTACGGAACTGAGCCACAGGTGTTTCGAAGCGCTGCGTGGAAAGCTGCTTGGCTATGAAAGTAAGTGTGTATGTATGTATGTGTGTGTGCGAGCGCGCGTGACGGTTCAGCAGCATCAATAAGCGCGTTCAGGGTTATGGTTTAGAGAAGTGCAGGCCACAAATTTACCTTCTAAGTAAAAACGACAAAGACACCCAAAAGCCCATGTATTACAGTTGGAACAAAAAAAAACGCCAAACTTGGTATCATAACAAATGAAATGACTCGGGAAAAACTTGGAAATTTGGTGTAGTGCTGGAGACTGCCACTAATAATGGAATTTTAGATGGGGCCACGGATAGAAATCTTCGCTAACAATGAAATTTTAAATTCTTATTGACATACATAATTGGAAGCCATATTTCTCGATACCGGGCTGTGCGTCCTCGTCGACATGTTGTTCAGAACTTTTGTGGCGTCCTTGTTTCGTAAAATGTTCGTTAGGAGAGGAAAACCATTAAAAGCTGCTGTTAGAAAGTACTTTTAATTTTAGGAAAAACAATCATCTAAAAGAGGAATATTAATAAAAAAAAGGAGATCACCCACCAAGTACGTTTTTAAAGAGACCCTACACCATCATTATTACTCAACTATCTTTATACAGCCACTGTCGCTTACTGGCAAGAGGAAACCAGCTTACTGTTAGGCAGATTTTTGATGGCAAATTGCTTCCTCAGATTTTTAGTCTTCCAACATTATTTCGCAGGGATAAACGGAAGAACGACGGAGGAAATTCCTCTTACTCCTTGAGCTACATGCTAGGTTTGTTCATTTCGTTTAATACTGGTTGAAGGAGGTGAAAGTTATTTTATACATTTAGCATGCTTCTTATTGAAGCTATACTCTAAGTAGTTGTGCTCTGTTTTTTCCAGCAATGGGCCTTTGCAGAGTAAAAATTAATTTCACTTTTGTAGATCCTCTACGTGTGCAAATGCATGTAAACTTTTTAGCAGCTAAATTCGGTGAAACTTGATGACAAGAGTGAAACTGAAAAAAAAAACAGAATGCCTTAATGTTGCAAAAGAACCAGATCAATATTGTCTGATACCTCTGTTTTGGGTAATGTTCTCTTGTGGCAATGCTTTTGAGAAAGTGTCATAACATGATTACGACAAAACTCTGCCAATGCTAACAAAAAGCGTTTCACGTAAACTTGCTTCGGCAACGCTAGTTCCAATCTTAGCAAGTACCCGTGCCTAAAATTGCAGACAGCTCTTTCAAAATAACGTAACCGTTAGTGTTTTGAATGTAAGGGCCTTAATAATATAACATCTAAATCAATGTTTTAATCAAATACCGCATGAACTTGCCATATGTAATTCTACACTGCTGGCCACCCAAAATGCAACACCAAGAAGGACACGAGATAGCAAAGCCAGATTTACTGGACACATAACAACAAATACAAAGATGAAACGATGGCGCTTACAGGTCCGTGCGACTTGCGGAATACGCAGACATCAATAGTTCGTGTGACCCCCATGGCTGGCAATACCGGCCGCTACACGCTGCGGCATCTAAAGAAAGAGGCTTTGAATTACGGCTTGGGGTATGTCGGTCCAGGCTGCTTCCACAGTTTGCCACAGTTCATCAGGCGTAGCCGCGGGTGGTGCTTGCCGGGCCACTCGGTTGCCGATCAGCGACCACACGTGTTCGATGGGCGACATATCGGGAGAACAGGCGGGCCACGGCAGCAGTGACACTTGGTGTGCCGTGAAGAAGTGTTGCACGAGGCGTGCCACGTGCAGGCGCGCATTGTCCTGTTGAAACGTAGCCGCTGGCAGGTCCTGCTGGTAAGGCATGACTACAGGCTCCAAAACGCCGGAGATGTAGCGGTGGCTGTTGAGTGTACCGGCGATGCGTACCAGAGGGGTGCTGGTGTCATATCCAATTGCGCGCCAAACCATAACGCCAGGCGACGGACCGGTATGGCGATGCATAATGCAGGCGGCATACAGTCTCTCGCCGCGGTGCCACCACACGTGGATCTGACCATTGTAGTGTTGCAGGCAGAAGCGGGATTCATCGGAGAAGACAATGTCTTGCCATTCTGTAGTCCAGGTGCGGCGTGTAACGGCCCAGTGCCGCCGCATTCGCCGGTGGTGTAATGTCAGTGGCAATCGGAGCAATGGGCGCCGTGCGACAAGTCCCCGCTCCTGCAGATGACTTCGAATGGTACGTGCTGACACAGGTTGTTGCGCAACACACCCTTATTCCTGCGGTAACGTTCGTGATGTGGCTGTGCGAGCCGTGAATGCCCGCCGCACAACATGCCGGTCCTCTCGTTCGGTGATGTGCCGCGGCTGCGGCAATCGCTCACTTCGGTCCGACCGTCCCTCTTGCACCCACCGAATCAATATTCGCCTCACTGTGGCTGGATGTCGTCTCACACTGGCGCCAATGTCTCGGTAGGGATAAACCGCTGTCGCGATAAGCCACTATTCGTCCTCTGTCGAACTCCGAAACGTGCTGGAATGACTGCCGTATTCTGCGACGAGGCATCAGGAAGCTTCCCACGCACAGGTCCGACAGCACAACACACTTCCACTACTTATACCCCGCCTGCTGTGCACCCTTCTTACAGTGGTTCTCGGTGGCGTGCCGGGTGCACATGATTTGCATATGCCCTGCAATGCTAATCGTTTGCATGTCCTCTAGCGGGCGACACATGCCGCGAATTTCAGGCCAATTGGATGCTTCCAGCTTGGTGTTGCATTTTGGGTGGCCAGCAGTGTATAATCTGGATTTTACATTTTCAAAAGAATATGCTTTCATATCACATAAATGTTGTTCGTGACTGATTAGGAGAAAGCGCATGCCCTTCAAAAGCTTTCTTGCTAGGGAAAGTAAATAAACCACATTACAGGTATTAAGGTAAATATGAATTTCGAAAAAAATTGTGCTATAGAAGACTCGTTTACTTTCATTCGTCATCTTATGAATACGTACAGATTTGTAATCAACTTTTTAGACTTCTACAGCAACGATATAAAGGCATGTTTGAAATAAAAGTGCTGTTTGATTAAGGTTTACAATATTTGCTTGCTAGAAATATTGATCACAGTGTCTACCAGATAATTGCTTTTAATACCAAGGAGTAGAACGATGGGGCCAGAAAACCAAGATGACACTGTGTTTTCTGTTGTACTGAGCAAGTCTTTGACTCTTTTCTGGAAAGCACAAAATACAGTCTTTGCTGAATAAAAAAAGAAGCACCCGAGAAAGTTGTTCAATCCTGATGGAACTCCGCAGCCAATTACCTCCGGGCTGAATATTCAAATTATTAAAAAAAACACGACCCATGACTAAAAAGTGACCAGATACAGCGCATAGAAACAGTGAATTGAGGAGGGTGTATCAAGAGCAAAGCACACACGCAGGGACAATTGTGACAGCGGATTGCGACTGCATTACTCCGCACAAACAATGAGGATACCTCGACGTCAGATCCGTTCAAAATACTAGAAGTTGGGCGAGTTTAAGAGAAGACTAATTATCGGGCCGAGAGAGGCCATTTGGTCAACTGGCCGTATCACCAGGCATTTGGGTCGAGGCAATCGGAAGATATTAGAGCCAACGGTCGATGAGGACGCAATCCAGAAGCACGTGGGCAGCCGACGGCCGACAGCAAAGACAGAACGCAAAGACTAAGCGATTGTGAGGGCCGCACGAACAGAACGCAGTTTGTTGCTAGCAACCATTTGTGTCCATGTTGCGTTGTCTACATGCCCGTAAGTTGCCATCCGGACAGTTTCCAGACAACTTTCGGTACGGGGACTACATTCTAGGAGGCCTTACGCCATCTACCACTGACCAGCAAGCATCGTGGGCACTGGTTGCAGTGATGTCGGGCCCGATCAAAGTGGGATAATGTCCAGTGGCATCGTGTTGTCTTAATTGATGGGTCACGGTTTGCACTTGGAGCCGTTCACCAAAGCATATGCGTCTGAAGACGAGACGGCTGGTGGACAGGTCATGCCTTTTCCGTGGAACCGCACGCGGCTATCACACCGGGAGTGAATGTCTGTAGAGCTAATTTCTACGATAGCCGATCACTCTAGGTAGTCCTCTGTAATCTGTACCACCCTCACTGATCCACGGTACATCCACGACATTCTACGACCCGTTGCGTTGCCATTCCTGTCACAGTATCACTAAGCAAGTTTTAGACAGGATAATGCTCTGCCAGCCTGCCTACGTAACGTCGACACTCTTCCATGGCCAGCCGTATCGCACGACCTCTCACCGATCGAGCATGTTTGTGACATGATGGGACCTCTTCTACGCCTTTCCCGGGATGTCGGTGAACGCGCCCACAGTTTGGACACCACCTGGTATGCTATACCTCAGGACAGTATCCGTGAAACGTGTGCGTCTATGCCACTCCAGGTAACTGTTTCTATCCGTTCCAGAGGTGGGGCTACAAAGTACTGACTTGTTCCACTCGTGTAGCTGTTTTGTCCGAATAAATTGCCCAACTGCTCTATAATATCGAAAATTTCTTTTCCTATGCATGTACATTGCACAAACGAATAGTCGTCTTGATTGCATGATTCCTTCTGGGTACTCTTTTCTTTTGCAAAGAGCGTGTTTCAGTTATTCACTATCAATGGAACCCGTTACAATAGAAAAAACAACAACAACCGTATTTCCAAAATCCATAAAACATCTTGCAATAGGAATAGTTACTTTCGCTTCCTAGTGGCCGAAAAGTACGTTATGGAACTTTATAAAATGTGCACAAAATATTTCTCATAGTTGAAGGAAGCTATTAAAGACAAAGGGATTTTCAGATGTGACAGTTAGAAAAGGAGATATAGAGGGAAACACGGTCTAAACTTCCGTCGCAGCGGAAGAATTTTGAACAGTGGAAAAGTAGAAAACATGCGAAAAGTATTCTTCATAGCAAACGCTATGATGAGGGAAAAGAATTTTTCAAAAACATCTCCTGTAAGCAGAAATAATGAGAGAAAGATTTTATCGTAACGCTCTCTTGCAAGAAACCTATATTTTATTTAAAGAGACTAATATTCTACAATCTTTACAGTAACGAATCGCATGGAGTAAAAAAAATAACCTTTTAGATGGAATTTTTGAAACGGAAATACAGCTGCAAAAAGAAATACTATTTAGCACCACCTAGCGCTAGAAAATTGAACTACAAAACCCCACGAGGGCATGCAAAGTGTTGCACAAGATAAATGGTATCCGGTTTAAAAGGAATTTTTTAAAACGAACTTTTAGAAGAAGAGATATTGATGAAAAAAGACTGGATTTTTGTGCTCCCTAGCGGGGAACTTTGCATTATTTTTCATAGGAAATGCACACACAACCTTTAGTAGTTAGTGCTGTGTGACCGAAAAACGGTATTTCCAATCGGGTCTTTGGACGCGTCAATATTGCTGCTGATATGATGCAAAAGGAAACGTGATCTAATGCTATTCTAGTGGCAAACTTGTGTGCTAAGAAAAATATGAAATTATATACAAAAGCATGAGAAACGCCCTAAAACACAGAAAGAATTTTTGAAATCGGTCTGTTAGAAGCAGAAATATCGACAAAGATAAGATACACATCTGCGTCACTGGCGGAAAAACTATGCATTATTTTAAACAGAAGGTGTTCGCAAAATTTTGCCGCGATGAGCAGTAACCCCAAAATAATTTTTTCAATCGAGTTTCCAGAATCGCAAAACATTGCTGCAGATGCCCATGAAGGGAGAAATCTGCTCTAACACCCCTACTGTCCAAACTATTTTTTACCAAAATTCGAGATATTATATGCTGAACATTTCTTACGAAGATCTACGTGCAAAGCAAAAATAATTTATTAAATCGGAAGAAGAGATATCGTAAAAATCTCGATTCACCTGTAACGAAGCTCTGGCGAAAATACTATACATTACTAGAAAAATGAAACTGCACCTTGCCTTAAAAATAGTCTCCGTTACAAATAGTATCGGAATGGAAGAAAGAACACATTCGATAGGATATTTAGAAGCAATTATATGGAATAAAATGTATTTTGGAATTCCATACCATCTGCTTTTACTCGCTCTAATAGAGAAATAGTGCATTTTGTAAAAAAACTTCGGAAACGTTTCAAGTTTCCAGTGCAAAGCATTTTTGAAATCGGACTAACACTTTCAGCGCCTCCTTACAAGATTTTAGTGACATACTTTTTCACCAAACGACTGAAAGATGATAAACTGCTAAATGAAATTGAAAAAACTGAGGGTTGCCTGTTGTGAGCATTGTCCCAGATAATCTGAATGTGAACACTACAATGTTTAAAATTTTGGTGGTGGAATCTCTCAAGTCAGTCATGCCACATCCAATCAACGCAAAATACAAATTTGTTTTTGAGCTATGATTACTGCCATCTAATTAGGAATGTGCGTTCACATTTCCTCCAGCATCCTTTTGGAAATTATGTGAAAGTAAACGTCATGAACTGCAAAAATCAAAAAACAGTCTTATGAAACTTGTAATGTTTTTAACAAGAAAACATGTTTAACGGACAAATTTTAGAAAAAAATGAATGTGACACGGTACAGTTCAGGTCTTCCTCAATACGGGTGAAAAATGCTCTGACATTTTTGAAGTCCCGAAGGTTGGCAAGAGATGGATTGTAAATTATTTTCAGATGCAGTTAAGTGGATTTGTATCATCATGTCAGCAGCTCATCCCAGCATGTTTTACTTCTGCATTGGCTTAGAGTTGTCCTTTTGAACGTGTGTATGATGAACGACTGAAATGACTTTTTAAATCAGTGGCGGCTTTTCAGGTGAAGTGCCTTCTTTATTTCCTATTTTTACTCAAAATAAAGTTTTATTCATTATTTTTTTATAATACATTATTTTTTGCCTTTATTCAGTTCCAAAATACCACCAAAAATTTTGAATAGATATTAATTCACATTGCGCGCTCAATACGGAAAACAAATTCTTACATACGCAAAACACTCGCAAGTGAAGAGCCGAAATGAAAATGCTTGGAAGTCTGCAGTTTTTTAGCCGAGTTGCCATGGTGTAACCGTGACGTCACCCTCCCCAATCTGCTCGCTCAAGTGAAATGTTTCAGCTTCACGCGTCTTACCTCTGCATCTTTCAGTTTTTGAGCGTAAAGTCGTGAGAGAACACTGTGGAGTGGGCGGACTACCAATCAATCTGCTAGGGCTTTTTTTCCTTGTAATGCTGTGTGTACATTATTTTCCGAAAGGAATTTGTTCTTTCGTTGCTTTGTGATTATTTGTTAAAAGCTTTAACTGATATTTTAGGTTTGTGTACCAATTTAACTGATAGTGTTAGTTTTTAGTATGCATCCTGTGGACGACATTGTTCATAATTTATTGCAAACTCCATTTACTCTGTGGAAAGATGAAAGATAAAAGAGACATTTTCTTCTTCAAGGACGACTAAAGGATTCACTGACGAAAGTTGTTGCCGAGAACGAAATCAAGAAGAGCGGTAAATCTAACAATATTAATTTTTTTAAAAATTGTTGGTTTGCTGAATATAAATGTGATTTGGCAGCACTTCTGTGTTAATTTTTTTTGGCCCTGCTTACTGTTTAGTAATAAACATTCAGCGTGGAATAAAGATGGATTCTCCAGATTTATTAAGCACAACACGGTCACTTCATAAACATCGTGATTCTAGCAAACACCTGAAATGCGGATTAATGTTAAGGAATTTTGAAAAAATTCAAAACACCATTGCCGATGCCCTCAGGAAGAATGCTAGGCTTTTTGAAAAACGCATTTGAACGAAAACGTTCGTTTAAATAGACTTCTTCCTGCAGACAAAAATTGATTGATGCAGTATTAGTCTATACTGTATTTGAGCAAACAAGAACTAGCATTCCATGGCCATGACGAAAGCATGAGGCTCGATAAATCGTGGAAATTTCATTGAATTACTTTCATTGTTGATATGAAGAAGTTCTTTAGAAATTGAAAATCAATACGAAAGGATAAAAAACTACTCAAAATAAATTAATTGAATGTATTTCTGAATATATAAACGATCACGTCAAAAATTAAATAATTTTTTATTGTTGATTCGGAAGGTTGTATTGGTTGAGGGATTTTTGGGTTTCCATGATGTTAATGAAGATAGAACGTCAGGAGCTTTATACAAAAATTTGCTAGATAAAATTTTGGAACAGTCTGATTACCAACACATATAAATAGGACAACAAGTTACGATGGGGCAAGTATAATGTCTGGACACTTAAATAGGCTACAGAAAAAAAAGTCAAGGATAGAAAGCTTCTCAAGCTGTTTTTCTTCAATGCTTAGTTCATCGTTTGAATCTTGTATTACACCAGAGTTTTTCTAAAATTCCTAAGTGTCGAATACTTTTGCAAGCTTCAGTGGATTTGCTTCGTTTGTTCACCATTCTGCGAAGCGGTGTCATACACTTATATCAACAACCGCAAGGTGCAGA